>CM051234.1:534969138-536216638 GCA_027917425.1 Gastrophryne carolinensis | reverse complement strand
TGAGAGCCTTCCGTCTGGTTCTTGCTCTTTTGTCCCATCATGGTCTGGGCCTTCTGGTTCTGCTATGCTCGGACAGTCAAGCAGCGGTTGCTTACTTCAATCATCAGTGAGGGACTTCCAGTCTGGGTGCTCTCAGAGTGGAGTCCCTGATCCTGACCTGGGCGAAGATGCATGTTCCTTGTCTCTCAGCGGTCTGCAGTCCGCTCCGGTGGGGGACACCGGAGGTGGTCCTGTTTTTCGTTCACCACAATTGCAGGCTCCCGATCTTTGTGTCACCCTCCCAGGATCCTCGGGCGGCGGAAGCCATATCCCTGAGACGGGGGAACCCTGGTTTTCTGTACCTGTTTCCTCCGATACTCATGCTAGGCTGAGTGGTACGGAAGCTGGTACTTTGAAAGGGCAGGTTTCTGCCTTATCTATCTTTTTTCAGAAGCGTTTCGCGCTTCTTCCTTTACTTAAAACTTTTTTACAGGGGGTTACGCATGTGTGGCCTCCCAGGAAACCATTACTCCCTGTTTGGGACTTGAATTTGGTTCTTTCTGCTCTTCAGGCTCCTCCTTTTGAGCAAGATATTGCTTTGTCTACCCTGACTCAGAAGATTGTCTTCTTGGTAGCTATCACTTCGGTTTGGCGTGTCTCGGAGTTGGCGGCCTTGTCTATTCAGGCGCCCTACTTTGAGAGGCATCAGGACAAAGTGGTCTTTCGGTTCAAACCAGACTTTCTTCCTAAGGTTGTTTCTGCTTTTCATGTGTCCTAAGCCTAAGAATGACAAGGAGAGGGGTTTGCATTGTTTGGATGTAGTACGCTGTGTTAAGTACTATTTGATTATTACTTCTCCTTTTCGTAAGACTGGTGCCTTTTTTGTTATGCCCTGTGGGCCTAGGAAAGGTTTGGTGCCGGCCAAATCTTCCATTAGCAAATGGATACGTCAGGCCATTATTGCGGCCTATTCTGCTAAGGGGAAAGTACCTCCTTTTCGTATCACTGCTCATTCCACTCGCGCCGTTGGAGCGTCTTGGGCTTTTCAGCACCAAGCTTCTGTTGAGCAAGTTTGTAAGGCCGCTACTTTGTCTTCTGTTCATACTTTTTCTAAGTTTTACAAGGTTGATGTGCGGCCTCAGCGGATGCTGTTTTTGGCCGCAAAGTTCTGCAGACTGCAGTCATTTAAGTTATGCTTCACCTTGCCTTTGGATACCCATCCCTTGTGGACACTGCTTTTGGATATCCCGATCGTAAGTATTAAAAGGGAAGCGGGGTGTGTGGCACACCGAGAATAATACCATTTTGTGAGTACTCACCTGAAAAATGGATATTATCGGTGTGCCACACACCCCGCTTCACCCGCCCTTTTCGGTATCCCGAATCCTTTATATGGTGAAGCTTTTCTTTATTTTGAGGTTACCGTTGTATTTCCTGGTACCTTGTCTTTCTGCTTTTTAAATAACTGGTGATTCAGTGGGAGGTCCCAGGTATATATAGGCCGGAAGGGGCTCGTTTTCAAGACTTCTCCCTGCACGTCGCCACCTGCTGGTGGAGTAACTCGATCGTAAGTATTAAAAGGGAAGCGGGGTGTGTGGCACACCGATAATATCCATTTTTCAGGTGAGTACTCACAAAATGGTATTTTGCGCTGCTTTCCCATAGACTTCAATTAAGTTGTGTTGCAAACACTGCATGCAGGGCTTTTCAAAATTGCATTGCAGGAATAGATGGCGTCAGTTTTTTTTTTTAGCAGTCTAGGAGACTACCTGTAGAGCATACGGCACACAGCCTGTTTGACTGGAGATTATCAAGAGCCAGTGTTTCACTCTACTACCTTTTTTTCATTGTAATATATTGATTGGGCTGCATGTAGTTGCCTAGTAAGATTTATATGCCTTGTCCTGGGTATCAAGGTCTGAAAGAGGAGTTGTGTTTTTTTTTTTTTTTTTTCGATTTGATAGATCTGCCCTATGGACCTTTGAAAGTTATAGAGGATATGGCGTACTTGACTCATTCACTTATAGGTTCTTGTGTTGCGGATATAATCACCTAAACAATAAGTTATACCTTTTTGGTTTAGCTTTGTAGCATATAATGAACAATGGAAAGGTAACAGATTTGATCATCTAACGTTTGTTTTCTGGCCTTTATGTCCTTAGAAAGAATGATTACGTGTTCAGATTCCTCATACTTGAATTGAATTTGCAATGCTAAATGTGATAAATAAGGAATTTTCCGTGGAGACAAACAACCTCCAATGTGTGTATCTTCTCCTATGTCATAGTTTTGTACTATTTGGTTATTCTTTTACATATAGAGCACCTGCTTAATATGTAAAGGAAGCTTTGGCTAATTACTCGCAAGACAGTCGAGGGGTTTCTAGCTTGGCAATTGGACTTTGGCCTTGTGGTGATTTTGAGCCAGTTGAGTTTTCGCTGCCATACAATTCCTTCCGATCCAATGGCGCATGTGCAAGCCATGGGCGCATCCCTGCTATCCCTCTAGCCGGGTCCGTGCCAGGCATCTGTGAATGGCCGGCGCAGGCACGCTCCCTGTTAGAGGGAAGCGGGGGAATGCGGCCACCAGCATGCTCGGAGCCACTGGCCTTAAAGGTTTATACTGCGTGACGTCAGCGGCTCAGATCGCGATGATTGGGCCAGCGGTCGTCCATGCGCCGTAGAACTGGAAAGAAGTGAGTTGGCATCGGTGATCTGGGGGCTTTCACACAGCCAATCAGGTGTGCCCCGGGAAAAGGGACCATAACCCAGGATAGTCAAAATCCTGGGTTTTGGTGTACTTTAAGGTTGCATGTAAGATTAGTTGAAATTTTCATCAGGTGAGACTAAAGCGGTGAAATTACTCAATGACCAGCAGCAAATAAGCATGTAGTAATGTGGATCTGCAGTGGTTATAAACCTTACACTATTGGGTTGGTTCAGAACAGGTGAGAATTCTCACTACTTTTTAGGAGAGAAAACTGCCATTGACTCTCATTGTCTTACGGGTGTACGTTTTTTACCTGGCTCTGAACCAGTCCCAAGGTCGATGATGACAGTCAATGGCAGTTTTCTCTCCTAAAAAGACTGGGTTCTCACCTGGCTCTAAATCAACCCCTCTGTATGGGTTTCCGTTTATTTATTTGCAGTAGTATGTATTTATTCAAATATGTTTGTTGTGCTGCAGAACCAGAATCTCAGAAGTAACGGTAAAAAGCAGCATCAAGACTCTCCAAACCAAAAGAAAAAGGCAAATGGAGTTCACACACCACAGCAAGTAAAACAGCAGAATAGCACTACAGTAAGCCATAACATTGGGTCTGCCCTTGGAGCCAACCTTCAGATTTCTCCATAAAGCCTATACAGAGTTGCACCCCTCTTTTATTTTATGCTCTGTTATAACTCTTAAATTATAATAGACCTGAGCTAATGGTGTAATTGTACTGCTGCATTGTCTATGCATTGGGTCCTTACTGCATACACAGGTTTTCCAACATTAAGAGATATTGAGACCTTATTTACACAGGGCTGGCCAATTCACATCAGTCGCACAAGCAAATTGTGGTCTATGTTTCCCACACATATTATGCAGTCATGTTTGCAAGTTATTGAAGTTCAATAAATTGAACAGCAATTGTTTTAAACCATTTTTCTCTATCAAAACTGTCCCAATATTGAAACCGAAATAAAGCCTTCCCATGGAGTAAAAACTCAAAAAGTGCTGAATAAAAACTTCTGTGAATCCACCACCAAAAAGGATTGAATGCGTAACAGATTGTATCTTTAACCACACTTCAAGATATAATCTAAAGACGACCTAGAGTCTCTATAATAATCATAAAATGCTTTTCTCCCAACGAGCCAAATTTTATCTTTGGCCACAATGGATTTAGATCCTCTTTAGGTGGTTATTCTAAAACGTTTCCTCAAATCACATTTTTTTTTTCTTCTAATCAAACTTTTCCTCATGCGATGGAATAAAGAACTACATAGTGCAGCAAGTTTAAAATATAAGAGCTCCTCCATTTAATTTCACCTTCCTACGTTTGTTCCCGGGCAGGGTGGCAAAGACTGGGGGGGCGGGGGAGATAAAAGCAGCGCGGCTCCGACCGGTAACCTCGCTCTCCTTTCCTCCTGTTAGCAGCACACTGCCTGGCTCCCCCAACGCGTTTGGTCACTTGGGCCTTGAACACGGGGGGGGGGGGGCTAAGGAGGCAGACAGCGTGCCTATTTTTAAGCCACAGGTGTTATGTATGGAAAGCGTTCAAGGTTTTAAAATAACATTCATTCAACTAGATTAAAGCCAAAGGCAGATTCCTTTGTATGGGAACTGAGAAACAACTTAAAAATTATTTTCTTGTCCCTTTATTATTATTTTCTTGTCCACTTAGTAACACCATTCACTAACCGATCAGGGATGCAGTTTCGGAAAAAACGTTTTCTTATGACTAATACTGCAATATATCAGAAAAAGGTATAACCTAAGACAAAATTTGGCTCTTTGGAGAAAAGCATTGTATGACTATTATAATCTAAATAAGACCTGAAGTCTCTATCTTGAAATATGGTTGAAGATATAATCTGGTATGCATTTAATCCTTTTTGATGGTGGATTTACAGATGGTTTTTATTCAGCACTTTTGGTGTTTTTTCACCGCGGGAAGGCTTCTTTTCGGTTCCAATATTGGGTTTTGATAGAGAAAAATGTTTATTTTCACATGGGTTTCGGGACACCGCCTGGACTTCCCTAGCATTTTGAGTGTTTGCTTGTTGAATAATTTTTAATACCCTGCGCAGAAAAACCTTTTTGGTGTTTAACACCATTCATTTATAGTCAATTGTTTTAAATAACTGTGCAAGCTCAATTCTTGGGTATTGTGATTGCATTGGTGTGAACCCATCCCTAAGAACATGGAACTTGTGGGTGCAACAAGCTTAAGGTGTTACGGACAGTGTTTGATTTCTCTGCAACGATCTGACCGTTGGGCCTTGATTTTCATTGATGGTTCCACTGTTAGTTACTTTTGCTTGTTTGGACCCCACCCTAGGAAAAGACACTGCTTTGGAGTGCTTCTAAAAAAAACTAAAAAAAAATGTATTTTAATAGTATTGTTATACAATTGCTGAGGACAATTCTACTGTAGGTCCTCTTGAAGGTATAGGGAATGTACAAGTGAGGGGACACAACACACCAAAAATGTAGCATCCTGACGAAGTGGTGGGTGTGGCCACCACACAACGCGTCGGTGTTGTCATTGGCAGGGCGGCTCCATTTATGCTGGGTGGTGATCTTTTACTACTTTAATAGTTCCCGGATTACTAATTTTATTGATTTTCACTATCCATTATTGTATCAATTATATATGTTAGGGCACAGGTCACTTTACTTATAGCACTTAGTCACTTTTGTATATCTGTCTTGATAGCACTGTCGCTTTCTATCAACTTTATGTAGCATTGAAGGTTATTTTTTCTTATTTGAATAATGTATTTGCACAAATGTAATTATTGATATAGGGAACAAACTATATTATAATCAAATATCCCTTATTAGAGACCCATCCTGTACAATATAGGTTTTTAATATCTTAAATATGTTGTAGCGTTGAACTAGTGAATAATCATTTTAAGTTAAACAAAGTCTAATTCTTAAAATATTGTCACAAGAGTGCGGAATACTTTTTGGGCAAAAACCATCTGTGTGGGCTTATCTGGTATCCCACACACAAGTATATCCTGTTTAATATAAATGCACACCTTAAAACTAAAGTTTAATGCAAAAAAGAATGTATTTTCCAAGTTTACAGCACGGCCTGTTTCATTTCAATCATTACTTCTGGGTATTCCGCCACAAGGTGGCGGAGTTGACTGCAGAAGACTTGTGGCTCCTCCTGGCCCTATAAAAAGCCAGGAATCACCCATAGACCCCCAGTGTTTCTCTGCAGTCACGACTGCGAAGACAAGATGGCTCTATCTGGTTATTCGCAGGTGAGCGGAGCAACCAAGCCTGTCGGCCTTTTAGGGCTATTCCCACCTGTTTCTGGACCCTTCTGCCTCCCAGCCTTGGCTGCTCGGATCAGGTGATGGTAGGAACACCTGGGGTCGGGTGTTCAGCGAGCTTTGCTTTGGGCCGCAGACCCTATATCTGAAGCGTAGCTGGCTATAGGCGAATGGTGAGCCTATGTGGGGGAGAGGAGGAACCTGTCTGTCACTTGTTAGTGTTCTTTTACTTGTGTGACTTGGTGTTTTTACTTGTTATGCTTCCTTCCTTTAGGGGCCTGGGCGCATTTTCTCCCCCTCGCTTGGGGCCCTCCGTTTTTTTGACCCCCCCCCCCCCCCCCGGCGGTTGCTGAGGGGGGGGTGGGCCGCACGCTTTCTTGATGGCCACACCGCGGCGGTACAGTCGTTCCACAGGGATGCTGTGAAGGCTTTCCTCCTCCTTCGGCTCGGGCGCCATTTGGGGGGGGGCCTCAAGCGCCGCGTTTTGTTCCTTTCGGGCGGGGCCGCGGGATGACGCGTTTCGCGTCGCGCGGCCCGCTCCTTGAGGTCCGTATAGGCGCTATTTTATCTTCCTCGTGTGGTGCCTGGCAGGGGGAACGCGGTGTGACATGTTTACTTCAGGCTGCTGCTGTGTGCCATTCTCCTTTTGGTCCGTGAGTGGGTTTTTGCTTTACAATGGAGGCTGTGCATGCGCTGTGGGGTGCTCATTTGTGATTCACTTTGTATTTCAGACGGGCTTGTGGCTTCTCCCGGATCGATACCCCCCCTGTCCATTCTCTCGCTGGGCATCCCTTGGGGGCTTCCCGGGTGGGGCCTGTTAGCCGTGTTGGCCTTTTTGGTGCCTTTTGAAAATCGCCATATGGAGGCTTCTGGGGATAGCGAGCTCGGGGGCCCCTCGGGGCAAGCTCGTCTGTGTCTCGTGTGGGGTATCCCCTCTGAGTTGGGGCGGCGCGGTTTGCGTTCCGTGCGCCTAAAGTGTCATTGCAGAGCAGGTTGGTCTGAGCGCTTCCTTACCCAGTCCTGCCGTTCTTGCAACTTCCCCTACTCCCCCATGGCTGCACTTAGCGCCCAGCGAGGGGGACACCAGCAGGGGGTCCCAGTTGGACCTGTATTGAACGGCAACTGGCCCGGGTGTCCGTAGGCAAGGCCTCGCACAAGAAGAGGCTCCTAGACACGGCACTGTCCCTCTTTACCGATGAGGATGAGGGCTTTGATGTTTATGGCGGCCGTGACTCCCTGGGAGTTATTCCGGGACTCGGATTCCTCTGGGGATCGTCATGGAGAGTATGATAGTGATCTAGGGTTGTCCTCAGACTAGGATACTTGGCTCCCGGATGATACCGACAGGCTCTTGTTGGCGGTTTTTGATACTCTTCACATCGCTCCCCCTGGCGAAGAAGCAGTGTGAGCTCTTCCGCCCTGACAAGCAATGCTTCGAGTTCCCGGAGCAGGGCCACTTTTCCAATATGGGAACGCCCCAACAGGTTGCCCTCGGTGCCTAAAAGGGGTTGAATAGAAGGTATCCCTTCTCGGCTGATTTGTTTCTCCGCTGGTCGTGTCCCCCTAAAGTGGACGCTCCGGTCCTTGGATTGTCCAACACTTTGGTCATGCCGTCTCCTGACACCACAACCTTGCGTGATAACGCTGACCGGCGTATGGATCAGCTGGCTTGTCATGCTTTCACCTTTGTTGGGGCTGGTTTGCGTCCGGCCTGTGCTGCGGCTATTGTGGCCATCGCTATTAAAAAGGTCAGGCGCCTGGCTGAGGCCGCCCGGTCTTGCAAGAATACGGAGGATTATAAGGACCTTTTGCTTTGTGCTGACTTTGCTGCCTTTGTGCTATCTGCCATGGATGATACCGTCAGGCTTGGCGGTAGGGCCTCGGCTCTGTTGGTTGCTATGCGTAGGTCCGTCTGGTTGCATCAGTGGGCGGCCAACACTGCCGCTAAGAAGTCTCTCACTGGGCTTCCCTGCACTGGACTTCGTCTTTTCGGTGAGCGTCTTGATGCTCTGACCAAGGATGTTAGGCTCCCCCAGCGTAGGAAGCAGGCTCTGCCCTTTCAGGGATCCTCTTTCTTTCGGCCTTCTAGGGGAGGTTGTAGATCCTCATTCTCAGGTGGTCGCAGAGGCTCTTGGGGTCGAGGCAGATCCCGCGGTCGCCCCAGTCTCTCCAGGGGGATCAAGCCCAAACCCTCCCCCAAGGCCCTTCAGGCATGAGGAGGCGCCCTCACCTGACCGGGTGGGGGACGGCTTCGGCTTTTTGCTCACGTCTGGAGACTGCGCGTCTCAGACCGGTGGATTCAGGAGGGGGTTTCCTCCGGTTACAAGATTCCTCCGGTCCAGGATATCCCTAAATCCTGTGGCGGCCCAGGGCCTGTGGTTGGCTGTACAGCGGCTTCTAGCTTCCAGAGTGATTTGCCCGGTACCTCTTCAGGAACAGGGTCGGGGGTACTACTCCAACCTATTCACAGTTCCCAAGAAGGACGACTCCCTGAGGCCCATCCTGGATTTAAAGGGTCTCAACAAATTTGTCATTTGGCATTCCGCATGGAGACCTTACGCTCGGCTGTGAGTTCCTTTCGGCCGGGTGACTTCATGACCATGGTGGACAAGGATGCCTACCTTCACGTTCCAATCTTTCCAGGTCACCAGAGGTTCTTGAGGTTTGCTCTGGGGGATCAACACTACCAGTTTGTGGCATTGCTGTTGTGACATTGTCACATCGGCCCCTCGGGTCTTCACCAAGGTGCTGGCGGGTGTCATGGGTCTACTGAGGAGCCAGGGCATTCGCATTCTCCCTCACCTGGATGACCTATTGATTGCAGGCTGAGAAGGATACTCAGGTGTTGACGTCCACTCTTGAGTCCTTCGTCTGGGTGATCAACTATCCCAAGTCTTCACTATCTCCGTCTTTGGCAAGGTCCTTCCTGGGCATGATGCTGGAGGTACTTCTCAGGTCAAGGTTTTTCTCCCTCAGCAGAAGGTGGAGGGCCTTCAGATGCAGGCACGGGCTCTGTCGTGTCCTCACCCCTCCATCCGTCTGGGGATGCAGTTGGTGGGCCTAATGGTGTCCTGCTTCGAGGCGGTTCCCTTTGCTCAGTTCCACATGAGACCTCTTCAGTTACATCTCTTGTCGGTTTGGGATCGGAATCGGGAGTCCATGGATCAGGAGTTTGACCAGAGGGGACAGAGCAGACAGTCCCTCTCTTGGTGGTTGGACTCGAGGAATCTTCTAGTGGGCAGGTCCTTTCTGCCTCCGCGAATGGAGATTGTCACCACGGCTGACCGGCTGAAGTTTCAGGGTCAGTGGGGTCCCCACGAGGCACACGCGCCCATCAACATCCTAGAGCTGAGGGCGATTAGGTTGGTACTCTCCCAGTTGACTCCCCACCTTCGGGGTCGTGCTGTACAAGTCCGCTCGGACAATCAGAAGGCGGTTGCCTACATCAATCGTCAGGGAGGGACCCGGAGCAAGGGAACCCTCAAGGAAGTGTCCCTGATCTTATCATGGGCGGAGGAGACTGTTCCCTGCATCTCGGCGGTTTACATTCTGGGGGTGGAGAACCAGGAGGCGGACTCCCTAAACAGGGGGACATCTCGTCTCGGGTAATGGTCTCTCAGTAACAAGGTTTTCCACGCTTTGTTCCGCCCCTGGGGTCAGCCCGATGTGGACCTATTTGCATCCCGTCACAATCACAAGCTTCCAAGATTTGTCTACCTATCAAAGGATCCTCTGGCCTTCGCCACGGACGCGCTTGCGATTCCCTGGATGCAGTTTCGGCTCCTCTGTGTATTTCCTCCCTTTCCGCTGCTGGGTTGTGTGCTGCGCAAGATAGCCCAGGAGGGGGTACCGCCCATTCTAGTGACCCCCCGTTGGCGGTGGATCGGTACGTCTTGCCCGACGATCCAGACCTTCTCACTCAGGGGCAGCTGCTCCATCCCAATTTACAAACGCTGGCTTTAACGGCTTGGCTGCTGAAACCTCCATCTTGATGGGCAATGGTTTGCCGGCCTCTGTTGTCGATACTTTGATTAAGGCTCGGAAGAAGTCTTCATCTACTATTTATTACAGGGTCTGGCATGCTTATATTGCTTGGTGTGAGTCCAGGTCTCTATCTTGTCATGAATTTTCCATTCCCAGGATTCTGGAGTTTTTACAGCATGTTCTGGATTCGGGCCTACAACTTAGTACCCTCAAGGTAAGGAGTAACGCACACCACACACAAGATTTGACTCTGATTATAAAGATATATATTTCAAGAAAAAATATGTATACCAGCAACCGCATATATCTTACAGACTGAGTACAAATATTCAACAATTCGTGAACTGTCTGATCACCACAAGGTGTCTAGTTAGAACCATGAGTCTCAAAGGAGAAACTACATATTGGGAAACATCGGGTTTTAGATCAGGAATTGTACAATTGTAGAGCAAAGGAAAATATCTCCCTGCTGTGTGAAAATCAAATGAAGTCTGTAACTCCCTATAGTTTCCCAAGTGTAGTATTAACAAAACGAGGTGTTATGCTGCCCTCTGGCTGTGCATATATCTAACAACATCACTCAATCAGACCTTCAAGCATTAAAATTATAATAATATGGCAATAAATCTTATTGCTGCAAAGCCCTAAACTGATCTTCAATCTATGAACATATATACATATATACATAAGTGCAAAATGTCTTCATAGAACAATATATGGCATCAATCAACAATCAATAGTTATTACAGCACAGTGCTATGAAACGACAAGCGGAGGTCGCTCAAAGACAAACAATGTAACATATGAAACTACTGCACACTATGGTTACCAGGAAAAAGGATCGCTCAAGGAACGTTTCGGGACAACGTCCTTCCTCAGCTGAGCGATACATGTCAAGTGCCACAGTGTGCTTTTAAACCAGAGTCTTCCCCCTGGCCGGCCGGATTAGTGACGCACTGCACGCATCCGATTGGATGTGTACCGTGACGTCACTTCCGCCCGTCGTCCTCCATCTAGCCGGTTTCTCTAACCAAGAAGATGGCGACGGCGCACGGGGCGGCGACGGGTGGAGCCCCAAATAGCTTTATTGCAACAAAAGAACTGACAGACATCATTGCAAGACGTGACGCCGCTGCGAGGTGCAACTTTCCTCGATCGAATACTACAAAATAAGGTATTGCAGACCCGCTCATATCTCCTAGACACAGGGGATTTTCTATCGAAAATTGGCACCCTTAGGGATTTACCAGCTGACATTCTATGTAGTATGGACGTAACTGCTCTATATACGTCCATACCACACAATTCTGGGATGGATGTACTTAGGGAGACCCTGGAAACCATGAATGGGTCTAGTGAATTTAATTTGTTCTGTTTTCACCTAGCTGAGCTTGTTCTTTTAAGGAACTATTTCTGGTATAGGGAGGATTTTTATCTGCAGCTTCAAGGGACTGCCATGGGGTCAAATATGGCCCCGGCTTATGCCAATCTTTTCATGGCCAATTTTGAAGACAAATTTGTGTATTCTGACCGTTACTTTATGGATCATGTGCTAATATGGTTAAGGTACATTGATGATGTTTTCTTCATCTGGCAGGGCACCGAGTCCGACCTATTATCATTTAAGACCAGACTGGACACCCACCTACCCACTTTTACATTAGAGTATAGTGCTGAACAGGTACACTTCCTTGATGTTCTAATATACAATTGTGAAGGCAACATCCTTACCGTTTTTATATTGTAAACCCACGGACCGTAATACGTACCTAAGGGCAGATAGTTTCCATCACAGACGCCTCAAAGAGGGGCTCCCTTATAGTCAATTTATTAGGGTGAGGAGAATTACATCAGATGACGCGACATATATGAGAAGGGCTCGAGAAATGGCAGTTGATTTTCAACAGAGAGGTTATGATCCAAGTATGGTTGAAGAGGCACTCAAGAGGGCCCTTTCCCAGGAACGTTCCACTCTTCTCCGTCACAAACCTAGGATTCCACAGCAGAGACTCCCTATCCCAATCACTTTCTCCACTCAATCTCCATACATTGAAAGGATTATTTTAAAGCACTGGCACATACTTGAATCTGACGCTGAGCTAGATCCTTTATTTAAAAATAGACCATTGTTTGTTAGAGTGGATGTTCCTTTACATGAGATAGTCAAAGCCATACACCCCAAGGTTCACAATGGCTGACTTACAGACAGGCCCCGGCTGGCATATACAGCTGTGGGCACTGTAGCCAGTGTGGCTATGTGTTGCAAGGAAAATCCTTCTCGCACCCTCATTCAGGTCAGAGATATCCCATCAAACAGTTTTTTAACTGCTCAAGTTCACACGTTGTATATCTGATAAAGTGCCCGTGTGGACTTGGGTATGTAGGGAAGACCAATCGAGAGATTTGCACTCGTATAAGCGAACACAGGAGTAGCATACGGCGTGTTGATCTTACTTCCTCACTGCCAGACACATTTTGGAACATAACCATCAGGTTCACCAACTACGTTTCACAGTGATCGATCAGATTAGTCTACCACGTAGAGGGGGAGATCTTGAAAAGCTACTCTTACAGAGGGAATTATGGTGGATCTATAAACTGGGGACTAAATCCCCTCGTGGTCTGAATGAAGACATTGACTTTTCACCGTATATGTAAGATTTAGGTACACTTTAGTAAAATAAATGACACACTTTATTCCAGGTAATTTAATTCTGATGCTGCACATAATTAAAGACTTATTAATGTATTTTTAACATTCACATCTGTATAAGATGCTACAACTTCTTCCCCGGCCTCCTGTGCCTCAATAGCTAATATATTGCATTATAAATTCTACAGTTTAGTCTGCTTCTATATGGATTTGGTACAAAACTGAGGATATTAATATGCACAAACGTAATTAAGAGGATAATAATAGAGATTATGATATAATATCGTACGAAGGCTATGATGATGCCTGTATATGGGCAGCCTTAGAATGGAAATGAAGCATTACTCAGTATAACTTTAATAGTTCTTGTTATATAAAAATTGATTTCAGAAGAATTGATCATGTATACTAAAGTATCCATATGTTATCTTCAGGTTTATTCTTCAGCAGACAAATCAATCCTGTACAGCTCAGTGGACTTCCCCACAAAGAATACATATCTTCTCTGCTAAAGCCTCGCAGCGGCGTCACGTCTTGCAATGATGTCTGTTTGTCAGTTCTTTTGTTGCAATAAAGCTATTTGGGGCTCCACCCGTCGCCGCTCCATGCGCCGTCGTCATCTTCTTGGTTAGAGAAACCGGCTAGATGGATGACGGGCGGAAGTGACGTCACGGTACGCATCCAATCGGATGCGTGCAGTGCGTCACTAATCCGGCCGGCCGGGGGGGAAGACTCTGGTTTAAAATGTATCGCTCAGCTGAGGAAGGAACGTTGTCCCGAAACGTTCCTTGAGCGATCCTTTTTCCTGGTAACCATAGTGTGCAGTAGTTGTTTCATATGTTACATTGTTTGTCTTTGAGCGATCTCCGCTTGTTGTTTCATAGCACTGTGCTGTAATAACTATTGATTGTTGGTTGATGCCATATATTATTGTATGAAGACATTTTGCACTAATGTATATATGTTCATAGATTGAAGATCAGTTTAGGGCTTTGCAGCAATAAGATTTATTATCTGTCTGCCATATTATTATCATTTTGATGCTTGAAGGTCTGATTGAGTGATGTTGTTAGATATATGCACAGCCGGAGGGCAGCATAACACCTCGTTTTGTTAATACTACACTTGGGAAACTATAGGGAGTTACAGACTTCATTTGATTTTCACACAGCAGGGAGATATTTTCCTTTGCTCTACAATTGTACAATTCTTGATCTAAAACCCGATGTTTCCCAATATGTAGATTCTCCTTTGAGACTCATGGTTCTAACTAGACACCTTGTGGTGATCAGACAGTTCACTAATTGTTGAATATTTGTACTCCGTCTGTAAGATATATGCGGTTGCTGGTATATACATATTTTTTCTTGAAATATATATCTTTATAATCAGAGTCAAATCTTGTGTGTGGTGTGCGTTTCTCCTTACCTTATTATTGTTTCTGTATTATTAGTAGACCAGGAGGGTATACTGGTCGGAGTTAATTGCACCCCCCCTTTTTTAGCTTTGGTATCATCTATTTTGGATTGATTACTTTATGGAGTGCTAGACCTACTTGTATATAATACTCACAGGTTTCGGCTCTGGCAATCTTTTTTTCAAAGATCTTTTGCCAATCATAGGCTTGTCAAGACTTTTTTCCAGGGAGTTACTCATGTGCGTCCAATGCGTAAGCCTCTGTTACTGGTTTGGGATTTTAACTTGGTGCTTTCTGCTCTACAGGGTCCTCCCTTCGAGCCTCTGTGTAAGGCCGCTCTGTCCGTTCTGACTCTTAAGGTAGCCTTTTTGGTCGCTATTACTTCGGTGCGTCGAGTCTCTGAGTTGGCGGTGCTTTCCATGAAACCTCGGCATCAGGATAAGGTGGTGGTCCATCTTAACCCGGAATTTTTGGCCAAGGTTGTATCTGCTTTTCATCTCAATGAGGACATTGTTTTACCTTCCTATTGTCCTGCCCTTGCTAATTCCAAGGAGCGGAACCTTCATTCTCTGGATGTGGTCAGGGCGCTCAAGTATTATTTGGTCGCCACTGAGCCCTTTCGGAAGTCTGATTCTCTTTTTGTTCTTCTTTCCGGACTTGCCTCCAGCCAAATCCACTATCAGCAAGTGGATTAGACAGGCGGTGGTGTGAGCTTATTCTGCCAAAGGGAAGGAACCTCCCTTCCGTGTTACTGCTCACTCTACTAGGGCTATTGGTGCCTCTTGGGCTTTTCAGCCCCAGGCTTCTGTTGAACAAGTTTGTAAGGCCGCTACTTTGGTCTTCTGTTCATACTTTTTCAAGTTTTACAAGGTTGATGTTAGGGCCTCAGCTGATGCTGTTTTTGGCCGTAAGGTTCTTCAGGTGGTAGTGGCTTAAACTTCCTGCCGTTACTCATTGGGGATCCCACCCTACTTTAAGGACACTGCTATTGGATGTTTCAGAAGTAATGATTGAAATGAAACAGGCCGTGCTGTACACTTGAAAAAATACAATTCTGTGATTACTCACCTGTAGAATTGATTTAACTGTGTACAGCACGGCCTATTTCATTCCTCCCTTGTTATCGCTGCCCTCGGTTGCCTCTTTATGGTGATTGTCTAAAAGTTATTTTTTTGTGAGGCTGTGTATTTTCTATCATGGTTTATCTCCCGGCTTCTTGCATAACTGCTTTTCAACACTGGGGGTCTATGGGTGATTCCTGGCTTTTTATAGGGCCGGGAGGAGCCACAAGTCTTCTGCAGTCAACTGCTCCACCTTGTGGCAGAATACCCAGAAGTAATGATTGAAATGAAACGGGCCGTGCTGTACACAATCAATTCTACAGGTGAGTAATCACAGAATTGTATTTTTAATAGTATTGTTACACAAAAATTGCGGAGGACAATTGTACTGTAGGTCCTCTTGAATGTATAGAGAATGTACAAGTGAGGGGACACAACACACCATAAATGCATACAAGTGATCTATATACAATATCTACAATAGTATCAGAAAGTGGCTTAGTACTGCTCAGAAATGTTATAAGTATCTGTACAAAAGATACAGTACCAAGTATTAGTTTTGCAAAATGACATTTAACCCATCTAGTAAAGATAAATGTGCTACTTAGTAATAATGGTATACAATGCAGAGCAAGAGAGTTCAGTGTGGCAATACCTTGGAGGGGTTAATGCAGGAGGCCCGACGTGTTTTGGGATTACCCCTTGTCAGAGTGTAGCAATCAGCTGTTCGGTGTGGAGGAGAGCAGTGCCTGCTTTGCCCCATGAGAATATGAATTAGTGACGCCTTGAAATGGAAGGTGAGAGAAAAGTCAATCCTGTAAATTCTCACCTGCAGGAGTTTCTCCTTTTCCAGGGCATCACACCTGCCCTGTTTGTTGTGCCAAGGAGGAGTGTGGATGAACGAGAGACATGCAAAAAATGTCAAAATGTAAGACAGGAGATTGATAAATGTGCAAAAGAAACGGAACAAGAGGGAATGTGGAGGAGGAGTAGGGAGGATTTTGGGAAGACAGTAGAAGGGAATCTAAACTCCTAAATTGGGAAATGAGGAAAATTAAAAAAAAACACTTGATTTGAGGTGTTGGGGGTGAAAAACTGATGTAAATTTTGTTTGATCAGTTTTGATATTCTGAATAGCTCGCTTATTGCAGCCCTCCCTTCGCTGCTTCTTTACAGAATGAGCTTCTACTTGGTGTTCAAGCCACTTCTTAACCCATAAATGTAACCACATGTAGTAAGTGCGCAAACCTTGTGTGTAGGTGCCTCCAGTGAAGATAACTGAAAGGCATTTGATCTATAAAAAATGGCAATCATTCATATTTAAATATTTATCTCCCTTCAGTATTTCAACCATTGATTTATTTTGGAAGCAGGCAAAGATTTGACAATTAATTAATGCCAGGGCTACAGAGACATGCTGCACCAGGACATGTTGAAAGCCAGCATCTTGTTGTAAAGTCTGAGAGATGGGGTTAAACTGCCATGTTTATAATTCTATCCATGCATTGTTTGTCCCTAGTAAATGTTGTGTTTTTTTTCTGTCTAGAAACCTGAACGGAAGCTAAATCCCAGGCGGTTGCATGACACTTTTGATAAAGGTAAATGTGTTTTTTTTTTTTTTATTTATTTATTTTTTTTATTTAACTTCTGAGCTGAATGACAGTCTGTGTTTTGGATGTTACACAAAGTCTTTACTTGGCAACAGAAACTCACTCCTCCTCTTTCTGTTTGTATATGAACCCCTTGGTTGTAAAGTCCTGCAGAATATACTGGCATTAAATATATAATAGTTTCCAGATGGGTTTAGGTCCACTTTCAGACCTTTACACACCTGAGATTAATAGAGTGCCAGACAGCATGAGATGGAATTACCTTACCCCACTCAATTGAAAAAAATTTCAATGGAAAGCACTGTAAACAGGCCATGCCCCTCTCCCCCACCAGCTACAATGGTACGTTCCAAAATCCCCTGGTGTCCAAACTAAATTATAAATAGTACTTGAATATAATTGTAAAATGCCTCCCAGTGTTCTAAAGACTTTAAAAACTATATAAACACTAAAAGTCACCCAATGGTATCTGGTCCCAGAGTGCGAAGGCACAGGGTGCTGGAGAAGGCGGCCATATTTTGCCATCACCTCAGGTTTCCTCCTGACCATCAGGATTATCTAATTTCGCCTCCAGGGGTTTGCCTCTTTGTTTTTAATTGGTTTTAGCAATCTGTGCAATAACGATTTATTCATTTATTTATAATTTGTTATGGACATTTTTCCCTTCAGTCCCCGATGCCCTTTTGGGGTGACTTTTTGTTGAGTTCTTTCAAAGGATCAAGTAGTTTAGCATGCCATACTGCTCACCTAACTGCATTTCCCTAACCAAATTTGTAGAAGGTGTTTTGAGTTCTGTTAATGTTTCTGTCTTCTGTGTTAATTTTTTGCAGTGCTTTCGGTTATTATGCTTTTTCACTGTGTAAAGTATAATTTTTCTCTTGCGATTGCTTGGCAGAGGGTTTGTGCGATTCATCTGATGGACAGCAGAGTGACCCCACTGAAGATGAAGCTTGCAATGGCTCTGTGCAGTACCCCTTCTCTTCCAAATCCTTCCTGAGCTTCCGATTTGACAGGGATGCCATCATGAAATCCTTGGAACTCTGATCTCCCTGCAGCTGCAAAAGCTTTACAAAAGCTTTGGGTGTAGCAGATAACAGTGAGATTCTCTAAAGCCTTACCTTCCTCAGGTGTATTTTGGACATGCAGGGATTTCCTGGTGGTTTGGAAAGTGCTCTGTCCCATGGACAGGACTTGCTGCTCGGTTCTGTTCAATATATGTGACTGTGAGTGACTGGTTGGATGAACTTGTCGCCTTGCACTGTTTTTGCAATAGCAGTTTTACACACAAGTACCTGGTCAGTGTTTAAAGTGATCCAGGCAAAGATAATTGTTACCCCATTGTGTCGGGCTACATTTGACACTGTCCTAAACGTTTTCCCGTTTTTTAAATTGAAGAAATGGCTGATATATTGAGGTTTACATGTTCAGCCAGTGTCCTTTTTTCATCCTGACCCCCTTTCCCCTCCTAATCGGTTCAGCATTGCGGGACAGGAGGATTGCTGGTCCATCCCTCCTCCTCCAGATTCATCACAATGCTGTCAGCGCAGAGAGCTGATTATTATGCAGGATCACAGATCCAATGGCCACACGCACTTTTTTCAGAAGGGGAATCATAAGGTGTACCTGCAAACCTTGATATCTCGGCCATTTTTTTCCTTCAATTTAAAAAAGGAAAATCAATTTACTAACAAAGGGTGCACCGCCCAAATCTTCCTACAAAATGTATACAACTGTGTGCTCACCCATAAAAAAATGCAATCCACAATAATTTGGAGTGGGCGTGCAAAGAACACACCAATCTCCCAAAGGAAGCACCACTACAATCAACAGTATATATTAATGATTTTATTAGTACAAAAAAACAAAGAAAAAAGGAAAATCGTTTAGAACAGCGTCAAACGTAGCCTGGTGCAATACAATTGCCTTTGCTTGCTGTAGCACTTTAACTCTTCCATAATCCTGTATCTGGTGGGCATTGTCTAGATAGTCTGTCTCATCAGCCTCTCACTTTTCTCCCTGGCATAGATATGACATTTTGTTTTAATAGATTAGATTGAATGTAATGTGAACACAGTAGCAGAGCTTACTTATTCATGCTGCAAACAACTTATTAGGCAAGTGGAGATTTGCTTTTCTTCTTGCTGCTTACTGCGAAATGACCATTATCAGGCTTTCACAATTAACAGTATGCCGTTTTGTAATGTCTAATGCCTGTGCAATACAGCCCAAACTGTATCTTCTTAATGGGACTTAACCTTTTTACAGAGTGCAGCCCACAACTAGATTGGATCTTAACATATCCATGTAGTCAAGGGAACACCATACCCCATGGTTGTGTCTAAATCCAATCTCTTACCCCCCATAGCACGCTTTGCCACTATCTGAACCAGCACATACTCAAGCACTGGCTGTTCATCTGAACAAAGCAGAAGGTGCCCTTGCTTACCCATCATTCACCCCGGGCACTGTGTCTCTGTGAGCTCCCAGTTCTGGCATCCAGCCTTAAGGCAAGTGTGTGTGATTTACAATCCCAGAACGCCCTCGTCCATACTCCTCCATACACATCCAGCAAGATAACTAAAACCATCACCCTCCTGTTTCATCCCACCTTACTTATATACACATACACACATCCTGCAAGATTTTACATTTAAAAAAACAAACCTTCACTCTTTCTCTGTAATTCTCCCACATTTACGCAAGAAGCCAGGTGCTGCTTCTAGATCTGCCACGCCTTGAGGATACTGGGGTGACACTTTGATCACCCACTGCCTCTGCTGCTGTCTATTTTGGGGGATGACACCCATGATCCCAGACATTTGCAGCTGCAAGAGATTGGAATACAGTGCCAAAAATGTCGAATTGGGCTTCATGGGGAGGAGACATGGAAGAGGGTTAGGTATAATTTGACTTTTTACGTTGTCTTTAATCTCTCACACTGCAGGTCCTCTGCAGCCAGCACCTGGGCTGATGATCTTTTCTTTTTTTTTTCCCTTTTCACTCTTCACTCACAGGTTGATCACTTTTTGGCAGATTGTAGCTACAAGACCCAAGTCCTACATTTTATATGTACCATTTTCTGTTTGTCAGATGTATTCCCACATGTATGTTGCTATTCTACTTTCACTGCAGGCCAGGCTACTTGAAGTTATCTGCTGCAAAGGACTCAGGATATTGTTAGCCTTTGTGATTTGTTCTACGTTCTGGCTTTGGGCATTTTTAGATCGTTGATGCTTTATTTATTGCTTGCAACTTCCTGCATTCATTGAAGTGCTGTAGTAAAAACCATGTGCAGGAGCTGTGCTCTGATACATTTCTAAGCTTGGTTTAAATGTGAAAGCAGACTGGTTCATTTATTTTAAACCCCTGACTTTAAAACAATAACTGTGTAACATGTTTACTGTAGGCCTTGAAGCACAGCGTGCGACGAGTAGCGCACCACAGCAGTTTTTCATTCGGGTTTCTTCTGTAGCAGACATTACTTTTTTGTCATTGTTCATTGTAATTATTTGGCCACAATGAAGTTATCTTGGAGCAACACAGTCCTGAAAACCATTCTGATTAAAGTAATGGAATTTAGTTTAGTTTTTTTGGAGTTTAGTTCCCAGATACCAGTGTGTACATTTTGAACATGAGATAGATATATATAGATAAATATATATATATATATGTAAACACCCTATCAGCGTCTGTGACGTGTGCTGCCATAGGTTCCTTGACTTTTATATGAGAAGAAAAAATTAAGGTTACACATGTTTGGTATTTATAAAGGGATAAAAAATAGTTCGATTGTAGAGCAGTACAGTATGTGCGCTTGTGTTCAATGTGTGTATGAAAAATTTTAATGGACTTCTTGGGCCCTGTGTGACGGTCCACATAAGAGGGGCCTTATTGTCATTAGAAATGTGGCTGTGCTTGCTGCTTTTCTGCTCCAGCTTACTGGACACATTTTGTATAGTGTGCTTATTTGAAGGTCCTGTATGTTGTGTTGTTTCAGGTATGACATTCATACCCTTAGGTGCCTGTTTGAATTCGGTGCCTGTTTGAATTTGGTAGCGTGTGGGCAGCCTCATGCTGACACTGACAAGGCGTGGGTCTGTGTACCCTGTGCCGAGCAGGTGCTTGCACTGCAATCTGGCCTCTCAGTGGCTGGGCCTGCACCTCGTATCACTTCACCTATCTCCCGCAAGCTTAAATCTCACTCCTACTGAATTGCATACTAGTGGGGATTCTCAGCCTGAAGTGTCTTCTAGACTGGCTAGTGTTGAAAAGTTAATCGCTAATACCTTGGCGCGTAAGGCCCCTGCTAAAACGCGGCACTAACGCCTAATGTCACTCTTTCCCCTATGGAAACTGATGAGTTTTGACATTTATGTGGCTATACCCCTTCGGACGAAGGGGAGCTATTCTCTGACTCAGGCTCATTTGACGAGAGGCCCAGGGGTCATGATGATTCTGGCTCTGGCTTAGAGAAAAGGAAGTTGGTCTGGGGGGTTCTCCCTTGGGTATCAGCCATGTGAGAAACACCCCGGCCTCCGTTATTGGGAGTATTTGGCTAAGTCGAGTCCTTAGACTGTGTGTAGTGCAATTCGTTTATTTCAAAGTGACTAAGATATTGTGAATACAACATTCAATAATCTGTACATTTTTTCACATATGTTACATTCTGTACACACATTATGCAAGAAACACTTATATAGCATTTTTTTCACATATATTGCCATAATAGTTTCGTAAAGCGTAACTCACAACAGTTTTTCCCAGATGTACCAGTAATGTGGTTTTGTGTCTGGTTTGGTCACGCTTTAACTGGTACAACTGTACCGGCGCATTGACCAGCTGGCATCCCATGCCTTTGCATGTGTGGGGACGGCGCTGCGCCCGGTCTGTGCCTCAGCCATTACGGCTGTAGCCATTAGGACCCTGCTCAGAAATATACTTGATAGTGACCCTGATGATTTGCCTTGCCTAGTGTGTTTAATGCACTCTCTAGTTGTGATGTTTTTGTAAATTTTGTCCTCGCTGCTTTGGATGACACCATTAGAATGTGTGCCAGAACATCTGCCCTGGTGGTGGCTATACGCCACTCGGTTTGGCTAAGCCAGTGGGCTGCTGACAACGCTGCCAAGAAGGCCCTCATTGGGTTTCCCTTCAAAGGACTACGCCTGTTTGGGGACCGCCTGGACCTTTTTGCTAAGGGAGGCAGGTTACCCCAGCGCAGGTGGCAGTCTCGGCCCTTTCGGGGTCAGGGCTCCTTCTCCTTCCCCTACCGTGGTGCTAGACAAGGGAGGGGGTTTTCCTTTACTGGGGCCCGGGGAGACTCCTGGGGTAGGGGTAGAGGACTTGGTCATCCTGGCTCCTCCTGGGGCTCCAAGCTCAAGTCCTCTCCCAAGCCCCCTCAGGTATGATGGGGCGCCCTCACCCATCTGGGTGGGGGGACGGCTGCAGCACTTTGCTCACGTCTGGAGGCTTCATGTCTCAGACCGGTGGATTCAGGAAGTTGTGTCCTCCGGTTACAAGATAGTTTGCTGCCTGGAGACTTTTGAAATGGTGATCAACCACCCCAAGTCTTCACTGTCCCCCTCGTTGGTGACTCCCTTCCTAGGAATGAATCTGGATACAGTTCAGGCAAGGATTTTCCTTCCTCAACAGAAGGTGGACAGTCTGATTGCATAGGTCCAGTTCCTGCTATCTTGTCATCATCCCTCCATCAGGCAGAGAATGCAACTAGTAGGACTGATGGTGGCGTGCTTCGAGGCGGTCCCTTATGCTCAGTTCCACCTGAGGCCTCTGCAACTCCACCTCTTGTCAGTGTGGGACAAGGACCCAGCGTCCCTGGACAGGGTCTGTGTGCTTTCCTCCCTGGTCAGGAGGTCCCTCTCGTGGTGGATGGACTCAAGGAACCTGTTGGGGGGCAGATCCTTTCTGACCCCTTCCTGGTAGACTGTCACAACGGATGCCAGTCTGTCAGGTTGAGGGGGGTTCTGGAAGTCCCTGAGGTTCCAGGGGAGGTGGGGCCCTCAGGAGGCCCACACACCTATCAATGTCTTGGAGCTGCGGGCAATCAGGTTAGTCTTGTCTCAGTTGATTACTCATCTTCGGGGCCTGCCTGTTCAGATGTGCTCGGACAACCAGACGGCAGTTGCCTACATCAATCATCAGGGAGGGACCCGGAGCAAGGGGCCCCTCCAGGAAGCGTCTCTGATCCTGACTTGGGCGGAGGCCAATGTCCCCTGCATTTCAGCTGTGTACATCCCGGGGGTGGAAAATCTCCTGGCAGACTCTCTGAGCAGGGGGACCTCTCGCCAGGGAGAGTGCTCCCTGTGCAACAGGGTGTTTCTATCTCTTTGTCACCGTTGGGGCCAACCAGATGTGGATCTGTTTGCGTCCCGTCACAACCACAAGCTCCCGGCCTTTGTCTCCCTGTCCCAGGATCCTTTGGCCTTGACCGTGGATGCCCTAGCAATGTCATGGCAGGACTTTCAGTTCCTGTATGTCTTTCCTCCATTCCCTCTGTTGGGCAGGATTCTGCGCAAGATTGCTCTGGAAGGGGTACCAGTAATTCTGGTGGCCCCCAGGTGACCAAGAAGAGTGTGGTTCGCAGACGGGGTGCAGCTGGCAGTGGATCAGTACACTCTGCCCATGGTGCCCATGGCCATCCCAATTTACAAACTCTGGCTTTGATGGCCTGGCTGCTGAAATCTCCATCTTTATGGAGAAGGGGCTGTCTACCTCAGTGGTTGATACCATGATAAAGGCTAGGAAGAAGTCTTCTTCTTCCATTTACTACAGAGTTTGGCGTGCCTACATTGACTGGTGTGAGTCTAAGTCTCTTCCCTGTCGTGTGTTCATGTGTTCTTTATTCCCAGGATTCTGGAGTTCCTTCAGCATGGGTTGGACATGGGGCTCCAACTAAGTACTCTGAAGGGGCAGGTCTCTGCCCTGGCAGTTTTCTTCCAGAAGACCTTTGCTCAGCACCCTCTGATCAGGACTTTTTTCCAGGGGGTCACTCATGTGCGTCCCCCACGTAAGCCTATGGTGCCTGTTTGGGATTTGAACTTGGTTTTGTCAACCTTGCAGGGTGCTCCCTTTGAACCTGTGCAGGATGCTCCCCTGCCCATCCTTACTCTCAAGGCTGTCTTTCTGGTAGCTATCACTTCTGTTAGGCGTGTATCTGTGTTGGCGGCGCTTTCCATTCAGCCCCCCAACTATGAGCGACACCAGGACAAGGTGGTGTTTCGTTTCAAGCCTGATTTTCTGCCTAAGGTGGTGTCTGCCTTTCATTTGAATCAGGACATTGTTTTTCCTTCATTGTGCCCTAATCCTAGTAATTCTAAGGAGAGGGCTTTGAATTCCTTGGATGTGGTTAGGTGTCTGAAGTACTATCTGGTGGCTACTGCACCTTTCAGAAAAACTGATGCTCTTTTGGTGGTCCCTTCTAGTCCTAGGAAGGGTTTGGCTCCTGGCTAGTCTTTACCATCAGCAAATGGATCCGTCAGGCTGTGATTCAGGCCTACTCTGCTAAGGGGAAGAATCCTCCCTTCCGCCTTACTGCTCATTCTACGCGTGCTATTGGTGCCTCTTGGGCTTTTCAGCACCAGGCCTCTGTTGAACAAGTTTGCAAGGCCGCTACTTGGCCTTCTGTTCATACCTTTTCAAAGTTTTACAAGGTTGATATTAGGGCCTCAGCTGATGCTGTTTTTGGCCGCAAGGTTTTGCAGGCGGCAGTGGTTTAAACTGTCTGCGGTTACCTTTTCTTGGGGATCCCGCCCTACTTTATGGACACTGCTATTGGATGTCCCGATAGTAAGTAATCTAATCGGGAGCAGGACATGCTGTATACTAAGAATAATACAATTCTGTGATTACTCACTCACCTGTAGAATTGGTAGTATGAGTATACAGTACGCCCTGCTCCACCCCACCCTTGGTTTTGCATTATCTTGGATCCCCTGTATGGTGATTATCATTGTTATAGTTACCAGTTTGGGTTGTTTTAATTCTCCCGGCTTCTCGTTAACTGCTTTTCAATGCTGGGGATTTGTGGGCGGTCCCTGGATATTTGAGGGGCCAGGAGGAGCCTATTTTCGATGTCTCTGCAGTCCAGCACCATCTGGCGGAGTAATACCCGATAGTAAGTATTATATCTGGAGCAGGACGTACTGTATACTCATCATACCAATTCTACAGGTGAGTAATCACAGAATTGTATTATTCCAAGTATGTCACACACCCCGCTTCCAATATTCATGACATATGGGTTATAGCCAGTAGAGAGCGACTTCTGCAGAGATGACAGGAAAAAGACCCTCCCGGTCCATAAATACCTGGGACCTCCCACACATTACCCAGTTTTCGTCTCTGCAGACGGCGAGCAAGTCAGAAGATGGCTGCATCTCTTCCTTGCAGGTAAGCCGGGTTTGCACCTGGCCATTTTGCCTCTATTGTTGTCCGGACCTTGTTGTTTTAGTCCGGGCGACGGTAGACTACACCTTTTGAGGTGTATTAGGGATCCATGCTCCCCCGTGAGACCCCATATTTAGGGGTAGGCGGCATCCAGGTTTGGTGATCCTGGTTTGGGATGCCCTATCCCGTTTTATCCCTTCCACTCTGTAGTGTGGGATTCCCCCCCTTCCGGGTCTCCCTGTTCCCCTCTACTTGGGGGTGGGGGGGAGTGCTTTTTCTTCTCTCCAACACTTCTTTTAACGTGTGTGTGCGGGTATGTGCGTGTTTCACTCATCGCGTGGTGTGTGTGGGCTTTTGGCCGCATGCGGAGCCCTTTTTTACATGGGGAGCTTCTTCCCCTCAGGTTACTTAGAAAGAGGGGCGGGGCGCTCGGCGTGCTCACCGTGGCCCGCCCCCTTTCTTATGGTGCCATTGCGGAGCCCAGCTATTTGCTGGGGTCCGTGTCTTTCAGATGGGAGCGGGGCCAGGCGCGGCGCGGTCCGCACTGGCCCGCTCTTCTTCTCCCTCTCTCTCAGGAGGTCCTGGCTGGCAGGACACCATTTATCCTCCGTGAGTGCCCTGTTGGGCCCATCCTTTTTCTATATATGTGCGCTGCGTGTCCCTTCTAGCGCGTTGGGGCAGCCTGCCAACATGTCCTTCCACATGTTATATATATATATGTAATTTTATGTACTTTGATTGAATGTGTGTGTGCCTGCTCATGGATCCCTTCACATTATGTCTTTCAGGAGGACTCCCTATCAATTATATTAAAAGGGGTAAATTTGGGGTCCTGTAAATCCTCCCACTAGGGACTTAAAGGGGCATCCCGGGTTGCTCAAACAGCGGAATTGCCTTGGGTCATTGCGACTACCTTAAAATCACCATATATTGGCCAACATCGAGAAATTGATTTCTAGCTCTGCGGCCAGAAAGGCCCCAGCTAAGAGAAGACATCTGTCTCCGGCCGCACCGGTTATGGATTTTGATGACTAGGATTCCCCTGACTGGTCTGATTATTCCCCGCTTTAGAAGGGGGAATTGTTTTCTGAATCTGATGCGGAGGATCAGCAGTTTTTTGATGCTGATACTGGGCAGGCGCAGGGGGATGCCGTTGATACCCCCAGGGTCCTGGCCCTTTTATTTGAGGTGCTGGATACTTCTCCTCCAGCGGAGTCCCCTCCGCTGAAAGGGGAATTCTTTGGGACTTCTAAGCCTCGCTTGGAGTTTCCAAATCAGAACCATTTTGAAAGCATGATTCTTAAGAAATGGGAGAGGCCTAGCCGGCTCCCGGTGTTCCTCAGGGATGGGATAGGAAGTATCCCTTTCTGGTGGACGCGGTTAAGCGCTGGTCGTCCCCTCCCGAGGTCGATGCGCCCGTTCTGGGATTGTCCAACACCTCTGTTGTACATTCTCCAGACGCCACCACTCTAAAGGATGGTGAGGACAAGCGCATTGACCAAATGGCCTGCCATGCCTTCGCTAGTGTGGGTTCAGCCTTGCGGCCTGTTTGTGCGCTTATGGCTGTGGCTACCTGGTCTGTGGTTAGGGACCTGTTGAGTGGTCCCCAGCTTAACCCGGCCAGTGATGAATTTGCAGCCCTTAAGCGGTGCGAATTGTTCATGTCTTTTGTTTTATCCACCTTGGATGACACAATATGCATGTGTAGTAGAACCTCGGCGTTGCTAGTGGCTATTCGCTGATCGATCTGGTTGCGCTAATGGGCGGCTGACATTGCGGCTAAGAAATCACTTACAGGGCTACCCTTCCTGGGTATGCGGCTGTTTGGAGGTGAGTTGGATTTGGTGGCAAAAGGTGGAAATGTACCACATCGTAAGAAGCAGCGTCACTCCTTTCGGGGGGCGGGCTCCTTTAATCCCTCCTTTTTGGCAGAGGAGCTGCCTACTCTACCTTCAGAGGTGATTCCTGGAACAGAGGCAGAGGACGTGCTCGTCCTGGACCTGCCTGGGTTTCCAAGCCCAAGCCCGCTGCCAAGCCAGCTCAGCAATGAGGGGGTGCCCTCACCCATGCGGGTGGGGGGGCGGCTGTGACACTTTTTCCAGGTTTGGGCCCGGGAGGTCACAGAAAAATGGATCTTGAAGTGGTCTCTTCCGGGTACAAACTGGAGTTCAAGTACCGGCCTCCTCACAGATTCCTCAGATCTCGGGTGACCTCGGATCCCTGGGTTGGGCGGGGGCTCCTGTTGGCAGTACAAAACCTTCTGGACATGGAAGTCCTATGCCCGGTGCCTTTCTCGGAGAGAGGCCGGGTCTATTATTCCAACCTATTCACGGTGCCCAAAAAGGATGGATCCATAAGACCCATTCGGGATCTGAAGCTTCTCAACAGGTTCATCAAAACCAAGAAGATCCGCATGGAGACTCTGCACTCGGCCATCAATTCCCTTCGTCAGGGGATTTCATGACGTCCATAGACATCAGGGATGCTTACCTTCATGTACCAATCTTCCCAGCACACCAGAGATTTCTCAGGCTTGTGGTGGGAGATCAGCACTTTCAGTTTGTGGCGGGCATAATGGCCCTTCTCAGAGCCCAGGGCATTTGCATTGTGCCGTATCTGGACGACTTCCTCATTACGGCATCCTCTCTCTGTCAGGCGGAGCTGGACACCAGGTTGGTGGTGACGACGCTGGAGAGGTTCGGCTGGGTGATGAACCATCCCAAGTCTTCTCTCTCCCCCTCAAGGGAGATCTCGTTTCTGGGCATGAATCTGGATACCATTCGGACCAGGGTGTTCCTACCTCAGTCCAAGGTGCAGATGGTTCAGGATCTTATATGTCTTCTCCTGTCCAAACCTCGTCCTTCTATCCGCCTAGGGATGAGACTGGTGGGATTGATGGTGGCTTCCTTCGAGGCAGTTCCCTTTGCTCAGTTCCACATGAGGTCGTTCCAGCTCCATCTATTATTGGCCTGGGACAGATGTCCCCAGTCATTGGATCAGTCATTCCTGATGTCTCCCCGGGTTCGGCAGTCCCTTCAGTGGTGGCTGGAACCAAGCAATCTGATGAGAGGCAGATCTTTTCTGACCCCTTGTTGGGAAACGGTTACCACGGATGCCAGCCTGTCGGGCTGGGGAGGTTTTTGGAAGACACATCAGTTCAAGGGGCTGTGGGGTCCTCAGGAGGCTCACACCCCCATCAATGTCTTGGAGCTGAGAGCTATTCGGTTGGTTCTGTCATGCTTGACGCATCACTTACCGGGCTTACCGGTTCAGGTTCGATCAGACAATCGAACTGTGGTAGCTTACATCAATCACCAAGGAGGGACTCGCAGCAGGAGTGCCCTCAGGGAAGTCTCTCTGATTCTTGCATGGGCGGAGAGCAATGTTCCATGCATCTCAGCAGTGTACACGGAGGTGGACTCCCTGAGCAGGGGATCCTCTCACCGAGGGGAATGGACTCTCAACCACAAGGTATTCCGGTCCCTCTGTCACAAGTGGGGATTTCCGGAGGTGGATCTCTTTGCCTCACGTCACAATCACAAGCTCCCAAGGTTCGTGCCTGTCTCAGGATCCTCTGGCCCTGGCAGTGGATACCATGTCTCTTGCCTGGAGGGATCTGGAGTTCCTGTATCTGTTCCCCCACCCTTCTCCATGGTAGGCACGGTGGTGCGCAAGCTGGCTCTAGAGGGTGCTCCAGCAATTCTGGTGGCCCCAAGGTGGCCAAGACGGGTTTGGTTCACAGACGTCGTAAGGCTGGCGGTAGATCAGTACAGGCTGCCCCTGTTTCCGGATCTGATCTCTCAAGGTCCACAATGTTATCCCAATTTACAAACGCTGGCTTTGACGGCGTGGCTGCTGAAACCTCCATCTTAAGGGAGGAAGGTTTGTCTGAGGCTGTGATTCAGACTCTTGTTAGAGCTAGGAAGAGATCTTCCTCTAACATATACTACAGGACTCGGAGGTCCTATATTGACTGGTGTGAGGCTAGGGCTTTGCCTTGCAGGGTGTTTTCAATTCCTAGGATTTTGGAGTTTCTTCAACACTGTCTGGACCTGGGGTTCCAGCTTAGTACCTTGAAAGGGCAGGTCTCTGCCCTGGCGGTCTTCTTTCAAAGGTCTTTTGCTCTGCATCCTTTGGTTAAGACCTTTTTCCAGGGGGTCACTCGTGCGCCCCCGTAGAAAGCCTTTGGTGCCCGTTTGGGATTTGAATTTGGTTCTGTCGGCCCTCCAGGGGCCTCCTTTTGAGCCGGTGCAGGATGTTGCTCTTTCTGTTATCACTCAAACGGTTTCCTTTTTGGTGGCTATTGCCTCTGTTCGGTGTGTCTGAGTTTGCGGCTATGTCCATTCCTTTGAGCTTCAAGCCAGATTTTCTTCCTAAGGTGGTTTCTCCTTGTGTCCTAAGCCTAGCAATGACAAGGAGAGGGTTTTGCATTCTTTGGATGTGGTTCGTTGTGTGAAGTACTATTTGGTGGCTACTTCTCCCTTTCGTAAGACGGACGCCTTGTTCGTGGTGCCCTCCGGGCCTAGGAAGGGTTTGGCGCCCGCCAAGGCTACCATTAGCAAATGGATACGTCAGGCCATTGTTGGGGCCTATTCTGCCAAGGGGAAGGTTCCCCCTTTTCATATCACTGCTCATTCTACTCGTGCGGTTGGGGCTTCTTGGGCTTTTCAGCACCAGGCCTCTGTTGAACAAGTTTGTAAGGCTGCTACTTGGTCTTCTGCTCATATTTTTTTTCCAAGTTTTATAAGGTTGATGTGCGGGCCTCAGCAGATGCTGTTTTGGGCCGCAAGGTTCTGCAAGCTGCAGTGGTTTAAATTTGTGCATAATTGCCTTTTTTGGGATTCCCGCCCATGTTGGACACTGCTATTGGATGTCCCATATGTCAATAATATTGGAAGCGGGGTGTGTGACATACTTGGAATAATTCCATTTTGTGATTACTCACCTGTAAAATGGGTAAGTATGTCACACACCCCGCTTCATCCCACCCTTTTTGTATTCTGGATCCTTTATATGGTGAACCTTTTATTGTTAAGATTTTTGGATTTGGCTCTTCCTGGTCCCCTTACTGCTTTCCTATAATGGGTAATGTGTGGGAGGTCCCAGGTATTTATAGACCGGGAGGGGCTTCTTTTTTTTCCTGTCATAAAGTTCGCCCTCTACTGGCTATAACCCATATGTCATGAATATTGGAAGCGGGGTGTGTGGCATACTTATAATACTCATTTTACAGTATTTTTCACTGCTCCAACGGTGCATGCACGGGCTTTCATCCAATCAGCCCTTTGCTGTGTTTACTTCCTTTTGGCAAGGGGATCCAAGAATCAATATCTGAATGCAAAGGGGCTCTGAGTGGACGAAAGCTTGTGCATTCGCCATTGGAAAGGGGAAAATGTGCATTTTATGGGCAGTAAAAGGCAGCGGCCGTCCCTGGAATCTAGTGGGTTTTGTTTAGCTTTAAACCGGACCTTCACCATGATTTATTGAAAAGCTCAAACCCTTAGAAAATGATTCCCCAGCATCTAAAATTAATTTATTTTTAGTTTTTAGTCACTTATTATTCTTTCCCCCACTGGGCTGCAACTCTGTTCAGGACTTTAGGATACGGGCGCCACCATCTTGACTCGGAAGCATCACACTTACTGAGGAGAAGAGTGGCATAGTGGCATAAAGTACAGGGGGGCTGGTTATAGCTGTGCTTTGCTCAGACTGAGCAGAGCTGGGGTCAGGAAAAGGTCAGCAGTCCCAGAATGCAGAGTGTCACAGTCAGAAGGCACTTCCTGTTTGCAGGCTGCCTGACGGCCCATGAGCCGCCATCTTGGATGTTTAAAGGGTCATAACATGCAGTAGATGCAGGTAGAATGATTTTTAATGTGACCAATCTGTATGTACAGGGTGTGGGAAACATATAAGATAGACTCTTATTCAGAGTGAAGGACCGCGTTAAGCGTTGAAAAAGTAACATTAGCTTTTCTTAATGCTAGATAGAATCCAGCAAATCAGAATGTTGCCTAAAATGTGCCCCTTGCAAGGATATATTGCAAGGATATACAAAGTACTATGCTTGGTACAGCCATGGTTGGCCCAGGCCAGCATCGAATCTGTGCCTAACTTGCTCATATAACTCATATACTCTATTGAGGCGGAATCTGCTGCTGCTGCTATGTTCATCGGTCCGGAGTCTTTCAACTATGGCTTCCGCAGCCTCCTTTGTGGAAGAAAAACAGCACCACCAAACCGCAGGCCAAGATCAGGCTCTCTCCCGCAGTCCATTGTCCCTTTCCAAACAAATGCACACAGCAGCATTCCAAAGCCCAACAAAAATAATTAGCAGTCCAAAAACACAAACACAAATTTTAAACAGAAGTGTAATTCAACGCAGCTCACAAAAAAACAAGATGCATCATGGACAGTACCATTGGGCTGCTGAAAGCATGCTTAATATGTTTGGACAGGCCTTAAGGGGAGATGCTATAAAGCCCAGAAAAGGTGGGCTTTTTAGCTTTGCTGTGTGCTACTCAATCTTGGCATACTACCCCAGAGAAGGAAGACCCAGAGAAAACGCAATTGCTGACAAAAAGCCAGACCTAACGGAAGGCATTATACAAACATACAGACTTTTGCCACTGGTGCACAGATGATAAATTTTATCTTTGGGTTCAACAACTACAGAGCAACCCACACACACACACACACACACACACACACACTCAGATACACAGATACAAATAGAGAGAAATCCATTTTTGATCTCCAAATGGCCTCCTTTTATCTTTAGCTGCAGCCTGTAGATGAACGCAGAAAAAAATCTACATGTTTCATTTCCCACATCCCCGAGTGACGGACCGGCAGACTCTAGATTGAACATGTGAAGCTGTGACGTGTAGGCGCTTAGTGCCCAAATTAGCGCTAATTACCCTTGCATTTGGATTGGTTGTGTTTTGGCAACACCGTGGTTTGTTGCCCAAGTACATAAATTGTTGGCAAGTTCTGGACAAGTTTGCTGCTCTTTGAACATTGGATGTGTATTTGGCCTGGGCATGCAGCATGCCACGTGGTAGATGAGCCACTCGTGTCCCTGGATGGTCCTTTGTTGGTAGATTCCCAAGATGTTCTCCTTGTGGGCATGCCAATACATCACTTGCTCCTCTGAGTCCTGCTCGGACTGGGGTGTGAGGGCTCATGGTGCTCCCTAGGGTTCCTCCAGTTAGGGGTAGGAGCATCTGTGGTGCCCATTGGCACACCTCCCAACTCCCAAAACGGTGGTGTAGCAAGTCAGCCCCAGGCGAACCCAGCTGTTGCGGAGGACCCTAATGTGGCAGGCCGTCGGCGTCGCAGCAGGTCCTCTGGTGAGGCCAAATGTCGGCCTGAATTTAATATGGATGACAGTAGAATGCTGGTGAAGCTCACCTTGGACAAATGGCCCATACTGTTTGGCAGCAAGAGTCATGACTTGTCCAGGTGTGAGCGGTCATGTGTCGGGTATTGCCAACGCCCTTAATTGTACCACTGCCCATCAACAAGCCACGAAGAAGCGTTTTTTTCACGTTGCACAGGGCCCTCAATAAGATGGATGACCTGCTAATCCACCGAGGGGAACTTGACTGGCCCCTCAATGAATAACTGGTATATAAAGTCACTCTGCAACCCAAGATCCCTGCATTTCGCCTTGAACTGGTCAATGTGTGGGATGACACCACCGCATTGGGTGAAGGTAATTGTGCTTAAATTTTGTTCTTTTGTTAATACATAGAAGATGATGATTTGGGATCCCACTGAGGATCCTTCCGAGGAGTCAGAAGCTGACCCCAGTTACCACATGGCCCCACAAGCTGCAAGCATGCATCAGATGGAGTCCTAAGCAAGCCCTAGTCAGGAAGGAAACACTACAGCCGCCTTGTCTGGACCAAGCCAAGCAAACACATTCACTTTCAAATGTGTGTTGTGAACCTGAACGTTTAATGTGCCTCCACACACACTGATGGCCTGTTTTCTTTGGTGCATCCTCTGACATTCTTGTAATGGCGCAATCACTACAGAAAAAACGGAGTATGAAAGAGTTTGTAGGTATGTGCCGTCAAGGTAGCATTGGTTTTGGTATTCCACTTGATACTGTCATGCAATATTTTGCAAACTGATCATAAACACTAATCCACTGCTTGTGGATTATGTTGGTTCATTTGTTTTGGCTTGTGGATTGGTGAATATTGTTACCTTGTTCCTATACAAGTTGTGCACATTTTAGCCAAATCCAATGGCCAATGATTCTACACAGGTATTTCACCAATCATTGCCAAACTTGACTCACTCCCAAAAGTGTGTTTTTAGTTACCCATTGTGAGGCAGGATTTTCCCGGGAAACAGTTTGGCATAGTCTGTGTGGGCCCCAACATACATCCTGACTTAGATTTCATTGGTTTGTCAAGCTTGCCACACTGTTCTTACCAGCAGCAATGCTGTGGGTTTGGGTTCTGTTGTTGCTTTAGTTGGTTGGTCACTTGCAAACACACATCTTCACTTTCTGCATTCTTCATTGTGCTTTTTTTGTAGGCCAAAGTGCCTTTGTGAATCTAAAGCTGGGCTTCCAGTTTTGCTGCAATCTGTGGTTTCTGGGCTCACTTTTACACAGCAGTCAGCTTCACCAGTGGTAAGTTGCCTAGTCCCCAGACATGTTTGGCCCCCACCATTGGTGGCTAATGTCTTCCACATCAGAGGTCCAATTTCAGGTCACCTTCCAGTATTTTGAACACAATAATTGCCATGTACCTATGGTGGCGCCATGGTTTCCCTGGTTTGATGCTAATCCAGGATGTATGTAATGTGTTGTGTGGGGTCACCCCTAAAAATCCTGCAACCATACGTTTATGTATTTATTTCTCTCCTCTGTAAGCTCCAGCCTCCTCCATGGCCCAACATAGACTGCCAACTAGTGCACAGCTATTCCAGCCTGGGGGTAACAAATGTTGGCTACATATACTCGACCTCAACCAAATGCCCAAGTAAAGTGAAAAGTGGCATTTCTCGAAGTGCAAATTCAAAAAATGCAAAGGCAGCTCCAGGCATAGGAACCAGCAGCAACAGGCCACTCTAGGTGCCTTCCGAGAGCAGCAGCGGGAAGATGATCAGCTGATGCAGGTGCTGAAACAGATGGTTCAGCAGCAAAATATCTTCTTTCAAGCACTGTTTGGAGGCGGTGCTGTTGCTTTGGAACCCCCTCGTGCTCCCAATGGCCAGGGGCCACCACAGGTGGAACACCCAAACGAAGAGCCTCCTTCTGTGCTGGACCCCGATACCTTGTAAATTGATAGACCTGGATGTTATTGTGTGCGGTCACCAAAGAAAATGTGTGTAACACGAACTATAGAACTCATATTTTTGCCTTTCCAGGTGGTTGATTTTCTAACACCACCTCCCAAACGCCATCCAATGGATACATTGCAAGGAAGACACACAATGAGTTTGGAAACCTTAAAACTTTTCTAAACTGTTGGCGATACTGTGCAACAGCTTACAGCTAGTCTCTGTATGTGATCTGCATCTATGTTGCTAGGTTAATGCAGTTTATATTTATGGCAGTAGATGGCACCTGGTCACAAGTGCGTAGGCCAATAGCCACATTACATTCTGAAAGAAAAAGGTTTTGTGAGTGACTGAGCAAGGCAATACACATAAGCCTAATTATAAACTCAGGGTACCACATGAAGCTGTTCTGGCCTTTTTTTTTTTTAATGTCCCTGTGCAGCTGAAGCAGCTTTAATGTTACACAGTAGGTTTGCTTGTGTGTCCCCAAAACAAGGAGCAGTAACCCAGACAGGGGTTGCCTTGAAGGATATCAAAGTATAGCTACTCTCCCGACGTCAAAACATGTTTTTGGAGCTCTTTTCCTTTGCTGCGAATGGTCATGTCTATTTTCTAAGTTGCACACAGCTGGGTGTGACCAAAGGGCTAACAGAGGTTTGGCTAAATAACATGGTACACACAACAAAAAACACAAGTCAGAATATGCAAACCAACAATAGGCCTCCAACTCGGGCAACAGATTCGCAGGAACACTTCAAATAACATTTGCCCTCCAGTCATATTTGCTTGGTTGATGTGGCCAAAGGACACACATTACACCCTAACTCATCAGTTCTTTAGTACAACGCCGAGCAATAAGCTCTGCATGCCTTGGTTTGGTTGGCTCATACAAAGTCCTGCCACACATTGATGGATTTGCTTTGAATGTAGTTGGCCACATGCAGATTACGTTTTAAAGGAACTCTAAACCAAATGGCAATAATTAGCCAGCAAGCAGCTCACCTAATGCCTGTCCCATGTGCCTCACCTCGGTTTCCTGTAGTACAGGGTAGAAGCCGTAACAGGACTCTAAAATTTGCTCTTGAGTTTTTAATCCTGCAGGACCCCACAAAGAAAGTTCTGTAGCTTTTCTGTCCCTTGAAGCTCTCAGCATGAGCAAGCATGACACTCCCTTCCCATCTCAGGCACAACCCAGAAGTTGAAGCAAAAAAAAAAAAAAATTGGCTTCCCTGGAATACATAAGGTATTTACATATAATCAGATTTCCAGGTGCTTTGAAATGACTCAATGGTTAGTGTGTGCACTACAGGGGCTTTAAAAAACAAGTTTGGTCCAACTTGTGACTAGCTGGCTGTAGGAGTGTGTTGGCAAACTTGGCAGGTTGATGACACAAAATGCTATGGGGGAAGGCTACAAGGTAAAAGGATAATGGCTTAGGCACAATTAGAAACACCAGTTGCAATCCCTATCAGCAGCATATCTGAGAGGATATTTGGTTGCTGACTACCTGACCTGAATAAAAATTTCACTTTTCAGTTCAGTGGGAGCTAAATCAGGAGGTATTTTGCCAGATTGCGGTGGGGAGTTCCCCAGATAGATCTTTTTGCGGAAGTGCAGAACCTTCTTTCCTTTGTGTCTGGGGTATAGGGCTCTAGGGGTGGACACCCTGGTAAAGTCTTGAAGCTTTCCTCTAGTCTACGCCCCCCCCCCCCCCCTTCTGCTGTTACCTCAGGTGAGGTGATACGAAAGATTGAGGTAGAAGAAACTGATCCTGATTGCTCCTGCCTGGCCAAAGTTTGTTCGCAGCTCTAAAGAACATGTCCAGGGACATTCCATGGCAACTTCCACAAAGACCTAACCTACTGATTCATGGCCCAATTTATTACCCATATCTACAGAATCTAAATTTAACAGTGTGGATCCTGAGAGGGCACTCCTGAAAAAGAAGAGGCTTTCCTCAAGGGTGATTAAAACCCTTAAAGGAAGCAAGGGTCCACAAGAAGTATTTGATTGAACAATTGGAAAAAAATCAGTTCATTCTGTGAAGTTAACAGCTTAAACAGGAACAAGTTGTCGTCTTTCCTGGAATTTCTGATGGAAGGTTTCGAACCGGGTCTTCTAGTAAGTACTCTTAAGACCCAGGCATCAGCATTTTGCTTTTCCTAGATAAAGCTCTAAGAAAGTATAGCCTGATTAATAGATTCTTCATAGCCATTACTAGAAAGAGACCAGTCTCCATCTCCAGATGTCCTACGTAGGATCTAACCCTCATTTTTGAGGGTCTATTAAAAGCTCCTTTTGACCCACTTGCTGAAGGGCGAGACAAAATTTTGACCCTAAAGATGTGTTTTCTGCTTGCCATTACCTCAACACACAGGGTTAGTGACTTACAGACCCGTTTTGTAATTCTACTGGTTAGAGCAATTCTCAAGCCTGATCCTCTTTACCTACCCCAAGATCCGCCTCTACTTTCCACAGGTCACAAAAAATAGTACTCCCATCCTTTTGAGGAGGATATGGAGGAGAACGCACAGTTTCTAGATGTCAGATCCTTTATTTTGTATTTAGAACACACATACCTGCAGGAAGACTGACAAGTTTGTCTCTTTTAGTGGCAAGAATATAGGTTTAGCCACCTCCAAAGCCTCAGTAGCCAGGTGCAGGTGGATTAGGCAGGCAATCTCCTTAGCTTACACGTGTATGGACACTCCTTATTGAAAATTATAGGAAATCTATAAGGCAGCCACTTGGTTTTCCCTTCATACCTTACCTTAGGAATTATCGGCTTGATCTTTTGTCTGACTCTCAACAAACTTGGTAGAAGAGTTCTCATTCTGTGTTCCATCGTTAACCTAGATTACTTGTTTATACTCTCAAGTGGCTGTCCTGAAGGACGAAGGGAGAGAATCCATGTTAGGCTTACTGATGACAGTATTTCTACAAGCCCTTCAGGACACCCTTGCTACCATCCCTGTATAGTCTTTTGGTTTCTCTTGGTTACTTGTTAATATACTGAGGGCTGGGAGGAAGCAGTGGGGCTTTTAAACTTACCGTATCCCAGTTTGTGTTTTCTCTCCAGGGGGAGGAGGCTTCTCTTATGTAGCCGTCCTCAAGATCTCGTAGAAATACAGTTACCGGTAAGGCCTTCCACCACATCGCACATTACATTTTATTTCTAACAATCTCCAAATACTAGCAGTACACCATGCTGGTTGCCTTACCACTCCAAACAAAGGGTTTTGTTGCACTATCAATGTTACCATATTCCTCCCAAGGCGCTGCTAACACCTTTATTTGGCAATGCGCTCCTCTATAACCGCAATTTCCCATCCATGGCGGTTTCTAGGGGAGGTTGAGCAGGACGATCGTCCAAAGTGCCCTCAGCCCAGCTATCCTGTTTTCTGCAGCTAGGTTAGAGCCATGTTTAATGGTTCCGGCAATACGCCAGGCCCTGCATCCCCCCCATATTGGGATCAGTCATACGGGAGGGGGCACTGCCTGCTGCCAAAGTAGAGGCACAGCATGGCAATTGCTATTAATACCCTTCCTTCACTGGGTGATATTTTTGCCTTGAAACTGCCCTGCTCTCACCCTCTATACCAGGGATACTCAACTGGCAGACCGGGGTCCGAATTCGGACCCCTGCCCTGACAGCCCTACACTTGCTTCTGTGTTTCCATGCTCAGAGCTGTCCCCTTGTAGTACTTAGTCTCCCTGCCAGTTTCATGGCTCCCTGGCACCTAGCATTTCAATAAAAAGTACTGCTCAGGCGGGAAGTGGCTCTGCAAGGTACACAGACTTTGTTTCTCTGTCTCTTTGCCCTATCCATTCCTGTCTTCCCAGCTTTTCAGGATCCATCCCTGCCCCCCCCCAGCTCTGCCCCATCCGTCCCTGTCTCCTCGAGCTCTGCCCCATCCCTGTCCTCCCAGCTTTGCCCTATCCGTCCATCTTCCTTACAGCTCATCTCCAATTCATCTCTCTCCCCCGAGCCCTATCTATCCATCCTTGTTGCCAGACCTTATTGCCAGTAATATTTTGGGCCCTAGTCCACTCCTGTACATGGCCTGCACAGAATGCAAGGGGGGGGGGGGGTTAAAGCAGTGTGCCACTGCAAGGGCTGTAGGTTCTGTGAGGCCAAAAAAAACTGTTTTTCCCCAGCACCCCTCCCCCAGTGTGCTTATTTAGAACTACCACCTCCCACGACAGCCCTCTGCCAGGACCTTCTACTCTCACTGGATGCCATTAAATGGACCTTTACAAGAAGTGGTTGGGTACCCTTGCTCTAAACTATCTTTACATGTCTGTTCTATGTACCATTCTGTCAGGAGCCGCCTCATATGGCTCAGAGGGCCATAGGTTGAGCATATGTGGTTTATAGTGAACCTATCGCATTCTGGTGTGGTAATCTGGTTTCCTTACTTTCCAATGGAACCTCTTAGCTGTAGAATATCTAATTTGCACATTGTTTTCCTCTAGAATAGGGGTTCCCACCTAAGTTGAGATCCTCTCAGGTGGTATGCGACAAGGTTGCAGACCTGTACCCCAACTTAATCTGCTGCCATCTATACTTCACACTATAATTAATAAAAAATGCCCCAGTGTGGTTTTTAAACCACACACTTTAAATGGATGTTGTGTTTTGTTTAGTGGTACTTGATAAAAACAGGTTGGTAACTCCTGCTCTAGACCCTTACTTGCCACCCTCTTCTATACTGATCCCTGTATGTAGTGTTCCAGGCTCTATTTTTGTAACCGCTGCGTTACAAGTTGCGTGTGTGTCTACATGAATAATGATTTCTTTTCCCTCCATCTAGCTGGGGAGAACACTGTTAGAGAAGGGGTCGTATACTTGCATACACAGCTTTTAGCTGGAGCTCCTGAAATGGATATTAGAGAGAGGTGGTAAATGGCGCATGTCACTCGGTGGCTTGTTAGAAACCTGTATTGGAACAGAACCAAGGTAGCAAACCCTAAACCATTTATTCTACTTTGCATTTTTACTGATAAAATAATGCCTATAAACTGACTTTAATGCAGTGCAGATGCCCATTACACATGGTATGATGGTGGTTTCAAATTTTCTGTATCCCCCCTCCTTCCCTTTTATCAACCTATAAACTTTCAATAGGAACTTCAGTCAAATAAAAAAGCAATATAACTAGCAGGGGGTAATTCACATTACAGTATGAGGGCCACTCTGTGCTGCTGAAATACTGCTAGGTTTTCACTTACTTTATTAGGCTGGATTTTGGCCTTAACATTACTATTTCACAGGGACTGACATGCCCCCATGTGACACAACTGCACAGGCTTCACTTTGGGGTGTTTGGCAACTTTTCCCTTGACAGTACCTATGCATGTTGGATATTGTTCTGTTCGGGGGGCCTTGCTATTTCAGTTTCTTTGTTTTTTTTTTCTTGTTTGCATATTTTTTTTAGGCAAATGTGGCTTTGATTCCACTTTATTATTTTAGGGAAACCCTGTGAACCAAAGAATTGAGGGATTAAACTGTGCCCATGCCAACAAGCCTGGTACGCCTATAAAGCTTGAGGTATGTAAAAGAGAATATAGAATTTTGTGGGTGTATTTCATATGTAAAGGGTTGTTTTTCTTGAAAAACTGCAAGGTGCACATAATAGTTGTATTTTATTTAAAAATCTCCTTCCATGGTTTTTTTTTTGGGGGGGGGGGGGTGAGTCTCCTGGGCAGGAAAGGGAGTCTACCACTACAAATGTGCTACCATTGTAACCAGGAGAAATTGGGCTTTTACCTGCAGTATGATTTTTTTGAAATTTTATCACTAGTTAGTGTCTTTCTGTAATTAAAATGTTCTAGTTATAAATGCCACTAACATTAAAAAAAAAAAAAAAACTAAAATTCTGTGAGTACTCACCTATAGAATTAATTTCTCTTCCATTATTACTTCAGGACATCAGACTTAATTCAGAGACGAAGGGGTAATCTCGACCGAAGGGCGTGGACTGCAAGACAAAGGTGTGGCTCCACTTCCCGGGCCTATATCTTCCTGGCTGACTTCTTCCACTTCAGTTTAATTAAAAAGCAGTAGAACAGCCGCCCGGGAGATGCTCCTCTACATCCTGTTGGAGACAAAAGACTGGAGACCAGACGACAAGACTCCTTTCTCCGTTTTTTAGTTTTTTTTTTTTTAATGCTGATCACATTTAACACTATACACTATTTACATATTTACATCGTCACCAAGACTAGGCATCAAACGCATGGATATAGCCACATAGCTGATAGGGAGGGTCTGATGTCCTCATGTAATAATGGAAAAGAAATTAATTCTACAGGTACTCACAGAATTTTCTTTGAACTGAAGACCAAGTAGCGGCTTTGCATACTTGTTCTACTGAAGCTTGATGCTGAAAAGCCCAAGATGCTCCAATAGCTCTTGTTGAATGAGCAGTAATCCAAAAAGGAGGATCCTTCCCTTTGGAAACTTAGGCTCTTACCACTGCTTGTGTAATCCATCGACTGATGGTAGACTTAGCTGGTGGAAGACCTTTCCGTTGACCCTCAGGTATAACAAATAAGGAGTCCGTCCTACGGAAAGATTGTGTAGCAGTGAGATATCTCGGCGCTCTCACTACATCCAGCGAGTGAAGAACTCTTTCCTTATCAAACACTGGAGCCGGACATAAGGAGGGCAAAACCACCTCTTCATTAAGATGGAAAAGGGAAACCACTTTCGGGAGGAAAATCCTGTTTAAAACGGAAAACGGCCTTATCCTTGTTTAACACTAAATACAGAGGCTTAAAGTGGACCAACACCCACGGGTGATCTCGGATGTCCCGCGGGGTGAAACCCCCCCAAACTCCTTACCTTATCTTCGGCGCCGGCCGCCGCCGCCTCCCTCGCGCCCCTCTAGGCGTGCCCGCGCCGGCCGTCTGCGAATGGCCGGCGGCGGGGGCGCCCACGTCAAGAGGGACGCGCGGGAGGTGGCGGCGGAGGAGCCGCTTGTCCGCGGCTTGTCCGTCGGCGCGGGGAGAGGTGAGTTTTTCGGGGGGTTTCACACAGTGGGGCACCCCGATCGAGGGTGCCCCACCGAAGTGGACCAAGACCCAGGATAGTCAAAATCCTGGGTGTTGGTCCACTTTAACAGGCAAAGCTGCTAATTCACAAACCCTCCTTACTGAGGTTATTGCCACTAAAAAGATAACCTTAAGCGTCAATAAACTTAATGACGCATCTACCAAAGGTTCAAAAGGAGAGCCCTGAAGAGCTGATAAGACTAAGTTCAGGTCCTAAAGTGGCTTACGAGGAGGCCACACATGAGCGACTCCTTGAAAAAAGGCTCTGATACATTTTCAGCTATGGGTTCCTGAAAAAAAATAAAGCAGATATCTGCCCTTTTTAAAGAACTTAATTGAAGACCTTCATCAAGACCCTTTTGCAAAAACTCCAATATTCTGGGAACAGAAAAAAATCTACAAGCTAACCCTTTGGATTCGCACCAAGTGATAAATGCTCGCCAGACTCTATAGTACATTATAGTACATTATAGTACATTATAGATGAAGACTTTTTCCTGGCCTGAATCATGGTTTGGATTCCTCTGGCAGAAAAACCTTTTTCCCTATATCCAGTCCAGGTCTTCCAGGACTGCAAGATCAAAAGCTTCAGCTCCTCCCGGACCCCTATAAAGGCTGGTGTACCTCTATCATTCTCCAGTTGTTCATCTTGCAGTCTTGGCTGCAGAAGATCGTTTGACACTCTCTCAGTTCATGGCAGCAGAGCGGGGCCACCTAGCCCGTCGACCGCTGCGGGCCCTATTTCCACGCATCCCTTCTGACCCACTCCTGCCTCCCAGCCTCTGGCTGCTACGGGATCGTGACGGTCGGGTGAACGCCGGGGTCTGTTGGCGTTCGGCAGAGCTTGGCTCTGGGTCGCAGACCCTATACTGAAGGGTAGTCGGCCGCAGGCTTATGGTGAACCTGGGGTTCGGTGCCTGGTTCCCCTGACAAGTCCCTCTTTCTTCTGGCTGTATATTTTGACCTATTGCATTTGATTATTCTGATCATGGTTTCTCCCCCTCTCTTGTATAGGTCGTGGGCTTGTGGTTGAGGGTTGTGGTTCCTCCTGGTCCCCCTTTTTTTTTATTAACAGGGATCACCTTTAGGTTTGGGCCATTAGTGTCTTGTAACCTTACTGATTTTGGCAATTTTTTATCAACATGATGGAGGCATCAGGGGATAGTTAGGGCCCCATTTGGGCAGGAAAGGCTCTGCCCCTTGTGCAGTAGGAATCCTCTGGGTGGATTCAGCACTGTTCCACTTGCACCAGAGGTATTATTTTGGACTATGAACGGGCGGGCGACTCTGCCCCTAGCCCTGCGCTGCCTGTGCCCTCTCCGGACCCTCTGCTGCTGCACTCAGCCCCCAGCGAGGGGGGAGCCAGCAGGGGGTCTCATGCTGACTTGGCGCATAGGCTAGCCAATCTCGAGAGACATATCTCGCGGACGGCTCCTAAGAAAGCCACAATAATCGGATAATGACGATCTCTTTGATGATCTTGGATCTTTGGAGGAAGGTGAGTTGCCTGATGATTCACGCTCCACGGTGGATTTTCCAGCTTGCAATGACAGTATGTCTGGTTCTTCCTCGGATGAGGATGCGTGGCTCCCGGATGATACAGAGAAATTGCTTACTTTAGTGTTTGAGACACTGCACATTGTTTTTCCCAGAGTGGCTAAGAGGAAGCAGGGTGATTTGTTTAGGCCCGAGAGGCAAAGGCGGGTTTTCCCAGAGCAGGCCCATTTTTTTCTAACATGATTTTGAGGGAGTGGGCGAGGCCTAACAAATTACTCTCGGTTCCTAAGAGACTGGACAGACTGTACCCCTTCCCTGATGAGCTGGTTCGGCTATGGTCTCGCCCTCCCGAAGTAGATGCCCCTGTGTCGGGGTTGTCCAACACTACTGTTATGCCGTCACCCGATACTGCTTCATTGCGTGACTGACAAGCGCACGGATCAGTTGGTCTGCCATGTGTTCACTTTTGCTGGTGCCCTTTTCGCCCTGTGTGTGCCTCGGCGATTGTCTCCCTAGTCATCAGAAAGAAGGTGAGATACCTTGTGGATAGAGCTAAGGCTCGCAAGCAGGTGGAGGAGAAAAATAGAACTCAAGGCCTGCTTGGATTTCATTGGTTTTGTTGCTAATGCCATGGACGATGGGGTCCGACTCTGTGCCAGGATTTCGGCCTTGTTTGTTGCTCTACTGTTTGCTCAGATCTGGAGATGGCACGTCTCGGATCGGTGGATTCAGGAGGTAGTGTCCTCCGGTTACAAAATAGAGCTGGCAGTCAGGCCACCCACAAAATTTCTCTGGTCTCGGTTATCCCAAAACCCTCTGAAGGCACAGGGCTTGAGAATGGCCGTGCAACACCTCCTGCGGTTAGGTGTGATTTGCCCTGTACCTCGGCAGGAACAGGGTCAAGGTTTTTACTCCAACCTGTTCACGGTTCCCAAGAAGGACAGAACGTTAAGACCAATCCTGGACCTGAAGGGTCTCAGCAGGTTTGTAAGAGTCAGACATTTCCGCATGGAAACATTACGGTTGGCGGTGAGATCGCTTCAGCCCGGCGACTTCATGACCACGGTGGACATCAGGGATGCTTATCTGCACATCCCGATTTTTCCAGGGGCATCAGAAGTTTCTGAGGTTTGCTCTGGAGGATCAGCATTACCAGTTTGTGGCACTTCCATTCGGGATTTCTTCAGCCCCCCCGTGTCTTCACCAAGGTGCTGGCGGGCATCATGGCTATCTTGAGGAACCAGGGCATTTGTGTGCTGTCCTATCTGGACGACTTGCTGATTGCGGCTTAGTCCCTTCAGCAGGCCGAGAGCGATACTCGGACGGTGTTGTCAACCCTAGAGGACTTCATTTATCACTCCCTCAACAGTGAGATCCTTCCTGGTAATGACGATAGACACCGCTCAGGTCAAGGTCTTTCTACCACAGCAGAAGGTTTTGGCTCCCCAGACGCAGGTGCAGGCCTTGCTGTCTTGTCAGCAACCGTCAATACTTCTGGGGATGAGATTGGTGGGCCTAATGGTGTCATGCTTCGAGGCAGTGCCCTTCGCCCAATTTCACATGAGACCTCTGCAATTGAACCTGCTGACCGCCTGGAATCGGATGCAGGAATCTCTGGAACAAGAATTTTCACTGTCCCCCCCTGGCCAGCTAGTCCCTCTTGTGGTAGCTGGACTCCCGGAACCTGCTGGTGGGCAAGTCCTTTTTGACTCCGCATTGGGAAATAGTTACCACGGCTGCCAGTCTGACAGGCTGGGGAGGCGTTTGGCAGACCCAGAAGATCCAGAATGTTCCCTGCATCTCGGCGGTCTACATTCCCTGGGTAGAAAACCTGGAGGCAGACTTCCTGAGCAGGAGCGCCTCGCGCCTGGGGGAATGGTCTCTCAGCAGCAAGACTTTTCACTCTCTGTGTCTCCGCTCAGGTCAGCCAGACATGGACCTGTTTGTGTCCAGACACAATCACAAGCTTCCAAGGTTTGTCTCCCTCTCAAGAGATCCTCTGGCCATTGCCACACTGCGGCACCCCAATTTACGGACGCTGGCTTTGACGGCCTGGCTATTGAAACCTCAATCCTGACGGAAAAGGGGCTGTCAGCCACGGTTGTGCAGATAATGATTCAGGCACGGAATAAGTCTTCTTCCATGATATACTACAGAGTTTGGCACGCTTATATTGCTTGGTGCGAGACTCTCCCTTGCTGAACTTTTTCTATTTCTAGGATTCTGGAGTTTTTGCAACACGGCTTAGACTTTGGTCTCCAGCTGAGCACCCTCAAGGGTCAGGTCTCGGCCTTAGCCATTTTTTCCAGAGATCCATTGCCAACCATAGGTTGATCAAGACCTTTTTTCAGGGAGTCGCCAATGTCCGGCCACCGCGTAAGTCAGTATTACCGGTGTGGGCCTTGAATTTGGTACTTTCTGCTCTTCAGGGTCCTTCCTTTGAACCTTTGCGATGCTGCATTGTCTATTTTGACTCTCAAGGTGGTCTTTTTGGTGGCGTCGCGTATCAGAGTTGGCCGCGCTTTGTATGAAACCTCCCTATTTTGAGCGGCATAGGGATAAGGTGGTTTTTCGCTTTAAACCTGATTTTTTTACCTAAGGTCGTTTCTCCTTTTCATCTTAATGAAGAAGTTTTACCTTCCTTGTGTCCGGCACAAGCTAATGCTAAAGAAAGGACCCCCCATGCTTTGGATGTGGTCAGAGCCATAAAGTATTACCTGGCTGCGACTGAATCCTTCAGGAAATGGATTCAATAGCCAGGCCGTCAAAGCCAGATCTTGTGAATTGGGGTGCCTTAGGGGCCCCTGTGTGAGAAGATCTGGATGGTCGGGTAACCTCCACAGGTCACCCTCTGACAACCTTACTATGTCTGAGAACCAGCTTCTTCTTGGCCACCGAGGAGCCACCAGAATGGTTGGGAATTCCTCGCGAGCTATCTTTTTTAAGTACTCGATCTAGGAGTGGAATCGGAGGGAATGCATAAAGAAGCTTGAACGCTGACCACTGAAAAGTCAGGGCATCTGTTGCTACTGCTAGAGGGTCCCTGGATCGGGACACAAACCTTGGCACCTTCCGATTGTGCCGTGATGCAAAAAGATCTATGTCCGGAATCCCCCAGCGTATGCATAGGGATTTAAAAACTGACTGAGAGACCATTCCCTCTGATGCAGGGCCTTTCTGCTGAGGTGATCGGCCTGCAAGTTGTCTACTCCTGGTATGTGTACTGCGGAGATGCATGGAGCCTGTTTCTCGTCCCAAAGAACAATCTGGCTCACTACCATGAGGGCTTGCCTGCTTCTGGTGCCCCCCTGGTGATTGATATATGCCACTGCCGTCTGTTTGAATCCAGACAGGATGCCCCTTCAGATGGGACGTCAATGTCTGAGACACAACCGAATTCGTCTCAAATCCAAAAGATTTATGGGGAGTCTGCTCTCCTTCGGACTTCACCATCCCTGGATCGTCTGTGAATCCATGACACCCCCAACCATATAAACTGGCATCTGTGGTGATGATTTTCCACTGTACTGGAAGGAAGGATTTGCCGATCTGAGGAGGCTGAGGATTCAGCCACCAGGTTAGGGACTGCCTTGTTGAATGTGTCATGCAAAAAGAATGATCCAGAGTCTGTGGGTCTCTATCCCAGATCGAGAGCAATTTCATCTGAAGGGTTCTTGTGTGAAACTGTGCAAAGGGCACTGCCTCAAAGCAATATACCATCAGGCCCAACAAACTCTTTCCCTGATGAATTGTCTGGTAAGGGCAGGTCAGGAGACCCTGTACCCTGGCCTGAAGTACCAATCTCTTCTGTTCTGGCAGAAACACCATTGCCTGAGAAGTGTCCAATGACATTCCCAGCAAAGACATAACTCTTGAAGGTATGATATTCGATTTTGGATAACTCACTATCCAACCGAATTCTTCCAATGTCGATAAGACCATCTGTGTATCCTTCTGGGCCTCCTGACATGATGGGGCCCATATCTACAGATCTTCTAGGTAAGGTATTATACGTATCCCCTGACTTCTCAGATAAGCCATGAGACCTGCCAACACCTTGGTAAACACCCTTGGAGCTGACGACAGGCCAAAAGGCAGAGCCACAAACTGAAAATGTAGGCCATCTACTGCAAATCGTAGATACCTCTGATGACCCAAAAAAATCGGAATGTGTAGATATACATCCCTTATATCCACTGTGGTCATGAAATCTCCCGGCTGAAGTGCCTTTACTGTGGATTTCAATGTTTTCATGTGAAACCTCAGAAGGACGAACTTGTTGAGGCCCTTGAGATCTAATATCGATTTGTCCTCCTTGGGAATTATGAATAGATTGGAGTAAAACCCCTGACCTCTCACTAAGGGAGGGACAGGACAGACTACTACAATCTCTAAAAGGCGAGAGACTGCACATCTCATTGCTTCTGCTTTCTGCGGATTTTGGGATACCCCTGACCAAAAGAATCTTCGAGGAAGTTTGGCTCCTAACTCGATCTTGTAACCTGAGGTCACGACCTCCTGTATCCAAAGATCTGTTACATGACGCCTCCAAACGTGCACAAACTGCAGAAGCCGTCCCCTCACCCTGCAAGGGTGGGGGCGTCCCTTCATGCCTGAGCAGGCTTTGAAGGAGGTTTGGCTTTGTTTCGCCAAGCTGCTTTTGCCCTAATTTGGGACTTTGATTTATTCCAGAAATTTTTACGGCATGCTGGAATAGCAGCACCTCTACCAGCATGCCGTAAAAGGCAGAGGGTTAAAAGGCCTGCGGAAAGTAGTACTAGACTTCGGCTTCTGTGGAAGAATAGTAGACTTACCACCAGTAGCCTCTTTAACCATGTCATCCAAGCACTACCCAAACGCCGCCCCTTATAGGGGAGTCCTGTTAGATGCTTCTTAGAGACTGTCAGCTGACCACTGTTTTAGCCATAAGATACGCCTTAAAGTCACCACCAGAGCTAAACCTCTGGCACTGAACTTCATCAAATGATCCATAGCTGTGATCATATACTTGTTGATATCCAAACTAATCTTAATCAGCTGGGAGCATGACCGCCGAGAATGACCCGAAGAAGTCTTGGGATTCTAGTTGTTTTAACAATCTCCTGTAGCACAGGCCGTCCGCAAGGTCAACCCCACAATAGCATAAGCATGGCGTGCCATCTGATCTATGCGCTTATCCGCTGGATCCTTTGGACAAATACTGTCAGATGGTGGCATAACCACAGTCTTAGAAAGAGCTGACACTGGAGCATCCACTTCAACCAGCCGAAAATCTTCCAGTGAGAGCGGCCGGAGGAGAACCGCGATGTTAGCGGTACTTGCCGCTTCGTCCAGCCCAAAATGTTCCAGTGAGAACAGCCAGAGGAGAACCGTGATGTTAGCGGTACTTGCCGCTTCGCCAGGCCGAAAATCTTCCAGTTAGAGTGGGGTAAGAAAAGAGCTGCACACCGGTGCTCGCTGCTATGCTAAGCCGAAAATGTTTCCAATAGGCGGTGTGTAGATTAAATGCTTTGAGTCGGAGGAGACAAACACTCCTCATTGATCGCCAGAAAGAAACCTTTGCTCCCTTCTTGCTGCTTAACCCTGCCCCCTTGATTCCCGGGCCGATCACCTCCCACCCTGCAGGACATCCGAGATCGGGATGTCCCGCGGGGTGAAACCCCCCAAACACCCCAAATCACCTACCTTATCTTCCGCCGCCGCCGCCTCCCTCGCGCCCCTCTAGGCGTGCGCGCCCCCGCGCCGGCCGTCTGTGAATGGCCGGCACGGGCGCGCGCGCGCCGAAAGTGACGCGAGGGAGGCGGCGGCGGCGGAAGCCGCTTGGACGTTCCTGTTCCCCGCCTGGACGTTGGCGGGAATTGGACCGGGCAGTCACGTGGGAGCGGGGAGAGGTGAGTTTATTGGGGTTTCTGGGGGGTTTCACACAGCGGGGCACCCCCGATCGGGGTGCCCCGCCGAAGTGGACCAAAACCCAGGATAGTCAAAATCCTGGGTATTGGTCCACTTTAAAGAGCACAAAATTTGAATTTTCTGGCCAGTAAACATGTAGGAAAGGGCAATAAAGAGGAAATTAATTCCCCTGGTTCCCCTCAATCAGGTTCACCAGACAAAAACCTTATGGCTGCTTTTTCCTGTGAATCCTGTGGGAATTCTCAGCCAGGAACGTCACTCTTTTTTTAAAAAAACAAAAAGGTGACACCCCACAGCGCCCCAAGACCCTGGCAATTACCTTACCATCCTGATCCGAATGCAGCTTAGCTGCGGAGGCAAAGTGGGTCCATTCAGATCAGAGGAGTATAAGGGCCCAGGAACAGTCAGGTTTCCATTACCCCCGCTTCCAAGGCAGAATTCCTTTTAAAAAACAAAAAGGTAAATGGAAAGGAGTTCAGATACACTCTTGCAGTCCAGTTCCAACTGCAAGAAAAAAAACCTGAAGTGGAAGAAGTCAGCCAGGAAGATATAGGCCCGGGAAGTGGAGCCACACCTTTGTCTTGCAGTCCACGCCCTTCGGTCGAGATTAACCCATTTGTCTCTGAATTAAGTCTGATGGCCTGAAGTAAAATGGAAGAGAAATGTTCACATATTTTACCCAAAAATATTGAGAATCCACTAAGATGACACACAAGACCTTTTCCTGTTAGAGCCCAGACTCTGCTGAAAAAAAGTATATATAAATTTTCCTGTAAGGTCCCTTTAAAAAATCACAGTTAAACATGTACAGCGCAAACTAGTGAAAAATGGTCTCGGAACCGTGGGTCACCAAATCTCTAGGTAGGCTAGCACTTAAAGGGTTAAAGTGGACCATCACCCTCGGGTGATCGGCCCCGGAATCTATAAGATTCCCGGGCCGATCACCTCCCTCCCCGCGCGACATCCGAGATCGGGATGTCCCGCGGGGTAAAACCCCCAAACCCCCTTACCTTAGCTTCGGCGGCCGCCGGCGCCTCCCTCACGCCCCCTAGGCGTGCCCGCGCCGGCCGTCTGTGAATGGCCGGCGCGCGCGCACGTCAAGAGGGACGCGCGGGAGGCGGCGGCGGAGGAGCCGCTTGTCCGCGGCTGTCAAATCCCTTGTCCGTCGGCGCGGGGAGAGGTGAGTTTTTAGGGTGCTCGGGGGGGGGTTTCACACAGCGGGGCACCCCGATCGGGGGTGCCCCACCGAAGTGGACCAAGACCCAGGATAGTCAAAATCCTGGGTGTTGGTCCACTTTAAAGAGGGAGACCACTGGCCCGGTTACTCTTCAATGTACATCATTGTTTATTTTTTATTTTTTGTTACGCTTGCTGAACAATAAATGTATTTTATGCTATTGAAGTGCTGCGTTAATATAAATGCATGTGCCTCGTATTTGCATTTCCATGCCTACATTTTTTTTTGTTAGTAGTGCTATTAAATAGAGGGTTAAAATGCAGATTTAACAGCATTTCAAAATCATTGCAGATCCTCTCCATGCAATTCCTGGCGAAGAAAATGTGAGGCACCCATGTAACCCTCAAGACCTAAAATAACTACATCTGCCAGGTTGTGGCCCTGATAATTCTATACTAAGCTACTGTCAGGCAGGCTATTAACATTACCTGGGGTAGCAGACCCTGCCAAGTATCATAGAGTGGGCCACAAAAAAATAAAAAAGCCTGTTCTTAGAGAGACCAACTCTGATCCTGTGCCACTGATTGTTTTCCTGCAGAGTTGGGTGCTGATCTGAGGGCTGTTTCCTCCAAAGCAAAAAGTCTGACCAAAAACAGAATTACCCATAATCCATAGCAGGTGGATCTATGCAAGGAATGAACATGTGCAATGGTTCAATTCTGTTTCCTAACTCCTATTTTTTCCTCCTTATCTTGGGAGTATTTTACTTTAAATGGGGTAATCATTAGGCTATTCAGAGTGCCATATATTTAGTCACTTTGGCTTTTTTGGACACTCGGTGGAGAATGTTACAGGTAACAAACACTAAATAAACCAATAACCTTTCCCTTTGTAATACAAGTAACACACGTGTTATTTATCAATTCCCTTGCCCTGACAGTTACAGTGAGGGAATTGGAGGAAAGATATTTATAAATTGGCAAAATAGTGCTGTTTGACAAAAGGGCTGATTCAGCACAATGAGAATTACAAAAAACTGAGAAAAAGTATTATGTTGCTGAATCATACCGAATATTTTTTTAGTGAATTCCCTGACCTATCGGCATCTAAGGGATTTGCGGAACAAAATCCACCAGCAGCAGGCCTAAAATGTAAAAGATTCAAGGGCCGACCGCTGGCTTTTCCCATGGCATCTCAAATCGGGATGCCCCGCTGTGTGAAGGCCCCAACCAGATGCTCACCTTTCTCTGGTCCCATCTCATCAAATCCAATCATGCCATTACCATAGTGGCTCTGAGTTGGCTAAGCAATCATGACTTGTATGCAGTGTTATGTAAGGCTGACACTGGGACATCTTAGGCCATAGCTGCCACATGAGGTAGTAGTACTTTGGCAGGTTTGATTTATAACTGCATGAAATTGAAGTTGCACTTATTGCAAGCACCAGGAAGAGCTATGAATCCTATTTAAGTGAAGTGTTAGAACGTTATTAAAGAGAAATAAAAGGGCTGTGAGGAACTATTGCTAGTGGCATTCTCCTAGTTCACAACACTGCCCACATGTCTGTCTTGTATTTGTCTAGGAAGCTGTGAAATTCCTGATTTCCTTTCACATGTAGTAATATCTTTCCATGCATAAGCGGGGTTATATATTTTATGCTGAAGCTCTGGATCTGTGTGTATTGCTGTGCGGGATTGGGCATGTGGCAAAGCCTGTACGCAAGCATTTGTTTCAGTCAAATTACATTGGGAAAACCTTAAAAATGACTGAAGACTAGAGATGAGTGAACCCGACCAGTAATGTTCATACCAAACACCTGGTCTCTGCTCAGTCCCTGATCAGACTTCTCCTCGTGTTCAGAGTTCATATGCTAAATGGTGCAATTGGAGCACTTATAAAAGCCAGAACAGCGAGGCTGGGTTCCACCACTCCCTGAATATCCACAGGTTCGCTCATCTCTGAACTGAAGAAAACACCTTGTGTATGTTTTTAAAGTCTTTTTATAAATATTTGTTTTCATTATTCTTGATTAGTTTTCAATTTAAAATGAATTGAAATAAAATGTAACCCCCCCCCCCCCCCCCCCCCCCGGTATTCATGGGCAGCCACAACATGGATTTAACTTAAACTGTAAACTGTACCTAGTGCATTTTCTGAGCCTTTAAACATCCAAGATTGCAGCACATGGGGTCTCAGGGTGCCCATGCAAAGCACAGCTTTAACTGCCCCCTGCAATTGTCCCCCTCTCCTCTCCTCAACATGTGATGCATCTGAGGAAAGATGGTGGCAGCCGTATCATGGAGTTGCAGCCCAGAGGGGGAAAGAATAATAAGGGACTAAAAACTTGAAATATATTTATTTTTAATGCTGGGGAATAGTTTTTTTTAAAGGTTTGGGCCTTTTCATTAAATGATGAAGGTCCGGTTTAACATTGGCATATTAGAGGGTTTAATGGCTGGGTTTTCACAGCAACCCTATTGATTGGCCATGTGGGAGGGTGGAGTAAACAACCTGGATATTTTGGGGGGGGGGGTATTAAGAGAGCAGCGGTTTCAGACTGTAACTCTTTGCACACTTGTCAAACCTGCTGGACTTCTGGACGAAAGGAGAGGTATAAAAATCTTGGGTTTTGTTTCTCTTGTAACAGGCAGCAGCCATGTAGAGAAATAGCAGTTGTCACTACTAAATTCCCTAGAAAAAACATGTTGCCGTTCCCCCTTCTCCACCAGCACTGATTATAAATCATTATTTATGTAGATCTGTGTTTCCCAACCTTCTCCATGGGATCCACCAACGGCTGATGTTTTAGCTGTCTCTATAGCTCTGCTTCTGATCGAATTACTTCACATGTGTTGGAGGATTTGCAAGACCTGTGTTATTGGTGGCTCTCCAGGAGATGGTTGGGGATCACTGATTTAGATCATACCCATTGCACATCTGTGTCAGCAATCTGAGGTTGAGAACTGTGACTCACAGTTTTATTCGGGTTGGTGTTGACTGGCTACTTGTTTCTTATGGAGTGTTATCTGTTGTATATGCCTGTGCATTTAATATATATATATATATATATATATTATATTATAGGCAGCTAGTCATAGATCCAGTTTCCACATAGCCCATCCAAAAACAGTAATAGCACTTTTTCTGCTAGTGTGGACATGTGGTGGTGATGTGGAAGCCATCTCCAATGTTGGTAATGATTTTTGTCTTTTTTTTTCCATTGAAAAATACAATGTTACTAACCAGCAATAAACCAAATGTACGAGACCATTCTTCAGTGTTCTGTCTTTAATTGATAATGAAATATCTTCCAGTAAAGGATTGGAGTCGTTTTGACGCAAGCTTGTGTTCCGAAAGCTGTGAATTTATTTGGCTCCATAAAGTACTGGTAAAATGCTAAAAGGAGTGTAACCCTTCTCTTGCCCAATCTACAGTGCTGTAGAATGCAGCACATGGAGCACCTAGGCAAAGCCACTGCACTAACTTTAAGGGGGCCCTAAACTAAATTATACAATATTGCAATAAGATACAAGATTGGCCTTTTAGAAAAAATTATTAGAATGCATAACCTACGTGCCATACAGCAAATAACCGATTCATACAGTCATGGCTGTAAATGTTGGCACCCCTGAATATTTTCAAGAAAATTAAGTATTTCTCACAGAAAAGAATTGCAGTAACACATGTCACATGAAAAAAGCAAATTGAACATAATGTCACACCAAAAATGGGCTGGACAAAATTGACACCCTTAACTTAATATTTCATTGCACACCCTTTGGAAAAATTGATTGAAATCAATCACTTCCTATAACCATCAATAAGCTTCTTACACACCTCTTACTTTGCAAACTGCTCCAGGTCTTTTATTGGAAGGGTATCTTTTGCCAACAGCAATGGTAAGATCTCTCCACAGGTGTTCAATGGGATTTAGATCTGGACGAATTGCTGGTTACTTCAGAACTCTCCAGCGCTTGGTTGCCATCCATTTCTGGGTGCTTTTTTCACATATGTTTGGCATTGTCCTGCTGGAAGACCCAAGATCTTGGATGCAAACCCAGCTTTCTGATACTGGGCTCCACACTGCAATCCAAAATCCATTAGTAATCCTTAGATTTCATGATGCCTTGCATACATCTAAGGCACCCAGTGCCAGAGGTAGCAAAACAACCCCAAAACATAATTGAACCTCCACCATATTTTACTGTAGGTAGTGTGTTCTTCTCTTTGTAGGCCTCATTCCATTTTGGAAAACAGTAGAATGATGTGTTTTACCAGAAAGCTTTATCTTGGTCTCCTCTGTCCACAAGGCATTTTCCCAGAATGATTTTGGCTTACTCAATTGCATTTTGGCAAAATGTAGTCTTGCGTTTTTGTGTCTGTGTTAGCAGTGGGGTCCCCCTGGGTCTCCTGCCATAGCGTTTCATTTTAATGTTGAGAGATAGTTTGCGTTGACACTGATGCTCCCTGGGCCTGCAGGAAGCTTGAATATCTTTGGAACTTGTTTGGGCTGCTTATCCACCATTCGGACTATCCTGTGTTGACACCTTTCATCAATTTTTCTCTTCTGTCCACACCCAGGGAGATTAACTACAGTGCCATGGGTTGCAAACTTCTTGATAATGTTGCGCACAAAGGCAAATCTTGATCTCTGAAGACGGACTTGTAACCTTGAGATTGTTGATATTTTTCCACAATTTTGGTTCTCAAGTCCTCAGACAGTTCTCTTCTCCTCTTTCTGTTGTCCATGCTTAGTGTGGCCATACACAGACACACAATGCAAAGACTAAGTGAACTTCTCTCCTTTTTATCTGCTTTTTGGTGTGATTTTTATATTTCCCCTACCTGTCACTTGCCCCAGGTGAGTTTAAAGGAGCATCACATGCTTGAAACTATCTTATTTATCCACAATTTTGAAGGGTACCAAAAATTTTGTCCAGCTCATTTTTGGATTGTGGTGTGATATTATGTCCAATTTGCTTTTTTCCTCCCTTTTTTGGTTAGTTCCAATACACACAAAGGGAATAAACGTGTGTAGAAAAACATGTGTTACTGCAATCCTTTTCTGTGAGAAATTTTCTTAAATATTCAGGGGTGCCAACATTTACGGCCATGACTGTATCTGCCTCTGCCTTTGGCTAGACCCTTTTAGAAAATTGAACTTTCTTCAGTATTAACTTTATCTACTCAATAGCAAATGATCCCCCACAAGCCAAGAAACCTACACCATGCCTTTTCTGACCTTTCGATCAATAACACTGGTAACGCTAAGAGTAGAAGCTTTTATGTTCAGTCCCAGTTTTCAGGACGCCTAGTCTTAATCACCTGATTTCAGGTATTTTTGGAGTGCCTGAAAGGGGCAACAGATAGCACATTTGCTTCATACAAATCCAAATTTGATCGGTTTTTGCCTGCCCTCCAGGCTCCCACCCCAGCTAATCAGGAGGACAGTGGGGTTGCCCAGGTCAAGGGTCCAGAAGCAAGTGGGTCATCTGGGTTGTTCCCAGGTTTTCCAGGGTGAGTTAGCTTCTTCAGATGAATCTGTTCTCTCCAACCACACAGAACAATCAGCTAAGCTTAAGACAGATGGCAGATCTAGATTCAGGTTTGCGGTAGAAGACATGGCTGATCTCATTCAGGCCATCTATACCACACTAAATATTGAAACCCCGGCCCAGCCTATGTCCCTAAAGGATTCTTTATATCAGGGCTTTCACACCTAGGTTTTTTTTTTGTCAATGACTCAATTATTGAAATGGTTTCAAGGGAATGGAGGAACCCAGAAGTCAGGTTCTTCTCAAAATCATTAAAATGCAGGTTCCCCTTTGAGGAAGCAGACAGCGCCTTGGGACAAGGCACCCAGAGTTTATGCTTCCTTATGCCCGGGTCTCTAAAAGGCCTGACCTGTCTTTTGAAGACATGGGGTGTCTAAAAGACCCTGTGGATAAGCAAGCAGATATTCTGCTTAAAAGATTCTGGGACACTGATGCTCTTCTTTTTCTTCTGATCCATTCCAGACCCTCCTAATCCTTACACTTGGGATTACTTCCTGCCCGAAGGGTGTGACTGCAAGAAAAAAAGTGTGGCCCCTCCCGGCCCATAAGTAGCAGCTGCCTCTTAACTAAACTAGTTTCATTCTTGCAGTTGAGTTGACTGTGAAGGTTGCTTGAAGTTCTCTCAAGGATTGGCAGCAAGCGGGGGAATGCACCCTGTCGCCTTCCTGCACAGCCTTATTCCCATGGATCCCCCGGATCCATTTGCCTCCCACAGCTTTGCTGTTCAGGGGTTCGTGAAGGTAAGGTGAAGCGCGGGGTCTTGGGCGCTTGCAGAGTGTATACGCTCTGGGCTGCAGGCTTTCCTTGAAAAGCACGTCAGCCGCAGGTTTTTGTCTGGTCTACCTGCTGAGGAACTGTGTAATTTATATACTACCCACCCTTTTTCCCACGTTTTTTAGGTTTATTTTTAAAATTTTCAGGGGCGTGTTTTTCTGTGGTGACGTCATGTCGGGGGGCGGAGCCGGGTGTGGAAGCGCAATTGCGTCTTTCCGTCTTTCATTTGTGCTCTCTCCGGCATTAAAGGAGGAGAGAGAGCGCGCTCTCAGCCACCGAGACCTCCGCTGCATACCCCTGCATGGAAGGGGAGGTAGGTGGCATCGGACCCCCGACGTACGGCAGCAGCGGGGGAGCGGCCATTTGCCGGGCTCCTCCGCAGACCACGCTGCGGCTTCTTGCTGCCCTTAGGCTTAGCAGCAGCTGGGGAATGCACCCTGTCGCCTTCCTGCACAGCCTTATTCCCACGGATCCCCCGGATCCATTTGCCTCCCACAGCTTTGCTGTTCAGGGGTTCGTGAAGGTAAGGTGAAGCGCGGGGTCTTGGGCGCTTGCAGAGTGTATACGCTCTGGGCTGCAGGCTTTCCTTGAAAAGCACGTCAGCCGCAGGTTTTTGTCTGGTCTACCTTCTGAGGAACTGTGTAATTTATATACTACCCACCCTTTTTCCCACGTTTTTTAGGTTTATTTTTAAAATTTTCAGGGGCGTGTTTTTCTGTGGTGACGTCATGTCGGGGGGCGGAGCCGGGTGTGGAAGCGCAATTGCATCTTTCCGTCTTTCATTTGTGCTCTCTCCGGCATTAAAGGAGGAGAGAGAGCGCGCTCTCAGCCGCCGAGACCTCCGCTGCATACCCCTGCATGGAAGTGGAGGTAGGTGGCATCGGACCCCCGACGTACGGCAGCAGCGGGGGAGCGGCCATTTGCCGGGCTCCTCCGCAGACCACGCTGCGCCTTCTTGCTGCCCTTAGGCTTAGCAGCAGCTGCTCTCCTAGTTAGTTTAGTTAGTAGTGGGGGCGGGGTACGGCCATGGTCGGGCTCCTCCGCAGACCCTGCTGCTGTATCTTGCCCTAGCCCTAAGGGGATCTATGAGGGGGGGGGGGCTCTTGAGCACTAGGCCACTCCAAGGCGTCGCGGCCGGGGCAGGTGCACCCGAGGGTGCGGTATAGGTGTGGGCCCCTAAAGAATTTAACCCCTGCTCCACCTTTTTTACTCTGGGTCTAGGGTGCCATTGTGTGGAGTTCGTGGTGCATGTGTGGTCACCAGTTCTGAGTTCATTGGACTGCTGCAGGGGTAAGTGGACGTCGATTGTACTATTATTATGATTATTATGTCTTTTTGTATTATAATCATTATGGCTGGTATTATGCTATTTAAAAAAAAAAAGACATTTTTTAATAAGTCTTTCTCCTGTTTATTTTTTAGATTGGGAAGAAGGATAATAGGGTTGTGGTTCCTCCCAGTCCTCCTGGGGATTGGTATAGGCTTAGGACCTTAGGTCTTTTTTGCAAAATTAAAAACACCATGACGGCGGCATCGGGGGATAGTGAGTCGGGCATCCCACTTGAGCAAGGCAGGCTCTGCCCTTTATGTAAGCAAAATCCCCTGGGTGATTTCAGCACGGTTTGTTCCACTTGCGCCAGGAGAATTGGTTCAGACCATAATAGGACAGTTGCTCCTGTATCCAGTCCAGCATTAAATTTGGTTTCTTCTGAAGCTCAGCCTCCTCAGGTAGCCCCTAGAGAAGGGGAAGGCAGTGGAGCGCAGGGTGATTTGGCACACAGGTTGGATAACCTGGAAAGACAGCTCTCTTTGGTCGTCCCTAAAAAGGCAGCCAATAAGAAGAGGTATTTAGAGCCTGCTTATGATGAAGAGGATTTATTTGCCTCTTTTGGTTCTTAGGAGGAGGAAGAGATTGATTAACCACTCTCAGAAGGTGAGTTATGCTCCGGTGAGGAGGACAGTAATTCTCTTATTTTCTTCTGATGAAGATTCCTTACACTCAGACGAAACAGAGTTTACTTTCTTCTGTTTTCGAAACTTTAAACATTACCCCTCCTAAGGTGGCAAAGAGGGGGAAGGGTGACCTGTTTAGGCCTGTGAGACAGAGGCAGGTGTTTCCGGAGCAATCGCATTTCTCCAAGATGGTGTTAAAGGAATGGGAAAATCCTAACAAGTTGCCTGCTGTCCCTAGGATCCTAGATTCAAGGTATCCTTTTCCTTCTGATATGATAAAGTTATGGTCATTTCCACCTGAGGTGGACTCTCCTGTGTCAGGCCTGTCCAACACTATTATCATGCCGTCTGCTACTAACGCTTCTTTAAGAGATCCTACAGAGAGACGAAGGGATCAGCTGGCTCGCCATGCTTTTTCCATGGTAGGTTTACTATTACGCCCTGTTTGTGCCACGGCTATCGTTTATTTGGCTTCAAGGAAGAAGGTAAAGCAGCTTATGGCCAGGGCTAAGTCTCGCAGACATGCTCAAGAGTCCAAGGAATTTAGAGCTTGCTTGGATTTTAACACCTTTGCTATCACTGCTATGGATGATGTGGTCAGGCTAGGTGCCAGAACCTCTGCTCTTCTTATTGCCTTGCGCCGCTCTTTATGGCTAAAACAAAATGGTCGGCTGATGCTGCCGCTAAAAAATCTTATAGATTTGCCCTTTTTGGGGAGCAGACTCTTTGGGGAGTGGCTTGACCTTATGGTCAAGGATGGCAAGCTTCCTCAGAGAAGAAGGTCGACTCGTCCTTTTCAGAGGCCCTTCATATCAAGTTCCTGCAGGGATTTTTGGGGCAGAGGCAGGGTCCGTAATAGGGCCGGTGGCGCTTGGAGAAGCAAGCCTAGGCCTCCAGCCAAGTCCACCCAGGCATGAAGGGGCGCCCTCACCTGGGCGGGTGGGGGGACGGCTCTTGCAGTTTGCTCCAATCTGGAGACACCACGTGGCGGATCTTTGGATTCAGGAAGTGGTGTCGTCAGGCTGCAAGATCGAGTTTGCAGCCAGACCGCCCACAAGGTTTCTTTGGCCAGGGGCATCCTGGAACCAGTTAAAGGCAGATGCCCTGAGAGCCTCTGTTCTGCATCTTCTTCAGAAAGAGGTAATTTGTCAGGTACCCCTTCAGGAAGAAGGTCAGGGGTTTTACTCCAACCTGTTCACGATCCCCAAGAAGGATGGATCGGTGCGTCCTATTTTAGACCTAAAGGGTCTCAACAAGTTCATCCGGGTGAGACATTTCCGCATGGAAACTTTGACATCAGCAGTAAGATCGATTCAGCCCGGAGATCATAGACATAAGGGACGCATATCTGCACATCCCGATTTTTTTTTTTGGGACATCAGAAATGTTTGTTTGCCCTGGAAGGCCAACATTTCCAGTTTGTGGCTCTTCCCTTCGGCATATCCTCGGCTCCAAGGGTGTTCACCATGGTTTTTGCAGGTCTCGTGGCCATACTGAGGGGCCAGGGGATTTGCATAATCCCATACCTGAACGATCTGTTGATCTCTGCCCGGTCCCTTCAGGAGATCGAGAAAGACACGCAGACTGTGTTGTCAACCCTAGAGAGGTTTGGCTGGGTGATCACCCCATCGTCGGTAAGGTCTTTTTTGGGAATGACTCTGGACACGGTTCAGGTCAGAGTTTTTCTGACGGAGCAGAAGGTTCTGCTACTCCGGGGCCAGATAGAGACCTTGCTAGCTTGTCAGCAGCCAACAATTCGGCTAGGGATGAGACTAGTAGGCCTTACGGTGGCCTGCTTCGAAGCAGTGCCCTTTGCCCAGTTTACATGAGGCCTCTTCAGTTAAATCTGTTGTCAAGCTGGGATCGGGCCCCGCAATCTCTGGATCAGTTTTGTTCTGACTCCCTCAGCCAGGCAATCTCTCCTGTGGTGGTTGGATCATCTACACCTATTAGTAGGCAGGTTGTTTCTGACACCTCAGTGGCAAATTGTTTCCATGGATGCCAGTCTTACAGGCTGGGTGGGCATCTAGCAGACCCAGAAGATCCAGGGGTAGTGGGGTCCGAAGGGGAATCGGCTTCCCATATATCTCTTGGAGTTAACAGCAGTTTGGCTAGTACTCCAGCATCTGACCCCCAGTTTAAAGGGGCAGGCTGTCCAGGTCCAGTCAGACAACTGGACGGCGGTAGTCTATATCAACCATCAGGGGGTACTCGGAGCAAGAGGGCCCTAAGGGAGGTAAGCTGGATTCTGGTTTGGGCAGAGGAGAATGTTCCCTGCATCTCGGCGGTTTACATCCCGGGGGTAGAGAAACAGGAGGCAGACTCCTTCAGCAGGGGGTCTCTGCATCGGGGAGAATGGTCTCTCGGTCAGAAGATCTTTTAAGCCCTTTGCCTTCGCTGGGGTTATCCAGAGGTGGATCTCTTTGCGTCCAGACACAATCACAAACGGCCGAGGTTTGTCTCTTTGGAGAGACCCTCTGGCCATAGCAACGGACGCTCTGACAACCCCATGGACAAGGTTCAATCTCCTGTATGCATTTCCTCCGTTCCCACTCCTGAGTCGTGTACTAAGGAAAGTAGCTCAAGAGGGGGTACCAACCATCCTGGTGGCTCCTTGCTGGCCAAGGAGAAACTGGTTTTCAGACATAGTATGGATGTCAGTAGACCTTTGGCGCCTGCCAGACGATCCAGAGCTTCTCACACAGGGGTCTCTTCGGCACCCGAATTTACAGATGCTGGCTTTCACGGCCTGGCTATTGAAACCTCGATCATGTCAGAGAGGGGTTTATCGGCCAAGGTTATTCATACCATGATTCAGCCCGGAAGAAGACCTCTTGCAAGATATACTACAGGGTCTGGCGGGCGTTTACCTCCTGGTGTGAGTCCAGGAAGTTTTCATGCAGAAGATATTCTGTTTCTAGAATTTCTGCAGAATGGTTTAGAGTTGGGTCTCCAATTAAGCACCCTCAAGGGGCATGTTTCGGCCTTATGTATTTTTTTCCAGAAGTCTATCGCTAACCATAGAACTTTCTTTCATGGAGTCACTCATGTCCGACCACCGCGCAAGCCTATTTTACCGGTGTGGGACTTAAATCTGGTGCTATCTGCTCTCCAGGGGGCTCCCTTTGAACCTTTGACGTTCCATTGAGCATTTTGACGCTCAAGGTGATATTCTTGGTGGCAATCACCTCTGCAGCGGGTTTCCGAATTAGCCGCTTTATGTATGAAGTCTCCTTACTTTGAGTTACACAGAGACAAGGTCGTTTTTCGGTTTAAGCCTGATTTTCTACCTAAGGTTGTTTCTCCTTTTCACCTTATTGAGGAGGTAGTTCTACCTTCCTCATGCCCAGTTCTGGCTAATGCTAAGGAAAGGGCTCTTCATTCTTTGGATGTAGTCAGAGCCATAAGATATTACAGGGCGGCTACAGAATCCTTCCGGAAGTCGGGATTTTCTTTTTGTTATATCAGAAGGCGCTAGAAAGGGGCTTCCACCTGCTAAATCCACTGTCAGTAAGTGGATTAGACAGGCAGTGGAAAGAGCCTACTCGGCCAAGAGGAAGGAACCCCCTTTTTGGATCACCGCCCATTCCACTAGGGCCATTGGTGCTTCTTGGGTTTTTCAGCATCGGGCTTCGGTGGAACAGGTTTGTAAAGCTGCCACCTGGTCTTCGGTTCATACATTTACCAAATTCTACAAGGTAGATGTTAGGGCCTCAACTGACGCTGTGGTTGGTCGAAAGGTTCTTCAGGCGGTAGTGAAATAAACTACCTGCTGTTCTGCGCTGGGGATCCCGCCCATAGATGGCACTGCTTTTGGAGATCCCAAGTGTAAGGATTAGGAGGGTCTGGAATGGATCAGAAGAAAAAACACAATTCTGTCATACTCACCTGTAGAATTGTTTTTTTTGGGGATCCATTCCAGACCCTCCGGCCCACCCTTTTTGGGTCATGATCTATCTTTTGATGCCTTTTTGATGGTGTTTAGTCCATTTATTATTTCATTGAAATGAAAAAAAAGAAAAGAGAAAAGTATATTTTGAGAGAGATCAAGCAGAGTTCGGTGTGAGGTAACATTGTCTCCGATAATGGGGCCTCCCGGCCTGCCTCTGGGTATATGATTTACTGCTTTTCTACTGGTTTAGTTAAGAGGCAGCTGCTACTTATGGGCCGGGAGGGGCCACACCTTTTTGTCTTGCAGTCACACCCTTCGGGCAGGAAGTAATCCCAAGTGTAAGGATTAGGAGGGTCTGGAATGGATCCCCAGAAAAACCATTTCTACAGGTGAGTATCACAGAATTGTGTTTTTAAAGCCTTTGCTTGCCACAGACTGTGTGGGCTGTGTCTTAGAGATGTGGGTTGACAGTCTCAGGAGTGACTTTATTGGGGGGGGGGGGGGGGGAGCGATCGTAGATGCCTTACCTTATGTCTCTAAAGCTGTATCATTCATCGTGGATGCTTCTGCGGAAGCTATCGGAGCAAATGTGGAAAGCATGACACTCTAACAGTGCCACACATGCTTTATGACTTAAGACATGGCAGGGAGACCAGGCATCTAAGTCGCACCTTCGTGGGCTTCCCTTCAAAGGTAATTTCCTTTTTGGCATAGAGCTAGACTCTGTTCTTTCCTGGTCTTTGGAAAAATGAAATACATTTCCGGTTAAAAGAAGGGCATCTGTGCCGCCACACAAGGCAGATAATAAGAAACCAAGGTATTTTTAACAAACGATTAAAAGGCCTGAAATCAGAAAGCATTGGCAGACCTCTAGGGGCAGGGGAATGGGGGGATGGAATCAATCTATTCCATAAGAGCCATCTTACAGATGGAGGCACTGATGGTGTCAGTCAACTTACAGGATGCCTACCGCCACATTCCTATCCATTCTTCTCACAGAAGGTTTCTGAGGTTCACAATCCTGCTAGAAGGCAAAGGGGAGGTATTGGAAATTTCGGGCTCTGCCAGTTGGTCTTTCTTCAGCATTCTGGATTTTCACAAAGCTTCTATCAGAAGCGATGGCTCACCTGAGACTTCATCAGGGGAACATCATAGTTTATTCGGGCAACCTGTTTTTTTTTTTTTTTTTTTTTACACGAGGGATCCTTCCTTCTAGCAACCTTGCCGAAGACCTTACTTTGTCTCCAAGGGTTAGGTTGGATATTGAATCTGGAAAAGTCCAACCTCATCCCCGAAAGCAGATGCACACACCTTGGGTACAAGATAGATACCCTGACCCAGTATATCCTCCTTCCAAGGGCCTAGATGGAAAAGATGGTGGAATATGTGAAACATGTTCTCTGTCCCTTGCAAGCCTTCTTTCTGGTTGGGACAAAGATCAAGCCCCCCTGGATTGGTTAGTTGGAGTAGGTCTGGGAAAGTCTAGTATGGTGGACCTTGTCACAGAATGTGGCAGATGGGAATCCTTGGCTTCAGATCCCCTAGTGGTAACAAGTAGACGTTTCTTTGGCTGGGGAGCTCAGGGAATGTGGACAAGAGCTATGGCCCGGAAGTTCTCCAATTTCAGGGAACTCTTAACTGTAAGGAAGCTCTGAGGGATCTAGAGTAAGAAGTACTGGGCAGAGGCATCCAGGTTGTCTCGGACAACGCCATGGTAGTTTCCTTTCTAAACCACTAGGGAGGAACAGGATCTCAGAAACTTTCCAGATTGACTGAATTCCTGTTGGAGAGGCTTGAGGGAAATGTCAGGTCCATTCAAGTGATCTACATAAAAGGGGACTTAAATGTAGAGGCAGGCTGCTTAAGCAGAGTAAGAATAGACCAGGGAGGATGGGTGCTACATCAGCAGGTGTTTTCCTAAATAGTAACTTGATGGGGGGCAGCCGGATATAGATTTGTTTGCCAACAACCAGAATTCCAAGTGCCGGAAGTATTTCTCCCTCAGGAGGGATCCTGTGGCTTGGGGGTCTGGATGCATTCAGCAATAAGGGGGGAGAATTCAGCCTCTGTTATGCATCCGCGACGATGAGGCTGTTACCTTTAGTCCTAGGAAAAATCAAACAAGAACAAGCCAGGGTTCTCCTGATTGCACCACATTGTTATTCCTAGTATGTCACACACCCCACTTCCAAATATTCATGACACTTGGGAACCCAGCCTGTAGAGGGCAATCTTGCAGAGATGACATGGAAAAAGGAGCCCCTCCTGGTCCATAAGTACTGGGTTCCTCCCACTATTCCTTAGTCTTTCCGTCTCTGCAGTCGGCGAAGCATTCAGAAGATGACTCTCCTTCAAGCTGCAGGTAGCCGTGTTTGCTCCCGCCCCCTTTTTTTTCTCAATTTCTGTCTGATACTCTTTAAACCTGTTTGGTTATATTGTATGCCTCCCAGCCCTGGCTGTATGGTTCAGGCAAAGGTAGATACATACACCTTCTGGTGTATACAGGAGTTTTACTCCTCCGTGAGACCCAAATGTGGGTAGGCGGTTTCCTGGTTGGTGTTCTCGGCATGGGATGCCCCTGTCCCTTTATAATCCCCTTGTGCCTTTATGGGTGCATATTCTTGGTGTGCCACACACCCCGCTTCACTTCTTAAATATTCATTACTTCATGGGTTAATCCACCGCAGGTGACGTAGTGCAGAGAGGAAGTCTTGTAACGAGCCCCCTTCCGGCCCATATATACCTGGCACCTCCCTTCAATCACCAGTATTTTTCTCTCTGCTTGACAAACAGAGGTTGGAAGTTTCCTGCTTACAGGTAGGTCGGGGTATTCTTACCCCGCCACCCCCCTTTTGGTCTATTTCTGCCCGGTTTGAGTTTGTATACCTTTATGGTGGATAGGAAGCCTCCCAGCCTAGGCTGCTCACCGGGTAATTGGTAGACGGCACTATTGGTGCCTAGGAGCTTATCTCCTCCGCTCGTCCCCCTCTTTTGGGGGCAATGCGGCAATCCGGCATGGTGATCCGGAAATGGGATGCCCCTGTCCCGAGGGTCCCCGTAGCCCCTTACTCTCCCGTTTCGGTCCCTTCTCCCTTCACTATGGGGGGGGGGGGGGGTATAGAGGGTTGTGTATCTTGTATAGTGTTTTCACTGTATTGCTGTCTTTTTCTGTGTGTTCACTTTGTGCATAGAAGCAGACTGCGCAGCAGCATGGTGCGCTTTGTCTGTTATGCTGGAGCTCCGGGCAGATACTTTTTAGAGATGGCCAGTGTGTTGGTCAGCTTTATGGGGGCGGGGCAGCGGACCGCGCTCAGCTGCTGTGCTTTCACTTCAGATGCGTCCCCTCCCGCCTCCCTCCCTTCCCCGCTGCTCCGTGCGGCAGCCTGTGTGGCTGCGCTTATGTCTCCTTCCCCCTCCTCCGCCGCCTGGCTGGGTGTCAGCCAGCGCAGCTGGTGGCAATCCCTCAATGAATGGAACGGGGCGGCTCCCTGTGACGCGGGGGGGGGAGGGGCGTGGCGCCGGCGGAAGCGGCGCTCGGCGGCCCCAGCCTCACTTCCTTCCTGTCTCTGTTAAGAGAGGTCACGTGGGGGGGGCGCGCGCTGCAGCAACACATGGGTTTTGTGTTCTACTGCTGCGGCTGCTACATGTCCCTCCGGTCTGGCTGTCAGGTAAGCGGCCCCCGCTTTTGTGGGGCCGAGAGTGAGATTTCTTATGGGGCAAGCTTTTAAGGATGCACTCTTATCATGCTATTGTGAACATGCTGCATATGTTACACTCACAAGGGATCTGATGGTTTTGTTTTTTCTTTCCTTTCAGATCCTGGGATCCCTCTTTTATTGCGGCCCTCCGGCTCTTTATTGCCTGGCTAGTCATTCTTTTTATATGAAATTGCACATTTTAGATATATATATATATATACATATATATATATATTTTGAGACTGTTAAGGGGGACCTTTTCTCTTAAAAAAAAAAAAAAAAAAAAAAAGTGTATTTACAAAAACCCTCCCTTCCGGGACATTCTTTATAAGGGGGCATCCCGGGTTGGCTTATGCCTTAAAAGTCCCAGTATTTGCGATACCATAAATCACCAATATGGAGGCTTCTGTTACTACCGGAAACGACTCGTCAGAGCCGTCCAGGGGGTGTGTAAAATGTGGGGCTGCGCTCCCTGCTGATGATATCTTTATTTGCATTTCTTGTGCAAGGCAGATTATTGCGCGTCAGTCTGTTGATCCGGCTGCTGACCCGTCGCAACCTTCATCATCTCCTGCCTCTCCCTCCCTGTTCCGGACCCCGCATGACACTGTCAAAGGTGGGGATTCGCAATCCGAGGTGGTGGTAAAATCGGCCAGTCTTCGGGAAGTATTGCCCGTTAAAGCGGGGCTGAAGGCCCCTGCAAAACGGAAGCGCCTGACTCCGGTATCTTCGGCTCCTCAGGACGAATTGTGTGAGCCTGTGGAATGGTCCGATGGCTCCCCGGATGAGGGTGAATTCCTCTTGGAGTCAGATGAGCCGGCAGATCAGCTTGAGGCTGATGCGATTGGCGATTGGTCGGAGGGGGTTGCCCTTGACACCCCCTCCATTCTGGCTCAAATGTTTGAAATTCTGAATTTAGATCCGCCTGAGGCTGTCACCCTGCCAAAGGGTCAGTTGTTTAAAGAGCCTCAGCCGCGTTTGGTTTTTCCCAGACAGCACCACTTTGAGAGGGTGGTCCTTAAAGAATGGGAACATCCCACGCGGTTATCTGGAATCCCTTCCAGTTGGGAAAAGCGTTATCCTTTTCCGCCAGAATTGCTGAAGCTTTGGTCCGTCCCTCCTGAAGTCGATACCCCTGTGCTAGGGCTATCTAGCTCCGCTATGGTACAGTCTGCTGAGACTTCTGTCCCTAAAGATGGGGAGGATCGTAGGATTGACCAGTATGCTCGCCATGGCTTTGTTTATGCTGGGTCAACGATGCGCCCCCTGTGCGCTTCGGCCCTTCTTCTTTTAGCAGTAAGATCTGTAATCCAGGGGCTATGCGAGGATCTCAATCCTGCTTGTGATGAGTTCGCTGCGCTTAAGCAGTGCGATTCTTTTGTGTCTTACGTTCTATCCGCTCAGGACGATGCGCTGGCTATGAGTAGCAAGACAGCGGCAATGCTGGTCGCTATTCGTCGGTCAGTATGGCTGCGACAGTGGTCGGCGGACTCAGCTTCTAAAAAGGTGCTCACAGCTCTCCCCTTTTTGGGGTTGCGTCTGTTCGGGGAGAAAATTGATTCAGTCGCAAAGGGTGGTAAGATGCCACAACGCAAGAGGCCTCGACGCCCCTTTAGAGGGGCAGCTTCTGGTAGGCCGTCCTTTCGAGGATACAGAGCGGGTAGGGGGGCTTCCCTTCCCTCTACCAGTCGTACAGGTTGGACGCGGGGGAGGGGCCGTGGCCGTCCCGCCCAGTCCTGGGGCTCCAAGCCCAAACCTGCTGGTAAGCCCGCTCAGCAATGAGGGGCTGCCCTCACCCGTGCGGGTGGGGGGACGATTGCGACACTTCTCCCAGGTTTTGAACCGGGAGGTTCCGGACAGATGGATTCAGGAGATAGTGTTGTCCGGTTACAAGCTGGAATTCGAGTCTCGCCCTCCTTCACGGTTCTTTCGGTCTCGGGTGCCCATCGATCCTTTGGCCGCACAGGGGCTCCTGGCGTCGGTAGAGAATCTGTTACAGATGGCGGTCATCCGGCCGGTACCGCGTTTAGAGATGGGCCTCGGTTTCTACTCCAATCTGTTCGCAGTCCCCAAGAAGGATGGGTCAGTTCGTCCCGTCCTGGACTTGAAGTTACTCAACAGGTTCATCCGTTTTCGGAAGTTTCACATGGAAACCTTGCGCACTGCCGTCGGCTCTCTTCGGCAAGGGGACTTCATGACGTCCATAGACATCAAGGATGCTTATCTGCATGTTCCCATCTGCCACCCTCATCAACGTTTTCTTCGATTCATGATGAAGGATCGGCATTATCAATTCGTGGCACTTCCGTTTGGCCTTACCTCAGCTCCAAGAGTGTTCACCAAGGTGCTGGCAGGGGTCATGGCCATTTTCAGAGCTCGGGGCATTCGTGTCGTACCTTATTTGGACGACCTTCTTATCATGGCTCCGTCACTCGATCAATCGGAGAAAGACACCAGGGTGGTGCTCTCCACGCTGGAAAGTTTCGGTTGGGTGATCAACCTCTCCAAGTCCTCCCTCGCTCCGGCCAGGGTGGTGTCCTTTCTGGGGATGCAGTTAGACTCTCATCAACACAGAGTGTTTCTCCCTCAGTCCAAAATTCTTCTGATTCAGGAGTTGGCTCGGGTCCTACTCTCCAATCCTCGGCCGTCCATCCGTCTGGGGATGAGGCTGGTAGGGTTGATGGTTGCCTCCTTCGAGGCAGTTCCTTTTGCTCAATTCCACACGAGGACGCTTCAGCTTTATCTGTTGGCGTCTTGGGACCGGCAGCCTCGGTCGCTGGATCAGCCCTTCCAGTTGTCCTCCCGGGTCCGGCAGTCCCTCCAGTGGTGGTTGGTCTCGACCAATCTCGTGAAGGGCAGGTCTTTCCTGGCCCCCCTTTGGGAAATTGTCACCACGGACGCCAGTCTGTCGGGATGGGGCGGATTCTGGAAGGAGCTGCAGTTCCAGGGGCAGTGGGGACCTCAAGAGGCCCACTTACCCATCAATATTCTGGAACTGAGAGCCATCCGTCGGGTGCTTGCTCTCCTGACTCAGCACGTTCTGGGCCTTCCGGTCCAGGTGCGTTCGGACAATCGAACAGCGGTTGCTTACATCAATCATCAGGGAGGGACTCGCAGCCTGAGTGCTCTCAGAGAGGTGTCCCTGATCCTGACCTGGGCAGAGGCCCATGTTCCTTGTCTCTCGGCGGTATACATCCCAGGAGTGGAGAACCTGGAAGCGGACCGCTTGAGCAGGGGCTCTCCCCGTCGGGGAGAATGGGCCCTCCATCCTCGGGTATTTCGCTCACTGTGTCGCCGATGGGGGACACCAGAGGTGGACCTGTTTGCCTCTCGTCACAATCACAGGCTCCCGAACTTCGTGTCGCTCTCCCAGGATCCTCTGGCTCTGGCAGTGGACGCCATGTCCCTGAGCTGGGGGGATCTGGGGTTTCTGTACCTGTTTCCTCCGATACCCATGTTAGGCAGAGTGCTTCGGAAGTTGGCTCTGGAAGGGGTGGCCGCCGTTCTCGTGGCCCCAAGTTGGCCGAGGCGAGTGTGGTTCGCAGACATCGTTCGGCTGGCAGTGGACCAGGTCGTTCTGCCTCTTCGGCCCGATCTGCTCACTCAGGGTCGATTGTGTTACCCCAATTTACCAGCGCTAGCTTTGACGGCCTGGCTGCTGAGACCTCCATCCTAAAGGAGGAGGGTCTTTCTGATTCAGTCGTTAAGACTCTGATCAGTGCCCGGAAGAGGTCTTCTTCTATCATCTACTATAGGACCTGGAAAGCCTATATCGCTTGGTGCGAGATGAGATCTTTTCCTTGTAGGGTATTTTCGGTCTCCAGGATTCTGGAGTTTTTACAATCTGGGCTGGACTCTGGTCTTCAGCTAAGTACGTTGAAAGGGCAAGTTTCTGCCTTATCTATCTTTTTTCAGAAGCGTGTTGCGCTTAAGCCTTTAGTTAAAACTTTTTTCCAGGGGGTTACGCATGTGCGGCCTCCCAGGAAACCATTACTCCCGGTTTGGGATTTGAATTTGGTTCTTTCTGCTCTTCAGGCTCCTCCTTTTGAGCCTTTGCAAGATATTGCTTTATCTACCCTGACTCAGAAGATGGTCTTCTTGGTAGCGATCACTTCGATCCGGCGTGTCTCGGAATTGGCGGCCTTGTCTATCCAGGCGCCTTACTTCGAGAGACATCAGGATAAAGTGGTTTTTCGGTTCAAGCCAGACTTTCTTCCTAAGGTGGTTTCTGCTTTTCATTTGAACCAAGATATTGTTCTTCCCTCCTTGTGTCCTAATCCTAAGAATGACAAAGAGAGGGTTTTGCATTGTTTGGATGTAGTACGCTGTGTTAAGTACTACTTGGTTATCACGTCTCCTTTCCGTAGGACGGATTCCTTTTTTGTTGTGCCCCATGGGCCTAAGAAGGGTTTGGCACCAGCCAAATCTGCCATTAGCAAGTGGATACGTCAGGCCGTTACTGCGGCCTATTCTGCTAAGGGAAGAGTTCCCCCTTTTCGTATTACTGCTCATTCCACTCGCGCTGTTGGGGCGTCTTGGGCTTTTCAGCACCAAGCTTCTGTTGAACAGGTTTGTAAGGCCGCCACCTGGTCTTCTGTTCACACTTTTTCTAAGTTTTACAAAGTTGATGTGCGGGCCTCAGCGGATGCTGGTTTTGGCCGCAGAGTTCTGCAGACTGCAGTCATTTAAGTTATGCTTCACCTGGCCTTGAGATGCCCTTCCCTTGTGGACACTGCTTTTGGATGTCCCATGAAGTAATGAATATTTAAGAAGTGAAGCGGGGTGTGTGGCACACCAAGAATAATACCATTTTGTGAGTACTCACCTGAAAAATGGATATTGTTGGTGTGCCACACACCCCGCTTCACACCCGCCCTTTTCGGTATTACCGAAGCCTTTATATGGTGAAGCCTTTTTATATCAAATTTGATTTTGAGGTTACTGGTGGAATACTGGTACCTTGTATTACTGCTTTTTGATTATACTGGTGATTGAAGGGAGGTGCCAGGTATATATGGGCCGGAAGGGGGCTCGTTACAAGACTTCCTCTCTGCACTACGTCACCTGCGGTGGATTAACCCATGAAGTAATGAATATTTAAGAAGTGAAGCGGGGTGTGTGGCACACCAACAATATCCATTTTTCAGGTGAGTACTCACAAAATGGTATTTTCTATCCTCTCCCCTTTAGTTCTCCTTTACCCTGCTGGGGTAAAAAGGAGGGGGGGGGGGGCGTTATCTGGGCTTATTTGTCACCATGCACACAAATAATAATAAAAAATAAAAAAAAGATACATAATAATATAATAAAGATTTATTTTATATATGTTTACTATACTATTTAATAGGATATGTTTTATTTAGATTTTCCTATTTGTCTAGGCAGCATTCTTTTGCATACCTTTTTAAAGCTCTTTGTTTTCTGGCTATGTTCAGATTTGAATTTCCCTCCATTCTTGGTCATGTGATTCTGGGGGTGGGCGGGGCTTAGGCACACAGCAATCATTTCATTCTCAAGAGCACCTGTCTGCCTGGCTCCTGCTGCTTCCCTATGGCCTTCCCTCATTGTGCTTGCTTTGGCAGCACATATACTAAAATTGGAACAATACAGAGAGGATTAGCATGGCCCCTGCGCAAGGATGACATGCAAATTCGTGAAGCGTTCCATATTTAAAGGTGCTGTGAGTACCCCTCAGCTTGCTGAACGGAGTTTGTCATTTATTGTATTGTGTGCATTGGTGACTGTTTTTCTTTGTAGGTGGAAACTTTGTTTTAAAGGGGTTTCTCCTGGTCTTTGGCCTTTAAAGCCTTATTTGGGGGTCCATTTGTGTTAATATCCTCCCACTTGGGACTATTTAAGGGGGCATCCCGGGTAGCAATTGCGTAAATCCCATATATACTTGGCGACTATAATCAATTATAGTATAATACTAAACACCATATGGAGGCATCTCAGGACAACGGGCATGCAGTTCCCTCTGCACAGACTCGGCAATGTTTTGGATGTGGGGCATCCCTTGTTGGGGATAACGCAATTCTTTGCGTCCCTTGTGCTCAATTAACTATTATGCAGCAAACTGGGGCCCAGGCTTCGGCATCTGCGGCTTCTGCCTTATCTCCTACTCCGCCATGTCTTGTCCGTACCCCCAGTGATATTGTCATGGGTGGTGAGTCGCATTCTGATTTATGTGCCAGATTGGCTCATCTTGAAAAATTAATGTCTAGCTCTGTGGCCAAGAAGGCCTCAGCTAAAAGGAAACATTTGACTGTTCCGGTAAGTGAGTTGGATAATTGTGAAATGCTTTATTGGTCTGATCCTTCTCAGTTAGAAGAAGGAGAATTATATGAGGATTCAGATGTTGCTGATGAACAGCAATTTGTTGGTACTGTGATTGAGCAGGGTGAAGCTAGTGTTGTGGATACCCCTAAGGCTCTTGCTTAGTTATTTGAGGTTTTGGTTATCACTCCTCCTGAAGTAGTCCCTCCTCAAAAAGGGGAATTCTTTGGAGTCTCTAAACCTCGTTTAGAATTTCCAAATCAAAAGCATTTTGATGAAATTATTCTTAAAGAATGGGAGAAGCCTGTGCGGCTTCTTGGCATTCCCTTGGGCTGGGACAAGAAATATCACTTCCCAGCTGATACTGTTAAGTGTTGGTCATCACCACCTGTGGTGGATGCCCCTGTGCTTAATTTATCCAATTCTTCTGTGTTGCATTCTCCTGACTTCACTACACTTAAAGATGGAGAGGATAAGCGTATTGATCAAATGGCGTGCCACGCTTTTTCCAGTGTGGGCTCGGCCTTGCTGCCTGTTGGTGCTTCTGCACTCATGACAGTGGCTATTAGGTCTGTTGTGAGAGACCTAATGAATTACTCAGGGCTTGATCCGGCCTCTGATGAGTACGCCACTCTTAAGCGATGTGAGATGTTTGCATCTTTTGTACTTTCTGCCTTAGATGATACTCTGCTCATGTGCAGCAGAACCTCTGCCTTGTTAATCGGCATTCGGCGGTCAGTATGGTTGCGGCAGTGGGCAGCTGATATTGTAGCCAAGAAATCACTTACAGCGCTCCCTTTTGTGGGATTGTGCCTCTTTGGAGAAAAATTGAATTCTGTCACTAAAGGAGGTAAATACCTCAGCGTAAGAAACAACGTCGTTTCTTTCGTGGAGTGGCCTCTTTTAACCCTTCCTTTCGGGGGTCTAGATCCGGTAGAGGATCGGCCTTTTCAGCCTCTAGAGGGAATGCATGGAATAGAGGAAAGGGACGTGGCCGTCCAAGTTAGAATTGGGGGTCCAAAACCAAATCTGCCATTAAGCCTGCTCAACAATGAGGGGACGCCCTCACCCTTACGGGTGGGGAGACGACTACGGTTCTTCTTCCATGTCTGGGGTCAGGAGGTATCTCAGGAGGTTCTGGAAGTAGTCTCTTCCGGTTACAAACTGGAATTCGAGTTCCGGCCTCCTCCCAGATTTTTCATGTCCCGGATGCCGTCAGATCCGGCAATCGCGCAGGGACTGCGGGCAGCAGTAGCGAATCTGTTAAACATGGCTGTCATCTGCCTAGTGCCTCCAGCGGAAAGGGGTTTGGGGTTTTACTCCAACCTATTCACGGTACCCAAGGACGGCTCTGTTTGGCCTATCCTAGACCTAAGGTGACTCAATCAATTTATCCGTTTCAGAAAATTCCGCATGGAGTCTCTGCGATCAACGATCGATGCTCTCCATCAGGGGGACTTCATGACATCCATAGACATCAAGGATGCTTATTTGCACATTCCTATTTTTCCGGGTCACCAGAGATTTCTCAGGTTCTCGATAGAAGACCAGCATTATCAATTTGTGGCCCTGCCATTCGGCCTTACCTCGGCCCCAAGAGTCTTTACTAAGATGCTGGCAGGAGTTATGGCTATATTCAGGGTCCAGGGCATCCGCATTGTGCCTTTTCTGGACGATCTTCTTATCGCGGCCTCCTCCCTCGAACAATCCGAGTTGGACACCAGGATGGTGGTCTCTACGCTAGAGAGGTTCGGATGGGTAATAAGTTACCCCAAATCCTCTCTCTGTCCGTCCAGGGAAATTCCCTTCCTGGGCCTGATTCTGGATACATTTCAGGCCAAGGTTTTTCTTCCTCAGTCCAAAATGTTTCTGATTCAGGACTTGATTCGTCTATTCTTGTCCAACCCTCGTCAGTCTATCCGTCTAGGGATGAGACTAGTGGGATTGATGGTAGCTGCATACGAGGCAGTCCCGTTTGCCCAGTTTCACATAAGGGCGCTTCAGCTCTTCCTCTTGGCAAAGTGGGACAGGTGCCCACTATCATTGAATCAGACTTGTCTATTGTCTCCCCACGTTTTGCAGTCCCTTCAGTGGTGGTTAATATCGCTCAACCTCCAGAAGGGCAAGTCATTTCTGACTCCGTGTTGGGAACTGGTTACCACGGATGCCAGCCTGGTGGGCTGGGGGGGGCTTCTGGAAGAAGCATTAGTTCCAAGGATTGTGGGGGGCTCAGGAGGCTCATTCTCCAATCAATGTATTAGAGCTTTGGGCCATACGTCTTGTTCTACTTCGACTGACCCATTTCTTACAGGGTCTGCCAGTTCAGATTCGGTCAGACAACCGAACAGCTCTTGCATACATCAATCACCAGGGAGGGACTCGCAGTTGGGGTGCCCTCCGGGAAGTGTCTCTGATCCTTCAGTGGGCAGAGATCAATGTTCCTTGCATATCAGCAGTTTACATTCCGGGGATAGAGAATGTGGAGGCAGACTCCCTGAGCAGGGGATGTTCTCGCCAGGGAGAATGGTCTCTCAATCCAAGGGTCTTTCAGTTCCTCTGTCACAAGTGGGGGACTCCACAGTTGGACCTGTTTGCTTCTCGCCACAATCACAAGCTGCCAGCTTTTGTGTCTCTATCCCAGGATCCTCTGGCAGTGACAGTGGATGCCATGTCTCTGGCCTGGAAGGATCTGGGGTTCCTATATCTGTTTCCCCCATTCTCCATGATCAGCAAGGTGGTGCGCAAGTTAGCACTGGAGGAGGCGCCAGCAATTCTGGTGGCGCCAAGGTGGCCAAGACGTCTGTGGTACTCAGACGTTGTAAGGCTGGCAGTGGATCGTTTCCATATGCCTCTTCTTCCAGATCTCATCACTCAGGGTCAACCTTGTTACCCCAATTTACAAACGCTGGCTTTGACGGCATGGCTGCTGAAGTCTCCATCTTGAAAGAGGAAGGTCTTTCTGATGTGGTTATTCAGACTCTTATTAGAGCTAGGAAGAAGTCTTCCTCTGTCATTTATTACAGGACTTGGAGGTCCTATATTGATTGGTGTGAATCCAGGGCTTTGCCCTGTAGAGTATTTTCTATTCCTAGAATTCTGTAATATCTGCAACAAGGTCTGGATATGGGATTCCAGATTAGTACTTTGAAAGGGCAAGTCTCTGCCTTGGCTATTTTCTTTCAAAGGTCGTTTGCTCTTCATCCTTTGGTTAAGATTTTTTTCCAAGGAGTCGCGCATGTGCGGCCTCCCAGAAAGCCTATGCTTCCTGTTTGGGACCTTAACCTAGTGCTTTCAGCTATGCAGGCCGCGCCCATTGATTCCTCTTCCTATTCTTACTCAGAAGGTTACCTTACTTCTGTCCGCAGAAGTTCTGAACTGGCAGCTTTGTCTATTCTAGCCCCTTATTTTGAGAGGCATCAAGATAAGGTTGTTTTCCGTTTTAAACCGGATTTCCTTCCTAAGGTGGTGTCTGCTTTCCACCTAAATCAGGATATAGTTCTTCCTTCCTTGTGTCCTAAACCTAGTAACGACAAGGAAAAGGTCTTACATTCTTTGGATGTAGTTTGTTGTGTTAAGTGTTATTTAGTTACTACTTCGGCCTTTTTTTGTTGTGCCTTCTGGTCCCAAGAAGGGTTTTTGCTCCTGCCAAATCTTCCCTTAGTAAGTGGATACGTCAGGCCATCATTGGGGCCTATATGGCTAAGGGGAAGGCTCCCCCTTTTCGTATCACCGCTCCTTCTACTCGTGCTATTGGAGCTTCCTGGGCTTTTCAGCACCAGGCTTCTGTTGAACAGGTTTGCAAGGCTGCGACTTGGTCTTCTGTGCATACTTTTGCTAAGTTTTACAAGGTTGATGTGCGGGCCTCAGCGGATGCTGCTTTTGGCTGCAAAATTCTGCAAGCTGCAGTAATTTAAGTTATGCATTGTTCATTGGGGATCCCCACCCATTATAGACACTGCTATTGGATGTCCCAAGTGTCATGAATATTTGTAAGTGGGGTGTGTGACATACTAGGAATAATACCATTTTGTGAGTACTCACCTGTAAAATGGTTATTACGAGTATGTCACACACCCCACTTCCCCTGCCCTTTTTTGTTCTAAGGGATCCTTTATATGGTGATTATTATTTTCAATCTATTTTTCAATTATTGAATATAATTGGCTCTTCCTGGTTCTTCGCTGCTTTTTAAAAAGACTGAGGAATAGTGGGAGGAATCCAGTACTTATGGACCAGGAGGGGCTCCTTTTTCCATGTCATCACTGCAAGATCGCCCTCTACAGGCTGGGTTCCCAAGTGTCATGAATATTTGGAAGTGGGGTGTGTGACATACTCGTAATACCATTTTGTGAGTACTCACCTGTAAAATGGTTATTTTTCCCTTCTGTCCTGTATGGCAGTAGAGCCTCCATGGCTTCTACCAGAGTTTCCAGATGTCATTTACCAGGGACCAATTGTCCATCCACAGGCTCAGTCCCCAAAATTAGCAGTGTGAATGGGGCTTACTAAGGAAAAAAAGGGGTTATCACATGGTGTTATTTCCACCTTGTTGGAAAGCAGAAAGGTAGTGACATGAAAGATCAACTGTAAGGTATGGAAAAGACACCGATCCTTAAACTCAACTCACTCCTTAAGGGCAGAAGAGGTAGTTTCGGTCTTAACCTTCCTGTAGAAATTCTATGAGTGAGGTCTAACCTTAGGCACCCTTAAGGTTCAGACTTCGGCCCTTCCAGTCTTTCTGGAGGAACGTCTTAGAGATGATCCTTTGGTGGATAGATTTTTCATAGCCATTTCTAGGAAACAACCCTTTAAGGCCAAAATGTTTTCGAGCTGGGATTTATTATTAGATCTTCAAGCACTAACTGTACCCCCCTTTTGAACCTATTAAGGACACAACATTAAAGATGCTATCCTTAAAGATTACTTTCATCCTAGCAATTACATTGGCCAGGCTGGTTAGTGACCTGTATTCCCTGTCAATCAAAGGACCCTACCTGAGAAAGTTATCAGATTTCTTTTAAGACCAGATCCCTTATATTTACCTAAAATTACCACAAAATGTCACAGAAGGTTGTGTTGCTGGCAATAGAGCTGGCTCAGTTAGATCAGGAGGACAGGTCCTTAGGTGCAAGAAAAACTGGTTCTCCTGTATTTACAGAAGAATTGAGAAAGATGGATCATCTATTGGTCTCCAACAAGGTGGACTTCTGGAATCACGACCAGCAAAATTTTGGAAAAAACAGTTCCCCGGGTCGTCTTTCCACCCTGAGGTAGAACGCTGTGTGTTTGCTTGCCTTCTGTGGCTAGTCATCCTGGAGGGTGCCTGGGGAAAAACCCTAGTTAGTCTTACCGGTAGCAGGATTTCCAATAGTCCTTCAGGAGGGTGTCCTACACCCCCACCCCATTTTTTCATATTCTGGTTTGTTTCTATGGGTGTTACTACTTGCCTGTCTTTTTCCCCTATGTGTCTCGGGTTATTCCTGTATGATTGCCTAAAAATACTGAGGGCTGTGGCAAAGGGGCGGGGCTTAAATACTGTCAGTTTGTGTTTCCTGTTTAGAGAAAGGAAGTAAGCAGCTAAGACATCATGGAGGACTACTGGGAATATCTTTAGCGGGGGGTTCCCCTCTCTATACAAAACTAAAAATCATTTACATGTCTTCTCTAACTCTTAAACCCCTGAGTCAGCAAGCCCAACACTTGGCTCTCTGCCAATTCAGAGATCTGGGCTCCTTCCATAAAGCCAGTTGGTTACATAACCACCAACTGGGTGCAAGACTAGGTACATATTGGGTACACAACACTGCCTTGGAGTATGGATTTTAGAAGCCCGGAATAAGCCATATCCCCCTCAAGCACCAGGATGTGCACCTATAAGTGCCAGGATCAAGCCCAGCTTGGCGTGTAGGGGCGGGGGGGGGGGGGCATGTCAGTCTCCATGATGAACTTACCTGGAGTCTTGTCATGAGCCAAGCCCAGCACTGCATAACATTTGATATTCAAACAAAAAAAAAAACACACTAGCCCTATACTTTTTCAATAATTGAAGTATTTATTCTGAATATAAGAACATTTATAAAATAAATGTATTATAAATTGCTCTGTATAAATAAATGAAGTTTCATTTTTTGTATCAAATTAACATAGAATGACAATTTTACAGAAGCGGGAGTATCTAGGAAGGCATTGAAATCTGTTCCATTCTGCAGTATAGACGACACAATAGAAAATAAGAGGGGTGTGCTGGCTGGCATTGGGACTTACTGGTAAATAGAAATGGAGGAACTACATGCAGCACCCGACAACACCCAGCACAGCTAAGGCGTCTTACAACAAACAATTCGTGGAGGCATTTATTACCAAGTGCAACTCTCTCAGCATTACTTTCAAAGGAGATTTGGGGCACCACAATTATACTTCCCCACAGTAAGTGCAGTCTGTCACTGACCCCACCCCCCTAAATGGTCACAGTTTGTAACCAACTCCATTCAGCCATGTTCCCCATCACTTCAATCAACAGTGGAGGAACCAGAAAGAACTGGTCAGCAAATTCATGAATTGAGCATTAGTGACATGGGATTGGTGAACTAGGTAAGTATAATTGCAAGAGCCGACTCTCCAAGCTTGCCTGCTACCCAAGTAATAGCTGGAATATTTCTTTAGGTAAAGGGCTGTGAAGTGACCAGACCAAGCCATGCTGGACAGTTCACATTTTAGTATAGCAATAGTAAGCTAGGCTTAAACTGACCTACTCCTTCCAAACTGACATCCCACCCACATGAATGAAATATACCAGCTGCCCTAGGCTCAGTAAGATCAGCCTTTCTCATTGGCTCTGCCAGTGACGTCACCATCTAGCCTGTCTGCAGAGGAGGAACATTCATGCTGAGACAATACTAGAAGGTTCTTTTACCCACACAGCACAGGGGCATCCTAATGTGGAAAGCACAAGACTGGGCAGCCTATATTCACTGCTTTTGTGTTTCCTTGATGTTTGCTGAACCACCAGCAGCCAAACACATTCATCTGTCCAGGGCTTGCACCTCACTGATAGCCCTGCCAACGCAGCCAATAAGGGAATGTAAAAGCGGTGGGTAAAGGCTGCCTGGTCTTTGGTTTCCTGACATGGGCACACACACCAGGGGCACCTCAAATCGGGATGCTCCTGTGCTGTGCGGGTGAGGACATCCTGTCAGTCACGTCTATTAATTCTGAGGAAAATTTGCCTTTTAGGAATGGGGGAAAGTAGAAAATATTCTACCTTGGATAAAAACCACAACAAATTGAGAATGAATGCTGGCAGCTGCTATTATACCAACTAAAATGGACCAACATTACAGTATTTTCCTGCTCACCACTGTGGCATTGGTAATATGAGGTTTGAATTGTGAAGCTTGATGGCTGGCCTCCATTAACTCAACATTTGGGCAGCATTGACTTGGCTACAAATGTTCCCGCTTATCAATTGTTAGGGCATTTCTTTAGCTCCCTTGGGTAAGTGTTGAGTTAATGTGGAAGTCTAGGTCTAAAAATATTCCCCCTTAAAGGGAAAGTCCACCTTTTGATGGTATTTTTGAAAGTTTAGATTTGTGTGTACCAAAAGGATGTCCTCAAGAGCCATGTACACAGTGGTGTTAATTAATCGATGTAGACCACTCATTATCAGGCTCAGGGTCACTAATATGGCATTTCATGTGGCTCAGGAGGCAGAGTGGTGTCCATCAACCACCTCAGTTACTAGTAAGATATTGAGGGATATAAGCTTATAATTCCTTTCCAATTAAGCCATGTACAACATAGTAACAGCTGCAGTGATCATATTGCTGGCATCGGAGTGAGTCCAAACTAATAAAGCTGCACTGGCTTCTGACTGGTCAGCCCCCCCCCCCCCCACAACTTGCTTGGCTGAGTAGCGGACTACTTTTTGATGCTGGTGATGTTTTAAAGGGCAATTAGATGTGGGGGCTGCCAGCTGCTTTGTTGCTGCTATGTCAAAGACCCCTGACATGTAGGGGACTCCCCTCCTTAGCTTGTGCACATGCCCTTATCTCACCATAACTGTGGCCCTATCGAGCTGTTCCCCAGCAGGGCCAACGTGTAGGGTTATTTGGGCTGTATGGTCTGGGACAGGGCAAGCATTACATTCAGCTGCACAAAGTTTTAAACAACTGGCGGCCCCCATATCTATATTTTAGCCACCCTGACTGCAGAGAAATGGTGGTTGTCAATATAACTGTAATGGGGAGCTTAAACTTATCCTTCAGCATCATTTAATGAAAAGCCCAAACCCTTAAAAACTATTCCCCAGCATCTAAAATTAATATATTTAAAGTTTTTAAACACTTAACTTTTATTTTTTCCTTCACCGGCCTGCAACTCTGTTAAGGACTCTAGAATACGGGTGCTGTCATCTTGGCCCAGTAGCATCACACATACTGAGGTCATAAGTGCAGGGGAGCGGGGCTATAGCTGTGCTTTGCATAGACCGAGCAGAGCTGGGGTCAGGAAAAGGTCAGCAATCCCAGAATGCAGAGCAGCACAGTCAAAAGACACTTCCTGTTTGCAGGCTGCCTGCACCTCCATGGGCCGCCATCTTATATGTTTAAAGTCTCAGAAAATGCAGTAGATGCAGGAAGGATGATTTTTAATGTGAGCAATCTGTATGTACAGCGTGGGGGAAACATATAAGATAGGCTCTTATTTAGGGTGAAGGTCCGCTTTAAGAGAAAAAAAATCAGCCATTATTAAATATATGTATCATTGTATGTAATAATGATTGTACTTTCAGCACAAGCTTTGTTGTTTGGGAAGGAAAAATACAATTTTTTGATTACTCACCTGTAAAATGGTTATTACAAGTATGTCACACACCTTGCTTCCGAATATTCATGTCACTTGGGTAACTGTCCTGTAGAGGGCGATCTTGCAGAGATGACATGAAAAAAAGGAACCCCTCCCGGTCCATAAATACCTGGGACCTCCCACCATTCCCCAGTATAAGACAGCAGTAAAGGGACCAGGAAGAGCCAAATGTAAACAGCAAAGAAAAAGGTTCACCATATAAAGAATCCCAGGAAACCAAAAAAGGGCGGGATGAAGCGGGGTGTGTGACATACTTGTAATAACCATTTTACAGGTGAGTAATCACAAAATGGTATTATTCCCAGTATGTCACACACCCCGCTTCCGAATATTCATGACACTTGGGACATCCAATAGCAGTGCCCATAAAGGGTCGGGATCCCAAAAAGGCAATAATGCAAACTCAAACTACTGCATCTTGCAGAACTTTGCGGCCAAAAAACAGCATCCGCTGAGGCCCGACCTTATAAAAACTTGTAAAAAGTATGAACAGAAGAAGTAGCAACCTTAAAAACTTGTTCAACAGAAGCCTGATGCTGAAAAGCCCAGGAAGCCCCAACGGCACGAGTAGAATGAGCAGTAACACGAAAAGGGGGAACCTTCCCCTTGGCAGAATAGGCCCCAACAATGGCCTGTCCAATCCATTCACTAATGGAAGACTTAGCGGGCGCCAGATTTTTCCTGGGCCCAGAGGGCACCACGAAAAAGGCGTCCGTCTTACGAAAAGGAGGAGTAGCCACCAAATAATATTTCACACATCGAACCACATCCAAAGAATGTAAGGTCCTCTCCTTGTCATTACTAGGCTTAGGACACAAGGAAGGGAGAACTACATCCTGATTGAGGTGGAAGGCCGAAACCACCTTAGGAAGGAAATCCGGCTTATAGCGGAAAACTACCTTGTCCAGGTGCCTCTCAAAGTAAGGAGCCTGAATAGACAAGGCCGCCAACTCAGAGACACGCCGAACAGAGGTAATAGCCACCAAAAAGGCAACTTTCTGAGTGAGCAGAGAGAGCAATATCATGCACCGGCTCAAAAGGGGGGGCCCGGAGAGCCGACAGAACCAAGTTTAAATCCCAAACCGGCAGCAAGGGCTTTTTAGGAGGACGCACATAAGTAACCCCCTGGAAAAATGTCTTAACCAGGGGATGAAGTGCAAAATGCCTTTGAAAGAAAACCGCCAGGGCAGAAACCTGCCCCTTCAAAGTACTAAGCTGGAACCTCGAGCTGTAAGCAACTTTTTGGCCACAAAATCAGCCGCCCACTGGCGCAACCATACCGACCGCCGAGGTCGGTATGCTACAAGCAAGGCCGAGGTTCTACCACACATGACCATGGTGTCATCCAAGGCGGCAAGCACAAAGGACATGAACAATTCACACCGCTTAAATGAGCAGTATCGCGAAATTTGCATTAAAAAAGATAAATAATTAAATAGCCACACAATAGCTTATAACCTGTGTATGAATAATCTGGCGATAGAAAAAGAAAAAAATATATGCCTCTCTTTTAAATTGTATAATTAAAATGGCTCAGTCCATTTGCTGACTAGGGGGATCTGCTGGGTTGTTTTTAGTGAGCTGCTTCATTTAGCCCACTGGTCTCCTAGCAACACTTTACCTCAGAGGCTGTGTGTGTGTAATCAGTGGTAACGGCTGTGTGTGTGTGTGAGGTGCTGCTTTTGTTATGAGACCAGGTGACTCAAATGTGTAAAATCTATACAAAATAAACTAAACTGACTGAAAATGACTGAAATTCTTCTTTGAATAACTGTGCAGGAAAATCTAAAGGTATTAAAGTGGAACAAAACCCCATTCTAAATCAGGATGTCCACTGTGTGAAACAACCCCTGGATAACCACAGATCCCCCCATTTTTCTGGCGCGCTCACGCAGATAGTCATTTAGACAGGCCGGGCGGCCAGGGAGGTTACTGCTCAGGCTCCCCATCTGTGTGCAAACAGAGCTGATTGGATGAGAGCCCGCGCATGCGCTGTGGGACAGGGAAAGGTATGTTTTTACAGGCGAACTTGGGGATTTCACATATCAGGGCATCCCAAGTCGGGATGCCCCTAGGGGCACAAAACAAAACTCCAGATAGTGAAAATCCTGGGTTGGGCTTTGCTCAAACACACAAAGTTGAAAGAAAGATCATATGGAAAAAAGAAAAATAAGAATATAAAAGAGAAAATGGTAAACTGAAAGATTCTGCAGCAGAGCCAACATGAAGGGAAAACTGTCAAAATCAGCTAAATGACTTCTAGAGCTTTTCTCTCTGTTTTAGATATATAAGTTCTGGCCAGGCAATGTTGCAATGTTGTTATCTTGGCTGCCAGCACTGAACAGCTGAGACTTTGATACATTCTCCTCAGCGTGGAACTGATACATTTGTATCTCCCTCTCCTCAGCATGGAACAGGCCAGAGTGTCAGCTGTCAACACTGACAAGACATAAACATGAGCTATTAGACTCCAGCTGTTCAACACACACATCATTTTTTTCTACATTTGTAATTCTTACTCCAACACCTACCTACATTCCAAGTACCATTTAAATATGTCACCAAGAAAAATTCGCGATACTGCTCCTTTAAGGGCGGCGAACTCATCACTAGCCTGGTCAAGCCTGGAGGTACTCAACAGGTCTCTAACCACAGACCTAGTAGCCACTGCCAAAAGCGGCGAAGCACAAACAGGCCGCAAATGCGTTTATCCTCACCATCTTTGAGAGTGGTGGAGTCAGGAGAATGCAAAATAGAAGTATTGGATAACCCGAGAACCTGTTGAAAAGTGAAACCAGGCCAGCAGCAACGGCCGCAAAAACACATACAAACACACACACACAATCCACACACCTTTTCCCCCAAATAAAGTAAAACAACCCACAGGAGAAAAGGCCTCCCCCCCCCCCACCAAGGGGCACAGAGGGACACGGTAGGGGGGAGAACCCACACCAATAGGTGAAAGGGTAAGAGGGACGGGACATCCCAAGCCGGGATCACCAACCCGGACACCGCCTACCCCTTTGTATGGGGTCTCACGGGGGAGCAAGCTTCCATATACACCATAAAGTGCAGCCTACCATTGCCTGGACCTTCAGCCTAGGCTGGGAGGCATACTGCTATAGTTTAAATTAAAAAAGGTTCAGGCAGCAATAGAAACAAAAGGCCGGGGGGTTACCCCGGCTACCTGCAAGGAGGAGACAACCATCTTCTGACTTGCTCGCTGACTGCAGAGACGAAAGACTGGGGAATGGTGGGAGGTCCCAGGTATTTATGGACCGGGAGGGGTTCCTTTTTTCATGTCATCTCTGCAAGATCGCCCTCTACAGGACAGTTACCCAAGTGACATGAATATTCGGAAGCGGGGTGTGTGACATACTGGGAATATGTGAAATATTATCCATCAGGTTTCCTTTCCTCCTTATTTCTGGGCTCAGTAGTCACCAGGAAGCCCTGTGTATGTTGTGTGGTATGTTTACCTCAGTAAATGGCTACTCTACATTATAAACATTATAAATAGCTAGGGGTCACTGGTGCCGGGGGTAGCAGGTAACAAGACATCCATCCAATGTTCTCTAGGGATAAGGGCAACGGCAAAATATGTTTAAAGTGCATTTTTATTTCAGGAAGTGCCATTCTATTTGGGGATAGTAATGACATTTACTTTTCACCACAGCTGATAAACCTTTGACCTAATCCAAAAGCACATAATTGGCCCACAGAATGCCTCTTTGGGTTTTAGGCCTTATTTCATAGAGCAATCTATTTAAAACATAGGTCTGCTATCTTTAAAAGATGGACAGCACCCACATAAAGTTAGTGTTGGGTGTAAGTGGACTGAGTATTTATTGTAAACCAGGTCAGTCTATGATAAGAGCGCAAGCCCTTCACCTCCAGGAATGTAGAAATGTGGGAACAGGTATAAACTACCTCCTCTACTATTTGTTGTAGGTGTATGAAAATTAAAACTGGTGCCACAGGAAACTCCTACCTAAAGGAAAGTGAAGGCTGGGAAGTTTTAAACAGAAGGATTTTCGTATCAGGTGCAAAAAGTGCCCTTCAGAGTCAACGTTGCCTGAAAAATGAAATATAACTGTTCTTCTTCCACCTGATACTGACTCTGATCACCCATAGGTAGTAAGCTTATTTTTTAATATAAAAGCAAAAAGGAGAAAAAATGTACTCCTGGGGCATCCCAATTTGGGATGGCTGCTGTGTAAAGGCCTGGTACTGTACATAACTTGCTAGCAATCCTAGGTTGCAGATGTGGTCCCCTCCCAATCAGTTTTTTTTTGGCTGTGCATATACATGAGTTGCGGCCCTAAGAAGCTGAATGGGAGCATATAGCAATGAAGGAAAACAGCTCTTACCACACTGTCCTAAAACTCCGGAGCATGGATAACCAGCAATGGTTCGAAGACACTATAATTAATAAAAGATCCAGCTTCTCCATGGAGTTCCCATAAAATATAGCCTTTATTCTATACTTAAAATGACATGACAATGTCCATGAGGTCACCATAAAAGCAATGTGCCGCACATATGCATTTTGGGTGTCTCCACGTGTCCTTAGTCTGTGTAATTAGCAGTTTGAGCGTGCGCAGATTTAAATGTTGCATGTTCTCCATGCATCCAATAAAATGCAATACTGGGTTGGGTGGTAGTGGTCTGCACCAATCAGACAGACACTTCCTAATGTCACGTCTGTCTCACGTCACCCCGCCTTCCAACCAACCATCAGGGAGTGGGCGTGGCATGTTCAACCGCAGCCAAGCACGAACTACAGCGCCTAGCACAGCCACTGAGCTATGCTCAAACTGCTAATTACATTGACTAACAACACTGTCATGTCATTTTAACATGTATGGAATAAAAGCTATATTTTATGGGAACTCCAAGGAGAAGCTGGATCCTTTATTAATTACAGTGAATGGGAGCATAGCTAGTTTTCCTGGTGGTATCCCCTGCTGTGCACAGCTGCCATTCAGTTATGATTGGTGTGGCCACGCCCAGAGGTAGAGGTGAGGTTTCACACAGTAGGGCATCCCAAATTGGGAGGGTAGTTAACCAGACCTAGACTCTGTTAGGTCCAGTTTTGTTCTACTATAACAGGCAAAAAGTACAATGAAAAAGATCTGTTTCAATTTTTGCCCAAAAATTACTTGAGTCAGATTTTTTTTTTACAGCTGAGAAACATAATTTCTTCCAGTGATCTAAGGATACTTTATTAAACGTTTGGAAACAGCATCTTACAGGGGTTTGCTAAAGAATTTACAACCCTTTTCTGCATATGAATTAAGGGGGGTGGGAGCAGCTCAATCACTATTATTTATACAAAATTATTATTATTATTCAGGGCCTGGGAACTAATTTACCTCCCAGTTTAACCCTCTCATCAACTAAATATCAAGCAACAAACATGTCTAGCTATGTGGAAAGACAGAGATTTGGCTGCATAATATTACCTTTTCTGCATAACCCACAGGGTGCCGGTTCTAATCCCTTTAAATATATAAATATAGCTTACTGGAAACTGGGGGTAAAAATGCCCCATCTCAGGTGCCAGTGGTTTTTTGGGAAAAGATTGATTGCGCTTTTTTTGTGTGTCACTCAGTTGTAAGTTCCAGCTCACACCCTAAAGCACACAAATAATTAGCATGACCCCCCAATGAAAGGAAATGGCACATGTTTTGCCCTTGGTGCTAAATTAAAGGGGTGATTGAGCACCAGGTGCAAAAAGTGTATTTTTTTTAAGCAGAACAAAACCCGGGATTTGCCTTCCCAGTGGGCAGCACAATTTAGGGTACCTTGCTGTGTACCCCCCCCCCCAATATAAAAATGGACCTTTCCCCAGTCCCAGCACTCATGCGAAGGCTCTCATCCAATCAGCGCCATAAGCCGCGCAAATTAATGATCGGCATACGGCTCAGTTTAGCGAGCGGGAGCATCTCCAGTTTTCCTTTAGATGCTTGTAGGAGCCAGAGAAAAAGGTTAATTTTGTGGCATCACGGGTGGGGGTTGGGGTTCACAAAGAGCTGCATCTGGATTTGGGATGCCCCAGTGGAAGGTCAGCAGCCAGTCTTGGGGTGTTTTAGAATCCAGGGCCGCCATGCTGGGTTTTGTACCTCTTCAAGTGAAAAATGCCTAAAATACCTAAAGAGCACATTTTACGCAACTTTTTGGCCCAGGTGCTGACACGGCCCCAAGGTCCTAATATACTTTTGTTCAGGATAAACATGACAAAAATGAGAGAAGACTAAGTAGCCAACCACCATATTGCACCCATGGAACAGTTGAGACCACCACTCTTGGTCTTTACTGTCTGGTGAGCAGTGGGGCGTAGACTTGACACAACAGCGGGCTCACAACCGAGCAGGGGCAGTGGCCATGTACATGGTCGACTAGCACCTTGGTAGGTCAAATGGCCATGTACATGGTCAGCTAACACCTACACAGGTCCAGTGGCCATGTACATGGGTTGGCTAACACCTTGGTAGGTCTAATGGCCATTTACGTGGTCGGCTATCACCTAGGCAGGTCCAGTGGCCATGTACATGATTGGCTTACACCTTGGCAGGTCCAGTGGCATTGTACATGGTTGATTTACACCTTGGCAGGTCTAATGGCCATGTACATGGTCAGCTTACACCTTGGCAGGTCTGATGGCCGTGTACATGGTCAGCTTACACCTTGGCAGGTCTGATGGCCATGTACATGGTCAGCTTACACCTTGGCAGGTCTAATGGCCGTGAACATGGTCAGCTTACACCTTGGCAGGTCTGATGGCCATGTACATGGTCAGCTTACACCTTGGCAGGTCTGATGGCCGTGTACATGGTCAGCTTACACCTTGGCAGGTCTAATGGCCATGTACATGGTCAGCTTACACCTTGGCAGGTCTGATGGCCGTGTACATGGTCAGCTTACACCTTGGCAGGTCTAATGGCCATGTACATGGTCAGCTTACACCTTGGCAGGTCTGATGGCCGTGTACATGGTCAGCTTACACCTTGGCAGGTCTAATGGCCATGTACATGGTCAGCTTACACCTTGGCAGGTCTGATGGCTGTGTACATGGTCAGCTTACACCTTGGCAGGTCTGATGGCCATGTACATGGTCAGCTTACACCTTGGCAGGTCTGATGGCCGTGTACATGGTCAGCTTACACCTTGGCAGGTCTAATGGCCATGTACATGGTCAGCTTACACCTTGGCAGGTCTGATGGCCGTGTACATGGTCAGCTTACACCTTGGCAGGTCTAATGGCCATGTACATGGTCAGCTTACACCTTGGCAGGTCTGATGGCTGTGTACATGGTCAGCTTACACCTTGGCAGGTCTGATGGCCATGTACATGGTCAGCTTACACCTTGGCAGGTCTAATGGCCATGTACATGGTCAGCTTACACCTTGGCAGGTCTGATGGCCGTGTACATGGTCAGCTTACACCTTGGCAGGTCTAATGGCCATGTACATGGTCAGCTTACACCTTGGCAGGTCTGATGGCCATGTACATGGTCAGCTTACACCTTGGCAGGTCTGATGGCCGTGTACATGGTCAGCTTACACCTTGGCAGGTCTAATGGCCATGTACATGGTCAGCTTACACCTTGGCAGGTCTGATGGCCGTGTACATGGTCAGCTTACACCTTGGCAGGTCTAATGGCCGTGTACATGGTCAGCTTACACCTTGGCAGGTCTAATGGCCGTGTACATGGTCAGCTTACACCTTGGCAGGTCTGATGGCCGTGTACATGGTCAGCTTACACCTTGGCAGGTCTGATGGCTGTGTACATGGTCAGCTTACACCTTGGCAGGTCTGATGGCCATGTACATGGTCAGCTTACACCTTGGCAGGTCTAATGGCCATGTACATGGTCAGCTTACACCTTGGCAGGTCTGATGGCCGTGTACATGGTCAGCTTACACCTTGGCAGGTCTGATGGCTGTGTACATGGTCAGCTTACACCTTGGCAGGTCTGATGGCCATGTACATGGTCAGCTTACACCTTGGCAGGTCTGATGGCCATGTACATGGTCAGCTTACACCTTGGCAGGTCTGATGGCCATGTACATGGTCAGCTTACACCTTGGCAGGTCTGATGGCCGTGAACATGGTCAGCTTACACCTTGGCAGGTCTGATGGCCGTGAACATGGTCAGCTTACACCTTGGCAGGTCTAATGGCCATGTACATGGTCAGCTTACACCTTGGCAGGTCTAATGGCCGTGAACATGGTCAGCTTACACCTTGACATGTCTAATGGCCGTGTACATGGTCAGCTTACACCTTGGCAGGTCTGATGGCCATGTACATGGTCAGCTTACACCTTGGCAGGTCCATGTACATAGTTTGAGCAAGACATAAAAAAATAGGCAATGAATATTGATTATCAGCCTCCCATAGAAAAGAAAAACAAAGCACTTTTACTCACAGTGTACAAAGAAAGACAGGCTCTGTCCATTGTTTTGGGGTTATTAAAGCTGTGCGGGTGCCAGCATAGCGAGCACCCTTATGAGCCGAGGCGGGGTGATGTATTGGTCACAGGGATATGGCTCCCAGTGGGATTTTATTTGCTGGTATTCATTTGAAAACAGCACCTCATGGAGTCTAAAGTAAGTTCCCACTTCATGAAGTGAAAGCAAATGAAGGTGCATTTCCGCAGTCGCCGTCTCCTGTTCAGCATAATACAGGCAGAGGTGCGCTCCGCTGCTGCAGGCAGGCCATGTTTTTGGCACGCGCCAATGTCTCCCATATAAAACATAGTCAGTTAAGTGACCAGAGGGGAGGAGGACCTCTTGTATCTCCTCTCATGGCTGCACAGTGGGCTTACAAAGCTTCATCTAAATGGTTTATGATATCCAGTAACACCCAGGAGGCAGCTGGCAGGGAGTGAAGCATCGGGTACAGACGTGAGTCCATGGTCTGTAATGGCACATACACAGCGTTGGCTTCACAGTGACGTCTCATTGGTCGGAGGCCGGGAGTTCTCCTCCTCTAGTAAAGCTATTCGCTGCTTCAGCATTCGCACTTGGGTCTCATGTCTCTCCACCATGGCCATCATCTGCGACTCGAGCTTCTTCAGCTTATTCTGGTGCTTCTTCTTTGCCTTTTCATATGCTGCCACAAGATTACTGCACAGGGAACACAACTGCTTATTAGCATATGCCAGGAAAAGCAAGCCCAAAACACAGAGAAAAGAAAGGACACTGTGCAGAGCTACAGTATGATGAAAATGCTCAGGGCCAGGCTTTATTAGTTTGATAGGCCACATAAAGCAGACCTGAAGCCTCTCTTGCAACACTGTACCAGGGAGGGTGCAGGTTCAAGGGAACCTACCTTACCTCCTTAAAGTGGACCAATAAACAGGATTTAGACTATCCTGGTGATTGGTCCCTACCCCAGGGGCATCCCAATGTAGACTGCCCCCGTGTGAAAACCCCATGTCTCCTACTTTCACTCACCTTTCCCCATGCGCCCGTCCAATCAGCAATTTTTATGCGGCGAATACTAATGCGCGGCATCAAGCCACTGATTTGAACAATGCATTGGCATCCCTGTGTTGTGCGCGCTCTTAGCACCCAGTCTATCTGAATGGCTGGGCGCAGGCAGCGCACACAGCTGCACAGAAACCAGGGATGCGACCACCAACGAGGACAGGATCAGGTAAAAATAACGGCGCCCCGTTCACACAGCGGGGCAACCAGTATAGGATGCCACGGGGGCAGGCTAGCGGCCTGACCTGAAATATTTTAGATTAGATTGGTCCACCTTAAGCCATCTGTGAGTTCTTCATTAGAGAGATACTCACCTTTTCCTCGCAGTGCTCAATCTGAAGGGGAACAAAACACAGCTGCACAAATGTGTGCCAGCAGCACCTACTCCAGTATTGCATTGTGCAGCAATTTCCTGCTCCCCTATCTTTCAAAGCTCCACAAAGAGAAAGGTGGAAGGACTATTGCAAAAATGCTAAAAATCCATATAAATATGCTGGATGGTGAGAGGAAGGAACACCTTTACAGCTGGCATAAAGAAATATCCAGCCTGATACCAATCCCTCGCAGGTATCTGCGGGGCAGAGAACACATTCTCTGCTCCGCACTGGGCTCCCCACTGCAGGGAGGGGCCTTTTATACCAGCGGAGTGAGATGACATCAGCTCACTCAGCTGGCAAAAAAAGCCCCTCCCTGCAGCAGCAGTAAATGGCGGATCCGGGAGCGTGACAAAGGACACCAATCCTCCACCCCACTCGCAGCTTCCACTGCTACAGAGATCAGTGTTGAACAGTGATGGAAGGTGAACACAAAAAATATAATAAAAGGACTTTTTCAAGTGTGTGCATTTTGTTTATTTAACCATTTGTGAACTGGTAAGGGTTCGTGAGAGCCTTATACCAGTTCAAAGGGCAGGAAGGAGCTGGCAACTTACCTGCCAGCAAGCCAAAACCCCAGCCCCATTACCTGCATCTCCAATGGCCAGGGGGGTGTCTAACCCTTGATGATGTTCAATTTATGCTTCAAGTTAACTGCAAGATGTAGTTAGTTGTATTTCAAGAGTACCCCTTGTGAACCACCTTGCAAACTCCTGCATTCACTTACATTTCCCAGGCTCCCATGGCCACATCGCACTCAGATAGGCCGGGGGTGGGGAAGCGACAGAGATCTCAGGGAGACCAGGATGTGCTCTCATCTGCTTCTCTATGCCGGGCTGGCATTTATATGCACGGCAATCAGCGCTGATTGGAAGAGAGCTCGCACATGCGCCATAGGAACAGTGGAAAGAACGTTTTTTAGAGAAATCTGGGGTGGTTCACACGCTGGGGCATCCCAAATTGTTATGCTTCAGGAAAGCGGATTAAAACTTTGGTTTTGGTCCACTTTATGTGCTCATGGGCAGCATGACTAATTTACAGTCCTTGTGGATCTGAACCCTACCTGGTAGCGTTAAGCGGAACAAACCAATCTAAAGATTCCAGGTCTGGCTGCTAGCTTTCTCCTGGGGCATCCCGCTGTGTGAAACCCCCCATGGCGCCAATAATAAGTCACCTTTCTCCGATCCAACAGAGCATGCGTGGGCTCCATTTTGGCAAATGGCTCTGATTGTTTAGAATTGGGAATGCATGCTATCGCATGATGTGTGTGCCCTCCTGCCCCAGCCATTCAGATGGATGGGCACGGGAGTGTGCCTCAGTGACAAGGAAGCCGTTGTCACCCTTGTTGGAGCTGCCAGGAAAGGTAAGATTACTGGTGACTTCAGGGGTATCACACAATGGAGTATATCGATTTTGGATGCCCCACAGGGAGATTAGCGAGTGTCCCTCTCTTTAACACTACAGGACCACGCCGTGAGGTTTTCTTCTGCTGTAAAGGAGCACTAGTGCAAAAAATAATAGAAATAGCCATAAATATGCTAAATAGTAAGAGAAGGGTGTTGCTTCTACAGCCTGCATCAAAAATTTTATTTTTTTGGGAAAAATCAGGTAACAAGTTTTATAAGTACCTTAAAGTACCCCCTGGGGCATCCCAATTTGGGATGTACCGCCATGTGTACCTTCCTGCGGATAAACAGGAGGGGACTGGTCAACTCTAATGGCCCATCCCTTGATATATTAAAGGGTTCAGTCCAGGAAAGGGTAAAGTCAATGAGCCTGCTTGTTGCTCACTCACTGCTGGAGGTCCATGTCTTTCATCCAACTCCGAGTACTGCGATCTGAGTGTGAAGGTCGCTGAAAAGTGTTATTCACTGAGGATGATCAGTCAGCATGCAGCAGGTCCAATAAAGTTTTCAAGAAATACAAAATGCTGGTAAATGAAAGACATGGCCCCTGACATTCAGTATGTAGTGAGCAGAAGGCAGCATGGACTGTGCCATTCAGTCTATTTTTATGTAAATTAATGACTATGGGGTTGATTCAGAGCCAGGTGAGAATTCCTATTCCTTTTTTATGAGAGAAAACTGCCATTGTCTGCTGGGTGTACATTTTCACCTGGCAGTGAATCAGCCACAAGGTTAACAATGAAAGTCAATGGCAATTTTCTCTCTTAAAAAATTAGTGAGAATTCCCACCTGGTTCTGAATCGACCCGAATAAGAGGTAAGCAGCAGCCCAATAGTGAGTACAAGCATAATATCTCTATCAAGGCCTAGGGGGCCTAGTAAATCTCTTTAGTAGACACACTATGTATATACGCAGCATGTGGACCAGCTCTGACCTGTTGGCTCTTTTAAGGTCATTGACGAATTCGGCCGATTGCTGGTGTCGAATCTCGCTGCTCTTTGTCAGTCTCTCTAAAGCATTAACCAGCTCTTGCGCTCTGGACTTTAATTTCTTTTCCCTGCAACACAAGAGTGTTAGAAAATGATGAGCTAAAGATAATGCATAAGATACACACGTTGTGTATTGTGAGCGATAAAAGCATTTTATATGATACAAATACCCCTATACATGGTCTAAATAGGAAGTTCATCCATAATAATTTCAATAGAAATTCCAAGTACATTTCCAAGTACAAGGACCGGTTAAAAGTGGACCAAAACTTAGGCCTGGTGGCCCTGAAATCTTATCTTATTTCCATCCCCCGGGGCATTCAGATTAATGATGCCCCGCTGTGTGAAACCCCCCAGGTCGCCCGGTAAACTCACCTTCATCCCTGATCCCACGCATCATGCAAAAGCAGCGGCTGCTCCCTGCTGTATCTTTAGCAGAGCGTGCCCTGTGCTAGGTATTTGTGGATAGCCGGCACGAACATGCCCCCTTGTTAGAGCCGAGCATTAGACAAGTCTAGATAAGTTTACAGAGTGTGCGGTTCTTGGACGAGAGGTTGCGCATGTATTTTGTATTGCATTTTTTATTATGTACCAGAAAATCCATAAAGCAGTTGACCAGTAGGTGGCGCTCATTGCCCTGAAGATCTTGCACAAAAAGCATAACTCGAAAGACTGCAAAGAAAAGGATACCCAAACCAATGTCATTTATAATCTGCTGTATCTGGTACATGACCAGAGATGGGTTAAAAAATATACTTCTCTTTTTTTTGAATATGTGACGGGGCTCTTTAGTAATCAGATTAGATCAACCTACCAATTAACTGTAATCATAGTCTCCAAAATGGGGGCAAAGACAGCAAACAGGTATCTTATGTAGGAAAGTCTTGACAAAGAGTTTTAGACCAAAGATCTGTAAAAGAGTGCCGACAATGCAGAAGCCTGATTCTTCAAAATATCAACACAAATGTGTTTTCCGGGCCCTGTGGTTCACCTTTGATGAGGAAGGTTTCCATACCTTAAGCAGGGTGCAAATAACTGATGTGAAAATATCCTGGTTTTTAATAGCTATACCATCAAGGCCTTTTACTGTAAACTAGATCAGTGGCTCCTAAATCAGGATTACTTGCTGTATGACACCCCCCAGGGTGCCTGTAATCACTTACCTTTCCTTGTGCATGCGCGGGCTCTTGTCCAATGAGAGCCGCCTGCCATCCCTCTCTAATTCAGCAAGTGGACCTCATTGTTTTCATTGGGCAGCACGCGCCCTTGCCCCAGCCATTCAGATAGGCTGATATTGAAGTGCGCACACCCCCACTGAATTCAATGTTTGCAGAATTACATAATCACAGCAGGCGACTCTCATTGGAGGAGAACACATGCATGGGCAGTTGGACCGGGGAAGAGCTGAGTGAATGGTGGCCTTCTGGGGGGTTTCACACAGCACTGAATTGGGATGCCACAGGGGAACAGAACCAAATCTGGCAATGTCAAATTTCTGGGTTTTGTTCCGCTTTAACGCCAAGTACCCCCAAGTTATAAATGTTACAAAAATAATAGGGTCATGGGTCTTTCTTCAGTCTTAAAGCAATAAGGAATATAGTCCCCCTCTCTGATCTTTTTCACCAGAGAGCATTTACAGATCTTTAAAGTGGACCCTATTAAACTGCAGGGCCGCCTGATTTCCTCCCCCCAGGGCATCCATATTTGGGATGCTCCGCTGTGTGATAAACCCCCAGGTTGCCCAATAAATTCACCTTCTCCCCGAACCAATGGTGCATGCGCGAGCCCCCATCTGCTATACTTTTAGCAGAGCCTGCACCAGACATTTGTGGATGGTCGGCACGGGCACGCACCCTGTTGGAGGGTAGCGGGCATGCTGTGTGCTCGGGTCTTCTCGGTGAGACTCACCCCTCATCTGAGTCTAGTAGATTTTACGTGATCACAGCTGAGTGCACTGATTAGACGAGAGGCCGCATATGCGCCGTAGGATCAGGGAAAGGTGAGTTTCCTGGGGGGGGGGGGGGGGGCGCTCAAGATCAACCAAGACCAGGGATAGTCAAAATTCTGGGTTTTGCTCCACTTTAAATATACCAGAAATAATTCTTCCAACTGTCTATCATTTCCTCTTTTGACCCATATATCTCTCTGTCCCTATCAATCCCCATGGTGTTATTTCTATTTCAAAGGACCTATGTAGGCTTAAAGTGGACCAAAACCCAGGATTTTGACTATCCTGGGTTTTGGTCCTTGGCCCCGGGGCACCCAAATCGGGGGTGCCACGTTGTGTGAAACCTCCCAGGTTGCCAAAACCAACTCACCTCTTCCCAGTCCTACAGCGCTCATCCAATCAGCAAGCTCAGATCTGCTGACATCATGACATCTAAGGCGAGCGGCTCCGAGCGCATTGACGACAGCATCCCCCAGTACCCTCTAACAGGGAGCTTTCCCACGCCAGCCATTCACAAATGCCTGGCCCGGGCATGCGCCCTGCTAGAGGGATGGCACGGATGCGGCTTGCGCATGCGCATTTGGACCGGGAAAGAAGGTAAGTGTACGGGAGACCTAGGGGGTTTCACACAGCGGGGCATCCGGGCTTTGGAAGCCCCGGAGGGGGAAATTGATCGGCCTGGGAATCTTATAGATTCCTGAGACGATTGCCGTTGGTTTTGGTCCAATTAAAATAACAGCATATTTACCTAGTCTTTTTTTTTCCCAAAGAGTGTAGTTCTATCCTCCATTCAAAAGCCCCCGGCTGCCTTGTCACTTTCTGCTAAAAGGAAAACTATAGCCTGAATTCCACCCCACTCTCTCTACTCTGTCTGTTTACCCTCGGGGCAAAAGTACAAGGACTTGCAGACAGTGAACTATTAAAGTGGTCCCACGCTCATTTTCTACTAAATGGGCATGCACCCGCATTGTGGTGGTGGGGGGGCATCCAGATTGCTGGAGCACCACCCACCGCGAATAGACCTTCGCAAATCCCCCCCCCCCAAAAAAAAAAAATCCTTACCTGAACCTTAATCTCCTGGTGAAATGCTGACCCATAATTGGTGGTCACCCCACCCATTTCAATGGGGGGGGGGGGGGGGAGTGCATAGAGTGCACAGAGACTGTGTTCTGTGCGGCAGAAAGAAAGATGGTGGTGCATACCTCTAGAATAGTCCCCATTGGCTCAGTGCTGCATCCTACCCGTTTTTAAATGTAAACCCCCTCAGGGGTCAGGGTTTACAAACAGGATTATCTGGCTGGAATGGACGTTTCAGATTTAACCCTCTAAATATACAATTCTGTGATTACTCACCTGTAGAATTGGTATTATACGTATACAGCACGTCCTGCTCCAGAGATAATTCCTTACGTTTGGGTTATACATCCACAAGATGGCACTGGACTGCAGAGACAGCAAAAAAGTGGATCCTCTCGGCCCCTTATATTCCAGGGACCTCCCACAAATTCCCTAGTATTGACAAGCAGTTAGCAAGATGCCGGGAGAATAATAACCATAATCAAACAATTTAAACCATGATAACAACCACCATACAGAGGCACTAAGAATAATGAAAACAAGGGCGGGGTGGAGCAGGACGTGCTGTATACGTATAATACCATTCTACAGGTGAGTAATCACAGAATTGTATTATTCTAAGTATACAGCATGTCCTGCTCCAGAGATAATTCCTTACGTTTGGGACATCCAAAAGCAGTGTCCGTAAGGTAGGGTGGGATCCCCAAAAGCAACAACATGCAGATTAAACCAATGCCGCCTGGAGAACTTTGCGGCCAAAAGCAGCATCAGCTGTGGCCCTAACATCAACCTTGTAAAACTTGGAAAAAGTATGAACAGAAGACCAGAAGAACAGAAGTAGCGGCCTTGCAAACTTGTTCAACAGAAGCCTGGTGCTGAAAGGCCCAAGAGGCACCAATAGCACGAGTGGAATGAGCAGTAAGGCGGAAGGGAGGATCCTTCCCTTTAGCAGAATAGGCCTGAATCACAGCCTGACGGATCCACTTGCTGATGGTAGACTTAGCTGGAGCCAGACCCTTCTTAGGACCAGAAGGGACCACAAAAAGAGCATCAGTCTTCCTGAAGGGCTCAGTAGCCACCAAATAGAACTTCAGGTTCCTAACCACATCCAAGGAATGTAGAGCCCTCTCCTTAGAGTTAATAGGATTAGGGCACAGAGAAGTTAGAACAATGTTTTGATTGAAATGAAAAGCAGACACAACCTTAGGCAGAAAATCTTGTTTAAAGCGAAACACCACCTTGTCCTGGTGTCTCTCAAAGTACGGGGGCTTGATGGAGAGCGCCGCCAACTCAGAAACACGCCTAACAGAAGCAATAGCCACCAAAAAGACTACCTTAAGGGAAGAATGGACAAAGCAACCTCATGCACAGGTTCAAACGGAGGCCCCTGCAAGGCAGATAGGACCAAGTTCAAGTCCCAGACTGGTAACATAGGCTTACGTGGGGGGCGCACATGAGTAACCCCCTGGAAAAAGGTCTTGACCAGATGATGCTGAGCAAAAGATCTCTGAAAGAAAACAGCCAAGGCAGAAACATGACCTTTCAGAGTGCTGAGTTGAAGTCCCAGATCCAAACCATGTTGAAGAAATTCCAGAATCCTAGGAATAGAAAACACACGACAGGGAAGAGATTTAGCCTCACACCAATCAATGTAGGTACACCAAACCCTATAGTAGATGGAAGAAATACCATTTTGTGATTACTCACCTTTAAAATGGGTATTATAAGTATGTCACACACCCCGCTTCCACTATTCATGACATATGGGTTATGGTCCAGTAGAGGGTGAACTTCTGCAGAGATGAAAGCAAAAAAGAAGCCCCTCCCAGTCCATAAATACCTGGGACCTCCCACACAGTGCCCAGTATATGACAGCAGTAAGGGGACCAGGAAGAACTAATAAAACATTCTTAACAATAAAAGGTTCACCATATAAAGGATCCAGAATACTAAAGGGCGGGGTGTGTGACATACTTATAATACCCATTTTAAAGGTGAGTAATCACAAAATGGTATTATTCCAAGTATGTCACACACCCCGCTTCCACTATTCATGACATCTGGGACAACCAATAACAGTGTCCGTCATGGGTGGGATCCAGATACAGCAAAAAATGCACCAATTTAAACCACTGCAGCTTGCAGAACCTTGCGGCCAAAAACAGCATCCGCTGAGGCCCGCACATCAACCTTACAAAACTTTGAAAAAGTATGAACGGAAGACCAAGTAGCAGCCTTACAAACTTGTTCAACAGAAGCCTGGTGCTGAAAAGCCCAGGAAGCCCCAAAAGCACGAGTAGAATGAGCAGTGATCTTAAAAGGACCCTCCCCTTAGCAGAATAGGCCCCAACAATGGCCTGACGTATCCATTTACTAATGGTAGACTTGGCAGGTGCCAAACCTTTCCTGGGCCCAGAGGGCACCACAAACAAGGCGTCCGTCTTACGAAAAGGAGAAGTAGCAACCAAATAGTACTTCACATAACGAACCACATCCAAAGAGTGCAAAACCCTCTCCTTGTCATTGCTAGGCTTAGGACACAAGGAAGGGAGAACTATATCCTGATTGAGATGGAAAGCAGAACCCACCTTAGGAAGGAAATCTGGTTTAAAGCGAAAAACCACCTTATCCTGGTGTCTCTCAAAGTAAGGGGCCTGAATAGACAGAGCCGCCAACTCAGAGACACGCCGAACAGAGGTAATAGCCACCAAAAAGGCAACCTTTTGAGTAAGCACAGAAAGAGACACATCCTGCATCGGTTCAAAGGGAGGCCCCTGGAGGGCCGAAATAACCAAATTTAGGTCCCAAACGGGAACCAAAGGCTTTCTAGGGGGCTGAACATGAGTGACCCCTTGGAAAAAAAGTCTTGACCAGATGATGCAAAGCAAAAGACCTTTGAAAAAAGACAGCCAGGGCAGAAGCCTGACCCTTCAAAGTACTGAGCTGGAACCCCAGATCCAGACCGTGTTGTAGAAACTCCAAAATCCTAGGAATCGAAAACACCCAGCAAGGTAAGGCCCTAGCCTCACACCAGTCAATATAGGACCACCAAGTCCTATAGTAAATAGTAGAGGAAGACCTCTTCCTAGCCCTAATCAAGGTTTGAATAACCGCCTCAGACAAACCTTCCTTCCTCAGGACGAAGGTTTCAGCAGCCACGCCGTCAAAGCAAGCGTTTGTAAATTGGGGTAACACAGCTGACCCTGAGAGATCAGATCCAGAGACAGGGGCAGCCTGTACTGATCTACCGCCAATCTTATGACGTCTGCAAACCAAACCTGTCTTGGCCACCTTGGGGCCACCAGAATTGCTGGTGCCCCCTCTAGAGCCAGCTTGCGCACTACCTTGCCCACCATGGAGAAGGGGGGAAACAGATACAGAAACCCCAGATCCCTCCAGGAAAGGGACAAGGCATCCACTGCCAGGGCCAGAGGATCCTGAGACAGAGATACGAAGGTTGGGAGCTTGTGATTGTGCCGAGAGGCAACGAGATCCACCTCCGGAGTCCCCCACTTGTGACACAGGGCCCGAAACCCCCTGTGGTTGAGAGACCATTCCCCTCGGCAAGAGAATCCCCTGCTCAGGGAGTCCGCCTCCGTGTTCTCCACTCCCGGAATGTATACTGCCGAGATGCAAGGAACATTGCTCTCCGTCCATGTCAGAATCAGAGAGACTTACCTGAGGGCACTCCTGCTGCGAGTCCCTCCTTGGTGATTGATGTAAGCTACCGCAGTACAATTGTCTGATCAAACCTGAACCGGTAAACCCTGTAGGTGAAGTGTCAGACGCGACAGAACCAAGCGGATAGCTCTGATCTCCAAGACATTGATGGGGTTGTGAGCCTCCTGAGGACCCCACAACCCCTGGAACTGATGATCCTTCCAGAAACCTCCCAAGCCGACCGGCTGGCATCCGTGGTAACTGTCTCCCAACAAGGGGCCAGGAACGATCTGCCCCTCATCAGATTGCTTGATTCCAGCCACCACTGAAGGGACTGCCGAACCCTGGGAGACATCAGAAATGACTGATCCAAGGACTGTGGACATCCGTCCCATTTCAGCAATAGATGGAGTTGTAGCAACCTCATGTGGAATTGAGCAAAGGGGACAGCCTCGAAGGAGGCCACCATCAAACCCACCAGAGTCATCCCTAGCCGAATGGAAGGGCGAGGGTTGGTCAGGAGAACACGTATCTAATCCTGAACCCTCTGAACCTTTGGCTGAGGTAGGAACACTCTGGCCTGACTGGTATCCAGATTCATGCCCAGAAATGAGATCTCCCTTGATGGGGAGAGAGAAGACTTGGGGTGGTTGATCACCCATCCGAACCTCTCCAGCGTCGCCACCACCGTCCTGGTGTCCAACTGCGCCTGGCAGAGGGAAGAAGCTGTAATGAGTAGGTCGTCCAAATACGGCACGATGCGAATGCCCTGGGCTCTGAGCAGGGCCATTATGCCCGCCAGAACCTTGGTAAACACCCTCGGTGCCGAGGTCAGCCCGAACGGGAGGGCCACAAACTGAAAATGCTGATCTCCCACCACGAACCTGAGAAATCTCTGGTGTGCTGGGAGAATTGGTGCATGAAGTTAAGCATCCTTGATGTCTATGGACGTCATGAAATCCCCCTGACGAAGGGAACCGATGGCCGAACGCAGAGTCTCCATGCGGAACTTCTTGGTTCTGATGAACCTGTTGAGAAGCTTCAAATCCAGGATGGGTCTTATGGAGCCATCCTTTTTGGGAACCTTGAAGAGGTTGGAATAATAGCCCAGGCCTCTCTCTGAAAGAGGCACCGGGCATATGACCGCCATGTCCAGGAGATTCTTTACAGCCAACAGGAGCCCCTGCGCCGCCAGAGGATCCGATGGCACCCACGACCTTAGGAATCTGGGAGGAGGCCGGGACTCGAACTCCAGTTTGTACCCAGACGAGACCACTTCCAATATCCACTTGTCTGTGACCTCCTGGGCCCAGACCTGGAAGAAGAGCCACAGCCGCCAAGGGTGAGGGCGCCTCCTCATTGTTGAGCTGGCTTGGCAGCGGGCTTGGGCCTGGAACCCCAGGTAGAGGCTGTACGTGCAGGTCCTCTACCTCTGTTCCAGGAATCACCTCTAAAGCCAGAGTAGGCAAGGCCTCTGCCCCCTCTGGCACCGCGAAAGGCAGGATTAAAGGAGCTTGCCCCCCGAAAGGAGCAACGCAGCTTCTTACGCTGAGGTAGCTTCCCACCCTTCGCCACAGAATCCAATTTGTCTCCAAACGCCGCGTTCCCAAAAAGGGCAAGGCTGTAAGTGACTTCTTGGCCGTAATGTCAGCCGCCCACTGGCGCAACCAGACCGATCGGCGCATGGCCACCAACAGGCCGAAGTTCTACTACACATGGTAATAGTGTCGTCCATAGCCGACAGAACAAAATTCATAAACAATTCACACCTCTTAAGGGTTGTGAATTCAACGCTGTCCGGGCTGAGCTGGGACCCAATTAACATGTCCCCGATCTCTGACCTGGTGGCCACAGCCACGAGTGCCGATGCACAGACAGGCCGCAAGGCAGAACCCACACTGGCAAAGGCATGATATGCCATCTGATCAATGCGCTTGTCCTCGCCATCCTTAAGGGTAGTGGCGTCAGGAGTATGTACAACGGAGGTGTTGGACAATCCTAGAATGGGCGCACCAACCTCGGGAGGGGAAGACCAGCGCTTCACCACGTCCATCGGAAAGGGATACTTCCTATCCCATCCCTGAGGAACACCGTGAAGGCAACACAGCTTCTCCCATTCTCTAAAAATCATGCTGTCAAAATGATCCAAGCGGGGCTTAGAGAACCCAAAGAATTCCCCCTTCTTCGGAGGAGCCTCCGCTGGTGGGGAAATATCCAGAACCTCTAACAGATGGGTCAGGACCCTGGGGGTATCAACAGCATCCCCCAGCGCCTACCCGGCATCAGAATCAAAGAACTGCAATTCTTCAGTCTCAGATTCCTCAAACAATTCCCCTTCCTCAAGCGGGGAATAATCAGCCCAATCAGGTGAGTCATAATCATCAAAATCAATTACCGGTGTAGCAGTGGCCTTTCTGCCCACTGAGCTAGAAATAATTTTCTCGAGGTTGGCCAGCCTGGTACATACATCCGAGTGCAACTCCCCACTAATGACAGTGTCACTTGGGGTACGGATGATGCGGGCGGCACTGACCCAGACGTCTGGGGTCCCGACTGCCGCATTATGGCCTGTTGCGCACATGGTATACAAATAAGCACATTCTCCCCCGTAAGGGATACCCCACAACCCACACATAGCCGGGATTGTCCCAAGGGGAGCCCGAGCCCGGTATCCTGTGGAGCCTCCATATGGTGATTTTAAGGTAGTCGCAATGACCCGAGGGAATTACGCTGGTAAGCAACCCGGGATGCGGATGATAAGGGGTGGGGTAGGAGAGGCGGGCGGCACTGACCCAGACGCCTGGGGTCCTGACTGCCGCGTTATGGCCTGTTGCGCACATGGTATACAAATAAGCACATTCTCCCCCGTAAGGGATACCCCACAACCCACGCATAGCCGGGATTGTCCCAAGGGGAGCCTGAGCCCGGTATCCTGTGGAGCCTTCATATGGTGATTTTAAGGTAGTCGCAATGACCCGAGGGAATTACGCTGGTAAGCAACCCGGGATGCGGATGATACGGGGTGGGGTAGGAGAGGCAGGGGCGGCATTGACCCAGACTCCTGGGGTCCCGACTGCCGCGTTATGGCCTGTTGCGCACATGGTATACAAATAAGCACATTCTCCCCCGTAAGGGATACCCCACTCGGGGAGCCCGAGCCCGGTATCCTGTGGAGCCTTCATATGGTGATTTTAAGGTAGTCACAATGACCCGAGGGAATTACGCTGGTAAGCAACCCGGGATGCCCCTTAAGTCCCAAGTGGGAGGATTTTTAAGTGCCCCAAATTTCTGCTAGGGACCTAGGACTGGGAGAACCCCCCTTTAAGCAAGGCACAGGGAGTCTTCCTGAAAGACACAAAGGAGAGGCCATAAGCACATGCACACACACCATATATATATATATATATATATATATATATATATATATATATACACACATATAAATATATATACACACATATAAACATAGAAACTATATCATCCTAATCAAGGTAAAAAGGTGACAAGGACTAGCGCTGCCCCCTGCAGAATGGGGCACAAGGCTAAGTCCGGTAAATAAAAGGGGAGAGCCCGGGAGGGCACTCACGTGCTTTGTATGATGGCTGCGACCACTCATCAGTTCAGAGGAAGAGGAAGAAGGGGCGGGCCAGCACGGATCGCGTGCCGCGCCTGGCCCCGCCCCCCTACCAACACAACCAGCAGCGCGGTTCCCAGTCGTGGGCTGGGCTCCGTAATTGGCTCCAACCAGAAGGGGGGGCGGGCCGTGGCAACGCGCGCCGTGCCTGGCCCCGCCCCCCTACCAACACAACCAGCAGCGCGGTTCCCAGCCGTGGGCTGGGCTCCGTAATTGGCTCCAACCAGAAGGGGGGGCGGCCCCGCCCCCTTAACCCCGCAGCCTGAGGGGAAGAAGCTCCCCTCAGCAGAAGTAAAAAAAAAAAAAAATGGCGACCAGCCAGTAAAGTGCAGCACCAAACACACACACACTCACACTACAAAATAAAGAGGAAAAGACCCCCCCCCCACTGGAGGGTTAACAGAGGGACCCGGAAGCCCGTACCAAATATGGTGTAAGGGATATATATTCAATTAGGGACAGGGCATCCCAAACCGGGATCACCAACCCCGGATTCTGCCTACCCCTTAATATGGGGTCTCACGGGGGAGCATGGCTCCCTGAACACCTAATAAGGTGATTCCTACCCTCGCCCGGACCTGCAGCCAAGGCTGGGAGGCTAATATTGGGCTCAATGTATAAAGGTCCGGGCAGAAATAGGACAAAAAATGTCCGGGGATAAGCCCGGCTTACCTGCAAGGAAGAGAAGCAGACATCTTCTGACTTGCTCGCCGTCCTGCAGAGAAGGAACTGGGGAATGTGTGGGAGGTCCCAGGTGTTTATGGACCGAGAGGAGCTTCTTTTTTGCTTTCATCTCGGCAGAAGTTCGCCCTCTACTGGACCATAACCCATATGTCATGAATAGTGGAAGCGGGGTGTGTGACATACTTCGAATAGAGGACTTTTTCCTAGCCCTGATCATGGTGTTAACAACAGAGGCAGGCAGCCCCTTTTCCATTAAGATGGAGGTTTCAGCAGCCAGGCCGTTAAAGCCAGCGTTTGTAAATTGGGGTAGCGTAGCCGCCCCTGAGTGAGCAGGTCTGGATCCCTGGGCAGGTCGTACTGATCTACCGCCAGCTGTACGATGTCTGCGAACCACGCTCTTCTTGGCCAATGGGGGGCCACCAGTATTGCTGGCACCCCTTACTGAGCTATCTTTCGCAGAACCCTGCCCAACAGGGGAAACGGGGGAAAAACATACAGAAGCTGGAAACCCTGCCAGGGCATTGTCAGAGCATCCATGGCAAAGGCCAGAGGGTCCTGGGACAGAGACACAAAGACTGGAAGCTTGTGATTGTGACGGGACGCAAACAGATCCACATCTGGCTGACCCCAACGGTGACACAGAGAGCGAAAAACACCCTGACGCTGAGGGACCATTCCCCCAGGCGAGAAGTCCCCCTGCTCAGAGAGTCTGCCTCCAGATTCTCCACCCCTGGAATGTACAGAGCTGAGATGCAGGGAACATTGTCCTCTGCCCAGGACAGGATCAGAGACACTTCCTTGAGGGCCCCCTTGCTCCGGGTCCCTCCCTGATGATTGATGTAGGCAACCGCCGCCTGGTTGTCCGAGCGTACCTGAACAGCCCGACCCCGAAGCTGCGGGGTCAAGAGGGCTAGAACCAACCTGATTGCCCTCAGTTCCAGAACGTTGATAGGGGCGTGGGCCTCCTGAGGGCCCCACTGCCCCTGGAATGATAGGGATCTCCAGAAGCCCCCCCAACCTGTCAGACTGGCATCCGTGGTGACTGTATCCCAGCAAGGGGCAAGAAAGGATCTGCCCGCCAACAGGTTCCTTGAGTCCAGCCACCACAAGAGGGACCGCCTGGCTAGGGGGGACAGAACCAAAACCTGATCCAGGGACACAGGGTCCCTGTCCCATACAGACAAGAGGTGGAGTTGAAGAGGCCTCGTGTGAAACTGAGCATAAGGAACCGCCTCGAAGCAGGACACCATCAGGCCCACCAGCTGCATTCTCTGCCTGATGGAAGGATGAGGGCAGGACAGAAGGAGCTGAGCTTGCACTTGCAGACTGTCCACCTTCTGCTGAGGAAGAAAGATCCTGGCCCGAGCTGTATCCAGATTCATGGCCAGAAAAGACTTCACCAAAGAGGGAGACAGGGAAGATTTGGAGTGGTTTATCACCCAGCCGAATGACTCCAGTGTGGCCACCACCCGCTGAGTATCCAGCTCTGCCTGTTGGAAGGACGGAGAAGTGATAAGAATGTCGTCCAAATAGGGGAGAATGCGAATGCCCTGAGCTCTCAGCAGAGCCATAACACACGCCAGCACCTTGGTGAATACCCTGGGAGCCGAAGTAAGACCGAAGGGCAATGCAACGAACTGGTAATGCTGATCCTCCAGAGCGAACCTGAGAAATCTCTGATGACCTGGAAAGACTGGAACATGGAGGTAAGCATCCTTGATGTCCACAGAGGTCATGAAGTCCCCTGGGAACAGTGAAAAGGTTGGAATAATAGCCCTTGCCCCTTTCCCTTAAGGGCACTTGGCAGATGACCCTCAGCTCCAGTAGATTCGGCACAGCAAGCAACAGGCCCTGAGCTGACAGGGGGTCTTGAGGCATCCGGGATCTGATGAATCTTGGGGGCGGCCAGGCTCTATCTTGTAACCGGAGGACACTACCTCCTGAATCCACCGGTCTGAGACATGACGCCTCCAGACGTGAGCAAAGAGCCGAAGCCGTCCCCCCACCCGGGACTTGGGACCCCAGGAGGGGCCAGGGCGGCCACGCCCTCTGCCCCAGAAATCTCCCCGGGCCCCTGCAAATGAAGCTCCCCTTCCCATTCTGGACCCACGGTAGGAGGGAAGAAAGGAGCCTGAACCCCGAAAGGGCTGAGACTTTCTCCTGCGCTGTGGTAACCTGCCTCCCTTAGCAAACAGGTCCAGGCGATCCCCAAATAGACGCAGTTCTTTAAAGGGGAACCCAGTGAGGGCCTTCTTGGCAGCGTTGTCAGCTGCCCACTGGCACAGCCAAACCGAGCGGCGTATACCACCGCCAAGGCAGAAGCCCTGCCACACATTCTAATGGTATCATCCAAGGCAGAGAGGACATATGCAACAAATTCCTCACAATGCAGAAGGGCTCTATACTCTTCACTAGCCGCATCATCAGGAGCCCCATCTAAAATACTCTTGAGCAGAGTCCTAATAGCCACAGCTGTAATGGCAGAGGCACAAACCGGACGCAGCGCGGACCCCACACAGGCAAAGGCATGGGAAGCCAGCTGATTAATGCGCCGGTCCTCACCATCCCTCAGTGTAGTAGAGTCAGGGGAATGCATGACAGAAGTGTTGGACAACCCCAGAATTGGTGCATCCACTTCGGGAGGGGACGACCAACGCTTAACTACTTCAGCAGGAAAGGGATACCTCTTATCCCAACTCCTAGGCACCCCAGGGAGCCTGCTCGGACGCTCCCACTCTTTGAGCACGAGATTATTAAAGTGAGTTTGCTCAGGAAACTCCAAACATAGGTTAGCAGTGTGAAACAACTCCCCCTGCTGCCGAGGAGCCGCGGCAGGAGGGGAGATGGAAAGTACTTAAAAAATGTGAGCCAAAAGCCTGTCAGTATCATCTGGAGCCCATGGGCCAGAGCCAGAATCAGCATAACTCTTAGGCTGCTCATCAGATGATTCTGAATTAGAAAACAACTCCCCCTCTTCCAGGGGGGTATAGCCGGCTAGGTCAAAGAATTCCTCAGCCTCCATAGGAAAAAGGCCAGGCGCCAGATGCCGCCTCTTAGCAGAGGCCTTACGCGCCGTAGAGCAAGCAATCAGCTTCTCAATGCTAGCCACCCTGATAGACAAATCAGGCTGAGACTTCCCACTGGTATGCACCTCACTGGGAGTCAGATGTAAGCATGGGGGAGTGGGCGAAGCCACACGGGGCACAGGCCCAGCCACAGGTAACCCAGAAAGCAGCGCAAGCGCCCGCTGGGCACAGGGTACACAAACCCGCACATTCTCATCATTTGTAGGAGACACCCCACACGCCACGTACAGCCGGGCTTGTCCCGAAGGAACCCCAAGCACATTATCCTGAGAAGCCTCCATATGGTGATTATCGCGGCCCACCGGCCAATAGGGATTTACGGTATAGGCCACCCGGGATGCCCCAATAGCCTGCTAGGGAAGTGGGAGGTAAAGGCAGAATAAGCCTCTAACAGCAAACTAAATAGAGGGTATAGGCCAGGAGAAACCACAATTAAGTTTGACCCGCCTGCAAGACATAAACAAAAAAGTCCCGTAAGCTGTATGCATACATAATATATATATATATATATATATATATATATATATATATATATATAAAATAAGCCAGCCCGCAGGGGCACTTACGAATCGCGGTAGGTTGACGCCAACCACGCAGCACGAGGAGAGAAAAATGGCGCCGCAGATACCTCGAGGGGCGAAGACAGTGATGTGGAACGCGCCATCTGCAAAGCCGGCCCCCCTGAAGAGCGCGAAGGCGCCCACGTGACCATGTCAGCCAATGATGGTGCAGCAGCTCCTGAGGTAATGTCGCCGCCGACCACGGATTGCCGTACAAGTGCGCATGGTGGCGGCTGCATTTTAAAAAGCAACCAGTGCATACCAAACACGCGGCAACACAAGCCAAGCATACCACATAATAAAAAACCCAAGGAGTGAAGAATACAGATACACACATACCCCCCCTCCGCCCTCCCGAGAACTGCCAGAGAGAGCGAGGGAGGGCAGCGGCCAACCTAACAGGAGCCCACCGATGGACAGGGGCGAGGGGTGATAGCGCGGGAGGGGCATTCCATAAAGCTCACCATGGATCTATACCACCTACCCTTTGGTGGGGGATTGCGGTCGGAGCAGCGCTCCTTAAGCACCTGACAACGGTGCTGCCTACCATCACCCGACCAGTGCAGCCAAAGCTGGGAGGCAGGATAAATGAGGAACGGGTGGGAATAGTCCTACAGGGCCGCAAGCTAATAGCCCCGCTTACCTGCGAGTAGAGATAGCCATCTTCTTGCCTTCGCAGCGCCGGCTGCAGAGAAGAACAGGGGAATTTGTGGGAGGTCCCTGGAATATAAGGGGCTGGGAGGAGACACTTTTTTGCTGTCTCTGCAGTCCAGCGCCATCTTGTGGATGTATAACCCAAACATAAGGAATTATCTCTGGAGCAGGACGTGCTGTATATTTAGAATAATACTGAAAATCCCTAAGGTCCCACCTCCAAGTTTTGAGGATAGGGACCTACCTGCTCTTGCATGCACTGAAGCATCTAACCGAAGCTATTTAAATCCTAGTTTACAGCCATTTAATGCGTATGGAAACTTATTTTTTCCCTCACCGTATGGGTTTTGACCTGCTTTAAACCAAAAATATTTTATTTTTCCTGTATATCCTATAGCAATGTAACCCAACCTTTTTAAAATTACCTTCAGTGACTATAGGCAGAAAAAAATAATGAACTAATAACTAAAAAAATGTGGATAGAAAATGGCACGTTTCACACTGCCTAACCCCTGCCCTACACAATTGCTGCAGCTGTATTGCAGTGTAGGTGTGCAATAATTAATAGATCGTATCATGTCATCCTCATCACAAGCCCTAGAGAGTCTAGGAACAATCCAAAACTGATCACAGATCTTGCATAGAAATGCGTTGGTAACCCAAGCTGACCTGAGCTGCCTAATGCCCTCCATAACTAGGCTTAGGTATATACTCTGCTACTGGCCATCCAGAATGCTCAGCACAATAATTGGCCAAATTACCAAGCCATTAATCTGACTTAAAGGGACTCTATAGGCAAAGTGCATAAACCATCATTCAGCAGCTCACCTCCTAATGGCTGCCCTCTCCCTCCCTGTCAGAACGCAGCTGCTTCTTGAAGTAGACATGAGGCAAAGTGTAGTGGCATGCCTTTGCCATAGACCACCAATCATAGGGACCAACAGGTGGTCTTTAGCTCGGCCCCATTCGTTTTTCTATTTAGAATTCCACCCTTTCTGCCTTCCAACTGCCCTGATTAGCATATGGATAGCCATGCCTAATTAGTGTTTCAATCACACCCAGATCTAATCTTGAATCTTGTGGTTGTGATTAGGTGTCACAACCACATCTTTGGAACAAAACAATAGAGCCTGCATCCCCTCCTATTGGTCACTTTGGCTTAGAATTTACTCTGCTGGTGTGAATAAGCTGATTATAACCAATGTATTAGAACACCAACAACAGGAGGAAGCACAGTCAGGTGATGAGAATGCCTGTGTCTGAAGCACAATATCAGGCTCTTACAGACCCCTGACCATTATGATGATTATTATGCAGAATCACAGCTCCAAGGTCCACCCCACTTGCTTCAGAAAAGAAATCATAAGGTGAAACTGTAGACCTTGATATTGCAAATTCTTCTTCAATTTAAAAACTGAAAACAGTTTAGGACAGTGCCAGACGTAGCCTGGTGCAATGGTCTAACAATTCCGTTTGCTTGCTGTATTCCTTTAAGCATTCACCGCTTTCCAGTTTATTTGACCTCATCAGTAAACATTATGGACACCCTGGCTACTGTGGAGCATAACAAAAGGCTCTCCTGAAAGTGACTCTCAAAACGCAACTGGTGTGAGCATCAAAAGCAATAAAAACATGTAATAGTGTGACAAAGTAGCTGACTGAGCCATTGCGTGTGCCTGGGTAAGGAGACAGGGCTGCCATGCCACACACTAAGCACAGGCACTGGAATGGAACAGCAGGAAGCAAACGTTGTCATTTTCAATTCATCTCGGAGACAGCAGACATTGAAAAACCAATTTCCTGGAGAAGGCAGAAAATGTCACTGCTGTGTGAATGGCAATGTGGGATCAGGGACACCAGAAACTAAACAAATGTGCCCAGGACCACTCACATGCAAAATTCAAGAGCTGAAAATGGCCACCATCAGCGGGAGGATAGTGGAGGGTGGAAACAGGGGTTAGGTCGATCCTTCTCTCTTTTCTAAAATAAAGCAATGTTATTGGATTGCACAACAAGGCCTGTGTATAAGAACAGCCAACGTCTATCTCTCCAATCATGGAACATTAGGGTTGATTTAGAGCCCCTTTTTCGACAATTTTTTGCGTTAAAATTTCCATTCTCGCTCATTTTTCCCCCTCGTCTATTTCAGCAAAGACTTTTTTTCCGTAACATTTTTTGTGTGAACTGTTTTCATGTTAACATGATTTTCCGTTAGGTAGCAACACCTCCAAAAAAACGATGAGAAAGGGGCTCTGAATCAACCCTATTATCTTTTAGAACTCTGTCCTAACACATATGTTAAGGATTAGAGGCAGAGAAGGGATAATTGGGTGGCAACAGTGGGCAATGCTTGATGCAGGTTTTTGCAGTGCAGAGGTACAGTAAGTTTAAATACCTAATAAAATGTGTATTTTTTATAACAACGGTTTAAAGGGTAAGTCCACTTTTAAGGGCATTATTGAAAGGGTATTATTTGTGCCAAAATTAAGTTTTTTTCTTATTGTTTCATGGGAGATATTTTTACTACCTGCAATCTGTTGCTATTGGCAATGTACACCAGTCTGTACACCAAGAAGAGAGAAGTGAGCCCTGTACACACAGAACACTGCTGCTATGGCCACTGGTGAGGGAGCTAACTCAACCTTACACATGCCCAGCAGCAGTGTTCTGTGCAACTAGCTGCAATTTGTTGCTATTGGCAACGTACACCAAGCCTGCACTTATTATACGTTGCCAATAGCAACAGATGAACATTTCTTCCATACATTTGCTAACAATAGCAAATAAAAAAAATACTATATCAGCTCAGCAACTTTAAGACATCTTTTTGCCACACATAAATATACACTTTCAAAAATTCAAATCAAAAGTGAACTTACTCTTTAAAATGGCCCTTTCAGTAACACCTTCAAGAGATCGGTACCAGTTAATATAAGTCTCTTGTGCACGATCAATATACCTTAATATGGAACCAAGCTGGCCCTAAAATCTTGATGATATCCTGGTGTTTTAAGTCCCTGTGATCGCCGAATTTACTTGCTGGTAATCCCACAACACATTCACTGGCCGGTGGTGGCCAGCTTATCAGAGAGGCCTGGTACAGGGAGGCACAGCTGGAGAGGCCAGCAGCTAGCCTGCCATTCAGGTTTCCTAACTGCTCATTATATGCATAAAATTGAACACGAATAAAGACTGCCACCATATTACAAGACACTGGTACAGACTGCTACTGTTTTACAGGACATTGGTAGAAAGTGCTACTATTTTAGAGGGCATCAGTTGAGACTGCTACAATTTTACAGGTGACGGGTAGACACTACTACAACTTTACCGGACCTTGGTACCATATTACAGGACACTTGTAGAGACTGCTACCAGTTTGCAGTAGACTGGCAGAGACTGCAACTACTTTACCTGACACTATTAGAGACTGGTAATCATTTCACCTGACACTGGTACCATATTATAGGACACTGGTAGAGAGAGACTGGTGACCATTTCACCTGACACTGGTACCATATTACAGGACACTGGTAGAGACTGGTGACCATTTCACCTGACACTGGTACCATATTACAGTCACTCATAGACAATATATCATATTACAGGGCGCTGGTACCATATTACAGGACACTGGTAGAGACTGGTGACCATTTCACCTGACACTGGTACCATATTACAGGACACTGGTAGAGACTGGTGACCATTTCACCTGACACTGGTACCATATTACAGTCACTCATAGACAATATATCATATTACAGGGCGCTGGTACCATATTACAGGACACTGGTAGAGACTGGTGACCATTTCACCTGACACTGGTACCATATTACAGGACTCTGGTAGAGACTGGGGACCATTTCACCTGACACTGGTACCATATTATAGGACTCTGGTAGAGACTGGGGACCATTTCACCTGACACTGGTACCATATTACAGTCACTCATAGACAATATATCATATTACAAGGCGCTGGTACCATATTACAGGACACTGGTAGAGACAATATATCATATTACAAGGCGCTGGTACCATATTACAAGTGGTAGAGACTGGTACTTTTTCTAGGACATCTGTAGAGAGCTACTACTTCGGAGATCTACTATGGGAGATCATTACATTTTCCACATAAATCAGTCCCACAGCCATAATCATTTAAATAAATCCTTCAGATTGTAAGCTCACAGGGGCATGACCCTCACGCCAAAGTGTATTACAGTATATTGATGAATTTCAGTCACACCTGTGTATTTTAAGTATATTATTTTTTATTTTTATATTTTTCCTACTTTGTACAGCTCCAAGGAAGATGATGGTGCTCTATATATAAACCACAATAATGATAATAAGCTACAAGCTGCCAATTCGAATCCAAATAATCAAGCAGACTTTTAGTAGGGGATTTAAAATAATGGAAGGCTGACAATATGCCATACTAACAAGCGTGACACCTGCCTTGTCTGGAACAGTCTTGGTGTCATCAGCTGTGTCTTTGTACTAGAATGATCTTTCTCTTGTCCATGGCTCCTGACAGACAGCATGTAGAAGTCCTAAATTGCTCCCTTACAGCCGAGTGTTAACATCTCTATGTGACTTGCCCAAACTACAAGAGCAGATGTTGTAATTTCATTGGAGACGTGGCGGACTACATGACCTCACACAGAAGACAGCGAGCCGATGAGGAGGAATTCTGATTACTGGATCTCTCCTGTGATATCTAATTACTCCGCTGTCTGTCTTCAGGGGAATCACTTCTTCACCTACCACCATGAAGCAAAAAGCATTGCACAGCAGACTATTACTATACACCGCCTGTACATGGCCAGGCAGAAAATCAGGTATAAAACAAAATTAATCTAAATAATATCATTCAATATAGACCACTGTATTGACTAGTTTTAAGCTACACAAAGGCAAGTTATTGTTATCACCACTTGCCTAGGGGATTCCCCCCCCATCGGCCCCTACTTACCTTGCATGTCACCGCTGCCTGCTACGGCAAAACATCTGGGTGCTGCGGGGCCCGATCTCCGTCACTGGCTTAGCCATCTGTAAATGACAATATGGCTCCATCACATCCCAGCCATTGGCACTGCGCAGGCGCGAGGGGGGGGGGGGGGGCAGCAGATTGGTGAGGTTTGGGGGTGGTTTTAACCTCTCTTTAAGGGGGACACTTTCAATGGAATTTTTGTATGCAAAAATGATGTCCTCAAGGTGCTAAGCTGATCTAGCATGTTGCCGCCACCCTGAACATACAGAGTACTCACATTAAAAATCCTCCTACCTGCATTTACTGCATTTTATGAGCCTTTAAACATCCAAGATGGCGGCTCATGGAGCATCAGGCAGCCTGCAAACAGTGTCTTCTGACTGTGCCGCTCTGCATACTGGGATTGCTGTCCTTTCCCTGACCCCGGCTCTGCTCTGTCTGTGCAAAGCACAACTATAACCCGCACGCTGCTGTACTTTACCCTGCTCTTCTCTCCTCAGTATGTGATGCTTCTGAGCCAAGATGGCGGCGCCCGTATCCTAGAGTGCTGAACAGAGTTGCAGCCCAGTGGGGGAAAGAATAATAAGTGACTAAAAACACAGAATATATTCATTTTAGATGCTGAGGAATAGTTTGGACTTTTCATTAAATCATGCTGAAGGTCCGGTTTAATGGTTCATGTAGTGCGGTAAATCGTGCTATATGAACCAGTTTAAAGCTGCGGATCACTGGGCGGTGACATCCCCTGCCGCTGAACCTCTCTCACCGCCATCACCGGTGTCTCACACTGAGAGAAAAGCCGCACACTCTCTGTGAGAGCCTGGTGCACAGGTTTGAGGTGAAAGGCTGTACCGTCTGAATTGTGGGATACATACTCCTGGGTGTAGCAAGATGGCAGCTTGGGAGTAAGAGGTCCATGACCCGGCAGCCTGGTAAGATTAGTAGGTTATAAAGCATGCAGTGGTTTGCATGCTTATTAATGACCCTTTTTTATTGTTTTTAGAAAGCTTAATCAGCTGTATCGGCACTAGTCTGGTGTCTGAAAAGGCCTCAGTTAATCCTTTTATATCCCTTGTAGGGCAGCTTTTTTTTCTTCACATTTATTACCTGGTGCACTAACAGGCCTTTAATCACCTTTGCTTCCAGAATACACTCACCACATACCTACACTGCGGTTTTTGCAGCCTTGAAACTAAGCCTTAAAGCGGTCCTTCACCCTGAATAAGAGTCTATCTTATATGTTTCCCACACCCTGTACATACAGATCGCTCACATTAAAAATCATCCTACCTGCATCTACTGCATGTTATGAGCCTTTAAACATCCAAGATGGCGGCTCATGGAGCATCAGGCAGCCTGCAAACAGGAAGTGTCTTCTGACTGCGTCGCTCTGCATTCTGGGATTGCTGACCTTTTCCTGACCCCAACTCTGCTCTGTCTGAGCAAAGCACAGCTATAACCCCCCCCTGTACTTTATCCCGCTCTCCTCAGTAAGTGTGATGCTTCTGAGGCAAGATGGCGGCGCCCGTATCCTAAAGTCCTGAACAGAGTTGCAGCCCAGCGAGGGAAAGAATAATTAGTAAGTGACTAAAAACTTAAAATATATTAATTTTAGATGCTGAGGAATAGTTTTTTTTAAGGGTTTGGGCTTTTAATTAAATCATGGTGAAGGTCCGGTTTAAAGGGACAGTCAAGGAAGCAAGGAGCTCACCTGTAGCCTGTCCCAAGCACCTCTCCTCCATTTCTCGCAGACAGCTGTATATTCTATAGCAGGCCTTCAGTGTTTGGCCCTCCTTCATGACCATCCACCAATGTGGTGGAATGGCTGCACCTATGCCTCTGCATGCCAAAGATGTGCAAATATGTATATACAATTTTTTACTTCATACCATTTTCACACAAGCCAATAGCTCTGAGTATTGAGGCGCTGCATCTAACTACTATATTGTCTATGATATACAATCGATCGCGACCTTCTTATCATCACAATAGTATTATATCACAACAGTATGGCAAGCCAAAGTGGTTGCACATGCCAGGCTTGCTCACGTTGGGAGCTCAGACGGACAAGGGCGGCCATGAAACCACATTTAAACAGTGGTTGTGGAAGATGGGCAGAAAAGCAGGGGCAAACTTTGTAGACCTACAACAGCATCTACATAGCACTGTAGGGAATGGAGGAGAGGCACACGGGGCAGGCCTCTGGTCAGCTCCCCTGACTTATAATTGCCATTGCTGTCTCTTTAACCACAACCATGCCTGCAACATCCTTCTGGTGTATACTATATACTGATGATATAGAAGTAATGATCTCCTACTGAATGGTAGGCCACAAACTAGGGATTTCTAGTTTGAAAAGGAAGTTATGGCCATATCCACCTCAGGTATTGTTTAGGAAGTGATTGTGTGTTGCTGTTAGTGACTATGTAGGAATTTGGTTTGGTAGAAAAAGCTTTTGTGCACCAAGTGCTCAGAAAACTTCCTGCTGGTATTGCCTGAATTGTAAGCAGATGCTCTTTCATTTTCTGTTATAATGATGGCTGCCGGCAGTTGGAGCTTGGACTTCAATCCAGTTTTATAGGGAACCTTATACACAGTCATATAATAGTAGGTCGGCGGAACCCACCTTTTTAGTGCACTTGTGAGTTCGGTTGCAAGCTCACTGTCAGTATGTGTTCTCAGCTCGGACAAAGACAATGCTGACCCATCTATGGATTCCTATGACACAGGGAAAATATGTATTAGCAGCAAATCCAATACACTCTAATGACAGATTTTATATATATATATATATATATATATATATATATACACATACACTAGGCTCAGTATACTAAACAACAAATCAGGACGTGATTCCAGATTTGTAGCGTTATCTGTACACATTTCAACTTTTTTACAATAAAGAAATTGCCATATGTACATTAGATTGCTATGTGAACATGAAGAACACAAGGCGTGTGTCTTACCTTAGTCATCTTGTCCTTGCCACTGCTGCTGGTTGAGCTTAGGGAGCGCATCCTTTGTTCTCTCTGCTCCTCCACTTCAGACTTGAGGTGCTCAATATGTACCAGGTACGCTTGCTCCTGGGCATCCCTTGTGCTGAGTTTTAGTTCCAGAGCTTTCTTCTCCTTCTCCAGCAGGTATAACTGGGCCTTGAGTTCAGCCATTTCTTCCTAAGACCAAACATATTCTTCAGCTAATCAAAACAATCACTGACCTTATTTCTCCTAAAATTGGCAAGCAGAGAACAGCACCTCCTTACTTCCTGAAATGACCATGGCAGTTTTTCAGGACTAATCGGGTCCATTTATAAACAATATTTTGCCCTAAATTAGTAGGAAAAGTGGTCCAATTTTTATTACTGCTTTTAGAAAAATGAGTTTCCTTAGACATGGGCATGTGCTATTCATTGTATACCAGAAAAACCTAGTCTTACGCAGTCTTACACAGCACCAGCTTATACTTGCTATATTCGTATAGAGTACAATCCACCAGCCTCAGTTCTGTGAGCCTTCTAGTAAACACTTATTGCTGGGTAGTTTACACAGCTAAACGCTTACCCTACACGAGGTCAGGATGATTGGGATTTTTTTATTTAGAATTTTGAAATTTTGTGCCATAAATTGTGCTGACCATGATATGCACATGGACCTTTTTCTAATTGGTGTCGGGTGTGTGAAGTTAAAGAGGAAGTCCAAGCTTTCTGTAACCCCCAGGCACCCCTCCCACCCACTGTGCCAAGCCAAATTTGAGCATTAAAATAAAAAAAAACAATTCACCTAATTGCTACAATTCGCCCCTTAGTGGACCAGAGTGACAGCTCCATGGATTGGATGACTGAACTGTCACTCAAGGTCCCAGCTTCTGCTTCCATACACAGTGCCCCCCATGAGTTTTTCCTACTATAAAATTTTATTGTGTGTGAAACCCCAATTTCTCCCAGTCACAGCGGTACCACATATGTATTGATAGACACCCTTTCCTGCCCAGGAGAGTCCCCCCAAACTGAAACAGAACTTTAGGAGATTTTCAGATAAAATACAACTGTGATATGCGCTATGCGCACCTTGCAGTTTTTCAAGAAAAACAACTCTTTACGTTTGAAATACCCGCCCACAAACTATAAATTCTCTGGAAGTACACACCTCAAGCTTTCTAGGCGTACCAGGCTTGTTTATGTGGGTGTAATTTTGAGGAAGTAATCCCTCAATCAATTCTTTGGTTGCACAGAGTTTCCCTAAAAAAGAATAAAAAGGAAGAACAAAAGCCACATGTTTCTAAAAAAAAATATATGCAAACAAAAAAACACAAGTAAAATCTGAAAAAGCAACATGCCCCGAACAGAACAATACTCAGCATGCATAGCTACTGTCAAGAGAAGAGTTGCCAAACACCACAAAGTAAAGCATGCACATAACCGTAATTTTACTTGAAAATTTTAGCTCTGCAGACAAAGAGCGCACCTTGCAATTTGTCAACCAAAACAACCCTTTACATCTGGAATATCCCCCATAGACCATATTTCCTGAAAGTACACATGTTAAGCTTTCTAAGCGTACCCAGCTTGTTGTAGTGGGCTCATCTTTCTGGCAGTAATCCCTCAAAGAATTCTTAGGTTGCACAGGGTTTCCCTAAAAAAATGTATAAAAAATCAATATGCAAACAAGAAAAAACAAGCTAAATCTGAAAGCGCAAGGTCTCCCGAGCAGAACAACACCCAACAAGCACCCTTTTAATTGCCCGCCTACTTGAAGTTTTGTGACCCTCTGTTGACAGGTTATTTTTCCCCTTTCTGCGCCATGTTTAACTGTGATTTTTGCTGAAATTTCCAGGAAAATTATATATATACTTTTTGCAGCAGAGGTTAGGCTGTAACATGAAATGTCTTGTCAGTAATTTTTCTACCTTTTTTTAAATATTTTTGCGTAAAAAAAACAAAAAAAAAAAATTTTTTAGACAATTGTCTCCTTTATTTGAAATAAAACATTTTTTTTATTAATGAAAACCATATTGCACGTGAAAGCCCCATTTCTCCAGATTACAACGGTACTACATATGTATCGGTAGCCCCTACCATTCTTGCCCAGGAGACCTCCCAAACTGAAAAGAGCACATTTACAAATAAAATACAACTACTATCCACACTATAATTAAAAAAAAACTACATAAGGTCCCCCCTCCTGGGAGCGGAGAACCCATTTTTTGGGGAATTTTAAGGGTTAAAAGCCTTTAAAAATCCCAAAAAATGACATGGGGTCTCCCTTACCCATCATAACCAGCCCGGGACCAGCTATGGGGGCTTGTAGGAACAGGGCGGAGGGGCCAGCTTTGGTGGCCCCCCGCCCTGCTTGCTACAAGCTCCGTTGGCCGGGCTCTTCTCTCCCCCCCTGGGCTTTGGAGAGGCAGGGGACTTGCCAGTCCCCAGCCTTGTGAACTGGTATAGAGGTCTCATGGATCCCTTACCAGTTCACAAGGGGTTAACAGTAAAAAAAAACACACAAACACAATAAAAAAAAATTACATTTATTATTTTTTTTTCTCTACTCACCTTCGATGTCTCTATACTGTCCCGAGACGCTCCGATGACAGCTCTCGGGTGATCGGTGGAGGAGGGCTGGGGGGGGGGCGAGAGATCAGAGCCATCTTGCCCCCTCCAAGCTTCCTCCTCCGAGCACCCGTAGCTACTGAGCTTCTTGGGTCGGCAGGCGGCAGGGTGACAGGTGGCTGGTCATCAATGTCAGGTGAGTTTTTAACTTCTAAACTTTTTTTTCTGTGGGGGTTTAAGTCAGCTACATGAGACTCACATAGCATAGGCACTAGAATTCTTAAATAACACTCACCTGTAGAATTGATTTCTTTCTTTTTCCACTCCAGGGCAGCAGAAAGTCAGGAACGAATGGGTTAACTCTCGTCCAAAGGGCGGGGACTGCAAGACAAAAGGTGTGGTTCCTCCCGGCCTATATACACCTGATTGCTCTCCGCAATCCAGTAATTGAAAAGCGGTAGACACAGCCGCCCGGGAGGATAAGGCATCCTAAGAAGCCCTACATCTTTGCTGGAGACAAGGGGAGATGAGATAGGCTCCTCCCTTCCCCTCTCCGTTTATTTTCCTTTTTTTTATGCTGATCAATTATTTACATATATATATATATATATACACACAAGCTCAATTATGACTATGGCATCCGAGTAACGGATATAGTAGTCTAGCAGATAGGGTAGGCCTTCCCGCCCTGGAGTGGAAAAACAGAAAAATCAATTGTATAGGGAATCACAGAATTGTATTTTCTCTCATATTCCACTCCAGGGCATCAGGAAGTCAGAAACTGATGGAACCTCCAAAAGCAGTGCCCTAATTCAGGGTGGGATCCCAGGTGTTAAGCTCATGCCAAGCTGACACAACCACACCTTGCTCAACTATACAACGGCCAAGCACCGGAAAGAAGGGTGCTCCTCCTTCCTACTGAGGGAGACCCATTCCGCTCCAGCCCCTCCCCAGGCGTTCCTGCCCCCTAAAAGGGCGTGAAATTCAAAATTGCCACAATACAAAAACACACAAAACAACACATAGAAAGGGTTTTTAATTGTGGGAAGGAAGACAAGAAAGGAATTATCCTCATGGTTCCCCCAGCAGGCTCAGCAGAGAAAAAACCCGCGGCTCGTTGTCCCTTCAGGCGGGAAATCCAGCCCTTGATGGTCAGCTTTTAAAAACCAAGGTGACACCCTGTAACGCCCCAAGACCCTGACGCTTACTCCAATTTACCCTGATCCGCAGGGATCGGTTTACCGATCAAGGAGGCATAGATGGGTCCACGGGTCTGTGCCCCACTTCCTAAATACCACCTATAAAAAGGAAAAAAATAAATGAATCTAGAGGAACATAAATCCAGGCACACCTTCACAGTCCAGTCCCAACTGCAAGAATTAAACTGAATTGCAGAGAGCAGCCGGAAGTATACAGTATATAGGCTGGGAGGAACCAAACCTTTTGTCTTGCAGTTCCCCCTCTTCGGGCGAGAGTTGACCCATCCATTTCTGACTTCCTGACACCCTGGAGTGGAATATGAGAAAAATGTCTGTATTTTTACCATGGTTTTTAGTTGAGTGACATCCCATTCGTACCATCCAGGTGGTAATTAAGAGAATTGAAATGGAAACCTATTAGGATTTAGGACATAGTCATATCCCGTCTGGATTACTGCAACATTCTTCTTTGTGGCTTACCAACTAACAGACTAGCACCCCTCCAATCTATCCTGAACTCTGCTGCTCGCCTCATCCATCTGTCCTCTCGCTCCTCCAGTTCCGTGCCTCTCTGCCAATCCCTACACTGGCTGCCAGTCCCACAGCGAACCCTGTTCAAAACTCTAACTCTCGCATACAAAGCTCTCTCCAACCAGGCCCCTCCCTACATCTCATCTCTAATCCAACAGTATCAACCTAGACGCAGCCTCGGCTCTGCTGCTGACCTTCTCCTGTCCTCCACCCTGGTCACCTCCTCTCACGCCCGCCTCCAGGACTTCTCACGTGCAACTTCAATCTTCTGGAATGCCCTCCCGCACCCAATCCGCCACTCCGCAACTCTCAAAACCTTCAAAGGCGCCCTTAAAACTCACTTATTCAGACAAGCATATAATCTGGCTTAACCAATCTTCTAAAGGGTGCATGCCACAAAGCTCAATACTGACTGTTTGTGATCCTTCCCCCTCGTCTTCAACCCTCTTCCTTTAGACTGTAAGCTCGCAAGGGCAGGGCTCTCTCCCCTATTGTATCTTGTACTCATAATATCCATTGTCAACTCTGTAAAACTGCGTTTGAAATAGTATATGTACCGTATGTTTCTACCCTGTCTGTAATTACTACTTTGTAAAGCCCTACGGAAGATGATGGCGCAATATAAATAAACAATAATAATAATAATAGTAACTACAAATACAATTGGCCAGTAAGGAAGCAATGTACCAACATTCCACTGGTAAAAGCTTATGGCCACATATGATAAAGGGAATGTTTTTGGTAAGAATAATAGTATTTATATAAGACCGGAGGCTCCCATTTAAAAGCATCTTCAAAAATATTTTGAAGCAATGCATCTCTAGCCGACTGACTTTACATTGAATAAAATGGGACCATAGTATATCATCAGTACAAAATCATGTTTTATGCAATGTGAAGGACATAAGAGGAAAAATAAGGATTCGGTTTTTGAAGCCCTTTCTGTAAATGAAATGCATTATACAGCATGATATACAAAACACTCCAAGAAAGCATATAGGATAGTAAAGTCCCCAGAGGGAATGTTATGTTTAGGGTACAATCTCTTAATGAAAGTATGCATCTATTCATTTTTCCCATCCCTTGGTGCATGGTAAACATTCCTCCCTCAGCTACAGAGGAGATCCTATTTTCTAGTGCTCCAAATGCTTTCGTGATAAATTTTGTTTCATCAGTGAATTCCTCTACTCCTGGTCCCCGGGGAGCCAGAAGGTCGGAGTGTGTTCTTCAACTATTGTTATGGTGCTGCTATCTAGATATGACATTTTGTATGGCAGCCAAGCAGAGCAATTGCTATTAACCAGCTGGCAAGAGGTGCCTAGCAAATCATGTATAAAATATAATATGGGCCAGAATTCGCCACATTGGTGCAAATTAGAGTAGTGCAAAATATAATTTAGATTTTTTACTGCATGATGCTGCAACGCTAATTATTTAGTAAATGTGTTTCTTGCAATGCTGCCACATGCGCCAGTTACATAGTTACATATTTAATACGGTTATACGGTTAAAAAAAGACATATGTCCAACAAGTTCCACCAAGGGTGTTGGGGTAGGGGAAGTAAAAAGAAAAATCTAAATTATATTTTTCACCACTCTAATTTTCACCGATGTGGCATATTCGGGCAGATATAGCTTAATAAATCAGGCCCTATATCTTCATTTAGCAAAGATATTAAAACTACATATTGTATGTAATATATATATATATATATATATATATATATATATATATATATATAATTAATAGTGGGGCAAACACAATACAACACAATAAAGTATAAAAAATTATATACTGCATACTAATCAGTGGCTTACTGAACACATATTACCCTTGTAAATACATTACTCTGCAGTTCGGCAAAGTGGGATATCATTTCAGTGAGTGTATGGAATTTGTTTTTATACCCCAATCCTTGGGGCAGACAGCAGGCTCGTGCCACTTATGCTTGCTGCATAGACGCTAGAGGCCGACAGAAAACATGTACAAGGTCTATATGCATTAGTGTTGAAGTAGGTGACCGCTGACTTTGGTCGAGGATTTGGGTGGATTGGTCATCTTTTATATTGTTGTGGCTGGGAGCTGCATCAGAAGCCAGTGGTCTAAGTCGGAATATGCCTTTGGTCCATATGTGTCTAATACATACAAAAAAGCAGTTTACATCTGGAAGTTGAACTGGTTGCTAAACTCTCTGATTACATTTCTAATTGAAAGCAATATGCTAGGAACAGACAAAGCATCCATGCTGAAGTGCCCAGCTTGCACCTGGAATGAGCCGCAGCTGTGATCGGCCTTAGCCCTAGTAAGGAAGTACTTTGAAGCTCTTTCCAAGCATTCTTTTTTTCCATACATAGATTTTAAATGACATCCTCAGAAAATGAAGTAGGGGCATTTAGTAGATGCTACTGAATAAACAACACTTACAAGATGTGCTTAAAACAAAGATCTGCTTCTAGAGGGCGGCTCTCTACAAACAGCTGCTCTTATGAGAGATCGCATCTGCTGTTAATTTCCATCTCCAATGAAGGGACAGGAGGGGTAGCCCCTCTCCGCATTGTGTCTCCTGTGAGCAGTGTAAAAGTGTATCCAGAGATCCAGGTCTCATCACTCATACCTGGTCAAGTTGGTCACTTTGATGTCACAACAACCTGGTGGGAATTATTCCTACAAATCAGCTTATTGGTGACAATACACTAAAATGAGAAAGTTACTCACAAATATTAAAAAAAAAAAATCTCAACAGGTCAATTAAAACAAGTTTGTTTTTAAAATGTGAGAAAGATTGTGTGAGCTGCCATTGGTCTGAAAATACTTTCTGCCCGCAGAAGTGGTCATTCAGCCATTTCCAAGAATTATAGTAAAAATGCAACTAGGCATCAAGAAATTCCAAGTGGAGGCCTGTTACCTCTGCACCAATTCTCTGGAATGTCCTACCCCCTACAATTAAATTAACTCACACTATCAACAGTTTTAGACAGGTAGCCTACCTCATCATTCAGGTGACTTGCCATTAACCCCGAGCCCCCCCCCCCCATTACCTTCCTCCCCAAAGCCAGGGGGGGCAGAAGAGCCCATGGACATTAGGCTATGCCGGCTTGTAGCCTGCAGGGCCAGGGGCCACCAAGACTGGCTCCTGCCTCCTGTTCTACAAGCCCCCACAGGTGCCCGGGCTGGTTATGCTGGTTAAGGGGGACCTCGCGCCATTTTGTTGGGGAGGGTTTAAGGTTTTAATTTTTTTAATTTTAAGGTGGAGAAATGGGATGCACTAGATAAGATGGGATACAGGGATGGATGAACAAAGAAGAAATAGTACTGAGTTGGAGAGAAGGATTTTACTAGAGGAGAGAGGATACAGAGGTGATGAGATTAGACAGAGGAAAAGCAATACAAGAATTTAGGTAGAGGTGGAGAGAAGGGTGTGATGGGAGGACAGAGGATACAGAGCTAGTTAGAATGGAGTCAACGCAGAAGAAAAGGTATGAAAATATACAAAAATGATTAACCAGTGGACAGTAAGTGCAGAGGTGGATAAAACAAATCTGGAGAGAATGAATTCACCGGGGGGGAGGGGGGGGTACACATTTTGGGGATTTGATTTAGAGACAACACATGAATGTTGGGATAGTTGCCATTGGCCCCTATTCCTCCCATTTTTTGTCCATGTATACACAGTGTTTACGGTTGAAAAGTACAGCTAGCTGTAACCTAAACCCATTTATGTGCCCAGTTACATTTCAATTACCCATAATTTTTGTGGCTTGTCAAGTATGTTGACATTTTGTGTATATATATATATATATATATATATATATATATATATATATATATATTTGTAGTATATAATTACCATTAAACAGAACCATCAGATGTAGTATGGGACCACAGAAAAGGGCTTAAATACTTAAAGGCAGCCTGCATTATAATTTTAATCCATTCATGACAAAACCACAGACCCTTTCAACCATATTTATCTCTCAATTGACACAGTACTGCCAGAAAACCTAAGACTAGGGGAGAGGGAAACCCCAAACTAGAGAACTATGTAACTGAGGAGGCAGGGCATTCCTAACTGAAAATGGTATACTGGTAATATACACTGCTTAAAGCTGAGCTACAAGAAAACACAAAATCACCCTATAATAAATATATGTGTATGAATAAATCTAGATAGGTCATATATTTGCTTATTTTCTCCAGAAGTTTAAAATTAAAGCTCTGGGCTAGAATTAGATACCAACTCTAGAATGCTGCGTTGTTCCTAACTGGGTCAACATGAAGATTTTATCATGTACAACTAAAAGCTACGTTTTAAACTTTATTCTATATGAACGTAATCTGATCTCTTCATGAGTCAAGCTACATGAGTATCCAGGTCTCTTCCTGGGCACCTTTATTCCCTGTTCTACAGGTGAAACATATTTAGATACAGGGTTCCAAGTGTACAGAGGCTTCCATTAAAGTCAATGGTTTCCAGTTACAGCCGCACTGCTTACCAGGTATCATCCCATCACGGGTCTCTGTGCCACGGTTTGCAGGGGTGCCACACATGCAGTCCAACTGAGTTGGGGTATTTAAAGTGCACCTCCTCACATCTTCTGGCTGTTTTACTGTTCTGATGAAAAGGGGCTTGCATATGCCTGACACTGTCTATGACACTGCTTGTATGCATTGTTATAATTATGCACTTTTATCAATTTCAGAGTGCTGTTTCTTTGTTGGATTGAAGTCAACGGGAGTCCGCGCCCACTCCAAGCCAACCGGCAGGGATGGCTAGCAGTGTGCGCTGCAGGATTGAGCGGCAGGCAAGAGGGTTTTTGGCACAGCTGGTCTGAGGTCTTTTGGAAAATCCACTAAAAGTTTCCTTTAACTCTCGGGTCAGGTTTTTATGTTTGTCCAGGGGTCCAGAACAGAGCTTTACAGTACATCAACTGCAACTCGCCTTTCTTGAACCAAGTCTCTGTTACTGCAGTGAGACCCAAATGATCTCCTTTCAGAAAAGATTTTGTCTAAATAGATAGCAATAAGCTCATTATCAGGTTGACTCTGTTCTTGAATTCATGGAAAATAAGGGTAAAGGATATTCATACCCTTTTATTCACATGCTTAGCTGCAGAAGAAACTTAGTAAACAAAGTAATTTAAAGTGAATGAACCATACAAAAATGTGGCAGTTTTTTTTAATGTTTGAAAGTAAAGTATAGGTGGCAGCAGATCAGGTTGGGGTATAGGTAGGTCTACAGCCTTGTTGAGTACTACCTGAGAGGATTTCAAGTACAAAAGAGAGGCAAAATCTATCCCATTTGATGCGACTAAAGTGCCTGGAGAGAGGCAGCCCCAGAAACACGAGCCTTAGTACCCCAGAACACCCCTAGCACTGTGGTTAGGGAATAAATACCTGCGCATTAAGAGTCTTAAGTTAGTTTCAGAAGATATACTGTAACCGAGGATGAGTTATGATAAGCTGTATCCCACATCTTTTCCCAGTCCTTCGATATGCGATATGATTACCAGTCATTAGCTTAAGAGGTGAAATCTTAGTGATGCCGATATGAATGAAGAATACATATCTGAGATAAGGCCTGGTTCCTTTGGGTTATCTTGCACCTATGTTCTGACTTGGTTCCAAAATGTTTCAGCTGTGGGTAAACTATGCTTCTCCTAGAGGTTCTGGAAGGACAGTGGGCCAGAGTCAGAATTATAGTATGCTTGGTTCTGAATTCCTTTCTCTTTCCAAAGCCTAAAGCTTCTTGGATTTAAACAGTGAGAATATGTAGGCCAAAGGGGCTGCTCCTCCTAGCTTTACTTCTGTTATTAATGGGCACCCTTTACTCAAAGGGCATTGAGCCTCCTTCTGGTGGCAGACCGAACATCATGAAGTTAAAGATCAGATATACTTGAATTCAATCACAAAAGTATCAAACCATACTTATCTTATCACCTACTAATATAGCCTCATGAGCAAGATTCAATTTTAAGAGTTCCATATAGCACATGCAGGTTATAATGACTTTAACTAGATCTATTGATTTAGCCACAAGTCTATGGCCCAGCAAACACCCCTGAGCTATACACACAACTCATATGTGCCCTCTCCCTTCCTGTAATCTCGCAGCACCTCTGACCGCTGCTCTAGAACCCTGTCCCCTGTGGCTGCTGTTTAGTGCAGCATTGTTATTAGGTATCAAAGTATGCGGATATAAACACAATGCCCTCTATTGTACTGGACAGCCACCACGCCCACTGGCTGGAAATTTCAAAATTGAATGTTTTCTCCGCTTTGGGGGGGTTCAATTGGAAAAGAAAGAAGAAACAGGGAACTTAAAGGAGCAGTATCGCGAATTTTTCTTGGTGACTTATATTTAAATGGTACTTTGAATGTAGATAAGTGTTGGAGTAAGAATTACAAATGTAGAAAAAAATGATGTGTGTGTTGAGCAGCTGGAGACTAATAGCTGATGTTTATGTCTTGTCAGTGTCGGGCGCCAACACTCTGGCCTGTTCCACACTGAGGAGAGGGGGAAACAAATGTATCAGTTCCACGCTGAGGAGAATGTATCAAAGTCTCAGCTGTTCAGTGCTGGCAGCCGTCCAGCATCAGATAACATTGCAACATTGCCTGGCCAGAACTTATATATCTAAAACAGAGAGAAAAGCTCTAGAAGTCATTTAGCTGATTTTGACAGTTTTCCCTTCATGTTGGCTCTGCTGCAAAATTGTTCAGTTTACCATTTTCTCTTTTTTTTCCATATGATCTTTCTTTCAGCTTTGTGTGTTTTGAGCAAAGCCCAACCCAGGATTTTCACTATCTGGAGTTTTGTTTTGTGCCCCTAGGGGCATCCCGACTTGGGATGCCCTGATATGTGAAATCCCCAAGTTCGCCTGTGAAAACGTACCTTTCCCTGTCCCACAGCGCATGCGCGGGCTCTCATCCAATCAGATCTGTTTGCACACAGATGGGGAACCTGAGCAGTAACCTTCCTGTCTGCCCGGCCTGTCTAAATGACTATCTGCATGAGCGCACCAGAAAAATGGGGGGATCTGTGGTTATCCAGGGGTCGTTTCACACAGTGGGCATCCTGATTTAGAATGGGGTTTTGTTCCACTTTAATACTTTTAGATTTTCCTTCACAGTTATTCAAAGAAGAATTTCAGTCATTTTCAGTCAGTTTAGTTTATTTTGTATAGATTTTACACATTTGAGTCACCTGGTCTCATAACAAAAGCAGCAGCTCACACACACACAGCCGTTACAGTGTCAGCCTCTGAGGTAAAGTGTTGCTAGGAGACCAGTGGGCTAAATGAAGCAGCTCACTAAATATAAACCCAGCAGATCCCCCTATTCAGCAAATGGACTGAGCTATTATAATTATACAATTTAAAAGAGAGGCATATATTTTTTTCTTTTTCTATCGCCAGATTATTTATACACATGTTATAAGCTATTGTATGGCTATTTAATTATTTATCTTTTTTAATGCAAATTTCGCGATACTGCTCCTTTAAGGGCAATGTGATTATATGGTGTATATAGTAGCTTGGACAATCCCTTTAAAGCCCTATGCCTTCTATGCCTTATATGCACAGGTTAACTGTACCCTATGCTTCTTTCTATTGTTCCTCTTAGTACCGGTAATTAGGTTTTTACACATCGTTACCATCACCAACATAGTTATAGTGGACAGCCATTTAGCCAAATGTATATCAAGCGGATACAGCCTCCTGTAGTTTCCTTTTACACCCCCTCATTGGTCTCAACCCACAACCCATCATCTTTAATCTAGGATCCAGAAGATCTCCTCCATTAGAGGCGGAGAGATTTTCAGACTGAGATAAGGCAGCTTCTAATTCCATAAGAGGGTGGGGGGTAGCCTGCTTCCAATATACAAAATCAAGCATATGACTTGTGGTGCTGATAGACCTCACCTGCTGGGCCTTGTGGGCAGAAGATTCATTTATTTTCAGTTAATATTTCTTTACTGTCAAAGGTGGTTATGCTTTGGTGGGAACATTAATATTCATGCATACAATTTCACAGTCTGATAATAGCACAAATAGTCTAGTTAGGTAAATCACAAAAATGTGACTTACTGAATATATTAACACAAGTAGCTACGATAATTCTGGTTAGATTAAAAGTAAAGCAGCAAAAATTGATTGCTACAATATTTACTGCAGATTGTCCTGGTGGGCTGCACAGGAGGCACTTTAGTAGAGACTTGTATAAGGATGCTGGGAGGACAGGTTTTTGCCCATGTTACCCAATGCCCTTACAACATGGCAACTACAAATTTGCAGTAGATAAAGCAGACCTAAACTTTAGGGACCCTACCCTATCTACTCGCCATGTGTGTGAGCCCTGAATTTAAAAGGACAGCCCAGGCAATGGCAATAATAAGGTTACAATAATAATGTTCCATTTCTTGGATCATACTGTAGATCAAATGTGCTCAACTCGTCAATGGCCACCAACAGGCCAGGTTTTGTGGCTCTCTACACAGATGAACAGGTGGAGTAATTAGACAGAGTAATAGAGTCAACTATACAGAAATCCACAAAAAAATACCTATTGGTGGCCCTTGAGGAAATAGTTGGGGTCCTATGCTGTAGATAGTGTAGCAGGTCTCCAAGGTTTGCTATTCAATATTGCAACAACCACATACGAATTTTGTTGCAGGACCATGCCTGTCCCTTAGCGCTCCCAGTGTGAGTGAACCCCACAAGCCACAGTGGTCGTGCTGCCAGCGGTGATAACAGCAGAGCACGTAAATGACTGCCTGCCTGTAATGAGCCACACCCAGTGATATAAGCAAAGAAAACCCAATGTATTTAGAATCTAATATTTTTTAAATGCTTTTACATGGTGGATTTAGGAGGGGGGAGGACTTAAAGAGATACTCACCTTTAATTCACAAAGCTCTTCATGGGGGGGGGGGGGACATCTGAACACTGCAGTATATATTTATTGCATGTCTGAACCCATTAAGTATGTCACTTTTTTTATAGACAATCTACAGATGTCCTTTAATGCTGAGATATCATGATCTACACAATACCTGATGATTTAAAAGCTCTAGCTTTTTCTGAAGTCAATGAGACATCAAAAAATGGCTGCAAATGTTCAGCACCAGACTAACTTGAGCCTTGTACGATAAACTCTTAGCCCCAGATTTCTATTTCACAACAACCAATTTATTAAGCATGTCAGCTCTCACAGCGGCTTATTTGTCACAACTGCTTAATTTCAAGGAAACATCCATAGAACAGAATTTTAAACACATCCACATCACTTCTGGGAGCCACGCTCCAACAAGATGAAACCTGACAGAGTTTCCACATGGAGAACACACACAAATACCTAAGCAGAAGTACCTACACGCCAAATAAAAGCATATAGCAGATGAGAATGTGGTTTTATGCGTGATATTACACATCAAACTACATTATGTGCGCAGCAGACTGTCACAATCACCATTTGTAGGAATGTGTGGAGGAAAGACCTGTCTGTATTATCAGAAAGTATTTAAAATGAATGATGCTGCTGTGGGGAAATGGCAGTCTGGCTGAATGACATTATCGGGAATGCCAGTCATGTTCAGATCACATCACTTACATCATATTTTGTAGTGTAACAGGAGGAGCAGGGTGATGGGTCATCCAGGCTTCTGAATGTAGCAGGAGGTACCATTAGATCAGTGACAGGTTTGTGGTGTGACAAATTGCATACGCTGCCACACAAACATATCCAATGAGGGGTTACATGCAGCTACACATGTAGCGGTCCGTGTACACCAGGGGGTACATGCAGCAAGTTGAAGGAGTACACAATGATGTTCAGCAGCGTGCCAACCCGGGGAGTCTGATGAGTCTGGTTTATTATTTTAACAGTAAAACATGATTAATTCTTGCTTTAAAAGTGCTACGAGGCCTGTGAGCTATTTATTTTGGTAACATTTATTGGTCCCCTAGTTGGAAATACTTGTTGCTAGGGGGTACTTGGCATAAAAAGGTTGAGAAACATTGCCCTAGATCACCCTAGGTCAGATCCACCTATGAGCACAAGGCACCCTGTCTTACCTGCCAAAGGGGCAATTGTCGTGCTTAGGTCCAGTATCTCTGTGACTCCCTGCTGGATCCCGAATTTACACCCTGATATGTACACTGGTGTATTAGACCATTTGATGTTAGTGATGAGCCGAGGTTATTTAGGATTTTTATAAACCAAACAGGCAAAACAGTAGTCTGCATTTTTGTATTTCTTCCACTCAGGGAACAGATTACTTTAAAGTGGGACCTGGCGATTTTGCATGCCCCACTGTGTGAGCCTCCCCAGATCGCCTGCATGAGCCTTACCTTTCCCCGGCCCTTGCCGCGATCACTGCGCAGCAGCTTTATGCCGTGCATTAGTATGCGCGTCATAAATCGGCGATTGGACGAGTCCATGCGCTGTAGGATCATGAAAAGTGGGTTTACTCTGGGACCTGGGGGGTTTCACACAGCGGTTTCTCAACCTGCGGTTCATCTACTCAGCAAAGTTCAGGGGTGCACTCTGACAGGTCTGGTATATTATTTTACCAGCAAAACATTATTTCTTCTTCCTTTGAAAGAGCTTTGGCGTTACTGTAACATGTAGGTAAACACCTTAATTAGCGGTCATGTTTTGGTGTTGATAATATATATATTTATAAATGATATATTTATTATATACATATGTCTAATTATATGTACAGTAGTTGCATTTTTACAAAAATGGCAAAAACTGTAAATCAGAATAAAGATATTTCCTGTGGAGCTTGTCTCTTTGACCTGACACCTACCTTCATGGCCATTAGCTCTTGCATTAGGACAGCATTCTCCAGATCTAGCCTCTGGCTGTCTCCCTTTGGCTTTACATCATAGCTCAAAGGATCAATATGTATGCTTTCCAGTTCCAGCATGGTGAGCTTCACTGCAGCCCGGTCATTCTTCAGCTGCTGAATATAATCTTTCAACCTCTGCTCATCCTCTTTTGTAAACTCTGTATCACAGCTACTGGCAGTAGAACTGGTAGTACTGAAATAATCACGAGAAATGGATATTAGTTTACTATATATAGATACAGTTCCATAGTTGAACTCAATAAAATTAGTAAAGCACAAACTTGCTTTTCTCCAGCACAAAGCAAATAAAATTACTGAGACCTAATTTATATACAATCAGGCTACAAGCACAAAATCTTAGCTTGGGGGAAATGTTTGTTGCGGATTTAATTTTACAAAACTGCTGAACATTTTCAGCGGGTTGCAATGTCAGTAATGTGCATTGAATTCTAAATGGTCTGGCCACTGAACGAAAAACATTTGGAGTTAAAAACGCACAACTGTAAAGCACTGAGCGGCGTCAGCGGTTTTCTCTGTAGGACATTCAATGCCGGTCGCACTCTAAAGCGTTGGGAACTAGGTCATGAAGCCGCAATAGCAAAGTGAAAAACTTGAGATGAGAAGAAACTAGAACATCTCTGGTTTGATTAAGTAAGGGGCTATGCAACTGCTTTCACTATGTTATGCCCATAAAATGATTTCCCTACTCTGCCCCTTTATTTAACTTTGCTCATTTTGGCAAACCACACTTCTTTATGATCCAGCCCTATATTATACTGTCCTCTGACCTTCAGATGAAGGTGGTTTTGGAAATGGGAAGCTTTCCTAATTTCTGAGCTAATCTCTTATCTGCCTTGCTCGCCTTCTTCTTTATAATTTATAATCTTATTTATAATACCCAAAGTACTTTTCTCAAAGCTAATTCCCTAATCCTGTATACCATTCTGTGCTATCCCTAGACTATCCTCTATTAACAATAAGAAAAAGCCAGCATTAGAACATTAGTGCCACAAAATTCAAATGAATAAAAATCCATCTTGGAAATGGTTAAATGCCCTACTTATTATAGTGCTTTCTGCCTAAAACGCCATGCTTGCCCGCAGGTGCCAGTTAGGCGCCCCTGACACAATGCTGGAAACTGTGAGCATAACCAGCTCCAAGCTAGGCCAATGGCTTTCAATCTGTCAGCAAGGAGAGCTGAGATGAGCACATGGTTGAAAAGATTTAATGAAAGCCCTGGTGACAAAGAATATAATTGTGTATTTCATAATGCTGACTTCAAACTAGCTTGCCACCGTTAGGGATGGACATTGCGACACAGTGAATGTAGCATATAGCTGGAGCTTCCAGAAGAAGTAAGGCTCAACTCCTTGAGGGATGAAGCGTGCTCATGCTATACTTGTACAGAGCCAGAATAGTGGGCTCCATTCCAGATCTTAATCTTATAGCCGTGTCTGCGTGCTATTCAGCTAAGCTAAAATATGACGTGAACAAATTTGCTGGATTTGATAATCTAATAGCATTAGCCAAGACCAACATCTTTTCTAACAAGGTTTTAGAACACATCAATCTGAATCTACCTCTGTTATTACCAGCAACCTAATATACTTTATCTGGATTAAAGGAATAATCCCGACAAGGTTGATACATACAGCTTTATTTATTTTACATCACGGACATCAACAAAGGACCAGGGACAAATACTTGGTAGGTCTGTCTACACACTCTAAGGTCGAGTCTTCTCTGGCTTTAGGCTGCAGCATCAGGCGTATGGCCAAACATCAACCCTGATTGCATGCTGGACATCGACAACTGACCGTGTACTGAGTTAGGAGTATTTGAAGCCAGTGGAGAATCTCTTCAAACCATTCTCACAGGAAGAGGTCATTGTTCCATTTCTATCTGGAGTTAAAGTTAGGACATCCCAAGATTTAATATAAGCCTCTAACATCCTACCAGGGATCTTAAATATTATATTAATTAGGTCTTGCTGCAAGATACGTATGCTAATCACTCAGCTTCCATGCAGTTTCTTTCAAGCATTTTTAGAAGAAAGACAAGAAAGGGCAGTTCCAGTAGAAACTTCCAGTCAATGTACACACATATGTGACTGGCTGTAAGTGGGAGCAGCATTACTTATCTTGATCCACAACAGAAATGACTCCCAACGCAGTACTACAGAGTGGGCAACAGGCTGGCTAAACAGACCAAAAACAGGAACATAAGCCATAAACAATGCAGCATAACCCAGTGTTCTCCAACCCTCTCCTCAAGAGCCACCAACAGGTCATATTTTGTACACAGAGCCAGCTCTATAGCTCTGTGCACTAATTACTTCAGCTATGCATCAGTTTGAAGAGAAGGGAATCCTGATCCATTGCAGGCTTTCAAGGACAGGGATGGGGAACACTGGCATAACCAATAGGAAAGCTCACATAAGGAAGAAAAAATGATAAGTAAATAGAAAACAAGAGAAAACTGATGGAAAGTCTAAAGAGGGGAGGAGGGGCAGGGGAAAAAGAAAAAAAATAGACTAAAATGACAATAAATGGGAAAAAATACAAGTTCTGTTGTTTTACTGAAGAAAATTTGTACATTTTTGGTGTTTATGCTGTACGAAGAAAACCCAGTGTGGCTGGCCATGGAATCTAAAAGCCCTCCCCCAAGCCGGGATGCCCCACTGTGTGACCCACCCCCCCCCCCCCCCCCCCCCCGGCTGCAAAACTCACCTGATTCCTTGCTCCCTCACCTATGTAAATATCATGCAGCCACGTTCCCTGCATCTTTGAGCTGTGAGCCTATCTGGCTGGGGTTGGGAGCGCATTCAATGCTGGGGATGTCGCCCTTCTTGCTCCCGATTGCCATAAACCGAGCTGCTTGCCAAAAAATAAAGCAGATCAAAACCCACCAAATTTGTGAAATACTTTTGGCCAAAGCCCCTGCCAATAATCCCCTATTAGGGTGTACAACTAGAAATGGATATTTTCACTTTTTGAATTGTCCATGAACACTAGTTTTTTTGCAATCCGTGTGTAAAATGGCAGGGGATCAGTCATTGCATAGGTATGGCAATTACATCATTGCCACACACAACAATGGCAATGAATGGAGGAGGCGGGGCTTTACAGCTAAAACAGGTGCCATTATCTGGGATTAGAGTGAGGCTGGAGCAGTGAAAATTGGCAAAAGGTGCTCTTCATAGGGGGAGAAATTCAGGGGATGCTAGTTAAAAATGTGGGTTTTGGTTCGTTTTAAGTATGCAGGGCAAATGGCTCTGATTGAACGAGAGTCTGCGCAAACGCCATAGGACCAGGAAGAGGTGACTTCCACTGGGCGAACTGGGGGGGATTCACACAGGGGGGAATACCAAATTGGGATCCCCGGGGGGCGGCAAGGAACAAAACATGGGATAGCTGAAACAATTTTGTTCTGCTTTAAAAGGAAAGTCCATTTTTTGATGGAATTTGTGAGTCACAAAATGTTTTCAAGGTGCTGAGCATATCTTTTATTTCTGGTTGGCAGATGTGCTGGCAAGAAAAAACACTACCTGCAGTTGTTATTAGCAACCGCACACCAAGATCTACAACAAAAGAGAAGCAAGAACTGTCACACAGAAGGTTGCTTCTGGGCATGTGTGAGGTTGAGAAAGTTCCCTCACATTCGCAGCGGCCATAGCAGCAGTGTTCTGTGTGTACAGGGCTCACATCACTCTTCTTGTAGATCTTGGTGTACAGAATTGGGCCTTCATTCAGTAACATTAGAAAACAATTCACTGTTGCTGAAGACAATGAAAGGCAATGCCACATCTTGCTACAGTAATAAAAAGGAGTAAAAAGTTCACTACTATTATTAGAAGTAAAAAGTGCCATTGCCTTTCATTGTCTCCCTAGCTGGTGATCCAGCAACAGTGGTATTCTCATTTTTTTCTTCTCCTAAAGTGATTGCTCGCTCCTGTGCACAGAGGCTTTGCGGAACATTAATATGCAAAGCAAACGGCTCTGAATGGATGAGAGCCTGTGTATGCTGGGTTAGGTGATGGGGAGGATGGTAGCATGGTGGGACTGGAAAAATACAATTCTGTGAAACTCACCTGTAGAATTGTTTTTGAATATATCCAGTCCAGGTCGTCCCAGAAGTGATGACAGTTGGGTTATCCACCTCCAGGTTGCGCTCAACTGCAAGATCAAAAGCTGTCGCACCTCCCGGCCCCCTATAAAAGCAGGTGTCTCACCAAGATTCCCCAGTGGTTAAAAAGCAGTAAGAAAAGAGACAGGCTGGGAGACCAAGAACCATGTTAATTCACATAGTTTCAGCATGTACTCTCTCCAACATAAACTAAAGGATAACGATCCAATATAAAATGGTAATCACCATAACAGGCAAACAAGAGATAAAGAAACCAAGGGCGGGGTGGGACGACCTGGACTGGATATATTCAAAAACAATTCTACAAGTGAGTTTCACAGAATTTTATTTTTCACTATATCTAGTCCAGGTCTTCCCAGAAGTGATGACAGTTGGGGCATCCAAAAGCAGTGTCCATTAAGGTGGGATCCCCAGTGCGGAACAGCATGTAGTTCATTTCACTACCGCCTGAAGCACCTTTCGGCCAAAGACAGCGTCAGCTGAGGCCCTAACATCAACCTTGTAAAATTTGGTAAAGGTATGAACAGAAGACCAAGTGGCGGCCCTACAAACTTGTTCAACGGATGCCTGGTGCTGAAAAGCCCAGGAAGCACCAATAGCTCTAGTAGAATGAGCTGTAACACGAAAAGGGGGTCCCTTCCCCTTGGCAGAATATGCTTGCACCACCGCCAGTCTGATCCACCTTCTGAGAGTGGACTTGGCCGGAGGTAAGCCCTTCCTAGAACCCTCAGTGAGAACAGAGAGCGAATCCGATTTCCTGAAGGATTCAGTCGCAACCAGGTAGTACTTAATGGCTCTGACCACATCAAGGGAATGGAGGGTCCTTTCCTTAGAATTAGTCGATGCAGGACACAAGGAAGGCAAGACAACTTCCTCATTAAGGTGAAAGGGGGAAACCACCTTAGGCAAAAAATCGAGTTTAAAGTGAAACACCACCTTATCCTTATGCCTTATGCCGTTCAAAGTAAGGAGGCTTCATACAAAGCGCAGCCAGCTCTTTGTGCGACTCACCGAGGTGATAGCTACCAAAAAGACCACCTTAAGGGTCAAAATAGACAATGCAGCATCGCACAAAGGCTCAAAGGGGGGACCCTGGAGAGCAGAAAGCACCAAATTAAAGTCCCACACCGGTATTACAGATTTATGCGGTGGACATACATGGGTAACTCCTTGGAAAAAAGTTTTGATGTCTATGATTGGCAAAAGATCTTTGGAAAAAAATGCCAAGGCCTAGACCTGGCCCTTAAGGGTGCTCAGCTGGAGACCCAAGTCTAAACCGTGTTGCAAAAACTCCAATATTCTAGAGATAGAGAAAGTACGGCAAGGGAAGTTCTTGGATTCACACCAAGCAATGTAGGCATGCCAAACTCTGTAGTATATCATGGAAGAAGACTTCTTACACGCCTGAATCATGGTCTGAACAACCGTGGTTGAAAGCCCCTTCTCCAGGCCGTCAAAGCCAGCGTCTGTAAATTGGGGTGCCGCAGCGACCCCTGCGTGAGAAGCCCTGGGTCGTCGGGCATGATGGAGCGGTCGACTGACATCTGAACTATGTCCGTGAACCAACTCCGCCCTGGCCAGCGAGGAGCCACCAGGATGGTTGGAACCCCCTCCTGTGCTATCTTGCGCAACACTCGGCCCAGGAGTGGAAACAGAGGGAACATAAAGGAGCCTAAACTCCGTCCAAGGAATTGCTAGAGCGTCTGTGGCAAATGCTAGAGGATCTCTTGACAGGGAGACAAATCTCGGGAGCTTGTGATTGTGTCTGGATGCAAACAGGTCCACGTCCGGCTGACCCCAGCAGGGACACAGAGCGTGAAATATCTTGTTGCTGAGAGACCATTCCCCCAGGCATGAGGCACTCCTGCTCAGGGAGTCTGCCTCCAGGTTTTCTATTCCAGGAATGTAAACCGCTGAGATGCAGGGAACATTCTCCTATGTCCAAGCCAGAATCTGGGTCACCTCCTTGGGGGCTCGCTTGCTCCGAGTCCCGCCCTGGTGATTGATGTAGTCGACCGCCGTTTGATTGTCTGAGCGAACCTGGATCGCACAACCTCTCAGATGGGGCGTCAAGCAAAGAAGCACCAACCGGATCGCTCTCAACTCCAAGATATTTATGGGCAAGTGGGCCTCCAGTGGCCCCCACTGACCCTGGATCTTCTGTGTTTGCCAAAAACCTCCCCAGCCGGTCAGCCTGGCGTCCATGGTAACAATCTCCCACCGGGGAGTCAGAAAGGACTTGCCTACCAGTAAGTTCCTGGGGTCCAGCCACCACAAGAGAGACTGCCTGGCCAGGGGAGACAGTGAAAAACTCCTTTTCAAGGGACTCCTGAATCCGGTCCCAAACTGTCAACAGATTCATGTGGAACTGAGCAAAGGGCAATGCCTCGAAGCATGACACCATAAGACCCACCAGTTTCATCCCCAGATGGATCGATGGCCGCTGACAAGACAGTAAGGCCTGCACTTGCGTCTGGAGGCCCGCCACCTTCTGCTGGGGTAGGAATACCTTGACCTGTGAGGTGTCCAACGTCATGCCCAGAAAGGACCTCACCACTGAGGAAGTGATAGACGACTTGGGGTAATTGATTAACCAACCGAAATCCTCAAGAGTGGATAACACCGTCCGGATGTCGCTCTCGGCCTACTGAAGGGAATGAGCCGCAATCAGCAAATCGTCCAGATAAGGAAGCACGCGGATGCCCTGGTTCCTCAGGATAGCCATGACGCCCGCCAGCACCTTGGTGAACACACGGGAGGCTGAGGATATCCCGAACGGCAGTGCCACAAACTGGTAATGCTGATCCTCCAACGCAAACCTCAGGAACCTAAGCGTTCTTGATGTCCACAGTGGTCATGAAGTAGCCGGGTCGAAGCGAGCTCACCGCGGACCGTAAGGTATCCATGTGGAAATGGCCTTCAGGTCCAGGATAGGTCTCAGCGTTCCGTCCTTCTTGGGCACCGTGAACAGATTGGAGTAGAAACCTTGACCCCGTTCCTGACAAGGCACGGCACTAATTACACCTGACAGCAGAAGGTGTTGGACGGTCATTCGTAGGCCCTGAGCCGTCAATGGGTTCTGGGATATCCGCGACTGAAGAAATCTTGAGGGCGGCCAAACTGCCAGTTCTATTTTGTAACAGGAGGAAACCGCCTCCTGAATCCACTGATCTGTGACGAGCTGTCTCCAGACGTGAGCAAATAGCAGAAGCCGTCCCCCCACCCGAATGGGTGAGGGCGCCTCCTCATGCCTGAGGGGCCTTGGACTTAGATCCCCAGGAGGGATTGGCTTGGCCGCGGGACCTGCCTCATCCACAGGAGTCTCTGCGAGTACCTGAAAATGAAGAGCCTCTTCCTCCTCGAAAGGAGTGATAGGCAGATGAACCCCGTAAGGGCCACGCAGGCCTCCGTCGCTGGGGGAGTCTTCCGTCCATAACCAGGAGGTCCAGACACTCCCCGAACAATCTGTGGCCCATGACGGGAATACTAGTGAGTGACTTTTTGGCCGCGGCATCAGCCGACCATTGGCGCAACCAGAGCGAGCGGCGAAGCGCAACAAGCAGGGCCGAGACCCTGGCACCGAGCTGGACACCATTATCCATGGCAGAAACAACAAAGGCAATAAACTCCATGCAAGCCTTGAGGTCCTTATACTCCTCCACCTGCTTGCGAGCCTTAGCAATATCCACAAGATGTCTCACCTTCTTTCTAATGGCCAGGGAGACAATAGCCGCGGCACACACAGGGCGAAACCAAGCACCGGCAAAGGTGAAGGCATGACAGACCAGCTGATCCATGCGCTTGTCAGCTGGATCGCGTAGGGAAGCAGTATCGGGTGAAGGCATGACCGAAGTGTTGGATAGGCCCGACACGGGGGCATCCACCTCTGGAGGACGGGACCATAGCCGGACCAGCCCCTCAGAAAAGGGATACCGCCTGTCCAGGCCCTTGGGCACCGACGGTAACTTTTTAGGCCTCTCCCATTCCTTGAAAATCATGTTAGAAATTGGGCCTGTCTCTCAGGCCTAAACAAATCACCCTGCTTCTGCTTAGCCACTCTAGGAGGGACAATGTGCAGTGTCTCAAAGACTGCAGCAAGCAACTTCTCCGTATCATCAGGGAGCCATGTATCCTTGTCCGAGGAAGAACCGGCCCGCTGTCATAGCCAACACAATAATCCATCGTGGAGATGGAATCCTCATGCAACTCGCCCTCCTCCACGGAGCGGGGGCCTCCGAAGACAGCACCATCATCATCACCATCATTATCAGAATAAACCGGCTCAATATGCCGCCTTTTACTCGTGGCCTTCTTAGGAGCCGAGCGAGAGATCTGTCTCTCAAGGCTGGCCACCCGATAAGCCAAATCAGCTTGGGACCCCCTACTGGCTTCCCCCTCGCTGGGAGCTGAGTGCAGAAGCGGGGGTTCTGGAGAGGCCGCAGGCAATAACGGGCTAGGGGCAGATACACCCGCCCGATCATGCTTCAAAATAACACCTGGCGCAAGTGACACAAACCGTGCTGAGTCCGCCCAGAGGGCTAGCACCGCACATGGGGCAGAGCTTCACCCGCCCAGATGGGGCCCCTAGCTCACTATCCCCAGAAGCCTCCATTATGGTGATTAGAGCAATGATATGCAGGTTACAAGGCACTGACGGCCCAAACCTGACAAGCCCCAGAATTAGTCCCTCTTATGTGATCCCTCTTAACAGGGAGAGGACGTGGGGGGCGGGGGTGGAGACCGGGAGGAACCACAACCCTTAATCTATCAAGGGGCCCACCTGAAAGACACAAACAGAAAATACCATTTTCTGATTACTCACCTGTAAAATGGGTATTATAAGTATGTCACACACCCTGCTTGCAATATTCATGACATATGGGTTATGGCCAGTAGAGGGCGAACTTTGCAGAGATGACAGGAAAAAAAGGAGCCCCTCCCGGTCCATAAATACCTGGGACCTGCCACACATTCCCCAGTATAGGACAGCAGTAAGGGGACCAGGAAGAGCCAAATATAAACAATCATAACACTAAAAGGTTCACCATATAAAAGATCGAAAATACCAATAAGGGCGGGATGAAGCGGGGTGTGTGACATACTTATAATACCCATTTTACAGGTGAGTAATCACAAAATGCTATTATTCCAAGTATGTCACACACCCCGCTTCCAATATTCATGACATATGGGACATCCAATAGCAGTGTCCATCATGGGTGGGGATCCCAATACGGCAAAAAATGCACAAATTTTAAACCACTGCAGCTTGCAGAACCTTGCGGCCAAAAACAGCATCCGCTGAGGCCCGCACATCAACCTTGTAAAACTTGGAAAAAGTATAAACGGTGGACCAAGAAGCAGCTTTACAAACTTGTTCAACAGAAGCCTGGTGCTGAAAAGCCCAAGAAGCCCCAACAGCACGAGTAGAATGAGCAATGATCTGAAAAGGGGGAACCTTCCCTTGGCAGTATAGGCCCCAAATAGTACTTCACACAACGAACCACATCCAAAGAGTGCAAAACCCTCTGCTTGTCATTGCTAGGCTTAGGATACAAGGAAGGGAGAACTACATCCTGATTGAGGTGGAAGGCAGAAACCACCTTAGGAAGGAAATCTGGCTTAAAGCGAAATACCACCTTGTCCTGGTGTCTCTCAAAGTAAGGGGCCTGAATGGACAGAGCCGCCAACTCAGAGACACGCCGAACAGAGGTAATAGCCACCAAAAAGGCAACTTTTTGAGTGAGCATAGAAAGTGCAACATCCTGCACCGGCTCAAAAGGAGGCCCCTGGAGGGCCAACAGAAAATCCCAAACGGGCAACAAAGGCTTTCTAGGAGACCGCACATGAGTAACCCCCTGGAAAAAAGTCTTAACCAGAGGATGTAGAGCAAAAGACCTTTGAAAGAAGACAGTCAGAACAGAGACCTGCCCTTTCAAGGTACTAAGCTGGAACCCCAGGTCCAGACCACGTTGAAGAAACTCCAAAATCCTAGAATTAGAAAACACCCTGCAAGGCAAGGCCCTAGCCTCACACCAGCCAAAATAGGACCTCCAAGTCCTGTAGTATATGTTAGAGGAAGATCTCTTCCTAGCTCTAACAAGAGTCTGAATCACAGCCTCAGACAAACCTTCCTCCCTTAAGATGGAGGTTTCAGCAGCCACGCCGTCAAAGCCAGAGTTTGTAAATTAGGGTAACGTAGTGGACCTTGAGAGATCAGATCCGGAAACAGGGGCAGCCTGTACTGATCTACCGCCAGCCTTACGACGTCTGCGAACCAAACCTGTCTTGGCCACCTTGGGGCCACCAGAATTGCTGGCGCACCCTCTAGACGCAGCTTGCGCACCACCGTGCCTACCATGAAGAAGGGGGGAAACAGGTACAGGAACCCCAGATCCCTCCAGGCAAGAGACATGGCATCCACTGCCAGGGCCAGAGGATCCTGAGACAGAGACACAAACATTGGGAGCTTGTGATTGTGACGAGAGGCAAAGAGATCCACCTCTGGAAACCCCTACTTGTGACAGAGGGACTGGAATACCTTGTGGATGACAGACCATTCCCCTCGGCGAGAGGATCCCCTGCTCAGGGAGTCCACCTCCGTGTTTTCCACTCCCGGAATGTACACTGCTGAGATGCATGGAACATTGTTCTCCGCCCATGCAAGAATCAGAGAAACTTCCCTGAGGGCACTCCTGCTGCGATTCCCTCCTTGGTGATTGATGTAAGCTACCGCAGTTCGATTGTCTGATCGAACCTGAACCGTTAAGCCGCATAGGTGATGCGTCAAGCATGACAGAACCAACCGAATAGCTCTCAGCTCCAAGACATTGATGGGGGTGTGAGCCTCCTGAGGACCCCACAGCCCCTTGAACTGACGCGTCTTCCAAAAACCTCCCCAGCCCGACAGGCTGGCATCCGTGGTAACCATCTCCAAACAAGGGGTCAGAAAGGATCTGCCCCTCATCAGATTGCTTGGTTCCAGCCACCACTGAAGGGACTGCCGAACCCGGGGATACATCATGAATGACTGATCCAATGACTGCGGACATCTGTCCCAGGCCAACAATAGATGGAGCTGGAGCGACCTCATGTGGAACTGAGTAAAGGGAACTGCCTCGAAGGAAGCCACCATCAATCCCACCAGTCTCATCCCTAGCCGGATAGAAGGACGAGGTTTGGACAGGAGAAGACGTATCAGATCCTGAACCATCTGCACCTTGGACTGAGGAAGGAAAACCCTGGTCCGAATGGTATCCAGATTCATGCCCAGAAATGAGATCTCCCTTGAGGTGGAGAGAGAAGACTTGGCATGGTTGATCACCCAGCCGAACCTCTCCAGCATCACCACCACCATGCCTTGTGTCCAGCTCCGCCTGATTGAGAGAGGATGCCGTAATGAGGAGGTTGCCCAAATACGGCACAATGTGAATGCCCTGGGCTCTGAGAAGGGCCATTATGCCCGCCAGCACCTTGGTGAACACCCTTGGTGCTGAAGTCAACCCGAAAGGGAGGACCACAAACTGAAAGTGCTGATCTCCCACCACAAACCTGAGAAATCTCTGGTGTGCTGGGAAGATTGGTACATGAAGGTAAGCATCCTTGATGTCTATGGATGTCATGAAATTCCCCTGACGAAGGGAATTGATGGCTGAGCGCAGAGTCTCCATGCGGAACTTCTTGGTTCTGATGAACCTGTTGAGAAGCTTCAAATCCAGAATGGGTCTTATGGATCCATCCTTTTTGGGAACCGTGAAGAGGTTGGAATAATAGCCCCGGCCTCTCTCTGAGAAAGGCACCGGGCATATGACATCCGTGACCAGAAGATTCTTTACAGCCAACAGGAGCCCCTGCGCAGCCCGGAGATCCGAGGGGACCCGAGACCTTAGGAATCTGGGAGGAGGCCGGTACTCGAACTCCAGTTTGTACCCGGAAGAGACCACTTCCAAGATTCATTTGTCTGTGACCTCCTGGGCCCAGACCTGGAAGAAGTGCCGCAGCCGTCCCCCCACCCGCAAGGGTGAGGGCGTCCCCTCATTGCTGAGCTGTCTTGGCAGCAGGCTTGGGCTTGGAACCCCAGTTAAGGCCTGGACGTGCGCGTCCTCTGCCTCTGTTCCAGGAATCACCTCTGAAATTAGAGTAGGCAAAGCCTCTGCCTGCTCTGGCACCACAAAAGGAAGGATTGAAGAAGCTTGCCCCCCGAAAGGGTCGACGCTGCTTCTTACGCTGAGGTAACTTTCCACCTTTAGCCACTGAATCCAATTTATCTCCGAACAGCCTTATACCCAGGAAGGGTAGCGCTGTGAGTGATTTCTTAGCTGCAATGTCAGCCGCCCACTGGCGTAGCCAGATCGATCGGTGAATAGCCACCAGCAATGCCGAGGTTCTACTACACATAATAATCGCACCATCCATAGCAGATAAAACAAAGGTCACAAATAATTTACACCGCTTAAGGGCTGTGAATTCATCACTGGCCGGGTTAAGCTGGGAACCACTCAATAGGTCCCTAACCACAGACCTGGTAGCCACAGTCTCGAGCGCCGAGGCACAAACAGGCCGCAAGGCTGAGCCCACACTGGCAAAGGCAAGGCATGCCATCTGATCAAAGCATTTGTCCTCACCATCTTTAAGATTGGCGGCGTCTGGAGAATGTACAACGGAGGTGTTGGACAATCCCAGAACGGGCGCATAGACCTCGGGAGGGGACGACCAGCACTTCATCGCGTCCACCGGGAAGGGATACTTCCTATACCATCCCTGAGGAGCACCGGGGAGCCGGCTAGGCCTCTCCCATTCCTAAAGAATCATGCAATCAAAATGATTCTGATTTGGGAACTCCAAGCGGGGCTTAGAAGTCCCAAAAAAATTCCCCCTTCTGCGGGGGGTCTCCGCTGGCGGAGAAATATCCAGTATCTCAAATAGATGGGCCAGGATCTTGGGCGTATCCACAGTATCAAAAAACTGCTGATCCTCAGCATCAGATTCCTCAAACAATTCCCCCTCCTCAAGTGGGGAATAATCAGACCAGTCCAGTACCGGCGGCCGGCGACAGATGCCTTCTCTTAGCTGGGGCCTTTCTGGCCGCAGAGCTAGAAATCAACTTTTCGATGTTGGCCAGCCTAGCACAAACATCAGCTTGCGACTCCCCGCTAATGACAGTGTCACTTGGGGTACGGATAAGGCGGGGTGGGGTAGGTGATGAGGCCGGCGGCACGGACCCAGACGCCTGGGACCTCGACTGCCGCGTAATGGCCTGCTGTGCACATGGAATACAAATAAACACATTATCCCCCGCAAGGGATGCCCCACAAACCACACACTGCTGGGGTTGCCCCGAAGGGAGCCTGAGCCCGGTATCCTGGGAAGCCTCCATATGGTGATTTTTTATGGTAGTCGCAATGACCAGTGGGAATTATGCCAGTAAGCTACCCGGGATGCCCCTTAACGTCTGTTAGTGGGAGGATTTGCAAAGCCCCTATTTGAGTGAGGGACCTAAGGACCGGGAGAACCCCCTTTTAACTATCAAGGAAAGTAATCCCCCTGGAAGACATAATAAAAAAGGGTACCATAAGCATGAAGTCATTACAGCAATCATACATCCAGATATAATCACAGTCATACAATATATCTGTATAACCTTAAAGTATATATCAAAGATAACGCAGCATACAAGGCACCCCAATAGAATACGATTATGCATAACAAAAAAGGCAGATAATAGAATGAGCCCCGCAGGGCACTCACAGTTAGGATGCAAGATGGCGACCGGACACCCAGCAGCAGCAGCATCAGCCAGGCCAGGGGAAGAGGAGGAGGGCGGGCCAACGCGGATCGTGCGCAGCGTGTGGCCCCGCCCCCCTCCTGCTGGTAAGAGTGACCGTGGTTCTCAGCCATTGCTGGGAACCTCCGTGGGCGCCAAAAGAGAGGGGGGCGGGCCGCATCAGCGCGCCGAGCGCCCAGCCCCGCCCCCTCTCCTGACTAACAGAGAAGCAAAAAACATGGCCGCGCCGTGATCCGGGCCGCCATCTAACAGACGCGGCCTAGCAACAAGTGAAGCAAACAGCCACACACACCACACACACACACACACACATACCACACTGACAGCTAATTGGCCAGGCGCCTCGACTGCAGTATTCTCAGAAATACTACCAGTACCAAGAGCCACACCAGAGAGGCAATGGGAGATTGGAGGAGTAAACAAGTGTCTCAAAAATTGGGGGAAAAGGAGGGGTTTGGATTCCTAGAGAACTGGGCAGACTTCTCAGTGGGCTACAGGTTCTTTGGCAGGGATGGGCTGCACCTCAATGGGAAGGATGCATCTGTCCTTAAGGAAAGGATGGCTAAAGAATTGAAGGAGAAAAAAGAGACATTGGGGGTAGCAATGGAACTGGGGGAGGAGAGAGGGGAGTAGCCCGAGCAGGCTAATGAACATAATTAAAAAAAATCACCCAAATCGTCTGAACTGCATGCTTACTAATGCTAGAAATGACAAATAAAATGGATGAACTAGAGCTGATATCAACAGAGGAACAATATAAAATAGTGGGGGTAACCGAGATATAGCTGGATGAAAGATATGATTGGGCAGTAAACCTACAGAACTAAATAAACCTAACGTTGAGAATGTATAAATATATTTGGGGTTAATACAAAGATCTGTTCCATGAACTATTTAAACTCCTGAGTGTAAAAATTACTCAAGAGTATCCATTAAGGTTAGAGGAAAGGTGCATTCTCCACCGACATAGGAGGGGATTCTTCTCTGTAAGAGCAGTGAGACTATGGAACTCTCTACCAGAGGAGGAAATTATGAAGGATACATTAAAAACGTTCAAAAGTGGCCTGGATGCTTTCGCTGCATGTAATAACATTTCCAGCTATGGCTACTAGACCACTGGAAGGAGATAAACAGGCTGAACTGGATGGACTATAGTCTTTATTTAGTCTTACATACTATGTTACTATGCCCCTCTGTCACTTGGTGCACACAATTAGTAAAATATAGTGGTGGTAAATTCTGGATAACATCGTCGGCTTCTCGAGCTGGTTATATGTCAATAAGCAGGCACTATTTCAAATTCGAAAGTCAAGCAATAAGGAGGTAAAATCTTATATAGTGTCTTATAAGTAAAGGATAGGGAATGTTAAACTGCAAAGTAAAACTGCTGATCACAGTGGCTGTGAAAAAGTTACAGTGAACAGGCTGCTCTCTTCTACAGCCTCATAAATCTCTGGAGGGCTGGTAATCATCTTCTGGTAGAAGGTTAGGTCACCCATTAAAGTGTCTGTCTGCAGTGCTGCATGATCTCAGTTATCAGCCAGGGAATACCATCCCATCATGGCTGGTATTATGTTGCACGGTTTTCCAATCATTAATGAGCAACTGCAGCACTATTAACAATGAGTCTAATTCCTCCCTGTGGTGTGATGCTGGCAGTATAAAATATTGATAATGAATATGTTTCCTAAGTCAGGTTTATGGAAATCTGATAAACAAAACTTAATGTCCTTGAATACCTTTCAAATGATGGAGATTACACCTCCCCCTACTGACAGACAAAATGAGAAAGTAGATGATATATCCGTAATGCACTTGCTTCTCTTCGGAAAGAAAAGTCTATTTTTCCTCTTATTCTGAAAAATTGGTCATAGGCACAGTTCCACAGTATGGGAGTGCAGCTTATATGCCAAGTGCCATTATGAACTTCTTGATTATCCGACATAGTAATATTAAGGAAATATTTTTGTTTTTAACCTATAGAAGCCACTGTTTATTGATAGTTGGCCATAAATCCTCAGATATTTCCCCTGAATGCTAAACAGGGAACCAATTCTGGTGAAATTGAAAGTGGGCTCCTTGAGAAGCTTGTTCCAGGGAAGGTTTGGGCCCACTTTAAGCATAAATACCCCCATGTCAGCCAAATAGTTCCTCAGTTAGCCTTACTCACTTAAAATGACAAACCCTTCTTAAATAATGATATATTCATCAGTTGTTTATCCTTTCCCTTTTCAATGAAAAATACAAAAGAACCCTGCAACCAATTTTGTGGGTCCATTAGTGAGCAGCTAGAATGGTACAACTTACTACTGTCATCATAGGAAGAAGAGAACATGTTAGGTACCATTGCCTTCCATTATTTACTAGCAAGGAGTGTTTCTTTGTGTGATAAGTACTATTGGGCTGTATATAAAACAGATGTCTATCCAGTACCTTGTATGGCTGTTTGAGGACAGACTCTCCCATGGCTGAACACTACAGCCAGTGACGGCAAAGGCTCCAGCACAGCTGCCATCCAACTTCATCAGTAGAGCTTTAGCAGCATTCTCTGCCGTCTTCCTGCAGTCATGTGCTCGCTTCAGCATCTGTGTGATATTCTCTTCCCCTGATTGCTCTGCTGCATCACAAAAACACACAGCATTAGGCTAATTTTACACCATCGAGATTGAGGGGGACAAACACAACCCACTGGGATCTCTATGAAGGCACAACCCATAGTAACCTAAATGAGCGCTTTCACATTGAGCGTGGGTGTGTCCACGTTTATCTTTTTTGAAGGAATTATCCAAGCTAAATATAAAATCACCACTTACTTGACAGCTCACAGAGTTGTTCTAGTGTAGTCCTGTAGACTAAGCTCTCATGTGGCCCCAAGTGTGCATCAATAAGGAACACTTAAACGGTTAGAGGAAAGGTGCATTCTCCACCGACATAGGAGGGGATTCTTCTCTGTAAGAGCAGTGAGGCTATGGAACTCTCTACCATATGAGGTAATTATGAAGGATACACTAAAAGGGTTCAAAAGTTGCTTGGATGCTTTTGCTGCATGTAATAACTTTTCCAGCTATGGCTACTAGACCACTGGAAGGAGATAAACAGGCTGAACTGGAAGGACAATAGTCTTTATTCAGTCTTATATACTACGTTACTATGCCACTCTGTCCCTTGGTGCTTCACAATTAGTAAAATATAGTGGTGGCAAATTCTGAATATCGTCGGCCTCTCGAGCTGGTGGGCCCATAGCTGCCAACCAACATGAAAGCCTACACTTTCATGACTGGCAGTAGGGATGTGCACCCAGGCTGAAACTGGACCAGCTCTGCCCCCAAATTCCATAGAATACAGGCTATCCGGTAAGTGATGTCTCTTTTTTTAACTTTCCTACATAGCCACTTAATTCTCATTGTCTAACACCACAGACATTGAATGTATTTGATCCTGCACACATTAAATGCGTGGCACAATGGCATCTGTGTAGTAGAGGCATACCCATTTTTAACATGCAGTGGCTTCACAGCTCTGATCGTAAGGCCAAACCCTGAATAAACTCTCCATGGAGCCTGATTTTAGGCTCAGTATACTTAAAGGGGCCGATCGCCCATATAAAAAAAACAAAAGGGCATTTACCTTTTGTGCCCTGCAGCTGATCGCCCGACATTAATATATTTATTAAAATCTAACTTATTGCCTCTCACATAAAATGCAGTTTTAATAGATATGCCTTTGAAGTACATTATAACGACAAACCAAATGCAACAATTTACACCCATGAGGTCCTTGGCGCTACCCGTTTTGATAACCGATTGTGCTGCTAATTATTTTAAAAGGTCATGGACTTTCCCCACAGACATCAGATTAGTGGGTGGTCACGGGAGTCAGAGTTTGGCCATTGGCAAGTCTGCGTCTGAGAAACTGGACCTCCACTTCAATGCGAGGGATTTTTAATTGAGAAAGCTGATCGGATGACTAGGGAAACATCTTTAAAATAAAAGCAGTAAGTCTATTTCTTGGACAGGATTCTTTGTACCCACGACAGAAGCCGTTTTTTACCATGAGTTTTGCTCTGCTCTACAATACCATTTACTTTTACAGTTTCGAACATCTAAATCCTTACCTACTGATCCAACCCCAGCAGCTCTGAACTGTCCAAGAATGAGAGACTGTTCACTTTCCCCGAGCGATAGTAATATTTCATATGCTTCAATACACTGCTCACTAAAGCAAAGGAAGAAGAGAAAAAAAATGAATCAATATCCTGAAGCAGCAACAGTACATCAAACTAAGACAAGCATGAGATCTCGATATCTTACAGGTAGCACTTAAGCTGTTGACCCAGTAGTGCCCTTAAATCACTGCTGCATTATAAATGTTGATCGGTGCTACTGTGTCATCTGTGATTAAAGATCAAGACACAGCAGGGATAGATGAATGAGAACACACACTGCCAGAGAGGGGATTAGCCTCCTTGTCTTTTGCCTGGCTGGAAAATATGATCTGATACTACAAAGATTTTGGTATTATAGTATTTGCTTCAACATCACTTACTAAACTCTACAAAATATTTCCTATAAACAGGGGATGAACCTAGCCTCTTCTACTGCTTGAGGCAAACTATAGAATGACGCCTCCCTCCCCAGGAACTGGCGCTCCACTACTCATTAAAGCAGCGTGCCACTTCACCTAGCTACTTCCTATGATGGGAGTGGTGGTGACTCGATGCAGGTAGTAGGGAACAGTGCCATGGCTGCCGAGACACAAATGATTTACTGTAAAAACATGACAGCATGCAGTGGTGCCCCCCAATTTCCATTGAACCACTAGTGAGATAAAAAAACAAAACAAGTCCATCAACTGTGCCCCCTCCCCCAGTGTTGCCTGAGGCAGATGCCTCACATGGCCTCAAAGGTGCACCCCTGTCTATAAAGGCTATGTTAACAGTACGGGAGCCAGCATTACCTTTGGGTCCAGCGCTTGCTGTAACCACCTTCTTGTGTTCCTTCAGTTCTTTGTTCCAGCAAGGACCTGGTAGAATGACCCAAATAAGGTGGCTGCAGAAAACACTAGGACAAAAGCCCATGATCAGGGACCGTGGAGGAGAACATGACCTTTCTACTGCACTGCAATGCACCACAGGGTACAGTGCATAGACATCTAAGGGTTATATTGCAGTTGTGCTGCGGGAATGCAGTACAAAATGCAGTTCTGTTTTGGTCAGCTTTAAAGGATGGAAATGGGCAAAATATCTCCCTGTCTAGTAGCCACTGCCCAGGAAGGCTGAAAGATGGGAAGGATCTCTTTGCATCAGAGAAGACAAGGCATCCAATGATGGATGGCTCATGGACCTCAACTTTAAAGTGATTGGCAAGTCAAAAGTAAAAAAAAAAAAAAAAAAAAAAAAAAAGGCCCTTCTCTCCTGTCTGCCTCCTTAGTGAGGAAAATCACTTCCTCTTCTGGTTTCCATCCCCACCCCACAGATGTGGTCTACCAATCAACCTTCGGGGGACTAAGCACGGCCACAACCCCGACGCCCTGAGTGACCGGATCTCTATCGATGTTGCCACACCCACTGTTTCTCTGCATCTCCTATGCTCTAATACTTTCACTAATAATTTAGGAACTACAGGGCCTTTTTAAAAACAGATTGAAGTTTGGGACAGTGCAACGTGTAGCTGGAGATAATGGGACATTTTGGCTTGCCTTTAATAACTTTAAAGCGGACCTTCACTCTGAATAAGAGTCTATTTTATATGTTTCCCACACCCTGTACATACAGATTGGCCACATTAAAAATCATCCTACCTGCATCTACTGCATGTTATGAGCCTTTAAAGTGGACCAACACCCAGGATTTTGACTATCCTGGGTATTGGTCCACTTCCCCGGGGCACCCCGATCGGGGGTGCCCCGCTGTGTGAAACCCCCCAGAAAGCCCCCAAAACTCACCTCTCCCCGCTCCCACGTGGCCGCGCCGTCCAATCGGCGCCGACGGACAAGCTGATTGACAGCAACGTACAAGCAGCTTGCCCGTCGGCGCCTCCTGCGCGTCACTCTTGACGTGTGCGCGCCCGCGCCGGCCATTCAGAGACGGCCGGCGCGGGCACGCGCACGCCTAGAGGGGCGCGAGGGACCAGGTAGGTGGATTTGGGGTGTTCAGGGGGGGTTCACCCCGCGGGACATCCCGATCTCGGATGTCCCGCGGTGTGTGAGGTGATCGGCCCGGGAATCTTATAGATTCCCGGGCCGATCACCTCAGGGTGTTGGTCCACTTTAAACATCCAAGATGGCGGCTTATGGAAGCCGCCATCTTATCAGGCAGCCTGCAAACAGGAAGTGCCTCCTGACTGTGCTGCTCTGCATTCTGGGATTGCTGACCTTTACCTGACCCCAGATCTGCTCTGTCTGAGCAAAGCACAGCTATAACCCGCCCCCCTGTACCTTATCCCACTCTCCTCTGCTCAGTAAGTGTGATGCTTCTGATTCAAGATGGCGGCGCCCGTATCCTAAATTCCTGAACAGAGTTGCAGCCCAGTGGGGGAAAGAATAATAAGTTAGTGACTAAAAACGTAAAATATATTAATTTTAGATGCTGGGGAACCGTTTTTTAAGAGTTTGGGCTTTTCATTAAATCACGCTGAAGGTCCGGTTTAAGCTGATATACCACTGCACAGCCTCACTGTTGTCTTCTGGGAAAGGTTACAGGGCTAATAACCACTCAGGTCTCCTGCCTCCTCTATTTAATGTCCAACTCAACTATTTGTCTTTCCGCTCTTCAATCTATCAGCTGCAGTCCAAGTTTATAATGTCTGATGCAATAAGAAAATTACTGCGCTCAATAAGACACATGTCATGCCTGGAGTTCCTCCTTAGCCTTCGCCTGTTTCTCTCTACAACAATTCTCTGTAGTATGCAGCTTGACCTGCAGGTGGCGCTGTTCTGCAGAGCTCCCGAGAATCAGCCAGCACCTGTGCTAATTACCTGCCAGCCTTTATTGCTGATGCTGCCATGCAGTCAGTGGCTCAGCATTGAACTCTGTCTTCAGAAACCTGAACTCTGGATCTAAGAACTCTGAACCTGGATTCTTGTAACCAGACCTCTGAACCCAGAACTCTGCACTTGGATTCTGAACCATGAAACCTGGACTTCCTTTTCAGCCCCCTGTTTCCCTCCTGTTGCCCTGTTTTCCCTCTTGGATTTTGGACTGGATCTCTCATGCATGTATGTTACCTCACTGCACACTGTTTTATGTATAGCACTCTGAGAGTGAGAGTTGTTTTTTCACAATAAACACAGTTTGTGGCATATACTTAGTCTCTCTGCCTTGCAGTACTCAAATTACTGGTCACTCTTTATTAGTGGATTTTTTTCCCTTGAGAAATCCATGATAACACACTTTTCCCCCAAAAGCAAGAGTAAAATGCCCAATGTATCTTATGGGGTTAATGTAGTCCACTCACCTTATCTGCCCCGTATATTACCCTGCCTCTGATTGTACTCCTGCAGCCCAAGATCAGATGCCAGGCTACAGGGGCACAGGAACGCCAGGGTGGGCAGGTTACAAAAAAAAATTCTCACCACGGCCGGATATGTACAGCTCTGCTGTGTGTTGTCATCCATTGACACCTGCCCACAGAGTGGAGGGAGCCACCACTTCATTCACTGTCAGTGCAGCTGTCTGCGCCAATAAGAAATCAAGAGAAAGAAACCCTCATACCCAACCAGCTGGTGCTGACTGCACATAGGGAGATACCGCAGGCTACATTTCAAATTCCAAGGAAGAAAGTCCAGCAAGTAGAGCAACCGGCGGACGGTAAACCAACTTAAAACGTAGTGTTTAATATTGCATTAAAAACCAGACGTATTCAAAGGAGTTGTGCACGAAAAACCTCAGTGCACAACTAAGTGGAAGATTTGAGCCCCCTGAAACACGTCGCTGAGGTTTTTCTTGCAACAGTCCATCGAATACGCCTAGAATTTAATGCACTATTAAACGCTATGTTTTAAGTTGGTTCACCGTCCACTGGTGGCTCTACTTGCTGGACTTTCTTCCTTGGAATTTGAAATGTAGCCTGCGGTATCTCCCTATGTGCAGTCAGCACCAGCTGGTTGGGTATGAGGGTTTCTTTCTCTTGATTTCTTATTGGCACAGACAGCTGCACTGACAGTGAATGAAGTGGTGGCTCCCTCCACTCTGTGGGCAGGTGTCAATGGATGACAACACACAGCAGAGCTGCTGCAATGCATGCCTCTGATTGGTTGAGGCAGCACTGCAACATATGCACTTCCTGTGTTCCCCATTGGCAGCCAACTTGTGTAGTTCTGTAAGTATAGCAGGATACAGGCTTCATATTCTATTTTTCAGACCTGGGGCAAATGCCTGGGTTAGAGAGATTTGTTGTAAAATTCCTTGCCACACCTGGATTCTACCTCATGAACATGGGTTTTTATACACAAGGCCAAAAGTGGTTGGTTCACTGTAAAGCTGCTTTCCCTCATGCATAGCTCATTTGCAAGCTGGGATTTCTCTTACCTGCTTCCCACTCTCCATCAGCGAAATTAGTCCTTGAGATTGGTCTTAGATGGTCACCTGGTCTTTTGCTGGAAAGAGGACTCTGGACCACGAGACAGTCAGTGGTCGATTGAAGGGCCCAGTTTTGTGGAGGGAGCATATGCAGGTACTCGAAAACAGAGCTTGCAGGGAGTGGATGCCCCCCCACCACGCTGCGGCAACCACCCTTCTTTAAAAGAAAGGAACCGCCTTGGTTGCATTTTTTATGCACAAAGTATAAGTAACTCTTCATCTTGCTATATAACAAATGTATATTTTTTAAATGTTTTTTTTTTTACTATTTTTTTAATGATAGAACTCACACAAGAAGCACAACCCAATTGTACAACCTAACCCAACACACAGATGCTAGTTAGAAGCTGCTCCGAGAACACCATTATTCCTTACCTGGGGGAAAAAGAAAAGTCATCCTTATACTGTAGACTGTAGGCCTGGTCTCTCATTTACAAAAAGTTTTAAATACAATGGTAACTTTATATTCCTCTGGCCATTTTTACATTGAGCAAGTCTCCCGACATAAGCAGACTGTGCACGTCTATTAATGAGGCCAGACCCACCTGTACTGCAGAGCCAGCCTCAGGGCAGTAGCATTGGATTCATATTTGCCAACCAGCATGCTCATTCTCTCCGCATTGCTCTTACACTCCTCCAGTGTTATCGTCAGCAAATCATTCTGGGATTTTAAGTGCTCAATTCGGCTGCAGAGAAAAGATCAATATTTTATTCTTTCATGTAAATCACAACATGTTTTTTTGCCCCAGAGCGATCTGTACTTTACGCTAAGCAATAAATGCAGCACAAACTCTGAATCAATATACACTTAGGTGCTATAATCATAATTATGCCGGCCTATTGTTGAGAAGGACGGTCCAGCATCCTTCCTGCGCGCTATTCTTTCTGCACTTTTACAATAGATGCCTTCATGGTCTGCCTTGCAGCTTGTTCAATCTTGTGAACAATTTGACAATCAAGTATAGCATGCCTTTTATTATGGAAGAATGTTTGTCATCAATGATTAACAATACATACAAAAATGTATCCTTTCAGGGATGAAATCTATTATAAAAGTTATAAAAACAGTCATCCAGGAATAATCAGACACCTACTATTAGGGCAATACGGTATTTTGCCAAATGTATTATATTCCTAAACCACTTGTCCTTGAAAGCCCCCCCCCCCCCCCCCAACCAAACCTCAGCAACTAGGCACGGGCAAAAAAAAAAACATTACCCAAAATGAACTGTATCCTTCAGGTGGCTTACAAAATGTATCAAACTATTCAAATCAAGTGTCACAGAGAGAAGAACGTGCCAGGATAGAGTAGTAATCTAATCTTGTTAATATGGTGCTGGATGGACTTATGCTGGATTTGCAGGAAGCGATCTTTGAATGAGAAAGCGTTCGCATTTGAACGATAACCGACACTACGATCGAGCAATGAATGAGGATTGGTTCATTGGATCTATCATTGTATCTTTTTAGGCTTGTTCACCGTCTGACTGTCGACATGTGGAAACAGAAATTGTCCACAAATGATTAAGCAACAAATCTTTAGCGCTTGCATGCATGTCGTTCAATCTCATACATTTTACATGGTTGTTCGCTCTCTGAATAAACAGTCAATTTATCTGTTTCCAGAAATCTGGCATTAAAAGTTCACTAAAGATTGAAGGCAGGGCCTCAACAACCTGAGGTTTTGATAAAAGGATCCGGTTGGTGGAGGCGGAGAGACTGGCAACGAAACACCTTGCCCAGATCCAGACCTGTTACCATCGCTCCAGCAGCAGCCTCATGGACAGTGCACGGAGCAGGATGCCCAGAATCTGTCTTGGCACAACCCCTCCATTGCAATGAATGGAGTAGGCAAACCCGCAAAGAGAAGCTGCAGGGGACAAAAGGTGAATATATGCTTTTACATTTTTTTTGTTCTGGATAAACCCCACCTCTGTCACAGTCTGCGTGCTAACCTGAGCCCATGGACATATCTACACACCTAGGTTCATGACTATAGCTTACAGTGGATCCACACCTTTTTAGTACCAAATGGGTGTTGGGCTGGCCAAGCTGCATTGCAATCCAGATTGCTGCAGCCCCCCGGCGCATCGACCCCCGGAACCCCCTGCAATGCTTGCTCAAAATGCAGTCTATCTGGATGCCCCCCGACGTTGCCACAATGTGGTCTGGGCAGGCCCCACACCCATTAAGGTAGGAAATTTAAGACTGAAGATTTGAAAGGTATCTTGCTTTACAAACTTTTAAATTGCAGGCTAGTGATATATTTTAGCCAGATAGACAGGTAATATTTCTCTCCAACAACCATCAAGTCCACCGCATAAAACAACTGCCAGAGAGCCATTAGCTTTCTCCAGGGTATAAAGCTAGCGCGTCTTCCCCTTGCTGATCACCCTGGAATACAGATGGTGTGGGTGATACCGCTCTCGCCAAAGATTAAGAGCAGATTTATAGCAGCTCAAGAGAGCTTTTCAGATGTTCCCTACCTGTATTTTACGGATTATCAGATGTAATGGCTTGTTGAAAACAGTTACATCTGGAATGCATGCAGTGCTTTCTAAAGAACGAGCTCAATGGGAATGGAGCTCGCATATTCCCTTTACAGCTCAGTGTGGTCTCTGCAAGAATGTTCTGTGACATAGGCGCATCAACAATCCATGAGCTTATTTCTGCAGCTGCTCCTGTTAAATGTCAATCGGAATTGCAAACTACAGTACTGTTACTTCGTATTTTCAGTCTGTAATTTGTTACAATGCTTTAGTAAAGGCTACAAATATGCATTTTTTGGTACAGGTTGTGTGATTTGGGAAACTAAAAGAAAATTACAGCTAGGTAGAGAGGCAGGAAAAATACCATTTTGTGAGTACTCACCTTTAAAATGGGTATTATAAGTGTGTCATACACTCCGCTTCCATAATCATGACATCTGGGTAATCTCCAGTAGAGGGCGGACTTCTGCAGAGATGAATGCAAAAAAGGAGCTCCTCCCGGTCCATAAATACCTGGGACCTCCCACTAATCCCCCAGTGTATGATAGCAGTAAAGAGACCAGGAAGAACCAACATAACAATACTTTAACAATCAAACATAAAAAATGGTTCACCATATAAAGGATCCAAAATACCAAAAGGGCGGGGTGAAGCGGAGTGTATGACACACTTATAATACCCATTTTAAAGGTGAGTACTCACAAAATGGTATTATTCCAAGTGTGTCATACACTCCGCTTCCATAATCATGACATCTGGGACATCCAATAGCAGTGTCCGTCATGGGTAGGAACCGAAAACAGTAAAAGAATGTACCAACTCAAACCACTGCAGCTTGCCGAACCTTGTGGCCAAAAACAGCATCCGCTGAAGCCCGCACATCAACTTTGTAAAACTTGGAAAAGGTATGAACGGAGGACCAAGTAGCAGCCTTACAAACCTGTTCGACTGAAGCCTGGTGCTGAAAAGCTCAGGACGCACCAACAGTACGAGTAGAATGCGCAGTGATCTTAAAAGGGGGAGTCCTCCCCTTAGCAGAATAGGCCTGACGAATCCATTAACTAATGGTAGACCTGGCGGCGGCCAAACCTTTCCTAAGCCCGCAGGGCACCACGAAAAAAGCGTCCATCTTACGGAAAGAAGTAGCCACCAAATAGTACTTAACACAACGAACAACAGCCAAATTGTGCAAGACCCTCTCCTTGTCGTTGCTGGGCAAGGAAGGAAGAACAACATCCTGATTGAGGTGGAAGGCAGAAACCACCTTAGAAAGGAAATCTGGTTTAAAGCGAAAGACCACCTTGTCCTGGTGTCTTTCAAAGTAAGGGGCCTGAATCTACAGAGCCGCCAACTCAGAGACACGCCAAACAGAAGTAAAGGCCACCAAGAAGGCAACCTTTTGAGTGAAAACAGAAAGGGCAATATCCTGTAAAGGCTCAAAGGGAGGACCCTGCAGAGCCGAAAGAACCAAAATCAAATCCCAAATAGGGACCAGAGCCTTCCTAGGGGGCCGCCCATGAACGACCCCCTGGAAAAAAGTCTTAACCAGCGGGTGCAAGGCAAAAGACCTCTGGAAGAAAACAGACAGAGCCGAGACCTGCCCTTTCAGAGTACTAAGCTGGAAAGATCCAGACCGTGTTGAAGGAACTCCAAAAACCTAGGTATCGAAAACACCCTGCAAGGACATGGGAGTCATATGCACGGTGCCTCCTAGCCTCACACCAGTCAATATAGGACCACCAAGTCCTATAGTAGATGCCAGAGGAAGACCGCTTCCTAGCTCTAACCAAGGCCTGAACAACAGCCTCCAACAAACCTTCCTCCTTCAGAATGAAGGTTTCAGCAGCCAAGCCGTCAAAGCCAGCGTTTGTAAATTGGAGTAAAGTAGTTGACCCTGAGATATCAAATACGGAAACAGGGGCAGCCTGTACTGCTCTACCGCCAGCCTTACGACGTCTGCATACCAGACCAGTCTTGGCCACCTTGGGGCCACCAGAATTGCTGGTGCCCCTTCCAGCACCAGTTTGCGAACTACCTCTTCCACCATGGAGAAAGGGGGGAACAGATACAAAAACCCTGGACCCTTTCAGGAAAGGGACAAGGCATCCATTGCCAGAGCCAGAGGATCCTGAGATAGAGACACAAAAGACGGGAGCTTGTGATTGTGCCGAGAGGCAAAGAGATCCACCTCCAGAGTCCCCCACTTGTGACACAGGGACCCAAAACCCTGGGATTGAGAGACCACTCCCCTCGGCGAGAGAACCCCGTGCTCAGAGAATCCGCTTCCCCATTCTCCACTCCCGGAATGTAAACTGCCGGAATGCAAGGAACATTGCTCTCGCCCAAGTCAGGATCAGAGAGACTTCCCTGAGGGCACTCCTGCTGCGAGTCCCTCCTTGGATATTGATGTAGGCTACCGCCGTCCGATTGTCTGATCGAACCTGAACCGGTAGGCCCTGTAACAGAACAAGCCGGATGGCTCTGAGCTCTAAGACATTGATGGGGGTGTGAGCCTCCTGAGGACCCCACAACCCTCTGAACTGATGACTCTTCCAGAAACCTCCCCAGCCCGACAGGCTGGCATCCGTGGTAACCGTCTCCCAACGAGGGGCCAGAAATGATCTGCCCCTCATCAGGTTGCTTGACTCCAGCCACCACCTGAGTGACTGCCGAACCCTGGGAGACATCAGGAACAGCTGATCCAAGGACTGCGGACACCTGTCCCAGTGCGTCAATAGGTGTAGTTGGAGAGATCAAATGTGGAACTGAGCAAAGGGGACTGCCTCGAAGGAAGCCACCATCAATCCCACCAGCTTCATCCCTAGTCGGATGGAGGGGCAAGGAATGGCCAGAAGAAGGCGAATAAGCTCCTGAATCCCCTGCACTTTGGACTGGGGTAGAAACACTCTGGCTTGAATGGTATCCAGATTCATGCCCAGGAATGAAATCTTCCTTGAAGGAGAAAGAGAAGATTTTGGGCGGTTGATCATCCAACCGAACCTCTCCAGGGTCGACACCACCCTGTTGGTGTCCAGCTTCGCCCGTGGAAGGGAGGAAGCTGAAATCAGCAGATCGTCCAGATTCAGCACGATGCGAACGCCCTGAGCAGGGCCATTATGCCCGCCAGAACCTTGGTGAAGACCCTTGGCGCTGAGGTCAACCCAAACTGAAAATGTTGATCGACCACCGCAAACCTGAGGATTCTCTGATGCGCTGGAAAAATTGGAACATGCAGGTACGCATCCTTGATGTCTATGAATGTCATAAAGTCCCCTTGACAAAGGGAATTGATGGCCGAGCGCAGAGTCTCCATGCGGAACTTCTTGGGTCTGATGTACCTGTTGAGGATCTTCAGATCCAGAATGGGTCTTCTGGAACCATCCTTTTTGGGAACCATGAACAGATTGGAATAGTAGCCCCTGCCTCTTTCTGAGGGGGCACCGTGCATATGACTCCCAGAAGATGACTGTCCAGAAGATTTTTTTTTTTTTTTTTTTTACAGCTGACAGGAGCCCCTGTGCAGCCTGAGGGTTCGACGCCACCCGTGACCTTAAAAATCTTGAAGGAGGCCAGTACTCGAACTCCAGTTTGTACCCGGACGAGACCACTTCCAGAATCCATCTATCTGTGACCTCCTGGGCCCAGACCTGGAAGAAGAGCCGCAGCCGTCTCCCCACCCGTACGGGTGAGGGCGCCCCCTCATTGCTGAGCTGGTTTAACAGTGGGCTTAGGTTTGGAACCCCATACCGCAGCAGGACGGCCCCGACCTCTGCCTCTGTTCCAGGAAGAACCTCTGACCCTGAAGTAGGCAAAACCTCTAACAGCTCTGGAACCTCGAAAGGACGGGTTGAAGGAACTCGCCCCCCGAAAGGACCGACGCTGCTTCTTACGCTGAGGTACCTTACCTCCCTTTGCAACCGCATCCAACTTATCTCCAAAAAGCCACGTACTCAAGAAGGGAAGGGCTGTGAGCGATTTCTTGGCCGCAAAGTCCGCCGCCCACTGGCGAAGCCAGACAGATCGACACATGGCCACCAATAAGGCCGAAGTTCCACTACACATGAAAATAGTGTCTTCCATAGCAGCCAAGACAAATTCCATGAACAATTCCCACCTTTCAAGGGTAGTGAATTCAGCGCTGGCAGGAACAAGGTGGGCGTCTTTTAACAAGTCCCTAACCAGAGACCTAGAAGCCACCGTCGCTAGTGCAGATGCACACACAGGCCGCAAGGCTGAGCCAACACCGGCAAAAGCATGGCATGCCATCTGATCAAGGCGCTTGTCCTCACCATCCTTAAGGGTAGTAGCGTCTGGGGTGTGGATCACAGAGGTATTGGACAATCCCAAAACCGGCGCATCGACCGCGGGAGGAGAAGACCAGCGCTTAACCGCTTCCACCGGAAAAGGATACTTTTTATCCCATCCCTGTTGAACACCCGGAAGCCGACTCGGTTTCTCCCATTCCCTAAGGATCAATGCATCAAAATGAACTTGAGTAGGAAGGGAAGAGGGAATTGCATGTCCGTTATCCTGGGATGCCTCCATAAGGTGTTTAGTATTATACTATAATTGATTATACCCCACCCCCCTTTGTTGATTTGAATTGCCATGAGCACAAGCAGGGAGGAATTCAGCTAATATGGATTTCTCCCTGTGAAGTGTTCTAAAGGGAGGCTGGCTGCTTCCCAGGTGAGTAGCTCTCAGATATTTGTCTGCATTGCATGTCCCAACTTTGGGGACTCAGAATTAAGAGTAGGGACCACACTAAACACAGAGTGCCTTGCCGGGGCAGTGTGGCTTCCACATGTATCTGCAGATATATGCAACCAAATCTCTGTCTTTCCACATAGCTAGACATGTTTGTTGCTTGATATTTAGTTGATGAGAGGGTTAAACTGGGCGGTAAATTAGTTCCCAGGCCCTGAATAATAATGTTGATAATTCTGTATAAATAGTGATTGAGCTGCTCCCACCCCCCTTTGTTGATTTGAATTGCCATGAGCACAAGCAGGGAGGAATTCAGCTAATATGGATTTCTCCCTGTGAAGTGTTCTAAAGGGAGGCTGGCTGCTTCCCAGGTGAGTAGCTCTCAGATATTTGTCTGCATTGCATGTCCCAACTTTGGGGACTCAGAATTAAGAGTAGGGACCACACTAAACACAGAGTGCCTTGCCGGGGCAGTGTGGCTTCCACATGTATCTGCAGATATATGCAACCAAATCTCTGTCTTTCCACATAGCTAGACATGTTTGTTGCTTGATATTTAGTTGATGAGAGGGTTAAACTGGGCGGTAAATTAGTTCCCAGGCCCTGAATAATAATGTTGATAATTCTGTATAAATAGTGATTGAGCTGCTCCCACCCCCCTTTGTTGATTTGAATTGCCATGAGCACAAGCAGGGAGGAATTCAGCTAATATGGATTTCTCCCTGTGAAGTGTTCTAAAGGGAGGCTGGCTGCTTCCCAGGTGAGTAGCTCTCAGATATTTGTCTGCATTGCATGTCCCAACTTTGGGGACTCAGAATTAAGAGTAGGGACCACACTAAACACAGAGTGCCTTGCCGGGGCAGTGTGGCTTCCACATGTATCTGCAGATATATGCAACCAAATCTCTGTCTTTCCACATAGCTAGACATGTTTGTTGCTTGATATTTAGTTGATGAGAGGGTTAAACTGGGCGGTAAATTAGTTCCCAGGCCCTGAATAATAATGTTGATAATTCTGTATAAATAGTGATTGAGCTGCTCCCACCCCCCTTTGTTGACTATAATTGATTATAGTCGCCAAGTATATATGGGATTTACTCAATTGCTACCCGGGATGCCCCTTTAAATAGTCCCAAGTGGGAGGATTGAAACACAAATGGACCCCCAAATAAGGCTTAAGGGCTTTTTTTTTTTTTTTCTTTATATAAGGACAAGGAGAAATCCCTTTTTAAATAAGGAGTTTCTACCTACAGAGAAAACAAAAAAACAGTCACCAAATGCACACAATATAAATTAATGACAGAAAAAAATTCCCTTCAGCCAAGCTGAAGGGTACTCACAGCCCATGCAATAAGCTCACATCATGAGGTAAGGCCACATGGAAGCAGGAAGTCAAACAGAGCATATAGGTGTTCTCTGAATAAAAGCATGCCTAAGCCTCGCCCACTTCCAGGATCACATGGCCAAAAATGGAGGGAAAATTCAAATCTGAACACAGCCAGAAAACAAAGAGCTTTAATAGGTAAGCAAAAAATGCTGCCTAGACAGAGATAGGAAAATCTAAATAAAACATTTCCTTTTAAATAGTATAGTAAAACATACATAAAAAAATAAGAAATAAAGACTTATTTTATATATCTTTTTTTTTTTTTTTCTTTGTGTGCATGGTGACAAATAAGCACAGATAACGCCCCCCCCCCCCTTTTTACCCAGCAGGGTTAAAGGAGACTAAGGGGAGAGGATAGAAATGCACCCATAAGGCACAATGGGATTATAAAGGGACAGGGGCATCCCATGCCGGGATCACCAACCCGGAAGCCGCCTACCCACATTTGGGTCTCACGGGGGAGTAATACTCCTGTATACACCAGAAGGTGTATGTATCTACCTTTGCCTGAACCACACAGCCAGGGCTGGGAGGCATACAATATAACCAAACAGGTTTAAAGAGTTTCAGACAGAAATAGAGAAAAAAAGGGCCGGGGCAAATCCGGCTACCTGCAGCTTGAAGGAGAGTCATCTTCTGAATGCTTCGCCGACTGCAGAGACGAAAAGACTGAGGAATAGTGGGAGGAACCCAGTACTTATGGACCAGGAGGTGCTCCTTTTTTCCATGTCATCTCTGCAAGATCGCCCTCTACAGGCCGGGTTCCCAAGTGTCATGAATATCGGGAAGTGGGGGGTGTGACATACTAGGAATAGAACAGTCAGCACCAAACACCCTGACACAAAGTAAAACACTCATACCACACAAAATTACAAACTGTGGGAAAAGGCCATACCCCCCTCCCCTGGAGGGTTAAGGAAGGGGACCCGGAAGGGGGAGGAAACCGAAACCAGATTCTGGTCAGAGGATAAAGTAAGGGACAGGGCATCCCAAACCGGGATCACCAACCCGGACATCCGCCTACCCCTTGTAATGAGGTCTCACGGAGGAGCAATGCTCTTTCAACACCTAATAGGTGTTGCCTACCCTCACCAGGACCTGCAGCCAAGGCTGGGAGGCTCTACAGGACTAAAAGATAAAGGTCCAGGCAGAAATAGGGCAATAATGGCCGGGCGTGAGCCCAGCATACCTGCAAGGAATAGAAGTCTTCATCTTCTGTCTTGCTCGCCTTCCTGCAGAGAAGAAACTGGGGGATTAGTGGGAGGTCCCAGGTATTTATGGACCGGGAGGAGCTCCTTTTTTGCATTCATCTCTGCAGAAGTTCGCCCTCTACTGGAGATTACCCAGATGTCATGATTATGGAAGCGGAGTGTATGACACACTTGGAATAATTATGCAAAGGTATCATATATTAAAATATGTCATAATATTTCAAGTGCATTAGCAGAGTTAGATGTATTTAAAGGGACACTATAGTCAAGTCACTTCCTCACATATTTGGCGGCAAATGGCTGCCAATCGTTTGGCTGCCAGCAAAAATTCAGGTTTAATGTGCAAGTCCGACTCTTCAACAGCAGTCATGTGATTGTCAACCATATAATGACTGAGGAAGTTGGATAACTTGGCTATAGCGCCACTTTCAATTACAGTCCAGGCAACAGGAACAACAAAGCAGCCATTAGCTCAGCCATGTTCCTTGCATTCTTTTTCCTGCAACATATATAGATATTGTAACAGATTTTTAAAGATTGGCCTGCTTTCAATAACATTCCTTCACAACCACACACAAATGTGGTCTCACGGCTGGCTCGCCCCTTGTTACTCAGAGTCTAAAAAAGTCCAGAAAGCCATAGTGGCTGCACTGCTGTCTGTTACAATCTACCAAGCCCAGTGCACCCTAAAACAATCTGTTTCTTTTTTTTTTTTTTACTAAAGCCTTTACCCAATATTCATAACTACATAAACTTGACACAGTCTGTTGTTGGAATGGTCAGCCATATTGCTTCCTGCTGCTTTTCATCCATAATACATTCATTTAAAGTGGACCATCATTCAAAAATGTTTCTTTCCTGTACAGGTCCAGATGTCCCTGCAGCCACACAGCCGACATCCACAGCTACTTCTGCAAATGGTTTCTGGGTTCATAGAGCGCAGAATCCACCCTCCAGGAATCAACAGCAAGCTGCAGACTACTGGCCGGTGATGCCAGTCACCAGCCGATGTCAGCAGCATCTTACCTCTGGGACTTGTGCCGCACAATGCTGTCACCCGTTCCCGCACCTCCAGCTCACTCTCGGCACTGCTCCCGGAGTAAGGGAGGGTCAAAGGCGGCAGTTGGAAGGATTGTGGGATACATGCTCCCGGGTGTAGCAAGATGGCGGTGTGGGAGCAAGATGTCCTGGAGCCGGTAGTCAGGTAAGGCGAGTAAGTCATTAATTAGCATGCAGCGGTTTGCATGCTTATTAATGACCTTTTTGTTTTTTTAAGTTTAAATATTAAAAAAATGAATAATAGGCTGTAGGTCCACTTTTAACACAACTCAGCATTGGGGGTAAGCCTTATCAGTGCCATAATGTAGAAGTACCATAATGAATTAGCACATGGCACGGCATTCACCATCATACTGCTAGCTGTAGAGCAGTTATAATGGGAGTCTCCAGACCTTTCTATCTGAAGTTCTTTTTTTTACTGATATATGCTTATGTGATATGTGATTATATTACAATGTGATGAGCTAAATATTAAGCGAGCATTGTGTGGTATAGTGTTATCTTAGAGGAACATCAACATAAAGCGAATGAAAACACAGATGGCCGGCGGTGGAAAAGCTTGGTTTTCTTTAGAAACAGGGCCACTGCCGACCCAACAGAAGCGCCTGGCTGCTCGGACGGGGGGGAGGTGGACCCAGAAATGCATTTTGAGAAACAATGATGTACATGCTCTAATAAAAATGTTTCCATTTCACACAGTGCTCTATTGATAACCCAATGAATACTAGCAACACCTGAACTCGGGTCTAGATGTTGCTTCATTTATTAAGCTATTAAATGTAAAAATAAGTTCTTGTACACACCTGTTTAGTCTCTCAGTTTCCACCTCAAATTCACGAATTTTGCTCTCAGAGATGGCAGAACCATGGGAGTAAAGCGTTTGAAAGATCTCTTGTATGTTGGAGCAATCTTGCAGGGAATGAGCCAAGTGTTCAGCCACACTGCTAGACACCTACAGAACACAAATGGATGAAGACCATTGAACACAACTAACAGAAATGGCAGCCATATATCCCTAGGCTGTATCTGCTTCAAACTTACCCCAATACTGCTTATTTCAGAACCCAACACAGGCCTCTCTGAAGATGACGACTCCGACCTGGTCTTAGACAATTTCACACGCTCCGCAATCTGAATAAAATACATACATGATCAATATCAATATAAATTCCATGAGTCATGAAACAAATGTTACAAATGATAAATACAACACATCTGACCACACATTAGAGAACTGTCCAAAACAAAAATATTTTCTAGACATGCATTTCTGTATGCTGACACAAGGCACTAACAGATGTTACAAAGGTGACACTTCTTCAATGCAGATTTTAGCACTCATGCTGCTATTTCTCTACCTTGTGCTATAACAAGCTGGGGGCATTCCGCTGTTACATTGTAACAAGCCAGCTGCACATCCTGCTGTTATATTGTAACAGTGGGCGCTGTCCCCAACTCCTGCTTGCCACGCAGGTAAACAGAGGTTAGAAATGAAAATGGGATTATGAATGAAAAAGCAAAAGAACAACCTAGAATGCAGTTACTTATTTTTTCCTGTACATACCCAGTTTATTGTGGGAAGGTTCAAATGTAAAAGTAAAAAGTGGTAAGAGTTGAAATGAGAGTCAGAAAAGAAACAAAGAAAGAAGCAGGGGGTAAGATGGGGCGTTACCTACACCATGGGTCCCCAATTCTACTCACCAAGACCCATCAACAGATCATGTTTTATGGATCTCCACATAGCCGTCTCTATAGCTCTAGTCTGAGCACTAATTAATTCACCTGTGCATCTATGTTGAGACCCCCCCAAAACCTGGCCTGGTGGCCTTGAGAAGAGTGTTGGGGACCCCTGACCTACAGGATGTAATATGAACCGTTTTGTTTTTGCTAAAAGAGAAGCTTCTGCACAAGTGAGTGATCCACATGGTCCAGATATTAAGATATTTCTTGGGCATGTCTGAAAGAATTTCCTGTTCCGAGCTCTCGGTTTTTCTATTTTTTATTTTCTTTAAGCACATAAAAGAGGATCCCCAGGCCCTAGCTATCACTTGTTTAACAGCACTAAATAAAAATGTGATTAGGTTTCGATCAGCCTCAGGCAGGTTGTAAACCTCTCTATTTAAGAGAGTTTTCTATGGGTTAGGATTACATTTATGTTGTGTCAAAGTAAATAAGGTTTACATGTTTTATTTCAAACACCAAGTTTTTTTTAAACAGGAGCAAACACAAGTCTAGGGTCAATAGGACTCTAGGACTGGCGCTGTCCGTCTATTTGGGGGCATCCTGTTTTGGGAATGCCCCACTTTGTGAAATCCCCTAGGCTGACCATAAAACGCCCCTTTCTGGCAGTTCCAACGGCACATGTGCGGATCGCAGCTGCATCCCTGGCTCACCTCCGGCTGATGCGTGCACCTGCGCCGGGTATTTCTGAATGGCTGGGGTGGGTACACACTTTCGAAAGGGAGCAGCTATGCTCCATTAAACATTACTAGGCCTCTAAAAGTCCGCACATGCTTGTTGGTATCACTGAAGAGGTAAGAATGACTGGAATTTCAGGGGGTTTCAAAGAAGAGAACATCCTAAATTGGAACAATCACAAGGATAGTGGATTTCCTGATGGTTGTTCAACTTTAAGGGATTGTAAAACCATTTTTAAAAAAAGATACCCACATTTCTTTCCTGCACCAGCTTCCTCCGGTCTGGTAATCAGAAACTTACAGATGTCTGTGTTATTGTCTCCCGATGTCCATGTGCGCTTCTGCCACTCTCTATGGAGTGGGTGTGCCAAGGCACATGTGTCATTCACAAACAGCTACAGGTGGGCGGTAGCCTAAGAGCTAGCTAACAGAGAATGTATGGCTACCCTGAGGCAGCTCCAGAAGGCTGCCATGAGCTGGTTGCAGTGAGAGCCAGGGACTGAAAGCCAATTTAGTGTTATGTGATTATATGGTCTGAGAGAACAAAAGAGACAAAAATAAAATGTCCTCTCAAACTCTCCTAATAATAAGATGCAGTCATTTAAAGACACCACATCATAGCTTCTGTCAAAACATTTTCTGGATACAAGAGACTACTAAACATAGAAACAGCAGACACAAATGCTGCTCCCCAGACCACCCTCTTTTCTTACTTTTCCATGAGCCCATGACACAGACGTGGATCTCCTCCAATCAGCTTTACAAGGCTATGCATATTAATACGTGGCTGTTGAAGCTTAAAGAAATCCTGCCTGTGCACAAAATTGGCACACAGAATCACTCGTACGTAGCCATTCAGTTATGGTGGGCGTGGTCGCACACAGCCGGAAAAGGATACAAGTGATGCCACCATGGGTGCCCTGGGGATAGGAAATCAGGCAGCCAAAAAGTCTCAGAAGGGCAAAAATGTAAAAAGTTAACACATTTTATATTGTTTAAAGCAACAAATCCAAAAATGTTGTATTAAACAAATCTGAAGAAACATTACACTATACAAAAAACACAGGGAGGGAGACAACATCTGTGACAAAATATTGGAAAACAGGAGGGCAACTGGAATCAGGATATCAACCACTAAAACTCAAGACAGAAAAACGAGGAGACATACGCCACAGGGCAAACACTACATATTGGAGAATAGAAATTCGCCTAAAACACAGTAGCTGGAGAGACAAATTTGCCAATTCACCAAGAAGGAAAAAAAAAATATGGTGGCCATGGGGAACTTTTGTCCGGCTGAATCAGAAAGTTGCGATCAGTTGCAAGTTTCCGCATGTGGAAGCACTGGCGCATGGTTTGTGGGTTTTGGCACATGACATTAGTCGACCCTATAGATTACAGGGACACTTTTGGTTTAAGGCCAATGCAGACGCTAACTGTAACCCCCTTTAGTTATGCCCCTGATTATAGCTCAACAATAAAAATACAATTCTGTGATTACTCACCTGTAGAATTGGTATTATGAGTATACAGTACGTCCTGCTCCAAATATAATACTTACAAGTGGGTTATACTCCGCCAGATGGCGCTGGACTGCAGAGACATCGAAAATAGGCTCCTCGTGGCCCCTCAAATACCCGAGGACCTCCCACAAATCTCCAGCATTGAAAAGCAGTTAGCAAGAAGCCGGGAGAATTAAACAATCCAAACTATCAACTATAACAATGATAACAATCACCATACAGGGGATCCAAGATAATGCAAAACCAAGGGTGGGTTGGAGCAGGACGTACTGTATACTCATAATACCAATTCTACAGGTGAGTAATCACAGAATTGTATTATTCTTAGCATACAGTACGTCCTGCTCCAAATATAATACTTACAAGTGGGACATCCAATAGCAGTGTCCAAAAAGTAGGGTGGGATCCCCAAGAAAAAGCCGCAGCAGACAGTTTAAACCACTGCCGCCTTTTGGCCAAACGCAGCATCAGCCAAAAGCAGCATCAGCTGAGGCCCTAACATCAACCTTGTAAAACTTTGAAAAGGTATGAACAGAAGACCAAGTAGCGGTCTTGCAAACTTGTTCAACAGAAGCCTGGTGCTGAAAAGCCCAAGAGGCACCAATAGCACGAGTGGAATGAGCAGTAAGGCGGAAGGGAGGATTCTACCCCTTAGCAGAGTAGGCCTGAATCACAGCCTGACGAATCCACTTGCTTATAGTAGACTTGGCAGGAGCCAGACCCTTCCTAGGAACAGAAGGGAACACAAAAAGAGTATCAGTTTTCCTGAAAGGTGCGGTAGCCACCAGATAGTACTTCAGACACCTAACCACATCCAAAGAGTGCAAAACCCTCTCCTTAGCATTGCTAGGATTAGGGCACAAAGAAGGAAGAACAATATCCTGATTCAAATGAAAGGCAGACACTACCTTAGGCAGAAAGTCAGGTTTGAAACGAGACACCACCTTGTCCTGGTGTCTCTCATAGTAGGGGGGCTGAATGGACAGCGCCGCCAACTCAGACACATGCCTGACAGAGGTGATAGCCACCAGAAATACAACCTTGAGCGTAAGAGTGGCCAGGGCAGTATCCTGCACAGGCTCAAAGGGAGCATCCTGCAAGGCTGACAGAACCAAGTTTAAATCCCAAACAGGCACCATAGGCTTACGTGGAGGGCGCACATGAGTGATCAGAGGGTGCTGAGCAAAGGACTTCTGGAAGAAAATAGCCAGGGCAGAGACCTGACCCTTCAGAGTACTGAGCTGGAGTCCCATCTCCAACCCATGCTGCAGGAACTCCAAAATCCTGGGAATAGAGCACACCGGACAGGGAAGAGACTTAGACTAACACGAGTCAATGTAGGCATGCCAAACCCTATAATAAATGGAAGAGGAAGACTTCTTCCTAGCCTTTATCAAAGTATCCACAACCGAGGAAGACAGCCCCTTCTCCATCAAGATGGAGGTTTCAGCAGCCAGGCCGTCAAAGCCAGAGTTTGTAAATTGGGATGGCGTAGTGAGCTCTGAGTGAGTAGATCTGGCACCAAGGGCAGACCGTACTGATCTACTGCCAGCTGCACCACGTCTGCGAACTACACTCTTCTTGGCCACCTGGGAGCCACCAGAATTGCTGGCACCCCTTCCAGAGCAATCTTGCGCAGAACCCTGCCCAGCAGGGGAATTGGAGGGAAGACATACAGGAACTGAAAGTCCTTCCATGACATTGCTAGAGCATCCGAGATCAAGGCCAGAGGATCCTGGGACAGAGAGACAAAAGCTGGGAGCTTGTGATTGTGGCGGGACGCAAACAGATCCACATCTGGTTGGCCCCAACTGTGACACAGGGATTGAAACACCCTGCTGCATGGGGACCATTCTCCCTGGCGAGAGGTCCCCCTGCTCAGAGAGTCCGCCAGGCGATTTTCCACCTCCGGGATGTACACAGCTGATATGCAGGGGACATCGGCCTCCGCCCAAGTCAGGATCAAAGACGCTTCCTGGAGGGCCCCCTTGCTCCGGGTCCCTCCCTGATAATTGATGTAGGCAACTGCCGTCTGGTTGTCCGAGCGCACCTGAACAGGCAGGCCCCGAAGGTGAGCAGTCAAGTGAGCCAGAACTAACCTGATCGCCCGTAGTTCCAAGACATTGATAGGTGTGTGGGCCTCCTGAGGACCCCACCTCCCCTGGAACCGCAGGGACTTCCAGAAACGCCCCCAACCTGACAGACTGGCATCCGTAGTGACCGTCTCCCAGGGAGGGGTAAGTGGGGATCTGCCCCCCAACAGGTTCTTTTCCATTGTCCATTCACCCCAAGAGGGACCTCCTGACCCGAGGGGAGAGCACACAGACCCCGTCCAGGGACGCTGGGTCCTTGTCCCATACTGACAATAGGTGAAGTTGCAGAGGCCTCAAGTGGAACTGAGCATAAGGGACCGCTTCGAAGCATGCCACCATCAGGCCCACCAGCTGCATCCCCTGCCTGATGGAGGGATGAGGACAAGCTAGGAGGGACTGAGCCTGTGCAATCAGACTGTCCACCTTCTGTTGAGAAAGGAAAATCCTTGCCTGAACTGTATCCAGATTCATTCCTAGGAATGGAGTTACCAAGGAAGGGGACAGTGAGGACTTGGGGTGGTTGATCACCCATCCAAATGACTCCAGAGTGGACACCACCAGCTGAGTATCCAACTCTGCCTGATGTAGGGACTGGGAAGTGATGAGAATGTCGTCCAGATAGGGAAGCACGCGGACACCCTGACATCTGAGCAGAGACATCACGCTAGCCAGCACCTTGGTGAACACCCTGGGAGCTGAAGTGAGACCAAAGGGCAAGGCCACAAACTGGTAGTGTTGATACATCAGAGCGAACCTGAGGAACCTTTGATGACCTGGGAACACAGGAATATGAAGGTAAGCATCTTTGATGTCCACAGAAGTAATGAAATCCGCTTGGCGCAGGGAACTGATGGCAGAGCGCAGAGTTTCCATGCGAAAGCGCCTGCCCCTGACAAATTTGTTGAGGATCTTCAAGTCCAGGATGGGCCTGACTGAACCATCTTTTTTGGGTACTGTGAATAGGTTGGAATAAAAGCCCTTGCCCTTTTCTCTTAAGGGGACCTGGCAGACGACCCCCAGCTCCAGGAGGCCTTGCCCTGCTTGCACTAGCACCTGAGCTGACACTGGGTCCTGAGGAATCCGGGATCTGATTAATCTTGGAGGGGGACAGGCAGCAAACTCTATCTTGTATCCGGAGGACACTACCTCCTGAATCCACCGGTCTGAGACATGAAGCCTCCAGACTTGAGCGAAGTGCTGCAGCCGTCCCCCCACCCGGATGGGTGAGGGCGCCCCATCATGCCTGAGGGGGCTTGGGGGATGATTTTGCTTTGGGACCCCAGGAGGGGCCAGGACGTCCACGTCCTCTGCCCCTGCCCCAGAAATCTCCCCGGGTCCCAGGAAAGGAAACCCCCCTCCCCTGTCTGGCACCACGGTAAGGGGAGGAGAAGGAACCCTGACCCCGAAAGGGCCGAGATTGCCGCCTGCGCTGGGGTAACCTGCCTCCCTTAGCAAAAAGGTCCAGGAGGTCCCCAAACAGGCGCAGTCCTTTAAAGGGAAAACCAGTGAGGGCCTTCTTGGCAGCATTGTCAGCAGCCCACTGGCGCAGCCAAACCGAGCGGCGTATAGCCACAAACAAGGGCAGAAGTTCTGGCACACATTCTGATGGTGTCATCCATGGCTGAGAGGCCAAAATTCACAAAAACATCACAACTGGAGAGTGCATTGAACACCTCACAAGGCAAATCATCAGGGGCATTATCAAGCATATTTCTGATAAGGGTTCTAGTGGCCACAACAGTAATGGCAGAGGCCCAGACCGGGCGCAGCGCCGTCCCCTCACATGCAAAGGCGTGTTATGCCAGCTGGTCAATGCGCCGGTCCTCAGCATCCCGCAGGGTAGTGGAGTCAGGGGAATGCATGACAGAGGTATTAGACAGCCCTGGGATCGGGGCATCCACCTCGGGGGGCTATGACCAACACATTACCACCTCAGCAGGAAAGGGATACTTCCTATCCCAACTTTTTGGAAACCCGGGAAGTTTACTGGGGCGCTCCCATTCCTTGAGCACAAGGTTATGGAAATGTGCCTGCTCGGGAAAAGCCAAACGTGATTTTGCTGTATGGAAAAGCTCCCCTCTTTGTCTGGGAGCCGCAACAGGGAGAGAGATGGACAGAACCTCAATAATCTGGGTCAATAATCTGTCAGTGTCATCCGAGGCCCAGGGGTCAGAGCCAAGATCGACATGACCCCTTGGTCTCTCATCAGATGAGCCTGAGTCAGAAAACAGCTCCCCTTCATCAGACGGGGTATAGCCACAAAGATTCCAAAACTCCTCAGTTTCCAAAGGGAAAATAGTGACATTAGGCGTTAAGTGCCGCTTTTAGCAGGGGCCTTACGCGCCAAGGTTTTAGCAATTAACTTCTCAACACTAGCCAGTCTAGAAGACACATCAGGCTGAGAATCCCCACTAGTATGCAACTCAGTATGAGTGAGATTTAAGCTTGGGGGAGTAGGTGAAGTAAAACGAGGTGCAGCCACTGGCAGGCCAGATTGCAATGCATGCACCTGCTCAGCACAGGTTACACAGACCCGCACCTTGTCAGCGTCAGCATGAGGCTGCCCATACGCTACACACAGCCGGTCTTGTCCCGAAGGAACCCCGGTCACATTATCCTGGGATGCTTCCATATGGTGATTATAGCGGCACTATACGTCGATAGGGAATAACGCTATATAGCAACCCCGGATGCCCCAATAGCCCGCTAGGGAAGTGGGAGTACTAACAAGGCCTACTAGTTATATAACTAATAAAGGGCCGGGAGAAGCCAAAAAGGGTTCGCCCCGCCTGAAAGACATAAGAAGACAAGACCGTAAGCACACAGTAATAAAAGGAAGAATATAAAGCCACCCGAGAGGGCACTTATGGAGCGCGGTAGGTAGAGGTCAGTCGCGCATGGGCCAACCAAGCAGGTTAAAGATGGAGTCAGTATACCTTGAGGGGTGGGCCGGTATAAGCATTGACGCGGAGCGCGCCATAGACGGGCCCCCCCCCCCCCCCCCCCCCCCCCCCGAAGAGTGCGAAGCCAGGACGTGACAAGCAGCCAATGACGGCGCACCAGCGACTGAGGTAATGCCGCCGCCAAGCGCGGAACAAAGTGTTGACAAAAAGAGTGCGCAGCGGCGGCAATTTTAAAAGACAGTAAAAGGAAGCCAGCGCGACGGCTGACACAAGACAGTACTGAATAAATATAAGGTGTTAAACACAGAATGCATAGCATACACATTTACACCCCCCCCTCTTTTCCCCCGGCTACAAGGAGAATGAGGGAGGACAGCGGCCACTTAAACAGGGCCCACCGATAGGCAGGGGCAAGGGGCACTAGTGCGGGATTGGCATCCCATAGAGGCACCATAAGCCTGAACCGCCTACCCTTTGGTGGGGGATTGCGGTGGAGCAGCGCTCCTAAGCACCTAACAGGGGTGCTGCCTACCTTCACCCGACCAGCGCAGCCAAGGCTGGGAGGCATATTACTAGTGGAACGGGTGGGAATAGTCCTACAGGGCCGCAGGCTAATAGCCCCGCTCACCTGCGAGTAGAGAGCCATTTATCGTCCTTCGCAGTCCAGACTGCAGAAAAATTCTGGAGATTTGTGGGAGGTCCCCGGGTATTTGAGGGGCCAGGAGGAGCCTATTTTCGATGTCTCTGCAGTCCAGCGCCATCTGGCGGAGTATAACCCAGTTGTAAGTATTATATTTGGAGCAGGACGTACTGTATACTAAGAATATGTATTTTTGTTTTATTTCCTTTTTAAGCGAAAGCTCCAACTGAGCTCTAATTGTAGGCAACATTTATAATAATAATAATTATAATACATAATAAAATACATTCCAGAAATAGTAAACTCCCACAATGGTGTATGGAGTGTAGTAAACATAGATGCTGCACCATTAGAAGGAAAATCTAGGCCACACTGTATCAGAGATCTTTACTGCATCCAACCTCTCCTGGTGGATAAACCACCCCCTGCCATCGCTCAATAACCACACAAATAAGATATACTCACTTTTTTCTCGCAGAGCTACATCAGAGGGCCCACTGCAGTGCTGTACGCCCTCTTGGTGGAGGTGCATCCTGCTGTGTGTATCCCCTGGGATCACCCATAAACTCCTCGTTCTCATGGCACATGCGCTGGCACAAAGCCATCAGCAGCACTTGTTCCATCAAGATATCCTTTGCCACTCTAATCTCAGAGGGGCAATGAAATCTGAATGGTATGGGGCGCCGGCTGCATGCCCGTTCCAGCCTCTAGCTTGTCGGTGTGCCTGCACTGCCCATTCAGCAGAGTGCAGAGGTGCAGTTAAGGATTGTGGAAGAGGTGACTGGATTGGTCAATCTGGGAGGTTTTCCACAGCAGGGCATCTCAATTTGGGATGCCCCATAAAGAGGTAAACCAACCACCCCCCAAGAGTATTACATAGTAACAGTATGTAAGGCTGAATAAAGACTTTAGTCCATCCAGTTCAGCCTGTTTAATTCCTTCCAGTGGTCTAGTAGCCATAGCTGGAAATGTTATTACATGCCAGGAAGGCATTATGGCAGTATAAACTGTAGGTCTTACAAGATGCAATTTCAGCTGCAGTTCCACTGCTTACAGTCATGGCCCATCTCACCTTGGCTATGGGAATGTCATTACTGCTGCTGCTCGTGCTCAGCTCTCCTGTGCTCGGATTTACTGGTCTGCTTGCAGGAGTGAGGCGACCCGGACTCGATGGACCTGTTGCCTGTACACTTTGCAGTCTGGTCTGGAGTTCTCGCACCTAAAAAGAAGATATAAAATTGTTTAACAAATAAAGAAAATTCTCTATATATCCAGCAAAAATTGACATTTTCATTTTATGGAAGCCACACTGTGGCCACGCACAGCTGAAAGATGCGAGTGAAGCCGCATGCACTGTTGAACTGAGGACAGGTATGTTTCTGGGCGAGCCACTGGGTTTCACACAGACATGTACCCCAAACCGGCATGTCCCTGGGGGATAGACCAGAACTCGGGATGAAAATCCTGAGTTTTGGTTCACTTTAAGATTGAGATCCAGGCATTGTAGGCCAGTTTGTATTAATAACTTTTTATTACTAACTGTATCCCTTCCTCACACATCACACACCATCACACCTTTTTCAGCAGGGAGAATATCCACTGCTTGTCTGTGCTTTTTCTGCTTCTTTACATACTGAAAATGTATTCCTTTTATAAAGGAAGTATATTGCTGCTCAGTTGTTTTAACTACACAGCTAAGAAGAAAACAGACACTTTATTAACAGACAGTTGGGGCAATCTGATCCTGCTTTTTACACAGAACACTGTAGCAAGGCTGTATAGCAAGAGACTAGAGAGTATCCCGACAATTCTCAGCTGTCAAGGGGGTAATACTGTGATTTTAGGGTCTGGCTATACAACCACTTGCCAACCCTGCCTTCTAGCTTAGCCCAGGAACAGGTAGATTAAAAACCATGATAAAAAAAGCATTATTTCCCAACTGCTTCTAAACTATGTTTGGTAACAGTGTGCGAGTAGAAGTTACAGTAAATAAATACAATAATATGAATAAACATAGCAATACAGTAGTCATAGTCGTGTCACATATTTTACTCCTTTTTCTTGACAAATGGTAGCAAATCTCCTATTATACTATTTTCCCAGCGTCCCAATGAACCTTGTACGCTTCTTACAATGGTGTGCATTTACTGCTTAACGTGATGCATAATTAAAAGTCGGAACATAGTCAGGGATTATGATTAGACTTGAAAACACATGTTTGCGGAGGTCAGAAAAAGCAGATTCCGTGTTGAATAAATGTGGCAGAGGCAGCCACTGACACAATATAGATAAGAAGAAAGAAACAAAAGACAGAGGAAGCGCCCCTGAAGCAATTAGCCATCTTTATCCTGATTGGAATTATGGCTCCTGACTTTGCAGTAGCGTGTACCTTCACCTCTCATCAGTCATATGAGCCCCTGCGATAAGAGACTGGCAGGCACCCAGAAAAAGCCAGCCTGGAGGAGCGCTGACTGATGACAAACCCACTTTGCTTTAATCTCATAAGTAATAGATTTTAGGCAAGGAAAAAGGAAAGACCCAGCGTGGGTGTTAATCTGTAGGTGTAATTAAGCAGGTCTTTTAGTAGCTGCTATCTGTATGTGGCTGTTGCCTATATATATAACATATATCAAAGGTGAAAGGAAAGGCAAAGCATCAATCACATGTATCAAAGTTAGAGGGAAAGTAGTATCACTTGATCAGTCCAATGTGACTGCATTTCCTGTCCCCTTATACATGGTGTCTATTGATTTGCATGATCAGCCTGAAACAATACTGCCAATCCATGGGGGGTCCAGAAGCAAAATACCTTATGTATAATGAAACTCTAAATGACATATGAATGTCTCTCAACCACCCACAGATCCCTCAGGCTACCAAATTCCCCATCCATCAAAGTAACTGCCCTCTCAGTCCATAGGAACACCCGCAATCAAATGAATAAACACTCAATCCATATTATACACGCTCAGCATGAATCAATAATGATTCTTTTTATAGGGAAACACACAGCACTGTAAATAACACCTAAAGCCCATAACTCTATAAGAGTCCCCCACTTTACCCCATTAAATCATCCACCACTCTGAGACACAATAACTTTGGAATCATTTTGTAAAATAAAATATGTGGAGAGGTACTAGAGGTACACCGACATGTGCATATATTCTTCTTGTGTACTGTTGGTACTGTAATGTACTTAAACTGTAATGTCATTTTCCAGGGCCTTTATAAAAGTTTCCATTAGTGTGAGCCAAAATGATGATGTCCTCAAAGTAATTATCTTATCTGTTTTTTCTCTTTTTGTTTGCAACTTTGTTATAAAAGAAAACTATTTTCTGTAGCAACAATGGGGTCGATATAGAGCCAGGTGAGAATTCTCACTCCTTTTATAGAAGAGAAAACTGCCATTCACTTTCATTGTCTACTTTGGGGCTGATTCAGAGCCTGGTGAAAATTTACACCTGGGCCCTTATTTAACAAGGGATAGCGCCAGGTAGCGAATGGTGAGCGAACGGTAATGACGCTCACCGCCACGAGTACGCCGGCTCCCCTTCGCAATCACACATTTATCAAGCCGATCCTGCTTAGCGACTGACAGAGCGCCAGATAGCGAATCATTCATCATTATTCCAGCCTCACCCCACAGCGCCAGCGAGCGACCTTGAACAGCGACAGGTATGACCTCTCGCTACCTGGCGCTCTCCAATGCATTTCAATGGAGCAATCTTTAAATATTCATAATTAATTGCTATTAATTTTTTTTTTTAAATGTCAAAAATTCTGTGACCACTTCTGCAATGTTAGATATTTTTTTAAGGTAAAAAAAAAAAAAAAAAATTTGTGCAGAATTGATATTACAGGTCTGATATTAATGTATTCATATTACAAAATGTTTTGAAAAACTTGTTTTTTTTTCCAAAAATATGGTTGTTTTGGGGTTAAAAAACTACTTTTAACCCATCGCCGCCAGCGCTCTGGGGTTTAAACAAGCATTTCACAGCGCGAGAATTTGAGCGTGATTTGTTAATGAATATGCTGGGAGCCGTTCGCTATGGGCATTCGCTGTCATGCGCTCCCATACAGCGCGGAACCTGTCAAACAGCGACTCCTAACCCCGTATTCAACATTACCGCACACCGACTGAGTCGCTGTCAACAGCCGAACAACGGGCAAGCACAGCGAATACTAGCGGGCGCTGTGAAAATACCGCTACTGTCGCTACCTGTCGCTATTAATGAATCGGCCTCCTGGTAGGCAATGAAAGTCAATGACATTTTCTCTCCTAAAAAAGAATTGAGAATTCTCACCTGGCTTTTAATCGACCCCAATATTAGAGACTTCCTGACTCTGGTTTGCTAATCATCTGATCGGCTAAGGCACAAACAAAAGGGTTTAACCCCATCTGCTCTAATTCAAAGTTTGCAGGCAAGGGGATAACCGTTTTGTGTTCCAGTAGCTGAAGGGTTACTGTCAGCGCTCTCACCTATTACTGCGGCACAAGCTGCTGATGAATTAACCTGTTACAGTGGAAGGATTTTGGGATTTGTTGGCAGTAGTTTTTACTCAATGCCAGTAAAACCACTTTCACTTTAGGATCACAGACACGCAAGAATATGAGAAACTTGGAAACAGCATGCTGATAATTAAATCACAGGTCTGGGGGCACAGTCCTAAGACAAATGTTTATTTTACATTCCAGAAGCAGAAGACGATAAGGCAGAACATCAGAAACCTGACAAAAAGGGAGTTTTTCTTTAATCTAACATGGATACACTCTCACCTTCAACAATGGTGCTCCACAGGATTTCTTAGTCTTCTACTCTACCCTCTATACACGTAAGACTGTTTATCTTTTTCTGACTCTGCAGCTATTGTTAAACCAGAACAGCACCCAGTTTTGTGGTTCCTAGCACAGGTGGATATCCCGATTACTGCCGTCACACCAAAAATGGTGCAAGACAGAAGCCCATTTAATAACACTAGGTTTCTATATTTTGTATATTTTTACGTTAAAGGAGCAGTATCGCGAAATTTGCATTAAAAAAGATAAATAATTAAATAGCCACACAATAGCTTCTAACATGTGTATAAATAATGAGGCGATAGAAAAAGGAAAAAATATCTGCCTTTCTTTTAAATTGTATAATTATAATGGCTCAGTCCATTTGCTGAATAGGGGGATCTGCTGGGTTGTATTTAGTGAGCTGCTTCATTTAGCCCACTGGTCTCCTAGCAACACTTTACCTCAGAGGCTGACACTGTAATCAGTGGTAACGGCTGTGTGTGTGTGTGAGGTGCTGCTTTTGTTATGAGACCAGGTGACTCAAATGTGTAAAATCTATACAAAATAAACTAAACTGACTGAAAACGACTGAAATTCTTCTTTGAATAACTGTGCAGGAAAATCTAAAGGTATTAAAGTGGAACAAAACCCTGAGTTGCCGACCCTGAAGTCTATAAGACCCGGCCATTGACCTTGCCACTTGGGCATTCTAAATCGGGATGCCCCACTGTGTGAAATGACCCCTGGATAACCACAGATCCCCCCAAAACAAAACTCCAGAAATCCTTAATTGGGCTTTGCTCAAAACACACAAAGCTGAAAGAAAGATCATATGGAAAAATGTGTTGAGAAAAGAGAGAGAAAATGGTAAACTGAAAGATTCTTCAGCAGAGCCAACATGAAGGGAAAACTCAAAATCAGCTAAATGACTTCTAGAGCTTTTCTCTCTGTTTTAGATATATGAGTTCTGGCCAGGCAATGTTGTTATCTTATGCTGGACGGCTGCCAGCACTGAACAGCTGATACTTTGATACATTGTTTCCCCCTCTCCTCAGCGTGGAACAGGCCAGAGTGTCGGGCTCCGACACTCAGAAGACATAAACATGAGCTATTAGTCTCCAGCTGCTCAACACAGACATCATTTTTTTCTAAATTTGTAATTCTTACTCCAACACCTACCTACATTCAAAGTACCATTTAAATATAAGTCACCAAGAAAAAATCACGATACTGCTCCTTTAAGTTTACAATGTGGATGTCATGAACTGCAGATCAACATACTACCAGTGGGGGTCAGTGGAGCTGCCTGGCCTCCTTGTCAACAACTCCTGCTGGGCCCACTGCTCATGGCAGCAAGATTTTGTTTGTAAGCCTCTGCTAAGACTCTGTTCATGCTCTGCCAAGACTGTGATCCGCTGTATGCACTGCCCCAAACCTGCTGGGCACTTATGTCTCCCATTTGGTTCCTGCCTGCACCCGAAAACTCCGTCTGTGCCTGATTTAAAGGGTCCACTTTCAATTGAATTTTTGAAAGTGTTTATTTTTGCATGACAAAATTATGTCCTCAAGGTCCGGAGCTGATCTAGTTTCTTCATTTTTCCTATATTAGCAAATGTGTGTTTTTTAATACCTGCAATCAGTTGCTATTAGAAACATACACCAAGATTGTACACTAAAAAAAGAAGAGAAGTGAGCCCTGTACACACAGAAAACTGCTGTTATTGGTGCTGCTGAGGTGAGGGAGATCACTCAACCTTACACATGTCCAGTTGCAGTGTTCTGTGCAACTAGCTGCAATCTGTCTGTACTTGGTGTATGTTGCCAATAGCAACAGATTGCAGACAGTGAAAACTGCTTCCATAAAACACACATTTACTAACATTAGAAACATTAAACAATGCTAGAACAGCTTAGCACCTTTAAACATTTTGCCATACAAAAATAAACACTCAAAAATTCAATCAAAAGTGGACTTACCCTTTAAGGTTTAGTTTTGTTTGTTATCTAGTTTACGCCTGTTTGGTTAGTTTATGTTTTATACCTGATGATAAGGTTTTGTCTTTAGTTATTGGTAACGTTTATTTAAAGCGGCTAAAAACCCCGCCCAATGGATTCCCTCCTCCCAGGGCATCCAAAATCGGGATGCCCCACTGGGTGAAACCCCAAGCTCGCCCCGTTTCTTCCCGGTCCAATGGTGCATGTGCAGGCCGCGACCATATCCCCGCTATACCTCTATTAGGGCGCATTTGTGAATGGCTGACCCAGGTGCACTCCCTGTTAGAGGGAAGCTGGGGATGCAGCCAAAACCCAGGATAGCCAAAATCCTGGGTTTTGGTCCACTTTTAGGCAGACCAATACCCTCTGCAGCGAGGGTGTTGGTGTCCGCCATTGCTATATAACAGGCTGAGGGAGATTTCAGAATGCTGTAACCCCCCCCCCCCCCCCTAAATTGGCTTCCTGGCACTCATGTGGGCAGGATATTCAGTGACCAGAACTCCACTGCCCATGTGACTGCCAGGTGGCCAATTGCGGCGCTGGATTCCTGGCAGGTGAGCGAGGTTATGTGTGTGTGTGTGTACAAAAACTGTGTTTATTATTATTATTGTTTATTTATAAAGTGTCATTATAGTCCGTGGCACTGTTGCTGTGGCATTGAGTGCACCTGTGCCAACATTTGGGTAGGGTCTTTTTGCATAAGAACGATAATGTGTCGCAATGAAAAGCGACCACCACCAAACTTATGACACACAGTGTTCCTCTGGCATCTACTAAAGACAAATGTATCAGTCATGCAGCCAGATAAGAAAGCATATTTTATTACTCGGCTCAACCAGTATTGTTATTATTATTTTTTTTTTTCATAAGGAACCACCGTATTCCATGGCGCTGTACAGGGGTAAGACAAGTAAATACTTTTAAAACAACAATGACGACAATGCATATAAAACACACAATATTATGAATCAAATGTAACAGACAAGTAAATAAACACAAAGATTCAAGAATACATAAGGAGGAGGGCTCTGCCCATGTGAGCTTGCAATCTAAAGGGAAAGGTGATGAGACAATAGGCCGGGTCACTAGGCCGGGTCACTAGGCCGGGTCACTAGGCCGGGTCACTAGGCCGGGTCACTAGGCCGGGTCACTAGGCCGGGTCACTAGGCCGGGTCACTAGGCCGGGTCACTAGGCCGGGTATGTACTAAGCAGGTGCCCAGTGTTTTGAGGGATGAATAAGATGATAGGCTCTTCTAAATGGGCTTTTATAGATTTAAGCCAACCCTTGCCACAGCGATGTACTCGACTGTTGGGCCACAGAAATCCAATTCCCACAGCTCAAGTTCATGTGTTAGTTGCTTTCAAACGTAGTTTAGAACTGCAGTAGCTGAGGACAGGTGATTTTTCAGCAATTCCACTATCATTTGTCAACTGTTGCTGTAGTGTTCCTTACTCACAGGCATTTCCACTTCACATTAACAGGATAGTTGAAGGGGACAGATCTAACTGGTTTGCTGGAAAGGCTCTTCAACAGGACAACCTGTTCAGTTGAATTCTTGATCTTAAGTGCCTATTAGAATAAATAGCCAATAAACCAAACCCTCTCTTCAGAATGCCCACACATACAGTGCCTTGAAAAAGTTTGCATACCACTTGAACTTTTCCACTTTTTTTAGATTTCAATGTCTATATTTTTTTTTAGGCAAATAGTATCAAATACAAATCGGACTATTTGCTCTACTCTATAATTTTACAGTATAACAGAATGCACAACAATGTATAGATACTTCTTACTGAAGCATTAACGTTATACTTATAAGCACCAAGTCAATTTGGACATAAGTACATTGCTTAACAAAAGCATCTGTAGTGCAAATATTGCATGTAAACAAATAAGTTATTAAACTATAGCAAAAACACAACAAGAGAAGGAGGAAAGGGGAAAAAAAGAGGAGGGGATGAATAGTTGAGAATAGATACGATACGAAATGTGGGTCATTCACAGCCAGCTAAGAAGGCCAAGTTTGAGGTAGCATATTCAATCTATATTCAAACGTAAGTTTCTCTTTAACCAAAAATCTATTTATCCTATTTCGTACCTCCTGGAAAGGCATTATATCTTTCTTCTATGGACTGTTCAACATTTTTAAAGGTTGCACCCACAAACTTAAATTTATTTTATTGAGATTTTATATGATAGAACAACACAAAACAGCAAGCATTTGCGAAGCGTAACGAAAAAGATACATGCTATTCCACAAAAAAAATAAATAAATAGTGTGGTGTGCATATGCTGCCAGACCTTGTACTCTGATACCTCTACATAAAGTTCAGCATGCTTAATTACCAACAAGATAGTCACCTATTTAGTAAATTAAGTCCATCTGTAAGTATGTTATTCCCAGTATAACTGTTGTGTGAAGACCTCTGAGGTTTCTTAGAGATCATTAGTGCACAAACAACATTGTGAAAACCAGGAAATACACCAGACAGCTTAGGGATAAGGTTGTGGCAAAGTTAGGGGTTTAGGCTATGCTGCAGAAACAAATATTGAATTTTTAGTATGAATATCAGTGAAAGCAGTGTAACATGTTTACATTTAAACATGTGAGGCAGTCATGGACTTGTGGGGCAGTCATGGACTAAAGGTAAGGAAGCGTCCATGTGACTGAAGGGTGGCAGGTTTCTGACCATGGGATATGACTGAAGTGCTCTTGAGTAAGACACCTATCATTGGTACAGTCTATCATTTGCTTCCTAAAGAGCTAATTTTAGTCCTAACCACCACTCTGGGCACATGTGCACTTTAGTAACCCTTGGTTCATGTGCGTGTAAGTCCACAATGGCCACTATTAACATTATTACACTATTACATGTAAAAGTGGGCCAAAACCCTCTAAAACCCTCCAACAATTTTGGAAAATACATTCAGTTGTGGTGGATGGGGCCGCGCACAGCCGAGAAGGGGAGCGGAAAAAGATAATAATATCGGGTGACTCGGGGGGGGTGTCACAGAGCAGGGAATCCCAGCTCGCGATGTCCCCGTGGGATCTGCCATGATACAGTGTTACAAGTGGGCCACGGTAGATGTAATAAGTAACACCATGCACACTGAATAAAACTAAGCATCTGTTTATCATAACCCAGCATTTCAGGGTGTGTGGCACACTGTAATCAAGTCAGCATTCACTGGAGCATGAAAATAAGTTACCAAAAGACTGTCAGTCTGCTCTCTTCTGCGAGCTGCATCTAAGGATAAGTAATTAGCCAAACTGCCAAGACTCCAAAATGTTCTCGTTTTATGGAATAGAACATCAAAGAGAAAATCACCCGCATGAGAAAATCACTTAATGAGAGTGGTTATATTCTCATTCATATCAAAGATCTTAATCATAATCTTTCAACAATCAAACCTTGTCTGTCTTTTCTCATAAAGGCGACACAGCATAATGAAGGTGTAACTTGTATTAAACTCTGGCCTAATGTTCCCATATAACATTCACAAACAGAGCACTCATTACGATGCTGATGAAGAGGCATTTAATCCTGAAAAAGAGCTCCCGGCTCCATAAAAAAGCATAGCAATAGCTGACTACAGTTTTAGAGAATAAAAATATGCCTCCAAGTGCTTTCACGCCCAGTGTTTAGCAACACAGCGCACTTTTCTGAACTGCCTTTTCCTTTATCCTATTGACTTAACAACACACCACACAGGTACGGTGTTATGTATTGTGCTGTCATAGACTTCTACAGCTTGCCCGGCACCACAACCAAGCACAGCACAGGGTACAGTTGCCCACTGAAGGCAATAGGCTGTATTTTTGTGTGTTCACACTATGCTCAAGTTAGTCCAACACAGTGTAAACAAGTAGGTGTGAAAAAGCTCTAAGTGATAAATTACAAAGTGCATTTAAAGTGGACCAACACCCAGGATTTTGACTATCCTGGGTCTTGGTCCACTTCGGTGGGGCACCCCCGATCGGGGTGCCCCGCTGTGTGGAACCCCCCCAGATCACCCGAAAAACTCACCTCTCCCCGCTCCCAGCGCCGACGGACAAGAGATTTGACAGCCGCGGACAAGCGGCTCCTCCACCGCCGCCACTCTTGACGCACGCGCGCCCGCGCCGGCCATTCACAGATGGCCGGCGCGGGCACGTCTAGAGGGAAGACAAGGTAAGGGGATTTGGGGTGTTTGGGGGGGGGTTTCACCCCGCGGGACATCCCGATCTCGGATGTCCCGCGGGGAGGGAGGTGATCGGCCCGGGAATCTTATAGATTCCCGGGCCGATCACGGGAGGGTGATGGTCCACTTTAAAGAGTAACACCACCCAGGATTTTCACAAAAAACATTTTTGTTTTTTGTTTTTGAATCCCCATGGATCACCATGTTTTATTTTCTCATCGGAGATCCCACAGCACATGTGTAGGCTCTCCTCCAATCAGCTGGCAGCGTTTCATTCAGCTTTGACGTTATAGTAAAGCTAAACAGAGTGTCTTCTCTACAGTTCTATGCCATTCAGAAATGTCTGATCACAGGGTACACACATAAGCCAAAGGAAAGCCAGGGATGCCACTGCAGCCCAGGAATACACTGTGGCATTGCCAGCAAAGTAATATATAGAGAGTTTAAACAATGGGGCTTTCCAAATTGGGATGCCCAAGGGATAGGAAACTGCCCTTCCTGGAGTCCAAGGCAGTAAGTAATAAGCCCGGCCATTCCCATAGGCAGTGTGGCCTTCCCCCTCCCATTCCCACAGGCAGTGTCCCCCCCCCCATTTCCCATAGCCAGTGTGGCATTCATCCCTCTCATTTCCCATAGGCGGTGTGGCATCCCCCCCACCCATTCCCATAGACAGTGTGGTATCCCCCCCCACCCATTCCCATAGACAGTGTGGCATCCCCCCTCCCTTTTCCCATAGGCAGTGTGGCATTTCCCCCTCTCATTTCCCATAGGTAGTGTGGCATTCCCTCCTCCCATTCCCATTGGCAGTCTGGCACTCCCCCTCTCCCATAGTCAGTGTAGAATCTCCCCTTTCATATATTATACGCAGTGAGGCATCCCCCTCTCATTTCCCATAGGCAGTGTGGCAGTCCCCCTCCCATTCCCATAGGCAGTGTTCAACTCCCCATCTCCCATTTGCCACAGTCAGTGTGAAATCTCCCCTCTCATTTCCCATAGGCAGTATAGCACCCCCCTCTCATTTCCCATAGGCAGTGTGGCATTTTCCCCTCCCATTTCCCATTTACAGTGTGGCATTCTCCCCTTCCATTTCCCATAGACAGTGTGGCATTCCCCTCTCCCACCCCTCATTTCCATAGGCAGTGTGGCATTCTCCCTCCAATTCCCCACAGACAGTGTGGCATTCTCCCCTCCAATAGGCAGTGTGGCATCACCCCTCCCATTCCCATAGGCAATGTGGCATTCCCCCTTCCATTCCCATAGACTGTATGGCATTCTCCCCTCCCCCATTCCCTATAGGCAGTGTGGCATTACCCCCTCCCATTTCCCATGGGCAGTGTGGCACTTCACCTTCCCATTCCCATAGGCAAAAAGACTAAAACAAGTAAGCTCACATATACTTCGCTCCCGCACTGCTGGCTGGGCCGCCACAGCCACGGGAGGCTAGAAGATGGAGAAACGCCAGGCGGGTGAGCAGGTTAACTGATCCCTGCTGGATCTCCCTCCATCCACGCTATCCCCTGCTGATGTAGAGTGTGGGGTGAATATACATAATTTTATACATGTTCAGTATTCAGATCCAGCAATATACAAGGATATGATGTTACATTATCAATCTGACCAGTGACGAGGACAGTGCTAAATAGACTAATATGCCTAGATTTTAGGAGGTTCCAGGGTGATATGTAAATCTACAGGAAAAAACATTGACAATAGAAGCCCCATGCTAGCGGAGAAGCCTGACACTGCAGGTATGCTGCAGAAGGAAATGAATGGCTCATTTGCTAATGAACCATGAGAAACAGAGAAACACTATCATGCATGGGAGTTCTTAGCAAGGGCTCCACAAAGCAGCACAATCTGTTAACAGAATACATTAAACATCTAATTTAATTACATCTGCAAGAACAAAAAACCCATTGAGAGCACTTTGTATGATTACCGAAGTAAGCTGTAAGAAACACACCTATTGATTCCCTTTTTAACCAAGCATTGCAGATTGATTAATCTGCTTCGGGACTGAAATTCTGCATTTCATATGTAAATTGGGGTTGGCAAGCTTTCACTAAGAAGGCAAACATTTGAATGATTATGTGGGCACATTGGAGAAAATCATAATCATACTCACCCCAACTCCCATGCAGGGTTGGCCTTAATTAAAGCCAGACATAAACAAAAGTAGAGTCTCCAATGTTCTAGCACCCTAGTAATCTCTACTATGAATGACCCCCCCCCCCCCCCCCCGTGTCAGTCACAGTGATTCAAGCACACCCTCTCTATTTAATCCAATGGAGGGAGTGTGCCGAGACCCGCCATGCCCCCCCTCCATTGCAGTGAATAGTGCGGTTGTACTCAAGTCATTGTGACTATTCTGAGTTTTGGTCCTTGCTCCAGGGTACCACGATGCAGGATGCCCTGCTATGTGAAACCCCCCAGGTCACCCATTCCAACTCACCTACCCCCAGTCCTACGGCACATGCATGGCCTCCGGTCCAATCAGCATGCTCAACTGAGCTGACGCGAACTCGTCTAGGCTAGTCTAAGGAACGTGCCGGCAGCCACATATCTGCCACACTCTGACAGGGAGCGTGCCCATGCTGGGCATTCACTAATTTGTGCCCTGCTAAAGTTATAGCAGGGAGCGGCCTCTGCTCGCATATGCGCCGTTGGACCGGGAGAGAAGGTGAGTTTACAGGGCAACCTGGGGGGTTTACACAGTGGGGCATCCCAAATCTGGTAGCCCCGGAGGGAGGGAATCAAGCAGCCTCGGGCCTGGGTTTTGGTCCGCTTAAGGTATCATTTTTAGTTCAAATTAAATCCAGAATCAACAACAGACTACAAATGTGTTATCCCCATTATCCCCAACCTTTGGCACAGTTCATGTGTAGCCCAATTTTCAGAATTCAAGACAGATTATTGGAATGCTCTGAGTATCAGACAGCAAGGGAAATGAAGCATAACAGAGGTGAGCGCAATATGCTGGAATAGTTCTTGCTGCCAAAGAATAAATGACCTGCTGCAGGGAGATCAGACAGTCACAACAACCTTTCAGCTGGCAAGCTCCAATCAACCCCGTGAAGTATAATGTAAAGGAACATTCTGCATTCAGGCAGCAAATTAACTGATGGCACGGCGGGCCCATCAATATCCCTGGCAGCCACAACACATGTTATAAGCCCAGAGGCCTATGACACATGAAACTCAAGATTTCGCCCTGCTTCAGTGCTTGAAGCCAGCAAACCTATCCATTTTATATTCATTTTAGTACATAGATCTTCATTTTCTTTTATGATGTGTTACACAAACCCCTAAAGGACATTTGAAAATATAAGATGAGGGAGGCTGCAGTGCACAAGAGACTCTTAAAATGTAAGAATGCAGCTATTTTTATTTAAATGGGACATTAGAAGCTTCTAAAACTATTTCTGATGAAATAGCGATGAAACTATTTCCCAAATAAAGTAAAATATATTAGCATAAAATAAAATATAATGCAACCACATTGTTGTTTTAAAAGCAATATGGGGGGAAGTAAAGTTTGACAAAATTAATATAATATGATAAAATTGAAAGAATAATTAAAATGAAAAATGTAAATGTGTATGGCCAGTATGAGACCTAGTATAAGTGGTTGTAGCATGGCTAAAAAGAACAACTGGATGAGAGAAACCAGGACTGTGCTGGAGGGAAGGTGGGCATGTTTTTTCTATTTTTAGGAGGACAGGGCTGGCTCCAGGTCTATTTGGGCCCAATATGTGTTGCGTCACACAGAACCTGGCAGTAAAACTTATAAAAATAAGTGAAATCCCCTGAGAGGTCCAAAAACAATTGTCTGAGCCTAACACAGCCAAAATATTGGGGGCCCAGAGCCTTATCCGCTTTTTAAGCCCAATTCAATTTCTCAGCAGAACAATGACAAGGAAGCTTCATCCTATAGCATTAATGAAACCATTAGTATTTCAAGATGATCTTGTGTATGTGCATTTTTCTGAGCCCCAAGCCAAGTACATTGACTGACTGACTGCTGATTTGCTGAATTCTGATGCTGGTCATGAAAGCGGATCTCCCACGTAAGAGGCTTGCTAAGGTGAAATGTATAATCAGCTGTGTTTTGAAATTTGCCTATTTCTGCTGTTTTCTGTAAAAACAGCCATATTCATGTGGTCAGTAGTTCATATCAGGTATAGCAACTGATACGCCGGACAAGAAATAGTCTGATAATAAACACATTATTGATGTCATATATAGCAACTTGCAGATCATCCAGAGACCTTTGGAAATGTAAAGTTCCCTAGTTTGGTCAGTGTTGGGTTCGTGCATTCAGAAGTATTGATCTTACCCTTCTCCGAAGTCTATCTCGTTCTTCACGAATCGCATTCATTGTAGACTTGGTCCTGTTAAGATCTTCCTCTTTACTACAAAGCATGGCAGTAAGGCTTTCATTCTCTTCCCGTAGACCGGCCAGCTCCTTCTCCCATCTTGACCTTTCTTCTGCCAGGTTGGGGTATAATTCACGGCCTAGCACGCCCTCTATTTCCTCCACAGTCTGATAAAAAACACACCCTATTTAGACTGCTCATCTTATAAAAAACACATCCAACCACAAAAGCAACATGAAAGAGTCACATTTGTAGAAATATATATTGCCTGCCTGATTAACTCCCTGTTGTGGATACCACCTGATTCTCGCCCCTCTCCTCTTAGCCCACTGATGCAGCATAGTTTTAGATTTGGGACAACTATAAATATTCTAGTAAACTTATGTCGCTAAATTTACCTTTGATGACCCACCCAGTAGGGACTCCCCCGAAGCATTTACATGGTGGAAAGAACAGACATTCTTTAAAATTTATGACCTCTTGGTCATCAATTTACTAATTAGTTGGAACACCCTCAAAGAGCATCATCAGGTCCCAGGTGTTGAATGCTTCAGATACGGTCAACTGAAACATTGGCTGTCTTCTAAGACTTCTACTACTACTTTTACTCCTTTTGAACATACCTGTCTCCATTTCCCATCAGGTCCTAACTTAAAGAGGACCAACACCCAGGGGTGATCGGCCCGGAAATCTATAAGATTCCCGGGCCGATCACCTCCCACCCCGCGGGACATCCGAGATCGGGATGTCCCGCGGGGTGAAACCCCCCAGAAACCCCAAAAACACCTTACCTGATCCGCCGCCGCTTCCGCCGCCGCCGCCTCCCGCGCGCCCCTCCAGACGTGCGCGCGCCCGCGCCGGCCCTCTGTGAATGGCCGGCGGGGGCGCGCGCGCGCCGAGAGTGACGCGCGGGAGGCGGCGGCGGCGGAAGCGTCTTGGACGTTCCTGATCCCCGCCTGGACGTTGGCGGGGATTGGCTGCGGCGCTCACGTGGGAGCGCTGAGAGGTGAGTTTTTTGGGGTTTCTGGGGGGTTTCACACAGCGGGGCACCCCCGATCGGGGTGCCCCGCCGAAGTGGACCAAAACCCAGGATAGTCAAAATCCTGGGTGTTGGTCCACTTTAATATCCTTAGTGTACACACGAATGCCATGACACTAAAGCCCTGCGGGATAATACACAACATTCATATGTGCAAAAGTGGGAACGTGCAATGGGAACTTCTAGAACCCCTTGAGACAGCATATAAGGTCCTAATAAGGTGGTACCTTGTCCCCTCTGGGTTAGCTAAAGCTCTCCTGACCTATTCTGATAGGTGCTTTAGAGGTTGCTTTGCAGAGGGAACAGAGCTTCACATCTTGTGGTCCTGTCCACGGGTGATCCGCTTCTGGTCCCGGGTGTTGGGTTAGTTTTTCACCTTATTTGAACAGAACATTCTCAGAGGACATTCCTTCTATTCCAAAAAAAGGAAAATTTACCCAAACCACCAAAAACTTGCAAACTTCATTATACTGGCAGCACAACAGTCAATAGCGGGAGCTTGAAAAAAATACTCCACCAACTGAATTTCGGGCCAGGATCGATGGATTTATGGTGAATGAAAAACTAACTGCATCTTACAGGATTCTCCCCAAAAATTCTGAAAAACATGGAACCCCTGGATAAAATATGCGCATACAAAAATTCACCCAAGTAGCTTGTCAAGTCCTTGTGGTTATTGAATACCACTGACAATCTTCTAGGCCTATTTGAGAGTCTTCTTCACCTTAACACACATCCTCCCTACCCCCTCCTTCTTTTCACTGTTTTGGAAAATTGACACCTTCATTTAAATTTTGCTTGACTAATAGGGCCCCTTATTAAACAATACTCTGTTCGCTCTCTGCTTACTCTAAAGTATATGACTTTAACAAAACAATATTCTGTGTGCATTCTTGGTCCAATAGTGTTGATTACTGATGTCACCATGACGAATGGAAACGTATGTACAATTCCACTCTGTTATACTTGAAATCTAAACAGCTTTCTGGAAGATGGACATCAATCTACAGAGATGGTGGCCATTGTGTGCCCTTCCTACTTCCTACTTTTTTATTGAAAATTTAGCAATAAAGGTTACAGAAATGAAAAATATATCGTTTATAAAGTGGACAGCATTCATTTGATTTCAAACAACATTCTTCAACAAATGCTTTACATTTGGAGGCAAATTTCCTAAAAGTAGTTAATTTCAAATAATAGAACACTTTGTGTAGTCACCTTCTATCCCCAGCCCAGTTCCTCAAAAGTGCATGTGTTTCTTTTTTTTCACTAATGCCTATATTGCCAATATTCATAACAACACAAACTGGATGCAGCAGAGCACACAAATCAGCATTGGGGAGCAATTCAATCTAACTGCCATTATGTTTAGTTGTAGCTGAATTAATTAGCATATCATGCTGCTTCCAGGTTTTATGAATATTGGACAAAGGCTTTTTTAAGGGAAACAGAAACAGATGCTTTGGGGCACTAGGCTGGGGGTAGAAGGTGAGACAAACTTCCTTTCTGGGTATAGGATCACTTTATGTAAACACTTGTAGCTAAAATATAATTGGCAATGCCAGCTGTATACAATGTTTAGAAAATCCTTAGGCACACCAGAACTTGTGGAAAATTAGGAATTTATTCTATATATAGTCTTACAAGGCTCCTTTTCAAAGGCAATGTTTCAGGATGGGTGGGATGTCCTATTGACTGAAGAAAGGACCCTGCACGATCCCGAAACACTGCCTTTACATATATTGGACATATTAACAATTTTCTTCTGGTTCTGGTGAGCCCATGGGCTTCTTTTATTTCACAGTTTAGCCATTTATGTTGTAGATGGATGCTGGAGAAGTGGCAAGGAAGGTCTACTATCCAAGAACCATTCCAACCAACATTTTATAGCACTGTGTGCTTGGTCCAGGGTTTACTGGATTAATCCTTACACATAATCAAGACAGGAAGGAACATAGCAGATAGGTGAGCGGTAGACAGACAGATACTGAAATGTCTTCACCTTAATTGCCAGGTCACAGTGCTCACTGGCCGTCGTAAGCTGCTCGATGTGTTTGTCCACGTCTGCCACAGATAAATTACAGCTGCTCTTCTTCCTCCCACACACCACATTTTCCAGTCCTGTTAGAACCCTTTGAAGCTCAGAATTCAGATCACTACATGTGTCTGTGGGACAACAGGAAATAATACATTGGACAAGAACAATGACCTACACAAATATCATTAACTGTGTAAATCTAGGTATATTTTAAAGAGGACATCTGTCTGAAACCACTTTTATTAATGGCCAAAATGTAGGGTTAGAGCCACAATGCACTTTTTACTGTCCAAAGACCCCACTGGTGAGATATACTATGTGGCAGTCATCCAGCCCTACCTATGTTCAGGTAATAATTATTTTAGTCCCATTATTGTAGACTGGACACCTACTATACTCAGATGTTCTACACATGGCAGCTGCTTCCTTTAAATATTTCAGGATTCCTAAATGGAACTAGCAACTGGGCCACTATTCTTAAACTTTAGCTTTGCACTAAGATCATATAACTAGAACAAGAATCCCAATTTCCCTGTCTTAAAACAAAATTCATTTTATTCTGATAAAGGTTGTTTCTGAAAATGAGAAAAGAACTAAAACCTTATGTGGCATTGATTTTGTGACACAGCAGTATAATTTTCTTATGCAAACACATTAAATACCAGTAAATGTTTGTCTCGCCCAGACAGCGAATAGCCAATACTGAGAAATATAGCGCAGCGGTGTGGTTGTGCAGGACATTTCCATTTAGAAATCCGCACACTCACCGATTAGGAAAGTTTATACTGGCTTCAATCATCTGCACGCCAATGAATGTCATTAGATGAAGCACCATGTGGATGACAACAGAAGCTAACCCCTTCCAGAGCTTATGAGCTGGAAAGAACACAAGGCAATAACGGTGTGAAAAAGTCACATTGCAAATATTCCGGCCATGGGAGCAGAACAACCTTGAAGAGTGCTGACACTTTTACTGCAAGCTGTAAACATTGCATTCCACAAAAGTACAAAAGTTTTCCCTCCAAACAAAGTGACTGAGCGGCAGTGGGAAGAACTTAAGCCTGACTAATGAAAGACTACTGCAGAAAGTGTTGCTGTGGGCACTGCCCTGTGCATCTGCTTTTTGGGTTAAAGCATTTGTCTATGTTAAAAGGCTATGGTTAGGTCTAAAAAAGTGCATAGGGCCAATATCTCCTAAAATATTCTGAGAAATCTTGGCTTAAAAGACAATAAAGAGGCCTTCCTACTTGTGTGTGAATAGAGTGTTTTTTCTTGCCTGACAAGGAGTTTAAAGTGGACCAACACCCTCCTGGATCAGCCCGGGAATCTATAAGATTCCCAGGCCAATCCGATACCTCCCCTCAGGGCATCCAAAATCGGGATGCCCCACTGTGTGACATCCCCCAGGATGCCCGCTAACCTTACCTTACTCCCGGTCCAACTGCGCATGCGCGGGCCGCATCTCGTGCTTCTCTCTAGCAGGGCGTGTGTCTGCGCCAGTCATTTGTGAATGGTCGGTGCGGGCGCCAGCGTGCTCGGAGCCGCTGGGGTTTGACAGTGCTTTGACGTGCATACCACAGCGGCTCCGAGTGCACTGATTGGACGAGCACCCGCACATGCGCTGTAGGAGCGAGGTGAGGTGAGTTTTTTAGGGAAATCTGGGGGATTTCACATAGCGCACAGTCTAAGTGGACCAAAACCCAGGATAGTCAAAATCCTGGGTGTTGGTCCACTTTAAGACCCACTTCAACAACCATAGAGGCCAACAATGCTTCTAGCATGCATCAGTGTTTGTAACTAGGAGATCATCGTATATATTTGTAAAGGACATCTGTAAGCAGCCAAGTGTAAAATCAAAATATACCTACCCAATATTGCAAGCAACACATTTCTTTTGTAGTCTCTCACAAAAGCGTATCGTTGCCAAGTATCCTCCATAGCTATAGCCACACAGGTTTCACTCTAGATTGTCCACCTCCTGAGAATGGCCTATGTGCCACCCTCTTTCAGAAATACAGTTTGTGAGCAGCTCCATTTCTATACGCTCTTCTTCTCACTTTCAGAAAGTAAAATGTATCTATGTGATACATACACTATAAAATCTGCAGGCAGTTAGCTGTGCAGGCTGGAGAAAGCAGACAGGCAGAGGGAGAGGGGCCCCCAACATGCAGGAATAGGGCTGATCTAACTTTCTAAGAAAGCAAATCAGTAAGGATCAGTTGCATAGTCGGTTTTGATTTTACATTTACAGGTGCCCCTAAGTAAAAGCGCATCCCTGCTTTCAACATTTATTTGACCGCCAGCAAATCAAGTTTGTCAGGTGAACAGAAAGGAGTAAGCAAGGATGCCCTTTTCTGTAGTATGCTACTCTTTGTTGTAGCTTATAGCTTCCCCCTGAACCACCCCTTGGGTGCTCCCATGCATGTGAAATGTCACACTGCAAAGGGGGCCCACTGAGATCTTGCCCAACGGCCCAATAGACCTGGAGCTGGCTCTGAGACCCATGGGCAATTTTGGTCTGCTTTAAGCAAGGGGCAAACATTCTGCTGTGCATGACCACCTTCTATCATTTGCTCATGGCCCATTATAAGTTTGCAGTTTAAAATAGTAAATCAGTGTGGCCTATTTTCAAATATTTAAACCCGAAAAAAACACACATTTTCCCCTAAATGGGTGTTGTTCCCAGCACAGGGAGGCATACTGATTGCGGTAGCCCCCCCCACCCCACCCCCGTGTATTAACGGCCACAAATGGGAGAAATCTTATCTTTATCCTCAATCCCCCAGAAAAACCCAGCGATGTGATTGACCGGCTGTGTGCTGGCAATGCAAGTGACTGTGGTCAGCCAATCACAGCACTGCAATTCTCCAGGGGAACAAGGAGAAAGGTAAGATTTCTCATGTTTGTTACCGTGAATGTACAGGGGGCATCCACAATCGGGAAGCCTGGTTTGGTGTTCTGGGCATGTTGTTCCAGTTTCAAAACTACAGGGCACAGATAGTCCTTACCACAATCAACCCTAGATGCAAAATCATCAGTTTATCCATAACTGGTCCTACAGAGAATTTTAAGCTGGGCCTGCGGGTTATCTGCTATTATGAATATTTCAATGCTGTGTTTGTCTTTCAAATATTCTCTTCCAACTAAAATGGACCTGAAGTATTCTGCAGTCCTTCTCAAATTCCCAACATGATGGAGAGACATCTGTTCTGTCTCCTATGGCCTTTGGATTGTTGCTGTAATATGCAAGAATGTCGGCAGCTCCTTGCCATTTAACATGTATAATGCAAAGAACCGGCTTAGCTGTCATTGTATCTCTCCATCTGTTACGACTTTAATCGTGGCTGCCTCTGCAAAATCTGGAGCAGGTTGGTTGCACAAAAAACATCACAGAACCTGTAATAACCCAACACTGCAAAACAGTATAAAGGAGTGAGTGATGGGAGAACGACATGATGGGACTTGCGACATTTACACTCAGCTCAAAAAGGCCAAGTCAAGTAGAGCAGCCAATGGTAAAGCACGCAATCTTACATATACAACATTAAATCAGGGCAGGGACTGTTTGCTTTGTTTCTGAACCTGGAAGCTCAATTGATTCAACTAATAAAAGTAAACTTGATCATCATTATAATATAAAGGTTTATTACCAACTGCATTATCAAAAAAAACATTTTGAACAAAGCTATAAGTAAGAAGGTACATTACTGGAGCTGCAAACAATAGATTCCTAGTCATCTCATGTCACCCATGGGGAATTTTGAGATAAATCGAATAATTGTAAAATCAAAGCACACTTACCCCCAAAGCAGTTGAATCCTCCTAGTATGCTTTGACAGAAGGGTGTGGTTTCCAACTTAGTGTCCTTTCACAGCCCCCCTCCGCATCATTCACTCTAATCAGGCCTCCTTCTGCTAAGCGGTGGATAAAATACCACCCCATCACAGTGTGTGAGCAGCTTCATTAACTGTGTATATAGGGCATCCCCCTCACTTCCTGTCTGCTTACCTCAACCTCCCGCACATGTAAGTGCTGATGGTGGTGAACCTGGCAGGATGCTGGTGAGAACCTGAAGCCAGATGGAGTCCACCGCCATCACAACACTGCAAATAAAGTGGTTTGCCCATGCCTAGGATTAAAGCCCAAATCTTTTATTGATACTGACGGGGCTCTGCATGGCAGCCATAGACTTAAGTGACACTGCTGCACGGAATTGAGTGACTGACCTATCACCCCATGCAGATTGAATTCCTTGTGATGGGCATGGCTATAGACTACTAGAGGATATAACTAAGCAGACCATGACCTGAGACCAGATCAAGAGAGCAGGCCGTGAAGGATCAGTACGGGTAATTGTTCTTCGATTTTACACTAGTCTAAACAAATGTCCTTTAATTGGGGTCATTTATGACAACTGCTTAGGCAACTGCAGTGCAAGCCTCCCCAATGGTAAAAAGTATCCCCTAACAGAGTACTATGAAACTAAGTATACAGAGATCTGTGGCATACATGGTAGTGAAATGTTATGCAGTGCAGAAACTAACAGATTGTTGTATTGTGTCCAGGATGGTTTGCTCCTGCCATGCTTGCAAAAAAGAAATAGGATGAAGCTCTGCGATTAATTACAGAGAGAATGCAACAATATATTGTGAACATCCTAAATCTTCTTTACTCTATACACACAAGTTTTGTCTGAGGTTAGGCTTTAAGACACTGTTAAGATATCATGTATCATGGATCATCATCTATTGATATTTGACCTTCCATGCTGTTCTCACAGAGCATTAAATCTGCTGGAATCTGTCCTCCGCAGCGGCAGTCACGCTCAATTTACTGCAATAGAGGGGGTATGCTGAGGTCCTATGCTTCCTCTTGCCAGGATGCGGAAGCCAGGTGAGACCAAAAAGTGTTATACTGCAGGAGCAGTTTTGAACAGTTGTGGGGGACAAAAGGTGAGTGTGATATCTTTTTCTTTTGCCTGGAGAGACCACTTAATGGTCAGGCATAAATTTAGTTTTCTCGATTCGGGATGCCCTAGCCGGGGAAGCCAATACAAATAACTTTTGTGGTCCCCGCATTGGGGGTGGTTCTATTTGCACTTCCTGCACACGCTGAACCTGATTGGTCAGCACCAGTCACGTGGTGTGGCAGACTGACTGCCAGCTCGGAGGGGATTCAGAAGAGGTATATATAAGGCATATATATAGCTGCCCCATTTCAGACAGCAAGGGGATACACAGCCAGGCATCCTGAATTATAACTTCATGATCCGCTTTATCTATGTGTGGTATTGACATAGCATGCTTTACATTTTTTGGGGTTCAACACATGCAAAAATAGCAATGAATGAGAATAAAAGGTTTTTTTTAACAATCCAAATAAAATTGTGTATGTGTATGTTTCTAATTATTGCACCCTAAGATGGTTTGCCAAAATCAACTAAATAAACACAAGAAAGCCATACTCTGAAACAATACAATAGTAAGAGCATTACAAATAATTTTAAAATTACACTAAAGTAAGTCCTGGAAAGGAAGGAATGGACGGATATCTGGGCAGGGATTAACAAATGTTCTATAAACATGACCACATTAGAAGCGGCTTACAAGATGCTGACAAGGTGGTACCTGGTACCGTCTCGCGTGGCTAAAGCTGTCCCGGGGTATCCGTCCACCTGCTTCCGAGGTTGTTCGGCGGAGGGGACAGTCCTCCACATCTGGTGGGACTGCCCTAAGGTTAAGAGGTTTTGGTCTCGGGTCTTTGGCCTACTATATAGTCTCCTACATGTTAACTTACGCAGGGACCCCTGGGTCGCTTTGCTACACGTGAAGCCAGAAGGAATCACCAGGCCTCAACACACCCTGCTAACTCAGGTCATGTTGGCGGCCAAGCTAGCTATAGCGAGCTCATGGAAGAAAGGGAGTGTTCCATTTCAGATGGTAAAGGAGAGGCTGAATGGCATGTTTATTAAAGCGGACCTTCACTCTAAATAAGAGTCTATCTTATATGTTTCCCACACCCTGTACATACAGATTGCTCACATTAAAAATCATCCTACCTGCATCTACTGCATTTTATAAGCCTTTAAACATCCAAGATGGCGGCTTATGGAAGCTGCCATTTTTGCAGGCAGCCTGCAAACAGGAAGTGCCTGCAAACAGGAAGTGACTGTGCTGCTCTGCATTCTGGGACTGCTGACCTTTCCCTGACCCCAGCTCTGCTCTGTCTGAGCAAAGCACAGCTATAACCCGCCCCCTGTACCTTATCCCACTCTCCTCTCCTCAGTAAGTGTGATGCTTCTGAGTCAAGATGGCGGCGCCCGTATCCTAAATTCCCGAACAGAGTTGCAGCCCAGTGGGGGAAAGTATAATAAATTAGTGACTAAACATGTAAAATATATTAATTTTAGATGCAGAGGAATTGTTTTTTAAGAGTTTGGGCTTTTCATTAAATCATGGTGAAGGTCCGGTTTAACGAAAAATTAACCAGCATCTTGAAGGATTCCCATGAGAAATTTATGAAAATTTGGAACCCATGGGTGGAATACTCGTTCCCGGATTTGAAAGAGGCCCTGTTACAGTGAGAAATGGCCTGCAAATTCTCCCCCTTACATGCATACTTATATTTGCGCATTCTTCTGTCATCTCTCCTGGTTTCCTGTCTGTCCCCCTCCCCCCCCACTTGTAGTTTCCCGCCCCCCTTCCCTAGGTCCCCTGCCCCCCCTCCCTAGGTTCCCTGCCCCCCCCTTACCCCCCTCCTGACACCGGAGGGGTGGCGGTGTAGAGAGCATGTGGCGGGTGAGGATAACCCACCCGCCTGACACCTTGAGTAAAGATGAACACTAGTTCATAGGTGCTAGCTTTAAGTCGATCATGATTGGTACGTCATTAAACTTTAGGAGCTCAAACATTCTGAAAGTGCCTGACAACTTATTGAAAATGACATAACTGTATGAGTCACATTATGAAGACGACAATTCATATTTTGTAACAGTTTATTTGTAAATGACCAAAATGTCGTGCTGTATATCTTTTATACCAAAATTACAATAAAAAGATTGAAACAGAAAATTACACTAAAGTAAAAAAAAAAGCAGAAAAACAATACTTACCTTTCTCAGCTACAGCAGCTTTCTCATAGTCTGGAACGTTAAAACATTTGTTGACTGCACAAACAGTTGGCCTATTTATCTCTGCCTCTATCTTCCCTGATAGCTTGGTTTACATACCACTATGCAACGTATCTGTACTGCTACCTGCCCAGATGTCTCTGTTACCAGTACTACTTGCCCAGTCAAATACCGCATTTAACCGAGCTGCTACCTACCCTAATGACCAATTAATCTGTATTACTACAAACCCTAATGCCTTATTGATCTTTAGTAAAACCGACCTGATGTCCTGTGTTATCTGTACTATAAGCCTGATGCCCCAGATCTACTGCAACAGACTGCAATTGTAATAATCTTGAAATTCTTTGAATTTCAAACATCCCTTTTTGATGGCTCCCAAAGGCACAACAGTGTAAACCAAGGAGAGAATAGAGAAGCATGGATTGTTATGGAGGAATCGGACACAAGTGATTGGAATATGGCCTTTATCATTGGTAGCGAGTTATAAAGGCCAGCTGGCTAAACGTATAGCCCATACCCAGCCATTTCCCAATGGAGAGCACATTTAATGTGAGAGGTGTTATGAATCTCTATGATGGCTTCACAAAATTGCAGTGTATCAGGTTGTGCATGGTAGTTAGAAAAATAAAATCAGCAGCGTGCCTTCATCTTTCAGAAAATGCAGCGTTTATTTGTGGTGAAATGCATATTGTATGTTAAGGGTTGTTTAAAAATGAAGGAATAAATACAGTTTGATTTAGAGGCTGGTGTTATACCTTAATATTATAACATGAGAGCTTGCTGATTTTATTGTCTGTTAAACAAAAGTTAGTTTTAATGAAAGACCTAATGGACCATCAGAATCCCTTTCCCACTTGTGGGTCCAGTGAACACCTAAATTGGCAGATAGAGAATATAACCTTGGCCACCTTTTCATCAAAATAATAGCACATAAGATTCCTGTACTGAATACTAAATTATACTACAACCATATAGGTACATTAGATGTGAAAATTGCATGTGCATTAACTTGGGGCCAAATAACTATAGTATTTTGGCACTTTAAAGTGGACCAAGACCCAGCATTTTGACTATCCTGGGTTTTGGTCCTTTGCCCTCGGGGGAACCCCGCTGTGTGAAACCCCCCAGGTTGCCGAAACAAACTCACCCATTCCCAGTCTTACGACGCATGCGCTTCCGCTCGTCCAATCAGCGCCTTAGGATCCGCTCACTCCAGCTCGTCTAAGGCGAATGAATCTGAGCGTGCTGGCACCCGCATATCCCGCTACCCTCTAACAGGGAGCATACCCGCTCTGGCAATTCTAGAGGGATAGCGGGGATGCGGCCACGGCTTGCGCATGCGCCGTTGGACTGGAAAAGAAGGTGAGTTTATTGGCGACCTGAGGGGTTTCACACAATCAGGGGAGGAAATCGATCTCTGTGGGTTCTGGTCTATTTTAAGACCTGACCATACAACGAATCTAAGATGAACCAACTGATGTGCTAAAATCTGCACCCACCCACCCCCCCCCCCGAAGAAGCTAATAACAGGAAGTTGCAAAATCCCCTTATAACAGGCAGTGTGCAAAATCCTGTCATGTAAAGGGGAAAGTTTAGTTTCCCTAGCTTGGGATGCCACGCTGTGTGCATTTCCCTACATCACCTGTAAACTTATTTCCATATAGTATGTGTGAGTTGTCAGCCAAACACCAATGTGTGTTTCATTCAGCTTTTGCTTTGCTGCCTAAGCTCAGAGCATCCTGAAATGTTGCACAGGGTGCTTTCAATCTGACCTACACTGTGCAATGTCCCCTCAATCACCCCATAACAGGCAGTGTGTAGAATACCCCCAACCCCTTATATCCGGCTGTGTAGCAGAACCCCATAACAGGCAGCCCCCCCCAATCACCGTGCTGAGGCAGGAGGTATTTATGTGTGTATCTGTTCAACAAACTCAGCATGTTTTTTTCCAAAAATGTGCCACTTAAAATAGTAAGGGCAAAAGATTTTTTTTAACAGAAACTCTGCTATATACTGCAGGCAAAGGTACTTGTTACACCATTGTGCCGGGCTACATTTGGGACTGTTCTGAACTGTTTTCCATTTTTAATTTGAAAAAGATATCGAGATTTACAGGTTCAGCTTATAATTTTTCTTCTGAAAAAAGTGTGAGTGGCCATTGGATCTGTGATGCTGCATAATAATCAGCTCTCTGCACTGACAGCAATGTGATGAATCTGGAGGAGGAGGAGGCGGAGGAGGAAGCGGAGTAGGAGGGGCGGGAGGGACCAGCAATCCTGTCCCACTCTGCTGAGCTGATTGAGGGACAGGATGAAAAAGAAAATGTCATTGATTGAACCTGTAAACTCTGATATCTTGGCCATTTCTGCTTCAATTTAAAAACAGAAAACAGTTTATGACCAAATGTAGCCCAACGCAATGGTGTAACAATTACCTTTGCCTGCAGTACCACTTTAAGCTTGCCTCTGAAAATACCAGTGAATTGTGAAACACTGAATAAAGAACCAAAAAAATACCATTATTACCTTATGTGCATGTATTTAAAAATAGCTATTGTAAAAAAAAACAGAATACTAATACAGAAATGTATAGTTATTCTTCACCAGGTCATGTTAAATCAGACCTACCCCATAGAAGGTTTGACTCTATCCTGCCCTCCCCTCATATAATGGCACGTTTGAGCTCAGTAACTGTACCCTTTAGCAGGTGCACTGCTTTTTGCCACCAGGGTGCGTGCATTAGAAACCTGAGAAACATTTTTACTGGCTGAGCTTCTAAATCCAGGGGATTATTCTGGCCTGCAGGTTGGAAGTGGTGGTGATACTACCCATCTACAACTAGAAATAGGAATGCCACTCACTGGGACAAACAGCAGGGTCTGCATGTTTTCATGGAAGGGGGAGCTAAAAAAAAGGAATCTAGGGCAGGATGGCAAACTGCAACAAAAAACTTTATTTAAACCGGACCTTCACCATGATTTAATGAAAAGCCCAAACTCTTAAAAAACGGTTCCCCAGCATCTAAAATTAATATATTTTAAGTTTTTAGCCACTAACTTATTATTCTTTCCCCCACTGGGCTGCAACTCTGTTCAGGAATTTAGGATACGGGCGCCGCCATCTTGACTCAGAAGCATCACACTTACTGAGCAGAGGAGAGTGGGATAAGGTACAGGGGGGCGGGTTATGGCTGTGCTTTGCTCAGACAGAGCAGAGCTGGGGTCAGGTAAAGGTCAGCAGTCCCAGAATGCCGAGCAGCACAGTCAGGAGGCACTTCCTGTTGGCAGGCTGCCTGATAAAATGGCGGCTTCCATAAGCCGCCATCTTGGATGTTTAAAGGCTCATAACATGCAGTAGATGCAGGTAGGATGATTTTTAATGTGGCCAATCTGTATGTACAGGGTGTGGGAAACATATAAGATAGACTCTTATTCAGAGTGAAGGTCCGCTTTAAGTGTCAGCCTGATGGCTCTGCCTCTGACACTGGTGCCCTAGGTTCGTCACCACTGACGTAGGGTGCAGATCTGCTTTAATGCGCACATAACTGCACATAAGACGGGGCTTTCCAGTGGCCACTACCCACGTGAGCACCTTGCGGCCAATCACGGTGCTGCATACCCTGCAAGTTCGAGGCTAAATCTAAGAGCTTTCTGGGGGGTTATGTGCAGGGGGGGGGGCATGCTCCAGCCCTCCCCCAGTCTGTTTTATAGTGGACAGATCACACCCGCATAGGTGTTGGTCCGCTTTAAGTCAGTAAACAGTGTGGACAAGCAAAGGGAAACACATAAGAGTCATATTTATGTCTATAGTGGTGAGAATACAATGCCCTACAGGACAGATTTCCACTCTTAATCCAAGTACAATGTGACAAACAGTTCAATATGTGATTTTAATGTAAAACTCATGAACATGTGCGGAGGGTACATTTTATATTAAGCTAAAAATACAAACACAATGAAAGGATCAGAGCATCTGCTTGGAAGAGTCAGTACTGGTGCCAGAGACGAAAATAATCTTATTAGTTAATAAGCCGTTGGTGGCAAAATTATTTCAAATATTTAAAAGAAACATATGGCAAGGACATGGGAAAGGGGCTTATGTAATTACCCTGGAATTTGTGTTAAAGAGTAAAAAAAATGTACACAGTTTACTCAGGGACATGTTAATGGCTTTTTCACTTGGTAAGTCAGCTCTATAATCAGAGATATATAACGGCTGCCATGAAACACTAGCTTGCTGGCTGGCTCTCTAGCATCCATGTCTGGGTTCATTGTTTTATTTGAGTTCTTATTAAAGGTTTAGGCCCCAATAGCAGGTTCCATGTAATGTCCTTTCTTTTTTCTAGTTGTGTATCAATTTATATTATGCTGGAATTTTCAGAAAAAGTTTATACAAGTTGTATAGCATTTAAAGAGGTCTCTATCCCTATCAGCAGCTCACTATCTACGGTAATTTCTCTTGCGCTGGTTCACACTATGAGCAGATAAAGCTGAACATTCACTGAAGGGATCAGACTGTTGGTTTTCAAATGATCAGACCCAAAGCTGAGAGACAGGGAATTGGCCGGCCCTAAAATAAAATAGACTCTAGGGCCAACCGAAATTGGTTTTGGTCCTCTATAAAGGAAAACTTTATTTTCACTTGTGATCACTGCAGATCACAACCACCCACTGGCACATTGATTCTGCCTTAACTGCTGCTGGTCCTACAACATTTACCACTGTCCTTGGGGCATGATGATTATGAGCTCCCGGCAGTTCTGACTTTAGTTCTCTGGGTGTGGGTCCAGACCGACGTGCCCATTAGTGTCCATGAGTGCCTCAGACTGGTCTTGTGCTCCACAAGGGGATAATTACTTTACCCCAGGACAGGTGATCCCCTGATTCTTAGAAGGGTTTCCTTTCTGAGTTCCAGCCCTTGGTCTATAGCCACACCAACCATATCAGTGTCTTGATGTCTTATAAGAAAACACTGGAATCAGCTTCATTCAGTGTCTGCCTTTTACTGCAGTCTCTCATAAGGGAGAAAGAGAGAGCAAGACACTCAAAGGGAATCATGCTAATTATTTGTTATTTTATAAATTATATATATATTTTTGCACTTGTGTTAACCCTAAAAACCTAACCCTAAAAACCTCACCCAGACGCAGGCTGGCAGACGTCACACTGGCTTCACCAAATAATTAGCATGACCCTCAAAGAAACACAATTATTTGTGTGTGCAAATCTAGAAATGTGGGATAATACTTCACTGCAGATACATATTTCATGCAGGTTACCAACTTTTAACACACTTATTCTGAATCACTAACACCTTGTCCAGGCCTTTATTTATCTACTTACCCATATCTACAGTTACTATAGTGGACTGATTCTCCTGCACAGAGACGGAGGTCTGGTCTTGGTCCATGCTGCGGGAATCCTCATTGGTCTCAAGCTGGCTGTGACTGTTCTCTGAGCGCAGCTCTGAATACTCATCTTCCTCCCTGCCAAAAAAGAGAAAATAGAAATCACTCATGACAGTATGTGCACAGCAAGTGTTAATCTTGGCTATAGAGGGCTGACACCATGCCATGGCTCATATGATAAACAAAACCACAGAAGCACAGGTAGATCTCAACTCACCTTTTGTACTCACTTGGATGGACTAAGCTGGAGCCTAAGACGTGCCTAGACGAGTTCAAGTCAGTGCATACACCATAGGACCGGGGAGAGGTGAGTTGGAGTGGGCAACCTGGGGGGTTTCACCCAGCGGGGCATCCTGGATCGGGGTGCCCTGGGGCAAGGAGCAAAACCTGGGATAGTCAAAATTCTAGGGTTTGCTCCACTTTAAAGTTGACCAATCAGCAGGATTTAGACTCTCCCATTTGGGATGCCCTGCTGTGTGCCCCCTCCACTCACCTTTCCCCTTTTCTTATGGAGCATGCGTGGGTGCTTGTCCAATCAGTGCTTTATGGCATGCATACTAATGCACACCATATAGCCGTTGTTTTGAACTGCGCATCGGCATAGAGAATGCCAGCGGCTGCATCCCTGGCTTCCCTGCAGAGTGCGCGCTCCCTCACTATCTGGATGGCTAGGCATCGAAGCGCAGACAGCTGCACGGTTGCCGGAGATTTGTCCGTGGCCTGCAATCACGGAAAGGGAGAGACGGAAAGGTAAGGGGCTTGGGGGCGACCGGGGGCTCACACAGTGGGACACTCTGATCCAGGGGCACCTAGACGGCCAGCGTGGGTGGTGATTGGTCCACTTTAATAAACCTCTATTCGTTTTCACCTGGAGGTCTATAAATAAGATTTATATTCCACTAAAAGCTGAGCCAGCTGATCCAGTGATCCTCTGTAACCTGAAGAGGTTTCTCTTTTCTGTTATCCCTTGGCTCCAGCACACTATAGACCAGTGATGGCAAACCATTTGGGGCCAAGTGCCCAAACTGCAACACAAAACTTTATTTAAGTGCAAACCTGATGGTTCCAGGGGGGAGGTGAAAAAAACCCAAATGTGTGTACTGAATAGAGGAGGGGTGCCTACAGAGAGGGCTCTGAGTGCCGCTCCTGGCAGGGTGCCATAGGTTCGCCCTGCTTAACGGGTGGGCTGCTGGGTAAAAGCCAGTGATGAGAAAAGGTTTGCTTAGTATGTTTAAAATCTGACAATTGCTTATTTTTAGCGCTCATGTCTCACTTCCTCTGAATTCCTCTTTGGATTTCAGTGTGGAAGCCCATTCAGGTCAGATGACCACTTTCAGTGACAGCAGAACACATGTACATTGTTCCTAGATGGTGTAATGAACGTCATGCTTTCTTACTCAAGGCTATGAAAACAAATGACTATTTTACACAAGAATGGTTATAAAAATACCATTTTGTGAATACTCACCTGTAAAATGGGTATTATAAGTATGTCACACACCCCACTTCAAACATTAATAATTACACTAGGGTTAACGCACCGCTAGGTGGCAGCATTGCAGAGAACTCTCCAAAAACTTCAACAGGCCCCTCCCGGTCCATACATACCTGGTACCTCCCAAGAACCTCCCAGTATTAGGACAGCAGTAAGACAAGGTACCAGAACCAAACAATGTAACCCTCAACGTAAAGAACCAAACTTCACCAAATAGAGAGCCAGGATACCAAAAAGGGCGGGTGAAGTGGGGTGTGTGACATACTTATAATACCCATTTTACAGGTGAGTATTCACAAAATGGTATTATTCTAAGTATGTCACACACCCCACTTCAAACATTAATAATTACACTAGGGACATCCAACAGCAGTGTCCAGAAAAGGGTGGGTATCCGAATCAGGCAATAACGCAGAAAAAAATCTGACCACTGCAGCCTGCAAAACCTTGCGGCCAAAAACAGCATCCGCTGAAGCCCGCACATCAACCTTATAGAACTTAGAAAAAGTATGAACAGAAGACCAAGTTGCAGCCTTACACACTTGTTCAACCGAAGCCTGGTGCTGAAAAGCCCAGGACGCACCAACCGCACGAGTAGAATGAGCAGTAACTCGGAAAGGAGGAGCCTTCCCCTTAGCCGAATAAGCACCAACAATGGCCTGACGAATCCATTTGCTAATGGAGGACTTGGCCGGAGCCAAACCCTTCCTAGGCCCACAGGGCACAACGAAAAAGGCATCAGTCTTGCGAAAAGAAGACGTAGCACGTAGATAGTACCTGACACAACGTACAACATCCAAGCAGTGCAAAGCACTCTCCTTGGCATTCTTAGGCTTAGGACACAAAGAAGGAAGAACAATGTCCTGGTTAAGATGAAACGCAGAGACCACTTTAGGGAGAAAATCTGACTTGTAACGAAAAACCACTTTGTCCTGATGATCCTCAAAATAAGGAGCTTGAATAGACAAAGCTGCCAGCTCTGAAACACGCCGAACCGAAGTGATGGCCACCAAAAAAGCAACCTTCTGAGTAAGAACGGACAAAGCGACATCCCGCAAAGGCTCAAAAGGAGGAGCCTTAAGAGCGGAAAGAACCAAATTCAAATCCCACACTGGGAGCAAAGGCTTCCTGGGAGGCCGCACATGCGAAACCCCCTGGAAAAAAGTCTTGACCAAGGAATGACTAGCAAAAGATTTCTGGAAAAAAATAGACAAAGCAGAAACCTGCCCCTTCAAGGTACTCAGCTGAAGACCGGAGTCCAGCCCCGACTGAAGAAACTCCAAAATCCTAGACACAGAAAAGACCCGGCAGGGCAAAGACCTAGCCTCACACCAATCAATATAAGATATCCAATACCTGTAATAGATGGAAGAAGAAGATCTCTTCCTGGCACTAATAAGAGTCTGAATGACCGCATCCGAAAGACCCTCCTCCTTTAAGATGGAGGTTTCAGCAGCCAAGCCGTCAAAGCCAGCGTTTGTAAACTGGGGTAACAGAGTTGACCCTGAGTGAGAAGATCTGGCCGAAGAGGCAGATCGAACTGATCCACGGCCAGACGAACGATGTCCGCGAACCACACCCGCCTTGGCCACCTTGGAGCCACGAGAATGGCGGGAACTCCCTCCAGAACCAACTTTCGCAGAACCCTGCCTAGCATGGGAATCGGAGGAAACAGATAAAGAAACCCCAGGTCCCTCCAGCTCAGGGTCATGGCATCCACCGCCAGAGCCAGAGGGTCCCGGGACAGGGACACAAAGGACGGAAGCTTGTGATTGTGACGAGAGGCAAACAGATCCACCCATCCCCCACCGGAGACAAAGAGACCGAAACACCTGGGGATGGAGAGACCACTCCCCCCGACGGGACGCACACCGGCTCAGAAAATCCGCCTCTGTGTTTTCCACTCCCGGAATGTAAACTGCCGAGATGCAAGGGACATGAGTCTCCGCCCAGACCAAAATCAGAGAAACTTCCCTGTGGGCACCCAGACTGCGAGTCCCTCCTTGGTGATTGATGTAAGCAACCGCCGTTTGATTGTCTGAGCGAACCTGAACCGGCAGACCTTGTAAATGATGCGTCAAGTGAGACAGAACCAACCTGATGGCTCGCAATTCCAGAACATTGATGGGCAAGTGGGCCTCCTGAGGGTCCCACTGCCCCTGAAACCGAAGATCCTTCCAATAACCTCCCCAGCCTGACAAACTGGCATCCGTGGTGACAGTTTCCCAAAGTGGAGTCAGAAACGACCTGCCCTTCAGAAGGTTGTCCGAGACCAACCACCACAGAAGGGACTGCCGAACCCGAGGGGACAACCGGAAGGACCGATCCAACGACCCCGGACACCGGTTCCAAGACGCCAAAAGATGAAGTTGAAGAGTCCTCGTATGAAACTGAGCAAAGGGAACTGCCTCGAACGAGGCCACCATCAACCCCACCAGTCTCATCCCCAGACGAACGGACGGATGAGGATGGGAGAGGAGCAGCTGAACCAATTCCTGAATCATCAGAACCTTGGCCTGAGGAAGAAACACTCTGTGCTGGCAGGAGTCCAACGACATCCCCAGAAAAGTCACCACCCTGGCCGGAACCAGCGAGGACTTGGGGTAATTGATCACCCAGCCGAACCTCTCCAACATAGACACCACCGTGCTGGTGTCCCCCTCTGCTTGACTGAAGGAAGGAGCCATGATGAGAAGATCGTCCAGGTAAGGCACAATGCGAATCCCCTGAGCTCTGAGCAGGGCCATCACCCCCGCCAACACCTTGGTGAACACTCTCGGAGCAGAGGTGAGACCGAACGGAAGAGCCACAAACTGAAAATGCCGATCCCCCACCACGAAACGGAGGAACCGCTGATGAGCAGGAAAGATCGGCACGTGCAGGTACGCATCCTTGATGTCTATGGACGTCATAAAGTCCCCCTGCCGAAGCGAACCGATCGCAGACCGCAGGGTTTCCATGCGAAACTTCCGAGGACGAATAAACCTGTTGAGAAACTTCAAATCCAGAATAGGACGGAAGGACCCGTCCTTTTTGGGGACCGTGAAGAGATTGGAGTAAAACCCGCGCCCCACCTCTGAAGGAGGAAGCGGGCAAATGACAGCTAAATCTAGAAGATTCCTTACTGCCGCCAGGAGCCCCTGCGCGGCCAAAGGATCCAAAGACACCCGAGACCTGAAGAACCTTGGAGGAGGACGGGACTCGAACTCCAACTTGTAACCGGCCGAAACCACCTCCCGGATCCATCTGTCCGGGACCTCCTGGTCCCACACCCGGGAGAAAAGTTGCAACCGTCCCCCCACCCGAACGGGTGAGGGCGCCCCCTCATTGCTGGGTGGGCTTGGCAGCCGGCTTGGGCTTGGCACCCCAGACGCGAGTGGGGCGGCCACGGCCCCTGCCCCTATTCCAACTGGCGCCCCTGGGGGCCGAGGAGCCCGCACCTCTACCGGCGCCGACTCCCCGAAAGGACGGATTGAACAAGACCATCCCCCGAAAGGAACGGCGAAATTTCTTGCGCTGAGGTAATTTACCTCCCTTGGCAACAGAATCCAGCCTCTCACCAAAAAGCCTCAAACCCAAAAAGGGCAGAGCCGTGAGCGATCTTTTAGAATTAAAATCGGCCGTCCACTGTCTCAACCACACACCAAAAAGCCTCAAACCCAAAAAGGGCAGAGCCGTGAGCGATCTTTTAGAATTAAAATCGGCCGTCCACTGTCTCAACCACACACAGCGCCGGATAGCCACCAGCAAGGCAGTAGCCCTGCCACACATCAACATGGCATCCTCCTGAGCGGCCAGGATAAAAGACAAAAAAGCATTGCAGCGCTTAAGCCCAAGGGACTCATCACTGGTGGGCTCGAGATCCACCCCCAAGTCCCTGACAATAGACCTGACAGCAAAAGTCAAAAGAGCCGAGGCACAAACAGGCCTTAACACGGAACCCGCACATACAAAACCATGACGGGCAAGCTGATCAACCCGGCGATCCTCGCCGTCCCTGAGCGAAGTCGTGTCAGGGGAATGCACAACCGCCGTGTTGGACAGTCCCAGGACCGGAGTATCTACCTCAGGGGGAACAGACCAACGCTTCAACAATTCCGCCGGAAAGGGATATTTCCTATCCCAGCTAGACGGCACCCCAACAAGACGAGTAGGTTGCTCCCATTGCTTGAAAACAATTTCTTCAAAATGCTGTTGGCTGGGAAACTCCAGACGCTGCTTGGACACCCCAAAAAGCTGACCCTTGGGCCTAGGAGCAACCACCGGAGGCTCCAAATCCAAAACCTCAAACATCTGGCTCAGAATGGTAGAGGAATCGAGAGGGAGGCCATCAGCCTGATCCCCCTCAGAACCCAGCAACTGCTGAACATCAGAATCTTCTTCCTCAATGAGCTCACCTTCTTCACGGGGACGATCCGACCAATCCAGATCTCCCACCACTTCCTCATCTGAATCCGGCGGGGGCGGAGACAGATGCTTCCGCTTAGCTGAAACCTTCTGAGCGGCTATAGCAGAAAACCGCTTCTCAAGGCTGGTCAAGCGGGCACATACATCAGACTGCGAATCCCCGCCCAGGACAACGTCACACGGGGTCCGGAATAAGCGAGGGGGAGAGGGAGATGGCGCGGCCGAAGAAGTGCTAGGCACCGGTACTGGACTGCCGTGCAATGTTCTGCTGTGCACAAGGGATACACAAAATGACATCATCTCCCTGGAGCGGAGTCCCACAACCCCCGCACACCTTGGATTGTCCCGAAGAACCATTCCCAGTATCTGTGGCAGCCTCCATGTGGTGAAATTTATGGTATTCGCAGAACCCAGGGATTTATGCGGTACGCGACCCGGGATGCCCCTTAATAACCTAACACTTGTCTAAGGATAGTCAAAAGATCCTGACCCAGGGGAATAGCATAAGACCCTTATAAAAATATATACAAATATAACTATATTTATATATATATATATATATATATATATATATATATATTGCAATGAAAAAACACCCCCCACGAGCCAGGTATATATGACCGGGAGAGCCCTGCCAGACGGGATCCCAGGATCTGAAAGACACAAAGGGAGAGGGACAGGCGTCAATCCAGCACCATATACCAAAATCCACATAACATACAAAACCCCCCTTACACCACCCCCCCCCTCATTAACCAGAGCACAGGAAATGGTTAATGCCAACCAGCACCATAAAGATGCGCCGGAGCGAGGAGGAAGGAGAAGGAGGAGGAGAGGACAATCCGAGGGGCCATCGCAAGAAAAACCAAAAAACGCCTACCTGAGAGGGAGAGAGAAAACCACGCAGCCAGGCAACGCAGAAGATGGCGGCCCACACACAGCGCAGTGAGGGAGGAAGAGACAAGCTCCGGGAGCGCGGGAGCCGAGAAGGCCCCGCCCCTCCGGGACATCCAATCCGTGCGCCCTGGACCGCGTTCAGACCTCAATGACGGGACCGGCGGAGCCACCCGCCGGCTCCCAGTGCGCAATACACAGACCCACACACTGATACCAGCTCCCCCCTCAGCAGCCGGACAAGCAGGCTGCAAGCGCCGGGTACGGCGCTCAGCCACCGGCGGGACCGCGGCGCAGCACGCCGCGAGGCCCCGCCCCCCCGGCTCCCGAGGGGAGAGAAAGACACACAGACAGGGGGACAGAGGCAGGCAAAACTTACAGTGAAGTTAGTCAAAGAAAAAATCACAAAGGGACTCACAATGTAGAGCGCAGCAGCACACTCACACAGCATGTCACCGGCACAGCATGTCACCGTCCCAAGCGCGCCCCACACCCCGGAAAGTGACACAATATCCCAGGGCTAGGCACATCCTGAAGGAATGAAGGGTCGAGCGGAGGAGCTAATCTCCTAGGCACCAATGGTGCCGGCTACCTTTTTGGCCGGCCTACAGCCGAAGCTGGGAGGCTGCCATTAAATAGAATACTTTCAAACAAAAGCCGGGCAGAAATAGACCACGGGGGGGGGGGGGGGGTCCCTGGGGGATACCCCGGCTACCTGCAAGCAGGAGACTTCTTTCTTCTGTCTTGTCGCCACCTTGCAGAGAACAACACTGGGAGGTTCTTGGGAGGTACCAGGTATGTATGGACCGGGAGGGGCCTGTTGAAGTTTTTGGAGAGTTCTCTGCAATGCTGCCACCTAGCGGTGCGTTAACCCTAGTGTAATTATTAATGTTTGAAGTGGGGTGTGTGACATACTTAGAATACACAACATAATGACAGTGATCTACTTTTAATTCAAGAGAAACCAAGCTGAAGAAGCTGATTCTAGACCGAGTGAGCAGGAAGGGTTAATTTTTACTGCTTTGTCAAACGGAATGTCATGTCACTGAAAAGTTGTGACATTTGCACAGGTGAAGAGTTATTGGTATAGAAATCATAGGAACCTCATATATATAGAAATATAACGAACCTCATGGATTTCTCATCTTCCTGTTAAACCAGACCTTCAGCATAATTTAATGAAAAGCCCAAACCCTAAAAAAATATTCCCCAGCATCTAAAAAGAATATATTTTAAGATTTTATTTGCTTACTTTTTATTCTTTCCCTTGCTGGGCTTCAACTCTGTTCAGGATCCAGGATACGGGCGCCGCCATCTTGCCTCAGAAGCATCACATATTGAGGAGAGGTGATGGCTGAAAAGTGCAGGGGGAGGGTTATAGCTGTGCTTTGCACAGACAGAGCTTACCCGGGGTCAGGGAAAGGACAGCAATCCCAGAATGCAGAGCAACACAGTCAGAAGACACTTTCTGTTTGCATGCTGCCTGATGCCCCATGAGCCACCATCTCTGATGTTTAAAGGCTCATAAAATGCAGTAGATGCAGGTATGATGATTTTTAATGTGGGCAATCTATATGTACCGGGTGGGGGAAACATCTAAGATAGGATATTATTCAGGGTGAAGGTCCGGTATAACAGCTCTTTGTCTCACATGGAGAGCTCAGCTGGCCGGGATTCAGTAACGTTGGGAGAGCTTCCACATCTAAAAAAAAATCAGCACCTCTAAACCAGAGAATGGGATTGCCCAATTACTCAACTCTTCCAGGTGGCTCCTCCCATGTGATCAGCTTCGCCCATGGACTTGTGAATTATTGTGCAACCGCCAGCCATGAGAGTCTAATAGGCTACTCCACAGCCACTGTAGAAGGTTCCTGTAAAAGGTTAGTATCCAAATGGCACCATTTACTGGGTTAGATATTCACCTGTAACCCCATGCTAAGCATGACCAGACTTCCTCTTGAAGTTTAAAACGTTTTTAAAGCTGACCTTCACCCTGAATAAGAGTCTACCTTATATGTTTCCCACACCTTGTACATACAGATTGCTCACATTAAAAATCATCCTACCTGCATCTTATGAGCATTTAAACATTCAAGATGGCAGCTCATGGAGCATCAGGCAGCCTTTAAACAGGAAGTGTCTTCTAAATGTGTTGCTCTGCATTCTGGGATTGCTGTCCTTTCCCTGACCCTGCCTCGGCTCTGTCTGTGCAAAGCACAGCTATAACCCACCCCCTGTACTTTATTCCACTCTCCTCTCCTCAGTATGTGCGATGCTTCTGAGTCAAGATGGTGGCACCCGTAACCTAGAGTCCTGAACAGAATTGCACTCCGATGGGGGAAAGAATAAGTGACTAAAAACGTAAAATATATTAATTTTAGATGCTGGGGAATATTTTTTTTGAGGGTTTGGGCTTTTCATTAAAAAAGGTTTAATATAGGAGTATGAGACATCCCTAAAAAAGTTGCAAATGACAAGTTTTAAACAATTTTGTATAAAATAAATGAATGGCAGCAGGTGCACATAGCAGCCATTGGGGATGCCCTGCCAATGCATTCTTTCAGCATTTATTGCTGGGCATTATTATGAATGGTAATAAATGCTGATTGGAGGGGAGTCCATGCATACACCATGTTAGCGGTGATCAAAGTGCGTTACTTGGCAAACTGGGGAGTGTCACACAGAGGCATCCTTAAATGTTGTGTTTTGGTCTGCTTCTGAACCTTCTGAAAAATTACAGTTACGAAGTTAGTGTAAAAGGTCAATAGTATCATTTTAACTTTTCGGCTTTTTTCGTTTCTTTGTTGTCTTATTCAATACCCCCCCCCCCCAATCTCCATGGTGGGGCAGGTGAATCGCCTTCCCAAGATGGGGGAAGTCTGTGCTGTAGGGAACAATGTAGGTACACTTGAATTGCTGCTATGGGGTGTGTTATTACAATCCTGCAATATGGTGATAAATGGATGAAGAAAACACTGAAGGTGGCTTATATAATGCCTCAAACAATAAAACAACAATATCCTCCCCATAGGAAAACCTAATTTGGGAAGTTGTTATGGTGCTCTTTATACAAGTGGATGTGACAGGTGTTTGTACAAATTCAAATGTCACGCTAGCTGTGCACGCCCTCACTATTTCCTTTTAAAATTCAACAACATCCAGAAACGGACAGTGACTAATAATAAAAGCGTTACACACCAGGCACGTGCAGGAGGGGCTGTGGGCGTCTGAACATCACCAAACATCTTTTTTCTACCTCCTTTACCTCAGTGTCATGCCTTCATGAGTGCTTACAGATTACTGCATGGATTTCCCGCCTTTTCTCCCCACCATGCAGCACTGCATCCACTGTACACCGGCCTGAAGTAAACTAGGCCTAGATATAGTATAATGCCATTCTGCTAAGGCAGTACAAACATGGGAGAAAGGTGATGATCACTGGTGGAGGGTCACTTCTACAGAATGTACAGACACAGGGAATGGAGAGGGGGGAGAAACAAAGAGATGACTGGAAGAGCAGAACCTGAGACTTGGTGCAGGCCAGAAAGAATGGAAGAGGGCAGAAAGAGTAAAAACGGAGACGTGGGAGTTTACCATATTCCCACAATGGACATAACGTTATAACAATGAGTGCAGGAGGTTACTTTGGAGAGAATACAAGGCCAGTACATAGCCGTAGAAAACTCTTATCCTTTCATACTGGCAAAAAGAACTTACAGCTGTTAGTAAGTACCACAGGGACTCCCATCTCTCAATGGCACTTAATGTTTGACATAATACTTGGCAAGAATCAATAATAGCAGTTAGTATCTTTGCCTGTGCAACCCAAGAAATATTTTCTACACCCATTTGTGCTGGCTTGCATTTTTCTTTGATGGAGAAAGAAGGTCTAGAGCAGGGGTGGCCGACCTATCAATCTGAGTACCTACAGATTATCAGTCACCAAAAACCAGCATGCAGGCTGCAGCCTGGTCTAGTACCACCTGATAGGATCTCCAGTAGCCCCAATGGAAATAGTTTCACTGGTTGGGAACCCCTGGTCTAGAGGCCTATATTGGTAATCGTTTTATTTTTCACAAAATATTTACAATATATGGAATTTTACTTGTCACCTAGGCATGTTAAGCATAGTGCTTCAAGAGCAAATTACGATTGTTCAAAAGAAAAACACATTTAGCATACAAATTATAAGCATATCTGCAATTTAGATTTAATAAAACAATTTTTTAGCAAAGATACAGAGGAAACATTTTTAGTTCTTCCCATCCCACAGTGTGATAACGTCACATTGCAAAGGTATGCTATCTGCATTGCAATAATAGGCTCATGACTGCTTTAGAAATAGAATCCATTAAAGCAGACCTTCAGCGTAATTTAATGAAAAGCCCAAACCCTTAAATCATCTAAAATTAATAAATTTAACGTTCTTAATCACTTACTTTTTATTATTTTCCCCACTGGCCTGCAATTTTGTTCAGCACTCTAGGACACGGGCACCACCATCTTGACTCAGTAGCATCACAGGCGGGGCTGGGTTATAGCTGTGCTTTGCACAGACAGAGCTGAGCTGGGGTCAGGAGAAGATCAGCAATCCCAGAATATAGAGCAGCAGAGCCAGAAGATACTACCTGTTTGCAGACAGCCTGAAACTCCACGGCCACAATCTTGGATGTTTAAAGGCTCAGAAAATGCAGTAGATGCAGGAAGGATAATTTTTAATGTGAGCAATCTGTATGTACAGTGTAGAGGAAACATATAAGATATGTTCTTATTCAAGGTGAAGGTCCGGTTAAAGATAAATGAATTGCTTTTTGGCTATAACAATGTAACACATTCGACCTCTCAGCAGGGAGCTGGAAAGCTTTTCAGAATGAATAATCTTGTTTGTTACAGTCAAAACAGGAGGAAGAGATAGCTCGTCCCAAGGTTTCATCTCCTATCTCAATATATGGTTCCCTATACTTTGTGGCACATCCGTATCTGCAACAGACATTTAATTTACATGACTTCTACTATTGTATCAATCTACATTAGGGACTGATTATTGAACGCTTAGGGTATTAAAACATTCTAGTGGTGTATCTTATTGTATGTTCGTTCTCATGCTATATTGTTCAGTAATGAGTTGGCCTTTGGGAAGAAACTATGCTTATAACGCACAGTCCTGGTGTAGGGGATTCGGAATCTTCTGAAGGGAGAAGCCTGAAGGGAGAAGCTAAGGGAGAGTATGAACAGGGTAGGATGGATTTTTGAAGATTTTCAGCGCACATCTTGGCTCTCCTGGTATGGAGTTTGCTGAGTGAAGGTAGCCAATGCATTTTTGTAAGAGTAGTGTTTGCTGCTTTGAAGTTCCATTAAACAACTGACGCAGTTGTAAAACTTGCCTAGAGGTAAGGAAGCGGCCTTGTGACTGGAGGTTTGATTCTCGGCCATGGGACATGACTGAAGTGCTCTTGAGCACCTAACCCCCACAACTGCTCCCTAAGTGCTGTAATTATGGCAGCCCACGTGCACACTCACTGCATGGATGGGTTATATGCAGAGGAAAAAATTCCTATGTGTGCACAAGTATACAATGGCCATCTATGCCCCAAAAATATACGATATTGCCTTAAGACATCTCGTGGTAGGCCCACCTTATTTAGCTGCTGCAGAAGGAACATGTGCTGCTGTGCCTTTGCTTGTTTCAGAGTGGCATTTTTATCTAATTTGAGGTTCTTGCAGACGGATCCTCCTCCATGTTTGAGGATGAGGAAATGGATTAATGTAACCTGAAATCAAATAACATCTCCACAGTTTTGAGGGTATTCAGGACAAAATTGTTTTTTGTGCACCAACAGTTGAGCGCTTCCACTTCTTGCCTGAAAGTAGATATTCATCCTCGAGTCCAATGACGGTTGTGTCATCAGCGTACGTGAGGACCACTAATATATAGGGCCACCATCAGGGTTAGCATTAGAAAGGGTCTGGCTGCCATCTCTGATAGCCCAACCAGCAACTTCTTTCTGACCTGCTTTGGGCTTCTGACCCTACTAACATAACTGTGTTAAATTAAAGACTGCTTTCTGCTTGCCCAATGCTGGCTTTCATATTTCATTCACAAGCACCTTATTTCCAAACTAAATTCATTTCTGAGGGGACGTGCATATTGAAACATGCATGGCCGCGTCATCCTCTGCTACTCCTGAGGAGGCCCAGCATATAAAGCAGGCTGAATGAAGGATGCAGCCCTTCACAGCCTTTATATGGAAAGCAGAAAGCAGGCTAATTCAACCATTTGCCTGAATTTCCCTTTTAACCCTAAACAGTGAGGTACATACCTGTGATCTCTGCAGAGCCCAGCAACACCCATGGTTGGAATGGGTTCCTTCACATGAACTCCTAACCTAAAGAAACCTTGTAGCCAACTGGTTCTACTGGATATTAAAATATGTAAACCAACTATTTCTTCTTTCTCTTTATTTTCTAAGGTTTGTATTGAAAAAAATAAGTTTAAATCCCTGTTATGTACCTGTTATCTGCAGCTTTAAACAGACGCCTATCTTTTGAAAAAATGAAATGTCCAACCACTCTAAAGAGCTGCTGGCCTGTTCTACACACAGTAAAGTGGAGGTCCCATAGACTTCTTTGGCACTAGCTACCCTGTGCCCAAAGTGAAATGTTACATTTCAAGCTATGCATGGTATAAATTGATTTTATCACTCCGTGCAGATGTGGTACCTTATCGTTGTCCCTTGAAGTCTATCAATCTTCTTGTTCAGTTCAGCAATTATGCTGTGCAGTTCAGTGATTCTTTCCTCATATCGCAGTGTTGTCCGTTCCTGCACATCTTCATGCTCCCTCATCAGATGTGACTGTTCACACTAATGGATATGAAAATAACAATTAGAAGGGATATGATCTGATCAAATAAGGACTTTAGCTTCCAGACCTGTCATCAGAAGTGGAACCAGGCAACAAAAAGTATGGCTATGGTTTAAGCAGGCACATAAACCATTTAGGGGCCCAGCAGTGTTTGGCATTTAAAATGGCCTAGCCAAATAATGAAACATTTTCACATTAAAAACAGATCTTATTTTGGACTAAGTGAATGTGTATTAGTCTCATAATTATGGAGGAACCACAGAGTTAAAAGGTATGAATTTTAGACACATGCTTTATTTTGTATATTGTAGACCTTATATGGGATTATTGTTGTATTAATATAACCTCATATGGAAATGGACAAATGTCTTCAAATTAGTGCAGTTCTATTTAGTTACTATTTTTTCTTAATATTGGTGCCAACTGCTCCATAATTAGAACATTATTGTAGTCTTTGATTATGTCTGTATCCTCATGCCTTTTAAAATAAACTAAAGCTAAACAGCATGGATGCACAACCTGTGGCCCCCAACACCCCTACAGAGTTAGGAAACAGCGCTTTCCTTGCAGTGCAAGCGGCTGACCACTAGTGTGTCTCTAATTTCTGAAGTGGGTCACATATAAAGTTCTTTGTAGAGGTGGGTGACACACCTGCTACTGGAGTGTTGTTTGTGATGGCAGTATCTGGAAATGCCCAATGAGACTTATCCGAGCTCACCTCTGCGCACTTCACCTTTGCCCACCTCCATACCTGTGTTCATTTTACCTCTGCCTACTTTTACTTACCTCTTTCCACCTTGTCTAATCTTACCTCCACTCCCTTTACCTCTACCTATCTCTATCCACCTCACATTTATACATCAATTCTTTTACTTTCTCACCTCTGCTCATCTCTTCTTGACTTAGCTCTGTCCACCTTACCTCTACCCATTGTTTCCCTTACCATCTCACTTCTGCCCACCTCACCTCTTTCCGCTTAAAGTGGACCAACACCAAGCAGGATCTATAAGATTCCTGGGCCGATCCAATCCCTCCCCACGGGGCATCCAAAATCTTGATGCCCCGTTGTGTGAAACCCCCCAGGATGCCCGCAAAGCTTACCTGAATCCCGGTCCAACAGCGCATGCGTGGGCCGCATCTCGTGCTTCTCTCTAGCAGGACACGTGCCAGCGCCAGCCATTTGTTCCCTGTTGTCCCTGTTAGAGGGAAGTGCGAGATGCAGTCGCCAGCGCGCTCGGAGCCGCTGAGCTAAGACGTCGATTTGATGTGCTAAACTCAGCGGCTCCGAGTACGCTGATTGGACGAGCGGCAGCGCATGCGCCGTAGGAGTGGGGTGAGGTGAGTTGAAGCTAGCGAGGCACATAGACCAAAAAGTCAAATTCCTGGGTGTTGGTCCACTTTAACCTATGATGAAATGACCTTTCCCTGCCTTACCTTTGCACTTCCCTTCTCACCTCACCTCTACCCACCTCTGGTAACCCTGCCTCTTCCACTTCATTTCACCCCACCTCTTCCTGCCACCTCTGCCCACCTTTGCATATACAGAAAGGCATTCGCAGCTTACATTTTTTGTAGTCAATAAGACAATATGACAACATGACAATGTGGCCCCTAGACCAAAAAAGTTTGTGCCTGCTCCAGAGGAAGTGGCTAGGGGCACATGAACACAGGGGATGGGCTTTGTGTCTTCCGACAAAGATGGCAGCACCCAGGATACAAATCACCAGAGGAGCATGGATAAGGTAAAGTTTCTTTTTTATTTGTTACCCCCTGTCCTGCCTCAGCACCAGAGTAGGGCGGCAGGGTGGGCGGGTCATGATTTGACTGAAGCTCCATTTTAAGTTCCACAGTAACCTATTGGAGGAAGGCATAGATAAGGTGCATATAGCCAGTTGTGGCTCTGGGGGTGGCAGAAGTGGGTTACACTTACAGGATACCGGTCCTGCATGACTCTGCCCTTCTTTTTAAAGTTGAACCCTGTGGGGGCAGCTTTGAAACTGGCATCAACGTAAAGTTTCAGCAATACCTACAAAATCCTTTTTTTCTAATAAACTGCCATTTCTATTCTATGACACAAACATGTACTAAATCTTTGAAACAACCTTTTCCTAATCAATACGTTTTAAATTGTGACTGCCACAAGATACTTTTAAGGAGGAAATCGCATGGCAGTCATTCAAGTAAAAGATGGAGATTAAGGCGAGAAAGCAATTAACTATATTCAAACTTGAATGGAGGTCACAGACATCAGCTCTACGAAAGACAAAGAGGACTTGCCAGAAAAATAATGTAGATGACAGTTTAACACCTCCTCATCACAGGTCCCTGGAGACACAGACAAAGGGGGCGAGTCAGGATGATGGCATCATTTCTAGAGAGAGTTGTAGCATAAATGACACAAACTGTCCATTCATGGATTCAAGTCTTCAATCAACAGCACCACAACACTTCAATAAGTCACTGGCGAGTGGCAAGAGTTTAAACACTTCACAAATGAAATGCGGCTCTGCCGGGAAATCCACTCCAAACACCATGCCTCATCAGCAACCTCTCACAAGCAGCTTCACCAATCAATAGTCATCTGAAGAGCTCTGCCAAAATGGCCCTAATGCCCAGATTAATACCCAAGTGACAAGTTAGTCCCCTTTTAACCCAAAAATATATAGGTCTCAGTCTGATATTTAGGTATCAATGGTTAACAATGAAATGCAGAGGATGGCATCATTTCTAAAGAGAGTTATAGCATAAATTACACTAGGACTACTGTCACAGACTACTCTGATTACGGGTGACCACCACTGGCTGGCTGAAGGTGTACGAAGCTTATCAGAAATAATGGGCACCTCAATCTGGCCTCGTACTCCACACATGCCCCCTTTATGCTAGAAGGCAAAAGGATTCAGATACTGGGGCAGCAGAAGTGCCATGCCGTGGGAACAGATGAAACGTATACAAAGGAGCCTTGTGCCCCTATAACACCCCCGATCTGACAGGAAAGTACCTTCTGACCCTATGAAAAAAAACAGCACGTGTGTAAACTTGCCTATTCATAGGTAATATTTCTGCTTTTATATTTTTCAAAAGAGCCATCCTCCAAGTAAATTTGGTTAAATGCCACTATATTCTGTTAAAAGCCAGACCAGCCTATTGTTTCCAACAACAGCCCCCTATTTGCCACATGCTTGAAGCCCCAAATCTTAAGCCACACTGGTTACAGATTCACTTTAATGCCCAACTTTAACGAAAACGGAGCTAAGTTTGTTTTTAATTCTACAGTAGGGATTTATCATTTTATCTTCACTTACTAGTTAAAATTATCTAACAGGACATTAAGCTTTGTGAAAAGTGATCCAACAGGAAAAGAGGGCATATGGACAGCAACGGGTATGTTGTTTGCAACTATCCCCCTTTCCACCTAGAGCTAAATTTAGGGGACCAAAAGAGGGCAGCCTCATTCCCTTCGTCAAGGGAATCCAGAATCAGGGTTCCCAACTGTGTGAATCCCCCCTGATCCAATAGCGATCCAACCGAGTTGTAAAAACGCACCTTCTCCCTGATCCAACAGCACATGCACAAGTCACAGTCGCCGTCTGCTGCGCCACATCTGAGGATGGCCACTGTGGGAAAACACCCTATTAGAGGGTAGCGAGGATGCCGCTGCTGACGCGCTTTGCTCTGCTTGGCTATTCTTGGCCCTAAACCAAGTCTTAGCGAATTTTAACAAGCACACTGATTGGACGAGAGCCCACCCATGCGCCGTAGGACCGTAGAAAGGTTAGTTTACTGGGTGACCTTGGGGGGTTTCACACAAAGGGGCATCCTGAATAGGGGCACCCCAGCAGCAAGGACCAAAACCCAGGCTAGCCTAAATCCCAGGTTTGGTGCTTAAATGTTTTGGTTGGAGTTGGGCCTTAAATGCCACCGGCAATAGATCCAGTGTTCTTTTTGAAGATCTGGTTCTAGTCTTTCTTTGTGCTCTGTCTGATTGTTCACTAAATCACTTTCTTTTTCTAACACTGGACCTGTCTATTTGGGATTTTTATTATTGCCTACAGATGCACCGTTATAAGAAACTGAGCTGATATTTACTACTGTATGATGCAAAAATCAGCAAAAAGGCTATAAGGTGATACAAAGCCAACGAATAGGGCATACATGGGTCACATACAAACAAAGAAAAGTGGTTCTAACTCTATTCAAAAATGAAATAAATATAGTTTCAATTTTAGGAACAACAAGAAACAAGAAGATTGATAGAGAGAAGAATCCAGTTCACTTCAGAAGCAGCCGTAAATATACGAATGACTGCAGCTTGCGCTTTTTCTTATAATTTATAAAGAAAAATCCTGACAGTGTATGATAGATGCTTCACTTTAATTCTCCTGTGGCCTTGTACTCTCCATAAAAACTAAAGTCATCACCCATTATTAAACCACAGTAGTCAGGGCCTTTCTGTTCCCGCAGGATTTATTATTGTATACACCCATATGTGTGATGCTGGCAGCAGATAAACAAGCTGAACACCAGGTATCACTATTCTGCTTTAATAAAAACATGCCTATATAAATATCCGGTTTCCGGGCTACAAGAAGTCACACAATAGTATGTAATAGCAAACATGAAAGGTGACAGCAAAAATGATATAGAATAATATATATATATATATATATATATATATGTTTGTGTGTGTCATGGGGACTAAATAATTGTGGTGACTATGACATAAATCATAATATAGAGTGCAAATACTTTCTGTTCTAGGAAAGCCACTCTTTTGCTTTGAAGAATCTATCGTATCACTGAATCATCTCGAATACAATGGAGTAATGTAAAGTATTATTGTGTAATCTATCATATTACTGAGTAATCTTGATTAGGGGCTTCCATCAAGTACCACCTAGGCAGTTTTTTTTTTAATTTGTTGCGAAAATTAGGCATGTGTGTAGCATAGATGACAGATGGTCCAGTTGGGGTAGAGGTCATCCTGCGGCTTTGTCAAGTACCAACTGAAAGGATCTCAAGTACCACCAGTGGTACTAGTTCCACCTGTTGAGAGCCCCTGGTCTTGACGTCTGTGACATGTCCTATGGTATCTGATGTGGGCAAAAGCATCCAAGGGTGTGAAGCCAAAACAGCTTATAAAAGTACAGTTTGGGAATGAGAAGGGGGGGTCTGATCACATTTGCCTATAAATTTTGGGTATGGGACATAGCATCCTTCCTTCCTATTGGGTGTATTTATAAAACTAAGTACATAAGTAGAAATGTTATACATTATAGGATCCCACCAATTTGAGATACATTCTGCTGAATATCCTCTTGGAGTAGCAATATGTACTGTACTTATTCTGTGTAAGTTGTTCGAGGAAGGGGCTGCAGAAAATTACATCATACTACCTTGATGCATGCCATAGTGCTGCCACATCTGTAGAGTCATGCGCAGCAGTTTCCTTTGTCCTCTGTTGGTGGCCGGGTTAGGCAGAGTGTCTCCGCTCTGGGAGTAGGGGAAAAAGCAACTCTCAGTCTGCTGCTTCCATGCAAGGCTGGAGGTCTAAAATAAAATTGTTTTAATTTAAGGGTGGACTCTTCCTATTAGTAGGGGGAGGCTGTATGCACTTGAACTCTTGTTATAAATGGGTTGCAAAATGAGCATGTTCTCAAACATGATGGGGCGGATTATGTCATGAATTGTGAGGTCTGGGGCATTCAATTTTACCATGAATTAGACTAATAGACTTAAACTTTCCATTAAATTAAAGGGAGATGGAGCTTGAAAGGGGAAGCTGCTGGTGTGGCTGTAGGCTGGTTCTTGAATCAGGCTGAAGGAGCTCCAGTGGAGATTAACCAAAATGATAGCTTATTATGGAAGCATTTTGGTGGTCACTATACAGGCTGCCCTGCAGTGGCCATCAGGGGAAGGCAGGGCCAGACGCAGAAGGACCTGGCAGGGGAAGGATCCTGGCAGAAGTACCCAGTGGTGGAAGAGGCTGCTGCAGAAGATGCCCAAGATGCTGGCAACAAAGGCCCAACAGAGGCTAAATATGGTCTGGGAGGAAGCGCAGTGTAGTTTAGGTAAACTGACCATTTTTTGTGGTCCTCAAAGTCGGACAGTTTAAACCAGTTTGTGGGTGATGGTTGTGGTAGGGGTGTGGTTTAGCATGTGGCTTAATTACAGTTCACATGCTCAAGGAATATTTGGTCCATAAAAGATGTTGGTGAAGTTCATGCATTCCACTACCACCATTCAACTAAGAAGGGCCTGGCAGGGGAAGGATCCTGGCAGAAGTGCCCAGTGGTGGAAGAGGCTGCGGCAGAAGATGCCCAAGATGCTGGCAATGAAGGACCAACAGAGGCTAAATATGGTCTGGGAGGAAGCGCAGTGTAGTTTAGGTAAACTGACCATTTTTTGTGGTCCTCAAAGTCGGACAGTTTAAACCAGTTTGTGGGTGATGGTTGTGGTAGGGGTGTGGTTTAGCATGTGGCTTAATTACAGTTCACATGCTCAAGGAATATTTGGTCCATAAAAGATGTTGGTGAAGTTCATGCATTCCACTACCACCATTCAACTAAAGCGTTAGAGCAGTTGTAAACCTTCCAGACATTCAGCATTTAGTGGGAAATTCTTCTTGATTAAGTGGGACATTTAGGTGTTTCTGAGGGGCAGTGGGCCTCAAAGTTGGCCATATGATCAATTTAAGTATAGGTAAAATACATGTGCTTCACATGCACTGCCTATAGATGTCTATGTGCTGCGTTTCCAAAGACCCGCTGCAAAGCAACGCAAAGATGTGAAGGAGCCCATTGCTTTAACAATTCCCTTCCTAAATCCATTGTGATGAAGTATTTCTACTCTATATCAATGCAAGCAGAAAGATGACCGCAGACAGACGGCAGAGGTGAGGATCTACCTGCTCCTGAGCTCACTTAAAGTGGTCCTTCACTCTGAATAAGAGTCTATCTTATATGTTTCCCACACCCTGTACACACAGATTGCTCACATTAAATATCATCCTACCTGCACCTACTGCATGTTATGAGCCTTTAAACATCCAAGATGATGGCTCATGGAACATCAGGCAGCCTGAAAACAGGAAGCGTCTTCTGGCTGTGCTGCTCTGCATTCTGGGATTGCTGACCTTTTCCTGACCCCAGCTCTGCTCTGTCTGAGCAAAGCACAGCTATAACCCCGCCCCATGTACATTATCCCGCTCTCCTCTCCTCAGTAAGTGTGATGCTTCTGAGGTAAGATGGCGGCACCCTAAAGTCCTGAACAGAGTTGCAGCCTCAGTGGGGGAAAGAATAATAAGTGACTAAAAACTTAAAATATATTAATTTTAGATGCTGGGGAATCGTTTTTTAAGGGTTTGGGCTTTTCAATAAATCATGCTGTACTTGCGTTGCCCATAGACCCCTATGACTAAGAAAGAGCCTATTTGTTTTTAATAGGCATGATTCTCGATTCCTGATTTTGTTGCATTAGGTTAGAAACACTGCAAATCAGAATGTCGTGAAAAGTCCCTAAAGCATTCTACCTTACAACACTTGCAGGTTAACTATGCTATAGCACTACTGGCCATTAGATTTTATCAGTGTGAGAGACATACTCTGTACCACTTCTCACAGAAGCGTTTTTTTCACTTTACGACGCTGCTAGCTTTCTATGAAAATCTGCTCATTTTCTGATAGAATTGATACTCTCTAAGCTAGGCTGAACAAATCCAAACAGGTCTACGTTTGATAGGGCTGTAATAGGGCAGCAAGCAGCTCACTAAAAGCCTGGCCACACACCTCTCCTCTTTCATGCAGTGCAGGATATAAGCCATAGCAGGTTTGCCAAAGTTTGCCTATATATATATATATATATTATATATATATAGTTCCTATTGCCTTTAGTAACAGTTTTCTACTTATAAAGCAAATCAGGCTTGGGTAATCTGGGCAGATCAGGTTGATATACAGACCATTCTGCAGCCTGGTAGAGTACCACCTGATAGGATCTCGAATACTATCAGTGGTACTTGTACCACTAGTTGTGAACCCCTCTTCCAGAGTAACACTGAGTAATCTAGAGCGTTATTAATTAAGACTATTATTGTGTATATATATATATCATAGCACTGAGTAATCTAAATCAGGGGCTTCCAACCTTGTTTAAGCAAGTGACCAGTGATATATATATCATATCACTGAGTAATTTAAATCAGGGGCTTCCAACCTTGTTTAACCAAGTGGCACTTTCCATTTTATGATTATATAAAGTACCACCTTTAAACGGTCATTTACAGTGAATGAATAAAAAAATAGGATTTATTTATTGCACAAATCAGGCATGGGTGTAGTATAGATGGTAGATGATCTAGTTGTGGTTTGTTTTTAATAGGCATGATTCTCGATTCCTGATTTTGTTGCATTAGGTTAGAAACACTGCAAATCAGAATGTCGTGAAAAGTCCCTAAAGCATTCTACCTTACAACACTTGCAGGTTAACTATGCTATAGCACTACTGGCCATTAGATTTTATCAGTGTGAGAGACATACTCTGTACCACTTCTCACAGAAGCGTTTTTTTCACTTTACGACGCTGCTAGCTTTCTATGAAAATCTGCTCATTTTCTGATAGAATTGATACTCTCTAAGCTAGGCTGAACAAATCCAAACAGGTCTACGTTTGATAGGGCTGTAATAGGGCAGCAAGCAGCTCACTAAAAGCCTGGCCACACACCTCTCCTCTTTCATGCAGTGCAGGATATAAGCCATAGCAGGTTTGCCAAAGTTTGCCTATATATATATATATATATTATATATATATAGTTCCTATTGCCTTTAGTAACAGTTTTCTACTTATAAAGCAAATCAGGCTTGGGTAATCTGGGCAGATCAGGTTGATATACAGACCATTCTGCAGCCTGGTAGAGTACCACCTGATAGGATCTCGAATACTATCAGTGGTACTTGTACCACTAGTTGTGAACCCCTCTTCCAGAGTAACACTGAGTAATCTAGAGCGTTATTAATTAAGACTATTATTGTGTATATATATATATCATAGCACTGAGTAATCTAAATCAGGGGCTTCCAACCTTGTTTAAGCAAGTGACCAGTGATATATATATCATATCACTGAGTAATTTAAATCAGGGGCTTCCAACCTTGTTTAACCAAGTGGCACTTTCCATTTTATGATTATATAAAGTACCACCTTTAAACGGTCATTTACAGTGAATGAATAAAAAAATAGGATTTATTTATTGCACAAATCAGGCATGGGTGTAGTATAGATGGTAGATGATCTAGTTGTGGTTTGTTTTTAATAGGCATGATTCTCGATTCCTGATTTTGTTGCATTAGGTTAGAAACACTGCAAATCAGAATGTCGTGAAAAGTCCCTAAAGCATTCTACCTTACAACACTTGCAGGTTAACTATGCTATAGCACTACTGGCCATTAGATTTTATCAGTGTGAGAGACATACTCAAAAGCTTTGAAATGGCTTATTTTACTTTGAGGCCGATTCATTAATAGCGCCAGGTAGCGACAGATGAGCGCCAGTAGCGTGATTTTCACAGCGCCAGCTAGTATTCGCTGTGCTTGGCCGGGGTTTGCTTGTTGACAGCGACTCAGTCGGTGTGCGGTAATGTTGAATACGGGCTTAGGGGTCGCTGTTTCACAGGTTCCGCGTTGTATGGGTGCGCCTGACAACGAATGGCCAGAGCGAACGGCTTGCTGCAGATTCATTAACAAATCACGTTCCGAATTTTTTTGCGCTGTGAATTCCTTGTTTAAACCCCAGAGCGCTGACGGCGATGGGTGTAAAATTGTTTTTAACCCCCAAACAACCATATTTTTTGATTGTAAAATTATACAAGTTTTTATAAACATTTTGTAATATGAATACATTAATATCAGACCTGTAATATAAATTCTGCACAAAATAATTTTTTTTTTTTTTTTTACCTTAAAAAAAAATCCTAACATTGCAGAAGTGGTCACAGAATTTTTGACATTAAAAAAAAAAAAACCATTAATAGCAAGTAATTCCCGATTAATTAAAGATTGCTCCATTGAAATGCATTGAACATCGCCAGGGAGCGACAGGTCATACCTGGCGCTGTGATGGGATTAGCAGCGGCGCTGTTCGTTGCAGTCGGCTACATGATGAATCCCACGCTAGCTGGCGCTCTCGCCGGCGCTAGCCTCATTTAGCTTGATAAATGCGTCATTGTGGCCGACGCCGGGCGTACTTGAGTCGGTAGCCGCAGTTAGCTGGCGGGACCTGGCGCTCGTCAGACACTACCTGGCGCTATCGCTTGATGAATAAGGGCATATGTTCCCAAGGTGTAGAAGGAAGTTAGCGTGTGCCTGACCAGGGACCCATATTTGAAATAGGCTAGAAGACACATGACCATGCTGGCCAATCCGAGCACTGAATTTCTCTGGGGAACTGGGAGAAACAGTAGACCTCTTAGCTCTCGTTTCCTTTTAATGTATTTTCCTTGATTTTAATTTATGTTGCTTGGTGTTAATAAAATAAATGTATCTGTTGAATGTACATAATCTATTTCATATATGATAATCTTGGTTGCCACACCCTCTTATATGGAACATAATTCCCAAGCTAGCATTACGAGACACACAATAACAATATGTGCTGGCTTCATCAGAGAATCCTGCCATAGTCATGAGCAGACCTGCAGTCAGTTAACGCCAATGGAGTCACACCCCATCATGTGCTCAATATACAAAAGAATATTAAAGAAACAGTGACAAGCCCAACTGCTTATTATTGTATATTCTCTGCGTACAATGAAGAGCACTCATTCACCTAACGCAAGACTGTACATCCGCCGATTAGACACAGCCCATAACAAGCTGCTGTGAACAGACATCTGGCATTACAGAAACTGGAAATCCATTTTTAATCAGTGGGTGTCACTTCCTAGTTTAAACAATATGGGTCCCACGTCTTGCAAAACGTGAATGTAAATCATGAATGATAATTTAACTCTTGTCAAATGGGCGGTGATCTCCAAACTGTGTACCAGTCAATGATTTCCATGCCCAATACTCTGACCCACCTTGGACCCTTTTGCAGGTACAACCTTGGGTTTCTATAGTTTGGTAGTTAGTATATCCAGATAATCACTCTTATAACAAAACATTACAAGCAATGGCGGAGTAATGACCACCACTCACAGAAGAAGAAACTATTTACAAAATCTACAGGCAGTTAAAAAAGCAGAGCAAGATAAAAAAAATACCATTTTGTGAATACTCACCTGTAAAATGGGTATTATAAGTATGTCACACACCCCGCTTCAAGACATTCATTACATGTGGGTATACTGACCTATAGATGGCGATCTTGCAGAGATGTCAATAAAAAAAGGTAAGACCCTCCCGGCCCATAAATACCTGGGACCTCCCACTCATTCCCCAGTATAAAGATAGCAGTAAGGTAAAGGGACCAGGAAAGCCAATTAAAAACTAACAAAGGTTCACCATATAAAGGATCCAGAATACAAAAGGGCAGGGTGAAGCGGGGTGTGTGACATACTTATAATACCCATTTTACAGGTGAGTATTCACAAAATGGTATTATTCTAAGTATGTCACACACCCTGCTTCAAGACATTCATTACATGTGGGACATCCAAAAGCAGTGTCCATAAAGGGCGGGGATCCAAAAACAAGGCAACAAGGCACAAACTTAAACCACTGCAGCTTGAAGAACTTTGCGGTCAAAAACAGCATCCGCTGAGGCCCGCACATCAACCTTGTAAAACTTGGAAAAAGTGTGAACCGAAGACCAAGTAGCAGCCTTACAAACCTGCTCAACAGAAGCCTGGTGCTGGAAGGCCCAGGACATCCCAACAGCACGAGTAGAATGAGTAGTAACACGAAAAGGGGGAATCTTCCCCTTAGCAGAATAGGCCCCAACAATGGCCTACTAATGGAAGACTTGGCGGGAGCCAAACCTTTCCTAAACCCAGAGGGCACCACAAAAAGAGCGTCAGTCCTACAAAAAGGGGAAGTAGACACCAAATAGTACTTCACACAGCGAATTACATCCAAAGAATGCAAAACCCTCTCCTTGTCATTGCTAGGCTTAGGACACAAGGAGGGTAGAACAATATCCTGATTAAGATGAAAAGCAGAGACCACCTTAGGAAGGAAATCTGGCTTGAAGCGGAAAACAACCTTGTCCTGATGCCTCTCAAAGTAAGGGGCCTTAATGGACAAGGCCGCCAACTCTGAAACATGCCGAACAGAAGTGATGGCAACCAGAAAAACAACCTTCTGAGTATGCGCAGAAAGCGCAATATCCTGCAAAGGTTCAAAAGGAGGACCCAGCAAGGCAGAAAGAACCAAGTTCAAATCCCAGACTGGGAGCAAAGGCTTCCTAGGAGGCTGCACAACCCGCGTAACCCCCTGGAAAAAAGTCTTAACCAGAGGATGAAGAGCAAAAGACCTTTGAAAGAAAACCGCCAGGGCAGAAACATGCCCTTTCAGCATACTAAGCTGCCAACCTAGGTCCAGACCATGTTGCAGAAATTCCAAGACCCTAGGGATAGAAAACGCCCTGCAAGGCAAGGCCCTAACCTCACACCAATCAATATAAGACCTCCAAATCCTATAGTAGATGGCAGGAAGACTTCTTTCTAGTAATCAGAGTCTGAATGACAGTATCAGAAAGACCTTCCTTCAAGATGGAGGTTTCAGCAGCCACGCCGTCAAAGCCAGCGTTGGTAAATTGGGGTAGAGCAGTGGACCCTGAGTGAGTAGATCTGGCAGAAGGGGCAGAACTAACTGATCCTCTGCCAACCTTACCACGTCTGCGAACCAAACCTGTCTTGGCCACCTTGGAGCCACCAGGATTGCTGACGCGCCCTCTAGGGCCAGCTTGCGCACCACTTTGCCCACCATGGGAAACGGAGGGAACAGGTATAGAAACCCCAGATCCCTCCAGTTCAGAGACATGGCATCCGCTGCCAGAGCCAGAGAATCCCGCGAGAGAGACACAAATGCCGGAAGCTTGTGATTGTGACGAGAGGCAAAGAGGTCCACCTACGGAGTCCCCCACCGGTGGCAAAGCGACCGAAACACCTTGGGGCAGAGCGACCATTCCCCCCGGCGAGATGACCCCCTGCTCAGGGAGTCCGCCTCCGTGTTTTCCACTCCTGGAATGTACACTGCCGAGATGCATGGGACATTGCCCTCTGCCCAATCCAGGATCAAAGACACTTCCCTGAGGGCACGCCTGCGGCGAGTCCCTCCCTGGTGATTGATGTAGTCGACCGCCGTCCGATTGTCCGACCGAACTTGAACCGGTAGTCCCCGTAACTGATGAGTCAAGTGAGCTAGAACCAACCTGATGGCTCTCAGCTCCAGAACATTGATGGGATCGTGAGCCTCCTGAGGCCCCCACAGTCCCTGAAACTGAAGATCCTTCCAAAATCCCCCCCAACCTGATAGACTGGCATCCGTGGTGACCGTCTCCCAACGAGGGGTCAGAAAAGACCTGCCCCTCGTCAGATTGCTTGGCTTCAGCCACCACCGAAGGGAACGCCGCACCCGAGGGGACATCAGAAAGGACTGATCCAATGACAGCGGGGACCCATCCCAGGCCGCCAAGAGATGGAGCTGGAGCGTCCTTGTGTGAAACTGGTCAAAGGGAACCGCCTCGAACGATGCCACCATCAATCCCACCAGTCGCATCCCTAGCCGGATGGATGGGCGGGGGATGGATAGGAGACGCTGAGTCAATTCCTGAATCAGAAGAACCTTGGCTCGGGGGATAAACACCCTGGCCTTATAAGTATCCAGAGACATTCCCAGGAACTCCACCACCCTGGAGGGAGTGAGGCAGGACTTGGGATAGTTGATCACCCAACCGAAATTCCAGAGTGGACACCACGGTCCTGGTATCCAGCTGCGCCTGACTGAGGGAAGACGCCATGATGAGAAGATCGTCCAGATAGGGCACGATGCGGATACCCCTGGCTCTGAGGATGGCCATCACTCCTGCCAACACCTTGGTAAAAACCCTTGGAGCCGAGGTAAGGCCAAACGGAAGAGCCACAAACTGAAAATGACGATTTCCCACGACAAACCTAAGGAATCTCTGGTGTGCCGGAAATATTGGAATATGCAGGTAAGCATCCTTGATGTCTATGGACGTCATGAAGTCCCCCGGACGAAGTGAGTGGATGGCTGAGCGCAGAGTTTCCATACGGAACTTCCGGGGACGAACGAACCTGTTGAGCAACTTCAGATCCAGAATGGGACGAACGGATCCGGCCTTCTTGGGCACCGTGAACAAATTGGAATAGAAGCCCAGGCCCCGGTCTGAGTGAGGCACCAGACAGATGACAGCCATGTCCAAGAGACTTGCTACTGCCGCCCGCAGCCCCTGGGTGGCCAGAGGATCTGACGGCACCCGAGAACTGAAGAATCTGGGAGGGGGCCGGAACTCGAACTCCAGCTTGTACCCGGAAGACACCACTTCTTGAATCCACCTGTCCGAGACCTCTTGGACCCAGACCCGGAAGAAGAGTTGCAGCCGCCCCCCCACCCGCAAGGGTGAGGGCGCCCCCTCATTGCTGAGCCGGCTTGGCAGCGGCTCTAGGCTTGGAGCCCCAACTGTGTCCTGGACGGGCCCGACCCCTGCCCCTAGTCCAGGAATCACCTCTGGACAAGGGGAAAGCCGAACCCCTGCCAACTCTAGCCCCACGAAAGGACTGAGGGAAGGAAGCCGGCCCCCGAAAGGGGCGACGCTGCTTTTTACGCTGAGGTAACTTACCTCCCTTTGCCACCGAATCCAATCTCTCTCCAAAGAGCCGCAACCCCACAAAGGGAAGGCCCGTAAGCGACTTTCTGGACACAAAATCAGCCGCCCACTGGCGTAACCAAACCGACCGCCGGATAGCCACAAGCAAGGCCGAAGCTCTGCTACACATCACCAATGTGTCGTCCAGGGCGGACAGCACCAAGGACAAAAATAACCCACAGCGCTTAAGGTCGGCAAACTCCTCACTAGCCGGGTCAAGCCCGGAAGAGGTCAACAGTCCTCTAACAACCGACCTGGCAGCTACCAATAAAAGCACAGAAGCACAAACCGGCCGCAAGTCCGACCCAACACTGGCAAAACCATGACAAGCCATCTGGTCAATGCGTTTATCCTCACCATCCTTGAGAGTAGTGCACTCCGGAGAATGGAGGATTGAGGAACTGGACAACCCCAAAACAGGAGCATCCACTTCGGGGGACGACGACCAGTGCTTCACCGCGTCCGCCAGGAAGGGATATTTTTTGTCCCAACCAGGAGGGACACCCGGAAGCCTAGTCGGCCTCTCCCATTTCTTGAGAATGATACCATCAAAATGCTTTTGAAATTCCAAGCGCGGCTTGGTCACCTCAAAGAACTCCCCCTTCAGCGGAGGAGCCGCCTCGGGGGGAGAGATAGCCAGGACCTCAAACATATGAGCCAGGACCCTAGGGGTATCCAAGGAATCCCCCTGGCCCTGCTCGGTATCAGCGCCCACAAACTGCTGATCATTGGAGCCCTCAGACTCCTCATACAGCTCCCCTTCCTCACGCGGGGAACAATCAGACCAATCCAGGGAGTCAAACTCCTCCATATCAAGGGCCTGCGTGGCTGTATACACATGTTTTCGCTTTGCCGTGGCCTTTTTAGCAACGGCACTGGAAAAAAATTTTCAAGATTGGCCAATCTGGCACACACCTCAGATTGTGACTCCCCTCCAATGACCGCATCACATGGGGTACGTGTCAAGCGAGGGGGAGACAGAGAGGAGACTGGCGGAGCAGAACCAGATGCCTGAGATCCGGTCTGCCGCGTAATAGACCGTTGCGCACAGGGCGCACAAAGAAATACATCATCCCCCAAAAGGGATACCCCACACCCCAAACACAGCCTGGATTGCCCCGAGGGGGGCACAAGCCCAGTGTCCGGGGAAGTCTCCATATGGTGATATATATATATATATATATATATATATATATATATGCAATGCCCAGAGGGAATTAATGCAACCCGGGATGCCCCTTTAAGTCCCGAGTGGGAGGAATTTTAAGCCAACTAAATTTTAACCATGCACCCTAGGACCGGGAGAATCCCCCTTTAATAGGATCAATGGTCCACCTGAAACACACAAACAAACACACAATCAGATGCTAGCAAATGACCAAAGAGTTAATAGCAGAGCATTGCCCAGCAGCCCCAGGGAGGGGCATAATCAATAAGTAAAACTGATGGGCCACAGGCCAGTCACCCGACCGGCACCCCTCTGGAGTCCCGCACGCCAGGCAATAGGGGATGGCAGGCGCGTAGTGTGCAGAGGAAGAGGGAGGGCGGCCCGCCCCTCCCCGGTCGCTACCGGCCAGAAGCCGGGACCTGAAAACGGCACCCGCAGCACGGCCCCGCCCTCCACCCTGAGGGGAAGAAGCTCCTCTTGGGCGCCTACAGCCGCCATTTTTTTTTTTTTTCTTTTAAACGCTGGCGCCAGCCTGAGTAGTAAACATGCACAACACACACACACACACAATATAATAAAAAGATGAATCCTTAAGGACCCCCCCCCCCTCTAAGGGTATCCGGGAGAGGGGGAATCCATGCTAAGGTAGGGGTCAAGGGACGGGGCATCCCAAACCGGGGTCACCAACCCGGTTAGCCGCCTACCCCTTGTTATGGGGTCTCACGGCTCCTGAGCACCTAGGGTGCCATCTACCGTTGCCCGGACCAGCAGCCTAGGCTGGGAGGCAAGTGATGTAAATAAAGGGATCCGGGCAGGAATAGAAGAATAGAGGGGCCGGGAGTCATCCCGGCTACCTGCAAGGAGGAGACATCATCTTCTGACTTGCTCGCCTCTGCAGAGATGAAAGACTGGGGAATGAGTGGGAGGTCCCACGTATTTATGGGCCGGGAGGGTCTTACCTTTTTTTATTGACCGCCATCTACAGGTCAGTATACCCACATGTAATGAATGTCTTGAAGCGGGGTGTGTGACACACTTAGAATACAGAAGAACACAAGCTTACAGCTCCTTTTTCCAGGTGCACAATGAACAGTAAAGCCAATAAATCCATCTCACAATCACTGTAGCTTCCAAAGCACAATGCTATACTCGACTCATTCAGTCACTAACCACTTCCTGACATCTCCCAACGCTCCCACACACAATGCTACTAAAATTCTAGTTCACGTCCCAATTATTTCCCAGGTAGACTACTGCAAAGCCCATATCGTTGGCCCACTGACAATCTATTCTGGACTGTGCTGCTTGCCTCTATCCACCTCTCGCTTCTCCACAGCTGCTATCCTTCATCATCCCCTTCATTGGCTGCCAATAACTTAAAAAGCTCTATCCAGCCTAGCCCCTTCCTACATTTCATTGCTCATCCAAATATACCAATCTAGATGCAGCCTCTAATCATTCCTCCCACTCTTGTCTTCACATGCGTTGTTTCACTCCTTTGTATTCTCCCCTTCCCCATACAATTCACCAGTCCCCAACCCACCAAGCCTTCAAAAATGCCCTCAAAACTCACCTCTGGTTCTGCTCATTATGCCCCACGAAGCACATGCTACCTCACCTAGTACATACGGCTTGTGACCCAACCCCGTCTCTACCCCTAATCCTTATGATTATTATATCACAATTGCGGGGCCCTCACGCCTACTGTATCCTGCATTTCTGTCACACCCAACTAGGAAAAACATGCACATTATAATCAGACTTGTTTTGCACATTGCCACGTAAGAAGGAATCATATTAATATCAAGCATGTATTTAAAGGGACTGTAAAGGCTAAAAAAGATAAAAAAATAAATAAAACAGGATACTCACCTTCTCTCTCCCGCAGCCGCCTTCTCCAGGTCCGATTCTCAGAAACATACTGGTTTTGGAAAACAAATCTCCCAGTGTTACTGTCCTTTCAAGCCCACTCCAGTGCAGTGAATGGATCTGGCTGTAACGGAGGCAGGTAAAGAGCCACGACTGCCGAAGGAGGCCAGTGGAGCAGAGTTAATTGTACACATGTTAGGAAACCCATGTTCAGAAACCATCAGGTTTCTTAGTGCTGGTGAAAGAGGTAGCAGCTGTGGAGGAGAAAAAGTGAGTACCCTGTTTTAGCCTTTACAGGCAGGTAAAATCCCCCAGTCCCATAGTGGTTTTACATGCAACAAATGCTTCAAATTTGAGCTCCGTTTTTTTCTCAGACATCAAAACAACCCCAGCAGTGGCCCGTGGACTGTGCAGCAGAACTCACTCAGTGGGGTGCACCAGCAGGTTGGTAATGGATTATGTTGGCCAATTATTCAAAAACTAGAAGGAGGAATGCTTATAATGGGTGTCCCAGGGGGAAAGGAATCTTGCAAGTTGAGAACTATATTGTTTATAGAACAGATGTGACATTGCCAAGTACCATGTAAAGACTCCTACCTGGGCCTTGGCAAGCTTCTTCTCTAAAATATCTCGCTCCCGCTCCGTCTGCTGAAGGCGTTTATTAAGCTCCACTATGTCTCCTTTTAAAGAAGCCAGGGCTGCCAGATGAAGCTAAAAGATATAGAAACATATAGAAATATAATGGCTGCTACAAACTATTAGGCAAAAGACAAAAAGATTGCTGTCCATAGCTAAGCAAGAATCATAAACAACATTAAAACTGGGAAACCGAATATAAAGCTAAAAAGAGATGAAAATGGAAAACATAAACATAACGAGATGTGATTGAAGCTGCAGACAAGAAGAATGCACTTAGGAGACTGATCTTTCCCTCAGAAAATGTGCAACACCTGCTACAGCCTCTGACCCATTCCAGGGGTTCACAACCATTTTATTAAGTACCACTTTCTATTTTCTAATTTTCTGAGATACCACCTGGGCAGTTCATACGCATTGCCAGTCACCAAAAACAGTGCTACAAATGCACAAAACAACCATTTAAAGTGGGTAAAGAACAAAATGGCAGCAGATAACACTCCAGGGCTACTAGATCCCCCCCCCCCCCCGGGGGCATCCAGAGTTAGGATGCCCAGCTGTGTGAAACCCCCTCCGGTATACTCACCTTCTCCACTGAACCAACAGCGCATGCACGACCAGCGGCAGAATCCCTGCAATCTATTTAGCAGGGATGCTGCTACCTGCTAGAGGGTAGTGGGGATGCGGCTGCCGGTGTGATCGGCTCCTTAGATGAGCTGGCGTCAGCACAGCCGAGCGTGCTGATTGGACAGGAGGCCACGCATGCAATGTTGGACCAGGTAAAGGTTAGTTGGAGTGGGCGATCTGGAGGGTTACACCCCACATTGGGGTGCCCTGGGGGCAAGTACCAGGATTTTGACTATCCTGGGTTTCAGTCCACTTTAATTTGGCTGGAGGGGCATTTGATTACAGCTCAAATCAGCATTATCTTTTTGAAATGACCAGTATGGGGCCAAATACCATATGGAGATAAGGTGTTACCCATGCTGGTTATGGTAAATAGATTTTGCTGATTAATACAACAATCAAAAGTATCAAGAGTAATAAATGTCAGAGATTTTAAAACAAGACATTCTAAAACGAGAAAGCAAGTCCAATGATTATTGAAGGCTCTTTCTTGACTACTGAAGTACTAAATACAGGATTAGATCTACACACAGCTGCCATCAGGTCTTAGACAGCCACCAGCCTGGAGAGTCATATACTACTGTTTGAGTAAGTTACTAAAACCAATATTAACTGTGAATTATATTCAGGGTATATGGGTTCCTTTTGGAATTAAATAAACAATATAGGCTGAACACAAAATCACAGTAAGTGTCTTACCACCCTGAAAGGTGATGATTTCATGTCTCCTAAATCTCAGCTTTAACGATAAAATGGCATTTTGGAAAAAACCTGTTGCACATGGCAAACATTCTTCAATATTTTTTGTACCATGTATTACACTCTTTGCTACCTATGACATAAGGAAAATTTGCTGTTACGGATAATGAAAACAAAAAACGAGTGTATCATCAGAACTGGCCTTATGTTGGAAGGCGCTTGTGCGGGACACCCCAGCACCAAATTGAACAGTGTGGCCCACAGGCCACCCAACAAAAAAAAAAACAAGACTGGTAGAGGTGAGCTGGTGATGCCCTCCAATGAGCCCTCTGGATCCCCCAAAATGCAATCTGGCAAAGTGATCAGGTTATAGCCCCCCCCACCCCCCGAACTAAACAAAACAAGCTGTGCAACGTAATCCCCACACTCCCAACAAAACAAAGCCCGGCACATATGCAGACCCAATTAGAGGATCCAATGCTGAGGACAACGCAACACAGGTAGCACTTCTAATAGCAGAACCTTAAAACTCTGCCTAATGTTATGTCCCTGGTGGTGGAAACAAGGCCACTGGTGGAGTAACTTCATAATACTCCATTCCTAATGTTGGTTTAGATGAAGCAGCAGAGGCGTGCACACCACCACATGGGTCACCACGATCACTAGATACAACTCACCTCACCCTGCTCCTACGCCGCATGGGCGGCCGCTCGTCCAATCAGTGCGCTCGGAGCCACTGAGGTATGCGCGTCATTGAGACGTCTTACCTCAGCGGCTCCGAGCACGCTGGCGACCGCATCTCACGCTTCCCTCTAACATTTGTGAATGGCCGGCGCGGGCAAGCGCCCTGCTAGAGAGAAGCGCAAGATGCGGCCGCGGCCCACGCATGCGCCGTTGGACCAGGAATCAGGTAAGTGCAGCGGGCGTCCTGTGGGGTTTCAGGGAGGGATTGGATCGCACCGGGAATCTTATAGATTGGGTGTTGGTCCACTTTAAATAAAACACAAACTTCAAATAAAACAAACATTTTGTCACCCCCTAGCATGACGTCTGCTGTGAGGAACTTTCACTTGCACACAGTTTATCCGAGCTTATTATAACAGGTCAGGCATACAATATATGCTGGCCTAAACAGTGCTAGGTATCCATCACTTGTCACTGGCTGTAAGTACCTTACACACACATTTCTGTGCGGCAAATCAAGTGGTATTTTTTAAAATATCTTCTGCACTATAAATATAAATTTTGGCACATATTGGTATGACTAGATATATAATAATAATGCGTTATACTGCAGTGATCTTTATGTAACAAATGATGTAATCAAAGCCAAAGCAGCCCATTGTGTAAATTCCTGTAGCAACCTGAAAGCCGTGGGATGGTATTATTTTTCTCCACCGATATTGCTGGTAATATATCAGATTCAAGTGAAGCTGCACTACTAACCACCATCAGCACCACTTAGACAGCACTTATCATCAAATGGCCATGAGAGGCAATCAGAACATACATTTATTTTGATAATCCTGCTGGTTTTAGTGTCCTAATCGGTCACAATTGCATTTATTGGGTTATCAGCTCAAGTGTTCTTCTCTACACCCGTTTCAGCCTAACATTTTAGCACAATCAAGGTTCCTCACTGTCCATTTTACAGGAAGATAAAGAAAACAGCTGAAAAGGGCGCAAAGCCAGACAATAAAACAAATGATTGCCAGAGCACTTCTGAGCCTAAACAACTGCCACTGATGTCAGTTATCACAGCAAAAAAAGGAGGCAAGAGAGCGGAACGGAACTTTAGATATGTTTCTACCAAACCCACCGCTGATTGAAGGTCAACTACTGGCAACACAATATCTACACTGCTTCCATAAATACAGCATAAGGATGGAGCAGTCAAAACTTGGGAAACATTTCGTAATACATCTGCGGTGCCAGTGCCGTCTCATAACGCAGCGCAGCAACAGCATTTACATCAAAGTATTCAGTACAATACTCCCATGGAATGAAAAACATTTCTTACCCTCTCTGTGTTTTAATATTTTGTGTTGTTACACTGGACCAACAACCATTTTACATTTAAATAGGTGGCATTCGAATTGTTGGAGTCTGGCCCTTATTTTTCTTTTATTGTCCAAGCACAGTATTTAATGTGTTGGGTTTTCTTGTCAGTTTTAGCTTCAAGCACACATGCTCAACCTGTGGTCCATGGAGCCATCTGGTGTGGCCCCTGACCTGCTGTGGGGAAGGTGGGAGGGGTAAGTAGTACTGGAATATAAAGGGAGTTAAATAGAGGTTCGGGATTAGAAGTTGCAAGAAGGGTAACATAGCATTTTTATTGTTGAAGGTTATTGTAGAAAATATTTCTTATGCTATTCAAAATGAAGAATTTGAAATTCTGAACCTATTCTTTATGGCCCAAGACCAGTATCCAAAAAAGCTTAAAGTGATACTGCAGTCAAAGGTAATTGTAACATCATTGTGTCGGGCTACATTTGGCACTGTCCTAAACAGTTTTCAGTTTTTAAATTGAAGCAGAAATGGCGGAGATTTCAGGGTTTACATGTTCAGCAAATGATATTCCCTTTTTTATCCCGTCCCCCAATCAGCTCAGCAGAGCGGGACAGGATTGCTGGTCCCTCCCTCTGCCTCCTCCTCCAGATTCACATTGCACAGCCAGGGTGTCTTATGCAAGCTACTGGAATCTCAAATAAATTCTGCCCACTATTATGCAGCATCACACTTCCAGGTGCCACGCCTACTTTTTTCAGAAGAGAGATCATGAAACTGTAAACCCTGATATCTCAGCCATTTCTTCTTCAATTTAAAAATGGAAAACCGTAACAAATGTAGCCCGACACAATGGTGTAACTATTACCTTTGCCTGATGTATCACTTTCAGCGACCCAAGATCTTCAAAAGGTTGAGCCCCCCTGGCTTAAAGTGATTCAGCAGCCAAAAAACAAAAGTGTACTTACCTTTTGTCCTGCACAGCTGATCAGTGTTAGTAACTCACCTGATTGCTGGATCCAAGCCCCTGTCTGGGGCAAATACATCGGGATTGATATTTGGGTCAGGTCAGTCACAGAGCGCTGTTACTCCTTCTGCATGCATTTCAATGGAGGGAGTGTGCCGAGGCCCGACACAAGCCCTCCATTGTAGTGAATGGAGAAGGCATGGCCGCGCCCTTGTGATTGATGGCAGGACCCACAATCGCTGGTGAATGGAGTTCAGTTCTAGGGTAAGTAAGGGCTGCGGCGCAGGCTCATATATGGAATCTGACTGTCGGACTAGTTTTGATGTTTGATGTTACGACAATCTGCAACATATGTATAACCCCAAGACTTTTTAAATAAATCGGTTAAATAAAAGATGCAGCTTTTTCTGTGCCCCACTGACAATAAATAAATAAATGACACTTACTTGCTGGCCTGCAGACTCAATCCCACAAAGTCCTTGTCCTATGCTATTGGCTCCCACGCTATCAGCATATAAGAGCTGAATCCAGAAAACAGGAGCCCCAGGACTTTGTGGGATCTAGCCTGTGTGGTTGGCAGGTGCCATTCATTTTTTAGACTGCCTGGACTGTCCCTTTAAGGAAATCAAATGCTTTTGGCAGTATTCAAACTGCATGAGCACTAGTCTAAAAACATTTATTGATTCCATCACAGCTCCCATTAAAAGGGGCAGAGTTTAGGCTGCTAAGACATAGAATAGAGGTTACTTTCTGCAATACATATGGCTGAACTTTTAAGAAGAGCCTGAATAAACATCATATGGTTACAGAGTTACACAGACGACAGATATATTTCTTTATTGTGTTACTTGATTTATGTGCAGACAAATCACTATTGCATACAGAACCTACATAGTTTACTCAGATCCCTGGATAATACTGTAACAATATTGGACGAAGAAAGCAGAAAGGAATTGCATTTCATAGGCCGCTGTTACATTGATTGATTCCAAGCACTTACTGCTCGCAAATGATTTAACTGCGGGGACGAGAGGAGTTCACCTCCCTTCTTGTATGGAATATTAAACTGCGCAGAGCTTGAAGCCAAGAGTCCGTCAAACGCTATACACTTTAACGAAAAAACATAATTATTCTTACACATGTAAAGCAGCTATAAAGGTAGATGTAGCCTGACCTCAGATTGGGCTAGACACAGCTATGGAACTTCTGGGGGTCACAATTTCAAACTTGTAAGCTGACTTACAAACCTACTTTGAGTTGTTGATTGGGTTGATTACAGGGTCGGATTAAGTGTGGTGGAGGCCCCTGGGGAGAAAACTGGTGGAGGCCCCAGATAAAGTATTTTTTTTTCTTTAAAATAATAGTCCAGCCAAGTTAGTGATTGGTGGTTGTCTGGCACCCGTCTGCTAACTGGAACTTCAGATTAAGTCCCTTGTGCCACCCTTGTGGAGGTGCGGAACTCCTGCATTGCCATTCGCCCAGTTTCCTACATTGAGCTGCCAGCGGCTGTGATTGGTGGATTATGTGCAGTGAGTGGGTACTGATTGACAGCTCTGCACCCACCCATCACTGTAGCGTTGCCGATGGCGGCTTTGCTGCTCTAGACTCTCTGTCCTGCCCTGTGGTGGCTTTGGCTGTAGCTTTGCAAAAGCAAAAAAGGCTTGCCCGTGGGGGGGCACTACTGCTGATTTGTTGCTGGCCTTGGACCAGACCATAACCCAAAGGTTGGTGGAGGCCCCCTTTGCAGGGCAAGTGGTGGAGGCCCTGAGGCATGCACCCCCATAATCCGGCGCTGGTTGATTAGGTTCCCTGTGCTGAGGTTGCTAAAGAAGAGAATATGCAATGCCACACTCACATTAAAGTGGACCAACACCCAGGATTTTGACTATCCTGGATTTTGGTCCTCGCCCCCGGGGGTGCCCGCTGTGTCAAACCCCACAGGTCGACCATATAAACTCACCTCGTCCAATCAGCATGCTTGGATCCACTCAAGTCCCTTCATCCAGGAGCTTGTCTAATGCGAGCGGATCGAACACGCTGGTGGCCAAATCCCCCGCTACCCTCTAACAGGGAGTGTGCCCGCGCCAGCCATTCACAATTGCCTGGCGCAGGTACGCACCCTGCTAAAGGGGTAGCAGGGATGTGGCCGCTGCTCACGCATGTGCCATTGGACCGAGTACGAAGGTGAATTTTTGGCGACCTGGGGGGTTTCACACAGCAGGGCTGTGCCCCGGGGGGAGCAAGAATGCCTGGGTTTTGGTCCTCTTTAAGGGGCAACAGGATAGCGGGAGCAGAGTCATTTTTTTTAAACCCCCCCAAATTATGCTTTGCTGAGTGAGAGGTGGGTCACTTAAAGTGATTTAGTAGCCAAAAAACAGAAGGGTACTTATCTTTTGTTCCCTACTCCTAATCAGTGCAAGTCTGGCAATCAGTAACTCACCTGATCGCTGGATCCAAGCCCACGCCACAGCCCTCACGGGCCTGAACTGACTTTACTTTACCCATTTTAAACGGTAATTCCACTGTCCATGGCATTCACTGTCCATGTCCATTATTGTGTGCCAAAGTGATGTATTCAATGTGCTGAGCTTAATGGTTAATTACTTTCTTTTTTATGTGTTTGCAACTCCGTGGTATAAAAAAATAGTTTTCTCCAGCAACAATGATGTGTTTACCTTACTAACATACAACAAGTGGTGTGTTTTGTGTACGTAGCAGGGACTTCCTGACTCTGGCTTGCTAATCATCTGATTGGCTAAGGCAGATGCTGCACATTCTTCAGCTCAAAATTTTAACCCACTCCTGCTCTAATTCAACACATCCATGAGAGGATCTTGTTTACCAGTAGCTAAAGGGTTACTGGCAGAGGTCATTACTGCTGCTTGATTTAGCCAAAGCTGCTGACAAGCTCACCTGTTACAGCTAAAGAACTCTGGGAATAAAGGCTAGGAAAGCTACACCTACTTTAGCTACACAGAACCACAGGAAAATTGGAAACAGCATGCTGATAAGTAAATCACAGGTACGGGGGCACAATCCAAACACAAAGACTCACATACTTAGACTGTAGGCTCACAAGGGCATGGCTCTTTCCTATTGTATCTTGTATTCAGAATAATAATAGTGAACTCTGTAACAATGCATTTGTAATAGTCTATGTCCCATGTGTCAAACTCAAGGCCCGGTGGCCGGATGAGGCCCTCCAAGCCTTTTTATGCGGCCCCTGGACAGGTTCCTGTAGCCATACATTTGAATAGTGAAGCTTGCATTTTGTTTTGTGCTTGTTATTAACTAGCCCTTTGAAGACAACCATAATGCTAATGTGGCCCGAGAAAATTAGTTTGACATACCTGGTCTTTCCTGTCAGTAATTAATACTTTGTACAGCTCTACAGAAGATGATGGTGCTTTATAAATAAATAATAAATGTTTATTAAAAAAACTATAAGACAGAACACCAACTAGACAAAAAACAAAAAGGGAGTCTCCTTTAAAAATGTAGAAAGCCTTAAAGGTGACCAAAACCCAGGATTTTGACTATCCTGGGTTTCTGGTACTTTCCCCTGGGACACCCCGATCGCCGAAGGTAACTCACCTCTTCCCAGACTTACTGCACATGCACGGCTGCTCGTCCAATCAGCACGCTCGGAGCCGCTGACGTCAGATCGTCTACGCCGGTGGCTCCGAGCGCCATTCATAAGTGCCTGGCGCGGGCACGCGCCCTGCTAGAGGGATAGTGGGGATGCGGCCTTGGCTCGCGCATGCGCCGTTGGGAAACAAGGTAAGTGTATGGGGCGACCTGGGGGGGTTTCACACAGGGCATCCTGATTTTGGATGCCCTGGTGGAGGGAATCGATGGGCCTGGGAATCTTATGGATTCCTGAGTCAATCACGGTGGGTTTTGGTCCAATTTAAAGTCTAGCCAAGCGGAGCCGAGCGCACCGACGGCCTCATCCATGCTACCCACTAGCAGGGTGTGTGCCCGAGCCGACCATTCCCGTGGGTGAGCACCCTGCTAAAGGCATAGCAGGTGGCGGATGCTGTTCACGCATGTGCTGTAGGATCAGGGAGAAGGTGAGTGCACTGGGCGACCTGGGGCTTTTTACACAGCAGGGCATCCAGAATCTCCATGCACTCCGGTGCCGCTTTTGGTCCACTTTAAGAAACCTAAACTCTACACTCTCCCCTATCTATTCATGGTAGGTCCGACCAGAGACAGATCACATTTTGTGTACAATACTAGTAACAAAACAACAAACATTCTGAATATGTCACATTAGCAGGGACATGTCTAAACACAAATATAAGCTTATATAGTAACCCCTAAGCGTTTGAGGCGCATATTGTGGTTTTTACTTATGGCGTATTTTCTGCCTGGTTAACCTTTTGGCACTGAGGTGGAGAGGTTCCCCAGTGGTACTCGACCCGTGCTGCCACAGGCGGATCCCATGATGCGCTAGTTCGGATGTGGGCCCGCCACCGGCCACCCCGTGCCAGATGTGGGCGGCCGGCGGGGAGCCTACCATGGCGCAGGTGTGGCGGTGTGGTGACAGCATGACTTGTGCACTGTGGGTAGACCTATCCTCCTACTGGTATTGTTTATTTTTCGTGCGCAACCTGAATTGAATGGGTTGCCGGGAGGTCTGAGGTGGAGAGGTTCCCCCAGCAGCGCTTGGTTTGCCGACGTTCCCCGCATGCGCCGGCGCGCTGACAGCAACCGGCGCTGGTGTTTATACACCAGATGCGGGACTGGCAGCTCCTGGCCTACTAGGAGCAGCCCTGGCAGCGCCGCCTTCCAATCGCAGCGGCTTGCTGCTCTGCTGGCACGTGGTGCTGCGGGGTACGACCTACCCACCTTAGCCCCTGTTGAGCGACCGCATCAGGTCTCTGCTGTGTTTATTTTACTTATTTTACTTGTTTCACATGATTGTATTGTGTATATGGTTTGTAATTGCATTTGTTTGGCTGGTGTTGTTCTGATTGGCTGCATCAGCTCTGATGTCACGTGGGACACACCCACTGACATCAGGTGGTAATCCCGGGCTCTCTGAGGACATTTAATCCTCAGTGGAGGGGAATCTCTGCTTGCTTGTTTTTGCTCCCTGATGAAGGGGCGCTAGACGCCCCGAAACGTTGGATTTTGTTGGTCTTTGCTGTGATATTGACCTGTTGGATTTGAATACAATATCTTTTGGAGTGCTGGCTGATCGTCTTTCTTGCAAGCTTATACAGTAGGTGTCCCTGGAAATACATAGGCTGAAGTTATTCCTCAGCAGCAGAGGGCAGTAAGGGTCAGTTGTCTGCTCGGGCTAAACTGTGAGCTTTTTTTTTTTTCATTGCCCAGTTAGGCTAAAACTTTTAGAGGGTTAAAAATGTATTTTACTCAAAATCTAGGAAATAGCAGAAACACTCCACTGATATCCTGGAGCAATCCTAGCTATTCAAAAAGTGCGATGGATCAAAAGGGTTTGGACACAAACAAATATTTTGTGAGGTTCAATGACCGTGGGTTTTCATGTTAGTTAAGCTTTTAATGAAGGAAATGATGGCAATGCTTTAAGCTGGCTATATTTAGTGAGGAACAGCTCCCTCCATGTAAAACAACCAGCTCCTTTTTACTATGACCTTAACTTCTCTCCACTCTCAGTACGTGCAGACACTGCTGCACACACTATAGATAAAGGACGCATACATGGCAGATAAAGTATCATGGTTACAGCTTAGAAGAATCTTACACCGTGATGGTGTTAATTCCACAGTGGGACAAACTGGCAACAACTCAAGGTGACTTATAGCTGGCTGACAATTCAAATTTCCTGGTCCACAGCCCTGTAACATAACTGGTGGCATCTCTGCCATTCATATGATCAAATCCTTGCCAAGCATCCTAAGTGCCTCTCTAATCTTGGTACATTTCCAGAGGCGGCCACCCATTGTCATATTGCTATAACCGGCCATCAGTGAGATTACTAGTCTGGAAGAAGATCTACTGTATAAAGGAAATGAAATGAAGAAAATGAAATGAAATGAACGGCTTTTCCAGGACAAAAGCAAAAAGTATAAACAGTTTTGTCCTTCTTTACTCTACTATGACACCCTGCAAAGACCATACATTTTTTTTTTAACTTTTAAACTTTATTGGATTTGTATACAGATGGGTATAGTCTTAATTTTATCCTTTTTAAATTATAAACAAAGTATAAAACAATGCAAAGATGGATGAGACAACAACCTGTAGCCCCTTAGGTGAGTCAGTGTAAGCTTATAGCTGCTCAGGCATCAGGGCCGGCTCCAGTTTTATTTGGGCCCTTGGGAGGCATGGTCTCAGTGGGCCCCTTTGTGGTGAAGAGTCGCATCACGTCAGCAAGGAACATCCCAAATCTGAATGCCCCCTAAGGATCGTGGTATTTGGACCAAAACTCTAGTTTTGGTCTACTTTGAAGCGCACCAAACCTCTTTAAAGTGGACCAACACCCAGGATTTTGACTATCCTGAGTTTTGGTGCACTTCGGCGGGGCACCCTGATCGGGGGCCCCCGCTGTGTGAAACCCCCCAGAAACCCCGAAAAACTCACCTCTCCTCGCTTCCACGTGACCGCCGCTGCCAATCCCCGCCGACGGACAAGCGGGAGGCAGCGACGGACAAGAGAGCGCGCCCGCCGCCGCCTCCCGCGCGTCACTCTTACAGGGCGAGTGCCCGTGCCGGCTATTCACAAATGGCTCGCGCGGGTGCGCGTCCAGCTAGAGGGACGCGCGAGAGGCAGCGGCGGCGGGCGCGCGGGATCGAGGATAAGGTAGGGATTTCGGGGTTTCTGGGGGGTTTCACACAGCGGTGCACCCTCGATCGGGGTGCCCCGCAGTCAGGGGTCTGATAGGTCCGGGAATCATCATGGGAGGGTGTTGGTCCACTTTAAACCTGACCTGAGAAAAGAAAGTATAACTTTCTGTAAAGAAAAAAAAAATACCTCTACAGCACTTCCCCTCCCGGCTGGTTTCTGTTTGCTGCTTGATTGCCTGCAGCCCACCGGCGCACCTATCACGTGGTGTGGGCCCCTTCCTCTTTCCCCCTCGGGCACAGCACATGCAGCAGCGGAACCTTATTGCTGCATAGTGTCGTTCCTGCCCGGCGGGAAAAAGAAGTCATAGCCGATGCGCTGTGAGGAGATGTGCGGTCTCCCAGTCAGCCACCGCTCAAGCGCCGCCGCACACCCCAAAGGCCGGACCTGTCAGTGGGCCCCCCTAGAGGTTGGTGTCCCCCAGCAGCCACCCTGGTGACGCCGGCCCTGTCAGGCATACTTCAGTGTGAGACCACATTAGCAACAAAAAAAAACAACTTTAAAGTTTATTAACATCTTTAGTCAAAATAAAATGCAGGCTTTACCCACCTAACTCAAAGGCCAGCTGCTCCGTCTTAAAAATGACCAACATAAAAGTTAAAGAGTCTTAAAAATTTTACAACTTTAGGTTGATTTTCTGTCCCCGTTTGGTATGCCTCCCACGGCGCATGTGTGGCTCAGGCTGGGCATCCCTGTGCACACTTGCCCCACCTAGATGCCCTGAATATCTACAGCACAAGCATGCATGGTGAAGGGTCAGAGCAACCAGTGTGGGACCCAGTTTAGACGCACACCCTACGATATTCTTGTCCCCTGATTGAATGCTCTAAAAGATTCTACAAGGGACTGACCAGGCAAACACAAACAATTCCTATTAACCTATAGTTCCGTGCAGCTGATCAGTGATATTCCAGGGGTTTGAAACATACCACCACCAGAGAGCAAGCCCGCATTATCCTGTGCCGGACCATGGCCTGTAGTCATGTTGCTGCCTTCTTTCTGGCATAATTCCCTATGACATGGCAGCAACACCCACTCCAGTTATTTCAATGGTGGGGGCATAACAAGGGCTGACTAGCCCCCTCTACTGTAGTGAATGGAGCAGGCACTACCATTCATCGTGACTGCATGAGGGGGGAAATGCTGGACTCAAACTACGCTGTTGGACTGTAGGCGAGTATGTGTTTGCCCGGACCAGGACTTTAAAGCAGAAAAAAAAACGGGATTTTGACAATTCCTGGGTTTTGTTCTGTGCCCCAGAATCATCCCAAATTGGGATGCCCCGCTATGTGAAACCCCCCAGAATTCCTTGTAAAACCCACCATCTTCCGTGCATATGTAATGTTGTGGATATGTAAAGGAGTTTGGAAATTGAGAACGAGAGCTTTGCACGTGCTCCCACCCCCAGTGTATCTGAATGGCTGGGGCGGGAGCACATTCACGGCCCAAAGATGCGGGGATGTGGCCGCCAGGAAGCAGGCAAGTTCTGCTGTTGCTGCTGCTCTCACAGAGTGTTGCATCCCAATAGAACTTTAGGTCCCCTGAAACCAGAGGAATGAGGGCTGTCTGATGAATAAATGCAGAATTTCAGAAGCCAGTGCTGAGTGATATCAAGGCCGGTGGATGGCTAGGGGAATGCAGTTTCTTTATTTTTGTCCACAGATGCCCTTTAAGAATACCAAAGGCTGATTCACCGCAAGCACTAAATAATATGACAGGCCATAATAAAAGACATTAAAAATCATATTCATTCTTATGCTAAATATTTAGCTTGGACTGATCACTACTCAATGTTTTACGGCCAATTATTCAGTTAGGAAATCATCAGCGACAATGGATTTTAATAAGCCAGCCGCTGGAATAAAACATTGCTGGCTATTCACAGAGCGCGGCAGCAACATTAAAGTGTAACTGCCATCGCCATGTAACCTGTCATGCTGAGAGAAGAATAGCACGCTCATCTTGGGGAGAAGCAGGGAGAGAAGACTGGGAGGAAGTTCATTACATAAGAAAAAAACAGTAAGTGAAAAAAGTAACTGGAGAATTCCTGTAACAAATCACTTTGGTTTGGAGTGCTTTGCTGCTGCGGTAAACTAATTAAATCTACAGTTGTTGCCAGCCATAATGATCATATCATCTCATGCAACTGCAATGTGATTTCAAGCATTTCTGTGGTGAGGCGTGGACCCCTTTCTTTTTTCTTTTCTTGCTCTCTTCTTCTCTCTCTTTTCCTTTTTTCTCCCTTTTTCCCCAGTTTCCCACCCCATTGTTTCGATGTCTGTGTGGTGTCTAACAGGCTGATTCATTAATAGCGCCAGGTAGCGACAGATGAGCGTCAGTAGCGTTATTTTCACAGCGCCCGCTAGTATTCGCTGTGCTTGGCCGTTGTTCGGCTGTTGACAGCGACTCAGTCGGTGTGCGGTAATGTTGAATATGGGGTTAGGAGTCGCTGTTTGACAGGTTCCGCGCTGTATGGGAGCGCATGACAGCGAACGGCCATAGCGAACGTCTCCCAGCATATTCATTAACAAATCACGCTCCAAAAATTCTCGCGCTGTGAAATGCTTGTTTAAACCCCAGAGTGCTGGCGGCGATGGGTTAAAAGTAGTTTTTTTAACCCCCAAACAACCATATTTTTAGGAAAAAAAAAACATGTTTTTCAAAACATTTTATAATATGAATACATTAATATCAGACCTGTAATATCAATTCTGCACACATTTTTTTTTATTTTTTTTTTTAAGCTTAAAAAAAATATCTAACATTGCAGAAGTGGTCACAGAATTTTTGACAAAAAAAAAAAAACATTAATAGCAATTTATTATGAATATTTAAAGATTGCTCCATTGAAATGCATTGGAGAGCGCCAGGTAGCGAGAGGTCATACCTGTCGCTGTTCAAGGTCGCTCGCTGGCGCTGTGGGGTGAGGCTGGAATAATGATGAATGATTCGCTATCTGGCGCTCTGTCAGTCGCTAAGCAGGATCGGCTTGATAAATGTGTGATTGTGGTGGGGAGCCGGCGTTCTCGTGGCGGTGAGCGTCATTACCGTTCGCTCACCATTCGCTACCTGGCGCTATCCCTTGTTAAATAAGGGCCTTAGTCCGTCCCCTTTCTTAGTCTGTAATTGTATCTGGTAGCAGAGGTTTAGGTGGCAATGTGTAGTAGGGCAGTAAGGTAGTAAGGTTGTGCAGATGGACAAAGAGATTGCACTTTGTTTGCTATTATGTTGTATGCACATGTGTTAATGTGTTATATCTGAAAACCTAATAAAATAAGATTAAACATAAAAAATGCTTGGACTTCCTCTTGCGTATTGCTGAGCATGACAGTTTAAAGAACAGCATCATTTGCTGCTTCTTTCTAGTTAGGAGTAGACAGTCATCTACCTCTCAGCTGAAAAATGTTACAATCCCTGCTATGGAGGGTGCCTGTTACATTGTAATATTTTTCTTATCAGCTAGAGTAGAATATAATGTATCACAATGTAAAGGCCAATGTCAGCAGCAAAGTTCTGCTGAAAGGCAATGGACTGCCTCTACTCAAAATATATCCAAACTAATGCCAGGAAGAACAGGCAAATAATACATGTGCTTTAATGTAAATCTATCCTCTGTAGGGCTCAGGGTGACAAATACTGGCATCATTTGGTCTCATCTAGGCCACCACCCATTCTTGCATGTGGCTGAAACACCTCCTCTTTAGGCCAGTTCACAAGACAATTGTGATATTTTAGGTCATGTGTCAAACTCAAGGCCCAGTGGCCAGATGCGGCCCTTCAAACCTTTTTATATGGCCCTCTGGCTGTTATCAGATGGCGGCGGTGCCCTTTCTTGCTGGTCTGGTATTTCTAAGGCTCTTTACACTGGCAGCACATCTTTGCGCCTTTGAATGGCGCTGCCAAGTGATGTGCTGGTACACTGCACTCAAATGTATAATGCAGTACTGCCTCTAATCCTGCCCCCAGACCTGGTGCCTATAAAAGCACCTGGTGTGCACCTTATAATTGTTCTGGAGGAAAAAACAGTAGTGTCCACAACTATTCTGTGTCTCTCTGCAATCAGAGAAAACCACACAAGGAGGGCCCACCTAACCCACCCCATTAACTGCCACAGCTGCTGCAGGGGCTAGCCATTGCCATTTGGGTTGGAAAAAGGATTCCTTTTTTTATTTTGTCAAAATAAATATGCGCTGGATGGTGGGCTACCAGTCCAGCCCACCAAGGCCCCCCAAACTATCTATATAGATAGGCCGCTCTACAGAATGTATTCAAAATTCATGTTTATTATGAGCCAAAAAGGACATACATCTAAAAACATAATTAAAACCATATACATGAGGTAGGGGACATAATGGACTATAACAATAGGTATGGTTATTGAAATAAATTCATAAGGGGTAAATATTACAAATCCATAGATATACTGTAAATATACTGGTTGATGCCTCGGGGTCCCCCCTTCTGAAAGTGCTATGGTGCTGTGCAAAAGCCGTCCAAAAATGTGCAAAATGTGCAAAGGAATCAAGGTAACAAGTGAAGAAATGATAAACGAAAAAAGCAAAAGAAAAGAGGGACTAAGGTGTCCCTACAATAGGTATAAATGCACCAATAGAGGTGCTAAGTGCAAATATGCTTATATATGTGCATAGAAATAAAGAGAAGACGGCAGACTCCCGGGCATAAATCTCAGTAATGCTGAAGTAATAACCATAACATTCAAATTCTATTAAACAGAATCAAAAACAGTGTACATTACCGTGTAAAATGGTCCAAGTCTGCCCAACCTCACGATGCCAACACTGACGCGTTGCGTGGCAACCACTTAGGCCACTTCATCAGAGTGTGGCTATCTGCTGCCTGCCCCCGGTTATATAGCCCCATTTTTGTCTCCTCCACACCCTCATGGGGGATGGTCCTCCAATTAACCGCAAAAATCCCAGCACAGAGTAAGGGCGGAAGTAGATAGCATGGGCCACGAGAGTGACAGGTGCTAGATATGTCCGCCAGGTCATGATGTGCTGTTATATTCGCTATGTGGCCAAAGGCTGTAGTGCCTGTCAGTCAGTGTTGGCATCGTGAGGTTGGGCAGACTTGGACCATTTTACACGGTAATGTACACTGTTTTTGATTCTGTTTAATAGAATTTGAATGTTATGGTTATTACTTCAGCATTACTGAGATTCATGCCCGGGAGTCTGCCGTCTTCTCTTTATTTCTATGCACATATATAAGCACATTTGCACTTAGCACCTCTATTGGTGCATTTATACCTATTGTAGGGACACCTTAGTCCCTCTTTTCTTTTGCTTTTTTCGTTTATCATTTCTTCACTTGTTACCTTGATTCCTTTGCACATTTTTGCACGGCTTTTGCACAGCACCATAGCACTTTCAGAAGGGGGGACCCCGAGGCATCAACCAGTATATTTACAGTATATCTATGGATTTGTAATATTTACCCCTTATGAATTTATTTCAATAACCATACCTATTGTTATAGTCCATTATGTCCCCTACCTCATGTATATGGTTTTAATTGTGTTTTTGATGTACAGGTCCTTCTCAAAAAATTAGCATATAGTGCTAAAGTTCATTATTTTCCATAATGAAATGATAAAAATTAAACTTTCATATATTTGAGATTCATTGCACACCAACTGAAATTTTTCAGGTCTTTTTTTGTTTTAATACTGATGATTTTGCCATACAGCTCATGAAAACCCCAAAATCCTATCTCAAAAAATTAGCATATCATGAAAAGGTTCTCTAAACGAGCTATTAACCTAATCATCTGAATCAACTAATTAACTCTAAACACCTGCAAAAGATTCCTGAGGCTTTTAAAAAAGCCCAGCCTGGTTCATTACTCAAAACCGCCATCATGGGTAAGACTGCCGACCTGACTGCTGTCCAGAAGGCCATCATTGACACCCTCAAGCAAGAGGGTAAGACCCAGAAAGAAATTACTGAACAAATAGGCTGTTCCCAGAGTGCTGTATCAAGGCACCTCAATGGGAAGTCTGTGGGAAGGAAAAAATGTGGCAGAAAAGGCTGCACAACGAGAAGAGGTGACCAGACCCTGAGGAAGATTGTGGAGAAGGACTGATTCCAAACCTTGGAGGACCTGCGGAAGCAGTGGACTGACTCTGGAGTAGAAACATCCAGAGCCACCGTGCACAGGCGTGTGCAGGAAATAGGCTACAGGTGCCGCATTCCCCAGGTCAAGCCACTTTTGAACCAGAAACAGCGGCAGAAGTGCCTGACCTGGGCTACAGAGAAGCAGCACTGGACTGTTGCTCAGTGGTCCCAAGTACTTTTTTCTGATGAAATCAAGGTGCCAGAGTCTGGAGGAAGACTGGGGAGAAGGAAATTCCAAAATGCCTGAAGTCCAGTGTTAAGTACCCACAGTCAATGATGGTCTGGGGTGCCATGTCAGCTGCTGGTGTTGGTCGACTGTGTTTTATAAAGGGCAGGGTCAATGCAGCTAGCTATCAGGAGATTTTGGAGCATTTCATGCTTCCATCGGCTGAAAAGCTTTATGGAGATGAAGATTTCATTTTTCAGCACGACCTGGCACCTGCTCACAGTGCCAAAACCACTGGTAAATGGTTTACTGACCATGGTATTACTGTGCTCAATTGGCCTGCCAACTCTCCTGACCTGAACCCCATAGAGAATCTGTGGAATATTGTGAAGAGTAAGTTGAGAGACGCAAGACCCAACACTCTGGATGAGCTTAAGGCCGCTATCGAAGCATCATGGGTCTCCATAACACCTCAGCAGTGCCACAGGCTGATTGCCTCCATGCCACGCCGCATTGAAGCAGTCATTTCTGCAAAAGGATTCCCGACCAAGTATTGAGTGCATAACTGAACAATTATTTGAAGGTTGACTTTTTTTTTATTAAAAACACTTTTCTTTTATTGGTCGGATGAAATATGCTAATTTTTTGAGATAGGATTTGGGGGTTTTCATGAGCTGTATGGCAAAATCATCAGTATTAAATCAAAAAAAGACCTGAAATGTTTCAGTTGGTGTGCAATGAATCTCAAATATATGAAAGTTTAATTTTTATCATTTAATTATGGAAAATAATGAACTTTAGCACTATATGCTAATTTTTTGAGAAGGACCTGTATGTCCTTTTTGGCTCATAATAAACATGAATTTTTAATACATTCTGTAGAGCGGCCTATCTGTATAGATAGTTTGGGGGGCCTTGGTGGGCTGGACTGGTAGCCCACCATCCAGCGCATATAAAGATACCCTGTTTTTTCAAGGTTTGGCCCACCCCTAGCCAGCATCCAGAGCAGTATATTAGCACCTTAGGCAGTGCGGGAAAATTCCTTGTTGTAAACTTGTCAAAATAAATAAGCGTCTGTCCTGGGCAAAATAATTCAGTGTATCTGTTCTGGGCAAAATAATTATGTAACCATACATTTGAATGGTCATGAAATACCTTACAGGTATTTCACTGGCACCGCCGGTATTTTTGGTAACCTGCCTGAATTCTTTGGTAATTGCTGATAGTTTTGGTAACCTGTATGTAATTCTTTGATAATTGCTGGCATTTGTGTTATTGTCAAGCACTATGGGAATGTGTGCATGTTGGTTGTTGCACAGGCCTCGATCCCCTCTCCTCTGTTCTGTGTGCCATTGCCATAACCTCCTTCCCTACTCCTGCTGTGCGCACCATCATGTCATCCGTTACCTTGACCTCCCTCCCTCCTCTGTGAGCTCCGACCTCATCGTCCTATAAGTAACCAAACTAGGCTTTTTGGAGTATTTTTGCTACAATTTAATTTTGGAAAGTGGAAAATAATGGATTTTAAGTGAAAAGGTATGGTTAACTTAGATTTTACAAGATCATGCCCCATACAAGACACGCCCATGTACCCGTGAAACATTGGTATTTTTTGTTGGGAAAGGTGGCAACCCTATTTGAAGGCAACCAGAATGGTAATGTAGCCCTCGGTGAAAATGAGTTTGACATCCCTGTTCTAGGTAATTGCAATTGTTCTGCAAATATATTAATTGCAATTGTACTTCAATGGACTTGAAATCACAATGGCTCACGTTCAGAATCGCTATATGCAGGACTTCCAAAATCATGGCCGCTCATATGAAAGGGCCAACAGACTTGCATGGGCAGGAAATGTACTTGCATTTGCTTGGCAAAATGATCATAGATCATAATTGGTCAGCAACTGCCTTTGTGTGAAGAGGGATTAGCCAATCAGCAAAGAGCTAACAGCCTACGCCAGGTCACAATTTCCATGCTTCTTACTTGGAAGGGAGTGGAGCTCCAACAACCCTCCAGCCTGGGAACATGCAGAGATGATCAGGCATCTGCAGGGACTGCTCGAGAGGGGGATAAATGAGAATTAAGTATTTCAAAGAGATCTGTAGCTTCAAGGGTCGGGCTTAATGGGTTAATGGTATAAAATGGGTTAAAGTATAAAAATGCTCAAAAGTAGTAGCCATCAGTCATCACTTTCTGGAGCAGGCCAGTCTGCATCCTGGCCTTGTCCCATCTGATCTTGTGCACCACCAGCGATACACATATCACACTTTGGAAACCCCTGACCTAGGAGTCCACTTTAAAAGTCTATGCCACAGATGTCCTAATGAAAAACTCTATTTCTCAGAATTTTTAGTGTTGCATGCTCCCTAGCTGATTTAGTATGAAATAGTTTGGCTGTGTGATGGAGGCAATAGAGCTCCCCTACCCCATCCAGCATGGTGAGAAGCTCTGACCCTGCATAGCGGAACAGCAGTTGATCTGGGTCAGCGGGGTTAAGCTTTTCAGCAGAAAGGAGGGCAATAAAAGCGATCTGTGTCAGTCTGGCACTGGGATGGAGTTACAGGTCACATTCCACTGACCAGACCTCCTTTCTCGCTGGTGATTGTCTGCAGCCTTCACATTACTCGCTACATGTAAGGACAGCTGCCAACAGACGCCTTTAGGCGTTCTAACTTTACCAGTCATAGAATACAGGATATATGTTCCAGCAATCTGCACAAGAAAGAGCGCCTCACGACTCCAAATCAATTGCATAGCCAATTGATTCCATTAGAAGAAATGCTATTGATTTGACGTCTGCAGATTATCCTCTAAATGTATTAATGGCGCAAGTGAAAGGACAAATATACTTAAAATAATTACATTGGACCAGACTGCTGTTATAATTGCATTTGTCAGCTAAACCCAGCTTTCGAAAGACCGCAGCAGCAATTCCACAGCACGGAGGCCATAGTCAGGGCCGGCATCAGGTCTATGTGGGCACTTTTGCAGTGTGTCAGAACCCATGCAGTGGCCAAATTGCATATTAAATATGTAAAATCCTCTGAAACTTTGCCCAGTACAATCCCCTTTTTCTAGACTGAAGCAGTCTCGCTAGAAAGGCCAAGATGGTGATATCTGGTGATGTCTTCTTAGCATTTGCCAGGTTCTGACGCTGAACATAACTATAGCCATAGTTAGAAATGCAGGCATGATAGCCAATCGGTGATCGCACTTCATTAACTCTGAACATAACTATAGCCATAGTTAGAAATGCAGGCATGATAGCCAATTGGTGATCGCACTTCATTAACTCTGAACATAACTATAGCCATAGTTAGAAATGCGGGCATGATAGCCAATCGGTGATCGCACTTCATTAACTCTGAACATAACTATAGCCATAGTTAGAAATGCAGGCATGATAGCCAATCGGTGATCGCACTTCATTAACTCTGAACATAACTATAGCCATAGTTAGAAATGCAGGCATGATAGCCAATCGGTGATCGCACTTCATTAACTCTGAACATAACTATAGCCATAGTTAGAAATGCAGGCATGATAGCCAATCGGTGATCGCACTTCATTAACTCTGAACATAACTATAGCCATAGTTAGAAATGCAGGCATGATAGCCAATCGGTGATCGCACTTCATTAACTCTGAACATAACTATAGCCATAGTTAGAAATGCGGGCATGATAGCCAATCGGTGATCGCACTTCATTAACTCATTCCTTTGCTGACCTGACGTCAGATCAGTTAAGAAGTATGAATGGGGTGTGTGCCACTGGTTGCATCCCTGCTCCTATATGTACTCAATGCCTGGAGCAGGTACATGTCTCAGACAGAGGAATAGTGAGGACATGCATATGCCATGGGATACGGAAGATGATGGCGCTATATAAATAAATAATAATAATGGGATCACCTGATAGGTAACTTTACATGGCAATCCTGGGGTTTCACAGAGCCACAGGAATGATAAAATTGGCCTCACTTGAGTCTTTTAAAAATAAGACATGCTGTTGTTCCTCTTTAAATCGGATCTTGATTTAGCATGGTTTAATGAAAAGCCCAAACCCTTAAAAAACGATTCCCCAGCATCTATAATTAATATATTTTAAGTTTTTAGGTACTTACTTATTATTCTGTCCCCCCCCCAGGCTGCAAATCTGTTCAGGACTCTAGGATATGGACTCAGCCATCTTGACATCATATACTGAGGAGAGGAGGGCAGGATAAAGTACAGGGGAGCAGGTTATAGTTATGCTTTTCACAGATAGAGCAGAGCTGGGGTCAGAGAAAGGACAGCAGTCCCAGAGCGACACAGTCAGAAGACACTTCCTGTTTGCAGGCTGCCTGATGCTCCGTGAGCCACCATCTTGGATGTTTAAAGGCTCATAACATGCAGTAGATGCAGGTAGGATGATTTTTAATGTGAGCAATCTGTATGTACAGGGTGTGGGAAACATATAAAACAGGCTCTTTCTCAGGGTGAAGGTCTGTGTTAAGGTATTGTTCACACTCAGAAGTATTTCCATTGTGTAGGGCTACACTTGGAAATATTTGGTTTTATCTTTTCTCTGTGATAAGAGTGGCAGAGCTGAGTGATGCATTGCATTGAAGTGACCCAAGAGTGATTCTAGCCTATCGATAACAGTTAATAAAGGGGTGTCAATCTGACACAAGTTTAAGCATAGTATTGGTGGTCTGTATCGGGGGAGGTGCTGAAGGGCAAGGAATAGGAAGAAGATATTCCTCTTTCTTTTTGTGACCAGAGCACACAAGACTGCATGGGGCTAACACTGCATCAGGTAAGCTTCCAGACAAATGATTGTGAAGTTTGACTAAGATGGTATATTCACTATAGGACATACATTTATTGAATCATAATACTTTAGAATGATCAGATCACTCATGACTGGTCCAGATAGTTTGTAAATGAAACAAGTGCTTTGCATAGTTACCTAGCCCTTTACACCATTCACATGTATTACTGACAATAATTGTAAAATACCTCATAATCCTACTGCAAGTGTCTTGAATTGATCGAGGGATTATCACAGAATGCAGTGACTGTCTGGGCTCATTTTCATGGTGATCACAGCAGCCGTCAGCGAGGACAATGTGTGAATGGCAGAAAAAAATACTTAGCACAAGAAAAACATGCTGCAATTGTTTGTGTCCAGCCTGGTGACCTTCACTTTCTATATTACGCTAATGGAAAGGTCTTCAGGGGAAATAGGATTAACAGAGTGATCAGAAAGGCATCAGTGTTAATGAGAAGATCTGTACAAGGCACAGCCAAGAATATCACTTTCCATCAACATCCACTGAAAAGGCCTAACAAGCGCACACAGGAGCCCGCATCACTCAGCAGCATCCAGCAAGCCACTAAATCTGTGTAATGTGATCCTGCCATCAGCCTCTATGTCTGCCTTATGAGGACCCAGGGATGAGAATGGCCAAAGCAGGGGTCCAGTCACTGCTTCTTTTCGGGATAGCAGTGCAAGCATCTTGCATGTGAAATTCTCTATTATTGAAAATCCATATATACAATAAAGTTGCAAAACCAGGTAACAAATATTGAGATTTCCATTTAAGGGACAGTCAATGATTATTTACACATATGTGGTTAAATACTGCCATAGAGACTCTTGGGGGGGGGGGGGTAAAAAAAAACTAAAAGACCCTAGTAGGATATGGGCTTAGCAGGCCAGGAGGTGCCTTTCCCTCTCCCTCTCTTCACTGTCCTGTATTCTTCCCAACCCCCCTCCAAACCCATACGCCCATGTGGGTGAGGCTGGTCACACCCCTTAACCCCATCTTTCCCTTCCCCTGCTTGGCTCCCATCAAAGCTTCCCCAGTTTATAACAGATAAAAGTCGAGACATAATTTCAACATTAGACAATGGGGGAAGGATGACCTGGACTTCAAGTAGGATGTGTTAGAGTTTAAAGTGACTGTTTGTATTATCCTGTCTGTACTGCTTTATGAACAAGATTGATGCACTGAGATGTCGAATACTGTGTGTCTTGTTATCCCTCCCTCCTTTTAGGTCTAGCATATCTATTGACTAGAATAACATCCTTTATTATTTCTTTATCTGTCCAGTACATCTTTGCAGTTAACCAAAACTGGACGTAGAGTCTTAAGTCTTTAGGTCTGGCCTAAACCCTTCCATATGGAACATAACCTATTCCTGGGATCCCACAAAGGACACAGTCGCCAATCATCAGTGCACTCTGCATAGGTGCAGCATCTCTGCTCCCTCTGCGCTGCGTGTTCCACACAGCAGACCCTCAGGTCAGCTGTGCCAGCAGAGTGTGAAGAACAGGGTTGGGAAAAATGTAGAATCTTGGGAGTAGGGGAGGAATCCCAAACATAGTTGCCCTCTAGGGAACGGTTTCAGATGGATCTAAATTCTTTTTAGACTCCTGTCTAGTTTTGGTCCACTTTAATCAAAACACAATAATTAAAGTGTAACTGCAACATACATCTCAACCCTCTGAGATAGCAAGGAGGACACACCAACAGACCTGCTCTTTCGACAACGGCGGTTTCACAGACCATAAAGAGTTATTGTGCTATAAGTTGATACCTCTATAAAAAGCATTTCAATAAAATAAATTAGAGCTGAAAAGTAACAATTAAAGACAGAAAAAAATGGGAGGGTAAACAAATTATTCATTTATGCAGATCAACGAAGGACCCGAGTTCAAATGAGGGACAACTGGGGGGTATGAAGCAATAAGGTGAATTTATGACAAAAAATATGGGTAATCCTTAAATTGTTCTTGTTAATCGCACACGATAGTGTCCTTCCAAGCAAGAGATATGATTACCCCCCTCCACTGAAGGTCAATATACAGATAATCGACTGGATTTAGCTATTAAAAAGAGTCATTATCATAACATCCAAATTCTTAGTCCCTTAACAGCAGAAACGCAGGCTCATACAGCTCTATATGCATAAGGAATCAGGAAAAAGTAGCATGCAACCTTGAAAATTGAGAAATTAATCAACAGTCTGATTAGCTGTCAGTGAAGCCGCATGCAATTGCTCAGCACAAGCTTGCATGTCCTGCGAAGGTTATTATTCATTCCCTTCACTGTGGATTTTCATCAACATAGAAATAACCCTTATTTTCATCTGCTTGAAAATCTATTGCAGCACTTTATTTTAAGTGGCAAACTATGGTATGTTTCACTGATATCCATCATAGCCAGACTCACTTACTAGCTACTATGCCTGCATTTGCTGGTGTCAGCAAGAGTAAGCGTCGGGAAGATGGGGAAGCTAAGGGATCCTACACGCAGCGCATTCCACGTAAGCAACAGTATGTTGTCTCACAATACTTCCCTGGTATAGCTTTTGATAACTATCACAATGTACAAACGTTACTCAACATATTAGAAACTTTGGAAAACATTCTTACATTCACTAAGCTTGCAAGCCCAAGGCTATTACTTCTGTACCAAGCATCTACAGCTTTTACCGTGATGGAGCTGCTAATGTGCAAACATTACACAGCTGTCAGCCATAAGGGCTTGTGTTTCCACCAGCGATCAGCAGGAACATCTCTTCCTGCAGCTACGAGAATCCCAAGAACAAATGCATCTGAAAGTCTTTGCGTTGTCAAGACAAAATAACTCTCAGTGCGGGAAGAAAAACCACTAACTATGTCAGCTTGTAGGGATAGCTCTGCGTCTTAGCTCAGTGATAAAAAAAATAACCGATATGCTGACGAGAGATTGAGAAAGAGACACAGATACACAGACATGCAGGGAGACACCCTCTTCAGTTACAGAGCTCTAAAGATTTATCTCAGAGATAAATAATAATTGCATATCTTTTATAAAAGCAGATAAGGAAGACCCTTCACCCCCCATATTGGGCTCATTAATGGAGAGGGGGCAATGCCTGCTACTAAGGAAGAGGCACATCAAGGCATATGCCGGTATGGGACAGCAGCAGCACCTTATGATGGATGAGGAGGAGGCATAACATTTTTTTGTCTCACATAGTGTGATATAGCAGGGGTAGAGTTCCAGCCATCTCACAGTGTGAACAAAAATGGACCTGCAAAAAAATAAATAATGAAAAACTAGGGGTTTGGCTACAGATAAGGGATCAGATCGACATTAATGCATCGGCACAGTAATGTAAATCTGTTGCAAGGGAAGTAAGGAATGACTGCTTTGATTTTTCACTTCATCAGCTTATCGTTTTGTTTTCTTGTATTGCTCATTAATTGTTTATGCAAATAGTATAGAACACACCTTGTAAAAGGCAATACTATGGTTCAAATGGACGCAATATGAACAGCTCAACAAAATATAGGCTTCTTTCATTTATGCTTTTCTTGTATAAAACTATTTCTAGTGAAGAGCATAGTGTGTCTACCACCAGACATAAGTTGGCCATATATTGTAGGTATTCCTACTTGCCCTGAACAAAAATGCAAGACCCTGAAAAAATAAAGGAAATGCTAAAGAAAGGGGGCGGGCTAGGGAAATAATGGTTAACACCTCACACTGATTGTTAATACTAAAGTCTAAATAAGTGATTTTGAGAGCTTTTCAAAAGCAGCCACAAGGTCTGTGTAGTCTGATAATCAGTGTAGTCTTATCCTGTGAATTTCAATCCAAGCTCATCCATCCTTCTGATGGCTTCTACTATCTGTATTTTATCATAGCTGGGGCTACCCGTGACCCTCCAAAATTGTGGAATAACAACTCTGTCTGCAATTACATTAAAGCGAACCTTCAGCATCAGTTGAAAATCCCAAACCTTTAAAAACTATTCCCCAGAATCTAAAATGAATATATTTTAAGTTTTCAGTCGCTTCATTCTTTCTCTGCTGGCCTGTTTACGAGTCCAGGATATGGTAACCTCCATCTTGCCTCAGAAGCTACTCCCTGTTCGTTCCCAGCAACACGTGTGGGGGAGAAAAGAGAGGGGGCAAGTGCGGGGGGGGGGAGAAAAGAGAGGGGGCAAGTGCAGGGTGGGGGGAGTATAGTTGTGCTCTGCAATCCCAATCCAGCAATCCCAGAATGCAGAGCGGCATAGTCAGAGAACACTCCCTGTCTGCGGGAAGCCTGAGCCTCTATGGGCTGCGATCTTGGATGTTTAGAAGCTCAGAAAACGCACTAGGCACAGGTAGAATGATTTTTAATGTGGGCAATCTGTATGTAATGGTGGTGGTAACATACAAGATAGGGTTCGGTTTAATTTTCTACATAATAAAAATGGACACTAGGGTGTCTACCACAGACTTTAGCACAAAAAAGGGCCATTGGGTTTATTGTCTTTCTATCTGGTGATTCAGTAACAATGAAATTCTCATGTTTTTTTTTTTCTCATAAAGTGAATTTTTCACATTTTTTTTATTTTTCCAGCACCATATTTACCTGTGCATTTAAAAAAAAATACTCATGGTACTGAATCAACCCTAATGTTTTGAGGTGTTAGTATCTAAACACATATCATATATTCACTTTACTTTCATAGTGAGGAAAGTAGGAACACTCTGGTTCCAATAGTGCCTGAATTTTACTGATAAGCGCATACCAGAGAGTCGGTCAGTATCTGCAATGAAAACAACATTTTACATTGACAAAATGTTAGAAACTATGTGAAAATAACAAGGATCTATATAAAGACACCCAACCATTGTGAATTCATTCTTAGCATAAGGATTGTGACAATACTTTGACAGTTTTTTGTTATATGTGACTTGGAGGAAAAACAACTCAAATCCTCTGAAAGGTCACACAAACAATCCACTGCAACAAGTAAAAGCATAACAAACTAAAGATGTGTCAAAGGGGAAAAAGTCAACAATGGCGCATAAGTAATTTTAGGTGGGCTTACAAAGCTTGAAACTGATGCTGCAATCTCACTTGTAGAGGTAACTAACCCAAATAGTGCACAAAATGGGCCAGCTCTTGGGCTTGTGTTAGCGTTGGGCATACTCTGGACTACTCTGGAGAGATCAGCGCAATAACTTCACCTCCCTTTTAAAGCAAGCCTAAGAAAAGGAAAAGGCAAGGATTAATAAAAAGATCTGAGCCACTGAGCCCTCACTCCCCCCCCCCCCGGTAACCTTTATGCTTGTCCACTTAAAACCCTATAGAAATGCCAAGCGAATAGTTACAACTCCTTTTGCACTCCCATATTCCATATTGTTGCAGTGTGAGTGCTCGGTGCAGCAATTCAGATAGACACTGTGCAAGAACATGCGTGCACTATAAGAACATCATCTTAAAGGAGAACTATCACGAAAAATGGCCCACTGAAAATCCATATAAATATGCTGGATGGCAGGAGGAGGGGTCACTTATACAACCGGCCAGTAAATATCCAGCTGGGCTTGTTTTTTTTTTATTTTAATGGAAGGAAGAAGAAATCAGGGGTGACAGGTTCTGTCACTCCTGATAGACTATATCTGCCCCCCCTGGATTTTCTTCCTACATTGAGAGAATAAACCACAAGCTTGGTGGGAGTTTTATTCAGTTGGGGTGTATAAGTGACCCCTCCCCTTATTAGCCAATGTGTTTTTCTTTTTTAAATATTACACAATTTGTCGATAGTGCTCCTTTAACATGGTGAATCACACAGACAGGAAAAAGAAATTAGAGTTCACCTCAATGTACAGAGAATACAACACATTTTAGAAAAGCACAGAGAAACTAACTACAGATAAGTATAAGTAACAGCACCAACTACTGTCATAACTGTAAACTGCAGTCACTCCAGCAATATAGATGCAAAATCACTAACTAAGCTGTGAGTAGCACCATATCTTTAACACATATTGATCTTCAAGAGCCAACAGGCATACTAATCCAAGGTGCGGTAAGCTTTAGGCCAGCTTTAAATAATCTGTGTTCCCAAAATGAGGAACATTTTTCCCCCTATAGCATAATAAAGGTTTGCTGAACACTTTTCTAATATTACGGGAATTCATTTTATTAGCCTTACAACTTGTTCCAACACTACATTTACTGTTTATTTCTCATATTTTGCATCTTCGTGACCTAAATGCTGATTACTTGCATAACTGCAGTAGAAAATGTTGCTCCATAACACGCGGACCTGCACGACCGGAGATGAGGATTCGCTTGTGGAACGACTGAGTAAATGGAGTGCATTCAAGCAGTATTCCTACAGTCAGACCACAGACCACATGAAAATAAAGCCTTTAACACAAGGAAACCCTCATTCATCAAACAGAAAGTGCTGCCTGGGCTAAAAATAATGACTCTTTTTATAGTCATGAAAGTATTTTCATCTGTAAGAATAACATTTACTGTCTATGTCATCTTTATGGAATGGTGAGACAGAGCATTTTGTCAACCTATATGGATGGTATTCGATTGCTTAGCTCAATGTATTGTTTGATATAAGCAGCTGCTAGGAAACTACCCCTGAGGTGTTATTATAATCACAACATCATATCCAATACTTTGTACTCTACAAGGTCTGTCTGGAAATTGGTCACACCAGCTGATAGTTGGATGTAACATCAAAGCCGTGGAGAACATATTGAAGTACCAGGCTGGAAACCCTGGTTTAAAGCGACGGCCCTGAAGCAACAACACGTACACAGAGAGGCACCAGTCCAGGCCCATCTGGTTGACAGCACCACAAACCAAAAATCCAGGGGAGCAGAAATGTGATCGGAGAAGTCATATTTCAGAGCCAAGCATTTATGGCATTGAGAGATGAGCATGCTTCATGCTTTAATGATATCTAGTTGCATATCAGTTTTCATTGAAAAATGATGCAGCCGCGGACTTGCCTTTGACAAAGTACGCTTTTGGGAATTGCATATCATTAAATTTGATGCATTAAGATCTATTTAAAGATACAGTTGGTAATGGTTTTAGAGTGTTTCTTTAGTGGGCTGGCGCAACGGAAAGCATGGCCAAACTTTGGGTGTTTAGATGATGCACAGAGCACCATCTTCCTAGGGGTGGCAGAAGGTTTTTTGTAATTGTTCAACTGGACCAACAGCCATTTGATGGAAAATGGATGATGGTCCATCCTGTAATCAGTATGGTAGACATCCTGATTGATGGTTCCCCCACACTTACTGCAAGTTATATCCCTTCTTCCTTGCTTCCCCTGCAAATTACTACTTAATGATAATGGTTGAGTGGTCCATACTCTGCAGGCTGCTGAAACTGGGGGATGCCCCCCATTAGTTACAGGGCAGAACAACACCCATTTTACGTTGGTCCAGCTTTGATAAACCAGTATTGTTTGGTCTGGGTGGGGGCAGGGGGGGCACTACTCAACCCATGCCCTGTATTACTGCTTTTTGTTTGAAGTGCATGTGCAGTTTATTGGGGGCACATGTTGTCTTTTTGAGGGCCATCTACTCACCTCACCTGCCAGATCTACTTTCTAGGAGTGGAGGGCACACTGTTTCCTCCGGGGGGGGGGGGGCATTCTTCAGTCTTTCACACGGTGTCTTCCAACATAAGGATGGCCCTGGTAAGGCACCTTTGTTTGCCAGTGTAAGTTAAAGCGGGACAATAGTCAAAAATGACTTAAACAAGACCAACACAACAAACAGTGCTAACATGCCCCCTTCCCCAGGGTAATTTAGATTGCTGCACATAAAAATTAACTTTTTCTAACTCCTGCTGTAGCATATTTTAGAAACAAAATGGCAGCTCATGCATTTGCAAGCCACCTGCAAGCAGGAAGCGCTGCTGGACCTCCTGTTACTGTGCATTATCAGTTAGTAGAATCCAGGCAGCAGCATGGCTGAAATGCTGCTACCAAAATGGCCGCTACCTTTCTTTTCCAACTGTGCCAAGCTGTTGGTCTGGTTTAAGTTAAACTGGCCCAACAGCCCCGCACAGTTGAAAAATAAAAAGCCTTTTTGGAGCTTCCACTCTCACCTGACATAACTGACAATGTACAGTAAAAGGAAGCCCAGCAGCACTTGGTCCCAATTTTCATTCAAATGCAGCCCATATATAATTTAAGAATGTCTTCCTGGCCTCTCCGAAATGTAGCAGTAGTGGGATGGAATCTGAAAAGATGCGACATTTAATACTGCTAGCTGTGACCGCCCTTACCTTTCAAATATACCATACAGATGAGAAAGGTTTATTTATTCAGTGGCACTTGCAGTAATAGCTCTTTATGGGCCCTGCCCTTCTTTTGTTAATTTCCCATATAGACCATTATGACAAAGATTTATCAGCATTAGGGCATGGTCCTGGAACAACAATAACTGTTAGTAAAGTTTACATACCAATTAAACAGTCTGTAAATAAAATATAGCAAGCTCTTACAGTATTCACGGCGGGTGCATTAATGAAGTTAAAAAATTGGACCTACCTGCCATTACATAATAACATTCTGCCGCATAAACCTGTCACTCTCATTTTTCACAAGATATAGCTGTACTATAAAGAGATGCCTGTAAGCATCTTGAATGGGCTACGCAAACAGTAAATGGAAGCAGATAAAGTGATCATAAATATGGATTAATCCGATACATTCTAGCCAAGAGCAAATGCACATTAGCCCTAATCTTAGAAAAACGGCAGAGGTCGGGGCAAGGAGGACAAGCAAATCAGTGATTTTTAATAGCAGCTCACGTATATATACAATTTCACACATATTTATGGGACTAATGGTGCTATAGCACTACATGCTTAACTTAAGGTACTTATTTAAAAACATGATGAAATGTGTAGCAGAGGTGGTACATATTCATATAGGACTGACATATTCTGCAGTTCTTTGCGGAATACATAGCAGCATTCTTCTCCAATGAGCTCACAATCTAATACAGCAAGTCCTACATGTCTACATTTCTAGGTAAATATCTTATATCTGTCACGAGGAGTATGACAACTACCAAAATGTAACTGCATGCTCTAAATGCAGGTTAGCGTGGCAATTTTTTAATACGACATGGCACCAGGTATAGATTATGAGGAGGGTGCAAGGGGTGAAAGCTTCGGGGCCTCCACCAACCTTTGGGTTATGGTCTGGTCAGGAGGCTTTTCATTCTTTGGTCAGATGGGCCACTGTGCCAGCAATGAAGCTCTCAGCAGTACACCTGGGAAAGCGTTTTTTTTTTATTTTGCAAACCCACAGCTAAAGCTACCACAGGCAGAATAGAGAGTCTAGAGCAGCAAAGCCGCCATCAGCAACACTACAGTGATGGGTGGGTGCGGAGCTGTCAATCGGCGGCCAACAAGCCACCAAGCACTGCCACTGGCAACTTGATGCAGGGAACTGTTTTCCGATGGACCAGCTGGGTGACCACACCCCCCTTCCTCCACCACCCAGAATGGCAAAGCAGGAGTTCCCTAGCAGCCCGCACAAGGGTGGCACAAGGGACTCGATCTGACGTTTGAGTAGGTGGGTGGGTGCCAGACAACCACCAGTTAATTGGCTGGACTACTATTTTAAAGGAAAATATCTGGGGCCTCCACCAGATTTTGTGCCCAGGGGCCTCCGCCACACTTAATCTGGTCCATGGCACATATCTAAACAATGTTTGTGAAACACTGCTTAAGGGGAAATCTACACAGTGGGATCATATCATTGTGACTGCCAGACAGACAGCAGAGGAGAGCACAAAAAACGCCCTAAATTTAATAGGCCCCCAGCCAGCACATGACCAACATCCCCGCTTACCCTGCAATATGCCTCCTAACCAGGCAACATGTGAGTTCCAAGGATGAGGGGATAGCCTTGCTAGGGAAGATCATGGGCAGAGTGGACAAGGACACATGATTTTAGGGCTACAGTATTGGGTGGAGGACATGAGCTGGGGTTTCTTATTTATGGGGGCACAGTGGGCAGGGGGAGAGACTAGAGAGTGGATAGGGGTGTTGAAAACAGCCCCAACCAGCCCATAATCAGTATGGCTTGCCATGAATTCTCCTGGGTCTTCCAGTGGCCAGGCCACCCCTGCTGCCGGTTAATATCTAAGAAACCGCTGTGTTCAGTATGGACAGGAGCTAGATAGGTTTGGAGTGACTCAAAACAGTTCTTCTTTAAAGGAGATGTAAATATGTCAAGACAGTAATGCCCTCAGTTTAGTAGCTAAAGTAAGCACACATTGCTTGCCATTGGTTACTGTCATCTTTTAGATGGCACTCCATATCCAGAGTCTTGATTTTGGCTTTAGACTTGATTCCTTATATTGTCTTAGGTATATATTAGAGGATAACCCCCAGTAACTCTTTTCCCTGTCATGACATTTGCTGAGTGATGGAATGCTGGAAAGTACAAATTGTCAGTGGTAAGGGAGCAGAATGTTCAGGTGAATACAGACTGAAATAATATAAAAAAACTCCAGGGGCAAGTTTAACCTCAGCCACTGCCGTTCCAGACATTTCCAGAACTTCCCACCTCATGCTTTAGATGGTCTGCCCTTTTCTGTTGGTTCTTGAGTCAGCGGGGTTCCACTTAAAAACATTTTCAAAATGTTCTTACACCTCTTCTTAGTTCATGTGTTACAAAATAATATTTAACAACCCTTTGGATAATTTAATTGTAAGAACCGCCTCAAGCAGGGAACCTTCACAAAATACAGAACTCATTGATCAGGATTTCTTCGCCTGAAGCATTGGTCATATTCTTATAGCAGCCAATGTGTTGTCCACCATTTATTTCCTGGACTGCAGCGTCTAACCTGCCTCTCGATTTTCAGGGTATAGCTGCACTTAAAAATACATTACCAACTGCTGTCTTGACTTTGTGTTCACTGGAACCAGCTCATGCCTGCAGGGCATTGATTACTAGAGGTAATCAAGACCATATTAAAAGCATTGCCATTCACTTCGCCATCTGAACATGAAATACTGCAGGTTTCATCTATAGCACCTGATCTTAGCACTAATATCAAGAAAGATGGAGGATGCTCCACTTCTCCTAAATGACACTACATCTAGAGCATGGTGACTGAGCAGAAAAATGCTTTTAAGAAATAGGAAGGAGAGGAATCAGAACCATCAGAATATATAATAAAGGTTCAGCTGTTCCAGGCCTTGCTTAGGCAAAACGCAGACTGTTTAAATGTAATGATATTTTGGTGTTTCAATACATTTTTATTGAGAAATACAGAGATTGTATATATTTGTTAAACATTACCGAATATTGATGGGTATATAACTGCTTGAAGAAAATATAATATTGAAAATAAATAAAAGGAAGGAGTAATACAGACACATTTTTCATGTCCTCTCGCTCTCTTAAACTGAACATGGACAAAACAGAACTTCTTTCGTCATCGTCATTTTCCCGTCATACAATTCTGCTCCCATCTCCAACCTCAATATATCTGTCAGTGACTTCTCCCTCAAGCACGTTGTCTCTGCATTATACAAATATATAATATTGCCACTAAATTTCTAGTGCATGCCCTGATCATCTCCTGTCTAGTCTAATGCAACACCCTACGCAGTGGTCCAACGGCCAAGAGACTGGCACTCATGCACTCAATCCTCAACTGATGCCCACCTCATATACTTATCCTCTCGTTCTACCTCTGCTGCTCCTCTCTGTCCATCACTCCACTGGCTCCTATTTTCTGAAAGAATTCAGTTAAAATTACTAACCCTAAAATTGAAGGCTCTCTACAGCCAAGCCCCCCTCATACATTTCATTGCTAGTTCAAAGATACCAACCCACTCACAGTCTCTGCTCTGCTCACGACCTCCTCCTGTCCTCTACCTTGATCACTTCCTCCCATTCTCAAGTCCATAGGATTCCACAGGCGCTGATCCACTCCTCTGGAATGCCCTTCCTCATACAATTTGTGACTCCCATTGCCTTAAAACCTTCATAACCACACTACTTAGTCAAGCCTATCATCTGACTTAACTCACCCTTCTTACCCTTTTACCATCCCTCAGAACATTGGGTACCTGCTTAGTACATACTTTTTGTGACGTGGCCCATTGTCTCATACCCTTTCCCTTTAGGTTGTAAGCTCACATGGGACGGGCCCTCTCTCCTAAGGTATTTCTGCATCAATGTGTTTATTTACTTGTCTGTTACATTTGATTCATAATATTGTGTTTCATACGCATTGTTGTTTTAGAAGTATCTACTTGTCTTACCCCTTGTACTTCTACCTTGTACAGCACCACAGAATACGATGGCGCTTTATAAATAAACAACAATAATAATGCAGGGCAGAGGATAGCCCCAATCCTCCTCTATTAGGTAATCGCAAGGATAGAAACAACACATCTACTATACTATAACAAACACTGAAGATTATATACATCTTGATATAATAAAGCTATTAAAAGAAAAAAAAGCTCCAAAAGAGGTACAGGACCCAATCCTGAGGAGCAAAAGCCACAAAATAAATACAATGATAAAAAAAGAGAAAAAGAAGAATCCATTCACTTAAACACACAGTGCTGGTGAAAGGGGGCAGGCAAATCACACTAATATGGTATATATATATATATATATATATATATATATATACACACACACACACACACACACACATATATATATATATATAAATATATATATCTATATCTGAACTAAGTTACAAAACCAACAATATCTTCCAAACAAGCTGCAAGGCTCTGTATCAAATATCACATTCAAAAACAATCCACCATATGAAGGGACCCATGTTAGGCTTATAGGTGGGCTAAAGAGACCAAAAGACCCTCTACTCAAAGGTAAAGAGGTGCTTTCTTAGAACACAGCACCCAGCACAATGAATAATAGAATTACCCATGCAAATCATTTACATCTCTTTACATCTTGGGGCCATCCAAGGCACCCAGAAAGCTGCTGAGTGTGCAATGCCAAGGGTTAACTTAAAATGTACACAGCTCAACACTGTGGACGTGTGATTAGGGTTTGTGACCCTCATCAGCAGCACAAGTTTGGAAGTATTTGACTGCATGAGGTGTGATGAATGGGCCCCTAGTCTGAACCTTGGTCTTTATATTGAGTAGTGGTTGCCTCATGGCCAAGCCATCACCTAAGGATGGGGGGGGGGGGGGGCAAACCCTGGCTACAGGGTTCAGGTAAGGAAAAGCCTTCTCTAAAGAGCTGAGCAAAAAAAGTCCAATAGCTCTAGAGCAATTTCAGCCTTAGTAAATGTTTTGAAACAACTCATTCAGCAGTTAATACGCCATCGAACACATGGGAATCACTGTGCATCGGTCGCAGCACACTTTTCAAAGAGAATTATTGCAGAGCTGTCTGGAATATCCAGGGACATTTTCAGAAATCAATAACAGATCTCACTAGAAGTCATGTTCCAGTTGTCGGAACTTTTCATTTCAGTGTTTTTTGGCAATGTTATTTAAAGTGGACCAACACCCAGGATTTTCACTATCCTGGGTTTTGGTCCACTTCCGCGGGGCACCCCGCTGCGTGAAACCCCCCAGATCGCCCTAACAAACTCACCTCACCCACTCCTACGCGAGCGCTTGTCCAATCAGAGCGCTCAGAGCCGCTGTGGTATGTACGGACAAGCGATGGACAACCACAGCGGCTCTGAGCACGCTGGAGGCCGCATCTCGCACCTCCCTCTAACAGGCAGCGCGGCCGCGCCGGCCATTCTCAAACGGCTGGCGCGGGTGCACACCCTGCTAGAGCGAAGCGCGAGATGCGGCCACGGCTCGCGTATGCATCCCCCCTGGGTGTTTGTCCACTTTAACTAGCAACATACCTATTTTTTTTCAAAGTCATAACTGCCAAACTGTTCTCATCTCCTGTAAGGTCCCCGACATCCAATTTTTCTTTTGAGCCACCTAAGACCTTACTAGGCTGTAACACGGGCTTGTAATTGCATTAGCAGAGCACTCAACTCGCAAGGGGTATATGAGCGTTGTTTTATCAGCCTATACTGTATGACCATATTTCTTGGCACGTACAGAAAAAAATCTTCTTCATCTCAAATGTCTGCCCTGGTGTTCTATCTAATCCAAGTGCTTGTCTTTACTTTTTAGTAAAACACAGGGTTAGGGTTTTATTTTCTTTTGTTGTGTGATCATGCTGCATTTGTGTGGTGAGGGTTTAACTATAGTTGTGTTTTATGAGGATGTAGATTCCACATAGTCCTGTAGGCTGCAGGCCTCTGGTTTACATCCAGTGCAGACCACAATTCTCTCAAGACCTTGCTGAGCATCATGGGGTGGCTCGCAAGCCTCCTGCTCTAATTTATATTCAGTGTGGGACACTCAGGACCGGAGTGGACCAGAAGTGCTGAAACAAGAGGACTATATGCGATGGGTGAGATTGGCCGGAGTCTGCAGGCTGGGATGTAAGTGTTCTTTGTTCTTTTTGGTCTTGATTGTCACTTAATGTATTCATATGTTATTTAATCATAATAAATACAGTTTTACCAGACATGGGGCCCATGTCTATTTAAAAGAGAGTTTCAGACCATGAACACCTGATAAAGCCCACTTCCATTGATTTACCAAACTCTGATATTTGCTGGATGGTGCAGAAAATTGCCACAGAGATAGCCATAGGCGTTATCCATACGAGCATAAAGCGGACCAACAATCAAAAATGACTTAAACCAGACCACAATAAACAGTGCTCATATACATCCCTCACCAGGGGATGTCAGTTGATGTCAGTTGAATCCAGGTAGTAGCATGGCTGAGATGCTGCGAAAGGAAGCTCCAAAATGGCCGCTACCTTTCCTTTCTAACTGCCAGGCTGTTGGACCGGTTTAAGAGACAATTCTTGTGAAGACTAAAAGGTTTTAAAGGAGGACCAAAACCCATTCTGGTGATCCCCACATTTAACTTTCCCCTCCCTGACTGAGGGTTTAAAGAGGACCAAAACTCATTCTGGTGATCCCCCTACTTAACCCCCCCCCCCCCCCTCCCTGGCAGTAACCGAGTTTCGGATTCTCTGAATTGTGCAATGCTCTAGGGCCCCAATAAACTCAACTAATTACTCGATCCTATAGCACATGCCTCGGCCTCATGTGGCATCCCCACTTAGATGTGTGGCAGCAGGTTTACACATAAGGGCATACATGGATAACCCTGGATAAGCACCAAGGCAGAGTGGGAATACCAAACCACCATAGAAGTTTAGAAGAAGCTTTTTCTACACTGTGTGGAGCTGGATTATGTAGCTAAAGGTGAAATACATACAAAAAAATAGATTTTCCCTTTGATTATACTCCTTGTCTTAGTGTGGCAATTACACACACACACACACTGTGTATGTGTAAATTAGGGGGAAAATGAGAGACATGAAAAGTAGTTGATAAGGCGTCAGGTAGTTTAATGTTACAGTCCCGTCTCCTAAAAACTGGATAATCACCTTTGATAGTCTGGCGTATCCTTTTTGTTTTTTTAAAGAGGCTGGACTGTTGCTTTATAAGGTAGGGAAGAACAATTATAAACCAGGAAATCTTTCACAGACCCAATTATGATCATTTCCCCCACCCATCAATCTAGAAAGATACAATACAATAAACCCAGTTTGAGTCATCATGACAGCACAGCCAACCTGCATAATCATGAACAAAGCGTTGATATGCTGTGGCGCACTTGGCCTGTCATGTAGAGTCTGCGACGAGTCATTTTTTAGTTCCTGTTGTTTTTATTTCTGGAGCTGGGCTTGCCTGCAGGCTAGGCAAACCTTCTGGTAATAAACTCCCTTCCTTTGTTTAAAATCCCACTGGACAGAAATAGAGAACAATGTACTTAGCACAGAGTGGCCATTTCTGCTGGAGAGCAAGTTATGGAATATAAATCACTGTGACAGCACAAGTAACATCACCGGCAACAGTACCGAGTTCCATATCAGCCGGTACACACACACATATATATATATATATATATATATATATATATATATATATATCCTCCAAAAGCTTAGAAAAATAGAACCATCAAAAATGAGTGTTGTCTCTATAAACACCAGCAAAACCTGAAACCCATATCTCCGATACTTACCTCTGGGCGCCATCACGTGGGCCTGCGAAGGAGCATGGCATCCTGGAAGAGGTAAGTAACAGCGCTGGAGAACGGGGTTTCCCTGGCCAGTATGGGTTTGGGGGCATCCCCTTGCTACCAGTTTAACTAGGACAACATTTTTGAGTGTTGCTCTATTTTAGTTTGGACCCCAGACCTCCAGCCATTCTGCATTCTAGATCTCTTCAGTTCAATGGGGTCGATTCAGTGTGTGGTGAGAAAACGCACTCCTTATTTTTAGGATAGACATTTGCCATTAACTTTCATTGTTATACCTTGGGGTTAATTCAGAGCCAGGTGAAATTTTACTCCGTAGACAATGAAAGTGAATGGCAGTTTTCTTTCCTAAAAAATAATTGAGTTTTCTCACAGGACTCTGAATCAACCTCCATGTGGGCAATAAAATGTAAAATAAAACCCTTAAAGTGGACCAACACCCAGGATTTTGACTATCCTGGGTATTGGTCCACTTCCCCGGGGCACCCCGATCGGGGGTGCCCCGCTGTGTGAAACCCCCCAGAAAGCCCCCAAAACTCACCTCTCCCAGCTCCCACGTGGCCGCGCCGTCCAATCGGCGCCGACGGACAAGCTGATTGAAAGCGACGGACAAGCAGCTTGTCCATCGGCGCCTCCCGCGCGTCACTCTTGATGTGTGCGCGCCCGCGCCGGCCATTCAGAGACGGCCGGCGCAGGTGCGCGCACGTCTAGAGGAGCGCGAGTGTGGCGGCGGCGGAAGCAGCGGCTGGAGAGGTAAGGTTTTTCGGGGGTTTTGGGGGGTTTACACCCCGCGGGACATCCCGATTTCGGATGTCCCGCGGTGTCAGGTGATCGGCCCGGGAATCTTATAGATTCCCGGGCCGATCACCTCAGGGTGTTGGTCCACTTTAACTGATAGAGGCAATCTTGCCCCCAAGCACTTTCCACTGCTGCTTTAGTGCTAGGACCTTAGGCTCGATTCAAAGACACATTCGTCTGGACTTCCGTAGCTGTCTGTGAAAGTTTTTGTGCACGAACGAGCAAACATAAACGTATATGCTCTTTCACTGATCCAAAGGAAATCGGAAGTTTTGCAGATGTTCGGCACATTTTCGGATCCCAATCTGAAATTTTTAGTTCGCTCAGATAACTTTCGTAATTGCAATGGGCTGGCGATTAATTCAGAGAGCTGATTTCCGAGGGTCCACGAGCCAATAAACCCGTTTGTTTGCCTATCCCCTTACGGGACCATTTTGACCTCGGAACTAGCAGGCTACCGGTATGGGCGGCTCTAGTGACTTTGAGGAGCATCAAGATTTGCCTCTCCTTGGCATTGAGATCGTTCGAAGGTCTGAGTCCAGATTGCACCGGCGGCGACGCATGGACATAAATGGCATGCATGACGTTGAGCTTTTCAAGCTCACCAGGCTTAATCGCGCTTCCCTCCATAAGTTGTATAGTTAGCTGCGCCCATGGTTAGCCCGCACCACAAGGAAGGGGCAAGCAATGTCAGGTATGACCAAGATGCTTGGCTGCCTGCAATTTTTGGCGAACGGCTCGTTCCAGAGGCTGGGTGCCCTCTCCGTGGGGATCTCACAGCCTACGCTGAGCCGTGCTCTCTCCAATTTTTTGGAAGGCATGGCTACCATAACCCACAAATATATATTTTTTTCCTGATCATATGGTAGCCAGAAACGCCATTAAGCTTGGTTTTTATGCCCAACGTCATAGGTGCCATTGACTGTACCCACGTTGCCCTGGTGCCTCCTGCTTGCTTTACAGGCAAGTTTTTTAATTTAGGCCTTACATTTATCCCTCTTTTATTTTAATCCCTCTTTGCAAATATTCCCTCCTTGCAATTATCCCTCCTTGATAAATTTCCCTCATTGTACTGTTTACATCATTGTAAATCATCCCTCCTTGTAATTATCCATCCTGGTTAATTATCCCTCCTTGTTAATTATCCCTCCTTTAAAAAATATCCTCAGTGGAATTATTATTTCCTTGTTAGGATTCCCTCATTTTAATTAATGCCTAATTGAAATGTATACCTCATTGAAATGTAACAATCATTATAATTAGTCCCTCCTTGTGACGACAAATCCTTGAAATAATTCCACCCTTTGAAAGATTCCCTCCTTACAAACAGTCCCTCCTAGCCAAGAGTGCAGTGAAAGAATGGTCCGTTATTTAGTTGGTCCCCAATTGACATGTGCTCCTTAGGCAAACAATTTTTTATTATTTTTATTTTTTTAATTAATCATTTTTAATTAAATACACACTTAACTTGTATTCCCTTTTGTGTTCCATAAATCCTTCTGTCCTTGGTATTTTTATGGTCACCCACGTTTGGCTTATATGGTGTTAGAAGTTAGTGTTTAACTTGTTGCCAAAGGCTTACTGATGTAATTTTCTCTCTTTTTTGTCCCAGGCTACCCAGGCTCATCCCATGATGCCTACATCCTTAGACGATCTGGATTGTACCGTCGGTTTGAGTCTGGGGAATTTTCCGGTGCGTGGCTCCTTGGTAAGTTAACGGCAATAACCTCATTTTGAATTTTGTTGCCATGTCTGCCAATAATCTTTTTTCTACAACCTTCTTTACATGTGAAACCCCACTTGAAAGTTTGTTTTTAAACAAGCAAGCCTTGCGAAATGTTTGTCCTGCATTAGGCAAATTCTAACTTGTAATTGTGGTCAAATTAGGAATCACTCTTCCCCACACTTGAATTGTGAATTGTGCACTTAACTTTATCATAGTGTCTGCCCCATCTTTGCTTAGATGCATTTCACTTCCAGAGGAGAGGAGAGCGGGATAAAGTGCATGTTGCGGTTTACTGCTGTTTGGGCCTCAGACAAAGCAGATAAGGGGTCATCCAAACATAAAACATCAAACCTTCTTGACCAGCACAGATCGAAACCAATAGCTGGTAGCAGTATGGCTGATTGGCCATCATCCTCAATATTGGCTGGGGAACTAATTAAACATATTACATATGTTTAGTCAACGATTTTGACAGGTCAAAATGTGTGCTCATCTTGTTCTCACAATGTCACATAGGCTCTTATTGATGTTGCTTGTGCGTTTGTTGCCTTAAGCTTATGCAATTTTTTTTTTATATTATTTTTCCAAGGTGATTTGGGATATCCACTACTCCCGTGGCTGTTGACGCCCGTACTCCGTCCTCAGGATGCCTCCCAGGATGCTTACAATAGGGCGCACCGCAAAACCAGGGCAGTGGTGGAGCGGGCTTTTGGACTGTTGAAAACCAGATTTCGCTGTTTGGACCATATTGGATCCCTTCAATATGACCCCAAAAAGGTCATTGATATAATCATGGCATGTGCTGTGCTGCATAATTTCGCGATCTTGCAGCGGGTCCCCCGGTATGTGGATTTTGCTCCCTTTTCACCCACAGAAGACACAGATGAGGCATATCGGGGCACACACAGTGTGTCGGGCCAAGCTGTGTGGGCTAATTTGATTGCAACTCATTTTGCATAACTTTTGCCCTCGTTGGTGTGTTTGTTTAAATTGTGTAGTTGATTGTGTTTGTTTTTCCCCTTTGTGTTTGTATTATTTTCTTTTAATTTATATATAGTAATGAATTAATTACTCCAAACATCCATAATGCTTTGCAGCTCATTTTTTGGAATGTGTGAAATGTGTCAATGGAATTGTTAAGTCATCTTTATTAACCAAAATCTGAAAGAAACGAAATTATTGAGCCACAGGTGTGTCTAATTTTTTTATTGGTTAATTTAACATAGAAAACTTGGAGTTGATGGTCACTCCAATATTTTTGGCTAAGAGATGGCCACTAACAAATATACAATGTGCAACCATGCCACATAGCAATTGCACACAGGCTGTAGTTTGTAAGTAAGTTACTCCTTGACGACGTTAATGTAAATTAAACACACAAATATATAATAGCCAAACATTTACCACAAAATATTTCACAATTTTCCAAAGTTCAAAATCACAACAACAACACACCCTCTCCTGCTTGGCCACATTTGCGACATGCACAGGTGGAAAGCAGACATACCTATTCCACATCTACACCTGTTACTCAGTGGCGCACCCAAACAAGAACACCCAGTCCCAAGCCCAGTCCAGTTAAATCTTAGCCAGGAGTCAAAGTATTATTTTTCCACGCCAGAATGTCACACAATCATGTCTATAAACAGGAGGAGCCACAACCAAAGTAATTAGGCACAAGGCGGAAGGGCAACAGCTTGAGTGGCAGTTTCAGTGATGCTTGAGCTCTGGCATTGGCTAGTGGGCTACCTCAGCAATATAATGAGCTATATGGGCGCAAATCAAAAGCATACAAGCAAAGGCATACCCAAAGGGTATCTTGGTTGGCCTCACCAGACAAGTCAATACAGTGGGGATTTGGAGCAAAGATGTAGAACAGATTCTGGACGATTCACACATAATATGGTGGATGCCCATAGAACCCAGGTTGTGGCCCTTGGTGGTGGGTCCTAACCTGGGCCTGTGTGGCATTGTGAATCTGTAACTGTTCCAAAATGTTTCTTTGTGTATTAATAATTTTATATAATAATTAATAATAAGCCATGCTGGAATGGAAATCCTTGTTAGCGTTGGCCATGTGACTGTTGAGGGTCCTAAATCTAGTCAGCATGCCATGTAATGTAGTATTGAGGTTCTCTAACAGCCCATGAAGAGTCTCTCTGTTTCTTTGATTTTGTTGTTGAAAGGAACGCCTCTCCTGGTGCCATGCTGCCTCTAAAATCGGCATGCCCCTCCTCTGGGCGATGTAGCTGAGTACGCCTCCCAATTCCCCGGGTTCTGGGACGTGCCGATGATGTTTGTCTAGGGCCCTCAACAGCCACAGGTATGCTTCCCAAATCCTCAGCAGCAGAGATAACACTGAGGACTTGAGGGTCAGTCTCTCCAAGATGTGCAGGCAGCATGCAGCCAGATTCACTCTTCTGCTGAGGATTTGGGGGAGAAACATTGGGGGACAGTTGATTCAGAAGTGGCCATGAAGGGTCCATCCTCCTCCAGCTCCTGGATTTCCTCCATAAGTGTGTGAGTCTGTAGGGACATGTAAAATGTTAGTTTTAGTTTTTGCACTACATATGTACAAATGTTAATATTAACATGCAAAGTCACAAGGCTAAGCTACATTTGGTCAATACACTTACCAAAACTATCGGATCCTGGGTCCTAGGCTGCACGGAAGTTTGCGCCATGGACAAACTGGCAGAGGATTCCCCAGTAGCTGAGGGATGAGGCTGGGCTGCATGATAAGAAAGCAAACTATGTAAACACACAACTATGCATTGGTGATGGGTAACAATACATATGCTTAATTCATTCACGTGGCCAAGCTGTAATGGGCACTACACAAGGGTGACACTTGACCTTCACTTAGAATGCCATTATAGGTAAAATTGATAAATAAACAAGTACATACACATTGGTCACCTGAACTATATCAAACGCGCAAGTACTGGCTGTTGTGTACCTGCAAACATCCCTTATAGGCCAGTAAGTGTACACACTCAGCGTGCAACTAGCAGTTACAATAAGATTATGCTGATTAGCATTGTATCTTGTTAAATTGGTTAATAAGACCATGTTTAGTTTTTTTTACCCAAGCGCAGCTCAAACACAAGTAGACAACATATCAAGATTGAAGTGTTGGATGTGATGGAGTCTAAAGACATAACCGCCAGTTGAAGGCTAATATCACTACTTTACTTCTCTGGTTAACTGCTCTGAAATGTCACGTCAGGGCAACCAAAAGAGGAAATTAACTGTCCACACACATGACACACCATGGTCAAATACTTAACTCCACTACAAGGCACACCCGAAGGGCATGTGTTAACATATGTGTTACTGGCTAATTGTGCATGTTAACAAATATTGAATGTCAAATCAAGTTTACTAACCTGCAGGACTGGGTGGGTTGTCCGTATCCCTTAGTGCCGCGTGTCCCTCTAACGCTACTGGATGTATCAGGCCCAGCACCATCTCCTCAGCTGGTGTAAATTGTAATTTTGTGGGAAATCCTCCGCCAGTTTGAAAGCTGTAAAACATAGTTAGGCAAATTAAGACCAATGTGGGCAATACAAGAAGAAGTAAAATCCAAAAGCAAACATATTTACCTGTAATGCCGCCATTTATTCTCTTTTTTCCGTGCAGCATATTTCAGGTCCGATATCTTGCGCTGAATCTGTTCTACATCTTTTAACTCATCCCCCGCTGCATTGACTTGTCTGGTTAGGTCGGCCAATATGTCCGCTTTGCGCTGCTTGCTGGTGGATTTCGATTTGCTCCCATATAGCTCATCATAAACTAAGGTAAGCCCACTAGCCAAGGCCATAGTTTGGGCATCACCAAAGCGGCCACTCAAGTGCCCTCTGCGCAATGTGCGCCCTGTTGGTTGTGGTTGTGGCTCCTTCGTGTTTCCAGACAAATGTGGTGACATTCTGGCCTGGGTCTGTGGGGGGGAATGCACGGACTGGTGGCTGGATGATGATCTTACTGGACTGGGCAAGGGACTGGGTGTTCGGGGCTGGCTGGCCCCAGAAGTTCCAGGTGTGGATGTGGCATAGGGAGATTTCCTGGCCACCTGTGCCGCTGGTGAATGTGGCCGAGGAGGAGAGGTTCTGGCTGAGGATGAGCTTGGGGCCCTGTGCCTGTGTGGGCCCTTCAAAAGCGGCTGCCCCTTGGAAGTACTTGGGCGGGCCAAGGGTGAGCGCGAGCTTGGGGTTCGGGCCCCCTTTGGCGTGGCTTGGTAGCCCCGTATGTGTGAGGATGTGGAGGTGGCAAATTTGGCCCTTTTCGGGCTTCTTGCCCGTCGGGGGCTTCTGGCTCTGCTGCGGCTTCGGGCCCTGCTGTGCCTTTTGGCCCTGTTGCGGCTTCGGACGCTGCTGCGGCTTCTGGCCCTGCTGCGGCTTCTGTCCCTGGTGCGGCTTCGGGCCCTGCTGTGGCTTCTTGGCCTGTGTTTTTTTTCTTTGGCAAGTGCCTTGGTGCCACGTGGGGGGGGGGGGGGAATGTGCGGCAGGGTGGGGTGGGGCTTCGCACCCTCTTACCACTTTTTTTGGCCGTCGATGTTGTAGGCTTGGGTGGCCTGTGTCTTGCCTTTTGCTGCTGGCTCCTTTTTTTGGCCATAGGTGGCGGGTGGCTTTTGCGGAGCCTTGGTTGTAGGCCGTAATTTTGCTTGGGGCTTTTGTGACCCTTCTGAAGGCTCCTGCTGCTTGGCTGGCTTCTTCCCCGTTGACTCCTTTACACTTTTTGCAGCTTGCTTTTTGGGTGGCATTTTGCTTGGACTCTCAAAGAGAATGAGCTGTGTGTCCAAGGACCTTTAAATAAGATAGCCAGTGTGTGACGCCTACGCGCTCGCTTACACGTACGTCCGGCCGTGCGGAACCCGGAAACCGCTGGGGCATTACTTATCTGCTGCAGAGAAGAAGAAAGATGGTGCCCACTATCTTCACCCGCCAACAAGAAGAGATCAGCATGCTTGTAAGTGTCTTTTTAGCCCTTAGATTTGACATCTAAATGCTGCTCTACATGTTAAGGAAGCGCAGGAAGTAAGGCCTTTATTTCTAAATGTGTTAAACTACATGCACAATCAAAGGCACGGCACACACGTGCCAAACAACAGTTCGGCAAGATTCAAAGATTGGCTTAGGCTAGAAACGTGTGTGTGTTAATGGAATTTCCTAAAATAATGTATTGTTGCCACATATTGATAGGCATTTAGAAGTAATTGCTATGTTTTCTTTATGTTTTGTAGACCATGCTGGTGCCCAACTCATTTGAGAAACGCAACGTCGCCCTGGAGATCATAGCAGAAATCCAGCATCTTACCAACACCACCTTCACCCACACGCAGATCATGCAGCATTGGTCAAACCTGAAACGGCTGCACATGCCCCGGGTGCGGAGGTTTTTCGGAATCCATTTCCCTAGTAAGTACATAGCGATTGCATGCAAGATGTAACTAAGACAAAAGGTAGGCCTTTATTTATAATGCCTTTTCTTTTGTAGTGTTGGAAATGAATTACCGTATTCGCCGCACCCAGAGGCGCACAGGCCGACCAGTGCTGCATGAATCTGCAGCTGGAAGTGAAGGTGGTGGATCTCCAGGGCGACGGTCTTACCCCTCCTCTGTTGGGTCCTCCGACCAGCCCCTGGACCTTTCCACAGAGGAGGGGCGGAAACATGTGGGCAGGCAGTCGTACCCTGCCACGCATGCGGGAGCCTCTGGTATGTCACTCTTCATGTATACGCACACACATATACATGCTAGTTCCTACCAAACTGATTCCCTTAATCTGTTTTTCTAGATGCTTCGGGAGTGGGTGAGGTGGGGGAAGAGGCAGCAGAGAAGGTGAGTGATGTGACCCAGACATTTCAAGAGACCTTTGATTACTGTTGAATAAGACATTAAAACTGACCGTATTTCCCATGTTCCTACAGGCACTTCTTCACAGCAGAGGCAGGGACAAGGACATCCTGTTGTCCCCAACGAGCCAGCTCTCGGCCACCAACCAAATAAGTAGTCATGCCATTATTTGCATTTATGTGGTACTTGACATGAACACACAGATACATCAAGCCCTAGTCAATGGCAATATAAGACTGACCTATGGCCACTTCCTTAGCTTAATGACTTGCCAGACTGACCTGTGGCCACTTCCTTAGCTTAATGACTTGCCAGAATGACCTGTGGCCACTTCCTTAGCTTAATGACTTGACAGAATTACATATGTCGCCTTTATTTAATTTTGTAACTTAAAAACATTCAATCCACAGGTGGCAAACATGTATTGGTCTAAAAATAATGTTTTTTTCTCTATTTGTTACAGGGACCAGACGCCAAAGAATTTTGGAAATGAATCGGAGGGTCCTTGCGTTGGTGGCCGATATGAAGGTGATGGTTGAGGGACAACGTTGGGGACAACAGAAGAAGAAGAAGATTAGAGTCCTGGGTCCTGTCCCTGTTTAGTTTTAAACATTTTTCTACATTTGTAAAATTTTAACCCTTTTTCGACACAAATTTTATGCCCCCAAATTGTACATATCCCAAGTTTTACAAAAATTTTAAGCAAAAAAATTTTGAGATATAAAAAAACCAAAAGAAAACAAAGTTTCATTGTCATTTATATCAACACATACATTTACACAAAACAAAGGGTCAAATACATATTTTTAGATCAAGATTCAGATGTCCGTGAAGTGGTTTGGGTAAGTTTTAGGGTGTGGAAAATGAAGAAACTAACCCGGAAGTGGTTTGGGTAAGTTTTAGGATGATGAAAATAAAGAAGAAAGTAACCGAGAAGTGGTTTGGGTAAGTTTTAGGGTGCGGAAAATGAAGAAACTAACCGGGAAGTGGTTTGGGTAAGCTTTAGGATGATGAAAATGAAGAAGAAACTAACCGGGAAGTGGTTTGGGTAAGTTTTAGGATGATGAAAATGAAGAAGAAACTAACCGGGAAGTGGTTTGGGTAAGTTTTAGGATCATGAAAATGAAGAAGAAACTAACCGGGAAGTGGTTTGGGTAAGTTTTAGGATGCGGAAAATGAAGAAGAAACTAACCGGGAAGTGGTTTGGGTAAGTTTTAGGGTGCGGAAAATGAAGAAGAAACTAACCGGGAAGTGGTTTGGGTAAGGTTTAGGGTGCGGAAAATGAAGAAGAAACTAACCGGGAAGTGGTTTGGGTAAGTTTTAGGGTGCGGAAAATGAAGAAGAAACTAACCGGGAAGTGGTTTGGGTAAGTTTTAGGGTGCGGAAAATGAAGAAGAAACTAACCGGGAAGTGGTTTGGGTAAGTTTTAGGGTGCGGAAAATGAAGAAGAAACTAACCGGGAAGTGGTTTGGGTAAGTTTTAGGGTGCGGAAAATGAAGAAGAAACTAACCGGGAAGTGGTTTGGGTAAGTTTTAGGGTGCGGAAAATGAAGAAGAAACTAACCGTGAAGTGGTTCGGGTAAGTTTTAGGGTGCGGAAAATGAAGAAGAAACTAACCGGGAAGTGGTTTGGGTAAGTTTTAGGATGAGGAAAATGAAGAAGAAACTAACCGGGAAGTGGTTTGGGTAAGTTTTAGGGGGCACAAATGTAAGCGTTAGACTAGAGCCAAGTGGTTGGGGTGAGCTTTAGGGATCATAAATGTAAGTGTTAGACTAGCGCCAAGTGGTTGGGGTGAGCTTTAGGGGTCATAAATGTAAGTGTTAGACTAGCGCCAAGTGGTTGGGGTGAGCTTTAGGGGTCATAAATGTAAGTGTTAGACTAGCGCCAAGTGGTTGGGGTGAGATTGGTAGTGTAATATATGGGGACACATTTGTTGGCGAACAGTTTAATGAATTAAGTTTGTAGTGCACAGGCACTAGATCGTAAATATTTACAACCGGACGATTATTTTTGGTAAAAGACAATTAGAATTGATCGGGAAACGTAATGGATTCGTTGAGGTAGACGATGTGAAATGGGTAAAAACTAATGCTGCCGTTGCAACCTGAGAAAAGGAAACAGAAAAGTCACGCAGGGAAATGACGTACTCGAACTCGTACTCTAGCATACGAACGGACGGGCACTTTACAGAAAGAAACAAATGAATGCATAGAACCGATCGCACACTCATACGAGAGCGGGAACTTTTGGAAACAAAAGATGATCGGCACTAAAACAACTTGTTTTTAAAGTCTCTCTGAATCAAGCCTCTTGAGTGACTTAATAGTTAACCAAGCATTCACTCAAGTATATTAGAACTACACAAAATCTAAATATTTTAGTGTCAGCCCCCCAAATTGAGCATAGTGGTGGGAGGAGAACTGTTTGGCAGTTCACTTAAAGAGCGAGTTGTTCCTCCATGTGGCAGCATCCCGAATTGTGATGCCCAGCTGAGAGTCTACCCCCAGGTTACCCCATACACTCACCTTCCTTCAACTCCCATGGAGCACAGTGTCAGGCAAGAACGCTGATTGGCTGCGTGGTGTGCTCAGCCAATCAGTGTACTCGCTGTCACTCGGCTCCCTTCAGCGCCGCTGATGTCTAACCACCCTGGACCATTAAGCACTCGAGCGGTGCTGAAGGGAGCTGAGTGCGCCGGCAGCCGCATCCCCCATTCACCTTGCAACCGCAGCATGCCCGCAATGCTCATTCAGAAAAGCCGGGTGCGAGCATGCCTACGGCTAGAGGTGAGCAGGAATGTGGCCGCACAGAGAGAAGGCGAAGGCCCGGGAGAAGTGGATCTGGGGGGTTTCACACTGTGGAGCATCCCCATTCGGGAAGCCCCAGGACTAGGACAGCCCAGGAGTCTTTTAGATTCTAGGTCCTCCGAACTTCCTTTTTAAAAATGTAAATTTAAGCAAAATTGTGGTTATTGAACTAAAATACAACAGCCTATGAGAATCCAAACATTTGGGAAAGTTCATTTTGAAAGGAAAACTACATTTTTGTCAGTTTTTCGGTGTTCTGCCTTCATCATTACAAATCCCAGCAGCCTTCCACTGTCAAGCAGCAGCTCCCCTACCCTCTCCACAAAGCAGAGCCTGGAAAAATCAAGCAGCAGTAATGACATAGAAACCCTCTCCGGTGCCAGTAACCCTACTACTGGAACACAAGATTGTGATCCTTTCATCTGAAAAGGCTGAATTAGTAGGCAGGGTTTAACCTGTGAGTCAGATGATTTACAAGCCAGAGTCAGGAAGTCCCTGCTCTGTACACCGGACATACCACATTACTATTGCAAACAAAAAGAAAAAAAATTAACAGATAAGCACATCAGTTTGAGAACATCATTTTGGCCCACAATAATGGATGCTTTTTAAAAATGCCATTGAAAGTGGACTTATACTAGTGTGAGCCACTACCAGGCGGGCAGAGGGCTCTGCGACCATCTGCTGCTAGAACCAGGAAGAAGATGAGTTGCAGTTTTTATTGGAGATTCTGGCTCAAGTGCACCCCAAATTAGGATGCCCCCTAAGAAACATTGTCCGTGGGCCAAATATCTATTCATATTGTTAGGCTATATTTTTAATTTTCCAAATCCTGCGATCATTTCCAAACTTGTAAAATAAATGTTCTATCTCTATTTCTGCTTAATCCTGAACCCAATCAGTTTCTGTAGATTACTATTTCTTTATTTCCGTTTAATTGTGTATAGCCTCCCCCAAACTCTCATCAAAGTATCCATCCTTTGCCTGTATATCAGCCTTGCATACCCTGCAGTGTGTTTCAGTTGAGATATGCTCCCCAAAAAATCTTCCAGAGGTGTTTCCACTCCCTCTCAGGTATAGTCCTCATGGTGTTGAGTTTGGTGGTTGATTCTGCGGGTGCTTTGTACCTGTTTTCAACGACCCTGAGATTTGTATGTAATCATGGATGTTGCTACTTAAAGAGGAACATCGGGTGAACCCTCCCCATTGGACCCTACTTACCTTTTGGCTGCTTCAGTGCCCGATCCTCTGCCTCCTGACGGCTTAGCCATCGATACCTCGTGGCTTTTCTGGCAGACCCAATTGTATCCCATTCATGGGCACTGCGCAGGCGCGAGATTGTGGCCCGCACGCAGTACCTTATGGGATTCAAGATGGCGTTGTCCGTCGGGAGGTCGTCAGCAATATGAGGGATGCCCCGGCGAGGTAAGTACCAATTGCCTGAAGCTGAAACCGGAGGGGGGCAGCAGTCCGGTGAGGTTTTAACCTCCCCTGACGTTCCTCTTTAAGAGATAACTCTCTAGCCAAGACATTCTCTTAGCCCATATTTCACTACTGTTGACATAAGCTTGGTCTGCATCCACCATTAAAGATGTAGCAAAGCAAATACAGAGAGAGCACTTTATTTGTCTTATCTGTTTAAGCAGATAAGTCAGTGTTGAGATAAGTTATGTAAGTAAATGATAGACGATTGCAGTTTCTAGCAAAGTGACATAGGCCATAGATGAGTCAATGAGTTACTAGTGTCACATTTACAATGTTTGCCAGGTTATGTAAATAGGATTACACAAGCACCAACCTTTATGTTCCAGTCAATAGTATTCTCTATTGTCAGGGAAAAGCAAAGCAGCTAGCAATCAAGTGGTGTACATAAAACATGCATGTTAACAAGCTACCGCTACAACGACTAAAAAGGGAAATGGCTTTAGCAGATGAAACTGAGGCTATCGGAAACAATAGTTAAAGCAGAAACCCCCCCCCCAAACAACTCAATCTATTTTGCTCCCCCACCCCAGGTACATTACCATTTGGATGTTTAGTCCACTCAATGCTGCTTGGTATTCCTGTTATATTGATTTTCATTTTCCCCAGGTATGCCATTTGTGTCCATTGGTTTCTGACAGAATACCATTGTCCTAGCCCCTCTCATCCCTCTCCTCGCAATCCCATGTGGGGAGCAGTTACAGCCCACTGAAATAATGCTAGAATGAAGATAGGAGTCAAAAGAAGATTATTTTTCCCTTAATTGTCCCCCAATTTTTCCTTTGAAGCCAAAATCGGATGTAAGAATTTATATCCAATTCATTACCAGGACATTAAGGGAAGTGGATACATGTATTTTTTGAGGGGGAAATTTAACCTTCCATAAGACATGGTTGGTCCACTTTAAATGCCCTGCCCAGGTACACATTAACTTCCTCTCACTTCATCCCCATTGAGAGCAGCATAAAATTAGCCATTTCAAACCACTTTCAAATCTCAAGATTGTATGCAAATACCTTATATATTGTAATCAAAGTGTTTTTTTTTTCCACTTTAGCTTCAAGGGTAGTAACTGACCTGGGAAGGGTGTGTCATCGTGTAGCTTTGCTGTGGGACCACTGTGGCTGTGAGAGCAGCAAGGAAAAGAGTGGCTGTTAAACTTTTTTTTTTGTGTGGTCCTGGAGTAATACATTTGAAAGGAGGGCAATCTTTGGATCTCTGCTATAGTTTCTACTCTGTTCTGCAGGAAATGTAGAAGCACATGCGGCAGGCATCAGGTTAGCTGCTTGATGCACTATTATTGCCATTGGGTTTACAGTCCCTTTAAAGTTCTTTAAGGTCAGACTTTTCATAACTCGTGTGGTTGGTCAGGTGCTAGTGAGCTAGCCTGTAAATAGTGGCAAGACATTGCACAGGGCAAGACATTGCACAGGGTACCACAAGGGTCTGATGTGATCCTGAATTCCATATCTCCTTGTAATACCCTGGCTTGCCTCTTGATTTGGGGCTTTAGCAAGGACAAGGCCTGCTCTTAGGCTCCAAGGCTGCAGGTTGAGTATTGTATGTCTGCAAGCTGACTCGTTTCCACTCACCCACTTCAATGGCCAGGCCAGGCAAAGTCTGCTTTCCAATGGAGTATGTGTATCGAATCCAACATAAAAGAAAAAACAAATCGAGATACAGCTGTGTGATTCGTTTCAAGTTCTTTTCAGGCTCTTAATCATATTGTGTGTTATGTCTGCCATCACTGTCCCACCTGGCAAACGTGACAGGAAGCTGTAGCCTGCAGATATTCATCTCCTAAAGACAGTATGGCGAACTTCGTTTGCATGGTATATATATATATTTATTAACTACTCTGCTTAGTGTCCAACCTACTGACAGGCAGTGCCTATAACCCACATGTCATGCAGAAAAGGTGTGTTGAATGTACAACCAAAATCAATTATTTCTGTGTAATTGCTGAAATGACCAAGCAGCATAAAAATATTCATAGTGGTGCTTGCAGGATTGATCTAATTTCTCTGTTGTGTCACACATCATTTACATCCACAAAGAACAATACAGGTTATCTTTTATTTCTCTAGGTCAATTAAAAAGTATAATCCAAGTAAAGACATAGTAAGTGCTGGGTGCTTCTACCACATATCTGAATCGGCAAAGACCTACAAGAGGGCTTCTTTGTCATGTCACTTTCTAACAGAGATAAATTGCTAGCTACATGTTCCCATGATAGCATAAAGGCTTATTAAAACTTACAAGCTGGCAGCCATGCAGAACAAAGTCTCCCCCAGAGCTGCACCATCTCCCCTGTTATTAGACAAGAAAAAGAACAGAGCGATTATAGAAAAGAAAAGAATGACATGATGCCAAAAATCAGCTCATTTTCCTCTGCCTATGACCTTGATGATTTCTGACTGTCTACCTTTTAAATGTTTGCTGAATAGTAGTGAAGCACTTTGCGCACTTTGATTGAGCAAGGCATCGGGTGCAGCATTCCCTACTTCGTCATCCATGCATGCTCACAATGGCAGTTACGTCTGGACAGGGAATTGCTAGGCTCTGGAGCCAGAGGCAGGGTGGTAGACAGCGCATGAACGGAAAGCCACAGGCTTATTCCCACAAAGTGCTGTGACTGAGCCAGTCAGCTCCATCAGTGGTGGAGATTCACGTGATGCAACCCCTGCTTCCAACCAATGAGAAATGTGCCTTCAGCACACAGGTACGTTACTTTTACCATTTTAAACATGGAAGAAGTTTCCATCAGTCCCCTGGCACATGGCAGCAGTCTCCCATGTTGTGATTAAAGAATATGTGGGTGGTGTGTCTTGGGTACAAGGCTGAGTTGGGTCTGGGCCTACAGAAACAGACCTATGCAGGGATCTATCAAGTGCATCTTGCCTGAAGTGGGGGTAAAGGCCTGTTTGTGTACCAGGTAGTAAATGTAAAGAAAAGTATTAAAAACAACCTAAAGGGGAAAAAACCCTCTCATGCACCCCACTAACCCAACCAAAAAAATGTTTACCTGCGTTTGTGAGCAGCCCACCCCCCTGCGGGAACCTGAGCCCTCATATTACATGGATTTGCCGGACACTTTGATGGACACAATGCCATCAAGGAACATGTGTGAGCATTTTATCATCTAGTCACTGTAGCATTTGCAGATCAGTTGTAGACATCTCATGGCTTCATCTTTCTAGTAAAAAGGTCTAGTCAAAACTGACTGGTTGTCCCCTGCAAATACAGCACGGGGAGCAGCAGCGTAACTAAATGTGGCCGGGCCCTGCTGCGAACATTGAATGGGGCGCCTTTATGGCTCATACAGTAACTCACTTGGATCCAACTGAAGACTGAAACAGCTACTTGGCTTCTTTTTCCTGTAATTCATGGCACGCAAACACAAATCTGATAAATAAGGTGGAGGAGTCACAATGATGGGCCCCCTGACCTTATGGGTCCCATTGCAGTTGCACCCTTTGTAGTTACACCCCTGAGGGAGCTTCCAGATTCAACCCTGTTACCGGGCAGCCAACATCTTCCACATTTGATACCCAATGTCAATGTGAATTTTACTGTTCCTCAGCCAACCTGACAAACCCATTAGGCTGCACAGAAGAGGTATAATTTGACATTCTGGTCTTCAGGCTTGCCAGGCACTATTATACAGTGAGGCATCCATTTCAGGATTTTGCCTTTGTGTTGCAAAGTTTAGAAGAAATCCAATCAGTTTTGACTGGACATCATTTTAAACCTTCCTTCCAGTCAGATCCCAGAACCCACTAAGCCCCTTATTATTTACAATAGTAAGGATACCCTCAATTCAGGCACATGTGCCTATGGAATGATGCAGACTTATAATGAACACTGGCGGAGCTCACAAAATGCCTCCTTCTGTTATAACCACAAGAGACTTGTCCACAATCACAAAGCGTATTACTGGCCTCAACCCAAATGTAATGAATTCATCTTGAATTCTGTATGTTCCACTATGCGCACAAATCCCCGCCATCAGCAGCCAATGAGCCTTCCATAGTAAGGTTACATAGGGTCAAATGACAATCTGCAGCTCGTCTATTTCTGGATTCACCTTTGCTGCATCCATGCACACAACCTATTTATTATCAAGCTTCAGCAAAGCAAGCAGATGAAACACAGAGGATCATGCGCTCCCTGCCATCTGCGACCATTACACATGTACAGCACTACCCCATGCCACTAGTGTGGGATATCCTTCCCTTCTAGACAGAGAAGGCCCCCATGCAATAAAAAGTCATAAAAACTGAAATACAAAAAGATAATGACATCATGCTACATTAAATACATTTCTGCATATAAACCCAATGCTTATTTCCTGGCCGCCCTGGTTTTAGACAAAGTATGGCCCTGGCAAAAAAAAAAAATGGGGGCACCAAATCAGGAAGGCCATATGAACATGTTTGGCATTGGTGCCGGGAAAAGCGGTGTTGGCTATACTCACCTGGTCTAGGCTGTGTCCAGGCTGCACGCCTCATCAAAGGTGGGTGAGTGGTTCCTCAAGAAGGAAGGTAAAAAACACTGAATGGTAATGTTGCTCCCCTCCAACACCAACCCTGCTTCCTGTCACTGTTGTAGAGTGGAAGTGAGGTAAGCAGAGGTGGGTGGATATCAAGCAGGAAGAGGAGAGTTTATGAGAGGTGAGGTGGAAAGATGTGAGTAGAGGTGGGTGGAAAGGGGCAGAGGTGATACAGGAAGAGGTGCGTTGAACAGAGGGTAGGTGGTCAGGGGTGAGGTCAGCAAAAGTATACTGTGAGAGGGTAAACAGGTGGGCAGAAGTGAGGCGGGCAGGGAAGGGATGTACAGAGGTGAGGTGGTAAGTGATGGGTAGAGATAGGTAAGGTAAACAGAGACAAGGTGGGAAGAGATGAATTGAGCACAGACGAGAAAAGCAGATATAGAACCAGGAATAGTCTACCATCTCCGGACTCACCGAGCACATGTGTGTCACCCACCTCTACAAAGTTCATCCATGCTTCACTTCCTCCTTTGGGAAGAGACACACTGCCATTTAGTCATCAGCTGCTTGCAATATAGACAAGCTCAGCACTCCAACGCCTTAGGGGTGCTGGGGGCCGCAGCTCAAGGCAGTGCAGGCCTCATGCCCCCTGTCTTAAAGGGATTGGCTATGCATTAACATAAAAATGCCCTCATAGCTCCAATGAACGTTGGAGGAAGCGTGCCTAGGCCGGTTTGGCATCCCCTACCTCTGCATGCTCCCTCTATTTCAATGCCCGGTGCTGGAGGACAGAATCACTCGCCCCCCCTCATCTATAAGTTTCAAGATTAGGTAAGGTGATAATTAAAGCAAAGCTATTAGTTGACCCTTGTGTTGGGCTACATTTCGCACTGTCCTAAACTTTTTTTCCTTTTTAAATTGAAGCAGAAATGGCCGGGATATCAAGGTTTATAATTTTACCTTATGATTTCTTTTCTGAAGCATCTGGGTGTGGCTTTGGTTCAGGGTGGGCAGGATGTTGGTCCTAGGAGCGAGAAAGCTTGCTAGGAGGAGGGTGGAAGGGGTTAGCTGGACTTGAATGGTAGCTCTGAGAGTTCCATTCAAGCTATAAATAGAGAGGGGGGTGTGGTCTGAACTAGCTCCTTGAGCTGGTATTGGCGGTCCAAATCGGCAGGGTGGCGCTGGAGGAGCAGATGAGGAAGTGTATTTCTTCACTCATCACGCTGAGGTGAGAAGAGGCACAGTGCTGGAGGAACACTTGGCCAAGTTAGCTGCTGTTTGTTTTTTTTAACCTTTTGCACAAAAAATGCCTTTAATGCCGCAACAAGAACTTAAAGCGACTGCTCCATATAAACTACAGAAAGTAGACAAAATGTCAAACTTTCTAAAATGGACAAACCGTATCTTGATTGCACATGGAAAGAATCTCCACTTTGCCATGTTTTTGCGAATGTTAAATCCCCAGAAAATATTTCCCCTGACGTAGTTTGTGTGATAATGAAAGCAGAGCTCTGGCATCCATCAGAATGGGATGAAATGGAAAATTTGTAACCACTGCTCTTCCTTTTTATGAACTCTAAGGTTTAAAGTTAACATTGATAGTACTGCAGTGCTGCAAGGAGTGCAGCGTGTACCATGGACTTGGTTGAAAGTTGCACTTGAGTGACAATCGGGTCCCCCAGTTCTCCAAACAGTGTGGGCATTCTGCTCCAGGAATTGGCTGACTGACCTGTTGCTCAATTACACGGCTTACAGCTCCAATGCAGAGGACGCCTCCATCACCACCACCAACTTTGGAGGTGAATCACTGCGATCAGGTAAGTGGATTTTTTATTTTAATACGAAAAACGGGCTTAGAGCAGTGGATGGAGAGATGGGTAGGGAATATTTTAATTCTTGGACTTCCTCTTTAAATGGGGCTATTGAGAGCAGTAAGCAAAGAACAGACAAAGCTTCAGTGATGATGGCAAATGGGCCTCATTCAAGCTTAGTTCTGCATTCTGGGAGCTTTTCAAAGGTTTGCTGATACCGTGAGCATTGCCAGAACCAGAACTTGTTGCCTGTATTGCTTCCTCTGGAGGATTACTAAAATAGAAGGTACTCATGCCGGGCTTGAAAAACTGGAGCATCTTTTCATATAAGCATTCCTAAAATAATACGTTTCAGAATTCATATATAACATATCATATATATCATGCCTTAATAAGCTGGTAAGTGATTTATAACAATTAAATCTGTTTAGTCTTGAGAGGAGGCGATTGAGGGGGGACATGATTAACTTGTATAAATATATAAATGGACCATACAAAAAATATGGGGGAACACTGTTTCATGTAAAATCCTCTCTAAGGACAAGGGGGCACTGCCTTCGATTGGAAAAAAAGAAATTTAGTCTCCGGAGGTGACAATCGTTTTTTTTCCATAAGAACTATAAATCTATGGAATAGCCTCCCACAGAAGCTTGTTACAGCATCAACCGCTGACAGCTTCAAAAAAGGATTAGATGCTTATTTAGAAGAAAATAACATTAACAGTTACTATTAGCGGTTATCAGTAAAAAAATAAAAAATAAAAACAAAAAATAAAATAAATAGCTTCCCCTATAAAATAAAAAGTAACTTCCCCGACCCCAACACCCTTGGTTGAACTTGATGGACATATGTCTTTTTTCAACCGTATTAACTATGTAACTATGTAAATTAGCCCTTAAACTGAAATTGCATGATCTGTGTCAAGTTCATCTGATCCTATAAAGTGGAACTCTAAGCACTGGATATGATAATGTGGTACATCAAAGGGCATAGGTGCTGGTAAGCTATCAGGGTCGCTATGCCCCTAGGCCTGGTGCACTGAACTGGTAGCCTGTAGAGGAGGGCGGAGCCTAACTCTAGTCAAACTTTTTGTTAACAGTGGGTTAGCTATTTTGTTGTGATTGCCATTTTCAAGGAAATCTCAATTGCAATTGTGATCATATTTGCATAGGTATATGGCAGCGATTCTCATTAAATAGACTGCAGAAGTATTCAAGCTGCCATAATGCCTGAGTGCCTAGGATTCTATGGATAATGTAGGGCTCACAGGCAACTGCAGTAGGCGAGTTAGAATCCTTGCAACACTGGATGCTACTTGGTACAGAGGTGCTCTGGTCTGGTTACAGCCAATTTAAAGGTGGGTTAAGACCCTTCCTTCGATCACAAGACAGAAGCCCCCTTGATGACTGGAGAGATAGCAGTTATTTTGTATCACAACTCAGTATAATAAATTAATAGCATGCAAAAATATACAATCGTTTTCAGAGGCTTAGCGAGCGAGGCGCATATCCCAGGCTGGGCCCGGCCCAATCATTATTTCTGTGCTATGGCACAGACAGTGCACCTAGCAAAGGGATGAATTAGACCTCTTCTAGCTTAGTCTTGTTTCCATGTAGTGAATAGAACACAGGTCAACCAGGGACTGAATAATAAGCTAACTCAGAGCTTCCTGCCAAGCCTTGCCTTTGTAGCTACATTTCCAAATATTGTAATTAGGTTTCTACCTTCCTATTACTTTTTAGAAAAAGGGCAAATAACAGAAAATCCATGACATTAGGTTAGGTTTCAATACTTTTATTACATTTTTAGGAAAATGCACAGTAACGGAGAATACAAATACTTTATTCAAAGAGGACCAGCCACGGTTGGTAGAATCTGGTGATGTATGTTCCCGAGGGGTTACCTCTCTTGTATAGCTGTATACATTTATGTAATTTATGCCTCAAAATTACTTAATTGTCTAATCATTAGATACTTTTTATTGTTATTTTTAATCATTTAATAAAACTCTCTCTCTCTCTAATATATATATATATATGTATTGTAGTGGTTTATCCCTTATCGGACTTGATTTAACAATGCAGGGGGTTAGGTGACAACAAGAGTCCTGTTTAGTTCTGCAGATCTGTGCGTCTAAACCAGAACAGCATATAATATGACTTTTATAAAGGCTCTTCGTCTAGCCAACATGTTCATTTTTCACTGAATTTAGCTGCGGCTTGTAAATCTGGTTCATTAGAAAGGTGACTTACGCAAGCAACTGATCTGCAGCAATCCCTGTAAAGGTGAGAGGAACAATAGCTGGCCGCCGGTGACCGCACACAACAAAGACAACAGTCACGGCTCGGCCACATAAGAGTCCTCCTGTTGTCATCCTGCAGCTTTTAAAAGACAGAGAGATTAGTTTATTAAGAGGCATTTAAAGGGAAAGTACAGAGGTGGACGCATATCCTTTTGTGTGTTCAGCACTAGGAAACACATTTGATTATTTTCTAATCTCTTTAAATCTTTAATAAAGGTAATCCTTATTATTATGAAAAAACATACTCACATGCATGAGCTTGCCTACTGATTTTTCTTTTATGGTACGGAGGGCAAATAACATGATGAACAACTCTAATACTCAGAAGGCCGCACTGATATGCAACCCAAAGACTGCTACACTGGATTCTTCTTGCACTGGAATGTATTCCGCAAATACATTTGCCCTTTATACTGGTCAGGGACGTATCTACAGCGGGGGTGGGGTGGGGGGAGCCCCTGAAAAGGTAGGAAAAATGTTTTTTGAAATGAAAAAAATGTTTTTGTGTGGGCGGTGGCGGACAGTCAACTGATTCTGGCAGGCAGGCAGTGAGCGAAGGGCAAACCCCCTTTTCCTGAGCCAGTGAGGGGCTACAGCAAAATGGCTGCCTCCTGAGGACATAATGGCCGGAGGGATGCCAGGAATGTCCTCAATGAATGAGGCAGCCATTTTGCTGAAGCCCAACTTCCTTTAGAATCATCTTCCCGGAACAAGGTCTGTGTCTGTATACACAGCACATGGAACATGTAACTGCTATCTAATGATAATGTGCTTGTATGACCATTGTATTCTTATGCACATGCCCAAAGCAAAGCCTTGCCTCAGCCTGGAACTAAACCTGTTACCCTGTACTCACAAGATTGGTTAACTAACCACCAGGGCATGACTGCCCCAAGTCTTCCTAAGACTTTGTAAACTGTCCTTATTGTTAAAGAGAGTGTGCAACAGCTACAAACAATATGGAAAAGTGTAGTCTCTGTTGTACATTCTCTGCTTCCCGTACATTGAGGTGCTCTCTATGACTTAGTTTTCCTGTCAATGTTATCCACCATGTAAGTTGACATTCACTTACCGCACTCATGTTCCAGTAAAGCCAGTTCCTGTTACACCACAAATGTCTCAAATCTAAATCTGACTTTGCTGCACCCAGAACTCACACTCTGCAAAACTTATATGAATCTCTCTTTCCCTGCTTTGTTTATTCTTGGTATTGGATTTCAAGTATAAGAAAAATGGTCTATACAGGGCCATGCTTCAATCAAAGGACAGAAGCATGAAAGGTGATTGATTATATGTGCAGTTACAAAATGATGGATGAGATCAGGCTATAATTAAGTATGTAATGTCAGTTCAAAGACAAAGCTACTTTCAGCCTCCCCTGTTTAAAATAAACCAAAACCCCCAATTTTGTTTCATTCAGCTCTGTTTGGGTCCACTTAACAGGGGAAACATTATTTGGGATGCCCTGCTGTGTGCACTACCCTTCCGGCATTCCCCTGGTGCAGGTGCTTACGAGCAACCAATCAGCTCACTCCACTCCATTTGGCGGGACCTGTGTTAGGCTTAATTTAGGGGGCTATAGAGACCAAAAGACCTTCTACTCAAGGGTAAAGGAAAAAAGAACGAGAAGGAAAGACAGAAAGAATAGAGGAAAGAAAATAATGAATAGCAGGATGAACTAGTAAAAGAAAGTAAGAAAAGATTGAACTAAAGAAAAAATAGACTAGAAGGAAAGAAAGAATAGAAGGAATGGCAGAAATAATAGAAAGAAAGAAGAAAGAACGAAAAGGAATGGCAGAAAGAAAAGATGAAAGAAAAAAACAGATGGAAAGAAAGAAAAAGAATAGAAGGAAAGAAATAATCAAAGGACTGACTGAAAGAAGGAACGGCTCTCCCAATGGCCAATCTGTCCACGGATGAGAGCCCTTAGTCCTGGTTACTGCATGGCCCTGCATCCTGCATTGGAGCTGCCTAGGGCAGAGGGAATGAGGTGGGCCCTCCCAATGTGCAGGGGCACCTGCCCAGGTACATCCAGTGCTGACGCCTATCCTGAATATGGGTACATTTATTTCTGTGTGAATTTAAACCGGACCAACAGCCTGGCATAGTCAGTTAAAGAAAGGTAGCAGCCATTTTGGAGCTTAGACATGCTGCTGCCTGGATTCAAATGACATAACTGACAATGCATAGAAACAGGAAGACTGAAGAAAGGCAGCACTTCCTGTTTGCAGACTGCCTCCAATACATGAAACACCATTTTGTTTTTAAAATTTACCACAGCAGGATTTTAAAAAAGGTAAAATTATTTTTATGTGCAGCAATCTAAATTGTTGTGTTGGTCTGGTTTAAGTCACTTTTGGCTGTTGGTCCACTTTAAGATTAATCAGCCAGACTGATTGCCGGATTCCAAGGGAATGGGCATTTTCCATGCTAAAAAGCATTATGTCCTGTGTTTATTCATATATGCCCTACACAGTTTAGTCACATGTTTCAAATTATAGAACAAAGCTCAGCTCCTGACATGCAAATTACTTTCTACTTGACAAATTACATGCACATTAACCTAAAGTTTCGACCCTCTGATATATGCTAAAAAGGTTACTCACTAAACGTGGAGAGCACTTGGGCTCATGTGGAAGAGCTCGCCACATATTATTGTATAGCCCATATGGCACTGGTAATTGGTAATTCGTGGAAAATGTCTCCACCTCATTAAAAAAAAACATCTGTACCTCACTTGAAGAACTTCTCCACCTCGCAACTCAATTTTTTGCACTCGAGAGTTCCGAGCTATACTAATAGCTATACTGATAGCAATTCAACTGAGGCAAGGAGCGCTTTGTCATGAGGGGGAGGGGAGCGCGCCACATTTTAGTGTATTTCCACAAAGTAATTGTTCCTTTGTTCTTTCCTAGTGCAGCTTGGAATATTCTATTTGTGACCCAGCGAACTGAATCAGCAAAATGCTTGCTAGACTGAACATCAGCCTGATGCAAACAGTAACACTAATAGTTACCACAGCATAGGCCAGCTGCTTTATAGAGAAATATGAAGGAGACCAATGGCAGCAAAGCGTAGCTGAAAAATCGCAACTTATTGTGGCTAAAATATTTTCTTTATCTAAGAAGACAGTTTTTATCTCTACACAAGTCCCCTGTACTTTATAAGTGGTTTATCTTATACAGAATGACATTTATCTGCCATCTTAAGATGAATTACTGGCATTACAGCAGCAAATGCATTCCACTGGCGTGCCATAATTCGTTAAGGCGTTTCTTTGCGTTTATTATTATCACAGCATATACACAACCTGCTTATCTATCATTCCTGATTAAGGGGCCCTAAGCGGCTTCAAAATGTTGCACATCTGCAATGATTAGCTAATAAAAGTTAAAGGAGTTTGAATGAGTTTGGCGGCAACCCAAGGGGGGGGGGGGGTTCCACACAGCAGTGCATCCCGATTTGATATCCCCCAGAGAAAGACCGGCATGAATTCTCATGTGTAAGCAGGACTATCACGTGTGATGGCCACCCCCACGTAATTCAAGAGTGAATAATAATAATCTTCATGCCATTCCACAACATCTGCATGGGGTTAAGCCCTCTCAAACTGAACATAAGATGGGAAACAATTAACTAAATTTTCTTTTTTTGACTGGAGGTATGTTTTAAACTCTTAAAAGTGGACTAAAACCGAGCAGGATCGGCCCGGGAATCTTTAAGATTCCCGGGCCGATCCATTCCCTCCCCCTGGGGCATCCAAAATCAGGATGCCCTTCTGTGTGAAACCCCCAGGTCAACCCGCTACACTTACTTCCCGGTAAAATGATGCATGCGCGGGCCGGGCCACATCCCGCTATTCCTCTAGCAGGCACGGGCACACTCACGTTAGAGGGAAGCGGGGGATGCGGCCGCCAGCGTGCTCAGAGCCGCTGTGCTAAGACGTAAGCTTAGAGGTCCATAGCTCCGAGCCCGCTGATTGGACAAGCGGCCGCGCATGCGTCGTAGGACAGGGATGAGGTGAGTTGATGTTGGGGATCTGAGGGGGTTTCACATAGCGGGGCAACCCAGGATAGTGGAAATCCTGGGTTTTGGTCTACTTTAAAGTCTACTCTACTTTTTGTCCCCCCCAGCTCCTCCATGCAGCGCCACCATCTTCATATTTCACACAGCAATGAAGGAGAACAAGCGATCCCCTTCCTCCAGTGCTGGGCAGATATGGCGGCATCCAGCAGACTGGTTTCACACCCCCTAACACACCTATTCATTGCAGTGGATGGGGGCAGGCCGAGGTGGGGTGTGCCAAACCTGCCCCTCCATTGCAATGAATGCAGAAAACACAGGCCCGTGGATGCTTCCATGCGAGGCAGCGATTCCGAATCACTGCATCCCCCTCCCTAGGTAAGTATGAAGATGCCAGCGGCAGGCGGAAGAGCTGAGGCGGCACACCAGATCTGGGTGGAACTGTGGGGGCAAAAAGGTGAGTATGGGCTTTTTTTGTATTGGACAATCTAAGAATTTTGGGGTGCTGGTGAAATGCATTTAGTTTGCCAATGGTTTGTCATCTGAGCACCCACAGTATCATATTGAATAGTGCGCAGCCAGTGAGTATTGTTTATTGGCATTACTGTTTTTTAACATTAAAAATAGAGCTAACTGGATTTTCACTTGGCCAGTTTTGCCCTGCTGTATGAAACCCCCAGGAATGGCCAGTATTTTTACCTCACCAATGATAACTCTCTCCCAATCAACACTCTATTCCATTCATACTAATGTGCATGGATTCCAAATTGGGATTCCCCACAAGGAGGGAGACCACCAGTGCAGCACTGCATGTGTCGGGTTAAAAGAAGTTGAGTTTACTGCGCGACCTGGGGGTTTTACACAGCGGGGTATCCCCAATCTGGATGCCCTGAGAGAAGGAAGTATGCCTGACCTGGAATCTCATAGACAACGGGTGGGATTTGGTCCACTTTAAGCACTAATACAATCAACAAAAAAAAACACAGGGAGGGAGGAGTACAGAGAAAATCTGGGACAAAACATTGGGAAACACAACACTGGAGGGCAACTGGAATCAGGATCTCAACCACTAAAACATTACAAACCAGGAGAACTCACACGCCACAGGGAAAATACTACAGATTGGGGAATAGAAATTCGCCTATAACACAATAGCTGGAGAGACCCATTTGCCAATGCTAGAGGGCAGAAACATGAGGGCCATGGGGAACTTTGCCTTAGCCTGCACAATGCACACGGAGCTTGGACATTTCCGCATAAAAAGAGCTGCAAGTCTGCTCATGAATCGGAAACTTGCGAATGCATTTAAGCATGTGATGCGCACGTGCATGAACCTTGCATCGAATCGCAAGTTCCTGCATTCGGTTGCACTTGTGCATGGTTTTGGTGTTTTTGGCATGCGGGTATGAAGCGACCCCATTGTTACAGGAGTATAATAGAAATGAGGGGCATACCCTTGCAAGCTTACAATCTAAGGGTGGTTTCTCCTCTTTAACCTCAAATGAAACCCAATCAAACCAAAAAAAATTCTAGTTAAACCTCATTTTAAAAATGAACAACTTGTTCTAGCACCTTTATACTGGATAAAAAAACAACCTTTACAAAGTTAGATTATAATCTATGTGTCGGGAGCCCTCAACAAAACAAGTATTTGGAGTGACATGCTTCAGATCAAATTATACCTTAACCCAAATTCAAACAGCAGCATTACGTAGCATTCTAGAACAGAGGTTCCTAGCAGGTGGTACTATCACCATCGGTGGTACTCAGAGAGTTTCACACTGACCTGTACCCCAACCACTAACTGCCATCTATACTTTACTCAGGCCTGATTTGCTCATTAAGTACAAAGCTGCTCCAAAATGGAGATGCAACTATTTATGTGGCTATTTATATTCAAGCATTTTAATGGCTGTCTTGTGTGTTTTAACATGGTTTCAGGTGACTGACAATCCATATGTACTACCAACTACTAATACTTGACATAATTAGAAAATGGAAAGTGGTACTTAATGAAAAAACATTTGGGAACCCTTTCCTAGACGATTCAAACACCATAACACCTTGAAGACAGAAATGCATCGAGACATATTTTTAAGTAAAATATGGCAAAAGCACCATGCTCGCAGTTTTCAAACAGGTATACCAGTCCACCGGGTCATCAGGTAAGCAGCCTCTCTTTGCAGGACAAGAGGCATTTGTGAGGTCCTAAAAAACCTTCACTGAATATTAGAGATCATCCCATGCGTAACTGATTATGACCATAAATTTAGCATGGTTGTACACTTACCTTGGGCTTCATGTAGGTCTAAATGCTTCTGTGGAACAGCGAAAGTTCTCTGCAACTCCCAGGTAACTTTAGAGAACCCCGATGCTGTCTACATCACAAGAAAAACAGCATGCAATTGACCAGATTTCATTTCGTTGCCTCGCTGCCAAACTACGCAGTGAAGTCTGAGAAAAGCTGGAGGAAGAAATCTAATTTAAACACAGAGCCACCCCTGCAGCCAACTTCCTAAAAGGAAATCTGAGACGTCCCACCCAACAACTTGGTGACTGCAGCATGTAAACTCTTACAAGAGGATTCGGCCTAATGAGCAATGCAGGCTGTCAGTCACTGCTCGCACTGACAGGGATCTGCCCTGGCATACAAGCGGGTCACACTCTCAGACATGTTTCTACAGCCTATAAAAAGGTGACAGCTGAATGAGGAAAACAAGAGAGGAACCCAGGAGTGCTCACCCAGTCACAGGATTTCCCATGTCAGTAAAATCTGATCACTCAACGACTTTCATATGCGCTCCATATGTTTGTGTAGGTTTCCTCCACTCCCTCTGCCTTCCACCCACAACCCAGAATCAAAAAGGTTGGTTAACCGGTCTCTGACTAAATGAACCCTTGGAGGAGGCTGGGTTGTGGATTGTGGCAGTGTTGCAACATTTCCGATGAAAGGGATTGACAAGCATTAAAAGTGAACCTAAAGTGAAAGTTTCCTTTAAAGCGGAACAAAACCCGTGTATTTGCCAGGTTTTGTTCCGCAACCCTGGGGAATCCCAAATTGGGATGCCCTGCTGTGTGAAACCCCCCAGAAAGCCCTGTAAAACTCTCCTCAATCAGAGCCCTTTGCTTTGTTTACTTTCTTTCGGCAAAGCGCTCTGATCGAAATTAATGCTACCACATCCCCCATATTCCCGGCCTTGTGTGTGCTCCCATCCCAGCCTATCTGAATGGCTGGGACTGGAGTAAGCTCACACCGCAGGGGATGCGGCAGCGAATGCTTCCCACTGCAAACAGTCAGAGCCATTTGCCGAAAAGCAAATGAATCTCATTGGACAAGAGCCCGTGCAAACACCATTGGAGTAGTGAAAGGTGAGTTATTATGGGCACCCTGGGGGGCTTCACACAGCGGGGCATGCATTTAGGCTTAATAGAGCATAATTTGAGTAAGCTTTTAGGAGTACTGTAAGAAATAATCAGAAACGAGGGGCTCCCAGGGTGGCCCTCATGTCCCCAGAGAGCATATGCCGCACACAATAAGCATAATACAATTAACTAATTATCTATTGTAAAGATTAAAAAGCAATCCACACACATCAATATATAGGACAAATATTAAAAAACATGTAAAGACAAAATGGACAGCGAAGTGGTAAAGATCCACGCAACGCGTCGGTGTGTTGTGGCCTTGGCGTACATCGGCTCGCGTTCATTGGTGAAGTAACCTTTTCTTATTCACTTGCTCACTTTCAGTTTTGCACTATTTGTGTTCATATTGTTATTGGCCTCACTATCAGCAATTGTGACTGCTATTATTTTGCACAGATTTTTGCTCTAAGGTGACTTAATTGGCTCTATGTTTTTTCTTAGGATTGTACACATCTTAGTAATAGCACTTTCATTAACGGAGTAAGTTCTGCCAGCACATATTGAATCGGGTTCTTATACCCTAATTAATTAGTATCAGCTTTGTATATTCATAGTTTTTATTTATAGATTTATTTATTTACTTAGTCTGGCTTCAATTTACATATTTATTAGAGCCATAATATTAGTACGCCTCTGTCTTTGTCTTTATATGTTTTTTAATATTTGTCCTATGTATTGATGTGTGTGGATAGCTTTTTAATCTATACAATAAATAATTAATTCATTTTATTATATCTATTGTGTTCGGTATATACTCTCTGGGGACTTGAGGGGCCGCCCTGGGAGCCCCTTTTCTCTGATTATTTCTTGTTGTGGCTTATCCCCTTGTGCCAGCACCCTTTTGTGATTTTGGCTGTGCGTACCTAAAATAGTGTGTTTAAGAGTACTGTACACCAAGATCCTCAAGCGAGATGCGAGCCCTGTACACTGCTACTGAGCATGTGTAAGTGTGGGTGAGCTCCTGTACGTTTGCCAATAGCAACATCTTGAAGATAGTGAAAACTGCTTCCATAAAACACACATAAGAAAAAAATGTCAGATCAGCTCAGCGCCTTGCTACAACAAAATACACACATTTCAAATCTGAAAAAAATGCTATTGAAAGTGGACTTTTCCTTTCAAAAGGCATCAGCTTGATTCTTCACTCTCTACTGCTTTCAATGGCTCACAAGGTAAAACACACCATTGGATTCTTATTCCAAACTTTACGACCCCCCTGACCCGTTACATATGTACTGAAACGTGACAGTCCTGCAATAGGCAGTGTATAGCAATCATCTCCGTATTTGTTTCACTATAGTTACAGGTCAGGCTTTCTTTCAGTACTCTAAATTCCCACTTACCAACAAAAAATAACACATCTTAATGGACTATCATTAGATGCAGATAGCAAATCTGACAGCCAGGAATTATTATTATTATTATTATTATGCACACCCCAATCTGAACAGGATTTGCTGGTTGTGAACACTACTTAAAGTGGACCAACACCCTCCACTGATCGGCCCGGGATTCTATAAGATTCCCGGACCGATCAGCCCCCTGACTGCGGGGCACCCCGATCGACGTTGCCCCGCTGTGTGAAACCCCCCAGAAACCCCTAAATCCCTACCTGCTCCTCAATCCAGCGGCGCCCGCCGCCGCCTCCCGTGCGTCCCTCTGGCAGGACGCGCACCCGCGCCGGCCGTTTGTGAATGCATGCGCCCTGTAAGAGTAGCAGCGCTCACATGGGAGCAGGGAGAGGTGAGTTTTTGGGGCTTTCTGGGGGGTTTCACACAGCGGGGCACCCCCGATCGGGGTGCCCCACCGAAGTGGACCAAACTTGTCCTGAAACACCCCCGAAAGCCCAGAAACACTCACCTCACCACGCTCCCACGTGACCGCTCCAGCCAATCACAGCGCTCCGAGCCGCTGTGGTATGCGCGTCCAAGGCCGCTTGGACGCGCATAGCAGCTCAGCGTCTCTGAGCGCTGGAGGGCGCGTCTCGCGCTTCCCTCTAACAGAGAGCGCGCCTGCGCCGGCCATTCACAAACGGCCGGCGCGGGTGCGCGCCCTGCTAGAGGGAAGCGCGAGACGCGGCCGCGGCTCGCGCATGCGCCGATGGAACGGGGCTGAGGTAAGGTTTGTGGGCCTCCTGGGGGGGTTCCTCCCCGCGGGACATCCCGATTTCGGATGCCCCGCGGGGAGGGATCTGATCGGTCCGGGAATCTTATAGATTCCCGGGCCGATCCCCCCTGGGTGTTGGTCCACTTTAAGTAGTTTGCCTGCGTGATGGTGGTGCATGGGAAATAGGATCTATTCAGACCCAAGCTGTTGAGTCTATGATCTATGTAGAGGGTAGTATCAGGCAGGTTATCTAACTCAGTTCAGTTGAAAAGCCTGAGACAGAGACTCTTTTCTATAAAACAGAAAGGATTTTATATTTCCACAATGGAATACGATACATCTTGAGCAGCAGAAGACTGAGTCTTCCAGATGTCTAGGCTCTTAGCTATCCTGGGCATCCTGCAACAGTGCATTGTGAGTTATGTCTGTTAAATCCAGGCAGCAGCATGGCTGGGATACTGGGAAAGAAAGCCTTCCAGGTGCTTCAACATGGCTGTGATCAGGAGAAAATTTCTGCATTTCAGCTTTGAGCGGATGCAAGAACAAATGTAAATGCTGACAATGATCCAGTATTATGCATGCAGATGGGGCAAGTGAGGTCTGGGGAGTTTTATTCTTCAACTGAACAAGGCTGTTGGTTAAAGCTTTCTTATTATAAAAACAGGGTAAACAGGGGATTGGATGAGGGAGGGGATTGGATGGACCAACAGCCTGGCACAGTTTAAAAAAAAAAAAACTCACCCAAACTCACTTGCCCTATCTGCATGCATGATTGAAACATTGTCCGCACTTACATTTGCTCCTGCATTCACTCAAAGCTGAAACGCTGCCTCCCCGATTTTGCCCTGGGGAGGGATGTATATGAGCACTGTTCCGCTTTAAGTCATTTTTGACTGTTGGTCTGCTTTAAAAGCAGCAAAAGTTACAAGGCCAACTGGGAATTATCCTGGCCTTTCTAATGGCTAGTCCACCCCTGCTTCAGGCTTGACCATGTGTTGAATTGCAATGCCAGATTGTATTTTTCACTTTAGTAAAACATTTCCAGTAAATTCAATTATAAAAAGTATACAACTGATTTAGTGTACAAAATAATGTGATACAGGTTTCATCACACCAAGGGTACACATATGCACAAATAAACACCACAAGAGGTTGGGGTTCCTTCAGCTGCTAATCCATTGCAGTCGTTTCAGTAGTTCATCTTTTATTTCATTGTTTAAGCAATATTCACTCTTTCTGGCAGAAAACAACTTTTTGTGAAAACATCCATTTCTCCTTTTACTAATGGGTGAAATATGTCACTTATAGTACAAGACACAAACATAGAGGAGCATTATTGCGAAAATAGACTAACGATAAAAATCCATATAAATATTCTGGATGATGCGGGGAGGGGTCATTTCTAAACAGCATCACTCAATATCCAGCCAGGCTTGATTTTTTCTTTTGATATAAAGAAGGGGAATCAGAAACCTGTCGCCCCTTGATTTTATTCCTACCAGGAGAAGAAAACCGCAAGCTTGGCCTAAGTTGTAGTCAGTTCAGGTGTATAAGTGACTCCTCCTCTCATTAGCCGATATGTTTACATGGAATATTAGTATTTCATTTTGCAATGCAGTTCCTTTAAAATCAGGTCAACATTAACAAGGGAAGGAAAACCTCAGTAACTCCGGATAACACAGTATTTCTGGCATTTCCCAATTTACTTCCCTCTTCTTTTCACTCCAAAGAATGTCACTTAGAGGAAGAATCCTTTTACTAACAAATGAGGCTGTGAAGAAACAGCTAGGGAAACAGGGAGACGTTTCTCTGACGCTTGTTAGTAGCCAGAGTTACAGCACATTTTTAGTCCACTAATATCACCTCCAAGGTAAGGTACCTGAATCTTAGCTGTCTAATAACCATCTATTAGTTCTTAGGATTGCTATGTGTGGAGAACCTAGGGATTACCATTCCATCTGCACCCGCTTTAGCCTTTCCAAAACCTAAGGGAGAGCAAGTGGCTCGGTAGTCTTTAAAGAGGACCAACAGGCTTAAAGAGAAACATCGGGGGGATGTTAAAACCTCGTCTAAACCTTACTGACTGTCCCCCCCCTCCGGTTTCACAATTGGGGAGTCACTTTGCTGGGGATCTATCTTCTGGGTCCCTCGGATTCTGGGCGACCACCCGACAGGCAGTGCCTTTTTGCATCCCATCAGGCACTGGGCATGAGCACCTATCTTGCATCTGTGCAATGCCCATGAATGGGGTGCAATGAAGCCACCCGAAATCCCTTGAGACTTTGCTGCAAGATTGGCGTAGGACATTGAAGAGCACGGCTAAAGCTGTGCTTGTCTGTCAGCACCGGCTATATGGGCGACGGGCCCTGAAGCAGCCGGATGCCGCCACAGCAGGTACCAGCGTCATCCAAAAGGTAAGTAGGGGTCGATGGGGGGGGGAATCGGGGCCTTTTTATTTGAGGACTGATGTTCTTCTTTAAATAACATTAGATGGCAGCAGATCAAGCTGACCTACAGATCAGTCTAGACCAGGGGTTCCCAACCAGTGGTACGAGTACTACTGGTGGTAATCGCGATCCTAAGAGATCCTTCGAAAAGCGAAGAGAACCATGTACTCTTAAAAAGGAACAAAACATGGAAATTTCCGGGTGGTGAATACCCCGCTGTGTGTATCCCCCCCAGGTCACCTGGTTCACTCACCCGCTCAGCCAATCAGCGTGCTCACTTCTACTCGGCTCCCTTCAGCTCTGCTGATGGCTAAGCTGCCTGGATGGCTAAGCTTATTAGGGCCAATGGGAGACGAGTGTGCCGCCAGCAACATCCCCTGCTCATCTTCTAGTAGTGGCATGCCTGCACCGCCCATTCAGAAATACCGGGTGTGGGTGCGCACACGGCTAGAGGTGAGCAGGGAGAAGGTGAGTGTAACTATTCAGAAGGTGAGTGTAACAGTGGAGCATCCGAATTCGGATGGCCTCTAAAGCTCCTCTTTAATATGGTTGTTTTGTGTGTTTTTTGAACAATGTTTTAGGTGATGCCAATCGTGGCAAGTCACCCTGGTGGTTCTTAAGATATTTAGATTATGGCAAGTGGTACTTGATAAAAAAAATAAAAAAAAGCTCAACCGTGCCTTGAGCCTTGTTGCGTACCACCTGATAGGACCTTGTATACTGTCCAACCAGTGGTTGGGAAACTTATTTAGACGAGTGTGTACAATTCACTAACAATTTTACGGGAAAACCAAATCAAACCACAAACATGCGCAGGACATAACTACAGCTTTTATTTACAATGTTTTCACTGAGGCTCCATTAATATGATATAATACATTTAAGTGCAACTAGCTCTTGCTGACACATTGTTATTCTTCCTATATTATCCATTAGCACGACGGGTTGTTTTATGTTTATAACCACATGAGCACAGCATTAACAGACCAGCTCTAGTGTACTGTTCCAATTTATTTTATCAGCTTTAAGCACATTTTGTTTATGCAGTTTCTAAATGATATAAAGTGGACAATAAAAAAATATACACAAGACCTAAAGAAGTACAACGGCCTCTTTGGTCAACCCCGACAGATTGCCTCTCTCTGGGATATCTTAATTTTGGATGCCCCACTGTGTGAAACCCCTGTGATCGCCATGTATACTTATATAGCTGGCAGTTGGCCGCGTCCTCACTATACCTCTATGTGAGGTGCAAACCCATGCCAGGCATTCGTGAATGGCTGGCACAGATACACAGGGAAGCAGGACTGTGGCTAGTGGACCTCTCGCTCCATCCAGTTTGCTTACCGCTCTAAAACCAGAGTGGCTAGCAGAAGCTGAATGGAGCAAAGCACATTGACTGGCTGCCTCCCCGCACATGCAGTGCAGGGTATCCTGCACCCCTGATGTCCCGCAAGAGAGGAACAAAGAGGGCGTTGTTCCTTTTTAAAGAGGAGCAACTTAGCTGGGCATCCTGATTAGGCTTTAGGGATCTATTTAACCCCAGTTTGCCCGGAAATGTTACTTTTCCCATGGCGCCTGCGGAAGCATCCTCTGCATCCATATGGCTTATACGTGCACCCATGCCAGGCCTATCAGACTGGCTGGTGCACAGCCAGAGGGGAGCAGCTGAAGGGATGCTTGCTGCTTTCCATTCAGGGTTCTATATTGCTTATTAATATGCAGGTCATAGGCTAACTACTGAAGGAGAGCCTACACATGCATTGTGGGATTGCAGAAGAGGTAAGCAGAGCAGGGGGGTTACACGCAGCAGGACATTGTAAATGCCCTAGGGGCAAGGAACCAAACCTGGGATACTAGAAATGCTGGGTTTTGTTACTTTTTAATGAGAAAGGGAGCCAAAGGACTGGATAAAATGGTAATTGCAAAATTGTACATATGTCTCAGCTTACAGCATGTCTGCTATAGATTTTGGGTCACAGCAAGGTCACTGGTGCTCATCTATATGGTGTCCAAGTCACTATACATTTAAAGTGGACCGTCACCCAGGGGTGATCGGCCCGGGATGTCCCGCGGTGAGGGACCCCCCCCAAAACACGTACCTCATCGGCGGCGGCCGCCGCCTCCCGCACGCCCCTCTAGACGTGCGCGCGCCGGCCATTTGTGAATGGCCGGCGCGGGCGCGCGCACTGTCAGACAGGAGCGCGGGAGGCGGCGGACGCGCTGTGTTGTCCGCCGGTGGTGATTGGTCAGCGCGGCCACGTGGGAGCGTGGTGAGGTGAGTTTTGGGGGCTTTCTGGGGGGTTTCAAACAGCGGGGCACCCTTAATCGGGGTGCCCCCCTGAAGTGGACCAGAACCCAGGATAGTCAAAATCCTGGGTGTTGGTCCACTTTAAAGCGTCATCATTTGGATCACATCAGTTTATATTGGTTTTACCTGAACATGTTCAGTGTACAAAAGGAGTCTGGAACCTCAGTTGTTTGGGCAGCTCGCTGTATGCCGTTCTAGGAAAAACAAGGGGTACCAGGAAAAATAGGAGAGGGGCATATGTTGTATCTTAACAGATGGGGTTGGTAATGTCTTTGACTAATATTTGTTGTGTGTCAGTTTTGCAAGCATATCTGCTGTAGTAGGATGTTGTTGGGTTGGTAAAGTTGTGGTTAGGGGTTTAGCCAATAGCACATATGCCCTAGACACAAACCTATACATACAAAGTAATCCTGCAACAGACAATATTTGCCAAAGAGAGATTTGGATAACATTTTGAGTTGACGCTGAGAGATAATGTCTAAGCACTTCGTACAATAAATATACATGCAAGTAAACCTGCAAAAGCCCAATGTACTACAAAGATCAGGACTCCATGCTAAACACCATCTAATCCAAACTGGGTACATCACAGATCCTGATATGATCAGGGCACAGCACCATTAATCTTAGAAAGATAAACTATGCTCTGACAGAATATTGAAACACTCACTTCATAACAAATCAATGAATCAATTTTGGAGGCACCAAGGACACAAGAGAACACCATCACTTGTACAAACAATAAAAAAAGCAGATAAAAACATGTACTACAGAAACAATGCATTGGCATGATAATAAATTAGGATGTGGCTATAACTTCTGGTGCTAATTAAAACAAAAATATATGTTTATAGATCAAAAAATGTTACTCACATACTTTTACTATTACATACAAACAACAATTCAAAAGTTCACAATGACTCCCATAGCATAACACTAAGGCAAAGTTAGCTCTGCATGTTAGCCAATTTTCTGGGATTTAAAGTGAACCAAAACCCAAATGTTTACCTAGCATCCCCTGAATTGCTGCCACCATGAAGAGCACCTTCTGCCAATGTCTAACGCTCCTGCTTCACTCTAATCCCAGATAATGGCGCCGGTTTTAGCCGTAAAGCTCCGCCTCCTCCATACATTACCACTGATATGTGTGGCAATTCATTCATTGCCACACCTATGCAATGACTGATCGCCTGCCATCTTACAGAGAGGAGCAGCAAAAAATAATGTGTTCCAGGGCGTTCCATTGTAAATAATGTGTTCCATTTCTAGTTTTACACACTAAGAACGGAGTATTGGCAGGGGCTTTGGCCAAATGTATTTTACAAGTCCAGTGGGTTTTGGTCCACTTTAAAAACACAAAAGACTTTACTTCTACCACCCTTCTGGCATGGGGTCATTGCTGACTCAGTATGCCCCTTTGAATGGGGGGGTTGGTGCAGACCAGACTAAATTAATATTGGTGGAGACTCCCCAGACAGAAGTAACTGTAGAGCAATCACTGCTCTTGTTAAAGTGGACCAACACCCAGGATTTTGACTATCCTGGGTTTTGGTCCACTTCGGCGGGGCACCCCGATCGGGGGTGCCCCGCTGTGTGAAACCCCCCAGAAACCCCAAAAAACTCACCTCTCCCCGCTCCCACGTGAACGCCGCAGCCAATCCCCGCCAACGTCCAGGCGGGGATCAGGAACGTCCAAGCCGCCGCCGCCTCCCGCACGTCACTCTCGGCGCGCGCGCGCCCCCGCCGGCCATTCACAGAGGGCCGGCGCGGGCGCGCGCACGTCTGGAGGGGCGCGCGGGAGGCGGCGGAAGCGGCGGCGGATCAGGTAAGATGTTTTTGGGGTTTCTGGGGGGTTTCACCCCGCGGGACATCCCGATCTCGGATGTCCCGTGGGGTGGGAGGTGATCGGCCCGGGAATCTTATAGATTTCCGGGCCGATCACCCCTGGGTTTTTGTCCACTTTAACGTGGTAACATGTGTGGAGACCCCCGGGACCTGTGTGCCCCTTCCGCTTCTTATGTTGCAGGGTCTGTATTAGGCACTTAAGCAGGACCAACACCCTTACAACAGGCAGTGCTCATATGCATCCCTCCCCAGGGCAATTCAGATAGCTGCAAATTCATTTACCATTTTGTAACTCCAGCTGTAGTCCATTTCAAAAACAAAAAGGCATCTCATGGAGCTGCATGCCGCCTGCAAAGAGGAAGTATCCTGCGGCTGTGCATTGTAAATTATATTGAATTCCATCAGCAGCATGGCTGGGATGCTAGGAAAGGTAGCTCCAAGATGGCCACTACCAAGAGAAAATCAGAGGTGGCGTTTCAGCTTTGACTGTGTGCAGGAGCAATTGTAAGTGCTGACAATGTTTTAGTATCATGCATGCAGATGAGGGAACTAACATTTGGGGAGTTTTTTTTTTGCCAAATGTGCCAGGCTAAACCCTTTTATAACTTTTCACTGCTCTATGGTAACTTTATCTATCAAGAAAGAGCTGTCATTTTGTCATTAAAATCCAAATTGTAGACTTTCCCACAAACCTCCACTCAGATAGTGCCCCCAGATACCTGCCACATGCCCCCAGGTACTTTACCAACCCCACAGAGTGCCGCTAGTGGGGAGGGGTGTGAGGAATAGGGTAGGGGCTTTCTCTCTATGGGCTTGGATAGTCTAAATATAAAGCAAGAGCAACTTATAGGGAGTTTGTTTGCCATAAGCTGGACTAATTCACCATGCTAGAAATCAGGGGCCTAACTTGAGAAGGTGCGACGGCACTGGGGCCCAGAAGGTCAGCACTATCATTGTGGATTCTCCAACCGATTTATCATATGTGTGCTCACTTGGTATCATTTAGAAAAAGGAAGCATTGGAGCTAAAATACAGAAACACGTTTACTGTATGCAAGTAAAATATATATGTAGAACACCGCACACACATTTAATAACAGGAACTTTCAGGACTAAACAATTTCTATTAAGAATGCTCAACGTGTGCAACTTCTTATTCCAGAGAAGATGGGCAGCAGTATATATAAGAGACACGGAGCAATAAAAGGTTAATTATAACAAAGGGACAAGGTGATTAATAAATGTCCCATAAAACATGCACTTCAGATGAAAGGCAATACAGTGTTCACTTCTACACAGGACACTGTGATTGAGCAATAGTCCACCAGAAGGATCCCCTGGCAACGAAACGCGTCAGTGGTGGCTACTGGCAGATCTTCTATACAGCTGTCTCTCCGGATCTTGTCTCTGTTCCCCATTCTCTATTCAAGGTTGTCGGATTCCAGGGCTCGCATGTTTATGGCTATTTTACTTCATGAGATGTGCTTTTCGATTCAACTGCTTTTGTGAGTGTCTTTCTTGTGCTATTAAAATCGGGACTGTTTTTACGGAGTTACGCTAGATCTGTCCCTTCTTTTTGTCCGTCTTTTTCATTGTGGAGGAGCGACCACAGTTTGTGTTATTATCACCTGTGGAATTGGCCTTATCAGCTTCTGACCGTGCCAACTTAGAGGTCGCCATCAGAGTGGGATCTTAAGGTTCATATATTCCTACCAGTTGGTAACAGTCTGTATTATCGGTGGAGGGAGCATTTTGCGTTTCACCTTTAAAGTGCATGCCGTTGGAGTTAGCGATCCTTCTGGTGGACTATTGCTCATTCACAGTGTATATCATTCTGCTCTGTGTCCAAGTGAACACTGTATTGCCTTTCATCTGAAGTACATGTGTTATGGGACATTTATTAATCTCCTTGTTCCTTTGTTATAATTAACCTTTTATTACTCTGTGTCTTTTATATATACATTTACTGTATGTGAAAGGGCCCCATTTACTATTCACATCAGGGCCCTGTTACATTTAGTTAACGCCACTGTTACTATTGTTTCACATGTGAAAAATCAGACTGCATGTTTACATGGAAATGCTGGGTTTAATACTCCTATGGCATAGGGACTGGATGAAATACCCAAATTCTAAGATTATGAGGGGTGGTGAGACCAAATACTTGTGTCCACATAATGTAGCTGGTTTGATGCCATATGGGCATTACCATTATACTGAGGAGGTTAGGGAGTATCAGCAGGGTAAAACGTTTTGCTGTCAACCTAAATTACCTTGATAAAGTGGCCTGTGAGCGGGGGGCCACGAAACGCGTTGGGGGATCGTTACTGGACCTGGGCATTCCTGGGGAACACTTTAGAGTTATACACTCAGGTGATGTGTGTTTCTTCAATTGGTTTGTTGTATTTGATATTTTTAATTGGTTTGTTTCATCTTTCTTGCCACATTTTGTATGAACAATGTTTGCACAGATTAGCACTTATGCACTTTATGGATGGTTTTTATTAACACTTGGGTTAGTTTGGGATGCCCTTGGAAATGTACGGTCTAGTCTTATATGTTTTTTAATCATTTGTCATGTAGTAATTTTTTGTGGGTAACTATTAATAAATTATTTATGAATTCATGATGTATACTTAGTTTATTCATTGATTCACTGTGGAGGAGGTGCGTTGGTTTGGAGCTATACTTGGTGAATTGCTGGCTTCACCACAATAATATTCTAATTGTAATTCTGGTCAGAATTAGTCTCCCACCACCGCACGGCCACAGGAATTAAGTAAAAGTTTAAATTTAATTTTGATATTGTGGTGCGGAATCTACATATATATTTCAGTCAACCTAAATTAAGATAATAAAAAGCAGATCCCTAGCCTTGCACAATAATGGGGGCACTTCTAATGAAACACTGGTTTGCTGATAATATTAAATCAAATTCCTGAAAATGCTTTTCAGAAGCATCCTGGGAGATCATGTAAGTGCTGTGCTCATATAACTGGCCAGGGCAGTCTTTGTCTGGAAGGTGTTTTTGACAGATTGTGTGCGCAGGAAGTTTAAAGTGGCTGGCCTGCGTCCAAAGGCGTGAAACGCGCTCCTCTAGAGGGGATGGTCCAGCACATGAGGTATTTCATTCTTCCTGGAACAAGCTATGCTGATCAGAGTCTTCTGGCCTTAATGACTGATTGCCAGTCTACAGAAATACTAAAAAGTAATAAAAAGCCGGATGAAAGATCATTCTTAATACAGGAGAAAAGGACATGAAGATAAAGTGCCGATACCATGGGGTTATCACTGACCCCTAAAGTACTCTTGCTGGACAGAAATGTAAAGAAAGTCATTACTAAAAAGTAATTCTCCCCTTTTGTCTGCCGCAGCTCTTCTGTGCTATTCAGGTCACAGGGTGCAAAGATAAAACACCACCCCTCTGCATTTGAAACTTGAGCACACCTACTTTATTCAACAAAAATGCAGGGGTGTGCCAGGCCCCCTCCATTGGAGTGTATGACATGGCCACGGACATTCACTGGGACTGACCCGGGGGGGCGAGAGCCTGTTTGCCCCTATGCCTGCCAGTGAGTGGTGGGCACCGTGAGACTCATTCCCGGCATTCAGTGATTTTTTTTTTCAAAGTGGAATAGGATTGGAATTCTGGGGGGACAAAAGGTAAGTACGACTTCTATTTCTCCCTGGACAGTCCCTTTAAACAACACCAGGGATTTCACTCTCCTGGGTATTATTCTCTTGAGGTAGGGCACTGGGATGTGCCGCTATAGGCATCCAGTAATCACACGGTGATTCCTTAACACTTTTGGTTGAACTTGATGGACATTTGTCTTTGTTCAACAGTAGTAACTATGTATTAACTATGTAATGTGTAGCTCGCCAGCCAATCAAGGCTTCACGCGCTATTCATACATACCGCAGAAGGACCAGGCACCCACTACTGGCAAGATGGCCGCTGGAGACTACAACCTAAAACTCAAGATGCTTCCCACTCATTTGGGCTTGTGGCCCTCATCTGCACAAGGCTAGAGATTTTATTGCTGTATGGCGAGGGAGGGGAGTGATACTTGAGATCACCTTAACAGAGGGGCAAGACAAGTCACACCAATAACATTTATCAGAATAAAAAAAAAAAAAAAAAAAAGATTCCTCTCCAAGAGCATTCCAGCCCTCTTATCCCCAACAGGTAAGTTCATGTAACAGACAATTAAAAGTTCAACAGTCCTCCCCTGTAAAATACTATATGTACACTCTTTATTTGTCTTTATTTGTTTTTCTTCTTCCAGTAAAGTCATTTTATTTCACACAGGGCATATAAGCAAACTCTCTTCTTGCGATCTAATATGTTTATGCTGATTTTTTAATACTAGAGCATTTTCCCCACAGATTTTCGTGAATAATGTCAAGTAGAGGAGGGGGTTGCAACAAAAGAAAATAAAAATCTAAAACATTCGGAATCTCAGACTTTCGCATGGTTTTAGTCACTTCATCTAAAGGTAATTTATCCCAAAAAAAAATGCTTTAGAGATGCCCCCAAGGGGCTCTGGAATACAAAATAAATAAGGCCCCTAACAACAAAAGTTAGATTACATGCAAAATGTTATTTATATGGTAATCAGAAACCCTGCATCAAAAGATCAGTTTCAGCTACTTGCATACAGAAATAAAGCAATTGATATACTTATCATTTTAAGGTACTGTTAAAATGATTGTGTTGTGAAAAAACACTCCATCCCATTTACACATAATATATATATATATATATATATATATATATTTATATTAAGCAGTCATCAGGGTTGGTCCTGGATAGGAGGTGCCATTGAGGCTGAGGCTTTCAGTGGCATAAGCTACTGGCTGCCAACTGGTTGTCAAACAGTTTGTTTAAACTGGACTTCTGGGTCCGGGATTTAGGAATGGCTGTAGAGTCTGGGTGGGATAGCCACTCCCGTACTCCAGCCCAGGAGTCACAAACTGTGCACCTCAGTTGATATTAAGGGAAAAGCTGCTGGACGTCAGAGACAAGAGATGTGAACTGAGCAGCAGGAGGGAGCTAACCTCACTACTCTGCTGGAAGCTGAAGAAAGCCAGCGTCTGCCTGAAAGCCTGTTACTGGGTGAGCTCTGCGTTTGACTTATTTTTGCTGAAGAAAGCATTATTTGTTTGATGGACTTTTGGTGACGGGTGACTGTTTCTGAGAATATAAATCCTGTGTTTGCACAAGAATTCTGCCAGTGCCTGCATGTTTTAGGGCAGTTGGCCCACAATATATATATATATATATATATATATATATATATATATATATACACAGTATATATATTTTATAATTGTCCCAGCTTCTCCTAAGTCACACGGCCCTTTCATTTCAATGGCACATGCACAGAAACCTGTAACTCTCTTTTTGAATATAATCACCTGAATAATCTACAGAAAGCAGCATCACATCCTAGTGCCCGTCTCCTCTATCCACTAAATGCCAGCAGAAGCTTGCAAGCCTATTCTCTATTCAGGAACAGTCAGGAACAGATGGAGTGATTTATTTTAGAACCCAAAAGCAAACTTATTTTTAAACAGTATTCTTAACTAGTTCACGTCCTGTGCGTTAAAAGTCCAGCCTTTTTTTTAAGTTTAGTTTTTTTTTATTTTGGTTTCTTTGTTGCTCTCTGTGATGCCTTTGCCAGGATTTAACCATTTCCTGTCAATGGTGACCAAAGATCAGCTTAAACAAAACCTGGGAATTTGACTTTCAGTCAGAGCTCATGCTCATAACTCATAAAGCTGCACCATGACATGCCCTGATTAGCTCAGCCACAACTCAGAAATTGAACTGAAGAAAGCAGATTTGCTTAGAATACATAAGGTATTTACATATAGTCCAGAATTTTGAGATACTTTGAAATGACTCATTTTACACTATTGCCAAAGGGGGTTAAAGTGGGAGAAAGTCAGTGTGCACCTGAGTCCTTTAAGTCCCACACACCTACACAAAAAATAAAAAAGGCAACTAAGTATTAGTATTATTTCTTTTCTTTTTCTTCCCCTTTCCATCTACCTGAATACTTGCTGCACCGCAATGCTTATGTTCTTAAATTTAGTTAACAAGGCCAGCCAGCCCAAATGTCCAAAACAGGTCACCTCACAGCAAACACTCCAGCTGTCACTTTTTTCTTCAGGCTTCTCCATGGGTGCTGCATCAAGGTTTTTGCTTAAGCTCTACAGCAGTGGTTCTCAACCTTTCTAATGCTGTGACCCTGCAATTCAGTTCCTCATGTTGCGGTGACCCCAAACCAAAAATACCATTTTGTGAGTACTCACCTGTAAAATGGGTATTACAAGTATGTCACACACCCCGCTTCCAAATAGTCATTACACTTGGGATACCGACCTGTAGAGGGCGATCTTTGCAGAGATGACATGAAAAAAAGGAGCCCTTCCCTGTCCATAAATACCTGGGACCTTCCACTCATTCCCCAGTATAAGACAGCAGTAAAGGGACCAGGAAGAGCCAATTACAACAGTACAACAAAAGAGGTTCGCCATAAAAAGGATCCAAGAACCCAAAAAAAGGGCGGGGGAAGCGGGGTGTGTGACATACTTGTAATACCCATTTTACAGGTGAGTACTCACAAAATGGTATTATTCCCAGTATGTCACACACCCCGCTTCCAAATAGTCATTACACTTGGGACATCCAATAGCAGTGTCCACAAAGGGCGGGGATCCAAAACAAGGGAATAATTCACAACTTAGGCGACTGCAGTTTGAAGAACTTCGCGGCCAAAAACAGCGTCCGCTGAGGCCCGCACATCAAACTTGTAAAACTTAGAAAAAGTAAGAACGGAAGACCAAGTAGCAGCCCTGCAAACTTGTTTAACAGAAGCCTGGTGCTGAAAAGCCCAAGAAGCACCAACAGCAAGAGTAGAATGAGTAGTAACACGAAAAAAGGGGGAACCTTCCCCTTGGCAGAATAGGCCCCAATAATGGCCTGGCGTATCCACTCACTAATGGAAGACTTGGCGGGCGCCAAACCCTTCCTAAGCCCGGAGGGCACAACGAAAAAAGCGTCAGTCTTACGGAAAGAAGAAGTAGTCACCAAGTAATACTTCACACAGCGAACCACATCCAAAGAATGCGAAACCCTCTCCTTGTCATCTTAGGACACAAGGGAGGGAGAACAATATCCTGATTTAGATAAAAGCAGAAAACCACTTTAGGAAGGAAATCCGACTTGAAGCGGAAAACAACCTTATCCTGGTGTCTCTCAAAGTAAGGGGTCTGAATGACAAGGCCGCTAATTCAGAGACACGCCGAACTGAGGTGATAGCAACCAAAAAATACCATATTGTGAGCATGGAAAGAGCAACAACCTGCAACAGCTCAAAAGGAGGATCCTGAAGAGCAGAAAGCACCAAATTTAAATCCCACACTGGGAGCAAAGGTTTCCTAGGAGGCCGCACATGCGTAACCCCCTGGAAAAAAAGTTTTAAACCAGAGGATGAAGGGCAAAGGACCCTTGAAAGAAAATCGCCAGGGCAGAGACCTGCCCTTTCAAAGTGCTGAGCTGGAACCCCAAGTCCAGTCCGTTTTGCAGAAATTCCAAAATCTTAGGAATAGAAAAACACCCTACAAGGCAAGGCCCTAGCCTCAGACCAGTCAATATAAGACCACCAAGTCCTATAGTAAATGTTAGAGGAAGACCTCTTCCTAGCCCTAACAAGAGTCTGAATCACAGCATCAGACAGACCTTCCTCCTTTAAGAAGGAGGTTTCAGCAGCCATGCCGTCAAGGCAGCGTTGGTAAATCAGGGTAGCGAAGCTGACCCTGGGAGATAAGAACCGGAAGAAGAGGCAGATAAAAGTGATCTACTGCCAGCCGCACGACGTCTGCGAACCACAGTCGTCTTGGCCACCTTGGAGCCACCAGAATTGCTGGTGCCCTATCTAGAGCTAGCTTGAACACCACCTTGCCCACCATGGAGAATGGGGGGAACAGGTACAGAAAACCCAGAACCCTCCATGCCAGGGACATAGCATCCACTGCCAGGGCCAGATAGGGTAACAGTCTAGTGTATTTAAAACCGACCTTGAGACAAAGGGACCGGAGTACCTTAGAATTGAGAGACCATTCCCCTCGTCGAGAGGAGCTCCTGCTCAGGGAGTCCGCCTCCAACTGTCCAATCGGACTTGAATCGGTAATTCTACAAGAGAAGAGTCAAGCAAAACAGATCAACCAAATGGTCCGTAGTTCCAAGACATTGATGGGGGGTGTGAGCCTCCTGAGGCCCCCCTAACCCCTGGAACTGCCCCCAGCCCGACAGGCTGGTGTCCTTGGTGACCGTTTCCCAACAAGGGACAAGGATCTGCCCTTCAACAGATTGCTTGACACTAACCATCACTGAAGAGACTGCTGAATCCGAGGAGACAGCAGACAAGACTGACCTAATGACAGCGGACACCTGTCCCACCTCGCTAGAAGATGGAGCTGAAGCGTCCTTATGTGAAACTGGACAAAGAGGACCGCCTCGAAGGAAGCCCCCATCAATCCCACAAGTCTCATCCCTAGCCGGATAGATGGGCGAGGGTTGGATAGAAGAAGCCGAATCAGATCAAAAACCAGAAGAACTTTGGACTGAGAAAGGAATACCCTGTCCTGAAGGGTATCCAGAATCATGCCCAGAAACAAAACCTCACTGAACGGGGAGAGAGAGGACTTTGGATGGTTGGTCACCCAGCCGAACCTCTGCAGCGTGGATACCACAACCCCGGTGTCTAGCTCTGCTTGGCAGAGAGAGGAAGCCGTAATGAGAAGGTCATCCAGATAAAGAACAACGTGAATGCCCTGGACTCTGAGGAGGGCATCACCCTCGCCATGACCTTGGAGAACACTCCTGAAGCCGAGGTAAGCCCGAACGGATGGACCACAATTTGAAAAGCTGATCTTCCCCACGAACCTGAGAAATCTCTGGTGTGCCGGGAAGATTGGTACATGCAGATAAGCACCCTTGAGGTCTATGGACATCTGACGAAGTGAATCGACGGCTGAACGCAAGGATTCCATGCGAAACTGAAGGATAAACCGACTGAGGGGCTTCAGATCCAAAATGGGCCGAACGGAGCCATCTTTCTTGGGCACCGTGAATAGACTGGAATAGAAGCCCAGGTCTCTTTCCGAGGGGGCCACTGGGACAGCCATGACCAGTAGATTTCTTACTGCCGCCCGGAGCCCCTGTGCGGCCAGGGGAACCCGAAGGCACCCGAGACCTGAAGAATCTGGAGCGGGACTACGTTGCTTGTTACGGTGAAGTAACTTCCCTGCTTTCGTGACTCGAAATCAGCCGCCCACTGGCACAACCAACCCGCCGAAAAGCCACAAGCAAGGCCGAGGTTATGCATAACCATTGCAGGGGCCTTGAACCCATGACCCGGAGAATAAGGGCATCATCCAGGGCGGCTAGCACAAAAGACATGAATAATTCACACCGCTAAAGAGCGTCGAACTCTTCACTAGTCAGGTCAAGCCTAGAAGTACTCAACAGGTCTCTAACAACAGACCTGGTAGCCACCGCTGTAAGCGCCGAAGCACAAACAGGCAGTAAGGCTGAACCGACATTAGTAAAAGCGTGGCAAGCCATCTGATCAATGCGTTTGTCCTCACCATCCATAAGAGTGGTAGAGTCAGGAGAATGCAATGGAAGAATAAAATAACCCAAGCACCAGGGCATCAACCCCAGAAGGGGAAGAAAGTCAGGCTGGTGAGCGCCTCTAATAGCGTCATGTAGAGCCACATTTAGTATCACGGGTGGCTCAGTGTATAGCGCTGGCACACTAGGTTCAGTAGCCTCATGTAGCATGTGTCGCTCAGTAGCACTCTCCCGTATATTTCAATTGTGTTTCATTTGGTTGTGTTTAAATAGCGTGATGCTAAAGTAAACTGAAAAAATTATGGGACAAATCATTGTGTGTCTGGAAGCCGAGTGGGCCTCCCCATTCCTAAAGAATAATACAAACGAAAATGCTTTTGATTTGGGAATTGCAAGCGCGGCTTAGGAGTCTCAAAGAACTTCCCCATCTGCGGAGGAACCTCCTCTGGGGGAGAAATCGCCAGAACTTCAAAAAAGGTGAGCTGGGACCTTCGGGGTGTCCACAGCATCCCCCTGCCCCTGCTCAATATCAGCACCAATAATTGTTGATCATCGGAACCATCAGATTCCTCAAATAATTCCCCCTCTACTGGCGGGGAATAATCAGACCAATTGAGTAAACCATAAACATTAAACTCAAAAGCCGGTGCGGCTGGAGACAAAAAGTTTTTTTTTTTTTTCTTCTTTAGCCGAGGCCTTTCCGGCCACAGAGCTAGAAATAATTTTCAGAATATTAGCCATCTGGCACACATATCAGATTGCGACTGCCCACCTGTGACAACATCATCTGGGGTACGTATAAGGCGGGGTGGGGTAGGAGAAAAGGCCAGGGCCACAGACCCAGAGGCCTGGGCCCCCAACTGCTGCGTTATGGCCTGCTGAGCACAAGATATGCAAACAAGTACATTATCCCCCACAAGGGATACCCCACAATCCACACACTGCCGGGACTGCCCTGAGAGGAGCCCAAGCCCGGTATCCTGGGAAGCCTCCATATGGTGATCTTTAAGGTAGTCGCAATGACCAGAGGGAATTACGCTGTTAAAGCTACCCGGGATGCCCCTTCAAGTCCCAAGTGGGAGGATTTTTTTTTTTTTTCAAATCCTTTAGGACTACTTAAGGGCAGACGAGATGGAGCATAAGGTCTCCTTCTGCTGTCAACCTTCTATGTTTCTATGTTGTTGGTCTTTAACACATAGAGCCAGGTAACATGAATCCAGGTCCACCTTAAAGTGGAACACAAAACCTGAACATAAGGGCAGGAGGAAATAAGCCAAACATACACGTCACTCAAAACAATACATATATCTGTGTATCTATAAGACAGATTTTCTTCTGTAGACAAAACCCAGCATATCCAGAGTCAAGGCTCCAATGAAGGCTGGACAACAGGCCAGCTGCTCCAGCCACAAGTAATGGCTTAGCAGCAGTTAGGCTTGCACACAAGCGTTGGTGAGGCAGCTCAGCACAGGGGAGTGTTTACAAAGAAACTCCAGCCTGTGCTAATCAAAGTGTTGTCTCTCTAGACAGAGCTGGAGCTAGCTACTGAAAAATACCATATTGTGAATCACAGAGTAAATATATACATAAGAATATATAACACAAGTGGCAAAAACTCACGTGTCCTGATCAACAACCCTCATAGAAGCGAGGAGAGACAGGAAGGAGAGGGCGGGCCAGAAAAAACACCAGTGAAGCCAATATTGCTGAGCTCCCGGCCCTGCCCTCTCCTTAACCACAGATGAGGAGCAGCAGCCTAAACCAGCTGAAAATCAACAATGGCACACACACAAACACTTTTCCCATGTGATTATTTAGCTTTATTATGGGAGGTATTTATGGACAGGGAAGGGCTCCTTTTCTTCATGTCATCTCTGCAAAGATCGCCCTCTACAGGTCGGTATCCCAAGTGTAATGACTATTTGGAAGCGGGGTGTGTGACATACTGGGAATATATAATTTTGGTGGCTACTTCAAAACTGTAATTTTGCTACAGTTATGGTTCGGAATGTAAATACCTGATATGCATTATGTATTCTCATTGCTACAAATCAAACATAATTTAAACATAGTGATTAATCACAAAAACAATATTTAATTATATGTTGAGAAATATTTATTACTAGGTCCAATAAATAACATTTCACCATGGCATAGCATGTGTCGGAAAGTGTAATTTTTCCGCCTCTTATTGAAATTAATAGGAGGCTGCGGCGGATTGTGTGGCAACTCGAGATTCTCTGGAGCTCTCTTCCACAAAATCTGCCGCACTCACAATGAAATCAATAGGAGGCGGATTCAATGCCGGAAGCTGATGATTTCAGCAGTTTCCTCATTCACAATATGGGAAAATAGTGGGAGATATGGGAGATAATTATACATTGGGGAACTGTGTGAACTACATCTTATAATGGTCTCTTATAGTATAAGACCGATGTAGTTCGCACTGTGTAAATGTATGGTGCTTTGTGTAAGTGTAAGCTGCTTTGTGTACTGTGTAATGATTACACACAAAGCACCTTACACTTACACAATATTGTGTGTATGGTGTGTGTACTGTTTTTACATCATTAACCTTTTTTAGACCAGCAGGCTGTCTTGCAGGCTCTCCTGCCTCTCCGCCTCCTAGGCTTCTGTCCTCCGGCGCTTGCTGCGTCCGCCCACTGATGATGTCAGCAAGCCCTGGACACACGTAATGTGCTACTATGGACTGTGGAGCGTTCCACCCCCCCCCCGCTTCCCCTGGCCCTTAGGCCCCGGACAGATGATGCAATCACATCTGCAGGCATTCAGTTTGGAACGCGCATCCATAGCGGCGTGCTTTCCAGTTGAATAGCGCTGCTGCAGACGGTAGCGCGACTTCTCAGCGGCTAAAGCCATCGGAAATATGTATTTTCCGATGGCTTTAGGCGACCCCTGTGTTTTGGTTGTTCGACCCCCGCCGTGGTCCCGACCCACAGGTTGAGAATCGCTGCTCTACAGCCATATAGTATAAACATAACTTTAAAATGGACAAGTAGCATACAAAATGGACTCCCTCAATCTCCTCCCTTCCGTCAAAAGGACATCTTCCCAGTGGAATACTTACCAGGGCTGTAAGTGTCTGCTTCTCCCTGCAGCAGACCAGGGCAATGATATCACAGGAGAAACAATGTCACTGAAGACAAATCTGATTCTCCTTTAGATACAATTATGAAGCAGCATTTTGCATTTGCAGATTTATTCTTTGAAAGCATTAAATCATCTTTGTATACAGCTATGATATAGATGCCACAGAAATGTATGCATGACTAGACACTGGCACCATTTCTGTGCTCGCTGAAACTCATCCATGATTCCAAGACCATTAAAAGAAACTATAAAGCAAACTGACGCCTCTTCTCTACTAAATAAGCCCTAATGCAGCCATTCACTGTAGTATGCTCTAGGTACTTTACATATAGGAAATGCGCGTGAAAATTGTAATGACATTAATATAATTATGATATAGGCTTCAACATGCTCCTCAGGTGTGGCTGGCTGAGTCCTGTAAAAGTCCATTATGACAGGGAAATAATCAGTTGTAGATCAAGTTTGTTATGAAACCTTTACACTGAGCCAAACTCAAGAGCCGCCTTTCAAAACAGGGAAAAAAAAAGAAATCTGCATGTAACACATGGATGGGGCGATAAAAACATTGTAGAAATTAGGGAAACAGAGGGCATGGCTGGAGGCAAGGGCAGATACTATGCAGCCACTCTGTTTTATCAATACACTTATTATTATGGTGGGTTCGTTTTGGCCATAAAAATAATTATAACATACTGTTGTGGTTACAAAAACACAGTCCTCACATAAAGAATTATCCAGCTTCACATGCATACATTTAATAAACAGCCATTCTTCAAACTTTGTTATGTGCTACCCTTTTTCTACCTATGGGTCCCTTTACAAATGGTGGCATTCTCCAAAAGGTTCAATAGATAACACCCTGTAGCTGTCACTAAAAAGTATATCTGAATGTACTCTTTTCTTGTTGTGCCCAGCTTATTTCTTTCTTCAGTTCTGGAACATCCCAAAGCAGAGTGAAGTTTGGGAAGCCACATGGCATAGACGGCACCAATCCTAATAAGGCTCTAGCTGCCCAGACTTTATACACCTCTAACCCATCAGACTGCTACCTGTAAAAGTTTACAATACTTACCTTTGCTTCTTCATACCTTCTAGGCCTGGTCAGCTGAAACATACCCATTTTCCAAGGCACCCAGGAATTCCTTCTGCACTTGTCCACAATTTGCAAGCAAATTGGTGGAAAAGAATTCGAATCCGCCACAGTGACTGGAATCCACCACCCCATTCACTGTGAGAAGTGTGTGGCAGGCAGTGTGAAGTGTGCAGACAAATTCTAAAACTACAGCATAGGACATTACACCTCTTGCTGTGCAGTATAGGGCTACAAGACAGGGAAGCTGTCTCTTTAGTAATATGGAAGGCGGACACTCACTGCACATGGTGGACATGCTGCACGCATGGCGACGATAGTGAGGCAGTGGCAGGGAGAGGAACAAGGCTGCAGCGGAGAGAAAGATGTGTGCACACGTTTGCGGCACTGAGGGAGACGCGCGGCTTGTAGTGTAGAGAGCCAGGAAGAAGGGGGTGGCATGCCTGGAGTACGTACCATAGAGGCGGTCGAGGCAGCTTGGGATGGGCTTACTTGTTCCACGGGCCTGGGGGCAGGTGCCTGCACTGCCTCTATGGAATGTTCACCCCTGCTTGTGTAGGAGAAAGAGTAGTGAAGTAATTGGCAGAATCCTCAGCCGATCACTTCCAGTTTAAGATCAACGGTGCAGGAGACGGTGATAGGCAATGCAAGGAGAGTAAAAAAACAAAAATTAATAAAAAAGGACTTTACTACAAGTGTTTGTTTTTTTTCCCACTTTATGAACTGGTAAAGGGTCCTTGAGACCACTATAGCAGTTCACAGGGCAGGAGGGGCTGGCAAGCCACCTGCTGGCTATTAGGCGAATTGCCATAGCTCCCCGCTCCATTACCTGCATCCCCAAAGACCCGGAGGGGGGGGGGGGAGTGCAGAGAAGCCTGCAGCTATATAGGCTTGGAAGCCTTCAGGGCCAGGGTCTGGCCTCCGCGTCCTGGTCTACCAGCTCCCATAAGCTGGGCCGTTTTTACTGGAGAGGAGGGTACCCTGCTCCAGTTTTTTATGTTTTTTTAAGGGTTTAACTTTTGAGTGCGCATTGTAGTTGTACTTTATATCAGTCTGGGGAGTTTCCTTGGCAGGAATGGGGGTCTACCGATACAATACATATGTGGTGCCTGCCGTAATCACGAAGAATGGGGCTTTTATGCGCAATATGATTTTCTTGAAAAACTTCAATTTTTTATTAAAAAAAACACAGAATTTTTTTCTTTCATATATTTCAACCCAAAAAAAGACATTTCATGTTAAAGTCCAAACTCTATCTAAATTTTCAGGAAAATCACAAAATCACAGTTAAACATACAAAAAGCAAAATGCTGAAAAATGGCCAGGAAGCAGAGGGTAACAAAGTCTCTAAGTAGTGAGGAAGAAAAAGGGTTAAAAAGCTACTGGGCTGAAGCTGGGATGGCGATGAGGAATACTGATATTTGTTCCATCGCTGTTCTAGCTCAGTAGCTCTTTTTGCAGTGAAACTGGAAGGAACCTCATTGGTAGCCAGGTAAATGCAAAAAAAAAGTGCTACATCACATTCATAGTGGGGTTTCTTGAAAAAGAACCAACACCCTACAAGCTGGAAGTATACAGGAAAATATGGGCACCCTGCTGGACTCAAGTGGCAGGTTAAATGGCCCAAGGTTCCAAATCCTATATTCAAGCTCTTCCCAGCAAATGCTTCATAGTCAGCCCAGCTTGATACAACCAGGAAAACATCACCCCAAATGTCTTTTCCACAAATCTCAATGAGAGAACTCTGTACACAGGCCACTTCTACCTGCCGGCCTGGATTCTGATACCAGAACTGCCGGTGAGCAGTTAGCGCTGGGGGAGCAAATGGAAGCTAAGCAGGGAGTCTTGTGCCCCATTGGGCCTATACTAACCTGACGTTTCCCTTTAATGCGCTTTGTAACTCAGTGATACATACTGCACCATAAAAGCTCCCAATTAACATATTCCATTTTTTATCGTTTTTCCCTTTGCAGCTTGACTCAAGTCCTCCAGTCTCTTTATGCAGAAATATTCTGTTGCTTTATTCATTTATTCAAAATGCAGATCACAATCACAGCCTGAATTCCAATGACACATGATAAAACTTGGTGAGAGATGTGCAGCTTTCTAAATATATCTCCCTGATGTGTTATTCACATTTTAAAAAACGTATTGATTTTACAACTCATTATTTTATAAACCTGTTAAAGGTTAGAAACCAGGGAACTCTACTTAGGTCTCCAATGGCAATGTAAGCACATTTAGCTCTCAGAGCGGTGCTTTAAATGTTTCACGGGGCTTCCAAGATGCAACGGCCTCCCAGATACAAATTGCACATAAGCAAAGGCTAGTCACTCGGGGGTTCATTCAGAGTCTCTTTTTCTGCGTTTTTCTGGAGGTCCTGCTACCAAAGAAAAAAATCACACAAAGATGAAAACATTTAACACAAAAATTCTCACAGAAAAAAAGGCTCTGCTGAATCAGACAAGCGGGAAAAATGGACAAGAACGGACATTTTCACACAATAAAAAGTTGTGGAAGGGGCTCTGATCAACCCTTATATGGGACCAGATATATGTTGTGACCAGTTCTCACAAACATCCACATAAAAGCTCCTGTTTAGCATTAGAAATGTAATGGAATGTAATTGGCTAGCTAGCCCAAATCATCGTCTAGTAGGTGTGTGAATTGGCAAAAATCTGACGATACGATACGCGTATGATGATATGATATATCCCAATTCTGTCACAAAGACGATATATATATTTTTTGTGTTGTCAGAAGATGGGAATAGATGGATAAACATACCCGAACTTAATGTGAGAGCACGCTATAGGAGCACAAGGCCTTGTGGCCACCCCTGACGGTAACATGGGCCTAGCAGAAAGCAGGGTAATTTAACCATTTTCCTGGAATGTCCCTTTAAGTGTTAGACTTAGTTTCCCCTTTTTTATTCCTAATAATGTTATTCCTAATGTGTGAGGGTAGTTACAGCGCTATATATATATATATATATATATATATATATATATATATATATATAAAAATACACGTCTGTATATGAAAACATTTCCTGAAAAAAACTGCTCTGCTTTCCACTGTAATTCCACCTTGACTTCAACAAAAATATTTCACTTCACATTCAGTAATTGGATGTCCTGAGAGTAAAAGGTACTACCTCTCTGACTGGATTATAATCATGAAATCATTGCCCATGCAAAAAATCATGCTTCATGCTATGAAAAAGAAGGTAAACACTGGAAGCCAGGTCTGGATTGTAGGGTGGATGGTTAAGCTTCATGAAGCCACATTTCCTAATAGCAGATGTGATTTTTGAGACTTGTGAGCTGGAGCATAGTTGTGAAGCAACTATACACGTGCCAATAACCTTCTTCAGCGTTTCTTTTTGATGCGTCAAGTAATGGCTTCATTGTTGAAACATAGGTGTCTTCAGTAATTGTTGTTTTGTGTGGCATGAAAACTAGTAATAAAACACCTGTTGATTCCATGACCTTTCCAGCTTCCAGTTGGTGAACTGCTCGCTGCATGGACTCTTGTTTGGTTTCAGGGTCATGGTAGTGGATTTATGTGTCTCCTGTAAGAGCTTGAGAATACTTATTCCAAATAACTGTTTTTTTTTTGTTTGCTGAATTTCAGAGAGGGGAGGGATAATGGGAGCTGAAAGGCATCCTGCTTATTATGGTTGGTTTAAATGGGATTTAATGTTCCTCATTTCCTAACAATTTTCTTTTATCACAATAAAATTTAGAAGAAAATGACAAACCTAGCATTTTCATTGCTTCAAGGATGTGCACATGATATCTATAAACAGGAGCAACCAGCAGATGCATAATCCAATAAGCAATGTACAAACGGATTTCGATGAAACTGCAGTGCCAAGTTGTATTTGTTCTGTTAAGGAAGGGGAATACATTACAATGATAGTAATTAAAAGGGTACAAATGGTATAGGTTGGCCTTGTATTGCGATTTACCCACACACCTGCCCAGCTAACATGGCTGGAAAAGGGTTTGTCCGTATCTCATGGTTGCCTATAGCTACCAGATTCTGGCAATCTTTCTAGAATTTGCTATAAACATGGTTACATAACACCTAGGGTGTATATAACCTAAAGCCTTTGATGCAGATAGCTGAGACTCTGCCTGTGGAGTCAGATGCGTAAATCCCATGGGATCAGGTATATAAGGGTTTTAAATACACAATGCTTACATAGAAATTCGGACTGTACTCTCCGCTTAGGAGTCAGAAGCAGCCAACAGCAATGGGCTGTTGGCCAGCCAGTCATTAGGTGGTGTCTGCTAGCCAATAGCACATGGTTTGGTGATGGCAGTAAGCCAATCAGCAGAGAGAGGGAAGAAAATCACGTTTTGGGGGTTAAAAATGGGTGAATCCTGGGAAACAAAGTGACCTGGTATCTCTGGCTGTTGTAAGGAGGTAACTCATTCAAGAGGCTGCTGTGAGGTCAGAATATAGATAAATAGATCACTTAATTGGTTAATTAGTTGCATTAATTTTTTAATTATCTAATAGACCAGATAGATTTTATATCATGCGGTAGTTTATATCTTATCTGACCCCTTACTCACAGCCATCTCAATCCTATGTGATTGAATTAGGACAAATATTCTCTCCCTTTCCACGATCCCACCATTTACATGTCCACCACCCACGAATAGGCAGTGCCTGCTAACCGCATAGTCAACTTTGCAATGTGTGACTGCCATGGAGTGGCGAGTAAAATTTCTTTGAGGTTTCTGTTAGATGGACTGCTAACAAGCCCACATCGAGAGATAGGCTGATGATGATGCATCCAGTCATCTCCCCAGTGACAGGTAGTGAGGGCACGCACTGTAATCGGCCCTGGAACATGCTTTCAGCACTGGAACTTGTAGTCCAAAATGGACGAGCTATGGACCTCAGGACTAGGTTGGTTTGAGGCAGTGGGAGCCGATTTGTCAATTTATTAACATTTCAGGATAAAGCAACATTAGGTTAGATTTATGTAGTAGAGACTGAAATGACACTTTAAAGGCTAGGTGTGATTTAAGAAACAATCATTTTATCTCATGTAGAAAGCTGCAGCTGCCCAAGTCTGTAAACAGATGCAGACATTGCACATTAGGCGCGATTGTTATCAGCATTACATATTCATATGAACATCTGACTTCATCTTTATGACCTTATCATCATTGCAGAAATAATAAACACCCCCTGGACTTTCCAATAAAGGCATGCGTGGAATTTCAGTAAAGCTAAACAAGGGCTTCATTTCACAGCCAGACTAATCAGATGATGAAACTCCCCCCCTCCCCCCCAAGGAAGGCATTGCTACACCGCTACAGGTAGCCAGCCAGTAATCCGCTAATGTATAGCAAGGAAGAGAGAAACATTTACATAAAATTATTCATATGGCACAAGGGATTTAAATCTTTCAAATATCTTTTCATTGTATAAACTCATTTAAGAAACTGTGAAAGACTGGAGCAAATGTTACAGAAACACACATTTTAAAAAATTAGAGACACTAAAATCCAGTGACCCTACCCACCGCGCTGTCAGGGCAGGAAGTTACAAAAAACCCCTGTCCTGGCATCAGCAAATTCCCCTGATGGCCGCACCAAGTATGCACCAAGCGGCATCGCTCGTTGTGCGCTGACCAGAACCAGTCAATCCATTCTTTAGACTGTAAGCTGGTAGCAGCTCTTTTTCCCCTGTTTTATCCTGTTTTCACAACATTCACATAAAACTTTTTTAGCATCTCCTTTGTAATAGTCTAAGTACTGTATTTTTATCTGTCTGCAATCACCGCAATTGTTGCGCTGTAAGACGCACCTAGATATAAAGAGGAACAACGGACCTCAGCACTAGCAGGTCTTCTTAGCCCCCCCCATTGTCATATAGAATACCTTCTTTTGGATGTCGGCATCTTCCAGTTTGCTGACATCCTGCTGTTTTTAGCTTCCCCCTGGCATCTTAGCTGTCTGTGACAGACGTGGGGGAGCTTAGCCACGCGAGGTCTCTGCTGTGCTGCCCCCCCCCCTCCATCTTCGCTAGCTGCTCGGAAATCTTGCTACTTTTGAGTGTGTGTCCTGAGCAGCACATACAATGCACTGCACAGATGCGAGAGCTCGGGGGCGGCACAATGCATTCTGGGACTGAAGAAAAGATGGCACCTTTCTATGGTTAGGACAGAAGTATAGATGAGCACAGAAGTAAGGGAAAAAGACAGGTAAGTTTAAACTGCCAATTGTTTGATCGGATCTTTAAAGGGAATGGAGGATGGATTTTGGGGAGTTTTTGAGAACTCCCCAGACTGTCCAATGTTCCTCTTTAAAGGGATACAGAAGGCAAAGGCAATTGTTACACCATTGTGTCGAGCTACCTTTGGCACTGTCCTAAATGGTTTTCAGTTCTTGAAATGTAAAAGAAATGGCAGAGATGTCAAGGTTTACAGTTTCACCTTCTGATTGCTCCATTGAAATATTCGGGTCTTGGCTCTGTGATGCCGCATAATAATCAGCATTATTAGCAGGGTCTGTAAGACAGACATTCTTCTCACCTTGGCTGCTCTCCCAGTGCCCACATTCTGATGATGTGGAGCTTAAGACCACCAGCTTAGCCCAATTGTTGGTGGTCTATGGCAAAGGAATTTACTAATACCACTACTTGCAGAATCCTCCACAATCCCCCTATAATAAGCATTGTGCGGATCCCCCCCATCCCCCTATACTAAGCAGTATGCAGAATCCCCTTCAACCCCCTTATAACAAGCAGTGAACAGACCTCCCATATAAATCAGTGTGCAGAATCTCCCCAATCTCTTTATAACAGCCACTGTATAGCATCCCCCCTGAATACCCCTATAATAAGTATTGTGCAGAATCCCCTCACTCCCTCACTCCCCCTTTAACAGGCAATGTGGCAGAATCCACCCCAACCTCCCTATAAAAAGCAGTGTACAGGAATCCCCCCATCCCTCTATAACAAGCAGTGTGGCAGGATTCCCACAAAGCCCTATAACAGGCAGTGTAGCAGACCCCCCGTCCAATCCTCACTCTAAGGCAGGGCAGGGGGACAACAAGAAAGACTCCTTAGCTCGCCCGGGATTCATCTATGCCAGTGGTGCATGGGCAGCAGCACAGATTGCACATAGCATGTCCTCCCACAGTCTGTGCACATGCCTGTCCACCACTCAAGTGCATTTTTTTTTTGCTTGTAACAAACTAATATTTCCATGGACCAAGCATTCTCAGGATAATGCTGCATGTGGTAAGTTTTATAATAGACTTTAGAAACCCAATGTTATAATAATCTTTTGCAAGTCCATTTTTCCACTTTGTCGTTCTGCAAGTTATTCAGTACATGGTTAAAAACTGTGGATTGCCTAATCTCCAGTTGAGAGTTCCTATGTACTGATAAGGCTGAATTTAACTAAGGCAATGTACTAAATTAATAACTTTGGTGGATGCTCAGCTTTTGCATACAGGTTATACTTTGTCAGTGTAATCAATGTTAGCAATTTGTTCCATATTCATAGTCATAGCCCTATTTCCAGGTGATTCTGCACAGTATAGACATTTTATTAAGCACGAACATGCCAGCAGAGTTGCTCTTGATTGTCTGTGGCTGGCTCCAACATGTAATAATGGGAAGTGCATGATAATTTTAGGTGAGCTTTCAAGGATACTTAGTCCTCTTCTTCAGATATGATGTTAAATACAAGAAACAGAATTTTTTTTTCACATATAACCAGTGGACAAAAAAGCATCTTATAAAAGCAAGAGTTGAGGAGTTAAACAGGTCAATGGGATCAAGTCATTTACAATTAGACCATACGTTTTTTGGGGCATGAAGAGTCCTAATTTCTGGTTGTGGGGAATTTACGGAACTAGACTCGACAAGTTTAGAGTTAATATGTCATAAAGCTTTGATCAGTCCACTTTGTAACATATTAAATGTGATCATTAATTTGTATTGTCATTCCATTCTCTTTCCCTCTGTGTTTTCCCCAAAAGACAACCACCTTCAGGAGTCAGGACCTCTGAGTGTCCAAAAAGCTTTGCCTTATTTTTTTACTTTTCTACTATTGTCAATGGCTAACACAGAATAGTACATTACTGCTTCAACTACATACATTGAGAGAAAAGCCTCCAAAATGAAGACAGAGGGTGAACCACAAAGAGCTGTCACAGACAAATATGTATAGCGCAAACAGCAGCATGAAAACAAACGAAAAAGAAGACGACGAAGCAGCACTTGGTTCAAACAGAGGGCATTATCGGAGAGGTTACACTAGAATGTATTTTACAGGCTCAGATTCAGGGTCATTTAGAGAATGATGATATGGAAAACCCTGAGGATTCTGCTAACAGGACCAAATTGCGAGACTGTTGGCAGGCCCATGTCAGTAAATCCTAATCTGAAGCTAGAAGACTTGGTAATAACAGACAAGGGTGTCGGATTCAGAGCCTGGTGAGAAAACTCACTTATTTTTTAGGAGAGAAACTGACATTCCCTTTAATTGTCTACCAGGTGTAAATTTTCAGTCCCAAATTAGACAATGAAAGTGAATGACAATTTTCTCTCCTAAAAAAGAAGTGAGTTTTCCCAACCAGGCTCTGAAATGACCAGATACTTTTTTCTTATTGCATCACATCCAGTATCCAGGTCAGGATATTAATCTTTGTGCTTTTCACTGCAGATGTACTTAGGCCAAAATGATTGAATATGAGCGTCTGTAGAAGCGCAGTACAAATCACAAGGTGTAATAGTTGGCTGATCATGCTGCATTTATATCATGCCAGTACACCCCATGGAGTAAACACATCACAACACTGTGCTTCTCAATGAATTCACTTCAGGCATAGACGTTATGTAACAGAACTGATAGGAAAGCTGACAAAGGTGTCTATGTGAGGGTGCCTATGGTTGCTGGGTATGGTTGCCTGCCAGCACATTCCTGATTCTCCCTATATAATTGCCCCTCCCTAAATTATATCTGTGAGCCAGCATGCTATCAGCAGATCATGAAGACACGCGCCCGTCATTCCCCGAGGTCAGCAGCATGGGAGCACAGAACTTAAGACGGCATTCACCAGCAGCACACTGCACACACAATCAATTCATAGCTGAAAAACAACCCATCCACAGTCACCATTACCAAAACCATAAGTATAAATCACCCAAGCATTAACTAAGATTAAACTATACCCAGCGAGGTAAGTCGATGCGGCATCTTTAGACTTTTATTAAAAAAAAAAAAAAAAGACACCCCTTTACTGGAGCAGTTACTAAAACCATCAGAAACATAGTGAATATCCTGGCCTTCTGCCCATACCCAGACATACGGGGGCCCCTTATCAATAACCCAAAAATCCTGCCCATCAGAATAAATCCAAAGGCACAGGAAGAGGCTCCTATAAGAGCTTTCCAGATATGGAAACATATACCACAGGACACTAGTGGTAATACAGGGAGGGACTTCAGAATTCATTCATTCTAATATGTGCACCAGATTAAAAGCTATTTAGGAACCCTTCAGTAAATAATACTAGAACTATGCACATCACTAGGTCCACTTTCCCACTGTTATAACATACTTGCCACCCTTAGTGACACACTTAGTAAAACACTCAGTTAAATCAAATGCAATAAAAAAAATGTGAGAATTACTTAAGAATAAAAATTGACTTGCCTCATCAAGAAAATATATATAGGAAGCTAGACTGGATCAATTCTCTGCCTCTCAAGATCTTCTGTCTCAAAGATATTATATTACAGTAGATTACAATAAAAAAATACCAAAATCTTTATATGCTGGTAGTGTAAGGAATAACAAACAACTCTAAAGCATTTATGATTGGACTGCATATGGCCACCAAACCTGTGGAAAAAAGTAAGGGTCATCATTAGCAAGTTAATAATAAGGAAATAATGATAACCCCAAATACACAACTCTGCATTAACCACCAAATAAAGCTACCAACTATTATTATTTCAGTGCATTTCACAACTGGAGTAAAACTTAGGGTGAAGGGGAAGGGCTAGGGGAGGGGAATATGTCAGGAGAGCAAATCAACCATATAAAAAAAAAAAAAAATCAACCTAAGTTTCTGTTATAAGCATGTTTCCTACTTATGATAAAGAAAATGTTTCTCAGAACTTGTGAGATGACAGCTCTATTAGCTTACAAACCTACTGTCTACCATTGTTTCATTTGAGAAAGACTGGCTGGTGACCAATCCAGTTCACAAGGCAAGCTTGCACAACAGAGGTTGCCTGCAGTCATGGGAATGGAAGCCACACCAGGGAATGAGGCTGCCTAGTCTTGGGATTGCCAAAAAAGGATGCAAAGCATTGCATGATGGGTGACCAGGGGGAAGCCTTTTCCTAGCATGAGGAAAAATGTGTTAACATCTGATGACTAACTGTTTGGCCAAATTTACGTTTGGTGCAAAGCCAACACAGTCCATCACCAAAAACCATACCCATAGTGACGAATGGAGGCCAAATTATGCGTTGTGCCTGTTTTTCTGTAGCTGTACCTAGGGCTTAAGTCAAGATGGAGGGAATTATGAACAGTTGCAAATATTTATTGACTGTGGCCCAAAAACTTCAGGCCTCAAAGAGGACCTGGAATTTCACCTTTTAGCATGACAACAACCCAAAGAATACCTTTATATCAACAAAAGAATGGCTATACCAAAAGAAGATCAAAGTTATGGAATGGCCCAGCCAGAGCCCAGACCTGAATCCAATTGAAAAATCTGTGGGTTGACCTGAATAGGGCTGTACACTGGAGATGTCCTCGTAATCTGACAGATATTTATAGTGCTTTAAGCAAGGGTCACCTTTGCCATCATAAATTCAAAGTGTAATTCAACAGAGCATTAGTTAAAGGATGTGCATATGTATTTATATTACTAATAATATACAGTACATTATCTATAATATTCATAGTAAATATATATACTATTTTTTTACAAAGATGAAAGGCTCTTTTGTGATCTGTTTTCCATTCTTTAGTTATTCTTTAATTGCTACCCTTCCATCCTATTAGCCTTTTGTGTGTTTTAGTTTTAAGTTCACATTTTTTTTACCTTAATAATGTCACAAGGGGGCTGCCATGGATGATAATGTAACATTATACATCTGCCCCTGGAAAAAAGGCCTCTAAATCTCAGAGAGGACCAAATAACCATTAGGTTATCAATTTCCTCACAAGGGGCATCGCTCCTATTGTGCAGCACTATGGTTGTCCAGTGGGTGATGACAAGTCTGCTTTAATATGCCTGATACTGTTGATAGAATTTGGGGACTGGAGAGGGGGGTACATAATGACCTACACACATTATTTTAGATGTATTGCTACAAAGCTTTTTTTGTGTGCGTGTTGGGGAGGGGGTTAAAAAGGCATCAATATGAGTAATTTTCTTATTTAAATCTGTCGCTTATATCCTTCTCACAAAAACCCACATTCTTCTTTTAAAATAAAAAACAACCAAGCCTTTAATTAGTATTTTTAAGAGTGGGGGAGGACAGAGGGTGCCGTACATAAATCCCGACCTAAGCTCACATCAATTCCTTCACTCAACATGCACAAAAATCTCCTGTAGCACTGTACCTACTTTTATCATTTGGAAACTCCGATCCTTCTCCATTGCCTTGGGATTCTAGTTGTTAAAGTGGACCAACACCCAGGGGTGATCGGCCCGGGAATCTTATAGATTCCCGGGCCGATCACCTCCCTCACCATGGGACATCCGAGATCGGGATGTCCCGCAGGGTGAAACCCCCCCAAAACCCCAAAAAAACCTTACCTTATCGTCGGCGGCTGCCGCCTCCCGCGCCCCTCTAGACGTGCGCGCACCCGCGCCGGCCGTTTGTGAATGGCCGGCGCAGGCGTGCGCCCTGTAAGAGTGACGTGCGGGAGGCAGCGGCGGCGTGCTGTCTTGTCCGTCGGCGGGGATTGGACGGCGCGGTCACGTGGGAGCGTGGTGAGGTGAGTTTTTGGGGCTTTCTGGGGGGTTTCATGCAGCGGGATACCCCCAATCGAGGTGCCCCCCCGAAGGGGACCAAAACCCAGGATAGTCAAAATCCTGGGTGTTGGTCCACTTTAAACTGGACTTTCAGCATTGTTTAATGAAAAGCCCAAACTATATCCCAGCATCTAAAATGAATATATTTTAAGTTGCTTACTTATTATTCTTTCCCCCCCTGGGCCACAACTCTGTTCAGGACTCTAGAATACCGGCACTGCCATCTTACCTTAGAAGCAACACATAGGAGATGGGGTTAAAAATGCAGGGGGGTGTAATAGCTGTGTTCTGCACAGACAGAGCAGTGCTGGGTCAGGAATACAGCAATCCCAGAATGCAGAGCGGCACAGTCAGAAGACACTTCCTGTCTGCAGGAAGCCTGAGACTCCATAAGCTGCCATCTTGAATGTTTAGAAGCTCAGTAAATGCACTAGGTGCAGGAAGATGATTTTTATTGTGGGCAATCTGTATGTACAGGGTAGGGGAAACCTACAAGATAGGCTCTTATTCAGGGTGAAGGTCCAGTTCAAACAGAAACATCAGACTAGCATTCCCATTATTAAAAAAAACTCCCAAATGCCAATATTTTGGCTAATTTCACACAAGCTCCCCCTCTTTGCATGTCCGCCATCAGCAGGACAGCCCCATCTTGTCCCCTTCTTTCCTGTCCTGCGCAGGTATGATGTAAGCACTGCTTAATAGTTACGAGCTTAATAGAGACACATCAGTCAAGCAAAAGTGGTGCAAAGAGAGGTGTGGACTTGCACTCCGAATGGGATAGGAAAGCATGTCAGCCCTTTAGGCCACACAAAAAATGGCACAATGATAAAAATCCATATAAATTTGCTGGATGGCGGGAGCAGAGGTCACTTATACCCTTGGCAACAAGAAATATCCTGCCAGGCTTGTTTTTCTTTCTTTGAATGGAAGGAAAAGGACATCTGGGGTGACAGGCTCTGCCACCCCGATAGACCTTTTATTCCTACCATGAGAGAATAAACCACAAGCTGGGCAGGAGTTTTATTCAGTTTGGGTGTATAAGTGACCCCTCAACTCTTTAGCCGATGTGTTTATATGGATTTTTAATATTGCACAATTTCGTAATAGTGCTTCTTTAACTGCCATGATGTAGTCTACTTTGGAGACGTTTTAAATCAGATCTCATCATAGAACTGTTGTGGGACAAGGCTCTGTAGCCTATATGCTGCTATTCCTGCATCATGTTGCCCACCGTTCTACCTGGTGCTCACACTCTGGTCCTAAGTGGTGAAATTGGAATCTAGGAATAGATGCCTATAGAATCCATTAGGCCACGTAGTCTTGACTTGCAATTTAACACACAAATCTTGGAATCCAGAAGGTGGAGGTGCAGATCCAGCAAGGAGATTACAGTACAAGCATTGACCCTGATCTGTGGTGGATTAAGTATGATTAATGTGGACTTTTGCTTTAGAACTTCCTCCATCTTTTATTATAAGACTAAATAACTGCAGGGCAACAGGGCAGGCAGCTGCAAAAAACACAGGACTTAAAGTTACTAGCCCCCTGGATACCATGTGTTTATGTGTGCCCAATAACTCAATGATTTGATGGTTTCCTCATTCATGCCTTAGTATTTTGTACATTAGACACACAGGGGTATAAGTACAATTCTCCTGGATAGCTGGCTCACTATTATTATTATTGCTTCTGCTTGTTAGGTGTTGTAAATTAGCACATATGGCTGCATTTTTTGTACTTGACATGAATAAGTAATTTTGTGTACTATGGACACATTCTCCAAACATTACTAGAACCCAGGGGTGCCTGGTGCCTACAAATTGGTTAGAATATCACTTGGTCTTTTTATGGGTTTGTCTCATGTAAATTACTAGTGCAATAATAACGCATAACTATAATGTATCATTACATTTGTGTGTTTTGGTGATTTCTCTGGTTATTGATGTGCGGTTGTCCGCTCTTAGTGTATAAGGAATGTGAACCATAGCTGCGGTTTAGTTGCCAGACTTTCTCCAGGCGAGGTGCGAGTTTTATCTAATGTCAGTATAAAAAACATTCACAACAAATCTGAAAAACCTCTCCACATTTCAATAAATACACCACAAGTTGTGTTTTACAAAATGTATTGAAGAGCGAAAAATATTCTAGGCGTCTGTCTTTTAGGAGGGGCACCTTTTTTAACTGGACTACAATATAAAGAGTCTGTTCAGGCAAAACGCAAAGAAACTCATCTTTACCCTTTGTCCTACACAGCACCTCCATCCGAGTCTGGTGTTCAGGCTCACTGGTAGATTTGGAGATGAATGGCTGCCTCCTGTGCCAGTCACAGGCCTTAGTACCCCCTCCTTAGGAAATGCATAGAGTTGACGTGCTGAAGTGACTGTGTTGGAGGGGAGGGGGTGCACTCAACATGACAAGCAGTTGGGCATGGATACCATAGGACTCAATCAGAAAGTTTTATACTACAAGGATGGAAGTGCTGTGGGGGACAAAGAGCTCCCACTGTTGCTTTCGCTACCTTCCTGGTTCCTTAATCTGCTTCTGCTGGAATTGTTAAAGCAAAACACAAACCCAGCAGCATCCCCGCCTAGAATCTATAAGATATCCGGGCTGGCTGCTGGCCTTTCCCAGGGCTGTCCCACTGTGTGAACCCCCCCCCCCCCCCCCCCCAGTTTGTCCACAAAAACTGACCTTACCACACTCCAACAGCACACGCGCGGGCTGTGACTACTTCATTCGGTAGTCCATGGATATGGTCCATGGATACGTATGGTCCATGGATACGGTAGCGCACACTCTCCATTCAAGTCAATGAGAGCCGCTTGCAGAATGATGTAGTCACAGCAGGCAGCTCTCATTGGACTAGAGCCTGCACATACACCATTGAAGCCTGGAGAGGTGAGTTTTCCTGGTCGAATGAGGAGATAAATAAAACAAATATAACCCTTGAATCTAACACATTTCTTGGATGTTCCTGCTGATGTATTTGTAGGTGATCATCCCTGCTCTATGCATGCTCCAAACAACCCAATAACTAGAATGGTATCTGGGAGAGTTCACAGAGCTGGGCTGGAGATGTATCTTTTTGTAGCCTCTCTGGCTTTGTCACTGTCTAAAGCCAGAACCAGGGGAGTTATGGGAGTTATTTTTTTTTAATTTAACCTCCTCATCCTGTCTGAGCGCTGGGAAGGGTTCAATATAAAGGCAATTTCCCCTAAGACATCACCTTTTAGCGCTTTGCTTTAAGTGTCTGCATGGATTTTCTTTGAATGCTTTATTTTTTTCAAAATCCAAAAGCATGTTGGAAGAGCGTTCTTTTAGTGTCCCCATCCATGCCCGAGGCATTCGATTGTGAGCTAATTCGAGGCTAGAGAACTGAAGATTAGCAGCTTTTCTATCCTGGTATATTAAAGCCGCAGATATTGATCAATGAGTAACATGGGGACCTTGATATTTCAATAATCTAAAATACAGCTATTCACAGCTCAACTGCAGGCAGCCATCAGTATTCACCTAACAGAGCTTTCATACATCCGCTAAAGTAACACTCAATGACTACCTGTCACAGACCCGAAAAAAAAAACTCTGTCTACTGAAAAAAAAGGCACTTGGGAAGCTATTTTCCCATCTGTCTCTGACACTGCAGAGGGTGGCATAATCTCTATATACCTAGTTCATACCCAACATTCACAGTGCAAAAAATGAGGAATCAGTTAAAGGGTAAAGCCTACAGAAACACATTGCTTAAAATGAAGATAAAGAACTGGCTGCTATTGCACTTGTGTATGTTCCATTCCTCTGCTGCTTCTTTACTAAACATACCCAAAATATATATACACAATACATTGCATCTGCCATCTTGTTCTGTGAACTGCAGCCAAGGGCAACAAAATGAACCTGGATGTTTTTGTGTGTTTCTGATATAGAGTGCATAGGGTGAATATATGGCTGACACTACACAAATAAAAAGCAAGCTCCATTACACAAAAGCATAAAAAGGTGCTTGATGTACCTATAAGAGGCTTATCCTTACTCAGGGCCAGATTAACCAATCCCAGGGTCCTGGGGCCTCCATCCCGTTTTAACCAGTGCAGCTAAAAAAGTCCCTGTTCATGGATACACTAACTTTCTCCCATCCTTTCCCCCTAGGGAAAGCATTTCAAGATCTCTGATATATGTAAATACATATGTATTGTAAGTGAAATCAGTTTCTTTGCTTTAATTTCTGGGTCGTGTCTGACCTGGGAAGGGCATGTTATGGCGCAGCTTTAGGAGTCTTGTGCATGCTCTGCTGTGGTCAGACAGCTGTGTCACTACTATGGCTTGCCATGGTCACTTGTGCTGAGAGCTCCAAGTGGCTGTTAGACCACATTTTTGCGAAGTCCTGGAGGAATAGAATTGAAAGAAGGGGCAAACTTTGAAGCTCTGCTACCTCTTCTACTTGGCACAGCAGGAAATGGAAGAGAGTCACATGGGACAGGCATAGGGAAGCTGCTTGCTGCATTATTATTGTCACTGGGTTTACAGTACCTTTATTCCAAAATTACTTATAGGGGGCCTTCGCTAGACTTTCTGCACAGGAGCACCAACCAATTAATCCAGTCCTTTCTTTACAGTTATTGTAGATCAACTAGTGAGGCAATTGCTGGTATAAGCAGCAGGCAATAAAATCAGATTTCAGGTATAGATTTGAGTATTGGATGACAGGATACGGACGAGACCACAAAATCTTTCGTTATGATTCAGGGTTGTTTTTGGACAAACCTTGGCACTAATCAAAGTTAGAAGTGGGGACCCAAATTCTGTCTTCACTAACTGACATTGCATATGTACCCACGCCATATTTCTATAAGGAGCCAGCTCCTGGCTTCCCCTGGGTCATGGATTCCTGTATGCCCTACTGTGTGAAGCCCCCTCACGGGTCACCGAAAAATTCACCTTTGGCCTGGCTCCCATGCACTGGAAATATCAGTGGTCCCATCCCCAGCATTACTGGGCTGAGATGTTCTCTCGCGCTCAGCCATTCAGGTATGCGAATTATAAAAGGGCATCCTCATCTAAAGAGAAACTGGGGATGCTCCAGCTAACTATTGCCAAGCTCCATGTCTCAACAGTGCAGTATGGGTGCATATTAATTCTGATTGCGCAAGAGCCCCTGTCTGTGCCACAGGACCAGGAAAAGGTAAGTTTTTATTGGCAATCTGGGGGGTTCTACTTAGCGGGGTACCCCAAATCGGAAATGGCAACGCTCAAAACCTGGGATAGTGAAAATCTTGGGTTTTGTTATGTTTTTTATGATGTCCATTACTCTATCCACCCCCCAACTAGCAACACTTAATGTTATATATAATAGGTTTAGATACACTTTTTGGGCTTGAGCTTTCAACAGGTAGGTTCCAAAAAAAGGTACATGGTAGGGGACTTTACATTAAGCATCCAACGCTCAGACACAGTATAAAGGGAAGGTCTACTTTGGAGATTTGACCCCAGATCAAAACAGTTTAAAGAGGAGCAACCAGCAGCCTATAGTTTAATGGGCCTCTAGGACTGGTGGTCGCCCCCTTTGTGGGACATCCTGATTTGGGTTGCCCCAAAATCTCTCCTGCTGCTGCATTCTCTAGGACACTGTTTCTCAACATGCAGTACATGTACCCCAAGGGGTACTCTGAGAAGTTCAGGGGTGCACTTACATGGGGTACTTGACAGGTCTGGTATATAATTTTAACAGCAAAACATTCTTCTTTATTTGAAAGTGCTTTGATGCCTGTGAGATACTTTTTTTGGTAATATTTCTAATTGATCTCATCCTTGGGGGTACTTGGTTGTAACTTCCTGTCACTAGGGAGTACTTGGAGTAAAAAAAAGGTTGAGAACAACTGCTCTAAGAGGCTTGCCGCTCTCCTTCCGTTCATTATTCTAAACGGCAAATTATTATGCACAGCATAGAATACTGATTGAAGGAGAACCTCAGCATGTGCTGCAGAATTGTGGAAAAGGTAAGCATAGCAGGGGTTTTGAATGGACAATGGGGGATGCCAACTCGGGATGCCCCCTGAGATGAGGTACAAAACCCAAGAAAATTCTGAGTTTTGTTCCTCTTTAAGCTGCATAGCTCAGCTCGCACTCTCCTGGGTGTCACTAGTACTGCGATCTTGATGCCAGCTCTCTTATTTCACTGTGAGTGAGACTACAACTATGGTGGCCCCTGGGAAAGAGAGAGACCGCATGAGAGCAGAGCCATGGAGCCCAATTAAGAAGTCCAAAGTGGACATTAAATAGAATTTAGTTAAAATGAAAGGTATTTGCAGACACAGTCAAAGCTTGTTGCCATTGCATCATGTGGGGCTTAGAAGAAACAAGACACAAATGAGCAGCCAGCTTAAATCCCTATCAAGGCAAAGGTTAACCTCCTGCCTTATCCCCTGTGGAAACAGTGTAAAATGAGCCATCTCAAAGCAACTCAAAATTTTGGATCTTACGTAAATACATGATGTATTCTAAGTAAAGACGCTGGCTTTGCTTCGCTTCATGTGGCTAAGCAGTGGAGGGCATGTCATGGTGCAGCTTTAAGAATCATATGCATGCTTTGCTGTGGTCAGAGACAGCTGTGGGATCACTGTGGCTTGCCGTACTTACTTCTTCTGAGAGCACCAAGTGACAGAATGGGAGCTGGACCCTTTTTTTGGTGTGGTCTTGGAGAAATGGAATAGAAAGGAGGGAAAACTTTGGAGTTGCAGCTACAGCTTCCACCCACCACTGCAGGAAATGGAGGAGATGCACATGGGACAGGCATATAGTGAACTCGTTACTACCTTATTATTACTGTTGCCTTGACTGGACACCCACTTTTTTGGTCTAAGGGCAGCATTGTATTATTATTCCACCTCAAGGGCCACAACAAAATCTAAGAGAGAAAACACAAGCAGCTTACGGCAGGAAAGCCATTACCCTAAAGCATTGTATATGTTTTTTATTGGATAAGCAGATGTGCACACTACCAAACTGTTAGAGGGGTTAAATGGGCCCCCCCCCCTCCTTTTCCAAATACCACGGAAGCTCCAACATGGTCCAACCTCGCCCAGTCAAAACCCAAATATACATCAATAAAACATATTACATTTATTACAAATATTATTCATAAAACAATATATTTAGACACCAAAATGTGCCTTATCCTAATTTGATTACATACACTTGAGACAGTGTCTCTCACAATTGATGTCTACATACAATAATATTCCATAACATAAGATTCAATGCGGCGCCTTATCTTATACTTGGCTTAGGGCAAACTAGTTTCGCCTGTCAATAGGCTTCCTCAGTGCCCCACACAGAGATCTTATTATATTAAATGATTATTGTAGTACTGGAAGCGGCCCCTAATCCCTGGGTTCAATCTGCCTTTCTTTATGCATATGCAAAATGACTGGGTGGTTCGGTGATCCATGAGCTTGTGTCATGGCCGGCGACAGGAGATAGGAGGGAGGGGACGCTTTTCTTTCGTCCCCTCTCATGCCGCTCATGCTGCATACATTAAAGAGACAGATGTCACCCATATACATAGCCGCTGGGACCCCCTCCTACATTTCTTAGGATACATCGCATACAAGCTCATGGCTCACCGAACCACCCAGTCATTTTGCATATGCATAAAGAAAGGCAGAAAGGTCTACACAAACCCACATTCAGTTTTGTATTCTAAGCAGATGTGGCCAGACGTGAGATGGGAAGAAGAAGTGTTGAGGTGAGCCAGGAAAAGGAGAGTAGTGGTAGGTAGAGGTGAGGAGGGTTAAAAAGAATTGGGCAAGACATGATGCAGGAAAGGTGGAAGTGGGCAGAATTGTACAAGAGAAAAAGGTCAGGTGGGGTAACGTGAGGCCGGAAGTAGTGGGCAAGAGGTCAGATGGAAAAAGGCAAGATGGGCCAATTGGGCAAATTAGAGTTGGGCTGAGGTGAGGGATGAAGTAGTGGGCGGAAGATAGGTGGAAAGTTGTAGACAAGGGGTGAGGTGAAAAGTAGTGGGAAAGAGGTGAGGTGGGAAAAGGCAAGGTGGACTGATGTGATGTGGGAAGAAATGGGTTGCGGTGATATTGGCTGAGGTGGTAAGAGGCAAGATAAGTAGAGGTAAGGCAGAGGTAAGTAAAGATAGGCCGATGTTCCGGGGTCACAGGCTGTGCATCTCTGTTTTAAGGCGTAACACCGATCCAAAAACCAGTTTACAGATGTAGAAATGATGTGAGTATTTTAAATGACACATCGCGCGCGCGCACACATACACAAAAAACTTGCCAAAGGAATCTGCTTTCTTTTCCCTTCCCCCACAAAGATAACATTCAGGAGCAGGGCTCTAATGCCGATCAAGTAACACAGTGAGATTGGAGTTCATGTGGCAGCTGTACACTTATTTGATTTAAAGTCATGACATGTGAAAGGCTCAGCCTGGCCATAAACTCCATTTAATCTCTTAGCTTTTGGATTGGATGGCGGCACACCGACATTAGCAGTCATTTAAGCAGGATCAGTGAAATCTGACAGTACCCTACACAGATGACAATCAACACAAAGAAACAGGGGAAAGCGGTCAGGAGAGCAGCTTTTAACTGCTAGGAAATAAATTGAGGTCTCGTCTACAAAAGCAAGTCAGGTTCTGGGAAAAATTGGCATTTCAAATTCCGCTGGATTTTAGGGGCATCGATACAGCAGTTGTAGATGACTTCCTTCCTAGAAAAGGTCCATTATTCAGACGCATGCATGACAACCACCATTCCAATTAGAACAGGAAGGCTTTTGTGCAGAAATAAAGACAAAATTCAGAAGGGCAATATTTCTAAGCTTGGAACAAAAAAAGTGGAGCAGTTGCCCACAGTAACTAATTAGGCTTAATCAACTGAACAAGATGAGAAATCTCATTATATAACTGTTTAAATTCCAGTTTAGATCCAGTTTCCTTTACAGCAGCATCAATAAATATAGCCCCAGGGCAGTAAACTGACCATCCAACTAGCCCCCAACCTGCACCTGGATTTTAAACATGAGAAATTCACCCTTTGGGCTGAGGGACACAAGTCACTTCCAGTGCCCCTAGAGGGTATTTATTTCTTCAGCTACCTGAGTTGCAGTTAAACCTGACCTTCAGCATGATTTAATGAAAAGCCAAAACCCTTAAAAACCCCCAGCATCTAAGATTATTATATTTTAAGTTTTTAGTCACTTACTTATTATTCTTTCCACCACTGGGCAGCAACTCTGTTCAGGACTCTAGGATACGGGCGCCGCCATCTTGACTCAGAAGCATCACACATACTGAGGAGAGGCGAGCGTGATAAAGTGAAGGGGGTGGGGTATAGCTGTGATTTGCACAGACAGGGCAAAGCTGGGGTCAGGAAAAGGTCAGCAATCCCAGAATGCAGAGCGACACAGTCAGAAGACACTTCCTGTTTGCAGGCTGCCTGATGCTCCATGAGTCACCATCTTGGATGTTTAAAGGCTCATAACATGCAGTAGATGTAGGTAGGATTATTTTAAATGTGAGCAATCTGTATGTACACTCCACTCCTGGACCCCCTTGCTGAAGAGTCGAACAAGAAAGCATGCTTTAGGGCAGGGGTACTCAACCACTTCTTGTAAAGGTCCATTTACAAACATCTGGTGAGAAGCAAAGGTCCGGGGGATAGATAGTTAGAAATCAGCGCACTGGGGGGGGGGGGGCACCCCAATAATCCTATTGGGCAATGGGGAAAAACAGCCTTTTTTGGGGATCCCACAGAACAGACATCTCTGGCCTGTGGTGCACTGCTTTTGGCCCCCTGTGAATTCTGTGCAGGCCATGTACAGGGGTGGACAAGGGCCCAAACTGTTACTGGCAATGAGGTCTGATAATAAGGATGGACAGACAGAGCTAGAGAAGAGGGATGAATGAGAAAGGAGCTGTAAGAAAGAGGGATGGATAGACAGAACAGGAAGGGCAGGGAGGGATGGAGAGAGAGCTGGGAGAAGGGATCGTTGGGAAGAACTAGAAGGACAGGAATGGATGGGCAGAGCTGGGAAGGTAGATGGCCAGAGCTGGAAGAAACAGTAATAGATGGGCAAAGCTGTGAGGACAGGAATGGATTAGGCACAGAGACTGGACTGGATGGGGCAGAGCTGAGGGGACAGGAATTGGATGGGCAAAGCTGGAAGGACAGAAATGTATAGGGCATTGAGCCCGGGTTGGATGGGGCAGGGCTGTGCCATGTCATGACACTGGCAGGGAGACTATGCAGAACATCGCTGATCAAGTAAAGGGGGCAGTGCTGAGTATGGCAACACAGAGGCAACTGAGTGCTCTCAGGGCATGGGTCTTTAAATCTGGAGCCAAGGTCTGCATTCGGACCCCGATCCACCAGTTGAGCACCGCTGCATTAGGGAGTGCTGTATAGACTGGTAAAGCAATTCTGTCCCCTATCTGTTGGCTTTAAAGCAGACTTTGCATTAAATATCTCCAGCTGAATTTTTCTGTAAGTACTATTGCAGAGTATCAGACAAGCATATCTGGCGCCTGCTTGTTTTCCTCTAGTACTACCTGTTTGTCTGCAGTGCAGCAGCCACATCATGGTACTCCCTCAATATATGACCACCTCTCATCTCAGTATTACATTGCGGGAGAACCATATGGATGAAAACAAAGCTTATAGATCTCCAGGCCCTCCTGAGTAAACACTATATGAAGGGTATGAAAAAAAAAATCACTCACCTCAGCCTGATCTCACACCAGGAGCTCAGCCTGAGCAGCTCCACTGATGGAACTGCTATACAGTATGAATGACTGCTTAGTCAGCCAATCACTGCAATGGCAAAGTCGCTGCTGCTGCTTCAGTGACTGGTAGACTAACAGTGACACAGGATTTCTGCAGCAACCACTGCTGTGGATCGGGTGTCCGGTACACACATTCCACAGTGCAGTGCAGTGAAAGTCCATTGCAATTGGTCTTTACTTACCTTTCCTTTGGTCCACTGTAGTCCAGGGTGCCGCAGCCAGGCTGTTCCTCTATCTGCCCTGGAGAGCTGGGTAAGCAGACCACACTGTGTCTATACAGACATCATCAGCAGGCCACAGCGCAGCGTGATCTCTTCCCCTGATCCCTAGAGCAGGCATTGAATATTCCTAGGTACTGTGGATTGATGCAATGGCAGTAAAGTATCAAGTTAAAATAAAATAGGGCACAAAAACTTCTTTGGCATGCAACATCTGTTGTTTCTACAAAAAAAAGGAGTGCTGTTATATTTAGCCAAGTTACATTTCTGGGGTTTTGTTGCCAAAGCCTGGGATACCTGGGGGATACCTGCAATGCGATTCAAGCTACGACATTTAGGCTCAATCACAGGGCTGCTCCTGATCAGACCAATCAAAAGGTTGAGCAGCAGCTTCCTGAACACATTGCAGCAAAGTTTTTGGACATGCTGGGTGTAAATACAGGTTATGAGAGGGATCATAGAGGTACAATATAAATATTGCATGGCCAGGTCCCGAGGTACAGATGAGGGCTGACAGCTGTGGGAGTGGGACCAACACCCTCCCGGATCGTATGGATTCCCGGGTCAATGTGATCCCATTCAAAATCGGGATGCCCCGCTCTGTGAAACCCCCCAGGACGCCCGCAAACCTTACCTTGATCCCGATCCAACGGTGCATGCACGGGCCGAAGACACATCTTGCGCTTCTCTCTAGCAGGGCGCATGCCCGCGCCGGCCATTTGTGAGTCTGGCGCGGGCGCGCTCCCTGTTAGAGGGAAGCGCGAGATGCGGCCGCCAGCGTGCTTGGAGCCGCTATGGTTGTACGTTGCTTGGACGCACATACCACAGCGGCTCCGAGCACGCTGATTGGACGAGCGGCCGCGCATGCGCCGTAGGAGCGGGGTGAGGTGAGGTGAGTTTTTTTGCGAGCGATCGGAAGGTTTCACATAGCGATCGGGGTGCCCCGGGGAAGTGGACCCAAGATAGCCAAAATCCTGGGTGTTGGTCCACTTTAATGGAAGGAGCTGCGAACCTCAACAGGCAGAAATCTCCCTTTTAACAATCCCCCAGGGGATCCTTACTCAGGATGTCCTTAAAGTTAAAGATTCTTAGGGAAACAAAATTTAGACATAATGGGGGGCAGGAAATAGCTGTGCACTGTAATAAAGCAAGTCTCCCAATTGGTGGAGGTGTGTCACATGTGACATGTATCACTTGTGTCCAATGGAATGGCGCTCCTATAGGAAAATGTAAGTAAATCCCTAATGCAGGGCTCGCTGACGTCACGAAGAAGTGAATTGGCTTTAGTGGGTTGGCTTACCATCCCTATGATCAGGAACAGGAGTTGCTGGGGAACGTGGAGCTTTAATCCCACTTTATGGAAAGAACACTAAACAAATTTCTCCTACAGCTCTGCACCCGGTTCTCGCACGCGTCATTATTTGAATGGAAACACTCACCTCACTGATTTCAATGCTGGTCTCATCATCCTGATAGGTAATCCCAAATCCGTCATTCATGATTCCTGACTGGAAGGTGTTTTTTAGCAGTAAGCCTCCTCTGCCTCTACAGCTTCCACATTTCAGAGATTGCTGTTGAGCCCCCCGGCTTCTCCTCCAGAGCAGTGGGCATCCTCTGTTCCAGCCGCCCACAAGAACAACTTTTCCAAGTGTCCGACACTTATAAGCACAGAGATCCGAGCAGCTGAGGAGCCTGCAGAGACCAGGCTTGCTGGGCTAAGACATGCAGAAATTGTAAGCGCACAGCAACAGGACTTGTGATGAGCTGGAGAGGAAAAGCTGAAGTGCACAGTTGGAGCTGGCGTATGGCTGTGCTCGCCTCCAGCCCTGCGCTCACCTCCCCCTGGAAGACCCCTGTGCAAAGTCCACTTGTCCTCTAGACAGAGGAGGGCATACAGAGCCCCCAGAGGGGAAGCGGAGGGGAGTTCAGCTGGCGAGTCCAGGCTGAAGTTTCTGCCTTCTTCCTCGGATGAGAGTGCATGGCTTTGTGATGAAAAACAGCTGTCTGGCTGCTGGCTAGAGAGTGCAGCGGAGGGGCGGCCCTACAATGGTGACACGCTCCTCCACCAGGGGGACAGAGGAAGGGAGGGGGGCAGCGGACACAGCACTTTACAAATTAATGCAGCTTCCTTCAAGTGCATAATGAAACCAACGTGTTGCTACATTAATGTTGCCACTACAAGGTTACAGTTTACTCGGGGCATTTCTGTAGAGCTGTTTGATGAAAGCTTGATCACTGATTAGATGATACATGCTTGGTGGCTAATTAATGGCGGGTAAAAGGGACACAACCACCCACAATCACAACAATGCCTCTTGTTCGGAAAGCTTCTGCATTTTAATATTGTACTCTAAATGTTTAGCCTAACGTGCCATTTCTATGACTTGATAAATGGACCATGCGTTGAGCGAATGATCGTACGACTCACATCGCTGCCTTGAGGAAAGGGCCAGGGGCCCTGAAACGTTGGCACTCTATTAGCGATCAGCTTCTTGTAAACCACGGGTATATTATTATTATTGTTTATTTATATAGCACCATCATCTTCCGTAGCGCTTTACAAAGTAGTAGTTACAGACAGGGTAGAAACATACGGTACATATAATATATCAAATGCAGTTTTACAGAGTTGACAATGGATATTATGAGTACAAGACACAATAGGAGAGAAAGCTCTGCCCTTGCGAGCTTACAGTCTAAAGGTTATATATGCTTTTGCTCTATGACTATCTTTTTGAGATACGCTGGTGTATTATAAACAAGATGTTCATATGTTCATTGTACTTTCTTTGATTGATGATCTGTGCATGTATATGGGACATTGCCTCTTTATTGTGCTTTCCCTATGTACTTGAATGACATTGATGTTATGCTGTTTAATAACATTATAGATTCCTTGACTACATTTCCCATAGCCAGATCATCTACATAACCCTCAGGAGGACCTTAAGTGACACCTCTAGTCATAGTCACATGGTAAATTACTGTGTATACTGGACTTCATTATTAGCCACTATTATAGATTCATACATACTTTATCCATGTTTCAGAAGGTGCACTTCAATCCTGAGGTTATGCATAACTGCTATCAGACTGTAGCTGGTTCCTATGTATCCTTTTTTGTTCTTGGAAAATGATGGTCATTTATTACTGCATATGTTATAATGTGTAAATACACTTTTTTACTTGCAATCTATTACTTATAGTGTGGTGTTCATCCTTTCCATGTTTAGTCCTTAGCGTACGGCGCATATGCTTGTGGACTACTTATGTTCGGATACATTAGATTTGTCGGCTAATTGACTGTTAGCTTGATTATTCGTGATGTCCGATTCGTGGTCAAACAAGAAACGACGAACAGGAAATGTTATGTCAAACCAAACGATACAACGCTCGACTTATGAACTATTTCTCATTCATCACTCAATCACAGTGGCCATTTCCAAGGGTCAGTTCTCAGATTGTGGGCATCTTAGCAATTTTTCACACAAATTAAATCTCAGAAAAAAAAACATTACACAGATTAAAAAAGGTCAGGGTAAGTCATTGCTGCCTCTCACTTTTTGCCTGCTTGCTGCCTGTATTATTGTTAATATTGTTTATTTATAAAGCTCCATCATCTTCTATGGCGCTGTACAAGGTAGAAACAAACAATATACACAGGGTTCTATGGGTCCAATGTAACAGCAAATAAACATTGATACAGGAGTACATTAGGGGTGAGGCCAATGGCGTGACTAAATGTGATGGAGCCCTGTAAAACATCTCAGTCTTTTAACTCAATTGGATGCAGCTATACAACTAGTGACTGAGACATCAAAGACTAAAGGTGAGGACAAATATGATAAACAAGATAGAGGAGCAACAATGATGGGCCCCGGTGTGGTCGAACCCTCTGAAGTTACCCCTGGTGAGGGCCATGTCCTTGTGAGCTTACAGTCTAAAACAGGGGTGCACAACCTTTTTTGGTCTTCGTTATGCATTGGCTTTCACTTTATGGGGCCACAATAAAATGCTATACAGAATGAATGTGGTTTACTGCAGAAAAGTTGTAAACTTAAAACATTATACATGCTTTTATGTTATACAGATGTGGATAGAGGTAAGGCAGGGAGATGTGGGCATGGGTGAGTTGGGAAAAGGTGAGGTGAGTTGGGAAAAGGTGAGGTGGGAAGAGGTGAGCAGAGGTAGATGGAGATGAGATAGGAAGGATTGAGCAGAGGTGTGTAGAGATAGACAGGTGAGATGAGCAGAGGTGGGTAAAGGTAGACAGAGGTGAGATAAGGTGGGAAAAGGCAGACGGAGGTGAGATAAGGTGGGTAGAGACAGACGGAGGTGAGATAACGTGGGTAGAGGTAGACGGAGGTGAGATAAGGTGGGTAGAGGCAGACGGAGGTGAGATAAGGTCGGTAGAGGCAGACGGAGGTGAGATAAGGTGGGTAGAGGCAGACGGAGGTGAGATAAGGTGGGTAGAGGTAGACGGAGGTGAGATAAGGTGGGTAGAGGCAGACGGAGGTGAGATAAGGTGGGTAGAGGTAGACGGAGGTGAGATAAGGTGGGTAGAGGCAGACGGAGGTGAGATAAGGTGGGTAGAGGTAGACGGAGGTGAGATAAGGTGGGTAGAGGTAGACGGAGGTGAGATAAGGTGGGTAGAGGTAAACGGAGGTGAGATAAGGTGGGTAGAGGTAGACGGAGGTGAGATAAGGTGGGTAGAGGTAAACGGAGGTGAGATAAGGTGGGTAGAGGTAGACGGAGGTGAGATAAGGTGGGTAGAGGTAGACGGAGGTGAGATAAGGTGGGTAGAGGTAGACGGAGGTGAGATAAGGTGGGTAGAGGTAGACGGAGGTGAGATAAGGTTAGCAGAAGTGAGAGGTAAAGAAGTGGGCAGGGGTGAGACAGAAAATATCAAGTCTAATACTGAATGGGAAATAAAAAAAAAAGAAAATATGAAGTGAGCCGAGGTCAGACAGAAAAAGGCGAGTAGAGTTAGGGTAGAAGTAGGCAGAGGTGAGGTGCAAAGCAGTGGCCAAAGGTTAGGTGGTAAGAAGTGGGACGAGGAGAGGAGAAAGATGAGGTGGGAAAAAGTGGGCAGGAAAGGTGAGGTGGAAAGAGGACAGGCATGGAGAGGTGAGAGGATCAGAAGTGAGGCAGCTAAAGTTGGGAACTAGCAAGTTGGGCAGAGGGAAGCAGAGGTGGGGTAGAGGTAAGCAGAGATCCCCGGGGGTACAACTGATGGCAATGCAGTATGTACTAAACATGGTGGCAAGTTGAAGGTTTGTTAAGTAGATTGCTCAAGCTAGATGATAAGCTCTTATAGAAAGGTAAGCTTTGAGGGAGCATATGAAGGTTTGGAGAGTGGTGAACTGTGTGAGGGATGATGCATTCCAGAAAAATGGAGCAACGCATGTGAAATCCTGAAGACTAGAATGGTGATTAGGTTTGAGGACGGGAGGATAGCGCAAGCTGCGACTAGTTCTATAAGTGATAAAGTGCAAAAAGGCGCTTGGTTGGTGGGAAGCTTTGTAGGTTTAAGTTAAAAGTTTCATTTTACTACTTTAAGGTATTGGCAGCCAGTGAAGGGATTAACAGAGAGGGGAGGAACTGGAGAAGCGGTGTATACTGAAAGATTCATAAGAAAGTGTGAATGTGCTAATGGTAATTAGCTGTTATCCCACAGTTTAGCAAGCAGGTGGCAACAGCAATCTGAAGTCAATGGCTGGCAGCTTAGCTATTACTGATTAAAGGGACATTCCAGCATTATGCTGCTATCTCCCTGTGCTGGCTTTCAGGGACTGCATCTTCATTCAGCCTGTTTTATATTTCCTAATAGGTCCTAGGGAAGTCTCCCCCTTCTGCTAGGCCTCCTCAGCATCAGAAGATCACTTATCCATGCATGTTTCAACACAATCCCCTCAAAAGTGAATTCATTTTGGGGATATAGAAAGATGAGCCAGCAGAAGGCTTCTAGGGTTTTTTTTAAGGAAAGCAAAGTACTGGAGAAAGGAAGATGCCACCCCTGACAGGCAGCATGGTGCAAGCAGAAAGCAGGCTAATTAACCCTTAATTAATGTACTATTCAGAGTTGCAGGCATGTTTAACCCTATTCACTCTGCATTTCTGTTGCTTCAGTCTATTTGTCCGCATCTGCATCTTTGTCTCTAAACAGACCACTTTGTGGTCTAAACAGAGCTGTATTGCTGATCATTAATATGCACAGCGTATGGCTCTGATTGGATGAGACAAGGCACATGTGCCGTAGGACCGGGGAAAGGTATGTTTGTATGGGCGATCTGGGGGGTTTCACAAAGAAGGGCATCCCAAATGAGGATGCCCCCAGGGCAAGAACACAAAACCCGAGTGTGGTTCCTCTTTTAACTGGTCACCAAGGTTATCGTATCTAAGACTGAAGGGATCCTAAGAAGGAAAGTAGGGGGAGGACATTCTCAGTCCAATGAGAGGGAGGATGGAAGTGGGGGCAGATCACATGTGCCTTGCAGGGTTCGGTTAGGACACCACCAGCATGTTCTTCCTGCGTTTGCACACAATAAATGTTACATGCCATGGCCAGATCTTGCAGACATGTTGAAGTCAGTGTAGTGTAGCATAATAATTCTATGTTATGAGATAGAGCCGGGGAGGGGGGTGCTTGTTGAGTTTCCATCAATATCCCCCAAGGTGCATAAATGGAACCACATGCATAGTTCAAAAGTAGAAATAAGCTGACATAAATAAGCGGAAAATAAATACATCATGCACAGAATCTCTACTGTAATACCCTCAATGGTAATTAAAGCCTTATGGCGGCAGCATTTATAATGGACACAGCATGTACAGAGTTAAGTGGTCTGCTTGCTATGAATGTGTGCTCTACATTTACATTTTATAGCGACTGACCCAAAAACATATTTCAAATGTCCACTGCTTGGAAGCATGCACATAGCCCCCCGCAAACCCCCAAACAGGCCCCTCTCATCTCTCCTGCGCTCCTACCCATGTGAATGCCAGTGGGCAATTGCTGTTTCCAGCTGGGCAATAGCAATTGGCCTCCGTGGGTCTGGGACAAGTCCCCGAAGTGGCAAGGTTGTGCAGAGTAGGGGGCATCACCCCCCAGAGACAAGCAGCAGACTCACACAGGGTGTGGGATCACGCTATTTTCTTCAATCCCCCTTTCCCCCGCTACCCTAACAGGGTGGGCATGCATCCTGCTAGAGCAGGGGTACTCAACCACTTTTTGTATAGGTCCATTAACAGGCATCCCATGAGAGGTGAAGGTCCGGACGGGGGGCTGTCGTGGGGGGTGGATAGTTATAGTGCAGTGTAGTACTTCATATGACAATGCTAGGTATGCTAGGTGCCAGGGAGACTAAGCACTACATCGCTTATCAAGGGGCAGCTGATCAGGGGGCAGCTCTGAGCAACACATAAGCAACTGAGTGCAGGGCTACATGGAAGGGGTCCGAAAATCTGGCACCGAGGTCCGCATTCAGACCCCGGTCCGCCAGTTGAGTACCGCTGTGCTAGAGGGATAGCGGGGATGTGGCCACAGCTGGCGCATGAGCCGTTGGACTGGAAAAGAATGTAATAGTGGGCAATCTTGGGGGTTTCACACAACGGGGCATCCCAGGCTGAACGCCGTGGGTTTTGGTCCACTTAAAAAAAGACCTGCTCCCTGAATCCAACACTATTCTCTGGTGCTCCCGGTGACTACTTGTACAGAGCGGCATCCCCAGCTCTGTGCATGCGCCCACCAGATCATTAACCTAATATCTAGGGACAGCTGGTTCTTGTGTGAAGTCCCCTGGGAATGCCGTAAAACTTACCTTTCCACACACAGCAGGCCTATCTGAAGAGCTGAATCTGGCACAGCTGGAGGAGAGCAGCCAAAGGGATGCCGGCCATATCAGCGGTGTGTTTGTCTCCTGTTTACTCTGAGTGTTCTATGCCACTCATTCATATTCATGGGACATAGAACACACGGATTAGAGGAGAGCCCGCACATGCATCAAGTTCGGGGCTTTCACACAGTGGGACATGATATCAGAGATATTATGAATTATTTTGGTCCACTTTTAATGACCAGTCACCCCTTAATGTAACTATTAAACAACGAAAGTGGTCCCCATCTTTTTCTAGTGAAATTCAGTAAATAAGGCCCCCTTACGAGTATAAAGCAGAACAAATTCCAGGGCATCTGGCCTTCTCCCGGAGCATCCTGAATTGGGGTGCCTCACTGTGTGAGACGCCCCCCAGGTTGCCAGTATTTACTCACCTTGCCTGGTGCAACAGCGCATGCGTGGGCTCTGGTTCGATCAGAGCCATTTGCTTTGCCTATGTAAGCCAGCAAACATCTCTGATGGTTTACAACGGAGAGCAAGAGAGGCTGCATCCCCTGCATGTTCAGGATATGCATGCGCTCCAGTCCTAGTGATTTAAAGTGGGCCAACACCCAGGAATTTGACTATCCTGGGTTTTGGTCCACTTCGGTGGGGCACCCCGAGCAGGTAGGGATTTAGGGGTTTCTCGGGGGTTTCACACAGCGGGGCACCCCCGATCGGGGTGCCCCGCAGTCAGGGAGCTGATCGGTCCGGGAATCTTATAGATTCCCGGGCCGATCATGGGAGGGTGTTGGTCCACTTTAAATAGGCAGGGGATAGGAACACGTGTGCCGCTGAGGATGTGGCCGCTCTTGCATTGAAGCCTATTAAGTCGCTGGCCAAATTACATAGTCACGGCAAAGGCTCTGATTGGACAAGAGCTTGCACATTCTTCATTGGACCGGAAAATAGTGAGTTGCACTGGATGATCTGGGGGTTTCACTCATCCCAATCGGGATGCTCCCAGGGCACAAAAAAAACAGTGATAGTCATATCGACTTTAAATGCAGAGAAGCATCCATCTGCCATCAGTTGAGCACCACAAGACCAAACAGGCAGATATGAAGTGTTTCTTGTCCTGTATATGCAGAAATGCCCTCAAATCAGACATAAACAAGTACTTTACTCATCATCGCATAACCCATGTGTCTTCTCTTCATTTAGCCTCTAGAGGGCGCACTGAGCTTTTCAGTTACAGCAAACAGTGGGTCTCTGCATCATTATCAATAAACCATGAAAATTGTTTTTTTCTTAAAAAATTTAGAATATTTATAATTCATTAAAAATATGCACTGTAAAAAATCAGGATTATCTTTGCTCTTACTCCTCTTAAAGTGGACCTACAATCTCCATGGCATGGGTGGGAACACTAAACTAAGCCTAACACTTACTATTGTAATTGTTAGTCATTTTTTATTAGAGGTGCACTTTAAACCTGAAGAAGGAACTACTGCAACTGTATAAATTTTAATCGGTTACCAGCCGAAATCTTTCAGTCCGGTGGCTTTAGATTTTAACCTGTAAGTCTAGTAACCACCCAGCCACCGCTGGCAGTCGGAGCACCCTTCCAAGATGAACATCTGCCCCTCTGTGTTAGTTACTGCACCCAAAGCACACCCATGTCATTCACTACAATGGAGGGGGTGTTCTAAGCACTACTCCTTAAAGTGGACCTTCACCCTGAATAAGAGTCTATTTTGTATGTTTTCCACATCCTGTACATACAGATTGCCCACATTAAAAAACATCCTACCTGCATCTATTGCGTCTTTTTTAACCTTTTAACATCGAAGATGGTGGCCTGTGAAGTTTCAGCCTGCCTGCAAACAGGAAGTGTCTTCTGAATATGCCGCTCTGCATTCTGGGATTGCTGTCCTTTTCCTGCCCCCAGCTCTGTACTGCCTGTGCGAAGCACAACTATAACCCGCCTCCCTGTACTTTTGCCCCCTCTTATCTCCTCAGTAAGTGATGCTTCTGAGGCAAGATGGTGGCACCCGTATCATAGAGTCCTGAACATAGCTGCAGCCTAGTGGGGGAAAGAATAAGTAAGCGACTAAAAATTCATTATATTAATTTTAGATGCAGCGAAAATGTTTGTTGTCATTTTTCTGGGGGGTGAGGGAATGGATAGAAATTAGAAACACGGGGGGGGGGGGATGTGCTGGATTGTGGGGAGCCTTTTTACCCCCCATTTCCTACCTCAGCATCAGGGGAGGCCGCTGCCCTTTCTTCTGTCCCATTAAAGTTATCATATTCCCAAAAAAGACCTTTATGTAGTCACCTTCTATCCCCAGCCCAGTGCCCCAAAACAGCCTGTGTTCCTTTTTTTTTTTTTTACTAAGGCCTTTGGCCAATATTCATACAAAAGCGAACTGGATGCAGTCGGCCATATTGCTCTTTGGCCAAGCACCCATGCCCTATGACGCTTTCCAGTGATGATATATTCATGATACATTCAGTTACAGTACACACAGCTGAGCAGTGGGGAGAACTTCAACCTAACTGCCGGTTACAGTTTAGTTGTAAATGATTGAATTAGCATAGCGTTGCCATTCGGACATCATTCTGCTTCCTGTTTTATTAAATATTGGGAAAAGGCTTTAGTAAAAAAAAAAAAAAGGCTTTATTCGGACACTGGGCTGGTGCTGGAAGGTGACCACATAAACTTCCTTTCTGGGTATAGGCACACAGAGCAGACAAGATGGAACATCCCACCAGCATTACAAACATTAGTAACAAAATTACATTTTGTCATTAGGCACAAAACTGTAAACGCTACAAAAAGGTCCCTCCCCTCGGTTCTCACTGGCTGATTTATTTTCACACACATCAGTAAGGCAGACACATCCACAACTGTCGACTAGCAATCATTTATTAAGAGGTACAGATGGTACATAATCTGCTGACACAAATATAATTACCAGTCTGACGCTGAGTAAACTGCACTGTATCGTATTCCCCGAGAGGAATGGTCTGTGCCATGTGTCTCGTGTAAACTGTCACCAAAGATCACCCGCCCCGTTAAAATACTGGGTCTCTTATTAGGATAAGTACATGGGACTGCTATAAAATAAGCAGATTCTGCTAAATATTTATCCCTAATGCAAACAGAGATGAGTTTTCCTCATCCCTCGTCTGCTTTTCAATCACAAAGACAGTCTAGTAAGCGTTAGCTGCCCAGTGCGCAGACATGTTAGGCCGCAGGGCAGCCCAGATAAGGGCACATTTTCTTCTTGCTTTACTAAATCCCGCTGATAACATGACAGGTGCCCGCGTAGATATGTTTCTGGCACATGTCAACACCATACAGAACCCTGTCCCCAAATAAATGTTCTAAACAGGAGTTTACATAGCCCTGATGGGGCCCCCAGGACGCAGCAGGCAGGACTTTTTGCGGCCGCGTTTTTTTCCCCTCTTCCTCACTGGAGAGGTGTGAAAAGGACCATAGAGGTGCCATTGATGGATACACCGGACAAGTGTGAATGAGGGCTCTGGCAGCATGCGTCTGTGGGGTCATGTACGGAAGTGGGGGGGCGTGCATGGGGGTGAAGGGGCTGACACTCAATGCCCAGGTCCAGACAGTCAGACAGCACGCGTCTACAGCGGGGGTGGGAGGCAAGGGCAGGAGGGTGTTACCAACGCGGGGGAGTTCCAGAGACACATGCTCACCAGGCTGCCTCTATGGGATGTATAGCCCGGTTGTAAAGACCCACAAAGCACAATGTGAAGGTATATACACATACCAATAAATTACCAAAAAACTTCTTTTTGCAAGATGCCATGGATAAAGTTTTTTTGTCCTCCGGATTTTTTTTAGCTACTCTCACTAAAACAATGGCTAGGGCTGGTAGACAAAGTGCCAAACTAGCCAAAATTGAAAGTGGGGCCCCAATTCTGAAATATTATATTAACAACACCCATATATTAAAGTGGACCAAAACCAAGGATTTTGACTACCCTGGGTCTGTGCTGTGTTAAACCCCCAGGTTCCCTGTTTTTCTTCCTCCCCGTGTGCTCAGTCCCTGTTTTTCTCCCTCTCCTTGTGCTCATTCCCTGTTTTTCTCCCCCCCGTGTGCTCAGTCCCTGTTTTTCTCCCTCTCCTTGTGCTCATTCCCTGTTTTTCTCCCCCCCGTGTGCTCAGTCCCTGTTTTTCTCCCTCTCCTTGTGCTCAGTCCCTGTTTTTCTTCCCCCCCGTGTGCTCAGTCCCTGTTTTTCTCCCTCTCCTTGTGCTCAGTCCCTGTTTTTCTTCCTCCCCGTGTGCTCAGCCCAGACCTTCACATCCCCTGAAATCCTTGTCTATGTGCCCAGTCTCTGCTACACTGACATTCTCCCTCCTGTGCCCAGTCCCTGACATTCTCCTCAGTGCATCTAGTCCCCCAAATCCTTCTATGCGCATCTAATCCTTGACATTATCCTCAGTTTGTCCAGTTATTTTACCCCCACCCCCCATTTGCCCAGTTTCTGACACCCTCCCTCATATGTGCCCGATCTTGGACATCCTCCCCCATGTTCCAAACCCCTACTATTCCCCCCTGTATGCCCAGTTCCTTAGACCCTCCAAGGTGCCCCTTGGCAATGGGAGCCCTGAGCAATTGTCCGGTTTAAAGTTTCTCCAAGTTGTGACCCAGTCACAACTTCTTACAAGGTCAGCAATGCATAACTCAATGCATAATGAAGGTGGTCATGCGCAGGGGCGTAGCTGGGGGGGGCACTTGCCTGGGGCGCAGCAGGTCAGGGGATGCCAAAGGGGGACCTGAGAACAGGTGGGGGCACCATTTCAAATCTTTGCTCTGGGTTACGGAAAGCCTAGCTACTCCTCTGGTCACGCCTTGTGAACTTTCTCAGTGGGTATATAAGGAGATAAGGTCTGTGTTAGTCTGTCTGCACTAGAAACCCTAGTTGCTGGGTAAAACAGGAGATTTATCAGACCTGCAAAAAGGGACAATTATTGGCTTTTGGGACAAGGGTGGAAGTATACAGTCTTTGTGCTGCGGTGGTGATAGTGTATCATGAGTAGACAAATGGCACCCTTGCAAATAAGCAACATGAAAACTAAAGAGCAACCTTATGCCTTTGATTGATTAAGAGGTGAACGTCAGCTATGAAAGTGTACAAGGGCAGACCAACACATTGGAGAAGCTTACAACTAAAACAAGGTATCTACCAGACGTGAAGAGCTCAGCGAACACTATTGCATATGGGGTTCTGAGGCAGAAAGAGGGTCACTGCCTGTCTAACAAAGTTTCAGTTTGCATATCAGTATTTGATCTTTCACTAATTGGCAAGGGTTGACTGCTCCATGTTAGCATGTCAAATAAGAAACAGCAGAGAACAAACACCCTGCAACCATTGCCTGGTGGTGGCATCGTTATGGTCTGGAGAATGTTTCTGTAGCAATATCTGGGCCGACCCATCCATGTGGAAGACACTCTCAAACGATTTGGGCTTAAATCACTCCTTGCAGATTACATATGCCCCTACATGCTGACTGTTTTCCTGGTGGTGAATCTTCCAGCATGACAATACAATGTATCACATAATGTCTGACATTGGTTGGAAGAGTATGACCAAGACTTCCAAGTACTCCCCTTGCCTCATAATTCCCCAGACTTGAAACCTATTGAGCATCCGTAAAACCACCTCCATCATCATGTTCCATGCACCCTCCAGCACACGTGGGATGCACTGCAGTCAGCATGGCTCCAGGTAGCTGTGATAACTTATCAGGAACTCAGTGAGTGAATCCAAGCCCATCTAGTTGCTGTATATGCTGCACATGGTGGTGGCAACTCTGGATATTAGCTGGTGGTGGCAATAATAATCTGAACCGACTGTGTAACATTCGTTCTTCTAGGTCAGTAGTTCTCAACCTTTTTACAGCAAGTACCACCTAGTGACAGGCAATTACCACCAAGGAGGAGATCAATTAGTAATGTTACCAAAATAAGTCGGTCACTTGTATCGCTTTTTGATATAAAAAAGAATGTTTTCCTGTTAAAATAATATACAAGACCTGTTAGACCCGCCTTGTTGGTGCACATTGCCAAGTACCACCTGGGGTACGCGTACAGCAGGTTGAGAATCCGTGTTCTAGGTCATCCAGTGAAAGAGTGAAAAAGAAAGTGCTTTAGCTGATCCAAAGGAAAACAAAGGAAAAAATGAGTATAAAAACAGATCCTTCCCATGTCCCTAGTTGCAACCAGATTACCACCCTTTGGGTTGACAGTGCAAGAAGGATATTCATTTGTGTGTGTGAGGCAGATCACATATTTAAACCGGACCTTCAGCGTGATTTAATGAAAAGCCCAAACTCTTAAAAAACAGTTCCCCAGCATCTAAAATTAATATATTTTAGGATTTTAGTCACTAACTTATTATTCTTTCTCCCACTGTGCTGCAACTCTGTCCAGGAATTTAGGATACGGGCGCCGCCATCTTGACTCAGAAGCATCACACTTACTGAGGAGAGGAGAGTGGGATAAAGTATGGGGGGGGGCGGGTTATAGCTGTGCTTTGCTCAGACAGAGCAGAGCTGGGGTCAAGTAACGGTCAGCAGTCCCAGAATGCAGAGCAGCACAGTCGGGAGGCACTTCCTGTTTGCAGGCTGCCTGATAAGATGGCGGCTTCCATAAGCCGCCATCTTGGATGTTTAAAGGCTCATAACATGCAGTAGATGCAGGTAGGATGATTTTTAATGTGGACAATCTGTATGTACAGGGTGTGGGAAACATATAAGATAGACTCTTATTCAGAGTGAAGGACCGCTTTAAAAAGACACAGAGGATTGACCTAAGGGTAGGTCTGCATTAACATAGTCCTAAATAGGGATAATTCTAGTTTAGGATGCTTTGTGGTGGGCACACATTATAGTATAGGTGCAATTTAGGTCTTGTTTAACCTAGCACGAGTGTCTGACAGTTGCAAGGTGACATTAGTCTCTTGTGCCATATCAGAGTTTTTCAATAATTCTAGTTCTTTCTCACTAATAATCTTACACATTGGAGTCCATTAGGTTTCTATGCAACACGGAGGGAGACAAAAGCAAAAAAACATACCCTTCACCTCCCAATGCTGCTTTCAATAGGGAATGGTCATTAGGGCTGCAGTACCTATTCAAACAAATCTGTTAAGCCAGCGCTACAAAAGCATCTCCATAACAGCATGGCCTGACGGCTGCAATCTGTTAACAATTTTCCGTAGTGTGCCGAGTTCCTTTGATGGCTGAAACTCCCAGTAATCTCACCGTGTTTATGTAATATGATGGATTTCATATCAAGTAGAAGACATCTGGTAAAATTCAATAGATGGAGCCTGTAATCTAACTTTTACTGTATTCACAAAAAAAGGAGACTCTTATTGTGTCTAATAATGAACAAACAGAAAGTACTCACAGATGACTGAATTAAGGAAAGAAACAATATAGACAGATTGATGACAAGTGTAGGACCTAAATACATAAAAGCCATTAAGCATAAACATGTGTAAGCATTCATACTCCCATAGTGAACCATGAGAAATGTGACAAAATATGATCACAGTCCCTTCCCCTTTCTAACCCATCTGAAATAACACATTTCCTCAAATGTAATTATAATTTAAAGCCCAGCCCAGCTTTGGATTAAAGGGGGTGTGTTCTTTCTTCTCGTTTGTTGATTCTGATGAAAAGGGCCCTGCATGACATGGACCAAACATCTTGTGCAATATTAGGGTTGCTGGATTTAAAGCAGAACAAAACCTGCGGTCCTGGAATATAAAAGGCCGCATCCCTTGCAACTTCGAGCTGTGCACACGCTCCTGCCCCAGCCGTTCAGATAGCCTGGGGCAGAAGAGTGCGCGCCGCTGGGGATACACCCACTCTTGCTCCCCAAGTCTACCAGTGCTGAGTGCCAAATGACATAGTCAAGGGGGCTTTCGCACAGTGGGGCACCCCAATTCAGAATGCCCACAAGACAAGGAACAAAACCCAGGATTGATTCCGCTTTAATAATTTGCGTGGTTTAAGCCTTCTCTCAATCTACCATCTTTGTAGCCCACTTTTGTAGCAGTACTTCATGGGAAATGTCTCATGCTATACACACTTTTGTGTCAACAGCAACCTGGCAAATGTTACCAACCAAACCTTCTGTGTCACATATTAAAAAAGAATGGGACCTAGTGCAGAACCTTGAAATCCAGGAATCCAGTGAATAAACCAAACTAAAAGTCAAATTAGGACAATTAGTAATGTTCGCTTATGGGAGCCCCACCTCGAAACACGTAAAAAAGCAAATAAGCAAGGAATAGCAATGATTCCCTGCACATAACAACACAGATGGGTCGCACAAAATCTGATACAGAAGTAGTGGAGATAGGCCCACCCCTTGGTTCTAAAGGACAATAAAAAGTGGTCATGAATAAATAAAATCCAGGGGCTGGGTTACAGAAAAGGGTCTGTATCTCAGGAACAGCAGCTTCCTTCAGCAGCACATCAGGAAGAATCCTCTACATGGCAGGTAAGCAAATAATGGCTTGTTTTTTACAGTTAGACTGAACAATTCCTTTAAAGCGGAAGTCCAATAGAGGAAATCCTACCTACAAAAAAAACTTTTCTTACCAGCAAATCAGTACTGTTCCCCTAGTAATTCTGGCCCTTAGGGCCAAATTGACAAGGTCGAACGGAGCAGCATCCACCGCTTCACATGAATGTACGTAAGGACTGCACACAGACTGGGGGATGCTCCTCTGTGCACTGTCTGTGCGCCCGCTGCATAAGAATGGGGGATGCTCCTCTGTGCACTGTCTATGTGTCTGCCATGTAAGAATGGGGGATGCCACTCTGTGCACTGTCTGTGCGCCCGCTGCGTAAGAATGGGGGATGCCACTCTGTACACTGTCTGTGTGTCCAGCGTGTAAAAATGCCCCCGCCACGTAAGAATGGGGGATACCACTCTGTACACTGTCTGTGTGTCCAGCGTGTAAAAATGCCCCCCGCCGCACAAGAATGGGGGATGTCACTCTGTACACTGTCTGTGTGTCCAGTGTGTAAAAATGCCCCCCGCCGCACAAGAATGGGGGATGTCACTCTGTACACTGTCTGTGTGTCCAGTGTGTAAAAATGCCCCCCGCCGCACAAAAATGGGGGATGCCACTCTGTACACCGTCTGTGTGTGTGTCCAGCGTGTAAAAATGCCCCCCGCCGCACAAGAATGGGGGATGCTACTCTGTACACTGTCTGTGCGTCCAGCGTGTAAAAATGCCCCCCCGCCGCACAAGAATGGGGGATGCCACTCTGTACACTGTCTGTGTGTCCAGCGTGTAAAAATGCCTCCCGCCGCACAAGAATGGGGGATGCCACTCTGTACACTGTCTGTGTGTCCAGCATGTAAAAATGCCCCCCGCCGCACAAGAATGGGGGATGCCACTCTGTACACTGTCTATGTGTCCAGCGTGCATAAATGCCCCTGCCGCGCAAAAATGGGGGATGCCACTCTGTACACTGTCTGTGTCCAGCATGTAAAAATGCCTCCGCCACACAAGAATGGGGGATGCCACTCTGTACACTGTCTGTGTGTCCAGCGTGTAAAAATGCCCCCGCCGCACAAGAATGGGGGATGCCACTCTGTACACTGTCTGTGTGTCCAGCGTGTAAAAATACCCCCCGCCGCACAAGAATGGGGGATGCCACTCTGTACACTGTCTATGTGTCCAGCGTGCATAAATGCCCCTGCCGCGCAAAAATGGGGGATGCCACTCTGTACACTGTCTGTGTCCAGCATGTAAAAATGCCCCCGCCACACAAGAATGGGGGATGCCACTCTGTACACTGTCTGTGTGTCCAGCGTGTAAAAATTCCCCCGCCGCACAAGAATGGGGGATGCCACTCTGTACACTGTCTATGTGTCCAGCGTGTATAAATGCCCCTGCCGCGCAAAAATGGGGGATGCCACTCTGTACACTGTCTGTGTCCAGCATGTAAAAATGCCCCCGCCACACAAGAATGGGGGATGTCACTCTGTACACTGTCTGTGTGTCCAGCGTTTAAAAATGCCCCTACAGCACAAGAATGGGGGATGCCACTCTGTACACTGTCTGTGTGTCCAGCGTGTATAAATGCCCCCGCCACGTAAGAATGGGGGATACCACTCTGTACACTGTCTGTGTGTCCAGCGTGTAAAAATGCCCCCGCCGCACAAGAATGGGGGATACCACTCTGTACACTGTCTGTGTGTCCAGCGTGTAAAAATGCCCCCCGCCGCACAAGAATGGGGGATGTCACTCTGTACACTGTCTGTGTGTCCAGTGTGTAAAAATGCCCCCCGCCGCACAAAAATGGGGGATGCCACTCTGTACACCGTCTGTGTGTGTGTCCAGCGTGTAAAAATGCCCCCGCCGCACAAGAATGGGGGATGCTACTCTGTACACTGTCTGTGCGTCCAGCGTGTAAAAATGCCCCCCCGCCGCACAAGAATGGGGGATGCCACTCTGTACACTGTCTGTGTGTCCAGCATGTAAAAATGCCCCCCGCCGCACAAGAATGGGGGATGCCACTCTGTACACTGTCTATGTGTCCAGCGTGCATAAATGCCCCTGCCGCGCAAAAATGGGGGATGCCACTCTGTACACTGTCTGTGTCCAGCATGTAAAAATGCCTCCGCCACACAAGAATGGGGGATGCCACTCTGTACACTGTCTATGTGTCCAGCGTGTATAAATGCCCCTGCCGCGCAAAAATGGGGGATGCCACTCTGTACACTGTCTGTGTCCAGCATGTAAAAATGCCCCCGCCACACAAGAATGGGGGATGTCACTCTGTACACTGTCTGTGTGTCCAGCGTTTAAAAATGCCCCTACAGCACAAGAATGGGGGATGCCACTCTGTACACTGTCTGTGTGTCCAGCGTGTATAAATGCCCCCGCCACGTAAGAATGGGGGATACCACTCTGTACACTGTCTGTGTGTCCAGCGTGTAAAAATGCCCCCGCCGCACAAGAATGGGGGATACCACTCTGTACACTGTCTGTGTGTCCAGCGTGTAAAAATGCCCCCCGCCGCACAAGAATGGGGGATGTCACTCTGTACACTGTCTGTGTGTCCAGTGTGTAAAAATGCCCCCCGCCGCACAAAAATGGGGGATGCCACTCTGTACACCGTCTGTGTGTGTGTCCAGCGTGTAAAAATGCCCCCGCCGCACAAGAATGGGGGATGCTACTCTGTATACTGTCTGTGCGTCCAGCGTGTAAAAATGCCCCCCCGCCGCACAAGAATGGGGGATGTCACTCTGTACACTGTCTGTGTGTCCAGTGTGTAAAAATGCCCCCCGCCGCACAAGAATGGGGGATGCCACTCTGTACACTGTCTATGTGTCCAGCGTGCATAAATGCCCCTGCCGCGCAAAAATGGGGGATGCCACTCTGTACACTGTCTGTGTCCAGCATGTAAAAATGCCTCCGCCACACAAGAATGGGGGATGCCACTCTGTACACTGTCTGTGTGTCCAGCGTGTAAAAATTCCCCCGCCGCACAAGAATGGGGGATGCCACTCTGTACACTGTCTATGTGTCCAGCGTGTATAAATGCCCCTGCCGCGCAAAAATGGGGGATGCCTCTCTGTACACTGTCTGTGTCCAGCATGTAAAAATGCCCCCGCCACACAAGAATGGGGGATGTCACTCTGTACACTGTCTGTGTGTCCAGCATTTAAAAATGCCCCTACCGCACAAGAATGGGGGATGCCACTCTGTACACTGTCTGTGTGTCCAGCGTGTAAAAATGCCCCCGCCACACAAGAATGGGGGATGCCACTCTGTACACTGTCTGTGTGTCCAGCGTGTATAAATGCCCCCGCCACGTAAGAATGGGGGATACCACTCTGTACACTGTCTGTGTGTCCAGCGTGTAAAAATGCCCCCGCCACACAAGAATGGGGGATGCCACTCTGTACACTGTCTGTGTGTCCAGCGTGTAAAAATGCCCCCCGCCGCAAAAGAATGGGGGATGCCACTCTGTACACTGTCTATGTGTCCAGCGTGTATAAATGCCCCTGCCGCGCAAAAATGGGGGATGCCACTCTGTACACTGTCTGTGTGTCCAGCGTGTATAAATGCCCCCGCCACGTAAGAATGGGGGATACCACTCTGTACACTGTCTGTGTGTCCAGCGTGTAAAAATGCCCCCGCCGCACAAGAATGGGGGATGCCACTCTGTACATTGTCTGTGTGTCCAGCGTGTAAAAATGCCCCCCGCCGCACAAGAATGGGGGATGCCACTCTGTACACTGTCTGTGTGTCCAGCATGTAAAAATGCCCCCCGCCGCACAAGAATGGGGGATGCCACTCTGTACACTGTCTGTGTCCAGCATGTAAAAATGCCCCCGCCACACAAGAATGGGGGATGCCACTCTGTACACTGTCTGTGTGTCCAGCGTGTAAAAATTCCCCCGCCGCAAAAGAATGGGGGATGCCACTCTGTACACTGTCTATGTGTCCAGCGTGTATAAATGCCCCTGCCGCGCAAAAATGGGGGATGCCACTCTGTACACTGTCTGTGTGTCCAGCGTGTAAAAATGCCCCCGCCACACAAGAATGGGGGATGCCACTCTGTACACTGTCTGTGCGTCCAGCGTGTAAAAATGCCCCCCGCCGCACAAGAATGGGGGATGCCACTCTGTACACTGTCTGTGCGTCCAGCGTGTAAAAATGCCCCCCCGCCGCACAAGAATGGGGGATGCCACTCTGTACACTGTCTGTGTGTCCAGCGTGTAAGAATGCCCCCGCCACACAAGAATGGGGGATACCACTCAGAACACTGTCTGTGTGTCCAGCGTGTATAAATGCCCCTGCCGCGCAAAAATGGGGGATGGCACTCTGTACACTGTCTGTGTGTCCAGCGTGTAAAAATGCCCCCGCCGCACAAGAATGGGGGATGCCACTTTGTACACTGTCTGTGTGTCCAGCGTGTAAAAATGCCCCTGCCGCACAAGAATGGGGGATGTCACTCTGTACATTGTCTGTGTGTCCAGCGTGCATAAATGCCCCCCGCCGCACAAGAATGGGGGATGCCACTCTGTACACTGTCTGTGTGTCCAGCGTGTAAAAATGCCCCCCGCCGCACAAAAATGGGGGATGCCACTCTGTACACTGTCTGTGTGTGTGTCCAGCATGTAAAAATGCCCCCCCGCCGCACAAGAATGGGGGATGCCACTCTGTACATTGTCTGTGTGTCCAGCGTGTAAAAATGCCCCCCGCCGCACAAAAATGGGGGATGCCACTCTGTACACTGTCTGTGTGTCCAGCGTGTAAAAATGCCCCCCACCGCACAAAAATGGGGGATGCCACTCTGTACACTGTCTGTGTGTCCAGCGTGTAAAAATGCCTCCCGCCGCACAAGAATGGGGGATGCCACTATGTACACTGTCTGTGTGTCCAGTGTGTAAAAATGCCCCCGCCGCACAAGAATGGGGGATGCCACTCTGTACACTGTCTGTGTGTCCAGCGTGTAAAAATTCCCCCGCCGCACAAGAATGGGGGATGCCACTCTGTACACTGTCTGTGTGTCCAGTGTGTAAAAATGCCCCCCACCACACAAAAATGGGGGATGCCACTCTGTACACTGTCTGTGTGTCCAGCGTGTAAAAATGCCCCCGCCGCACAAGAATGGGGGATGCCACTCTGTACACTGTCTGTGTGTCCAGCATGAAAAAATGCCCCCCCCGCCGCACAAGAATGGGGGATGCCACTCTGTACACTGTCTGTGTGTCCAGTGTGAAAAAATGCCCCCGCCACACAAGAATGGGGGATGCCACTCTGTACACTGTCTGTGTGTCCAGTGTGAAAAAATGCCCCCGCCACACAAGAATGGGGGATGCCACTCTGTACACTGTCTGTGTGTCCAGCGTGTAAAAATGCCCCCGCCGCACAAGAATGGGGGATGTCACTCTGTACACTGTCTGTGTGTCCAGCGTGTAAAAATGCCCCCGCGGCACAAGAATGGGGGATGCCACTCTGTACACTGTCTGTGTGGCACAGTGCTGGATTGCAGTCAAGGTAAAAGGCTTTTTCTTGAAACCCCCCATCCTACCTTAGGGAGGGTGTCAGAGTAGGGATACTACATGACTGGACATCCACTAAGGAATGTATCTATATTTTGTAAAATACCCATTTATACAGCAGCAGATTTTCAGATTTTTCCTGGTCTGCCTGGAGTCAAGCCTTATTTTCAGCATACAGGCCAGTCTGTTCTATTTCCACTCATGGTGGAAATCCCATTTATCTGCACCATAAATATGAACTGCTTGGATTTTCTACACCACACAGACATGTATTTGTGTCTCTTTGTTTATGTTGCCAGTAAAAGGATGCAAGCAGGGAAGAGGGTTTAAATATTTATAAGGCATGGCTGTGGCTGATATGCTTGGAAACTTGATGATAAAGCATCCCCAGACCTGTGTCATGGGACTATTAAATTGTGACTGTGAATGCATTTACTTAAAAAATTGTGCTTACCGCAAACCTGTTCTAAAACATCATCCATTTACTAAATGAATACACAAGTGCCGGGCATCAGAGCACCAAAGTGATGGACACCGTGACAGAGCCTTTCAGGCATCCGTGCTGGGAACACAGCTTGGAAATAAAATACCAAAGACAAAATAACCATTCCATCAAAACCAATTGTACCAAACGGAGTTGTATAATTATATTTAAATCTGCTCAAAGCTATTAAGAATATCTGCCGCTAATAAATGTGCTCCCTAAAAGCCCAATGGTGGAAGAACGGCTAGAACATGTCTTGCTCGCTCTCATCAGGAGCTCCAGTTTATTGGGCTGAGTAAAATATAGAAACCCCCCTCACTGGATAGTCTCCTTCACCAGACACTCACTATCTTATGTAGCTGACTGAGGTAGTGCCACAAGTGTCTGTCTTCTGTCGCACTATTCCACATGCCTTTCTTTTTTCACTTTCACATTCCCTCTTTACCCTCCTCCCTTTTTTCCCCTTCCCTCTTTTTTCTCTCTTTTTAAATTCCCTGCTTCTACCTCTTTTACTCATGCTCTTTCCAGCTCTCCCTATGTTTCCCTTAACTTCCCTTTTATCTCTTCCTCTCACTTTCTTCATATTGTCTCTATCTCATATTCTCTTCCCTATTTTCTCATCCTTTCCCTCTATCTAGTCATCACAACATAGTCATCTTGCACAGTCGCACTTAAGTCTTAACCTATCTCTCTCTCTCCTGTTATGGGATTTGGGGGGGGTCTGCACACTGCCTGTTTGGGGGTGACGATTCTGCACACTGCCTGTTATGGGGTGATTGGGGGGGATTCTGCGCACTGTCTGTTATGGGGTGAATTGGGGGATTCTGTATACTGCCTGTTATTGGGGGGGTTGCATACTGCCTGTTTAGGGGTATTCTGCACACTGCCTGTTAAGGGGGGGGGGGGTGATGACACTCCCTGTTATGGGGAGATACTGCACAATGATTACGGGCTGATTGGGGGGTGGATTTTGCACACTGTCTGTTATGGGGTGCTTGGGTGGGGGGATTTAGTACACTGACCATTATGTGGTGATTGGGGGGGGGGATTCTGCACACTTCCGGTTATGTGGTGATTGGGGGGGGGGGGGGGGTCTGTGGACTGCCTGTTATGGGGTGATTTGGGGTATTCTGTATACTGCCTGTTATGGGGTGATTCTGCATACTGTCTGTTTTAGGGATATTGGGGAGATTCTGCACACTGTCTGTTATGGGGTGATGGGGGGTATTCTTCCCATGTCCTATTATGGAGGAATTGGGGGGATACTGCCCACTGCCTGTTAAGGGGTAATTGGGGGGTGGAGGATTCTGAACACTGCCTGTCATGGGGGGGAGTAGGGGGATATTCTGCACACTGCCTATTATGGAGTAATTGGGGGCATTTCCTACACTGCCTGTTACGGGGATTCTGAAAACTGTCTCTTATAGGGGGATGGGGGGTTCTGCAGGCTGCCTGTTATGGGGTTCAGGAGGGGCACACCATCTGTTCTTTCTCATATTTTCCTCCTGTAAATACATATTTTTATCCATACACAAAAAGAAAAAAATTTGCACAGAATAACCATATGAGGGAATTGGTAAGAACATACTACGTGATTTGCCAATCGCACATGAGTCTAGCTTTTAAACTAACTCCTTCATAGAAGCATCTCATTATGTAGAGACGATTCATGTCATATTTTTACTACACAAATAAAGCCCTAAAGTAGCTTCTGGCAGCCGGCCTGGCATCATCGTATGGGAAGCTGGTCTCCAGTGACTAGTGAGCTGGCACCATGCGCGCAGACACTGAAGAGTGCTCTGCACTAACACTGGCCTCATTAATCTGGCTCCCTCCTATGACCATTCATCATGGAAACACAAAGAGGCGCAGACCAGGAGCAAAGATACACCACATACGTGTTTACTTTTCATGCTCCAGATGACTTTCTCTTTTTTTTCTTAAAAAATAATCATTTCCTGAATTGGCTGATGACTAATGAGTTGGTACGGAAGCCATGTCCAAATAAAAAAGAAAATGCAACATAAATGTCTCGCCCAAATAAACTGTATGGCTGAGCTGAGGAAGAGAAATTTGCAAAGCAGGCTCTTACTCATTAGAGCCAAGGGGCTCTCAGACAGAGAGGCTCAGACCTAGAGAGAGACTAAATGGGGGACACTGTGGGGGAGAGTGGAAGTCTCAGACTGAGAATCAGAAACAGAGACAGGGGACAAAGCAGTGCTGCAAATAAGCTCAAGGTACACGTTGGTGCAACTTGTGGTTTATGAGATAGTGAGGGAAGAGAGAAATTTGCAAAGCAGGCTCTTACCCATTAGAGCCAAGGGGCTCTCAGACAGAGAGGCTCAGACCTAGAGAGAGACTAAATGGGGGACACTGTGGGGGAGAGTGGAAGTTTCAGACTGAGAATCAGAAACAGAGGACAAAGCAGTGCTGCAAATAAGCTCAAGGTACAGGTTGGTGCAACTTGTGGTTTATGAGATAGTGAGGGAAGAGAGAAACTTGCAAAGGAGGCTCTTACCCATTAGAGCCAAGGGGCTCTCAGACAGAGAGGCTCAGACCCAGAGAGAGACTAAATGGGGGACACTGTGGGGGAGAGTGGAAGTCTCAGACTGAGAATCAGAAACAGAGACAGGGGACAAAGCAGTGCTGCAAATAAGCTCAAGGTACAGGTTGGTGCAACTTGTGGTTTATGAGACAGTGAGGGGAGTTCCACTTTGTAGCTAGAACTTGGACATGAGATTTTATTTTCTTTATGTTTATGCCGTGCCACTGTACCAGATACCTGAAAATGCAGTTTCTGTTAGGAGGTGGGCAATTAAATCTCAGAAACGAGGCGTGTTTTGGACAAAAGAATATAAATATATATATATATATTTATTAACCAATGATTTGTATCCCAAAAATGAATTAGGCTTTAGGCCTGCAAGACATACAGTAATGTACGCCACTGCAGGTAGACAACCAGAGAAGAACCTGGAGCTCAGCAGTAAGGAGGATCCTATATTCATTCCAGTTCAAAAGCCCTGTAAATATCGATCTGGTAAAGAAACTTAGAGTGATGATTGGGAAGAGACACATGGGGAGGGGGTCCCACACTTTTGGTGTCACGTGAAAGAAACTATACAGTAGAGGGCCTGTGTGCAGAGCCCCCAACCTGAATGTGTGGACATACATGTGCAGCATTTGTTATGATGATTCCGCTAGGGGGCTTGGGAGCTGCCAAAATTGTGCTGCACAGGGCAGTAGCGGCTTGTTACAATGTAACACTAGGGTACATCTGTATAGTTGTATGTCCAGAAGTGGAATGCAAGAGAAAGGAACAATTTACTGTATATGAGGCTTTAGGAGACCTTGGTATGTGCTATAGGTATAAAAAGGGATGAGTGAATCTTAAGCGAATGACGTTAGAATTAAAGTCTGCCTGCTATGGGGTGATTGGGGGGATTCGGCACATTTCCTGTTATGGGGTGATTGGGTGGGGGAATTTGCACACTATTTGTAATGGGGTGATTGAGGGGGGATTCTGCACACTGCCTGTTAGGGGGTGATTGGGTGGGGGAATTTGCACACTTCCTGTTGTGGGGTGATTGAGGGGGATTCTGCACACTGCCTGTTATGGGGTGATTCGGTGGGGGAATTTGCACACTATTTGTAATGGGGTGATTGAGGGGGGATTCTGCACACTGCCTGTTATGGGGTGATTGGGTGGGGGAATTTGCACACTATTTGTAATGGGGTGATTGAGGGGGGGTTCTGCACACTGCCTGTTATGGGGTGATTGGGTGGGGGAATTTGCACACTGCCTGTTGTGGGGTGATTGAGGGGGGATTCTGCACATTTCCTGTTATGGGGTGAAGGAATTTGCACACTACCTGTTATAGGGTTTGGTGGAATCTGCACATTGCTTGTTATGAGGGGATTCAACTTTGGAGTTCACACATTACACATAAAAACACACATAAAAAAAAAAAACACAAAAAAAAACAAATTTTCCTAAAATATCAATATTCAAACAAGAAAAACAAGCTAAATCTGAAAGCACCCAAAAAGCATAGCCACTTTTAACCCTTTTAACTGCCAGCCTACTTAAGATCTTGCCATCCTCAGGGCATTTTTCACCATTTTACGCTATGTTTAACTCTCTAAAAATGTTATATTATTTTTATTCAGCAGAGTTTGGGCTTTAACATGAAATGTCTTGATGTCTTGTCAGGTGACTTGCCAGCCCCCAAGCCTTGTGAACTGAAAGGTTTAACAGTAAAAAAAACACAAAGAGAATTAATAGGCCGGTGGGCAGGATCCCACAAGGGTAATGGTGCAGGTGTCTTTTCGGGGTCCTCCGCCCCCCATCCCTCTTACTGCCAGGGATGTTTCAACCATTGGGTCTGGTGTATGTGTGATTGTGTGTATGGATGTCTTTGTCTGTTAGGATGTAAATGGAAATGTTATGTTTTAAGTTTTGTCTATTGGTCCGGTTTAAACTGGACCTTCAGCATAATTTACTGAAAAGCCCAAGCATATAAAATGAATACATTGTAAGTTTTTAGTCACTTTTTATTGTATCCTTCGCTGGGCTGCAACTCTGTTCAGGACTCTGGGATATGGGCGCCGTCATCTTGCCTCAGAAGCATTACACACACTTAGGAGAGGAGAACAGAGTAAAGTGCAGGTGGTGGGTTATAGCTGTGCTTTGCACAGGCAGAGCAGAGCCGGGGTCAGGAAAAGGACAGCAATCCCACAATGCAAAGCAGCATAGTCAGAAGACACTTCCTGTCTGCAGGATGCCTGATGCTCCATGAACCGCCATCTTGGATGTTTGAAGGCTCAGAAAAGGCAGTAGGTGCAGGTAGGATGATTTTTAATGTGGGCAATCTGTATGTACAGGGTGGCAGAAACATACAAGATAGGCCCTAATTCAGGGTGAAGGCCTGGTTTATGGTGAGTATATGCTGTTTGTTAGCCTACAGGTGGGTATAGCAATATGTTATTTGTAACCAGCATCTTAGAGGTGAAGATACCATTTGGAGTTTTCAGATCCTACTAACTGCTTCTCTAGGTCGAAAGCAGCAAATCCCAATTTTACCAAGAATGAAGAAATGAATGTTTTGGCTCTTGCCTTCTGATCAGCTCCTTTGTCATTTTTTAATCAGCCTGTGCGGATGGGGAAGGTACTGAATATGATCTTTTGAAACGTATGGAAGGCTATTTTCTCATTTAATAAAAGCAGATCTTGTCCTTGCCCAAAGAACGCGTAATCCTGTTGCAAAAAGGAAATTGGATATTGGAGAACACTAGAAATGTCTTATTAATATCAGTGCTCGGCAAGCTTCCAAAATCAGCTGCATTGCAGTAGGTCATAAATTTTACCCCTAACAACAGTCCTAAAATTGGTACTGTGCACCCAAGGTGCGCCGCGCTAAGCACCTCAATATTTGTCAGTCTAGTAATTAAAGTGAAGATTTTTATGATTTGCAGATGAGCAACCGGCATTGCTCACCATAAAAACTTAAAAGCTCCTCAGGTTATTTCACGCTAACACAAGCTTAGCGGGACAGCAAGTTATTTTAATTAAAACGGTATATTTTTTTGCAGGAATGGCATCGCTAAACAAACAGGTTATTACAAATACAAGAGCGGAACAGCAACAGACAGCTGAAAACATTGCAACAATTGTTTCAAGCAATATCAGTAATGTCTGCAGGAGGGTAGTTCATCCACAGTGTTACTGGTCAAGCAGTATTTAAAGTGGACCAAAACACAGAATTTTGACTATCCTGGGTTTTGGTCTTCGCCCCCGGGCACCCCAATAGGGGATGCCCCACTGTGTGAAACCCCCCGGGTCGCGCAATATCACTCACTCTTCCCCGGTCCTACGCTGCATGTGCCACCTCTCATGCAGTCAGTGGGCTCGGATCTGCTCCCACCCCTTCGCCCCCCAGAGTACAGCTTGTCTAAGGTGAGAGGATCTGAGCGTGCTGGCTCATGCATGCCTCGTTGGACTGGGAAAGAAGGTGAGTTTTCGGGCGACTGGGGGCATTTGACACTGGGGGAGGGGAGGGGGGGAGTATGCCTGCCCTGGAGTCTCAGACTCCAGGGTGGGTCTTGGTCCACTTTAAAGTGATCCTACACACAGAAAGGAAGATGATGTCATCACCTTCTATCCCCAGCCTGGTCCACCAAAACAGCCTGTGTTTCTTTGTTTTACTAAAACCTTTGCCCAATATTCATAAAAACACAAACCGGATGCAGTGTGCTGTTTGAAAGGTCGGACATATTGCTCCCTGGTGCTTTCCAGCGATGATACATTCAGTTAAACACAGCTCAGCATTGGGGGTCTACCTTATCAGTTATAACAGCAAAAAAATTAAATCCGAACAAAACCCAGGAGTTTGACTTTCCCGGGTTTTGTTCCGTGCCCCTGGGGCATCCCGAATTGAGATGCTCCATTGTGTGAAACCCCCCAGTACACCCAATAAAACTCACCTCTCCTAGGTCTAACAGCACTTGCTCGGGCTCTCATCCAATCAGAACCTTTTGCCGTGTTTACATTCTTCGGCAAAGGGCTCTGATTGCCTTCAATAAAGAGCTCCTGTGCTGCCGCATCCCCAGCCTAACTAAATAGCTGGGACAGGAGTGTGCGCGCGCCGCCGGGGATGCGGCAGCGGGCACTCCCCATTATAATAATCAGAGCCACTTGCCGATAGGCAAACACACCCAACACATGCGGTGTTGGACCGAGAAAAGATGAGTTATTACCTGCGCCCTGGGGGGGGGGGGGGGGGGGGAATTGGACTGCTTCATCCGGCAAGATCAAACCTACAGTCACGACAGTATAGGTTTTGTATTACTTTAAAAAAATCTTTTCACTAGGGGCCATCCCAGAACGTGCCTATTCATCTACTTTGGATTTCTGCGATGGTCAAATGCGGCATAAAGCGATAACCCCAGATGAGAACGCTGTCGGTAACCTTTTAGCTACTGGAACACAAGACGGTGACCCTTCCATCTGAAGAGACTGAAGCAAGAGGGGTCAATTCTATGAGCGCAGGAATATGGAGCGTCTCCTCTGCCTCAGCTAATCAGATGATTATCAAGGCAGATTATCGAGTCAGGAAGGCTCTGCTTTGTACAACAAACACGCCAGTTTGTGTATGATTGCTAGTAAACACATGGTTGCTAGAGAAAACGGTTTCTTTTTATAACACTGAAATGCAAACAAGTAAAAAAGGAAAAAACATAACTGATAAACTTAGAACCTTGAGGAAATCGTTTTGGCACAAAGTGGAATTACCCTTCAAGCTTGTTAATAAATTACACAAAATTAAACAATATGAATAAGTAACACAGAATGAATAAATGAATCAAGTAATTCTGAGAGAGAGATTGCTAGATCAATTTCTGAACAATTGTTAATGATATTTGTTATAAAGTGGACCTTTTTTATCAAAGTTATTTAGAGCAGAACAAAACCCAGGATTTGACTTTCCCGGGTTTTGTTCCATGTGAAACCCACCAGTTTGGCCAGTTAAACTCACCTCTCCTCGGTTAATGGCACATGCGCAGTCGCTCAGCTAATGAGAGCCATTTGCTATATTTACATCTTTTGGCAAACAGCTCTCATATACTACAATCACGTGCAGGGCCGGGGATGTGCCAGCGTGCGCCCCAATCTCAGTCTAAGTGAATGGCTGGGATGGAAGCGTGTGCACAACGCCAGGGATAAGTCAGCGTATGCTCCCTATTAACAACAATGGGGGCTAGCCACCGCATTACGGCGAAAGCGGGGCGGCTCTCATTGGACGAAAGCCTGTGCATGCACCGGGAAAAGGCAAGTGTGTACTGGCGCCCTGGGGGGGGGGGGGGGGGGGGCGTGTTCACACAGAGGGCCATCCCGATTCAGGATGCTCCAGTAGAAAACCAGTGGCCGGTCCTGGGAATCTTTTAGATTCCAGTTCGGCCACTGGTGGGTTTTGTTCCACATTAGGATCCACTCACCCATGCCCTGGACTTACACCCATGTGACTGTTGGTAGCCAATGGGGTTTGCTGGGTCAACATTGTTTACATAAACATCAAATAAATAATATACTCATGCCCAAGGGGAGTACCCACTTGACTACTAGGGGTGTCAGAAAAAATTGACAATACTAGCATCGGGTCAAAATATGTTTGAATCGATCTTTTATAAACTATTTATAGGTAACATTTACCCCGACCACTAGTTGGCAGCGCACTGCACAAGAGCCTGATATTCGGCAGCTCTGTCCCACCCGCAGCAGAGAAACAATGAGATGCAGCGAGAGTCGTCCTGCATTGTTGTTATGTATGTGTGAATGTTGTATTGATGTGTAGATACGGTTTTCCAAAGCTATATTCAGTAAAAAAAAATCACATACATCACATATATTGTCTTTTAGACAGAATCGGGATATATAGGGATATGTTGTATCGTTTTATATGTATTGTGATACATATCGTATCACCAGATTCTTGCCAATTCACACCCCTATTGACTACATATATATAGGTTTCTAAAGCGCACAACTGATTGGTTCATAGATTATACAAAGGGCTGTCCACACGAACAAAGAAATATTGCTGGGTGACAGGCAACCAAGGAAGAAAAATATGTTGAACATTTAGAGCTTTATGCCTCCTCAACCTCAAGCTGGCAATTACGATCTGTTCTTTGTTAATTAGACTTCTGGCACCAATAATTTAAAGCTGCAGTCCTCAGGGAATCACAGATGAATTTTTACTCAACCTCAAGTCCCCAAAATGAAGAGAGATTCTCTCAGCCTGATGTTCATTATAATTTCAATTTGCTCTAATAGACGGAAATGTACACTGCAGAAAATTACCGCTATCGCTGTAACATATCAGCCACGGTAAAAAACGTGTGGAATTTCAATTTCATCTTCCAAACCACAACAGAAAGATGGAAATGTCTTAAAACTCACAGTTGGGACATAATTAGGCATGCAATATTGGAAGAGTATTACATAGTTCAATCAGGATTCAGCAGCCCTCAGCCACAGATTAACATTTTGCAAAAGACATTCATTTAAGACGCTAACCCCAAAAGAATTTCCCGCAATACAGTGACATTCATCATCTATGCAATTATTAGCATTTCTCAGCTTGGGATTCACACTGGGTAAAACAAGTTAGTACCATCGGTTCCTGAAACCTAGCAGCTCCCAGTGTGGTTTTTGTGGGACTTGGGAGTAGTGTGTTAGCTAGGTTGTCAGTTAATGAGCATTAAGCATAGGAAGGTTAGGCCCTCTTAGTCAGTTTTAGTCCACTAGACTGGGAGAGTAAAAGGAACTAAATAGATATTCATTTGTTTAGTGTAGTAGGCCAGAAGAACATGGCAGTAGAGAGCTGTAGAAGCCTTAGTAAAAGGAGAACAGGGGTGTTCAGGAGCCAGAGGTAGTGATAATCAACAAGCAGTTGCATTGTTCTGGTTGTAGGATATACCAGAAAGTTGACTCACATACTAAGTGTGGCTAGAGCCATGTGTGGCATGTGACTCAAAAGACTAAAAATCAAGCCTGTATATTAAAGTGTTGATTCCAGACCAGTTAATTGATTTTTATAGCAGGATCAGAAGAAATCGAACAGGCCAGAGTAGTTACCCTAAAAGGAAGGAGAATATCAGTCAGCTGCCCTGACTGGCAAAGATACACTCGGGACTGTACCAGAAAATTTCCAGATGCCTGTGTACAGAGGTGTATTGGAAGTGATCTAGAAATATATCGACATTTACTGGAGTTGCACCTTTCATCACTAAAGCCAACACTAAAAAAAGGGAGCCTATGTTTTTTACCATCTTGGGTCCTATGCTCCAGGCATAGAGAAATGTAATCGGTTGCATTCCTCTGGCTGACAGCACGTCCTGGGGGTAGGGACTCTGGAGGTTTTAGACTCCACACCCAGACTCAAAGAGTTTTGGTCCACTTTAACACCCTCCCCCTGGGTCATCCTTATTTGGAATACACTTCAGTTTAATGTCGACCAAAACTGGGCCTGGAGTATATGAGACTCTGGGGACTGCAGATTCCCTCTCCCCAGGATATCCAGAACTGGGATTTCCCGCTCTGTGAAACCCTGTAGTTCTCCATTTTTTCTTACCCCTACCACCAGCCCATGGTACATGCGCGGACTGCAGAGGCATTACTTGCATCCTTTTCTAGAAGAAGCTGATTGGGGGAGAGATGCGCCTGCTCTGTGGGCTCATAGTAAAAGTAAGAAAACTGGACAAACTGCAGGGTTTCACACTATAGGGCATTCCAATACGGGGGGGCCCCTGGGGGGGGCGGACCAAAACCTGGGATAGTGAAAATCCTGGGTTTAGTCCACTTTAAAAATACTTAGAATGCCCTACAATGGGTTCAGGAAAAAAGGGAAAAGCAAAAGCCGGAATTTGCTTGAGTTTGACAGGAGCCAAGAAAATTATTAAATTGAATAAAAACTAATGACTTTTTAAATTGCTTTAAATGAACTGTAAACCCAATGGCAATAATAAGGCAGCAATATGATCACTTAATGCCTGTCCCATGTGCCTCCCCTCCATTTCCTGCAGTGCCGCGTAGAAGCCATAGCAGGGCATCAAAATTTTCCCTCCTTTCAATTTCCTTCTTCCACGACCATACAAAAAATTCAGCCACTTAGTCCCTTGGTGCTCTCAGGGTGAGCGAGCACAGCACACCACAGTGGTCCTACAGCTCTATCAGATCAAGGCAGAATGTGATAAACAACTCATAAAACTGGATGTGCTTGAACAGGGATGTTAAGCGTATAAATAGCAGGCTGGTTTGGGATGCCCTGCATGATCAACAAAAACAGACAGTCCGTTTTTGTGCAATCCACTTCCATACCTCCCCCCCCGCAGCACACTTGGCAAACCAGGCGGCATAAGAAATGATGCTGAACCGCACACTGCAGAACCGGTAGCTCAAGCCGCGGGGGGGGGGGGGGGGGGGGATAGGGTACAAGTATAGAAAGCATAAAGCCTTAAAGCAGGTTGCTAAAGTTTAACTGGGAGGGGCATACCATACCAGCATGCCTGAAAATATACCGCTCATATCCCTATAGTGATCCAAAGAAAAGGATGTGACTTTTGGATCCCTTCAACGCCTAAATTCCACAGTTTCTACTTATTTTTCAACAAATCAGGATGCCCCTGGCGGAGGAAGCTAAGCAGATCTAAACAGGTCTAATAGAAGAGAAAATTTATGTGTGTTATTGCTAAAGGCGGTGACAGTATAATATATAGAACTGCTGTTCCAGTGACAACTTCTCTTTCCTACCTGTGAGGTCACTGCAGGCCGGGGAATAAATCTTCACAATAGGGCAACAGACAGCAAAAGACACAACAGGAACACATCTGACACTTTGGGAAGTGTGATACAGATGTTGCATGCAGTTTGAGCAATTGCAGCTATAACATTTGATAATTATGGAGGACTGCTAGCCTAAGGCTACGTTCACACCTGTCTGGTCACGCTTTGCGGCAGAAATGCACCTGCTTTTAATAGATAGCCTTGTTAAGTTGGATGCGTTTGCAGCTAGGAAGCAGCAGGCAGGACTTTTTGCCGCCGCCTTTTTCTCCTCTCTGCCGCACTGGAGAGGTTGTGAAAGGGGCCATAGAGGTACCATTGATGAATACCCATGCGGTACCGGACAGGTGTGAATGAGGGCTAAATAAAGTGCACGAATGAGCAGGTCAGACAATCGAGACAGGCCAGAAACTTGGCAATTACCGGAGAAGCCCAGCAACTAGCCCTTTTCACATGTTTTTGAACCAATCTCCCTTATATTTTTCTACTTTTACTAGAACAAAAAATATTATTAAATATTAAGAGTGACTTACAGTGTTGGCAAGCTCCAGGTAACTCCCCCCTACATTGTTGCTGAGACAAGAGCTTTGAAAAAGCAGTTTTTGTAAAGCTGCTTGTGTAGTTGCTTTGCCTCCAAATTCCAAAAATTTCTGCATGATGGAATGGTTTTGTGGATCTGGGCTTTGAAGACCCCCTGCGCCAGAATCGTATTCCCAACTCTCCCGAGCTCCAGATAAGGCACCTGCATTACAAAAAAAAGTACTTTGGTCAATTTCTACTTTAACTGGACCAAAAGCCTGGCACAGTTGGAAAAGAAAGGTAGCGGACATTTTGGAGCTTCCTCTCCCAGCATCTCAGCCATGCTCCTGCCTGGAGTCAACTGACATAACTGACAATGCACAGTACCAGGACGCAAAGCAGCACTTCCTGTTTGCAGGAGGTCTGCAAATGCCCCCATTTTGTTTCTGAAATTTGCTACAGCAAGAGTTAGAAAAAGGTAAATGAATTTTTATGTTCAGCAATCTAAATTGCCCTGGGGAGGGATGCATATGAGCACTGTTTGTTGTGTTGTTCTTGTTTAAGTAATTTTTGACTGCTGGTCTGCTTTAAAGTAGACCAAAACCATGGGCCAAGCTTTATTCCCTCTGCCTGGGGCATCCAGATTTGGGATGTCCTGCTGTGTGAAACCCCCCTAGGTCTCGGCCGGTCCAACGACACATGTGCACGCAGTGGATGCTCCCTGCTATAGCTTTAGCAGGGCATGCATCCCAACCAGGCATTTGTGAATGTCCAGCACGGGCACACTCCCTGTTAGAGGGCTGCAGCCCCCTGTGTGCTTGGGTCCACTTGGCTAGACTCATTCTTAGATGATTCTTAGACAAGTAGGTGGGAGCTGATCTAAGACCAAATGAGCGAACCCTCTGCCAGCTATTGAGAGAAAAAATACAATTCTGTGATTACTCACCTGTAGAATTGATATTATGAGTATACAGTAAGTCCTGCTCCAGATAAGATTCATTACACTTGGGTATTACTCCGCCAGATGGCGCTGGACTGCAGAGACCGCAAAATTGTCTCCTCCCGGCCCCTCAAATGCCCGGGACCTCCCACAAATCCCCAGCATTGAAAAGCAGTTAACGAGAAGCCGGGATAATGCAAACCAAGGGTGGGGTGGAGCAGGACGTACTGTATACTAATAATAACAATTCTACAGGTGAGTAATCACTGAATTGTATTATTCTTAGTATACAGTACGTCCTGCTCCAGATAAGATTCATTACACTTGGGACATCCAATAGCAGTGTCCATAACCCTTTCGCTGCCAGCCTACCTGGAGTTTTTGCCACTCCCTGTTGCCAGACCATTTTGCACTATTTTGCGCTCCCCATGTTCAAATGTGATTTTTGAAGGGATTTCCAGGGATTTCCCAGGAAAATGATATATTGTTTTTTTCAGCAGTCTGGGCTTTAACATGAAATGTCTTGTTTGTAATTTTTTAGGTGTATTCTCAATACTTTTGGGTGAAATATGTGCAAAAAAATAAAAAAAAATCTATTTTTTGCAATTTGTAGTGTTGTTTGTAATAAAAAATGTAAGTTTGTCAATAAAATCTTATTGCATGTGAAACCAATTAATCCCGGTCACAGCGTTACCACATATGTATTGGTAGACACCCCTTCCTGCCCAGGAGACTCCCCCAAACGGAAACAGCGCTTTAGGAGATTTTCAGATAAAATACAACTATGCACCGCGCTAAGCGCACCTTGCTGTCTTTCCAGAAAAAGAACCCTTTAAATTTGAAATACCCCCACAAACTATATATTCTCTGGAAGTATACACCTCAGGCTTTCTAGGCGTACCAGGTTCATTGACATGGGCACAATTTTCTGGAAGTAATCCCTCAATCAATTCTTTGGTTGCACAGAGTTTCCCTAAAAAAGAATAAAAAAGAAGAATCAAAGCCATATTTTCCTAAAAAAACAGAAAATAACAAGTAAAATCTGAAAAAGCAACATCCCCCGAACAGAACAATACCCAACATGCATAGGTACTGTCAAGGGAAGAGTTGCCAAACACCCCAAAGTAAAGCATGCGCATAACGGTCATTTTACTTAAAAATTTCAACTCTGCAGACAAAGTGCGCACCTTGCGATTTTTCAACCAAAACAACCCTTTAAATTTAGAATATCCCCATAAACCATATATTCCCTGAAAGTACACATGTTAAGCTTTCTAAGAGTACTGAGCTTGTTGTAGTGGGCTCATCTTTCTGGAAGTAATCCATTGAAGAATTCTTAGGTTGCACAGGGTTTCCCTAAAAACAATTATAAAAAAAAGCAGAATAAAGACCATGTTTTCCTAAAATATCAATGTGCAAACAAGAAAACACAAGCTAAATCTGAAAGCGCAAGGTCCCCTGAGCAGAACAATACCCAACATGCATAGGTACTATTAACCCTTGTCAGGTAATTGTCAGCCTACTTGAAGTTTTGTCACCCTCTGTTGACAGGTCATTTTTCCCCATTTTGCGGCATGATTAACCGTGATTTTTGCTGGAATTTCCAGAAAAATTATATACATTACATATACATTTTTTGCAGCAGAGTTTAGGCTTTAACATGAAATGTCTTGTTTGTAATTTTTCTACTGTTTTCTGAATATTTCTGCTTAAAAAAACAAAAAATATATATGTTTTAGAAAATTGTCTCCTTTATTTTAAATAAAACCTTTTTTTTTAAATGAAAACCATATTGCATGTGATAGCCCCATTTCTCCCGATTACAACGGTACCACATATGTATCGGTAGCCCCCCCATTCTTGCCCTGGAGAGGGGGGGGGGCATTTTTTGGGTAATTTTAAGGGTTTAGGGTTAGGCTAACCCTAACCCTCAAAAATCCCCCAAAAAATGACATAGGGCTTTTTGGGGGGGGGGGGGGGGGGAATTTTAAGGGTTAGGCTAACCCTAACCCTTAAAAATAAAAAAAATATACAAAAATTAAAATTCCCCCCTAAAAATGGGGAGCCCCATTAAGGGTTAAGCTAACCCTAACCCTTAAAAATAAAATAAAATAAAAATGACGTAAGGTCCCCCTCCCAGGGGGGGACCCATTTTTTTTTTTATTTTAAGGGTTAGGGTTAGGGTTAGCTTAACCCTAACCCTTAAAATAAAAAAAAAAAATGACGTAGGGTCCCCCTTACCCGTCATAACCAGCCCGGGACCAGCTATGGGGGCTTGTAGGAACAGAGTGGAGGGGCCAGCTTTTGTGGCCCCCCCCACCCTGCAGCCTACGAGCCCACATACCCTGTGTGGGCCCGGGCTCTTCTGCCCCCCCCCCTGGGCTTTGGGGAGGCAGGTAATTGGGGGTGCGGGGGTTAATGGCAAGCCACCCGCTAGTTGCAGGTGACCTGCCAGCCCCTAGCCTTGTGAACTGGTATAAGGGGTCTCATGGACCCCTTACCAGTTCACAAAGGGTTAACAGTAAAAAAAAAAGACAGACACCAAATTTTTATTTAAAAAAAAAAAAAAAAAAACTTTACTCACCCTCACCCGATTGTCAGCTCCTGTGTTCATCTGCTGTCAGATGCCCTGGTGATCGCTGGCCAGAGGAGGGGGGGGGGCAGGGGATCAGAGCGTCCCCTGCCCCTCCACTGCTCTGCCCAGCGATCACCAGGGCATCTGACAGCTGAGCCGAGGCAGCAAGACGCCCGGGAGTGACGTCATAAGCCCCGCCCCTTAACAGCAAGATGGCGCCGCCCGTCGGGAGAGGAGGGCTCTCCCCTGAAGCTGAAGAGGCTGGGGGGGGGGGGGGGGGGCCATCGGAGGCAGCGCGACTGCAGGTAAGTAAATGTCATTTTTATTTTTTTACAGTTAGCAGCTGCTGCTGCCAAACGGGGGGGGGGGGGGGCTATTCCGGGGGCTCTCCTGGAGCCATCCGAGCACCAAATTAAAGAGGAGACCCGGCCGGATCCAAAGAGGGGTCAGGTAAGTATTTTTGACTTTACTCCACTTAAGTGGAGTGGAAGCGAGCACGTAGAAACTACGTGCTTGGCACTGAAAGGGTTAAAGTAGGGTGGGATCCCCAAAGGTAACAACAGACAGGTCAGACCACTGCCGCCTGCAGAACCTTGTGGCCAAAAGCAGCATCAGCTGAGGCCCTAACATCAACCTTGTAAAACTTGGAAAAGGTATGAACAGAAAACCAAGTAGCGGCCTTGCAAACTTGTTCAACAGAAGCCTGGTGCTGAAAAGCCCAAGAGGTACCAATAGCACAAGTAGAGTGCACAGTAAGGCGGAAGGGAGGATTCTTCCCCTTAGCAGAATAGGCCTGAATCACAGCCTGACAGATCCATTTGCTGATAGTAGATTTGGCAGGAGCCAGACCCTTCCTAGGACCAGAAGGGACCACAAAAAGAGCATCAGTTTTTCTGAAAGGTGCAGTAGCCACTAGATAGTACTTCAGGCACCTAACCACATCCAAGGAATCCAAAACCCTCTCCTTAGCGTTACTAGAATTAGGGCACAAGGAAGGAAGAACAATGTCCTGATTCAGATGAAAGGCAGACATGACCTTAGGCAGAAAATCTGGCTTGAAGTGAAACACCACCTTGTCCCGGTGTCTCTCAAGGTAGGGGGGCTGGATGGAAAGCGCCGCCAACTCAGACACACGCCTAACAGAGGTGATAGCCACCAAAAAGACAACCTTGAGAGTAAGAATGGCCAGGGCAACATCCTGCACAGGTTCAAAGGGAGCACCCTGCAAGGCAGACAAGACCAAGTTCAAATCCCAAACAGGCAACATAGGCTTACATGGGGGACACACATGAGTAACCCCCTGGAAAAAAGTCCTGATCAGAGAATGCTGGGCAAAGGACCTCTGGAAGAAAACAGCCAGGGCAGAGACATGACCCTTCAGAGTACTGAGTTGGAGCCCCATCTCCAATCCATGCTGCAGGAACTCCAGGATCCTGGGAATAGAGAACACACGACAGGGAAGAGACCTAGTCTCTTATAGTAAATGGAAGAAGAAGACTTCTTCCTAGCCTTTATCATGGTGTCAACAACAGAGACAGACAGCCCTTTCTCCATCAAGATGGAGGTTTCAGCAACCAGGCCGTCAAAGCCAGAGTTTGTAAATTGGGATGGCATAAGTGACCCTGAGTGAGCAGGTCTGGCACCCTGGGCAGAGCATTGAAAGTAAGATTAACCAGCTCACCAACCTTGTATCAGCATGGACAGGGGAGATCCTGAACACAACTCCTCCAGTGTTGCAGATTCGAGAAACCAAAGTGTTTAGTCCAGCTTATCCATAAAATATACCTTTTATTGAAGTCTCTTTAAAAACAGCTCATGTAACAAGTAAATGTGTGGATGGCCCAGACCATAGAGACAAGTAAATCGTGACGCGTTTCAGGCCCGGGTGGGCCCTTAGTCATACAATACCAATTGTATTGTATGACTAAGGGCCCACCCGGGCCTGAAACGCGTCACAATTTACTTGAGCATAAGGAACCGCCTCGAAGCACGACACCATCAGGCCCACCAGCTGCATTCCCTGCCTGATGGAGGGATGAGGGCAAGAGAGCAGGGACTGAACCTGCACCAGTAGACTGTCCACCTTCTGCTGAGGAAGAAAAATCCTTGCCTGAACTGTATCCAGATTCATTCCCAGGAAGGGAGTCACCAAGGAGGGAGACAGGGAAGACTTGGGATGGTTGATCACCCAGCCAAATGACTCCAGGGTGGACACTACCCGGTGAGTATCCAGCTCTGCTTGATGGAGGGACTGAGAAGTGATGAGAATGTCGTCCAAATATGGCAGCACGCGAATGCCCTGAGCAGAGCCATCACCCCTGCCAGCACCTTGGTGAACACTCTGGGAGCCGAGGTGAGACCGAAGGGCAATGCCACAAATTGGTATTGCTGATCCTCCAGAGCGAACCTGAGGAATCTTTGATGATCTGGAAAAACAGGAATATGAAGGTAAGCATCCTTGATGTCCACAGAGGTCATGAAATCCCCTGGACGCAGGGAACTGATAGCAGAGCGCAGAGTTTCCATGCGAAAGCGCCTGCACCTGACAAATTTGTTGAGGATTCAAGTCCAGGATGGGCCTGACTGACCCATCTCTTTTGGGCACGGTGAGGTTGGAATAGAACCCCTTGCCCCTTTCTCGTAAGGGGACCTGACAGATGACCCCCAGCTCCAGAAGGCTTTGCACCGCCAGAATTAGAGCCTGATCTGACATCGGTTCCTGAGACATCCGGGATCTGATGAATCTTGGGGGCGGCCAGGCAGCAAACTCTATCTTGTAACCGAAGGATACTACCTCCTGAATCCACCGGTCTGAGACATGAAGCCTCCAGACGTGAGCAAAATGCTGAAGCCAGTCTGGAAGACACATCAGGCTGAGAATCCCCACTGGTATGCAACTCAATGGGAGTCAAATTTAAGCTTGGGGGAGTAGGTGAAGCCATACGTGGCGCAGGCCCAGCTACTGGTAAACCAGGCTGCAGTGCAAGCACCTGCTGGGCACAAGGTACACAAACCCGCACATTGTCAGCACTAGTAGGGGACACCCCACAAGCTACACACAGCCGGGCTTGTCCCGAAGGAACCCCGAGCACATTATCCTGAGACGCCTCCATATGGTGATTATAGTGGCACAATAGGCAGATAGGGATTCACGCTATAAAAGCAACCCGGGATGCCCCAATAGCCCGCTAGGGAAGTGGGAGTAATTTACACACTAGGCCTCACAAGTTTAAAAACTAAATAGAGGGAGAAGGGCCGGGAGAAACCAATAGAGTTCGACCCGCCTGAAAGACATAAGCGAAGAGAACCCCATGTGACATGTATAATGACATAGGGTAAATAAAGCCGGCCACGAAGGGCACTCACGGACCGCGGTAGGTAGATGCCAGCCACGCAGCAGCCGAATCCAGAGAAAAATGGCTCGGGGTATACCTCGTGGGGCGGGCCGCGGAGACAGTGACGCGGAACGCGCCATCCACGGGCCCTGTGGATGAGCGCGAAGCAGCACACGTGACAAGCAGCCAATAACAGCGCATCAGCGTCTGAGGTAATGCCGCCGCCAACCGCGGAACACAGTGGAAGCGCGCGCGCCGGCATTTTAAGAATAACGCAACCAGTGCAACCAGGTCAGCGCGGCGACTGACGCCAACAAGAAGCACATAATACAGTGAAGCACCAAGGCTTATACACCCCCCCCCCGGAGAGCTACAAGGGAGAGCGAGGGAGGGCAGCGGCCACTTAACATAGGGCCCACCGATAGACAGGGGCAATAGGGCGGGAGGGGCATCCCATAGAGGCTCACCATATGCCTATACCGCCTACCCTTTGGTGGGGGACTGCGGTGGAGCAGCGCTCCTAAGCACCTGACAGTGTTGCCGCCTACCATCACCCGGACCAGTGCAGCCAAGGCTGGGAGGCATATTAAAAATGGTACGGGTGGGAATAGTCCTACAGGGCCGCAGGCTTATAGCCCCACTCACCTGCGAGAAGAGAGAGCCATCTTCTTGTCCTTCGCAGTCCAGACTGCAGAGAAATTCTGGGGATTTGTGGGAGGTCCCGGGTATTTGAGGGGCTGGGAGGAGCCAATTTCGCGGTCTCTGCAGTCCAACGCCATCTGGCGGAGTAATACCCAAGTGAAATGAATCTTACCTGGAGCAGGACGTACTGTATACTAAGAATATTCCCTTTTTGTCAGGTTTCTGGTGTTCTGCCTTAATGTTTTCCTCCTCTGGGAAGTAAAAAGTAGATTTGTGTACTCGCCAGTAAATTTATTTTCTCGTCATCTTCCATTCCGGAGCACCACCATCAGCAACACCTGGGTTAACCTCAGCCGTAGGCCAGGACTGCAAGAAAAAGCTCCTCCCGGCCTATATAGGGCAGGCTGTAGCCAGACACCCCCAGTTTATCAAAAAGCAGTCCAGCAACATCCCTGGGAGGAGAGCGATGCTAACCTGCGTATATCTGGTTCCAAACCAAGCAAAGAAAACGCTAAACCTGTAGAAGGCATCAACAGCAACCAACTAAACAGTAGGGCGGGTGTTGTGCCCCAGAATGGTAGATGATGAGGAAAGAAATTTACTTGTTAGTACACAAAAGGGAAATTTGTGTACTCACCGGTAAATTTCCTTTCTCGTCCTCTTCCATTCGGGGGCACCACCAGTAGCAACGCGTGGGTTAATCTGAAGCATAGGCTGGGCCTGCAAGGTAGAAATAAAACTAGCTACTCTTGGCCTATATAGGGCAGACTAGCCACAGCCCTGGGAGGGGATAAACGCTAACCTGCAAATAATGCACCCAACTAGAAAAAGTGCAGCAAAAATAAAACCATCAACCGCCACTGACACAGTCGGAACCCCAGAATAGGGTGGGTGTGGTTCCTCAGAATGGAAGATGACGAGAAAGGAAATTTACCAGGGAGTACACAAATTTCCCTTTTCTCATCTCTTCCATTCCGGGGCACCACCATTAGCAATACATGGCCTCGCCCCCATCCGCGACTGTGCCACCTCCCCTCCCGCAAACACTGGCAGCAGTAGTAAAGCACAAACACACCGACACCAGGGAGCCTGGCCACCTAGCTCAGGACCCCCCCCCAGCACCCATGGGGAAGGCAGACTGTGGCCAAGAAGGCCCAGAGATCAGGTACGCAGCGGGATCCGGATCCTCGGGGCTCAAGCTCAGCCAGATGAGCCCCAGCACGCTTACCTGGACCTTTGCACGCTCCCCTCACTCTGCAAGATTCCACACTATTGGCTTAGGAACAGACTTCAGGCATCTTTCGGGGGTCCACAGGAACGCTTGGGAGGAGCTGGGAGGCAGACTGTGGGTGCACCACCATCAGAAATGCATGGGACGTCCCAAAGCAGTACCCTCATTAAGGGTGGGACCGTGCTACAACAGGAACCAGCCAACTACGTCAACATAACCAGGAACGCGGGAACTGAAAACTCAAGACTAGACCATTGGCGAGGGGTTCACCATGCAATATCTTATGTCCCAGCCCAGCATCAGCCGATGTCCTTACATCAACTCAGTAAAACTTGGAGAAGGTGTTTCAGAGTGCTGAAGAAATTCCAGCATCCTGGGCAACGAGAACCTCCCACAGGAGTACCCCTTCGACTCGCACCAAGCCACAAAGGTCCTCCAAGTCCTGTAGTAAATTCTGGAGGATGACTACTTTTGTGCTCAAATCAAGGTCTGCGGTGGATAGGCCCCTCTCCTCCAGGATTCTGGTCTCAACACCCGAGCCGCTAAAGTTAGCATTCGAGAATTGGGGTGCCGCAGAGGACCTTGCTGTAGAAGATCTGGGCGGTTGGGGAGTTGCCAAGGCTTACCAGATCCGCAAACCACACCCTTCTGGGCCAGTGTGGGGCGATTTTTTAAGATGCAGCCCAGTAGCAGCAGCGGTGGGAACACATAGAGCAGGCTGTACCCTGACCAGGAGATGGCCAGCACAGCGACTGCTATGGCCAGAGGGTCTCACACCCTGGACACAAAACTCTGGGCCTTCCTTTTGTGCCGGGGAGCAAAGAGGTCCACTTCCAGTAGCCCCTCACTGGTCGCAGAGGGCTTGGAACACATCCTGGTGAGCGTACCCTTCCCCTGGTCCTCCGTCTCCCTGCTCAAATAATCGACCTGCAGATTCTCCACCCCAGGAATGTGGATCGCAGAGATGCACGAAATGTGAAGCTCCACCCACTTCATAATGCACCGCCCTGATATCCTGCAGCGCTTCTGGCAGTGATGGCGCCCTGATGAGCAAGTTGTCGAGGTATGGGGTAACAAGCATCCCCTGACTCTACAAGAGCACTATCACCACCAACAAGACATTTGTGAACACCCGTGGGGCCGTGGACAGGTCGAGGCCATTATTTAAACACCTCCGCTGCACCTTACAGTCTGAGTCCGGTCAAGTAGCTCGGGCCCCTCCTGCAGCAACTGGGCAACTGGGGAGAGAGTACACCACAACAGGGCAGGCAAGCACACTGGGGGGGTAAGCCCAGGGGAAGGGGCCAAATGGGAAGGTGAAACAAAGCAAAGGCACCAGGTCCAGCCCTAAGATCAGGTGATCCTCAAAGCTCCAAACCAAAACCAGCCGAGCCCTGGGCGTGCTTACCTGACCCATGCACACTCCCCTCACACTGCGCTGTCCCACGTTATCGGTTTAAAGAGCAACTCCAGTCAGGGTCTCCAGGAAAGTGCAGTGGGTGAGTCAAAGCCCCCACTTCTGATCAGCACCATCAAAGCAACAAAACTGGAATACAAATGAAAAAGAATCCTGAATCTCTTCACAGCCCTGTGGACTGCAAGAAAAGAACTGGGGGTATACAGCCACAGCCTGCCCTATATACGCTGGGGGGAGCTTAGTTTGTTTTTTTTTGCAGTCCCCGCCTACGGCTGAGGTTAACCCACGCGTTGCTGATGGTTGTGCCCCAGAATGGAAGGGGCGAGAAATTAATGTTTGTGTTAGGATTGTGCCCCAGACCCATGATTTATTTTTCAGCAGGAGTTTCCCAAGTTTCCTATATTCCTGTAAGGAAGGCGTTTCTTTATTTGAGGTGTTTTTTTCTGGGCTTAAATAAAAAGTACTGACAACAAATCCTAGAATGCTTACACTGTAACAGGTGAATTCATAAGTCACACAGCAGTAATGACGCTTCCAGCTGAGAAAGTTGCCAGTAACACTTTAGCTACTGAAACACAAGAGAGTGATCCTCCCTATCTGAATAAGTTGAATTACAGCAAAAGTTAATAAATCTGTCGCCTCTCTCTTAGCCAATCAGATGATTAGCAAGCCAAAGTGATAAAGGTTTTTGATCTGTATTTTTAACACACCTGGTGATGTACATAGCTAAGGTAAACACATTGTTTCTAGGGTAAAAAGTTTTCTGTTACAACACAGAATTGGAAACAAATAGAAAATAAGAAAATTAACAGATAAGCTTAGCATATTGATTACATCATTTTGGCACACAATAATGGAAACTTTTAAAAAAGCCATCAAAAGTGAAAATACTCTTTAAAAAATGTTGCCGTGGGGTGCAGGAGATGGTTGAAAAAGGCCTGCACAAGTGTCGTGGGATCGCCAGTTCAAGGTATGTAACAGGCAAACTAGACCTGGGTTTAAGGGTTTTTTCCGCCCCTTTAAAGTGGACCAAAACCCAGGATAGTCGAAACTTTTGACTATCCTGGGTTTTGGTGCTTTCCCCGGGGGCACCCCATCGGGGGTGCCCCACTGCGTCGCCGCAGCAACTCAACCTATCCTGGTCCCAAGGCGCGTCTAAGAGCAGCGGCTCTGATGGCAGCATACTCCGGCTCCCTCTAACAGGGTGCGTGCCCGCGCCGGCCATTCACAAATGACTCGCACAGGCACGCGCACTGCTATTGGGAAGCAGAGGATGCGGCTGCTCTTAGACGCACCATGCATAGAAAAAAGACGATTGAGGGATGATCTAATAACTATGTATAAATATATTCGGGGTCAATACAAAGATCTGTCCCACAATCTATTTATACCCCGGAGTGTAACCATAACCCGAGGGCATCCACTAAGGTTAGAGGAAAGGTGCTTTCTCCACCGACATAGGAGGGGATTCTTCTCTGTAAGAGCAGTGAGACTATGGAACTCGCTGCCAGAGGAGGTAGTAATGATGGATACAGTAAAAACGTTCAAAAGGGGCCTTGATGCCTTCCTGGCATGTAATAACATTTCCAGCTATGGCTACTAGACCACTGGAAGGAATTAAACAGGCTGAACTGGAAGGACCATAGTCTTTATTCAGCCTTACATACTATGTTACTATGCGATCTGGAAAAGGTGAGTTGGCTGAGGCGATTTGGGGGGTTTCACACAGTGGGGCACCACCGATCGGGGTGCCCCCGAAGGACCAAAACCCAGGATAGACAAAATACTGGGTTTTCGTCCACTTTAAACGACCCATTGCTAAGGACATGGTAAGCACCAATTTATAGCAGCTTATAAAAACTATACGTCTCTGGAACCAGAGAACACACCTAAGCTGTGATCGCTGCCGGTCGGCCAAGAGGTGATGCGGTCACAGAGTTTCTTGTTCTTGCAGGAGTCATCAGACAGGTCCACCTCCTCCTTTCGGATCTCACGCACGAGCTGCATGCGACATTTGGTGAAATCTTGAAAGGAGATCTTGCCATTCTCGTCAGCCCCGAGCTGATGCATAATTTCAACCACCGACTCTTCCATGTTCAGCTGGCGGCAAACCATTAATAAATCATTCCTGGAAAACAGAGCAAGGAGGGCATTGTCACTGTGCCAAACAACTGCTGACCCCATTCACAGCATGCTTTCACTCTCACACCGGCTGTTTACATGCTACAGGCCTGACGCGCTGTCTATCAATCTCACAGCCAAAGACGCCTCAGGGCCAAACTACGCCGTAGATTATCCAGTCGCGGGTGCCCCATTTTATCTGGCATCTACATACACTAATCAACATGAATCTCTGCCTAAACCTTTTACTTTTTTTTTTACATTTACAACAGATTTAAACAGATGTACTTTAACCCTTGTGTTGCACGGAGGAGCACAGCCCCATCTGGTGGCCTCTGTTGGTTAACAACCTGGGAGATACATCAGTTCTTGCTTGTCAATGAAGGAAGCAGAATTCTTTTTTTTTTTTTTTTTCTAAGAATGTTAATAGGAGCACAAGCTATACAAAAGTGTACAGCACACTAAAAATAGTCTAAATCCTAGTCCTGGCCTATGGACTGACATTGCCTTGAAAAGTTATTCATACCCTTTGAACCTTTCCACATTTTTAATGATATAAGCTTTTCCAAATGTAAAAAAAAATAAAAAGGTGTAAAGTGTGGCATGCATTTGTATTCAGACCCCTGTCAAGTCAAACCGTAAATAAAGTCCAACTGTTTGTAATGTACGGTATTTTTCGCCTGATAAGGCGCATGAACATAAGATACACCAACGGTTTAGAGGAGGAAAATAAGAAAAAAAAATCCTAACCAAATGGTGTGCTAAAATACCCCTCCCAATTACCCCATTACAGGCAGTTTACAGCATCTCTCATTAAAGGCAGTATGAGGCATCCCCCATTACAGCCAGTGAGCGGCATTCCTCATTACAGCTAGTGTGGGGGCATCCCTCATTACGGGCAGTGAGAGGCATCCCTTATTACAGGTAGTAAGAGGCATCCCTCATTACAGGAAGTAAGTGGCATCCCTCATTACAGGCAGTAAGTGGCATCCCTCATTACAGGCAGTAAGTGGCATCCCTCATTACAGGCAGTGAGTACCATTCCCCAATACAGTCAGTGAGAGGCATCCCTCATTACATCCAGTGAGAGGCATCCCTCATTACAGCCGGTAAGAGGCATCCCTCATTACAGCCAGTAAGATGCATCCCTCATTACTGCCAGTGAGAGGCATCCCTAATTACAGGTAGTAAGAGGCATCCTTCATTACAGCCAGTGAGAGGCATCCCTCATTACAGGCAGTAAGTGGCATCCCTCATTACAAGCAGTGTGCGGCACCCCCCATTACAGCGAGCGTGTCTTCCCCATTGAAGCCAGTGAGTGGCATCCCCCATTACAGGCAGTGCGCTGCATCTCTCATTAAAGGCAGTGTGAGGCATCCCCCATTACAGCCAGTAAGTAGCATTCCTCATTACAGCCAGAGTGCAGCATCCCTCATTACAGGCAGTGTGCGGCATCTGCTGAATACAGGCAGTGTGCGGCATCTGCTGAATACAGGCAGTGTGCGGCATCTGCTGAATACAGGCAGTGTGCGGCATCTGCTGAATACAGGCAGTGTGCGGCATCTGCTGAATACAGGCAGTGTGCGGCATCTGCTGAATACAGGCAGTGTGCGGCATCTGCTGAATACAGGCAGTGTGCGGCATCTGCTGAATACAGGCAGTGTGCGGCATCTGCTGAATACAGGCAGTGTGCGACATCTGCTGAATACAGGCAGTGTGCGACATCTGCTGAATACAGGCAGTGTGCGGCATCTGCTGAATACAGGCAGTGTGCGGCATCTGCTGAATACAGGCAGTGTGCGGCATCTGCTGAATACAGGCAGTGTGCGGCATCTGCCCAATACAGACACTGTATTGCAGCAGCCCCCATTACAGACAGCGAGCAACATTCCTCATTACAGCCAGTGAGCGGCATTCCTCATTACAGCCAGTGAGCGGCATCCCTCATTACAGCCAGTGAGCGGCATCCCTCATTACAGCCAGTGTGCGGCCTCCCCTATTACAGCCAGTGTGCGGCCTCCCCTATTACAGCCAGTGTGCGGCCTTCCCTATTACAGCCAGTGTGCGGCCTCCCCCATTGCAGCCAGTGTGCGGCCTCCCCCATTGCAGCCAGTGTGCGGCCTCCCCCATTGCAGCCAGTGTGCGGCCTCCCCCATTGCAGCCAGTGTGCGGCCTCCCCCATTGCAGCCAGTGTGCGGCCTCCCCCACTGCAGCCAGTGTGCGGCCTCCCCCATTGCAGCCAGTGTGCGGCCTCCCCCATTGCAGCTACTGTGTGGCCTCCCCCATTACAGCCAGTGAGTGGCATCCCTCATTACAGGCAGTGTGCGACACTCTCTATTACAAGCACTGTGCAACATCCCTCATTACAGACAGTGAGTGGCGTCCCTCCTTACAACCAGTACACCGCATCCCCTCCCTAATGGCATGTGTGAGGAGAGAGGGCAGAAAATATGTGCATCTTATGGAACAAGTAATACTGTATTTTTTACTATTTATAATAACAGTGGTTCTGTAGGGGTCTCAAAAGGTACACCAGACAGCTCAGTGATAATCTTGTGGTGTAGTGTATTGCAGGGTTAGGTTATAAAACAATAGCCCAAGGTCTAAACATCCCACAGAGCACTGTTCAATCCATCATCTGTAAATGGAAGGAATATGACACAACTGCAGACCTACCAAGACATCCATGGACAACTATTAGTTGTGTACTTCACAAATCTGGCCTTTACGGTAGAGTGACAAGAAGAACGTTTTTGAAGGAAAAACCATAGGAAGGCCTATTTGCAGTCTCAAGCTATTTAGAGGACACATCAAGGATGTAGAAGGTGCTCCAGAGTTCAACTTTGGAACTAAATTCCAAACTCTGTGTGGAGGAAAGCCAACACTGCACATCACCTTGAACACACCACCAACACTGTGGTAGAAGCATCATGCTGTGGGGAGCCTTTTTTTTTCAGCAGGGTCTGGGAAGCTGGTCAGAGATGATGGGAAGAGGGACAGAGCAAAAGACAGGCAATCCTGGAGGAAAACCTGTTAGAGGCTGCAAAAGACTTGAGACTGAAGCTTAGGTTCACCTTCCAGCAGGACAACAACCCTAAACATACAGGCTACAATGGGATTGTTTAATTCAAAGAATATTCATGATTTAGAATGGCACAGCCAGACCTAAATCCTACTGAGAATCTGAGAATAGCAAAAGCTATTTTACAAAGAAGAATGGGCAAACAATTCAGCATCTGGATGTGCAAAGACAAACCTCAAAAGACTTACAGCTGTAATTGTAGCTAAAGGTGGCCCTACCAAGTGTTGGTGGTCCTACCAAGGGAGTCTGAATACATTTTTCAGTTTTTCATTTTGTTAAAAATATGGAAAAGCATGTATAATTTTTTTTACACTTCACAAATACTGGCTACTTTTTGGTTTGTATATTTTTATGGCAAAGGCAAAAATGCAACATAAAGGTAAATCAAATAATAACTTTACTGTATAGCAAAATAATACAATTCTGTGAGTACTCACCTGTAGAATTGGTATTAAAAGTATACAGCACGTCCTGTTCCAGAATATTTCTTACACATGGGTAATACATCCACAAGATCACAAGATGGCGCTGGACTGCAGAAAAGACTTGTGGCCACTCCCGGCCCCTTAAATAGCCAGGAACCTCCCACTAATTCCCAGTGTTGACAAGCAGTTATACAAGAAGCAGGGGGAATCAATAAACATAAACTGAACAATCACCATACAAAGGTAACCAAGAATAATGATAACAAGGGCGGGATGGAACAGGACGTGCTGTATACTTATAATACCAATTCTACAGGTGAGTACTCACAGAATTGTATTATTCCAAGTATACAGCACGTCCTGTTCCAGAATATTCCTTACACATGGGACATCCAATAGCAGTGTCCGAAAGTAACAGCGGGCAGTTTAAACCACTGCCGCCTGCAGAACTTTGCGGCCAAAAGCAGCATCCGCTGAGGCCCTAACATCAACCTTGTAAAACTTAGAAAAAGTATGAACAGAACACTAAGTAGCGGCCTTGCAAACTTGTTCAACAGAAGCTTGGTGCTGAAAAGCCCAAGAGGCACCAATAGCACGAGTAGAATGAGCAGTAAGGCGGAAGGGAGGCTCCTTCCCCTTAGCAGAATAGGCTCATACCACAGCCTGACGGATCCACTTACTGATAGTGGACTTAGCCGGGGGCCTAGGTCCAGAAGGGATAACAAAAAGAGCATCAGACTTCCTAAAAGACTCAGTAGCTACCAAATAAAACTTCAAGGTCCTGACAACATCCAAAGAGTGTAAGACCCGCTCCTTAGAGTTACTAGGATTAGGACACAGAGAAGGCAAAACAATGTCTTGATTGAGATGAAAAGCAGACACAACCTTAGGCAAGAAATCTGGCTTGAACCGAAACACCACCTTGTCCTGGTGTCTCTCAAACTAAGGAGGTTTAATGGAAAGCGCCGCCAACTCAGAAACACGTCTAACAGAAGTGATAGCCACCAACAAGTGATAGCCACGAATAGGCTCAAAAGGAGAACCCTGCATGGCAGATAAAACCAAATTCAAATCCCAGACAGGTAACAAAGGCTTACGTGGCGGGCGCACGTGAGTAACCCCCTGGAAAAAAGTCTTAACCAAACGGTGGTTGGCAAAAGACCTTTGGAAGAAAATAGCCAAGGCTGAAACATGGCCCTTGAGGGTACTAAGTTGAAGGCCCAAATCCAAACCATGCTGCAAGAATTCCAGAATCCTGGGAATAGAAATCACCCTACAGGGAAAAGACTTAGATTCACACCAGGCAATGTAAGCATGCCAGACCCTGTAATAGATAAAGGACGAGGATTTCTTCCTAGCCCTAATCATGGTTTCAACCACAGAGGCAGGCAACCCCTTTTCCATCAAGATGGAGGTTTCAGCAGCCAAGCCGTCAAAGCCAGCGTTTGTAAATTGGGATGGCACAGCTGCCCCTGAGTGAGCAGATCTGGGTCCTTGGGCAGGACGTACTGATCTACTGCCAACTGCACGATGTCTGCGAACCACACCCTTCTTGGCCAACAGGGGGCCACCAAGATGGCTGGCACCCCCTCCTGGGCTATATTGCGCAGCACCCTGCCCAGCAGAGGAAACGGAGGGAACACATAGAGGAGCTGAAAGCTCTTTCAAGACAATGCTAGTGCATCCATGGCCAAGGCCAGAGGATCCTGGGACAGAGAGACAAAATACCGTTTTGTGAGTACTCACCTTTAAAACGGATATTATAAGTGTGACAAACACTCCGCTTCAACTCTTCATGACATTTGGGTTATTCTCCAGTAGAACCAAGAAACAATGGTTCACCATATAAAGGATCCGGAATACCCAAAAAAGGGTGGGTGAAGCGGAGTGTATGTCACACTTATAATATCCGTTTTAAAGGTGAGTACTCACAAAACGGTATTATTCCAAGTGTGACATACACTCCGCTTCAACTCTTCATGACATTTGGGACATCCAATAGCAGTGTCCATCATGGGTGGGAACCATAAACAGTAAAGAATGCACCAACTTAAACCACTGCAGCTTGCAGAACCTTGCGGCCAAAAACGGCATCCACTGAAGCCCGCACATCAACCTTGTAAAACTTGGAAAAAGTATGAACGGAAGACCAAGTAGCAGCCTTACAAACTTGTTCAACAGAAGCCTGGTGCTGAAAAGCCCAGGACGCACCAACAGCACGAGTAGAATGCACACTGACCCTAAAAGGGGGAGTCCTCCCCTTAGCAGAATAGGCCCCAACAATGGCCTGACGAATCCATTTGCTAATGGTAGACTCTCCTGGGCCCACAGGGCACCACGAAAAAGGCATCCGTCTTGCAGAAAGAAGTAGTTACCAAATAGTACTTAACACAGCGAACCACATCCAAATTGTGCAAAACCCTCTCCTTGTCATTGTTAGGCTTAGGATACAAGGAAGGGAGAACAATATCCTGATTGAGATGGAAAGCAGAAACCACCTTAAGAAGGAAATCTGGTTTAAAGCGAAAGACCACCTTGTCCTGGTGTCTTTCAAAGTAAGGGGCCTGAATCAACAGAGCCGCCAACTCAGAGACACGCCGAACAGAGGTAATAGCCACCAAGAAGGCAACCTTTTGAGTGAAAACAGAAAGAGCAATATCCTGTAGCGGCTCAAAAGGCGGACCCTGCAGAGCCGAAAGAACCAAATTCAAATCCCAAACAGGAACCATAGCCTTCCGAGGGGGTAGAACATGAGTGACCCCCTGGGAAAAAAGTCTTAACCAGCGGGTGTAAGGCAAAAGATCTTTGGAAGAAAACAGACAGAGCAGAGACCTGCCCTTTCAAGGTACTAAGCTGGAACCCAAGATCCAGACCATGCTGAAGAAACTCCAAAATCCTAGGGATCGAAAACACCCTGCAAGGCAAGGCCCTAGCCTCACACCAGTCAATATAGGACCGCCAAGTCCAATAGTAAACGCCAGAAGAGGACCGCTTCCTAGCTCTAATCAAGGTCTGAACAACAGCCTCAGACAAACCTTCCTCCTTCAGAATGAAAGTTTCAGCAGCCAAGCCGTCAAAGCCAGCGTTGGAAAATTGGTATAAAGTAGTTGACCCTGAGATAACATATCAGGAAAATGGGAAGCCGGTACTGATCTACCGCCAGCCTTACAACGTCTGCGTACCAAACCCTTCTTGGCCACCTTGGAGCCACCACAATTGCTGGTGCCCCTTCCAGAGCCAGTTTGCAAACTACCTTGCCCAGCATGGAGAAGGGAGGAAACAGGTACAGAAACCCCAAATCTTTCCAAGCAAGGGACAAGGCATCCACTGCCAGAGCTAGAGGATCCTGAGATAGAGACACAAAGGCCGGGAGTTTGTGATTGTGCCGTGAGGCAAAGAGATCCACCTCCGGAGTCCCCCACTTGCGACAAAGAGACCGAAAAACCCCGGGGTTGAGAGACCACTCTCCTTGGCGAGAGGACCCCCTGCTCAGGGAGTCCGCCTCCGTGTTCTCCACTCCCGGAATGTAGATTGCCGAAATGCAAGGAACATTGCTCTCCGCCCAATACAGGATCAGAGAGACTTCCCTGAGGGCACTCCTGCTGCGAGTCCCTCCTCGGTGATTGATGTAGGCTACCGCCATCCGATTGTCTGAACGAATCTGAACCGGAAGACATCAGCTGTGACAGGACAAGCCGGATGGCTCTGAGCTCTAAGACACTGATGGGGTTGTAAGCCTCCTGAGGACCCCACACCCCGCTGAACTGATGACTTTTCCAGAAACCTCCCCAGCCCGACAGGCTGTCATCCGTGATAACCGTCTCCCAGCGAGGAACCAGAAATGATCTGCCCCTCAACAGGTTGCTCGACTCCAGCCACCACCGAAGGGACTGCCAAACCCTGGGAGACATCCGGAACGGTTGATCCAATGACAGCGGACACCTGTCCCAAAGCGTCAATAGATGAAGTTGAAGAGATCTCATGTGAAACTGCGCAAACGGGACCGCCTTGAAGGAGGCCACCATCAATCCCACCAGTTTCATCCCCTGCCGGATAGAGGGGCAAGGATTGGCCAGAAGAAGGCGGATCAGATCCTGAATCCCCTGCACCTTGGTCTGGGGTAGAAACACTCTGGCCTGAATGGTATCCAGATTCATGCCCAGGAATGAAATCACCCGTGATGGCGAGAGAGAGGACTTGGGGCGGTTGATCACCCACCCGAACCTCTCCAGGGTCGACACCACCTGGTGGGTGTCCAGCTCCACCTGACGGAGGGAAGAAGCTGAAATCAATAGGTCGTCCAGATACGGCACAATGCGAATTCCCTGAGCTCTGAATAGGGCCATTATGCCCGCCAGAACCTTGGTGAAGACCCTCAGCGTCGAGGCCAACCCGAAGGGAAGGGCTACAAACTGAAAATGTTGATCGTCCACCGCGAACCTGAGGAATCTCTGATGCGCTGGAAAAATTGGAACATGCAAATACGCATCCTTGATGTCTATGGATGTCATGAAATCGCCTTGACGAAGGGAATTGATGGCCGAGCGCAGAGTCTCCATGCGGAACTTCTTGGTTCTGATGAATCTGTTGAGGACCTTGAGGTCCAGAATGGGTCTTACAGAACCTTCTTTCTTGGGGACCGTGAAAAGATTGGAGTAGAAACCCCTGCCTCTCTCCGACGGAGGCACTGGGCATACAACTCCCATGTCCAGAAGTTTTTTTACTGCTAACAGGAGCCCCTGTGCAGCCTGAGGGTCCAAGGGCACCCAAGACCTTAAAAATCTTGGAGGAGGCCAGTACTCGAACTCCAGTTTGTACCCGGAGGAGACCACTTCCAAGATCCAATTGTCTGTGACCTCCCGGGCCCAGACCTGGAAGAAGAGCCGCAGCCGTCCCCCCACCCGTGCGGGTGAGGGCGCCCCTTCATTGCTGAGCTGGGCTTGGAACCCCAGGCAGAAGCGGGATGGGCCCGACCTCTGTCCCTGTTCCAGGAAGAGCCTCTGACACCCGAGAAGGCCAAACCTCTGCCAGCTCTGGCACTTCGAAAGGAAGGATTGAAAGAGCCTGCCCCCCGAAAGGGACGGCGCAGTTTCTTCCACTGAGGTAACTTACATCCCTTAGCCACAGCATCCAACTTATCTCCAAACAGCCGCATACCCAAGCAGGGAAGAGCTGTGAGCGATTTCTTGGCCGCAAAGTCCGCCGTCCACTGACGGAGCCATACCGATCGGCCACCAATAAGGCTGAAGTCCTACTACACATAACAACAGTGTCTTCCATAGCAGCCAAGACAAAATCCATGAACAATTCAAATCTTTTAAGCGTAGTGAACTCAGCGCTGGCCGGATCAAAGTGAGTGTCATTTAACCAGTCCCTAATCAGAGACCTAGCACCCACCGACACTAGCGCAGATGCACAAACAGGCCGCAAGGCCGAACCAACACTGGCAAAGGCATGGCATGCCATCGGATCAAGGCGCCTATCCTCACCATCCTTTAGGGAAGTGGCGTCTGGGGTGTGAAGCACGGAGGAGTTGGTCAACCCCAAAACTGGCGCATCGACCTCGGGAGGAGAAGCCCAGCGCTTAACCGCTTCCACCGGGAAAGGATACTTCTTATCCCATCCCTGAGGAACACCCGGAAGCCGACTAGGTTTCTCCCATTCCCTAAGGATCAGTGCATCAAAATGACCCTGGGTAGGGAACTCCAAACAAGGCTTGTGGGCCCCAAAAAATTCCCCCTTCTCAAAAGGGGGCGCCTCAGGCGGCGCAATATCCAAAACCTCCAAGAGATGTGACAAAACCGTGGCCGTGTCAACAGCATCCCCCAGCGCCTGCCCAACATCAGCCTCGCCAAACCGTACATCGTCAGCCTCTGACTCCTCATACAATTCCCCCTCCTCTAACGAGGAATAATCCGACATATCAAATGAATCATCATCAATATCCCAAGTTGCCTGGACCGACGACAAATGTCTCTTTTTAGCCTGGGCATTCTTGCCCACCGCGCTAACCATAAATTTCTCAATGCTGGCCAACCTAGCACAAACATCGGAATGCGACTCCCCGCTGGCACCAATGTCACTTGGGGTACGGATAAGGCGGGGAGGGGAAGGCGATGAAGCGGGGGGCGCCGACCCAGAAGGCTGGGCACCCGACTGCCGCGATATGGCCTTTTGTGCACATGGTATACAAATAAGCACATTCTCACCCGTAAGGGATGCCCCACAACCCACACATGGCCGGGATTTTCCCAGAGGGAGCCCGAGCCCGGTATCCTGCGGAGCCTCCATATGGTGATTCTTGTGGTCAGTCGCAAGACCGCAGGGAATTTAAGCAATAAGCAACCCGGGATGCCCCTTAAAAGTCCCAGTGGGAGGATTTGTGGTGATCTATTTTAAAACTAGGGACCCCAGGACCAGAAAGATCCCCTTATCATGCACATACACGATGAAATCTGTAACACACAATTAAGTAATCGTAAGTCACAATCGCCTCAAAATATATAAATATATATTACACATATCACCATATAATACCTATATACACACATGCGAGAAAAAAGGAGGCCCCCCTGCTAGAGAGGGGCCCCCGCATAATCTAAGGAAGTGGCAAACAGGGCCTTACAGGCCAGGGGCACGCCGGATCAGCCACAGCAGCACCAAGATGGCCCCCGGAGAAGAGCCTCATGAGAAGAGGAGGAAGAGAAGGGGGGCGGGCCAGCGCAGAATGCGCGCTCGCCAGGCCACGCCCCCCTCCCAGCAACGCAGCTCCCAGCCCTGGGCTGGCCCGCAGCAGCGTGCCAAACGAGGGCCGAACAAGGCCTGAGGGGGAGAAGCTCTCCAGGCTGAATGAAGGAGGCCAGTACAGATACGGGCCCATGTACAAGCCAAACACCTGCCAGCGCCACACAAGTGAAAGCACTCACACACACACACTGTCACACACACATAAGACCAAGTATAAAGGCCAGCCAGCCCCCCCCCCCCCCCAGAGGGAAGTAAGGGACCCGGAAGGGGGGAATCCCAGCCAGAATCTGGCCGTAGGAATGAAAGGGACAGGGCATCCCACACCGGGATCACCAAACCCGGGCAACCGTCTACCCCTTGTAATGGGGTCTCACGGTGGAGCACAGCTCCTTGCACACCCATAAGGTGCTACCTACCCTCACCAGGACCCAAGGCTGGGAGGCTCAAATAGGGGAAATTTAGGAAAGGTCCTGGCAGCAATAGGGACAAAAAATGGCCGGGCGCGAGCCCGGCTTACCTGCAAGTAAGAGAAGTCCTCATCTTCTGTCTTGCTCGCCTTCCTGCAGAGAAGAAACTGGGGAATTGGTGGGAGGTCCCAGGTATTTATGGACTGGGAGGAGCTCCTTTTTTGCATTCATCTCTGCAGAAGTTCGCCCTCTACTGGAGAATAACCCAAATGTCATGAAGAGTTGAAGTGGAGTGTATGTCACACTTGGAATAGACTGGAAGCTTGTGATTGTGATGGGACGCAAACAGATCCACATCCGGCTGACCACAGCGGTGACACAGAGAGCGAAACACCCTGCTGCTGAGGGACCATTCTCCCAGATGAGAAGTCCCCCTGCTCAGGGAGTCCACCTCCAGATTTTCCACCCCCGGGATATACACTGCCGAGATGCAGGGAACATTCTCCTCCACCCGGGACAGAATCAGAGACACTTCCTTGGGGGCCCTCTTGCTCCAGGTCCCTGAACAGCCTGACCCCGCGGATCTGAACAGCCTGACCCCGAAGGTGTGGGGTCAATTGAGTGAGAACCAACCTCACCGCCCTCAGTTCCAGAATGTTGATAGGGGTGTGGGCCTCCTGAGGGCCCCACTGACCCTGGAATTTCAAGGACTTCCAGACGCCCCCCCCCCAACCTGTCAGACTGGCATCTGTAGTGACAGTCTCCCAGCAAGGTGACAGAAAGGTCCTGCCCACCAAGAGATTCCTTGAGTCCAGCCACCACAAGAGGGACCGCCTGGTCAGGGGGGACAGAACAAACTCCTGATCCAGGGACAAAGGGTCCCGATCCCATACCGACAGTAGGTGAAGTTGAAGAGGTCTCATGTGAAACTGAGCATAAGGAACCGCTTCGAAACTGGACACCATCAGGCCCACCAGCTGCATCCCCTGCCGAATGGTGGAATGCGGACAAGACAGTAGTAATTGGGCCTGAATCTGAAGATTCTCCAACTTTTGCTGAGGGAGAAACACCTTGACCTGAGATGTATCCAGCGTCAGGCCCAGAAAGGACCTCACCAGAGACGGGAACAGAGAAGACTTGGGATGGTTGATCACCCAGCTGAATGACTCTATTGTGGTCACCACCACCTGGGTATCCAGCCCTGCCTGATGGAAGGACTGGGACGAGATCAGAATGTAATCCAAATAAGGGAGAATGCGAATGCCTTGAGCTCTCAGCAGAGCCATCACGCCCGCCCGCCAGCACCTTGGTGAATACCCTGGGAGCCGAGGTGATACGGAAAGGCAGTGCCACAAATTGATAATGCTGATCTCCCAGAGCAAACCTGAGGAATTTTTGATCACCTGGAAAAATTGGTACATGAAGGTAAGTGTCTTTGATGTCTACGGAGGTCATGAAGTCGCCTGGGCGCAGTGAATTGACTGCTGAGTGCAGCGTCTCCATGCGAAAATGCTTGAATCTGACAAACCTGTTGAGACACTTTAAATCAAAGATGGGCCTGAGGGACCCACCCTGTTGGGGGACCGTGAAGAGATTGGAATAGAAACCTCTGCCCCTTTCCCTGAAAGGCACAGGGCAGATGACCCCCAACTCCAGAAGGTTTTGGACCACCAGGCGCAGGCCCTGAGCTGACCGGGGGTTCTGAGCCATCCGGGATCTGAGGAATCTTGGGGGCGGCCAGGCTGCAAACTCTATCTTGTAACCGGAGGAAACCACCTCCTGGATCCATCTGTCTGCTACACGTTGCCTCCAGACGTGAGCAAAGAGCCGAAGCCGTCCCCCCACCCGGATGGGTGAGGGCGCCTCCTCATGCCTGAGGGGGCTTAGGGGAGGATTTGGGCTTGGGACCCCAGGAGAGGCCAGGGCGGCCACGTCCTCTGCCCCTTCCCCAATAATCTCCACGTGCTCCAGCAAGTGCGGAAGGAGGGGAGAAAGGCACCAGTCCCCTGAAAGGGCCGAGACGGCCTCCTACATTGAGGCAACCTACCACCCCTGGCAACCAAGTCCAATCGTTCACCAAAGAGGCGCAGCCCCTTAAAGGGAAAACCAGTGAGAGCCTTCTTAGCAGCGTTATCAGCTACCCACTGACGCAGCAAGACACAGCGACGTATAGCCACCAACAGAGCAGAAGTCCTCCCACACATTCTAATGGCAACATCCATAGCAGAAAGAACATATGAAACAAATTCATAGCAAAGCAGGAGAGATCTATACTCCTCTCCCGCAACATCAGAAGCCCCATCTAAGAGACTCTCAGGCAGCCCTTTAATAGCAATAGCTATAATGGCAGAGGCACAAACCGGGCACAGCGCAGTCCCCACACAGGCAAAGGCATGACAAGCCAGCTGGTCCATGCGCCGGTCCTCACCATCCCGCAGGGTAGTAGTGTCAGGAGTATGCATGACAGATATTTGACAACCCCAGATCGGGCGCGTCCACCTCAGGAGGACATGACCAACGCTTAATCACATCAGCAGGAAAGGGACACCTCTTGTCCCAACTCTTGGGCACCCCAGGTAGCTTGTTAGGCCGTTCCCATTCCCTGAGCACCAGACTATTAAAGTGAGTCTGCTCAGGGAACTCCAAGTGTGGCTTCACTGTATGAAAAAGCTCACCCTGCTGCTGCGGAGCCACTGCAGGAGGGGAAATACAAAGCACTTCAAAAATGTGAGACAACAATCAGTAACATCTGAGGACCATTGGCCTTCTCCAAAAGGAGACCCGGTATCACCATACACCCTAGGTTGTTCCTCAGATGATTCTGAATCAGAGAATAGTTCCCCCTCCTCAAGGGGACCATAACCCGAGATGTCAAGCGTGGGGGGGGTAGGTGAAGCCAGAGGGGGTGCCGCACCAGGGCCCGTAGCAGGCAACCCAGACTGCAGCGCAAGTACCTGCTGGACGCAGGTTACACATACCCTGACATCTTCACTTATAGAGGAAACCCCACACGCAACACACAGCCGGGCTTGTCCCGAAGGAACCCCAAGCACATTATCCCCAGAAGCCTCCATATGGTGATTTTTACAAAAAGTATGCACAATAGTCAGAATGCCACCCGAAACCCGCTAGGGGAAGTGGGAGATTGGCAATAGGCAGGGCCGCGAGAACCACAGTCAAGGGACCCGCCTGCAAGACACAATAATGTACACCATAAGCATCCATAGCCATACAATAATAACCAAAGATAAAAAACCCCGTAAGGGACTCACGGACCAAGCCGGCAAGCGCACACATAAGCCGATCACCAACTACGTTGCAGCACCACAATGGAAGGGCCACAAAATGGCGCCGACAGCAGTACCTAGAGAGGCGGGCTGCGGGCACATGCCGCGGAACGCGTCAAACCGCGGTACCCGCCCCCCCCGGAGAGTGCGAAAACAAGATCACGTGACGCGCCGACCCCATGACAGTTAAACAAAAAAACACAGTAAAAGCGCCAACCACCGTGGAGCGCCGTACAACGGCCTCCACACACACCAAACACAAGTGACAAAAAACACAGTAGTAAAAACACAAAAGTGTACTACCCGGGCGTCCCCTGCCGATCACGCGGAATGCAAAGAGGGGGTCCTGCGCAATCAACAGCGTGAAAAGGGAGGGGGGGGAGGGATAAATATCCCGAGATAAAGGGATGGGGGCATCCCAATGAGGCTCACCATAAAAAGCCTGTTGCCGACTACCCTTTGGTACAGGGTCTTGCGGCCCGGAGCAACGCTCCTTCAGCACCTGACCATAGTGCTGTCCTACCTTCACCCGAACTGTCAGCCGTGGCTGGGAGGCAGTGGGTCCAGAACGGGTGGAAATAAGCCTGCAGGGCCCTAGGCAAAGCCCACTTCATCTTCGCAGTCCAAACTGCAGAAAGACTCTGAGAATTAGTGGGAGGTTCCTGGCTATTTAAGGGGCCGGGAGTGGCCACAAGTCTTTTCTGCAGTCCAGCGCCATCTTGTGGATATATTACCCATGTGTAAGGAATATTCTGGGACGTGCTGTATACTTGGAATATAGGATATAAAAAGAATATTGGCATTGTGCTCATGGGGCAGATTAAAAGCCCACCAGATTGCATGTTTGCCATGTTTCACACCTTGTCATGGTAGTAAGTGTTCTTTGTTTCACTCATCAGTGGGGCACTTACTGAGCAGATAAAGTGCAGGAAGAATGTCAGCACACCATAAAAGAAGTTATTCTATATGTGTGCGGCAAATAAACCACCTTCTATCTTTATGGTCACGCTCCAGAACATGAAGCAGAGCAAGCAGGGCTCTCCTCAACCATACATAGACGGCACATTAACACTTCAGTGCTGATTAGCTAACAGCCTCTTAATAAAAGTATTTAAGATGCCTTCCCTGCTGAGAACCTCACTAGGCCACTAACTCCTAATGATGCTAATATTAACAAATTCCACAACCCAAAGCTTGTAGGGGGATGGAATGCTGATTCCTGTGATAACACAAGCTATGATAAGGCTACAACTTTGTCTTATAAATGACCAATAATCAGTAAAACAGTAACAACTGGCCTTTTCTCACCATTTAAAAAGTAATCAGGTTACTCAGATAGAACAAGCATATTTATTGGAATATTGGGAAACACATACAGTCAAGGTCGTAAATGTTGGCACCCCTAACATTTTTCAAGATAATGAAGTATTTCTCACAGAAAAGGATTGCAGTAACACTTGTTTCGCTATACACATGTTTATTCCCTTGTATATTGGAACCAAAAAGGGAGGAAAAAAAGCAAATTGGATATAATGTCACAACAAACTCCAAACTTTGCAACCTTTCAAAATTGTGGAGAAACAAGATTGTTTGTAGCATGTGATGCTCCTTTAAACTCACCGGGGGCAAGTAACAGGTGTGTGCAATATAAAAATCACACCTGAAAGCAGATAAAAGGAGAAAAATGTACTTAGTTTTTGCATTGTGTGTCTGTGTGTGCCGCACTAAGCATGAACAACAGAAACAACAGAAGAGAACTGTCTGAGGACTTGAGAACCAAAATTGTGGAAAAATATCAACAAGTTACAAGTCCATCTTCAGAGATCTAAATTTGCCGTTGTCCACAGTGCGCAACATTTTTTTTTAGAAATTTGCAACCCGTGGCACTGTAGTTAATCTCCCTGTGCATGGACAGAAGAGAAAAAATGATGAAAGGTGTCAAAGCAGGATAGTCCAGATGGTGGAAAGGTAGCCCCAAACAAGTTCCAAAGATATTCAAGCTTCCTGCAGGCTCAGAGAGCATCAGTGTCAGCGTAAACTATCCATCGATGAATGGAATGAAACGCTATCGCAGGAGACACAAGAGGACAACACTGCTGACACAGAGACATAAAAAAGCAAGACTACATTTTGCCAAAATGCACTTGATTTAGCCAAAATCCTTCTGAGAAAATGTCTTGTGGACAGATGAGACCAAGACAGAGCTTTTTGGTAAAGTACATAATTCTACTATTTTCCGAAAACGTAATGAGGCCTACAAAGAAAAGAACACAATACCTACAGTGAAATATGGTGGAGATTCAATGATGTTTGGGGGTTGTTTTGCTGCCTTGAATGTGTGCAGGGCATAATGAAATCTGAGGATTACCAACAGATTTTAGGTCACACTGTACAGCCCAGTGTCAGAAAGCTGGCTTTGTGTCCTTGGGTCTTCCAGCATGATAATGACCACAAAACATACATCAAAGAGCACCCAGAAATGCATGGCAACCAAGAGCTGGAGAGTTCTAAAGTGGCGAGCAATGAGTCCAGATCTAAATCCCATTGAACACCTGCTGAGAGATCTTACAATTGCTGTGGTGAAGGGTGCCCTTCTAATAAGAGAGACCTGGAGATCCGGCTGAGAGGTGTAAGAAGCTTATTGATGGTTATAAGAAGTGACTGATTTCAGTTATTTTTTCCAAAGGATGTGCAACCAAACATTAAGTTAAGGGTGCCAATATTTTTGTGCAGCCCATTTTTGGAGTTTGCTGTGACATTATGTTCAATATGCTTTTTTTTCCCTCCCTTTTTTGGTTTAGTTCCAATACACACAAAGGTAATAAACATGTGCATAGCAAAACTTGTGTTACTGCAATCCTTTTCTGTAAGAAATACTTGATGTTCTTGAAACAAACATTTATGACCATGACTGTAAAATAAAGTTTTAGTCCAGGCAATAACTTAAAAGGTCTATACTCACCGTTTATCCCACGCAGCTCCATCATGCAGCACTGGCAGCTTCAAACTTACCACCGAGGAAGGATGAGCAATCCTCCCTCATTTGGTAGACATAGCAGCATCCATAAATATGGCTTTATGCCCCCGAACAGACCTACTCCATTTGTTGCATTCTGAGGTAAGGTGTGCTGTACCTGACTCGACACGCGCCTTTCATTGCAGTGAATGTAGTGGGTGTGTGGGTGCAACAAGGCTCCATGGATGCGCCATAAAAGACTGCCAGTGATGGAATATGTAATCGCTGGATGCCCGCCATCTGCAATTATGAAGATGTCAGTGCTGCATGAAGGGGCTGCAAAGGAACACTGGGACTGCACAGAGGAGATGGGGAGGAAAAGATGGCGAGCATAGATTTTCTTTTCTTGTCTGCATGGACAATAACAGTAGACCATAAACCACCCTGGAGTCTATGAGGCAGGCTTACTCCCTTGCCTGGGGGCATCCCAAACAGTGAAACCCCCAGGGCGCGCAGTAAAAGCACATTTTCTCTTGAGCCTACGGCACCTGCATCACTCGCTTCCCTCCTCGCTGTGCGCTTCCCCATCCATAACAACTGAATGGCCGTATGGAGCCATGCACAGCCGAAGAAAGCCAAGTGATGCAGCTGGGGATTAGAGCCGGCTGCCCTAATGGCAGTGTGGGCCTTTCACACAGAGGGGCACCCCAAATCGTGGAACCCCCAGGGGGACAGACCAAAACCAGAGATAGTGAAAATCCTGGGTTTTGGTCCACTTTAATTCCTGTAAGTTTCAGCCATTGTAACTAAGAGCCTTGGGGCAGCATGAAAATCCAGAATATAAGGGACAGGGGAAATTGGAGAACTAATTATCTATTACCGTTAGAACTGGCTGCTGCTTATCACTGATTGTTATAAATAAGGGCCTTAGATTGTGTGAACATAAAATACCATTTTGTGAATACTCACCTGTAAAATGGGTATTATAAGTATGTCACACACCCCGCTTCAAGAAATTCATAACGTGTGGGTAATACTGACCTGTAGAGGGCGATATGCAGATGCCAGGAAAAAAGAGAGCCCCTCCCAGTCCATAAATACCTGGGACCTCCCACTCATTACCCAGTATAAGAACAGCAGTAAGGTAAGGGACCAGGAAGAGCTCAACACAAAGCATAACAACGCAAAGTTCACCATATAAAGGATCCAGAATACAAAAGGGCAGGGTGAAGCAGGGTGTGTGACATACTTATAATAATGGTATTATTCTAAGTATGTCACACACCCCGCTTCAAGAAATTCATAACGTGTGGGACATCCAACAGCAGTGTCCATAAAGGGCGGGGATCCAAAACAAGGCAACAAGGCACAACTTAAACCACTGCAGCTTGCAGAACTTTGCGTCCAAACACAGCATCCGCTGAGGCCCAAACATCAACCTTGTAAAACTTGAAAAAAGTCTGAACAGAAGACCAAGTCTTACAAGCCTTACAAACTTGCTCAACAGAGGCCTGGTGCTGAAAAGCCCAGGACGCCCCAACCGCACGAGTAGAATGAGCAGTAACACGAAAAGGGGGTACCTTCCCTTTGGCAGAATAGGCCCCAACTATGGTCTGACGGATCCATTTACTAATGGAAGACTTGGCAGGCGCCAAGCCTTTTCGGGGCCCGGAGGGCACCACAAAAAAGGCATCCGTCTTACGAAAGGAAGACGTTACCTCCAAATAATACTTCACAACACGAACCACATCCAAAGAATGCAGGGCCCTCTCCTTGTCATTGCTGGGATTAGGACACAGAGAGGGCAGAACAATGTCTTGGTTTAGGTGAAAGGCAGAAACAACCTTAGGAAGGAAATCGGACTTGAAACGAAAAACCACCTTGTCCTGATGCCCCTCAAAGTACGGGGCTTGAATGGACAAAGCCGCCAACTCAGAGACACGCCTAACCGAAGTACTGGCTACCAAAAGGCCACCTTCTGCGTAAGTGAAGACAAGGTAATATCATTCAAGGGCTCAAAAGGAGAATCCTGAAGAGCAGAAAGAACCAAATTCAAATCCCAAACAGGGAGCAAAGGTTTTCTAGGAGGCCGCACGTGCGTGACTCCCTGGAAAAAAGTCTTAACCAAAGGATGTAGGGCAAATGACCTTTGAAAGGACACCGCCAGAGTACTAAGCTGGAGCCCCAGGTCCAGACCATGTTGAAGAAACTCCAGGATTCTGGAGATGGAAAATTCCCTACAAGGCAACGCCCTGATCTCACACCAATCAATATAAGACCTCCAAGTCCTATAGTAGATATTAGAGGAAGACCGCTTCCTAGCACTAATGAGAGTTCGAATCACAGCATCGGAAAGACCTTCTTCCTTCAAGATGGAGGTTTCAGCAGCCACGCCGTCAAAGCCAGCCTTGGTAAATTGGGAACGTAGTTGACTCTGGGTGAGCAGATCCGGCAGCAGGGGCAGAACGAACTGATCCTCTGCTAACCTTACCACATCTGCGAACCAAACCTGTCTTGGCCACCTTGGAGCCACCAGAATTGCTGACGCACCTCCAGGGCCAGCTTGCGCACCACTCTGGCCACCAAGGGAAACGGAGGGAACAGATACAGAAACCCCAGATCCCTCCAGTTCAGAGACATGGCATCCACTGCCAGAGCCAGTGGATCCCGTGAGAGAGACACAAATGTCGGAAGATTGTGACGAGAGGCAAAGAGGTCCACCACCGGGGACCCCCACCTGAGACAAATCAAGCGAAACACTTTGGGGCTGAGAGACCATTCCCCCCGGCGAGCTGAGAACCTGCTCAGAGAGTCCGCCTCCATGTTCTCCGCTCCCGGAATGTAAACTGCTGAAGTGCACGGGACGTGGGTCTCCGCCCAGGCCAGAATCAAAGACACTTCCTTGAGGGCACTCCTGCTGCGAGTCCCTCCCTGGTGATTGATGTAGGTGACCGCCGTCCGATTGTCCGACCGGACTTGAACCGGCAATCGTTGCAACTGATGAGTCAAGCAAAACAGAACCATCCTGATGGCCCTCAATTCCAGAACATTGATGGACTCGTGAGCCTCCTGAGGCCCCCACAGTCCCTGAAACCGACAATCCTTCCAGAACCCCCCCATCCTGATAGACTGTCATCCGTGGTGACCATCTCCCAACAAGGGGCCAGAAAGGATCTGCCCCTCGACAGATTGATTGGATCCAGCCACCACTGAAGGGAGCACCAAACTCGGGGGGTCATCAGGAAGGACTGATCCAACGACAGTGGCGACCCGTCCCAGGCCGCCAACAGATGGAGCTGGAGTGTCCTTGTGTGAAACTGAGCAAAGGGAACCTCTTCGAAGGAGGCTACCATCAATCCCACCAGCCTCATCCCCAGTCTGATGGCCGGACGAGGGATAGACAGGAGGAGTCGAACCAACTCCTGAATCAAGAGAACCTTGGACTGAGGAAGAAACACCCTGGCCTGGGAAGTATCCAGGGACATTCCCAGAAAAGACACTAACCTGGACGGAGAAAGGGAGGACTTGGGGTAGTTGATCACCCACCCGAATCTCTCCAGAGTGGACACCACAGTTCTGGTGTCCAATACCGCTTGGCTGAAGGAAGATGCCATAATGAGAAGGTCGTCCAGATAAGGGACAATGCGAATACCCTGGGCTCTGAGGAGAGCCATCACCCCGGCCAGCACCTTGGTGAAAACCCTTGGAGCCGAGGTAAGACCGAAAGGAAGTGCCACAAACTGAAAATGCCGATCCTCCACCACGAACCTGAGAAATCTCTGGTGCGCTGGAAAAATCGGCACATGCAGATAGGCGTCCTTGATGTCTATGGACGTCAGAAAGTCCCCCTGCCGAAGAGAATGGATAGCTGAACGCAGCGTTTCCATGCGAAATTTCCGCGGACGGACGAACCTGTTGAGGATCTTTAGATCCAGAATGGGTCGAACCGAGCCGTCCTTCTTGGGCACCGTGAACAGATTGGAATAAAAGCCCCGACCCCTGTCTGAGGGGGGCACTGGGCAAATAACTGCCATATCCAACAGACTCTTTACTGCCGCCTGGAGCTCCTGCGCGGCCAGAAGGTCCGAAGGCACCCGAGACCTGAGGAATCTGGGAGGGGGCCGGAGCTCGAACTCAAGCTTGTAGCCGGAAGTCACCACTTCCCGGATCCATCTGTCCGAGACCTCCCGGTCCCAGACCTGGGAGAATTGTTGCAGCCGTCCCCCCACCCACATGGGTGAGGGCGCCCCCTCATTGCTGAGCTGGCTTGGCAGCGGGTTTGGGCTTAGAGCCCCAGCTGTATCCTGGGCGGGCACGTCCTCTGCCCCTGTTCCAGGGATCTCCTCTGGCTGCGGGGAAAACAATTCCTCTGCCAGCTCTAGCCCCACGAAAGGAAGGAGCAAAGGAACCCGCCCCCCGAAAGGGACGACGCTGTTTTTTGCGTTGAGGTAACTTACCACCCTTGGCAACTGAATCCAACTTCTCACCAAAGAGCCGTAATCCCACAAAGGGAAGAGCGGTCAGCGACTTTTTAGACACAAAATCAGCCGCCCACTGGCGCAACCAAACCAAACACCGAATAGTCACCAATAGAGCCGATGTTCTGCCACACATCATCAGTGTGTCATCCAAGGCGGCTAGTACAAATGACAAAAACAATTCACACCTTTTAAGGCCAAGGAACTCGTCACTATCCGGATCTAACCCAGAAGAAGTCAACAGGTCCCTGACCACCGACCTGGTAGCCACCACCAGCAGCGCTGAAGCACAAACCGGCCTCATGGCTGACCCAACACTGGCAAAACCATGACAAGCCATTTGGTCAATGCGTTTATCCTCACCATCTTTAAGCGTGGAGCAATCAGGAGAATTTAAAACAGTAGTGTTGGATAAACCCAGAATCTGTGCATCCACCTCGGGAGGGGACGCCCAACGCTTAACCGTATCCAAGGGAAAGGGATATTTTTTGTCCCAACCCTGAGGGACACCTGGGAGCCGGGCAGGCCTCTCCCATTCCTTAGCAATAATCCCATCAAAATGCTTTTGGTTAGGAAATTCCAAGCGCGGCCTGGATTCTTCGAAAAATTCCCCCTTTTGCTGTGGAACCACCTCAGGAGGAGAAATAGCCAAAACCTCAAACATCTGAGCCAGAACATTAGGAGTATCCGAAGACCTCCCCAAGCCCCGCTCGGTATCAGCACCCACAAACTGCTGATCGTCTGAATTATCTGATTCTTCATATACCTCCCCTTCCTCAAGTTGGGAGTAATCAAACCAGTCCAGATTATCAAGATCATCCAAGTCGGCCGCCGGTGAAGACGGCGGCAAGTGCTTTCTCTTAGCCGGAGCCTTTCTGGTGACCGTGCTGGAGAATAATTTTTCAAGATTGGCCAGTCGGGCACACATCTCCGATTGCAACTGCCCGCCCATGACAACGTCAGACTGGGCACGGATCAAACTGGGAGGGGGGGGGAGGAGAGACCGGCGGCGCTGAACCAGACGCCTGGGGTCCGGACTGCCGCGTAATAGTCTGCTGTGCGCATGGTATACACAGATATACATCATCGCCAGTAAGGGATGCCCCACACTCCATACACTTCTGGGATTGCCCCGAGGGGAGCCCGAGCCCAGTATCCGGGGATGCCTCCATAAGGTGAACTTATAGTTGGTCGCAATGACCGAGGGAATTACGTATATAAGCAACCCGGGATGCCCCTTTAATGTCCCAAGTGGGAGGATTTGCAATAAGCCAATTAAGAACCCAGGGACCCTAGGACCGGGAGAAACCCCCTAACACCACTGTAGGTTATATCTGAAAGACATAATAAAAAAGGCTAATAAGAAAAGCGGAGTATAAAATATATATATATATATGACATAAAAATATATAATTATAGGTGATGGGACAGAAGGGGGGCCCATCGGGCCACTCACTGTGGTCCTGAAGACAGCTTCCTCTCTCCGTGAGGTAAAGAGCAGCTCTGAGGAGAGAAGGGGGTGTGGCCAGCTCCTTCTGAGGAAACAGGCACAGAGAAAAGCACCTCAGCGGGGCCTGTGACACAGGGGCGGGCCGCAGCGCTGGAAAGCCCGGCCCCGCCCCCAAGAGTGGAAGCGTGAGGGGAGAAGCTCCCCTCCGCCATGACAATGCAAAAAGGCCGGCACCGCAGCCATGTGCGGCCGCAGCGCCGGTCTCAGAAGAGACAGAAGGAGGGGAGCGGGCCGTGGCTTTGACCTTGATGCCCGGCCCCGCCCCTTTTACCTCAGGGAGAAAGCCTGCATAAAAATGGCGGCCACAGCGCCGTTTTGACAGAGAAATACACGCTGTTATGAAGTAATAAATAAGTTAATAACTATTGGGAGGATAATTTAATAAATTAATACATTAAAACATTATTAAGAATTAATGATTACAAAATTTGGACCTAACACCGAATAAGGGGCCCTGCTCCTACCCTCCTCTATCCCGCTAGAGAGAGGGACATTACCCAAAGGGGGGGACCACCCAAAGTGTAAGGCCAAGGGATGGGGCATCCCAAACCAGGGTCACCGTCCCGGATGACCGCCTACCCTCTTATATAGGGTCTCACGGGAGAGCATTTGCTCTTAAGCACCAAGGGTGCTTTTCTACCCTCACCCGGACCGTCAGCCTAGGCTGGGAGGCATGAGGTAACAGAAAAAAAAGATCCAGGCGGAAATAGATAACTAAAGGGCCGGGAGTCATCCCGGCTACCTGAAATCCCCCTGTGCAAGGAGGAGACCACATCTTCTGACTTGCTCGCCGTCTGCAGAGATGAAGACTGGGGTAATGAGTGGGAGGTCCCAGGTATTTATGGACTGGGAGGGGCTCTCTTTTTTCCTGGCATCTCTGCATATCGCCCTCTACAGGTCAGTATTACCCACACGTTATGAATTTCTTGAAGCGGGGTGTGTGACATACTTAGAATATATATATTTACAGTGGATTATATTTACGGCCCTAGTGGTAAGCGTGAACAAGTGCTATGTTTCCTCAAGGTGAGTTTAAGGCTGTGGTCACACCTGCCATGTCATTGCCACAGACACAGTGGTACTGGCCGAAAAAAATCACACAATGGCTCCTCTATGGCCCCTTTCACACCTCTATGGAGCAGCAAGCAAACGAGAACATGGGTATAGAAAGGTCTGCTTGCTTCATACATGACGCAGTCACAGATATATTAAGCAGAGACTTAGCCCCATAGAAGACTATTGTGCACAACACAAATCCATGTAAACATGCATTGTACATAAATGCGCAACTCTAAATGCGTTTTTTAATTTGAACAAGAAAAAAAATTCCACTGCCCCCCTAAAGGATACCAAATGGCACACCAAGCATAAGGACTGGGATCACTATTGCTCAGAGGCTACTTGTGAACTGGTAACAGGCTCCCTATACTAGTGCAAAGGGTAGGAGGACCCGGAAAGTTACCTGCCAGCATGATGTTGGGTGACTGGCCAATACCCCCCCCCCCCCCCCACATTGGCCAAGGGAGGATGTTCAAGAGCCTGGTGCCCATATGCACAGACCTGGTGTTCTGCATTTCAATGCCTCCTGAGCTCACCTGTGGGAAGAAGCAGCATTAACCACTCTAAAGATCTATCAAAACTATTGCATAATGGGTAAAGGCATCACCATAGAGGAATTACAATATCAATTCCAGTACATGCTGGCATTGTGCACAGGCCGTTGGGAGTGGAGTAGTTCTCCCATGTAAAGGCAGAATGGTATGTTTAAAACCTGTTGTCTCTGATTCATCTTCCTTCCAGTAAAAGAAACAAGCTTGGCTGAATTTGTATAACATGTACATAATATTACGGTATTTAAGCATATCATGTACATAACTTTCTTGTGGATATTCTTACAATCGTGCCCCCAGAGAATGTATAATTAAAAATGCCCCCTCCTACTTGCAAGAGGCTTGTCACCTCCCATTCTGTTACAGAGACTTATCATGCTCAGCACAGAACCACATTAACAACCAACACTGGAGAAGAAAGTTTTATTTGTCACAGTAGGGATTCTATAGTCATGGCCACATCCTACATACAAGTTCCTGTATTAAACTAGGCCGCATGTTCTAAATCTTCCCTCACAGAATCGCATCTAAAATATAAGTTGTATTTAAAAGGGACAGTCCAGGCAATAGCAATAATAAGGCAGCAAGGAGCTCTCCTGAAGTCTGTCCCATGCATCGGTCCACCATTTGCTGCAGCAGTATATTGCAACCTGTTGTAGATGCTGGAGTAGGTTTCCAAAGTTTGGCCTCTTTTTTCTTTATTCCACAAACATGCTAGAGATGTGGTCACACATATGTTCCTTATGGTGCAGGGCAGATATTAAATACATAACGCATACATAGTAATTCCGCTGCTTACACACGCTACATTATTACTGTAACTGATGATAAAAGAAGCAAAACACAAGCCTTTCCCTACTATGAGTGTATAAACTGCAGCACTGGGCAATACCCACACCTGCAATCACTGCAAAATATAGGGGAAGAGGAAATATATGAGAGTTAATAGGATACAAGAGAGGGAAGGAGAAGTGGAAAAGAGCATGCAAGACAAAATGCAAATGTGGGAAAGACCACAACAGCAGTGGATGCAACAACATGGAATGAAAAAATACAATTCTGTGATTACTCACCTGTAGAATTGGTATTATGAGTATACAGCACGTCCTGCTCCAGATAGTAATTCCTTACGTTTGGGTTATACATCCACAAGATGGCGCTGGACTGCAGAGACAGCAAAAAAGTGGCTCCTCCCAGCCCCTTATATTCCAGGGACCTCCCACAAAATCCCCAGTATTGACAAGCAGTTAGCAAGAAGCCGGGAGAATAATAACCATAATCAAACAATGTTAACCATGATAACAATCACCATATAGAGGCACTAAGAACAATGAAAACCAAGGGCGGGGTGAAGCAGGATGTGCTGTATACTCATAATACCAATTCTACAGGTGAGTAATCACAGAATTGTATTATTCTAAGTATACAGCACGTCCTGCTCCAGATAGTAATTCCTTACGTTTGGGACATCCAATAGCAGTGTCCGTAAGGTAGGGTGGGATCCCCAAAAGCAACAACAAGCAGATTAAACCACTGCTGCCTGCAGAATCTTGCGGCCAAAAACAGCATCCGCTGAGGCCCTAACATCAACCTTGTAAAACGTGGAAAAGGTATGAACAGAAGACCAAGTAGCGGCCTTGCAAACTTGTTCAACAGAAGCCTGGTGCTGAAAGGCCCAAGAGGCACCAATAGCACAAGTGGAATGAGCAGTAAGGCGGAAGGGAGGATCCTTCCCTTTAGCAGGATAGGCCTGAATAACAGCCTGACGGATCCACTTGCTGATAGTAGACTTAGCTGGAGCCAGACCCTTCTTGGGACCCGAAGGGACCACAAAAAGAGCATCAGTCTTTCTGGAGGGCTCAGTAGCCACCAAATAGAACTTCAGGTTCCTGACCACATCCAAGGAATGTAGAGCCCTCTCCTTAGAGTTAATAGGATTAGGGCACAGAGAAGTTAGAACAATGTTTTGATTGAGATGAAAAGCAGACACAACCTTAGGCAGAAAGTCTTGTTTAAAGCGAAACACCACCTTGTCCTGGTGTCTCTCAAAGTAAGGGGGCTTGATGGAGAGCGCCGCCAACTCAGAAACACGCCTAACAGAAGTGATAGCCACCAAAAAGACAACCTTAAGCGTAAGAATGGACAAAGCAGCCTCATGCACAGGCTCAAAAGGAGACCCCTGCAAGGCAGATAGGACCAAGTTCAAGTCCCAGACTGGTAACATAGGGTTACGTGGGGGGCGCACATGAGTAACCCCTTGGAAAAAAGTCCTGACCAGATGATGCTGAGCAAAAGATCTCTGAAAGAAAACAGCCAAGGCAGACACATGACCCTTCAGAGTGCTGAGTTGAAGCCCCAGATCCAAACCATGTTGGAGAAACTCCAGAATCCTAGGAATAGAAAACACACGACAGGAAAGAGATTTAGCCTCACACCAATCAATGTAGGCATGCCAAACCCTATAGTAAATGGAAGAATGTTTCCTAGCCCTGATCATGGTGTCAACAACATAGGCAAGCAGCCCCTTTTCCATTAAGATGGAGGTTTCAGCAGCCAGGCCGTTAAAGCTAGCATTTGTAAATTGGGGTAGCGTAGCCGCCCCTGAGTGAGCTGGTCTGGATCCTTGGGCAGGGCGTACTGATCTACCGCCAGCTGCACTATGTCTGCGAACCACACTCTTCTTGGCCAACAGGGGGCCACCAGGATTGCTGGCACCCCTTCCTGAGCTATATTTCGCAGAACCCTGCCCAACAGGGGAAACGGAAGAAAGACATACAGTAGCTGAAAGCCCTGCCAGGGCATTGTCAGAGCATCCACGGCAAAGGCCAGAGGGTCCTGGGACAGAGACACAAAGACTGGAAGCTTGTGATTGTGACGGGACGCAAACAGATCCACATCTGGCTGACCCCAACGGTGACACAGAGAGCGAAACACCCTGTTGCTAAGGGACCATTCCCCCAGGCGAGAAGTCCCCCTGCTCAGAGATTCTGCCTCCAGATTCTCCACCCCCGGAATGTACACAGCTGAGATGCAGGGGACATTGTCCTCTGCCCAGGACAGGATCAGAGACACTTCCTTGAGGGCCCCCTTGCTCTGGGTCCCCCCCTGATGATTGATGTAGGCAACCGCCGTCTGGTTGTCCGAGTGGACCTGAAAGCCCGACCCGAAGGTGCAGGGTCAAGCGGGCTAGAACCAACCTGATCGCCCTCAGTTCCAGAATGTTGATAGGAGTGTGGGCCTTCTGAGAGCCCCACTGTCCATGGAAGGTTAGGGATCTCCAGAAGCCCCCCCAACCTGTCAGACTGACATCCGTGGTGACTGTCTCCCAGCAAGGGGCCAGAAAGGATCTGCCCACCAACAGGTTCCTTGAGTCCAGCCACCACAAGAGGGACCGCCTGGCTAGGGGGGACAGAACAAAGACCTGATCCAGGGACACAGGGTCCCTGTCCCATACAGACAAGAGGTGGAGTTGAAGAGGCCTCATGTGGAACTGAGCATAAGGAACCGCCTCGAAGCAGGACACCATCAGGCCCACCAGCTGCATTCCCTGCCTGATGGAAGGATGAGGGCATGACAGAAGGAGCTGAGTTTGCGCCTGCAGACTGTCCACCTTCTGCTGAGAAAGAAAGATCTTGGCCCGAGCTGTATCCAGATTCATGCCCAGAAATGGCTTTACCAAAGAGGGAGACAGGGAAGATTTGGAGTGGTTTATCACCCAGCCTGACTCCAGAGTGGACACCAGCTCTGCCTGTTGGAAGGACGGAGAAGTGATAAGAATGTCGTCCAAATAGGGAAGAATGCGAATGCCCTGAGCTCTCAGCAGAGACATAATTTCTGCCAGCACCTTGGTGAATACCCTGGGAGCTGAAGTAAGACTGAAGGGCAATGCCACAAACTGGTAATGCTGATCCTCCAGAGCAAACCTGAGGAATCTCTGATGACCTGGAAAAACTGGAACATGGAGGTAAGCATCCTTGATGTCCACAGAGGTCATGAAGTCCCCTGGGCGTAGTGAACTTACAGCTGAGTGCAGAGTCTCCATGCGAAAACCTCCTGGGTCTGACAAACTTGTTGAGAAGCTTTAAATTCAGGATGGGCCTGACAGACCCATCTCTTCTGGAAACGGTGAAAAGGTTGGAATAGTAGCCCCTGCCCCTTTCCCCTAAGGGCACTTTGCAAATGACCCCCAGCTCCAGTAGATTCCGCACAGCAAGCAACAGGCCCTGAGCTGACAGGGGGTCTTGAGGCATCCGGGATCTGATGAATCTTGGGGGCGGCCAGGCTGCCAACTCTGTCTTGTAACCGGAGGACACTACCTCCTGAATCCACCAGTCTGAGAACAGACGTGAGCAAAGAGCCGAAGCCATCCCCCCACCCGGATGGGTGAGGGCGCCCCTTCATGCCTGAGGGGGCTTGGGGAAAGACTTAGATTTGGAACCCCAGGAGAATCCAGGGCGGCCTCGTCCTCTGCCCCGCCCCAGAAATCTCCCCGGGCCCCTGCAAATGATGCTCCCCTTCCCACTCTGGACCCACGGTAGGAGGGAAGAAAGGAACCTGAACCCTGAAAGGGCCGAGACTGTCTCTTACGCTGGGGTAACTTGCCTCTCTTGGCAAACAGGTCCAGGCGATCCCCAAAAAGACGCAACCTTTTAAAGGGGAACCCAGTGAGAGCCTTCTTGGCAGCGTTGTCAGCTGCCCACTGGCACAGCCAAACTGAGCGGCGTATAGCCACCGCTAAGGCAGAAGCCCTGCCACACATTCTAATGGTATCATCCAAGGCAGAGAGGACATATGCAACAAATTCATCACAACGCAGAAGAGCACTATACTCAGCACTAGCTGCCTCATCAGGAGCCTCATCTAAAACACTCCTGAGCAGAGTCCTAATAGCCACAGCTGTAATGGCAGAGGCACAAACTGGGTGCAGTGCAGACCCCGCAAAGGCATGGGAAGCCAGCTGATCAATGCGCCGGTCCTCACCATCTCTCAGTGTAGTAGAGTCAGGGGAATGCATGACAGAAGTGTTGGACAACCCCAGAATTGGTGAATCCACTTCTGGAGTGGACGACCAACGCTTAACCACTTCAGCAGGGAAAGGGTACCTCTTATCCCAACTTTTAGGCACCCCAGGGAGCCTGCTTGGTCGCTCCCACTCCTTGAACACAAGATTATTAAAATTAGTTTGCTCAGGAAACTCCAAACGTGGCTTAGCCATGTGAAACAACTCCCCCTGCTGCCGAGGAGCCGCGGCAGGAGGAGATATAGACGGCAATTCAAAAATGTGAGCCAAAAGCCTGGAGCCCATGGGTCAGAGCCAGAATCAGCATAACCCTTAGGCTGCTCATCAGATGATTTTGAATCAAAAAACAATTCCCCTTCTTCCAGGGGGGTATAGCCGGCCAGGTCAAAAAATTCCTCAGTCTCCATAGGAAATAAGTTAACGCCAGGTGCCAGATGCCGCCTCTTAGCCAAGGCCTTACGCGCCGTAGAGCCAGCAATCAGCTTCTCAATACTAACCACCCTGGTAGACAAATCAGGCTGAGACTCCCCACTGGTATGCACCTCACTGGGAGTCAGATGTAAGCGTGGGGGAGTGGGCAAAGCCACACAGGTCGCAGGCCCAGCCACAGGCAACCCAGATTGCAGCGCAAGAGCCCGCTATGCGCAGCGTACACAAACCCGCACATTGTCATCACTAGTAGGGGACACCCCACATGCCACACACAGCCGGGTTTGTCCCGAAGGAACCCCAAGCACATTATCCTGAGAAGCCTCCATATGGTGATTATTGCGGCCACCGGCCAATAGGGATTTACACAATAAAGTTACCCGGGATGCCTCAATAACCGGCTAGGGAAGTCGGAGGTAAAGGCAGAGTAGGCCTCTAATAGCAACTAAATAGAGGGGATAGGCCGGGAGAAACCACAATTAAGCTTGACCCGCCTGCAAGACCCATAAGCGGTATGCAAACACAACAATAATTAAAGATAAGCCAGCCCGCAAGGGCACTTACGGACCACGGTAGGTAGTAGCCAGCCACGCAGCACGAGAAGGCAAAATGGCGCCTGCAGATACCTCGAGGGGCGGGCTTTGGCAGCGGCGGCATTTTTAAAAGCAACCAGTGCAACCAACACCCGCGCGGCGACACAAGCCAAGCCATACCACGTAAACAATAAAAGTGAAGAATACACCAACAACAGGCACACAGCACACCCCCCCCCCTCCCGAGAATACCAGTGAGAGCGAGGGAGGGCAGCGGCCAACCTAACAGGAGCCCACAGATAGCGCGGGGGGGCATCCCATAAGGCTCACCATGGGCGTATTCCGCCTACCCTTTGGTGGGGGATTGCGATCGGAGCAGCGCTCCTTAAGCACCTGACAACGGTGCTGCCTACCGTCACCCGACCAGTGCAGCCAAAGCTGGGAGGCATGAAAAGGAGGAACGGGTGGGAATAGTCCTACAGGGTCGCAGGCTAATAGCCCCGCTCACCTGCGAGTAGAGAGAGCCATCTTCTTGTCATCGCAGCGACGACTGCAGAGAAGATCTGGGGATTTTTTTGGGAGGTCCCTGGAATATAAGGGGCCGGGAGGAGCCACTTTTTTGCTGTCTCTGCAGTCCAGCGCCATCTTGTGGATGTATAACCCAAACGTAAGGAATTACTATCTGGAGCAGGACGTGCTGTATACTTAGAATATAAATAGATGGCAATGAAGGAACAGGGAAAGAAACCGGGAAAAATTGAGAGGCGCAGAGAAAGATGGGGCTGGAAAGCTCCCTGAGCCAGCCATTCAGATAGACCTGGTGCAGGTACGCAACTAGAAGGATGAAGTGGATGGTGCCGGTTGACCCCTTATGTGCTGTAGGATCACTGGAAAGGTAAGAATCCAGAGGGACACACAGATTTGGGATTGGACAGGGGATTGGCAGAACATAGATTCTAGAGACAGTTTTGGTCCTTTTCAAATAATGCTACAGCTATTATATCTGCACTAAATCAGTAAGAACTATGCTGTCAGCGAGTGAACTGAGAGCGCTGCTGCTGCACCCTGTTGACTGTGCTGATAGTGTGTTATTATTATTATTCGATATAGTCTCTAATGCTAAAATTTATTTTTCGATATAGCCCTAATGCTTAAATTATTCAAAAAACAAAAACCAGCAAAAAGACACAACCGAGTGCGGATTGTGCACTGTTCCAGTTTTAGCCAGGTGGCTCATGGCCAACTGATTGAGTGAGGGGTACACTTTTGTATGCTTAGGGGCGTAAGGACATACAGTATTAGTTCTTGGAGTGTGGAGATGCCAACTATTTACCACCTCACATGTGTTTAATTGAAAGTCCACTTTCAACTAAATTTTTGAAAGAGTATATTTTTGTGTACCAAAGTTATGCTCTCAAGGTACTGAGCTGATGTGTATTTTTTTTTTACATTTTTTCTTATGTTAGAAATGTATGCTTTCTGGAATCAGTTCTCACTATCTGCAATGTCTCCATTAGCAACGTACACCAAGAAAAGACATGCAAGTCCTGTACACACAGAATGCTACTGCTGGGCATGTGTAACTTGCGAACTCCCTAACCGCTGCACCGGCTATAGCAGCAATGTTCTGTGTGTGCAGGGCTCACTTCTCTCTTCCGGGTGTACAGACTTGGTGTACGTTGCAGAGTGAAAACGGCTTTCATAAAACACACATTTTCTAGATAAGCTCAGCACCTTGAGGACATCCCTTTGGCACAAAAAAACACTTTCAAAAATGTCATTGACAGTAGACCTACACTTTCATCTTAAAAGTTAAAATAGTTTGTGATGGAGTCAGACTTAAGATTTTCAAAACACTATTCACACATTCACATACTATTTCACTTAGTCTGGGGGGGTGTATTCTAAATCTCAAATTTCAAGAATATATATATATAAATATATATACACACACACTTCTCTCTCCCAGATCATCTGAGTAAGTGTGTAGTAAACCTGTGAGCAAACAAAACCAGAGCCTGAACTAGACTACCTCAGGCAGTGACTCATATTGTATATGGCAAACCACAGTCTTCAACATTTTACTGTAATTACAGATCATTTACAGCCCATGACTGTGCATTTATTGATGAGAAACCAGGTTTCAAACTGACAGAACTGTAGCTGAAGGTACAGATGGACATGAAACTGCCAACGGAAAATCCCTAGCAGATCAACTGAATCAGACAATAATCATCTAAAGTCTATTGATTGCTATTGCATAGGAAGCATCTTTGCAACTAAAGTCTTTTAACAGGAAGTAATAAAGTCACAAACACGGACTACAGGAGCCCGCAAACACAAAATGATCATAACCCTGTTCAATTCATCACTTTATTCTTCTTAAAAATCGCTCTTTTTTCCTAAGTAATGTCCAGATCGACATGCCTTTCAAAAAGCATTAACATAAAACTCTGCTAGCAAATTAAAGAGGCACAAAACCTTTGTGGAGCAGTGCTGGAATCTAAAAGACTCCAGGGTCGGCTGCCCCCGGGAAACCCTAAATCGGGATGCTCCACTATGTGAATCCCCTGGGTTGCCAGTAAACTCACCTTTACCTGCAACTCATGCAATGCTGTGTGGTCGCCTTTTAGATAGGCTGGGCACAGGAGAGCAAGAAAGTTGAGGATGTCACATAGTATTCTTGAGATCAGCCAGTCTGCGATCTCAAACATGCATTTTTTTTAAACGGGCCACTGCCGAGTCAGCAGCATTGGTCAAGGGTGGGTGTGGGGGGGAGGAGGGGGTCCCAGAAGGGATTTGTTCCGATTCAGATATGCTTGACTTAGTAAAGAGCAGACCTGACTAACTTCTGCTGCTGTGCCATTTAAAACTAGAAAAACATCAAATCTATCTGGCAGGTATATTTGAAGTACCTGCTCCATGTATGTACACTCCATGGTGCCCAAAATGTGGGGACGATACTATGCACCCCCTTCTCTTCCCTGCTGATATTGGTGGCACAGTGGAGAAGAGTAAAAATACAATTCTGTGATTACTCACCTGTAGAATTGATATTATGAGTATACAGTACGTCCTGCTCCAGATAAGAATCATTACACATGGGAATTACTCCGCCAGATGGCGCTGGACTGCAGAGACAGCGAAATAGGCTCCTCCCGGCCCCTCAAATACCCGGGACCTCCCACAAATTCCCAGCATTGAAAAGCAGTTAACGAGAAGCCGGGAGAAATAAAACAGAACCAACTAGTAACTATAACAATGATAACAATCACCATACAGGGGATCCAGGATAATGCAAAAATACCATTTTGTGATTACTCACCTTTAAAATGGGTATTATAAGTATGTCACACACCCCGCTTCCACTATTCATGACATATGGGTTATGGTCCAGTAGAGGGCGAACTTCTGCAGAGATGAAAGCAAAAAAGAAGCCCCTCCCAGTCCATAAATACCTGGGACCTCCCACACATTCCCCAGTATATGACAGCAGTAAGGGGACCAGGAAGAGCTAATAAAACATTCTTAACCATAAAAGGTTCACCATATAAAGGATCCAGAATACAAAAGGGCGGGATGAAGCGGGCTGTGTGACATCCTTAAAGGTGAGTAATCACAAAATGGTATTATTCCAAGTATGTCACACACCCCGCTTCCACTATTCATGACATATGGGACATCCAATAGCAGTCTCCGTCATGGGTGGGATCCAAATACAGCAAAAAAATGCACCAATTTAAACCACTGCAGCTTGCAGAACCTTGCGGCCAAAAACAGCATCCGCTGAGGCCCGCACATAAACCTTATAAAACTTTGAAAACGTATGAACGGAAGACCAAGCAGCAGCCTTACAAACTTGTTCAACAGAAGCCTGATGCTGAAAAGCCCAGGAAGCCCCAACAGCACGAGTAGAATGAGCAGTGATCTTAAAAGGAGGAACCCTCCCCTTAGCAGAATAGGCCCCAACAATGGCCTGGCGTAGCCATTTACTAATGGTAGACTTGGCGGGCGCCAAACCCTTTCTGGGCCCAGAAGGCACCACGAACAAGGCGTCCGTCTTACGAAAAGGAGAAGTAGCAACCAAATAGTACTTAACACAACGAACCACATCCAAAGAGTGCAAAACCCTCTCCTTGTCATTGCTAGGCTTAGGACACAAGGAAGGGAGAACTAGAATCCTGATTGAGATGGAAGGCAGAAACCACATTAGGAAGGAAATCTGGTTTAAAGTGAAAAACCACCTTATTCTGGTGTCTCTCAAAGTAAGGGGCCTGAATAGACAGAGCCGCCAACTCAGAGACACGCTGAACAGAGGTAATAGCCACCAAAAAGGCAACCTTTTGAGTGAGCACAGAAAGAGCCACATCCTGCATAGGTTCAAAGGGAGGCCCCTGGAGGGCCAAAAGAACCAAATTTAGGTCCCAAACGGGAACCAAATGCTTTCTAGGGGGCCGAACATGAGTGACCCCTTGGAAAAAATTCTTGACCAGATGATGCAAAGCAAAAGACCTTTGAAAAAAGACAGCCAGGGCAGACACCTTACCCTTCAAAGTACTGAGCTGGAACCCCAGATCCAGACCGTGTTGTAGAAACTCCAAAATCCTAGGAATCGAAAACACCCTGCAAGGTAAAGCCCTAGCCTCACACCAGTCAATATAGGACTGCCAAGTCCTATAGTAAATGGTAGAGGAAGACCTCTTCCTAGCTCTAATCAAGGTTTGAATAACCGCCTCAGACAAACCTTCCTCCCTCAGGATGAAGGTTTCAGCAGTCACGCCGTCAAAGCAAGTGATTGTAAATTGGGGTAACGTAGTTGACCCTGAGAGATCAGATCCGGAGACAGGGGCAGCCTGTACTGATCTACTGCCAACCTTACGACGTCTGCGAACCAAACCTGTCTTGGCCACCTTGGGGCCACCAGAATTGCTGGTGCCCCCTCTAGAGCCAGCTTGCGCACTACCTTGCCTACCATGGAGAAGGGGGGAAACAGATACAGAAACCCCAGATCCTTCCAGGCAAGGGACAAGGCATCCACTGCCAGGGCCAGAGGATCCTGAGACAGAGATACAAAGGTTGGGAGCTTGTGATTGTGCCGAGAGGCAAAGAGATCCACCTCCGGAGTCCCCCACTTGAGACACAGGGCCCGAAACACCCTGTGGTTGAGAGACCATTCCCCTCGGCGAGAGAATCCCCTTCTCAGAGAGTCCGCCTCCGTGTTCTCCACTCCCGGAATGTATACTGCCGAGATGCAAGGAACATTGCTCTCCGCCCATGTCAGAATCAGAGAGACTTCCCTGAGGGCACTCCTGCTGCGAGTCCCTCCTTGGTGATTGATGTAAGCTACCGCAGTACGATTGACTGATCGAACCTGAACCGGTAAACCCTGTAGGTGAAGTGTCAGACGCGACAGAACCAAGCGGATATCTCTGAGCTCCAAGACATTGATGGGGTTGTGAGCCTCCTGAGGACCCCACAACCCCTGGAACTGATGATCTTTCCAGAAACCTCCCCAGCCCGACAGGCTGGCATCTGTGGTAACCGTCTGTCAACGAGGGGCCAGGAACGATCTGCCCCTCATCAGATTGCTTGATTCCAGCCACCACTGAAGGGACTGCCGAACCCTGGGAGACATCAGAAATGACTGATCCAAGGACTGTGGGCATCTGTCCCATTTCAGCAATAGATGGAGTTGTAGCGACCTCATGTGGAATTGAGCAAAGGGGACTGCCTCGAAGGAAGCCCCCATCAAACCTAACAGAGTCCTCCCAAGCTGGATAGAAGGGCGAGGATTGGTCAGAACACGTATCAGATCCTGAACCTTTGGCTGAGGTAGGAACAATCTGGTCTGACTGGTATCCAGATTCATGCCCAGAAATGAGATCTCCCTTGATGGGGAGAGAGAAGACTTGGGGTGGTTGATCACCCATCCGAACCTCTCCAGCGTCGCCACCACCGTCCTGGTGTCTAGCTCCGCCTGGCAGAGGGAAGAAGCTGTGATGAGTAGGTCGTCCAGATACGGCACAATGCGAATGCCCTGAGCTCTAAGGGCCATTATGCCCGCCAGGACCTTGGTAAACACCCGCGGTGCCGAGGTCAGCTCGAACGGGAGTGCCACAAACTGAAAATGTTGATCTCCCACCACAAACCTGAGAAATCTCTGGTGAGCTGGGAAGATCGGTATATGGAGATAAGCATCCTTGATGTCTTATGGACGTCATGAAGTCCCCTTGACGAAGGGAACCGATGGCTGAGCGCAGAGTCTCCATACGGAAATTTTTGGTTCTGATAAACCTGTTGAGAAACTTCAAATCCAGAATGGGTCTTATGGAACCATCCTTTTTGGGGACCGTGAAGACGTTGGAATAGTAGCCCCGGCCTCTCTCTGGAGAAGGCACTGGGCATATGACCTCCATGTCCAGGAGGTTCTTCACAGCAGACAGGAGCCCCTGTGCAGCCCGGGGATCTGAGGGCACCCGAGACCTTAGAAATCTGTGAGGATGCCGGTACTCGAACTCCAGTTTGTACCCGGATGATACCACTTCCAAAATCCACTTGTCTGTGACCTCCTGGGCCCAGACCTGGAAGTAGAGCCGCAGCCGTCCCCCCACCCGTAGGGGTGAGGGCGCCCCCTCATTGCTGAGCTGGCTTGACAACGGGCTTGGGCTTGGAACCCCAGGTAGAGGCAGGACGGGCACGTCCTCTGCCTCTGTTCCAGGAATCACCTCTGAAGCCAGAGTAGGCAAGACCTCTGCCCCCTCTGGCACCGCGAAAGGAAGGATTGAAGGAGCTTGCCCCCCGAAAGGAGCGACGCTGCCTCTTACGCTGAGGTAGCTTTCCACCTTTCGCCACAGAATCCAATTTGTCTCCAAACAGTCGCGTACCCAGGAAGGGCAAAGCTGTAAGCGATTTCTTGGCCGCAAAGTCAGCCGCCCACTGGCGTAGCCAGACCAATCGGCACATGGCCACAAGAAGAGCTGAAGTTCTGCTACACATGGTAATAGTGTCATCCATGGCCGACAAAACAAAATTCATGAACAATTCACACCTCTTGAGGGTTGTGAATTCAATGCTGTCCGGGTTGAGCTGGGACCCATTTAACATGTCCCTAATCTCAGACCTGGTAGCCACCGCCACGAGCGCAGATGCACACACAGGCCACAAGGCGGAACCCACACTAGCAAAGGCATGACTTGCTATCTGATCAATACGCTTGTCCTCGCCATCCTTAAGGGTAGTGGCGTCAGGAGTATGTACAACAGATGTGTTGGACAATCCTAAGACGGGCGCATCAACCTCGGGAGGGGAAGACCAGCGCTTCACCGCATCGGAAAGGGATACTTCCTATCCCATCCCTGAGGAACACCGCGAAGCCGTCTCGGCCTTTCCCATTCTTTCAGAATCATGCAGTCAAAATGATCCTGATTTGGAAACTCCAAGCGGAGCTTAGAGAACCCAAAGAATTCCCCCTTCTTCGGTGGGGCCTCCGCTGGCGGGGAAATATCCAGAACCTCCAAGAGATGGGCCAGGACTTTGGGGGTGTCAACCGCATCCCCCAGCGCCTGTCTGGCATCAGCATCAAAAAATTGCATATCCTCAGACTCAGATTCCTCAAATAATTCCCCCTCCTCAAGCGGGGAATAATCAGACTCAATCAAGAGTCATAATGATCAAAATCAAGTACCGGCGCAGCCGGTGACAAATGCCTTTTCTTAGCAGGGGCCTTTCTGCCCACTGAGCTAGAAATAAACTTCTCGATGTTGGCCAGCCTAGCACAAACATCAGAGTGCGACTCCCCGCTAATGACCGTGTCACTTGGGGTACGGATAATGCGGGGTGGGGTGGGAGATGAGACGGGCGGCACTGACCCAGACGCCTGGGAACCCGACTGCCGCATTATGGCCTGTTGTGCACATGGTATGCAAATTAGCACATTCTCCCCGGAAAGGGATACCCCACAACCCACACATAACCGGGATTGTCCCAAAGGGAGCCCGACCCCGGTATCCTGCGGAGCCTCCATATGGTGATTTTTTTAGGTAGTCGCAATGACCCGAGGGAATTACGCTGGTAAGCAACCCGGGATGCCCCTTTAAGTCCCGAGTGGGAGGATTTTTAGGTACCCGATTTTACTTCTAGGGACCCTAGGACCAGGAGGACCCCCTTTTTTGCAAGTCACAGGGAGTTCTCCTGAAAGACACAAGAGAAAAGGGCCATAAGCACATGCACACACAAACATATATGTAAATATATATATATATATAAATGCTATAACCATTATGACAGAATGAGCTGAAGGGGGGGCCTGAGCGATCCTCTGACAGAATGGGCACATGCAATGCAATAAAAAAAACGGAGGGGGGCCCCGGAGGGCACTCACGTGAGAACAGCGATGGCTGCCACCAGCAAGCAGCTCCAGAAGGACAGCGAGAGAGGAAGAAGGGGCGGGCCAGCACATATCGCGCGAGCGCCCGGCCCTGCCCCCTCAGACACCGCAGCCTGAGGGGAAGAAGCTCCCAAGGTAGGGCAGCACGCGGATGCCCTGAGACCTGAGCAGAGACATCACTCCTGCCAGCACCTTGGTGAACACTCTGGGAGCTGAGGTGAGACCGAAGGGCAATGCCACAAATTGGTAGTGCTGATCCTCCAGAGGAACCTTTGATGACCTGGAAACACAGCAATATGAAGGTAAGCATCTTTGATGTCCACAGACGTCATGAAGTCCCCTGGATGCAGAGAACTGATGGCAGAACGCAGAGTTTCCATGCGAAAGTGCCTGCACCTGACAAATTTGTTGAGGATCTTCAAGTCCAGGATGGGCCTGACTGATCCATCTCTTTTGGGCACGGTGAAAAAGTTGGAATAGAAGCCCTTGCCCCTTTCTCGTAAGGGGACCTGACAGATGACCCCCAGCTTCAGAAGGCTTTGCACCGCCAGAACTAGAGCCTGAGCAGACACAGGGTCCTGATCCGGGATCTGATGAATCTTGGGGGCGGCCAGGCAGCAAACTCTATCTTGTAACCGGAGGACACTACCTCCTGAATCCACCAGTCTGACTGAGACATGAAGCCTCCAGACGTGAGCAAAGTGCTGAAGCCGTCCCCCCACCCAGGTGATTGAGGGCGCCCCTTCATGTCTGAGGGGGCTTGGGAGAAGACTTAAGCTTGGAGCCCCAGGAGGAGCCAGGGCGTCCACGTCCTCTGCCCCTACCCCAGAAATCTCCTCGGGCCCCGGTAAGGGAGACCCCCCTCCCCTGTCTGGCACCACGGTAGGGGGAAGAAAAGGAGCCCTGACCCCGAAAGGGCCGAGACTGCCGCCTGCGCTGGGGTAACCTGCCTCCCTTAGCAAACAGGTCCAGGCGGTCCCCAAACAGGCGTAGTCCTTTGAAGGGAAAACCAGTGAGAGCTTTCTTGGCAGCGTTGTCAGCAGCCCACTGGCGCAGCCAAACCGAGGGGCGTATAGCCACCACAAGGGCAGAGGTTCTGTCACACATCCTAATGGTATAATCCAAGGCAGAGAGGACATAAGTCACAAAAACCTCACAACGAGAGAGTGCATTAAACTCCTCATTAGACACATCATCAGGGGCACCATCTAGGATACTTCTAAGCAGGGTCCTAATAGCCACAGCCGTAATGGCAGAGGCACAGACCGGGCGCAGCGCCGTCCCCACACATGCAAAGGCATGGGACGCCAGCTGATCAATGCGCCGGTCCTCAGCATCCAGCAGCATAGTAGAGTCAGGGGAATGCATGACAGAGGTGTTAGATAACCCTAGGACCGGGGCATCCACTTCAGGAGGGGATGACCAACGCTTCACCACATCAGCAGGAAAGGGATACCTCTTATCCCAACTCTTAGGTACACCGGGAAGCCTGCTGGGACGCTCCCATTCCCTGAGCACAAGATTATTAAAATGGGCTTGCTCAGGAAATTCTAAACGTGGCTTAGCAGTATGAAACAATTCCCCCGGTTGCCTGGGGGCCGCAACCGGGGGAGAGATAGACAGTACCTCAAAAATCTGAGCCAACAGCCTATCAGTATCATCTGGGGCCCAGGGGTCAGAGCCAGATTCATCATTACCCCTGGGCCTCTCATCAGATGACTCCGAGTCAGAGAATAACTACCCTTCTTCCAAAGGGGTATAGCCAGACAGTTCCAAAAACTCACCAGCTTCCATAGGGAAAAGAGTGCTATCAGGCGTTAAGTGCCACTTTTTAGCAGAGGCCTTACGCGCCAAGGTATTAGCAAGCAACTTCTCAACACTAGCCAGTCTAGAAGACACATCAGGCTGAGAATCCCTACTGGTATGCAACTCAATGGGAGTCAAATTTAAGCTTGGGGGAGTAGGTGAAGCCATACGAGGCGCAGGCCCAGCTACTGGTAAACCAGGCTGCAGCGCAAGCACCTGCTGGGCACAAGGTATACAGACCCGCACATTGTCAGCACCAATAGGGGACACCCCACAAGCTACACACAGCCGGGCTTATGGCGATTATAGTGGCACAATAGGCCGATAGGGATTCACGCTATAAAAAGCAACCCAGGATGCCCCAATAGCCCGCTAGGGAAGTGGGAGTAATTTACACACTAGGCCTCACAAGTTTAATAACTAAATAGAGGGAGTAGGGCCGGGAGAAACCAATAGAGGTCGACCCGTCTGAAAGACATAAGCGAAGAGAACCCCGTAAGTGACATACATAATGACATAGGGTAATAAAAACAGCCCGCGAGGGCACTCACGGACTGCGGTAGGTAGATGCCAGTCATGCAGCAGCCTGATCCAGAGAAAATGGCGCCGGGTATACCTCGAGGGTCGGGCCACGGAGACAGTGACGCGGAACGCGCCAACCGCGAGCCCCGCCCCCCCCGAAGAGCGCAAAGCCACACACGTGACAAGCAGCCAATAACAGCGCACCAGCACCTGAGGTAACGCCGCCGTCAAGCGCGGAGCACAGTGGAAGCGCGCACGGCGACATATTTAAAAAAACAACCAGTGCAACCAAGTCAGCGCGACTGACACCAACCAGACAAAAACAAAATACAGTGAAGCACCAAGGCAAATTCACCCCCCCCCCCCGAGCTACAAGGGAGAGCGAGGGAGGACAGCGACCACTTAACATAGGGCCCACCGATAGACAGGGGCAAGGGGCAATAGGGCGGGAGGGGCATCCCATAGAGGCTCACCATATGCCTATACCGCCTACCCTTTGGTGGGGGATTGCGGTGGAGCAGCGCTCCTAAGCACCTGACAGCGGTGCTGCCTACCATCACCCGGACCAGCACAGCCAAGGATGGGAGGTAAATTAATAATGGAACGGGTGGGAATAGTCCTACAGGGCCGCAGGCTAATAGCCCCGCTCACCTGTGAGAAGAGAGAGCCATCTTCTTGTCCTTCGCAGTCCAGACTGCAGAGAAAATCTGGGGATTTGTGGGAGGCCCCGGGTATTTGAGGGGCTGGGAGGAGCCAATTTCGCTGTCTCTGCAGTCCAGCGCCCTCTGGCGGAGTAATACCCAAGTGTAATGATTCATATCTGGAGCAGGACGTACTGTATACCAAGAATATAACCATACTCCATTTATTTCAGAAAAGTGCTGGGGGTTTAAAAGATACAAGACCAGCCATATGCATATAGGTGTTGAACGGATACAACAAATATGGAATGGGTAAATGGGGGCAGGGCGCTAAACATAATCTGAAACAATTTAGATATATCAGGTACTTCACCATGTCATGTTGATTGCCACCAATATAACTGAATATCCCTGCTACATTTGCCTCAGGTTTTCAAATACAGTCTATCCCCAAATAAGCTGGACCCTCTTTAAACTCTAATTATAAGATCCAACAACTCCTGAGGCTCCTGCTAAATTTCTAGCACTCAGTACAGAGGAGGCTTTTGTTTAAACCGGACCTTCAGCATAATCTAATAAAAAGCCCAAAACTTTAAAAAACTATTCCCCAGCATCTAAATTGAAGATATTTTATGTTTATGTTTATTATTCTTCCCCCCGCTGTGCTGCAACTCTGTACAGGACTCAAGAATACAGGTGCCACCATCTTGCCTCAGAAGCATCACATACTATGGAGAGAAGGGGCAATAGTACCCGCACGGTTATAGCTGTGCTTTGCACAGGCAGAGCAGAGCTGGGGTCGGGAAAAGGACAGCAATCCCAGAATGCAGCATAGTCATAGGACACTTCCTGTCTGCAGTCAGCCTGCGACTCCATGGGCTGTCATCTTGGATGTTCATAAAATTCAGTAGGTGCAGGTAGCATGATTTTTAATGTGGGCAATCTGTATGTGCAGGGTGGGGGAAACATATAAGATAGGCTCTTATTCAGGGTGAAGGTCTGGTTTAAGACAACTCTTGGCCCTACTCTTAGTTGTGGACCACTGTATTGCTGAAGCTAGAGCCACAAAAGTAAAACCACACAAGAGACTAGGGGGAGGTATGATATGATATTAATATTATTAAACCAGAATTTATAGCAAGCCTGTATCATTTACAATCAGTTTTACTTTCAAACTATAACTGGGTGGTGGTGGGGGTGGTATTGTTCTTTACACAACTCCATCAGATACCGTGCTTGGTAGTGTAAGGCCTGCAATGCAGCTGCCACACATGAGAAATTGGAAACACGTTTCGGCACAGTTTTTGTGCTGATGCTGTACCACTTGTTTCTGTGGTTCCTAAATACTTTAACTTTTTTGGGGAATATTTGGGACGGAATATATATCACAGTTTACCCTGCAGTGGTGGCATCCTATTACAGTACCATGCTGGAATTCAGTGAGCTCTTTCCAATGCTCCATTTTTTCCGAATTGTTAGTAAAAGCAGACTGCATACCTAGGGTCCTTAAACACTTGTGGAAATGACTAAATCAAATACCTAAATCCAATAATTAAGAGGTTTGTCCATAGTATATATACCGGTAAGTTCATTTTGTTTACTATAGACATCTCACTGTGGGTTTACATGGAGTGTTCTTTATTTAATGATTATCACAAATAAACAGATTCAGTATACATTACACAAGTATATATTCTAATAAACTCAGCATAGCCTTTCAAAGGCCACCAAATCGTTTACTTCAACAGTCATACGGGCATTATTGCTGAGGCTGCAAGGTACTTTGTTATCCCATCTATCAAACAGAGGCTAATGATTTCGGCTAATGGGCACACTTAACGCAAGTAAACACTTTCATTCAGGACTGGAAAGAAGTGAAGTAGTTTTAAACCATAAATGCAAACGCGTAGTAAGTAAATGGCTATTTACACAATGTATTTAATACAGTAGTGGATTTTGTGTTTTGTCTAGAGCTGTTTTACTAGACACGCATCTTAGATATAGATGTTCTCTCTCTCTCATTGGTTTAAAACTCTAAACATTAACATATGGCATAGCGCTTTTTATTCAAATACATGCAATGAATTTCAAATGATTCAGGAGTGAATTTCAGGGAAACAGGGAATAATCAATCTTCTCAATGTTCTCCAGGATACAACACATTGGATTATGGCCGAAATGAATGTCTGATTAGAACACTTTCACCTTAACAACAGGAAATGTGTCAAGAAGCTTAAGTGATGCCCTTCTGTTGGCACCAGAAGTGACAAACCCCAAGATATTCTGTAACTGCCCAGGTTAGGAGACCAGCCATTTCCCGGCAGAGTTGTACTTTTTGAATACGAGGAAAACATGTCACATACAGTACAATCAAGAAACAAATTTTATTGCTCCCCCCTCTCTGTGAGAAGAAAAGGACACAGTTGGATTGTAGAGTAGTCACAGTAAAATATTTTTCTTGAAATATGACTGGGTGGCAGGCCTCATTGTTATTACAAATGGGACATCGTTGGTCAGTGCAAAACGAGCCATAATTAAGAATAATCAAGAAAAAATGCCAATTAAAAGGTTGCACTCACCAGAAAGTACATGTTTTCTGACACAGTTTGAGATTTTGCCATGGAAAAAATAGATACAACCTAGCAGAATCTATCTTTAGAAGAACTGCAATGGGTGGTCTGCCCAGGAAACCTAGAAAAACCCATAGGTGCTAAAAACCTGCTGAGCAAGGGTGTAACTATAGGGGGTGCAGGGGATGCAACTGCACCACTGCTCAGAAGATCAAGGGGCCCCATAATTGTTACTCCTCTATCTTATTTATCATATTTGTGTTCACTTGACATCGTGTAGAGAAAGGAAGTACAATTTGTCTCTCCTATTTCAGTCTAGTCTAGTTGTCTAATTGCATCCAAGTTAAAGGCAGAAAAGGGCACAAAAACAGTTTACTATATGAGCCTTGACAAGGCATCATTTCGTTTTTGGACCAGGGCCCTGTCACATTTATTTACACCACTGCTGCTGAGAAAACAGTATCCTATGAGAAAGCCACAAAGGCCATATCATCAGGATCCAGGATAAAAAAACACTGTAATCACTAAAAGCGGAGGTATATCCTCCGCCAAGTCCTGAGCTAAAGTTAACAAACTACCTTATCAATGCAAGCTACTTATTCCCACACCGATCAGTGTCGGTCACAGAGTGATTGACAGGGGTCTGTGACTAGTTAGCCAATCAGTGCACCACCAGGTAACCTAAAACTCATTGGCCCTTCTGACACGTTCAAAGTGGTAACTGTCTTGCACCTTAACTGTAATATTAACTAATATTATAGAGATTCTGACCCATAATATACTCAAGAATGTATGGATAGTAACATCTACATCAACAAATTACAGGCAGATAAAAAATTGGAGGAGACTTACAAGAGAAGCACTCTATGGGCTATAAATAGACTGGTTCATATAGGGTATTATGCACTCATTATTGTGGAATAAAATGAAAGAGGTTTTAATGAATGTAACCTTTACTGCCAGCCACACTTATTCTCTATGGATCTGCTGACGCTGATGATGATTATTCTGTTGGGACTATCTAGAAATCCGACAAACAGACAAATGCACCGGAGTATTCCACTTCCACACGTTCACATTTGTAAATATACAGCTCCACAATTTATAAGATGCAAGGGTGAATCTTTCCATCATCCCCTTGAACTTTCCAAACTGGGGGAAAATGGACAGACTGACCCTCTCTCTATTCTACCCTGCAATCATTATTCGTTTAGACGTCTGTGCAGATTGGCAGGGGGTAATAATGTATTCTATAAAATGAACTACTTTCTGGGTCTACACTGCCACTCAGCACAGGACTGCTGGTGGCCAATCCCCTATTCAGGATGCCCCGGCACTCATCACCCTGGCATAGCCGGGTCCCCGCAGCCAAATACTTTTTGCGTCGACTCTTTTGCATCATGTCTCTATGTAACCTCCAGCAACCAAGTCAGTCATCAAGTTTGCCAGTAGGTGGTTGCACAGTGATGTGTCTGGCTGCTGGGCGAACCTGATAAGCAACTTGAACTCACCCAGCTTGAGGCGGTACAAGAAAAAGGTGAGTCAATTTTGGTCCTCTTTAATATCAACACAGTGGGCCATCACAGGATGCTCCAGATGTGCAGAGATGAGTGGACCTTCAGTCATTTCAGAGATTTCTCAGATTAAAGTGTACCAAAATTCAGGATTTTGACTATCTTGGGGTTGGCCCTTTCCCCTGGGGGTGACCCGCTGAGTGAAACCTCCCAGATCGCTAAAGCCAACTCACCTCTTCCCAGTCCTACGGCACATGCGCGGCCACTTGTGCAATCAGCGTACGTCACATCGTGTAAGCCTTAGCCTAAGGCCAGCGGCTCCGAGAACGCTGGAGGCCGTATCCCCTGCTACCCTCTAACAGGTAGTGTGTCCACGCCGGCCATTCACAAATGCCTGGCACAAGCACGTGCCCTGCTAGTAGTATAGCGGGGATGCGGCCGCGGCTCACGCATGCGCCATTGGACCGGTAAACAAGCTAAATGTATAGGTGACCTGGGGGATTTCACACAGTGGGGTATCCCGGTTTTGTATGCCCTGGGGGGAGGGAATTGATCGATTCCCGGGCCCGTCACCGTTAGTTTTGGTCTTTACTGCTGATTCATCCTAGTATGTTGCTGGAAAAAGCTGCTGAAGCTAAAGTTCAGGCCCAAACGCTGTAGCCCAGCCCCAAGGTTTTATTTATCCACGGCCACTGTTTTTTTTTTTACCACTGAGAAGTGGTAGACCTATCTCCACCCATCTTGCATCAGATCAGGTCCTAGAATCTAAAATGTTCCAGGGCTGTCTGCTGGCCTATTCCTGGGACATCCCCAATCGTGATGCCCGGCTATGTGGACACCCCCCCCCCCCCCACTCAGAAGGCCACAAAACTGACCTCTTTCCTGGCTCTCTCACTGATGTAAATATCGGCTGTAAATATTTGCATTCCCTGATAAACCCTATAGAACTGGCTCCCTTCTGCTGACTCATTTGAAACGTGTCGTCTGCTGCTAAGGAGGCCCTGCAGAAGCGATAGAGTTCACTGAAGGTTATTAGGAAATATAAAGCAGGCTGAATGAAGGTTGAAGATGCAGCCCCTGAAATATAGCATAGAGAGAGCAGAAGGACCTTTTATCTTACGGCCTTTTTTTTTTTTGTTTGTTTTGTTTTGTTGCATTGACATCGCAGATTTATAGCGCAATAAACAATTTAACAAGATTAGTTTGTACACTGTTTGCACATAAGGAGTTTTCCATTTTTCAAAAATCATTAAAAAGTGATCAGTATAATTACAACAGTATGTAAATTGGAACAGCAGAATAACTCAAGCAGAATGTCCTTTTAAAGAGGTCCAACCACTTTAAACAGAATAAAGCACATTTTCTCAACCTGTGGCCCCTGAGCCTCTGAAGGGAAAGTGTGAGGGGTAAATAGACCTGACATGTAAAGTAGTTATATAGATGTACACTACAGATTGGTGATTGCACAGAAAGTAATATAGGAAGGGCACATAAAAATAGAGGTGACGGCTGTGGCTCGGAGAAACGTGGCGACATTGTACACTACCTCTGTAAAATCTTTGGCACAATAATTTGTTAAAATAGTTTTTCTATAATACTTGCATGCTTAGCAGAGGTGCAAGCTTAGATGGGTTGGGTATTGGGAACATGGTTAAAATGTGGGACTGATGGTGGAGTGCTATAATAAACAGACCCATATATTCAGAGAGGTAAGCCAACCAGCATGTGTATTGCTAGCATGTGGGGAGTGTTACATATAATGTGGTGGAAGGGCATACGAGTGGAGTTTGTGGAGACAGTGGGTATCCTGATTTTTGTAGTAAATCCACATTATGCTATTCCAAATGAAAACATTCTCAACCTATTCATTGTCGCCCACAACCAGGTTGCAAAACATTTAAGTGGCCCGCACTCATCAAAAGTTTGAGCACGCCTGGTCTAAAGAATCCATGGCTGGCTGATTTACTGTCCTGGGGGCATCCTGATATGTCTCTAAGGTCATTTTGAGAGGCAAAAACTCAGCATAGTGAAAATCTTTTTGGTTTTTATCCACTTGCCCATGCCCAGATCTAAGTCATGAACACGAAAAGGGGCATTGGCTATAAAGTCCAGCTGAGGCTGGACTTGTGCTTTAATGGTGGGCAGGATTTTGGCACAGTGTATCTTTATCCCCCCTTCACTTTCAACATCATGGGCCTTGGCATTCAGGGATAGTCCTCCTCCAGTGGTGAGATGGGCTCAAGTCCAAAGCAATTTTGTATACTCTGAACGCCTTGGTAGCTCTGCAGGTGCCCCCCCTCTCCCCTTTGTTCTTTTCCTCCCCATCTTTCGCTCTCTCTACTTTTTTACTCCCACCTTTCTTTCCCTTCCATTTAAGTTACTACCATTTTAGGTTTATTCTTTGAGGGAACAGCGTTATGGACAGGGCTTTAGTTTGGGCTGGTTTAAGAAATGTTTGATCATAAACCCAAGGATATGTCTTGTTATATAAATTGTTATAATAATTCTGTTACCACCACACTCAAATATGCACAGCCTCAATAATCACTGGTGCCGACCAGGGGAAAACCATATCACATTAACCACCCCTGAGCAATGGGACTCTAGAGCCAACCCACTGCAACAATTCTACACTAGTGGCCGCACACACTGTAATAACTTCAATCAATTTATTCAATGTAAAATTAAACATCTACTGCAAGTAGCTATAAAAACATACATACACATGACATACATATTATTAAGGCTATTCAGTTGATCTAAATTATTATCCAATCCAATAATATACTTGATCCTAGGTCCAAGTTTATGGTCTCAGATACATCCTGATTGGCCAAATGCTCAGATTAAAGTGCTAGTGCAGCTATACAGACTAGTGAACCTAAGATTTGTTCAGAGCAAGTACCATAATGCCGGAAAAAAAAATGTAATATATATCATAGTGATTTAATGGGGTGCAAGGAAAGTGCAACGTGCTTTGTTCAAAAGTGTGCATAAATATTGAATTAGGAAAAGTGCCTCTATGCTATGTGCTACCTACTGAGCATTCGCCCCAACCATATGCATCAATACAGACCCAAATGTACAAAAATACAATTCTGTGAGTACTCACTTGTAGAATTGTTTTTACTATGCACAGCATGGCCTGTTTCATTTAATCCTTACTTCTGGGTATTCCACCACAAGGTGGCGCAGTGGACTGCAGAAGATTTGTGGCTCCTCCCGGCCCCATATAAAACCAGGAATCACCCAATAGACCCCCAGTGTTGAAAAGCAGTTATACAAGAAGCCGGGACCTAATCAAGATAAAAAAGATAAAAGCCTCACACAACTAAACTTTGGAACAAATAACCATACAGAGGCAACCAAAGATAAAGATAACAAGGGAGGGATGAAGCAGGCCGTGCTGTGCATAGTAAAAACAATTCTACAGGTAAGTACTCACAGAAATGTATTTTTCCTAATGCACAGCACAGCCCGTTTCATTTAATCCTTACTTCTGGGACATCGAATAGCAGTGTCTGTAAAAGTAGGGTGGGATCCCCAAAGAGTAACAGCCGGAAGTTCAAACCACTACCGCCTGAAGTACCTTGCGGCCAAAAGCAGCATCGGTTGAGGCCTTAACATCAACCTTGTAGAACTTGGGAAAAGTATGAACAGAAGACCAAGTAGCGGCCTTACAAACTAGTTCAACAGAAGCCTGGTGCTGAAAAGCCCAAGAAGCACCAATAGCTCGAGTGGAATGAGCAATAACACGGAAGGGAGCTTCCTTCCCTTTAGCAGAATAGGCTTGCACCACCGCCTGACGGATCCACTTGCTGATAGTATATCTGGCCGGAGGCAAACCCTTCCTAGGTCCAGCAGGAAGAACAAAAAAAGCATCAGATTTCCTAAAGGACTCAGTAGCAACCAAATAAAACTTCAGTGCCCTGACAACATCCAGAAAATGAAGGGTCCGTTCCTTAGCATTAGCAGGGTTAGGACACAAGGAGGGTAAGACAATGTCCTGATTGAGATGGAAAGCAGACACAGCCTTGGGCAGGAAATCCGGTTTAAATCGGAACACTACCTTATCCTGATGCCTCTCAAAATAAGGAGGTTTAATGGAGAGCACCGCCAGCTCAGAAACACGCCTGACCGAAGTAATAGCCACCAAAAAGGCCACCTTAAAATTCACAATGCACAAGGCAGCCTCACGTATAGGTTCAAAAAGGAGAACCCTGTAGAGCAGACAACACCAAATTTAAGTCCCAAACCGGTAGCATAGGCTTACGCGGCGGACGCACATGAGTAACTCCCTGGAAGAAAGTCTTAACAAGTCGTGATTGGCAAAAGATCTTTGGAAAAAAATTGCCAGAGCCGACACCTGGCCTTTGAGAGTACTAAGTTGAAGGCCCGAATCCAATCCATGTTGTAAAAAACTCCAGAATCCTGGGGATAGAAAACACCCGACAAGGAAGAGACTTGGACTCGCACCAGGCAATATAAGCATGCCAGACTCTGTAGTAAATACAAGACGAGGATTTCTTCCGAGCCCGAATCATGGTATCAACAACAGAGGCCGGCAACCCCTTGCCCATCAAGATGGAGGCTTCAGCAGCCAAGCCGTTAAAGTCAACGTTTGTAAATTGGGATGGCACAGCTGTCCCTGAGTTAGAAGCTCTGGATCCTCAGGCAAGACGTACCAATCTACTGCCATCTGTACGACGTCAGCGAACCACACCCTCCCTGGCCAACAGGGGGCCACCAGAATGGCCGGTACCCCCTCCTGGGCTATCTTGCGCAGCACACGACCCAGCAGAGGAAAGGGAGGGAAAACATAAAGGAGTCGAAACTCTGTCCAGGGAATTGCCAGCGCATCCGTGGCTAAGGCCAGAGGATCCTGTGACAGGGAGACAAATCTGGGAAGCTTGTGATTGTGACGGGACGCAAACAGGTCCACATCCGGCTGACCCCATCGGCGACACAGGATGAGAAATACATTGTTGCTGAGAGACCATTCCCCCAGCCGTCCCCCTGCTCAGGGAGTCTGCCTCCTGGTTCTCCACCCCCGGAATGTAGACCGCCGAGATGCAGGGAACATTCTCTTCCGCCCAAGACCAGATCAGGGACACTTCCTTGAGGGCTCGCTTGCTCCGAGTCCCTCCCGGATGATTAATGTAGGCTACCGCCGTCTGGTTGTCCGAGCGTACCTGAACAGCACGACCCCGCAGGTGGGGGGTCAACTGGGAGAGAACCAACCTGATCGCTCACAGTTCAAGAATGTTGATGGGTGCATTGGTCTCCTTGAAGGCCCTCCACTTTCTGCTGAGGGAGAAATACCTTGACATGAGAAGTATCCAGAGTCATGCCCAGGAAGCACCTCGCCAAAGATGGAGACAGTGAAGACTTGGGATAGTTGATCACCCAGCCGAAGGAGTCGAGAGTGGATGTCACCACCTGAGTATCCTTCTCGGCCTGAAGAAGAGACTGAGCAGCAATCAGAATGTCATCCAGGTAAGGGAGGATGCGAATGCCCTGGTTCCTCAGAAGAGCCATTACGCCCGCCAGCACCTTGGTGAATACCCGAGGAGCCGAGGTGATACCAAACGGTAAGGCTACAAACTGGTAATGCTGATCCTCCAAAGCAAACCTCAGGAATCTCTGATGACCTGGAAAGATTGGTACGTGAAGATAGGCATCCTTGATGTCCACAGTGGTCATGAAGTCAGATTGGAATAGTACCCCTGACCCTGCTCCTGGTGAGGCACTAGACAGATGACCCCAGATTCCAACAGGCGTTGAACTGCAAGGCGCAACCCCTGAGCTGACAGGGGATTTTGAGAAATCCCGGATCCGAAATCTTGGGGGCGGCCAGGCTGCAAATTCTTGTAACCGGAGGACACCACCTCCTGAATCCACCGGTCTGAGACGCGAAGCCTCCAGACGTGAGAAAATAGCCGAAGCCATCCCCCCACCCGTACGGGTGAGGGCGCCTCCTTATGCCTGAGGGGCCTTGGGAGGGGGTTTAGGCTTGGATCCCCAAGAAAGACCGGGACGACCACGGGATCTGCCACGCCCCAAAAGCCTCTGCGGATACCAGAGAAATGTGTGCCACGACCTCCCCTTGAGCCACAAAAGGAGGAGGTGGAGGACCCCCGAAAGGGCCGGGACTGCCTCCTGCGCTGAGGTAGCCACCATCCTTGGCCAGCACATCCAGACGTTCACCAAAGAGACGAAGCCCCGGGAAGGGGAGCCCGGTGAGAGACTTCTTAGCTGCAGTGTCAGCTGCCCAGTGGCGCAACCAAACAGACCGGCGCATAGCCACCAAGAGGGCCGAAGCCCTACCGCCCAGCCGGACGGCATCATCCATGGCAGCCAGCACAAAGGCAACAAAATCAGAGAAAAGCAAGAGGGCCCTATAATCCTCCCTTCTCCTACCAGCCATGGCGCCATCAGCGAGCTTGAGCTTCCTCTTAAGGGCAATGGCCGTAATGGCTGCGGAACAGACCGGACGCAGGCCTGCACGTACAAAGGTGAAAGCATGACATGCCAGCTGATCCAGATGCCGGTTCATGCTATCACGCAGTGTAGTAGTGTCAGGGGACGGCATGACCGAAGTGTTAGACAATCCTAGAACAGGAGCGTCCACCTCAGGGGAACACGACCAGCGCTTGACCAGATCAGCCGAAAAGGGATACCTTCTGTCCAACCCCTTGGGCACCGTGGGCAATCTGTTAGGACGTTCCCACTCCTTGAGCACCATATTGCAGAAATGGCCCTGCTCCGGGAACTCCATTGCTCCATTGCTTGCCCGGGCGAAAGAGCTCACCCTGCTTCCTCTTCGCCGTCTTGGGGGGGGGGCGATCCTCATCAGAGGCGGACCCCAGGTCACTGTCGTAACCTTCCTGATGGTCCCCAGAGGAATCTGAATCATGGAAAAGCTCCCCCTCCTCTAGGGAGTCAAGGCCTATCTTTCCGCCAAACACATCAAGGCCCTCATCCTCCTTGGCAAAGAGGGAAGGTGCGGCGTCAAGATGCCGCTTCTTGCCAGAGGCCTTGCCCCTCACAGGTCGGGCCAGCTGCCTTTTAATGCTGGCCACGCGTAGTGCCAGATCAGATTGAGACCCCCTGCTAGTATCCCCCTCACTGGGGGCTAAATGCAGGCGCGGGGGAGTAGGAGATGCCGGAGGGAGCGCAGAACTGGGAAGAGAAGCACACATCCCGGCCTGGTCCGCAATAATAACTTGGGCGCATGGCACACAAACCGCGCCACCACCACTCAAAGGGGATGCCCCGCACATGACACATAGCCAGGATTGCCCCGAAGGACCCCCAAGCACGCTATCCCCAGAAGCCTCCATTTGGTGATTATCACAGGCACAATAGGCCAGTATAAGGTAAGGGCTAATAAAAGCCACCTGGGATGCCCACAGAGAGGACCCAGAGGGAAAGAGGGGGGGGGAAAGATAGGACCGGGAGAACCACAATACACTGTTATCCCGCCTGAAAGACATAATTAAAAAGACACATAAGCATCCCCCAGCACATGCCCCAACAAGAAAAAAAACCCATAAGGGACGGACTCACAAACCAAGAGCGCAGCACACACAGGCGACCGGAGTACAATCAAAGGATCCGCAGAGGGTAGATCAGGGAGAGCAGAGTCACCGCCGCAGCCCGAGCTGACAAGGAGCCACCGGAACTTGGCTCACCATCAAAGCAGCATGCAGGCAAGATGGCGCCACAAACGAGCACCTCGAGGGGCGGTCCGCGGGAGCATGACGCGATACGCGTCATCCCCCCCGGCGCCGCCCCCACGAAGTGTGCGAAAACCGTCTCACGGGACCCGCCGTCAGTAAGACAACAGTAAAAGCGTCGCCCGCCGGAGAGCAGTACGCCCGCGGCGGCGGCGAGAGACAAACAGCGGGACACCACTCCACAACCGCCGCCACCCCCCCCCCGACAACAAGGAGAGGGGGAGCAGAGGAGAGGGCAGGCCGCAGCGGGAACAGTCTAAAAAGGGGCCCAGAGGGGAGGGAGGGGGGGGGGGCAAGTGAGACAAACACTCCAACAGGGAAGAAGGTCAGACAGAAAAGGGAATACTGGCCAGGAAACAAGTCTCCAAGCACAACTCACCCCCTACACCATAGCGGCAGCAGTGCTTCTTCATCCCTCAGCAGGCTCACCATAAAAAGCCTATGACCGGCTACCCTTTGTTGTACAGGGTCTGCGGCTTGGAGCAGCGCTCCCCGAGCACCTGACCTAGTGCTCCCCTATCATCACCCGATCCGACAGCCGAGGCTGGGAGGCAAAAAGGGTCCGGAAACGGGTGGAAATAGACTTGCAGGGCCGCAGGCTTGGTTGCCCCATTCACCTGCGAAACATAGAGAGCCATCTTCGCAGTATGACTGCAGAGGAAACACTGGGGGTCTATTGGGTGATTCCTGGTTTTTATATGGGGCCGGGAGGAGCCACAAATCTTATGCAGTCCACTGCACCACCTTGTGGCGGAATTCCCAGAAGTAAGGATTAAATGAAACAGGCCGTGCTGTGCATTAGGAAAATAGCCATTTAAGAAACAAAATGGCAACCCGCCTCCGTCCTCCCCACTTACCTCACCGACGCGTTGCGTGGTCCGCCAACCACTTTGCCAGTAATAATAATAATAATTCTGACTTTCCCGATTTAAGGACTTTCTGATGTAGTCATTGCTATATTAAAGCATACTAAGTCCAATTCCAATATAATGGAGAAGCCCATGTCTGGATATTGCCATAAGGCTGTGGGACTGGGGTAAAAATTGAGCCCTGGATTTTACCAGCCTCTGGCCGGCCCAAGGCATCGCTGCTGAGGCCCAACCTCTAACCATGATGCCGGGGCTATAGCATTGGGGGCTGAGGTTCCTGAGTTGTGGGTACAGTGGGGCTGGATACTAGGAGATGAGAGGGAAACTAAGGGGCAGGGATTAAATGTGGGTGTTAAAAGCAGCAGCCCAATTGGCCCCGAAGCAGTGCGGCTCACTGGGCATTGTCCCGGGTCTCCCTATGGCCAGTCTGTGCCCTGGGAGTGCTGCTTCCCCTGCAAACCCACTTCCTCACTTTGCCTATAGGCCATGCTTTGTGGTGAACCTGGTCGAGAGTGTGCTTAGCACTGCCCAAAGGCAAACTGAATGTACTGAATCAGGCATCCGAACAAAGCCACATGGTGACAGCAACTTCAGAAGTAAAAGTAAAGGGCTACAGTTCATTGATAAGCATACAGCGGTTTGCAAATTTATCAATGGTGTTTATTTTAATCATTTTTTTTTGATTGCTTGAACAAGCTACTTGATTCATTAGAGGCTTCTTGATCATTATGTATGTTATGCTAAAATATTGTCCTATCTGTACTCACTTTGACTAGTCAATAAAAGAATGGTGCCATCTAATCATGACACTCCTCTTATAATTCAAGTTACTGTAGCTTGATTAAATTATACTCTGATTTTTTTATGAAGTTTAAATAGATTAGATGTTGTATTGCTGGTGCATCGCAGCTCTCATATAAAGAACAATCTTGGAACTAATGATCCAGTTTACAAAAGTCATAAGAAACATTTGTATCTTCCAGTCTAGCAGGATAACATGACCGTCTCCCAAAGGAGTCAACATGTCAATGGGACTTTTCCCATTGCTGTGCACTAATTACCCCAATAACATTTTATTTAATAGATGTTCTGGAGCACTTAACCCTGACCCTTTCTACAAGTGCTTTGTTTTTAGGAGCTGATAACGAAGGGAATAAGCTCCTCTAGCAATGGCATGCTTGCTCGCAGTGCCTAGCCTGTCTATTGATAATGCAACAGTAACCATAAAGCAAGATGGCAATAAACTTTCCTGAACACAAGTGTGGTTTGTTTGATTATTTGCCTCACTGCACACCAAAACACATGAAGCAACATGAAACCATCTGCATCCAGAAACCTGAACAGAATGTGCCCATGTGGTTGGTATATGAAAGATGAATGTATCACACCTCATCACCCAGGATGAAAAGAACACAGTGAAAGGAATCACAGCAGTACCACCAACAACAGCAGCACCTAACACTATGTAGATTTCGAAGCCAAACCCTGGATTGCTGCATACACAGTACATAAGTGTACTTTCCACAAAACATGTTTCTCCAAAAGTTCAGTAAGGTACACCCAGATCTGCCCTGGGGTATAATCAGGCCTATCATGAGGATAGACGCTAGGGCAAAAATATCTTTACTTGAAGATATACTCCCTTAGTTGAGCCTATTTTTGTCAACAGCAATGTTAGATAAGACAAAAAGGCAGTAACCAAAAAACCTTAGGCAACAGGCAGGGGACTCCGGCACAACCACCTGCCTGGTATAAACTTTTTCTGTCCTAGCAAGAAGGCTTGTGCCGATAAGGCCCCCTTCCTAAGCAGATCACTCAGGTAGGATATAAAACAAGTCCTCTGCTTGTAAAGGGCCACAATGACTGTAGCCAACCCAATGGGGAGCACCATGAATTGAAGTGCTTTCCTTTAGCAAGCATCTAAGCGCCATTTGTTTACATAGCAAACTAGGTTAAAAAATAAAATCATCCATGTAAAGTTTATTCTCCTTGGTTCAACTTTTGCAAATAGTTTGAGATAGGCCCATAAACTGGATACATTACTTCCCCTGTCCATGCTCTAGCACCTCTTAAGTGACTGTTGGTGACTAGTGTTGGGCAAACCCCCTGTAAGGTCGGGTTGAACAAGTTTAGTACCTGAACTTGACCAGCCTAATGAAGTGGGTGATGCGCCCACGGAACGCGTGGCTCCTGGTGCAGTAGGCGGTGGGGAGACTTCACACGTTATTTTCATGATACCTTGGCTTTATTTCTGGTGATTTTTTGTGATAGATTTGTGATTTAAATTCTTGATTGGTATTGTGATATACATCAGTGGTTCCCCTTTGGGATGCCTAATAATATACACAGGAGATTATATTTTCATATTATTCTTTAATTGGTGAATAGAGTAGATTGATATGTTTATGAGTTGTTGGGAATATTACCGTAATTCTTAATTGATTGTTTGACTAGTAGCACTTGCACTTTATAAATATATAGATTTTATAGTGATCCGGATCATAGGTAGGATTTGCACTTGTTTAGTTGCACTGTTGGAACACTTTGTTGAATGATTTAGCACATATATATCTAGCCGTTTGATATCAATTAGTGTGGTTAGACTCTCCCCATCGCCTACACACCTTTATGTTGGTTTGTCCTGTGTGTTATTGTTCGATTTATGTGTTTTTAAGGGATTTTAATATGTTGTGTATTGTATGTAGTGATTATAAATATGTAATTAATAAAAATGTATTTTTTGATCAATTTATGAGTTGAGAGCGCCTCCCTACATGCTTTTTTTTTTTTATTTTATTTTTTAACGTGACCAGAACGCCGTCTCCATTGAAATCAATGGGGACCCAAAAATGACAAACAGGCCTTTCTACTCACTTTCCCACCGTGGTCCTCACCCGCTCATAATTTTAAATAAATACATTCTTGTTGTGGGCGGGTGGTGGCAGCAAGTGAAGGGTCTCCTATAAGCAGAGTGTGCAGCAATAGGAAGCGGCTGTACACTTATCTGAGCCTAGCTATCCGGTCAAGGTTCTCATTCTTTCACATTGGGCACCGCTGGAGATTCAAAAAGATGACTGCCCCATGAGCCCATGAGAACACTGACAGCAAGTAGTACTCATGGGGGCGGACATCTTTTTGAAGACCCAGCCGTGCAGATATTGACTGAGGAAAGAACGAGAACCCGAGAGGATTGGGAGGCTCAGGCAAGTTGTACAGCCGCTTTCTATTGCTGCACACTCAGCAGCCCATCAACCAGCTTTCCTGGCTTCGGCCGAATGCCGAACTTGAACATGGACTTCTGGCCATGTTCGGGTTTGGGAACCTGGACTCGCAAAGTTCGGAATGGTTCCCCAACACTATCAGTGACCAATAGGATTTGCAGGGTGTGCATGTTGGGGTAATCCACACAGTTTGTCCACACCCATCCCGCAAACCCTATTGGCTGCAAGTGACAACCAGAACATGCTGGTGTTCCTGCCGATAAGCCAGAAACATGGATGCTGTGTATGATGCCCAGTTTTCAGATTGCTTATGAGGCTTTGTGTGGATGGGCATCACAAATCAGGATGTTCTGAGTTTAGGGGATACAACTACCATATTAGCTGATTTGGCTTTAGTTGCCCTTTTTTAATCACAATAGTCAAAAGTGTTCCATATTTAAGGCACCCTTTCTATTGGCAGACTCATTCGTACAAGCATAAAGTTTACACTTTTACCCCATTTTTTATATGTTGGGGGCCTAGATGACACATAATTCTGCATTACATTATTTAGTATAGAAACGGAGCTATTGTGTGGTGACATTTAAAGAAAATATTCTTAAAATGAAAATAGACCATATACAAAGTGCACTACCTGGATAGGAAAATATTTAACTTTTACCCACAATGAAGCTCAGATGCATAGTTAGAAGTCCAAGCAAGAAAGAGAGTCTATGGACTGCAGAGGTGAAGACAGTGATACTGTGGGTTGTATTCATTTCTTAATAAATATAATTCAAAATTGCAAAATAATCCTAACCTCATTGATACAAAGCACAGTCTGTGATACGCATCTTTAGTACTATAGGTAGAAATAGTTGTGCTTTCAGTTGCAAATGATTCAGGTGCAACTGAAATAATAAAAAACTGGCTTTTCCACTTGGGATACAAAAATCAGCTGAGTATGATAGCAAAGGGGTTAAAGCAATCAAAACCATTTTACCCAAGACTCAGGTGACTGGCACCGATGCAATCTTCCAAATAAACCCACCTGCTGTTCAGGCCATGTTTCAAGAAGCAGCATTAGATACTGGCAAGTGCTAACAAGATATCAGACAGTGACCTACACTAGTCTTTCTTCCATGCCCAGTCCCCAGATTACAATCTGATCTTGGACATCTTTGTGCTTAATGCCCACCTGACTACTGAGTTTCTTTTAATACCACTCTTCTCATCCAGGTGCTGAGCTTATCTAGCAATATTTATTTATTGTTACTACCTGCAATATGTTGCAGTTGTACACCAAGATCTACAAGATGGATCTGGGCGAGGTAAAGGTTTTTTTGTTACCCCCACCCTCCCCCTCAGCGCTAGCATAGTGAGGCTAAAGCATAGTGAGGCATAGTGAGGCTAAAGCATAGTGAGGCTAAAGTTTCCAGTCTTGGGTCAACACCACCACCCTGGTGGTGTTGACCCAAGACTGGAAACGTTAATAGATGACGTCACAATTAGAGCCTATTTATCAATAAACAGATTGTCAGTCAGAGCTAGTTCTGCCACTGAGCAGACAATTACCTAAAAAAAAAAAAAAGAAAAAAAAAAAAAAAAAAAAGAGGAGGAGGGTCTATAATCATCATGTAAAGCACTGATTACAGTAATTAAAGACATTCTGCAGGCAACAATATAAAAAACACTCTGTCAACCTACAATCCTCTGCAGGCAATTGCTGATACTGGCACTCAGACAATTATCAGATTGCCCGATTCCAGTCCCCGCGCCACTCTTGTAAGAGAAACTGGCGACGGCTAATCGTCACAGGAACTATGGCACAAGATGGGCCATCAGGTGTTGAATTAATGAGAGCGGCTTGAAGATGACGGCGGCTGCGCAGGTGGTGTGGGACTGGGATCAGGCAATTCCAAAGTGTCTGAGCGTTGGACTATCAATGATCCCAAAGTGATCCTATACCTAGATCTACAGGCCCAGTGCCCCAAAATAGCTTGTGTTTCTTTTTTCTTTTTTTTTTACTAAAGCTTTTGCCCAATACTCATAACAACACAAACTGGATGCAGTTAGCCATATTGCTCCCTGACCGAGCAGCCCTGTTCCCTGATGCTTTCCAGCAACGATACAGTCAGTTACACACAACTCAGATTTGGCGGTCAGCCTTATAACTTATAATAACTGCCACTATGTGGCAACTGACCTTGGAACTGAATTAATTAGCATATGGCTGCAGTACTGCTTCATAATGCTTCCTGTAAGTGTTTTTATTAATATTGCTCAAAGGCTTTGTAAAAAAAAAAACAAAAAAAAAAAAGACAGTGGGCTGGGGATAGAAGGTGAGACATCAACTTCCTATCGGGGTATAGGTGCACGTTAAAGGCGAGTATAGAGTTTTTTTTTAACTTTACTGCTACTTTGACTATCCTAGGTTTTGTTTCCTGCCCCGGGGGCATCCTGATTTGGGATGCGCTGCTGTGTGAAACCCTCCAGATCGCCCTGAAAAACTCAACTTTCCCCAGTCGTACAGTCCAAAGAGAGCTGGTGCCGCACATATGTAATGTTTGGCAATCAGGAGCAACTTCATTTCCACCGCACACACACAGCCCAAAGATGCTGGGGATGTGAGTTTTCCGGCGCCCTGGGGAAGGGGGATTTCACACATCGGCCAGGTTCCAGGGCCGGCCCCTTTGGGTTTTGTCTCACTTTAACTGCCTAGGACAGACTACACAAAAAAGAGCCATAAAAAAGGTGCCAGAGCCTGTCTGGCAAGGTTTTATAAATATGGCCATCCATGTCTGATAGCTTAACTTTGGGGCTTAAATTAAAATGCTTATGAATAGTGTTTCACAAATCTAAAATCGTATTTATGCCGAGTTTGGTCCACTTTAGAGAAGAAGCGGTTACCCAGGGCTGTTTCTAGGGGAGGGTGAGCAGGGCTATCTTTGTTTTCTGCAGATGAGTCAGGGTCACTGTTAGTGATGCAGACAATAAGACAGACCCCTTCTCCTTCCATATTGGGCTCAGTCACGGGGAGGGGACACTGTCTGCTGACAAAGTTAAGGCAGTGCATGGCACACACCTGTATGGGACAACAGCTGTACCACAGGGTGAGGGAAGAATTTTTTCCTTCCTGCATTGAATGCGGTTTTGCCTAGAAACTGCACTGCTGTTACAGGTGATCTGCAGGGTTTCACACAGTGAATTTGGATTCCCCCGGGGGAAAGCCAGTGGTTGCCCCTGGATTCTTTTAGCTCCAGAGCTGGCCGTGCAGGGTTTTGTTCTGCTTTATAGGGACTGTAAACCCAATGGTAATAATAAGGCAGCAGGCAGATCGCCTGATGTCCCATGCATCTCTCCTCCATTTCCCGCAGCACTGGGTAGAAACCGTAACAGGGTTCCAAAGTTTTCCGTCCCTTCAATATAATTTCTCCAGGACCACACAAAATGTGGTCTAACAGTCACTTGCTGCTCTCAGAGAGAACGAGCAAAGCAAGCAACTTTGCTTGCACAGCTGTCTCTGACCACAGCAAAGCAGGCCCAAGAGTCATAAAGCGGTGACATGCCCTTCCCACATCAACCATAACACAGAAATTGAAGCAAAGAAAGCAGCTTTGCTTAGAATACGTGCAGGTTGATTCATTACTAGTGCCAGGTACCAGCAGATGAGCATCTGTACTGCGGCGCTAAGAGCCACCGCTAGTGGTCGCTCTGATTGTCCGTGAGTCGCTATTACAAAGTGCCTCAGTCGCTGTAGTAACATTGCCGGCATTGATGAATTTGATGTGTGAGTCGCTATAACACCAGTACAGAGCTACATGGGAGCGAATGGTAGCAACTGGTCAGTGTGAGCGATTCAAAACATATTCATCAAAAAAACAGCCTCACACAGAGCGTCACCGGGATCCGCTGAGCCGTCTGTGATGATGAATCGGTCGCTACGTGTCGCTGAAAGATACGCTTTCATAAATGTGGTATTGCGTACAGCGCCCAGCATTCACCTGGTGCTACCTGTCGCTTACAAGGCACTACCTGGTGCTATGCCTTGATGAATAGAGCCCATAATGTATTTACGTATAATCTGAGATTTTGAGATGCTTTGATTTTACACTGTTCTCAGGGGGCATAAAATGGAAGGAAGTTAAAATGGACTAAAACCCAGGATTTAGACTATTTGGTCCTTTTCCCGGGGCACCCCTGATCGGCTGCATGAAACCCCGCAGATTGCGTAAGGCAACTCACCTCTTCCACGTCCTATGGCCACTTGTCCAATCAGCGCACACGGAGCTGCTGACGACACTTTGCCTAAGAGCAGCGGCTTTGAGCGCACTGAAGGCCGCATTCATCTGCTTCCCTCTAACAGGGAGCGTGCCCATGCCCTGCTAGAGGGATTGTGAGGATGCGGCCGCAGATCGCGCATGCGCCGCTGGACCAGGAAACAAGCTAAGTGAATGGGGCACCCTGGGGGGGGGGGGGGGGTTCACACAGTGGGGCATACCAAATTTGGACGGGGGAATCGATCTTATAGATTCCCAGGCCGATCGGCGTGGGTTTTGGTCCACTTTAAGTGTGTGCCTGGACAGGGAAGCCATTTGCTAGGGAAGGAGGGTGTCCATTCATCCTTCAAAAGGTCACAGATTTGCGACTCTCACATAGCAACGGGGATATGTTCTAGCATGGCTGCCCTCCAAAAACGTATTTTTTAATTTTTAAATATTTTGGATACAGTCAGGAAGGAAAGCTATGAGAGTCAGGTGTAACTGGCAAGGGGACCTATACAAAGCCATTGGCCATTGTTTTCAGCAGCACAGCGGGCGTATGTGTATTGTAAGTAGCCTGTGAGAAGCCCACTTTTTAAATGCACATTTAATAATAACTATTTCTTTACAAATCATCTTTCAACTGAAATCATTCTATCAAAGGGCTTCATTTGAGCGCAGGCTGTGGTGTTTGCAGCGTTAAACTTAACATCTCAGCCTTTTCAGTAATTCTATAGTATCTACAAACCATTCAGTGCCTGTGGATGTGAAACAAAGTGAGATACCTGCATGTAAATGAGGTGGGAGGAAGCCTGCGCTTTGATGTCGAGTCCTTTTCAAAGGAAGCATTATCGGAATGGGATGAAGAATGTGAGAGGATGGGGATAATAATATCCTTAGGCATTCATTTCTCTGCTAAATACTAGATTATGCTTTCACGCATCAAAAAAGCTGATGCTGAGAAATGCGATTTGCTGAATTTCTTGCATAAATTTATGGTCTTAGTAGATGTACATGTATTTGATTGATAAAGTGCATTTAGGAACTCGAGATCTGGCAAATGGATCACACACATACACACACACACTTCTCTTTTACATTAAACATAATGAGGAGAGGGGCACAACTACAAAAAGCAGACACGTAGCTCTGGCTTTTTTTTGTGTCACTGGCTTATTGGTGTGGACTACCCCAGGTTACCGAGGCGGCCATTTGTCTGGCTGATGCAGATACCTATGTGTTTACATCAGGGGTTCCCAACCTGTAGCTTGGAAGCCACATGTGGCTTGTGGACCCTTGCCCTGTGTCTCGCAGGCTGTCTGCCACACCAGAACATAGATACCGTGGTGCTCAGGGCTGGACATGGTTAGTATCCTACCTGGGGGTTGCAGAAGGCAGAACTGGACAGGAAGAGAAACATGCCAGTATTTTACTTCTGTCAAAAGTCCTGGGAAGCACAGAGGATGGAAGCTGGAAAACAGATTGTGGTTGGCTGGCATGCATCTTGGCCTACCCAATTCTGCAATTTCACGACTTGGTCCACAAAGTGGACCAAAATCCAGCAGCGGCCAGCCTGGAATCTAAAAGATTTCACTAGCTTTCCCTGGGGGCATCCCTAATTGGAATGCCCTGCTGTGTGAAACCCCCAGAGTGCCAATAAACACTCACCTTTCCCCGGTCCAGCAGCGCATCTCCAAGCGGCTCTGTTTGAACGGGAGCACAAGCATGTATTGTTGGACTGGGGCGGAGGTAAGTAGATCGGGCGATTTGGGGGGTTTCACACAGCGGGGCACCCCGAATGCAGGGTTCTCTCATACCTGTTGCCTCCTGTTCTCATAACATTTCATCTGAACCTTGTAACATCTAGCTTGTAATGGTCTCTGTATCGTACATTTTACCTTGTTCGTGATTATACCTTGTTACAGGGCTTTGGGAGATGATGGCGCTATATAAAAATAAACTATACTAATGATGATTAGATAATGGAAAGTGGTATTTGAGAATAAAAAAGGTTTGTGGGTCCCTGCTATATTTGCCTCTCCCGCACAGACTTGTGCCCTCTGAATGCCAGGAGGCCCCAGGGTAGCTAATCAGACAGCTCTAGAGTCTTTGAGATCAGAGCTGAACATGTGAATTGTTTACTTGACATAGCCAATCAACAGCGGGCATGCATTAGCACCGCTAGAGATATAGCTGAAACAGGACGTGCAGGACTCTCTGGCCAAGGACTTTAAAGTAGACCAAAACCCACGGCCTTCAGCCCTGTGATCTATAGGATAACAGGGTCGCTTGATTCCTACCCCCCGAGCATACAAGATTAGGATGCCCTGCTATGTGAAACCCCCCATGTTGCCCGGTATACTCACCTTCTCTCCCAGTCCAAAGGCGAATGCGCCAGCGGCGCCGCATCCCTGCTATTCCTTTAGCAGGGTCCAAGTCTGTGCCAAGAATTTGTGAATGGACGGCGCACTAACGCTCCCTGTCAGAGGGTAACGGGGGATGCAGCTGCCAGAGAGCTTAGCTGCGCTTGGCTCCTTAGACCAGATTGGACGGGAGGCCATGCATGCGCTATAGGGCTGGGGAAAGGCAAGTTATTTCGGACGAGCTGGGGGTTTCACACAGCAGGGTGCCCCGGGGGCTAGGACCAAAACCCAGGATAGTAAGATCCAGGGTTTTGGTCCACTTTAAAGAGGAACAATAACAACATTTTTCACAATCCTGGCAAATGTTAAGCTCCACATTCTGCTTTTGGATACACCTTTGTGTGACTCCCCCTAAGTCGCTGTCAAAAAGAATCTTCCTGGTGCATAGGCGCACAGGCTCTCCAATCAGAGGCTCACACTTTATTCAGACTTACTAAGCGGCTCTAATGTCAGGTGCTATTCCGGTGCTCACACACTCACTGAGTGCGTGCTGAGGCCGTATCGCAGTGAATAGAGCATCATGGCCTGTGTGGTGCAAGACTTTATCTCACAATCCAGAGAGTATGTGAGAAATGGGCTAGTACAGATCCACGGGGAACAAAAGGTATCTGTTTTTATTCTTAGGGTTGCCTGGACAGTCCTTTAAAGAGGACCACACCCCCCAGGGCCCGGATCAGGGAGCCCGCTGTGTGAAACCCCCCATGTCACCCAAAAACTCATCTTCTTTCTTGGTCCAACAGCGCACGTGCGAGCAGCAGCCACATCCCCGCTATCCCTTTAGCAGGGCGCATGTCAGGCATTTGTCAATGGCCGATGCGTGCACGCTCCCTGTTAAGAGGGTAGCGGGGGAAACGGCCGCACTCAGATCCGCTCGTATTAGACAAGCTCCTGAACAAAGGGGCTCGAGCAGATCCAAGCGCGCCGTTTGGACGAGTCGTAGGACCGGGAAGAGGTAGGTTTGCTCGGGCAACTTGGGGGGATTCACACATCCCCAGGGGCAAGAACCAAAACCCAGAATAGTCAAAATCCTGGGTTTTGGTCCACTGTCAAAGAGTCCAATGCACCTGAAAGGCTCAAGCTAATCTGAAATGTAATCTCTTGTACCTGGGTGGTTCGAATACTCCTAACAAGCCTGATTTATTTTTTAAATCTTGCATTTGAATAGCTGGCATATCGCTTTTAATATTTTGGAGATAAAGGACTGATTGTATTCTTCCTGTGCTGGCTTTGCGTTGCAAATTCTTCATCATGGGTCACAGTTCAGAGATGAATAACAGATATCAGGCCAAGTAGGACTGTCTGCCTGTGAGCGGGAGGAAAGAGTTATTAGCGTTCCTAAAATGTGAGAGGCGGCTAATGTGCAAGGACAGCCAGGGAGGCCGATGAGGTTTGTGAAGCACTGTTGTTACTGGAGGTCACGGGCCACTGCAGTACAGTCCACAGACATTACCTAAGACCATGCAAGACACAAAGCAGAGATCTGGACAGAGTTCTTTCAAACCCATCCTGGAGAGCAACCAAATCTTTGTGGTCACTTTCACAACTGCCAGAAAGAATATCTTCCACACTACATAGGATATAGGCTTTGTATACAGAAAAATAATAAAAGCAAACCTGTCACCAAGTAACAAATATATGTCTTTTCCAAGAGCTTTGCAAGAACACCTCTCTCATCTCAGAGATGAACACATTAATATACAGGTTCTGCTAATGATGGATCCTTCTCTATGTATTTATACAAACCATTGGGTATCCAATTGAAGAGGAACAACACACAGGAATTACACTTTCCCGTGTGTTGTTCCTCTGTGCAGCGGCATCTCGAATTGGGATGCTCGGCTGTGTGTACCCTCCAGGTCACCCCGTTTCACTCACCTTCCTTCTGCTCCCACAGCGCAGACTCATGTGAGAGTGAGTGCCCTTATTGGCCGTGCTCAGCCAATCAGAGCGCTCGCTGTCATTCATCTCCCTTTGGTGCCGCTGACGGCTAAGCCCTCTGGCCCTGAGTGGCACCGTAGGGAGCTAAGCTATTCCACCAGCCACATCCCCAGCCCACCTTGCAGCCATGGCGTGCCCACACCGCCCATCCAGAAAGCCCAGGCATGGGTGTGCGCACAGCTAGAGGTGAGTGGGGATGCGGCCGGAGCCTTAGATGTGGCAAGGGCTCCAGGATGCCCCCAAGGGGTGGAACTTGGACGGCCCTGGGGTTTTTTAGACTCCAGGGCATACAATGTTGCTCTTTAAAGCCCACCTATAGTCAAAATTACTTTAGATCACTTTTAAAAATCCCCCCTAGGATGTCTGTAGAGTTAACAATATTTTGGAATATCATTATAATGGAGCACTTCCCAAGGAAGAACAGGTGAGGAACAGGAAATGTGTCCAGCTGTGCAGTACAGTGAAGCAGGTCTCCTATTGGACTGCGGCCAAATATCAGCTGAATTTTCAGACCCTGTACCTTTAGCAGGGCCGCTGGCGTGCTGGGCAACACTCGGCTGGAGCCGAGTCTTAGACAAGCTAACGTGAGCGGATCTGATCACGCTGATTGAAAAGGAGGCTGCGCATGTGCTGTGGGACCAGGAAGAGGCGGGTTAGAGTAAGCAACCTGGGGGTTTCACACAGCGGGGCATCCTGGATCGGGGTGCCCCTTGGGGCAAGGACCAAAGCCCGGTATAGCGCAGAGGTGCGGAGTAGGCTCCAAGAGCAGCTGAGTGAATGTGAACTGCATTTTTTAGCAAATAAAAAGAAAACTACATGGGACCTCGGAATTCCAACCCCAATGCCTGGCGCATCAGTTGGTAGCCCTGGGAAGGGGGCTCTCCTGAATGGCTGCCCTCCTGAAATACCAGGACACCACTACGCTCTTTGGTACTGGTCCTATGCTGATGGCCAACAGGCTCTGATCGGTGGGGTTGTGAGTGGTCAGGGCAGTAGTGCATGGGCAAGTCATCCACCACAAGCCAGGCAGGTGGCTTACTGGTGCCACTACTCCACACTCCTCGGGAGCCCTTACCAGCTCACAATTAGTAAAGGGGTTAAAAAAATGGCATGTCAATGTTTTCTAACAACTCTACAGGTGCTGGACCTGGAAGACGATACTGGAATGGAGTATAGTTGATGCTGATTTAAAATTAGGTACTTTTTTTTTTACTCACTATATGTGAACTGGTATAAAAGAGGACAAGCTATCCGACATGTCTGGTCTGGTGGATGACTTGCCTGAACGAATATCTGCACCCTCACAAGCCCCTGGCACCCCTGGTAGAGCACTAGACCTGTGCCAAAGGGCATAGGGGCTGTTGGCTGCAGCCCCTATGCCTTGCAGCATTTTTTGGATACACAGGACGATGTCCTCAAGATTTTGGATGCGCCACTGTGTGAACACACAGGTACGCGGAGGAGCAGCCAGTGGCGTACGCTCCATTCACAAATGCTAGCCAAACTGAAGTCACATCCGACATAAGGTTGGCTGCAGAAGCACAAACACTGATTGGCCAGCGACTTGCATATGCAAACCGGGATGTCATGCCACAGAGGAACAACACCTGGGAGAGTGAAAAATGTGTTATTTCTCCTTAATGCCCATCAATCTATTCTGAATGAACGATTGGCCAGGCACCATTTGCAGTCTGCTCCCCTCCGTCAGCCATTCAGATATGCTGGTGGGGGTGCGCACATCAGATGAAGGAGAGGTGGGGGTGCACACATCAGATGAAGGAGAGGTGGGGGTGCGCACATCAGATGAAGGAGAGGTGGGGGTGCGCACATCAGATGGAGGAGTGGTGGGGGTGCACCATGGGATTGATTCCAAAGGTGAGTATTTGGGAAAACCTGGAAGTCTCACACAACAGGACATCCCAAATAGGGATGCACCAGACCAGGGCTTTCACACAGCCCTGGAGTCTTTGTGGGCCACTTTAAACACCACCACTGTCACTACTATTCTACTTTGTAGTCACATGAGCAAAAAGCCAACTTCTCCCAGTGTGAATGCAGCTAAAGAAGAGAAAAGGCTCAGCTGAATCAGACGAGGGGGGAAAAAATGAACTCGAACAGACATTTTCACACAACAAAACAGCAAGAAAGGGGCTCTGAATCAACCCTACAGTGTGGCCGTGGGCAAAATTAAAATTGGGGCTCCAAGTCCTGAAATATTACATAAATATTTCCAAATTCAATAAAAATGATTGAAAATAAATACCCTATGCTCCCTGCTATCCCTTACTTCCAGGTAGGTGGGAGACAGAAGATCACTAATGCCCATAAAAAAGATATCTGTCGTGCTCTAAAGAACATCTTTTGTATGGACATCATTGAGCTTTACACTTCAAACCCAACACCACAAGCTGCAGTACTAATGTCTGGGGCCCCTTGAGTGACCCTGGGCAACTGGCCTGTTCGCCACCCTAAAGCCAGCCCTGGTAAGGATTCTAGTCAGTTGAGCCACCGTTTAAAGAGGACCAAAACACAGAATTTTGACCATCCTTGGTTTTGATTCTTGTCGCCAGGGCATCCCAATATGTGAAGCCTCCTGAATGGCCCTCCAAACTCCCTTCTTTGGTGGTCCCACAGAGCACTCGCTGGCTCTCGTTAAATCAGCACTGTAAATGAATGCACAACATAAAGCTCAGTTTATACACACATGGCTCCAGCATACAGAGTCTATCTAAATGGCTGGGTGCCAGAGTCCACCAGTCATGCAATGCTAGGGGGGTTGTGCCTGCGTGTGGGATCACTGGCGATGTGGACATATTGCTCTATCCACTGACAGGTTACGGAAGCAATGAATTCGAACATATTCCCTAATTTAATGAGGAACAGCAACCTCTTTGAGCCTTATCGGAGGGAGTTGGTCTACTGCTTTATGGGGCATCCGGAACTGGGATGCCCCGCTGTGTGAAATTCTTCGGCTCACCGAATCTACTCATCTCTTCCAAAAGACTTCCTGTAGCTAGGCATGCCGCCGGCGGTACCCGCTCCATTTAGATTTGCTGGCAGCACTAACGTCATTGCGGCAAAGGAAATATGATTGGAACGAGCGTCTCTGAGCGCCCAATGCATGAATAGCAGAAACAGGGAAAATGTGAGTTTACAAACTATCCCAGATAATACAGAGGGGAATCCCAAATCGGGATGTACTATCCCACCCATCTCCACAGTGTTAGCATCAATATGAAGCTGGTGCTTTTGTGACACTACATCATGTGTTTATGTGTGTGCAGAGTCTCTAACTCTCTCTACATCTGGGTGAACCAACATGGCAGCACCCAAAAGTTATGATGGGAGCACTACAAACCTTCCAGCCAACAAAATAAGGAAGCGTATTTTCACTGAAGAGAATGGACTGGAGGTCCGCTCATCCCAGCAACCCCCAAATCAGGATACACTGCTGCAAAAGCATTAAAGCCGACCAGACCTGGAAGATTGATCCACCAAGGTTTGATGATGCCACTATGTGTGTGTGAAACCCCCCAGAATTTTTAATTTCTTACCTTTCTACTCACTCCCATGGTGCATGCGTAGGGCCTCCTGCAATGATCATTCATTGTTGAGTATGGCAATGAATGAGGAGGACTGTGGGGGCTCCCGATGGCCTCTCCCTGTAGCTGCCAGCCATTCAGATCTGCCCAGCACAGGGTGTGAGCAGTGCAGGGAAGCAGGCTATGTATGTGCCCTGGTAGTGAGCATTAAAGTGGACCAAAACCCAGGATTTTGACTATCCTGGGTTTTGGTCCTTTCCTCAGGGGCACCCCGATCGGGGGTGGCCCGCTGCGTGAAACCCTCCACATCGCCGCAGTCAACTCACCTCTTCCCAGTCCTACGGCGCAAGTGTGGCCGCTCGTCCAATCAACACATTCGGAGCAGCTGACTGTATGGGCCGACCTGGGGTGTTTCACATAGCAGGGCATCCCTATTTTGGATGCCCCGGGGGGGGGGGTCGCAGTGGGTTTCGGTCTACTTTAAAGTAGGAATTGGGCGATCCTGAGTGTTTCACAAAAATACCATTTTGTGAGTACTCACCTGAAAAATGGATATTGTTGGTGTGCCACACACCCCGCTTCACTTCTTAAATATTCATTACTTCATGGGTTAATCACCTGCAGGTGACGTAGTGCAGAGAGGAAGTCTTGTAACGAGCCCCACCTTCCGGCCTATATATACCTGGTACCTCCCTTCAATCACCAGTATAATCAACAAAGCAGTAATACAAGGTACCAGTATTCCACCAGTAACCTCAAAATCAAATTTGATATAAAAAAGGCTTCACCATATAAAGGCTTCGGTAATACCGAAAAGGGCGGGTGTGAAGCGGGGTGTGTGGCACACCAACAATATCCATTTTTCAGGTGAGTACTCACAAAATGGTATTATTCTTGGTGTGCCACACACCCCGCTTCACTTCTTAAATATTCATTACTTCATGGGACATCCAAAAGCAGTGTCCACAAGGGCTGGGCAACTCAAGGCCAGGTGAAGCATAACTTAAACGACTGCAGTCTGCAGAACTTTGCGGCCGAAAACAGCATCCGCTGAGGCCCGCACATCAACTTTGTAAAATTTAGAAAAAGTGTGAACAGAAGACCAAGTGGCGGCCTTACAAACCTGTTCAACCGAAGCTTGGTGCTGAAAAGCCCAAGACGCCCCAACAGCGCGAGTGGAATGAGCAGTGATACGAAAAGGGGGAACTCTTCCCTTGGCAGAATAGGCCGCAGTAACGGCCTGACGTATCCACTTGCTAATGGCAGATTTGGCTGGTGCCAAACCCTTCCTAGGCCCATGGGGCACAACAAAAAAGGAATCCGTCCTACGGAAAGGAGACGTGATAACCAAGTAGCACTTAACACAGCGTACTACATCCAAACAATGCAAACCCCTCTCTTTGTCATTCTTAGGATTAGGACATAAGGAGGGAAGAACAATATCTTGGTTCAAATGAAAAGCAGAAACAACCTTAGGAAGAAAGTCTGGCTTGAATCGAAAGACCACCTTATCCCGATGCTTCTCGAAGTAGGGCGCCTGAATAGACAAGGCCGCCAATTCCGAGACACGCCGGATCGAAGTGATCGCTACCAAGAAGACAATCTTCTGAGTCAGGGTAGATAAAGCAATCCCTTGCAAAGGCTCAAAAGGAGGAGCCTGAAGAGCAGAAAGAACCAAATTCAAATCCCAAACCGGGAGTAAAGGTTTCCTGGGAGGCCGCACATGCGTAACCCCCTGGAAAAAGGTTTTAACTAAAGACTTAAGCGCAACACGCTTCTGAAAAAAGATAGATAAGGCAGAAACTTGCCCTTTCAACGTACTTAGCTGAAGACCAGAGTCCAGCCCAGATTGTAAAAACTCCAGAACCCTGGGGACCGAAAATACCCTACAAGAAAAAGATCTCATCTCGCACCAAGCGATATAGGCTTTCCAGGTCCTATAGTAGATGACAGAAGAAGACCTCTTTCGGGCACTGATCAAAGTCTTAACGACAGAATCAGAAAGACCCTCTTCCTTTAGGATGGAGGTCTCAGCAGCCAGGCCGTCAAAGCTAGCGCTGGTAAATTGGGGTAACACAATTGACCCTGAGTGAGCAAATCGGGCCGAAGGGGCAGAACGACCTGGTCCACTGCCAGCCGAACGATGTCTGCGAACCACACTCGCCTCGGCCACCTTGGGGCCACGAGGACGGCGGACACCCCTTCCAGAGCCAACTTCCGAAGCACTCTGCCTAGCATGGGTGTCGGAGGAAACAGGTACAGAAACCCCAGATCCCCCCAGCTCAGGGACATGGCGTCCACTGCCAGAGCCAGAGGATCCTGGGAGAGCGATACGAAGCTCGGGAGCCTGTGATTGTGACGAGAGGCAAACAGGTCCACCTCTGGAGTCCCCCATTGGCGACACAGTGAGCGAAATACCCGAGGATGGAGGGCCCATTCTCCCCGACGGGGAGAGCCCCTGCTCAAGCGGTCCGCTTTCAGGTTCTCCACTCCTGGGATGTATACCGCCGAGAGACGAGGAACATGGGCTTCTGCCCAGGTCAGGATCAGGGACACCTCCCTGAGAGCACTCAGGCTGCGAGTCCCTCCCTGATGATTGATGTAAGCAACCGCTGTTCGATTGTCTGAACGCACCTGGACCGGAAGGCCCAGAACGTGCTGAGTCAGGAGAGTAAGCACCCGACGGATGGCTCTCAGTTCCAGAATATTGATGGGTAAGAGGGCCTCCCGAGGTCCCCACTGCCCCTGGAACTGCAGCTCCTTCCAGAATCCGCCCCATCCCGACAGACTGGCGTCCGTGGTGACAATTTCCCAAAGGGGGGCCAGGAAAGACCTGCCCTTCACGAGATTGGTCGAGACCAACCACCACTGGAGGGACTGCCGGACCCGGGAGGACAACTGGAAGGGCTGATCCAGCGACCGAGGCTGGCGGTCCCAAGACGCCAACAGATAAAGCTGAAGCGTCCTCGTGTGGAATTGAGCAAAAGGAACTGCCTCGAAGGAGGCAACCATCAACCCTACCAGCCTCATCCCCAGACGGATGGACGGCCGAGGATTGGAGAGTAGGACCCGAGCCAACTCCTGAATTAAAAGAATTTTGGACTGAGGGAGAAACACTCTGTGTTGATAAGAGTCTAACCGCATCCCCAGAAAGGACACCACCCTGGCCGGAGCGAGGGAGGACTTGGAGAGGTTGATCACCCAACCGAAACTTTCCAGCGTGGAGAGCACCACCCTGGTGTCTTTCTCCGATTGATCGGGTGACGGAGCCATGATAAGAAGGTCGTCCAAATAAGGTACGACACGAATGCCCCGAGCTCTGAAAATGGCCATGACCCCTGCCAGCACCTTGGTGAACACTCTTGGAGCTGAGGTAAGGCCAAACGGAAGTGCCACGAACTGATAATGCCGATCCTTCATCATGAATCGAAGAAAGCGTTGATGAGGGAGGCAGATGGGAACATGCAGATAAGCATCCTTGATGTCTATAGACGTCATGAAGTCCCCTTGCCGAAGAGAGCCGACGGCAGTGCGCAAGGTTTCCATGTGAAACTTCCGAAAACGGATGAACCTGTTGAGCAACTTCAGGTCCAGGACGGGACGAACCGACCCATCCCTCTTGGGGACAGCGAACAGATTGGAGTAGAAACCGAGGCCCATCTCTAAACGCGGTACCGGCCGGATGACCGCCATCTCTAACAGATTCTCTACCGACGCCAGGAGCCCCTGTGCAGCCGAAGGATCGATGGGCACCCGAGACCGAAAGAACCGTGAAGGAGGGCGAGACTCGAACTCCAGTTTGTAACCGGACGACACTATCTCCTGAATCCACCTGTCCGGAACCTCCCGGTTCCAAACCTGGGAGAAGTGTCGCAATCGTCCCCCCACCCGCACGGGTGAGGGCGGCCCCTCATTGCTGAGTGGGCTTACCCGCAGGTTTGGGCTTGGAGCCCCAGGACTGGGCGGGACGGCCACGGCCCCTTCCCCGCGTCCAACCTGTACGACTGGTAGAGGGAAGGGAAGTCCCCCTACCCGCTCTGTATCCTCGAAAGGACGGCCTACCAGAAACAGCCCCTCTAAAGGGGCGTCGAGGCCTCCTGCGTTGTGGCATCTTGCCACCCTTTGCGACTGAATCAATTTTCTCCCCGAACAGCCGCAGCCCCAAAAAGGGGAGAGCTGTGAGCACCCTTTTAGAAGCTGAGTCCGCCGACCACTGTCGCAGCCATACTGACCGACGAATAGCGACCAGCATTGCCGCTGTCCTGCTACTCATAGCCAGCGCATCGTCCTGAGCGGATAGAACGTAAGACACAAAAGAATCGCACTGCTTAAGCGCAGCGAACTCATCACAGGCGGGATTGAGATCCTCGCATAGCCCCTGGATAACAGATCTTACCGCTAAAAGAAGAAGGGCCGAAGCGCACAAGGGGCGCATTGTTGACCCAGCATAAACAAAGCCATAGCGAGCATACTGGTCAATTCTACGATCCTCCCCATCTTTAGGGACAGAGGTCTCAGCAGACTGTACCATAGCGGAGCTAGATAACCCTAGCACAGGGGTATCGACTTCAGGAGGGACGGACCAAAGCTTCAGCAATTCTGGCGGAAAAGGATAACGCTTTTCCCAACTGGGAGGGATTCCAGATAACCGTGTGGGATGTTCCCATTCTTTCAGGACCACCCTCTCAAAGTGGTGCTGTCTGGGAAAAACCAAACGCGGCTGAGGCTCTTCAAACAACTGACCCTTTGGCCGGGTGACAGCCTCAGGCGGATCTAAATTCAAAATTTCAAACATTTGTGCCAGAACGGAGGGGGTGTCAAGGGCAACCCCCGCCGACCAATCGCCAATCGCATCAGCCTTAAGCTGACCTGCCGGCTCATCTGACTCCAAGAGGAATTCACCCTCATCCGGGGAGCCATCGGACCATTCCACAGGCTCACATAATTCGTCCTGAGGAGCCGAAGAAACCGGAGTCAGGCGCTTCCGTTTTGCAGAGGCCTTTAGCCCCGCTTTAACGGGCAATACTTCCCGAAGATTGGCTGATTTTACCACCACCTCGGATTGCGAATCCCCACCCTTGACAATGTCATGCGGGGTCCGGAACAGGGAGGGAGAGGCAGGAGATGATAGAGGTTGCGACGGGTCAGCCGCCGGATCAACAGACTGACGCGCAACAATCTGCCTTGCACAAGAAATGCAAATAAAGATATCATCAGCAGGGAGCGCAGCCCCACATTTTACACACCCCCTGGGCGGCTCTGACGAGTCGTTTCCGGTAGTAACAGAAGCCTCCATATTGGTGATTTATGGTATCGCAAATACTGGGACTTTTAAGGCATAAGCCAACCCGGGATGCCCCTTTATAAGAATGTCCCGGAAGGGAGGGTTTTTATTTTTATATTTTTTTTTTTTTTTTTTTTTTAAGAGAAAAAGGTCCCCCTTAACAGTCTCAAAATAAATATATATACATATATATATGTATATATGTATCCAAAATGTGCAATTTCATATCAAGAAAGACTAGCCAGGCAATATAGAGCCGGAGGCCGCAGTAAAAGAGGGATCCCAGGATCTGAAAGGAAAGAAAAAACAAACCACCAGATCCCTTGTGAGAGTAACAAGCAGCATGTTCACAATAGTACAACAAAGAGAGTGCCTCCTTAAAAGTCAGCCCCATGAGTAAAACTCATTCTGGCCCCACAAAAGCGAGGCCGCTTACCTGTTACCGACGCCAGGAGCCAGACCGGAGGGACATGTAGCAGCCGCAGCACACAAACTCATGTGTTGCTGCAGCGCGCGCCCCCCCCCACGTGACCTCTTTTCACCGCAACATGAAGGAAGCGAGGCTGAGGCCGCCGAGCGCCGCTTCCGCCGGCGCCGCTTCCGCCGGCGCCACGCCCCCCCGCGTCACAGGGAGCCTGCCCTGCTCTAATCAACGGGGGAATGCCACCAGCTGCGCTGGCTGACACCGAGCCGGCGGAGGAGGAGGAGGGGAAAAAGAGACACAAGCGCAGCCACACAGGCTGCCGCACGGAGCAGCGGGGAAGGAAGGGAGGCGGGAGGGAACCAACTGAGGCCAGCTGAGCGCGGTCCGCTGCCCCACCCCCATAAAGCAGACCAAATACACTGGCCATGCCTGAAGCATCTGCCCGGAGCCCCAGGTTAAAAAACAGTTACTATGTAAAAGTGAACACACAGAAATAACACACAGTGAAAACATCATACAAGATACACAACCCTCTGTACCCCCCCCCCCCCCCCCCCAAGTGAAGGGAGAAAGGACCGGAGCGGGGGAGAAAGGGCTACGGGGACCCTCGGGACAGGGGCATCCCATTTCCGGATCACCATGCCGGATTGCCGCATTGCCCCCAAAAGAGGGGGATGAGCGGAGGAGATAAGCTCCTAGGCACCAATAGTGCCATCTACCAATTACCCGGTGAGCAGCCTAAGCTGGGAGGCTTCCTATCCACCATAGAGGTATACAACTCAAACCGGGCAGAAATAGACCAAAAGGGGGGTGGCGGGGTAAGCCCCGACCTACCTGTAAGCAGGAAACTTCCAACCTCTGCTTGTCACGCAGAGAGAAAAATACTGGTGATTGAAGGGAGGTACCAGGTATATATAGGCCGGAAGGTGGGGCTCGTTACAAGACTTCCTCTCTGCACTACGTCACCTGCAGGTGATTAACCCATGAAGTAATGAATATTTAAGAAGTGAAGCGGGGTGTGTGGCACACCAAGAATATACAGAATCCCAAATTGTGATGCCCCTGGTGAAGGCTTTCAATCAACTCTAGAGGCTTCCAGTGACACCCAAGTTTTTTCTCATACTGTTCCATCAACTTCCTGTTGGCTCATAAGAGACTGAAGATGGGGATATATTTCCATAACAGGTTCTTAGTCAGCAAAAAGAACCCAGCAGTGTATCTAACCCTTCCCCCTCTTCCCTACTCTAGCCTGGTGTGCTGCTGAATAAAGTTTTTGTTGTTGCAATTTAGCCTCTAGATTTTTATTTATTCACGACCACCTTTTTTAGCACTGAAAAGTGGACCGATACAAAGAAGCAGAGAAACAAGCAAAGCAGAGAGCAGATATACTCCCCTGCAAACACCGATGTGCCCAACACAGGTGCAAGAGGGGAACTGATGTGCCCCACACAGATGCAAGAGGGGAACTGATGTGCCCCACACAGATGCAAGAGGGGAACTGATGTGCCCCACACAGATGCAAGAGGGGAACCGATGTGCCCCACACAGATGCAAGAGGGGAACCGATGTGCCCCACACAGATGCAAGAGGGGAACCGATGTGCCCCACACAGATGCAAGAGGGGAACCGATGTGCCCCACACAGATGCAAGAGGGGAACCGATGTGCCCCACACAGATGCAAGAGGGGAACCGATGTGCCCCACACAGATGCAAGAGGGGAACCGATGTGCCCCACACAGATGCAAGAGGGGAACCGATGTGCCCCACACAGATGCAAGAGGGGAACCGATGTGCCCCACACAGATGCAAGAGGGGAACTGATGTGCCCCACACAGATGCAAGAGGGAAACTGATGTGCCCCACACAGATGCAAGAGGGAAACTGATGTGCCCCACACAGATGCAAGAGAGGAACTGATGTGCCCCACACAGATGCAAGAGAGGAACTGATGTGCCCCACACAGATGCAAGAGAGGAACTGATGTGCCCCACACAGATGCAAGAGGGGAACTGATGTGCCCCACACAGATGCAAGAGGGGAACTGATGTGCCCCACACAGATGCAAGAGAGGAACTGATGTGCCCCACACAGATGCAAGAGGGGAACTGATGTGCCCCACACAGATGCAAGAGGGGAACTGATGTGCCCCACACAGATGCAAGAGGGGAACTGATGTGCCCCACACAGATGCAAGAGGGGAACTGATGTGCCCCACACAGATGCAAGAGGGGAACCGATGTGCCCCACACAGATGCAAGAGGGGAACAGATGTGCCCCACACAGATGCAAGAGGGGAACTGATGTGCCCCACACAGATGCAAGAGAGGAACTGATGTGCCCCACACAGATGCAAGAGGGGAACCGATGTGCCCCACACAGATGCAAGAGGGGAACCGATGTGCCCCACACAGATGCAAGAGGGGAACCGATGTGCCCCACACAGATGCAAGAGGGGAACCGATGTGCCCCACACAGATGCAAGAGGGGAACCGATGTGCCCCACACAGATGCAAGAGGGGAACCGATGTGCCCCACACAGATGCAAGAGGGGAACTGATGTGCCCCACACAGATGCAAGAGGGAAACTGATGTGCCCCACACAGATGCAAGAGGGAAACTGATGTGCCCCACACAGATGCAAGAGAGGAACTGATGTGCCCCACACAGATGCAAGAGAGGAACTGATGTGCCCCACACAGATGCAAGAGAGGAACTGATGTGCCCCACACAGATGCAAGAGGGGAACTGATGTGCCCCACACAGATGCAAGAGGGGAACTGATGTGCCCCACACAGATGCAAGAGGGGAACTGATGTGCCCCACACAGATGCAAGAGGGGAACCGATGTGCCCCACACAGATGCAAGAGGGGAACTGATGTGCCCCACACAGATGCAAGAGGGGAACTGATGTGCCCCACACAGATGCAAGAGAGGAACTGATGTGCCCCACACAGATGCAAGAATGGAACCGATGTGCCCCACACAGATGCAAGAGGGGAACCGATGTGCCCCACACAGATGCAAGAGGGGAACCGATGTGCCCCACACAGATGCAAGAGGGGAACCGATGTGCCCCACACAGATGCAAGAGGGGAACCGATGTGCCCCACACAGATGCAAGAGGGGAACTGATGTGCCCCACACAGATGCAAGAGGGGAACTGATGTGCCCCACACAGATGCAAGAGGGGAACCGATGTGCCCCACACAGATGCAAGAGGGGAACAGATGTGCCCCACACAGATGCAAGAGGGGAACTGATGTGCCCCACACAGATGCAAGAGGGGAACTGATGTGCCCCACACAGATGCAAGAGGGGAACTGATGTGCCCCACACAGATGCAAGAGGGGAACAGATGTGCCCCACACAGATGCAAGAGGGGAACAGATGTGCCCCACACAGATGCAAGATTGCCACAAGTGTGCAGATAAGTTCATTTTTTTTACCAAAAAAGGTGTCCATGAATAAATAAAAACCAGGGGCTGGGCTACAGGAAAGGGGCAAAATCTTAACAACAGCTTTATTCAGCTGCACAGCGGGGTGAATCATCTGCAAAGCAGGAAAGCAAATAGTGATTTGTTTTTACGCCTAGCTTGGACACTCCCTTTAAAGTGGAACAAAACCCAACATGGCTGGCCATAGAATCTAAAGGATACCAGGACTGGCCAGTGCCCTTCCCCTAAATCGGGATGCCCCACTGTGTGAAACCTCCCAGGGATGCTGCAAAACTCACCTGTTTCCTGGCTCCCTCGCTGATGTAAATATTGGGCAGTGGCACCCCCAGCATCATTTGGCTGTGCTGCTGGGGATGCAGCCACTTTTACACAAAGTGGGGCATTCCAGATCGGGATGTCCCTAGGACGAGGAACAAAACCAGAGATAGTCAAAGTCCCGGATTTTGTTCCCCTTTAAAGCTGTTCCATAGTCAAAAATGACCTATAGTGGCATGTAACATTCCCCCTCGCAGGAGCATCCTGATTTATCATGCCACACTAATCACACATCCCTGGGAAGCCTGAAATTGGACATGAATACTTACTCTTCAAAGTTCTTTTGTGATAATGTGTACAGTGCCTGGCACCACACACACGTGACCAGAAGGCCCCAAAACTAGATTGGATGGAGATCACAGGTCACAGGGTGTGACCAACCCCCGCCCAGCCAGAAATCACCTCTTCCTTCTTATACCCCCAGAAGCCCCACTTCTCCCCTCTTATAGCCCCTGCCAGAAGCCCCACGTCTCCCCACTTATACCCCCCTGCCAGAAGCCCCACCTCTCCCCACTTATACCCTCCTGCCAGAAGCCCCACTTCTCTCCTCTTATAGCCCCCCTGCCAGAAGCCCCACCTCTCCCCACTTATACCCCCCTGCCAGAAGCCCCACCTCTGCCCACTTATACCCTCCTGCCAGAAGCCCCACTTCTCTCCTCTTATAGCCCCCTGCCAGAAGCCCCACCTCTCCCCTCTTTTACCCCCCTGTCAGAAGCCCCATCTCTCCCCTTTTATACCCCCCTGCCAGAAGCCCCACCTCTCCCCTCTTATACCCCCCTGCCAGAAGCCCCACCTCTCCCCTCTTATACCCCCCTGCCAGAAGCCCCACCTCTCCCCTCTTATACACCCCTGCCAGAAGCCCCACCTCTGCCCTCTTATACCCCCCCCTGCCAGAAGCCCCACTTCTCCTCTCTTATACCCCCTGCCAGAAACCCCACCTCTCCCCACTTATACCCCCCTGCCAGAAGCCCAACCTCTCCCCTCTTATACCCCCCTGCCAGAAGCCCCACCTCTCCCCTCTTTTACCCCCCTGTCAGAAGCCCCATCTCTCCCCTTTTATACCCCCCTGCCAGAAGCCCCACCTCTCCCCTCTTATACCCCCCTGCCAGAAGCCCCACCTCTCCCCTCTTATACCCCCCTGCCAGAAGCCCCACCTCTCCCCTCTTATACACCCCTGCCAGAAGCCCCACCTCTGCCCTCTTATACCCCCCCCTGCCAGAAGCCCCACTTCTCCTCTCTTATACCCCCTGCCAGAAGCCCCACCTCTCCCCTCTTATACCCCCCAAAAGCCACCTCTCCCCTCGTATACCCCCGAGAAAGCCAACTCTCCCCTCCTATAACACCCAGAAGCCACCTCTCCCCTCTTATACCCCCCAGAAGCCACCTCTCCCCTCGTATACCTCCCAGAAACCACCTCTCCCCTCGTATACCTCCCAGAAACCACCTCTCCCCTCGTATACCCCCCAGAAACCACCTCTCCTCTCAGAGACCACCTCTTCCCTCTTATACCCCCAAGCCTGAAGTCATCTCTCCACTCTTATACCCGCCAGAACCCACCTCTCCCCCCATACCCCCCTAGAAAGCCAACTCTCTCCTCCTATAACACCCAGAAGCCACCTCTCCCCTCATATACCCCCCTAGAAAGCCAACTCTCCCCTCCCATAACCCCCAGAAGCCACATCTCCCCTCATATACCCCCTAGAAGCCACATCTCCCCTCGTATACCCCCCACAGAAGCCACCTTCCCCCTCGTATACCCCCTTCAGAAGCCACCTCTACCCTCTTATACCCACCAGCCAGAAGTCATCTCTCCTTTCTTATACCCCCCTGCCAGAAGCCCCACCTCTCCCCTCTTATAGCCCCCTGCCAGAAGCCCCACCTCTCCCCTCTTATACCCCCCTGCCAGAAGCCCCAACTCTCCCCTCTTATACCCCCCAGCCAGAAGTCATCTCTCCTTTCTTATACCCCCCTGCCAGAAGCCCCACGTCTCCCTTCTTATACCCCCCTGCCAGAAGCCCCACATCTCCTCTCTTATATTCCCCAGCCAGAAGTCACTTCTCCCTTCTTATACCCCCCCGCCAGGAAGCCCCAACTCTCCCCTCTTATACCCCCCAAAAGCCACCTCTCCCCTCGTATACCCCCGAGAAAGCCAACTCTCCCCTCCTATAACACCCAGAAGCCACCTCTCCCCTCTTATACCCCCCAGAAGCCACCTCTCCCCTCGTATACCTCCCAAAAACCACCTCTCCCCTCGTATACCCCCCAGAAACCACCTCTCCCCTCTTATACCCCCAAGCCAGAAGTCATCTCTCCCCTCTTATACCCGCCAGACCCACCTCTCCCCCCCATACCCCCTCTCCCCTCCTATAACACCCAGAAGCCACCTCTCCCCTAGTATACCCCCCTAGAAAGCCAACTCTCCCCTCCTATAACCCCCAGAAGCCACATCTCCCCTCATATACCCCCCAGAAGCCACATCTCCCCTCATATACCCCCAGAAGCCACTTCTCCCCTCGTATACCCCCTTCAGAAGCCACCTCTACCCTCTGATGCCCCCCAGCCAGAAGTCATCTCTCCTTTCTTATACCCCCAGGCAGAAGTCATCTCTCCTTACTTATACCCCCCAGAAGCCACCTCTCCCCCATGTACCCCCCTAGAAAGCCACCTCTTCCCTCCTATAACACCCAGAAGCCACCTCTCCCCTCTTATACCCCCAGAAGCCACCTCTCCCCTCGTATACCCCCCCAGAGGCCACCTCTTCCCTCATATACCCCCCAGCCAGAAGTTATCTATCCCCTCTTAGACCCCCCCAGAAACCATCTCTCCCCTCTTATACACAACAACCCAGCAACCTCTCCCCTCTTATACCCCTCAGCCAGAAGTCATCTGTCCCCTCTTAGACCCCCCAGAAACCATCTCTTCCCTCTTATACCCAAGAAGCAACCTCTCCCCTCTTATACCCCCCATCCAGAAGTCATCTATCCTCTCTTAGACCCCCCAGAAGCCACCTCTTCCCTCGTATACACCCTGTGCCGTTCACATCGCGTGTCTATGGGCAGCCCTCTGTTACTTTGTATGGGCAAACGCTACCAACCACCAACAGGTCAGTGTGTAGCTCAGAGTCCATCCCGCGCATGGCACAGCCCGGGTCACTTCTCCTCCACTGCCCACCATGGCCGAGCCTGAGCCGCCCGCAACTCCCAAACTTCCCCGGGCTCCCCTACCTGCTGATATAGCCGTCTCCGTCCCCGTCACACGTCTGGAAGAGGCGCCGCATCCGCTCCTCCTCCCCGGTGCTGGACGTGTCGCTGCTCCCGCTACAGCTGCTGCTCCCCCCGGGAACCTCCACCGCCGCCGCCATACTGCAGCCCGGCAGCCTGGACACACACACACGCTGCCCGCCACTGCTCCCACAGCAGCCCCGACACCACCGCCACAACCAGCGCCGCTTCCCCGCCCAGCCAGCTCCGGAGGCCGGCCCCGCTTCCCGCCTCCCCCAGCTCTGCCCGATGCTTCCCATTGCCCCCCCCCCCCCCAGTGCCAGCCGCCTAAGTTCCCATCTGCCTGCACCCCCTAACCCTGCCCTGCTCCAGATGCCTGCCCCCCTAACCCTGCCCTGCTCCAATTGCCTGCCCCCCTAACCCTGCCCTGCTCCAGATGCCTGCCCCCCTAACCCTACCCTGCTCCAATTGCCTGCACCCCTAACCCTGCCCTGCTCCAGCTGCCTGCACCCCTAACCCTGCCCTGCTCCAGATGCCTGCCCCCCTAACCCTGCCCTGCTCCAATTGCCTGCACCCCTAACCCTGCCCTGCTCCAGATGCCTGCACCCCTAACCCTGCCCTGCTCCAGATGCCTGCCCCCCTAACCCTGCCCTGCTCCAATTGCCTGCACCCCTAACCCTGCCCTGCTCCAGATGCCTGCACCCCTAACCCTGCCCTGCTCCAGCGGCCTGCCCTGCTCCAGCTGCCTGCCCCCCTAACCCTGCCCTGCTCCAGATGCCTGCACCCCCTAAGCCTGCCCTGCTCCAGCTGCCTGCACCCCCTAAGCCTGCCCTGCTCCAGCTGCCTGCCCCCCTAACCCTGCTCCAGCTGCCTGTACCCTCTAACCCTGCCCTGCTCCAGCTGCCTGCACCCTCTAACCCTGCCCTGCTCCAGCTACCAAAACCCCCCTAAGCCTGCCCTGCTCCAGCTGCCTGCCCCCCTAACCCTGCCCTGCTCCAGATGCCTGCACCCCCTAAGCCTGCCCTGCTCCAGATGCCTGCACCCCCTAAGCCTGCCCTGCTCCAGATGCCTGCACCCCCTAAGCCTGCCCTGCTCCAGCTGCCTGCACCCCCTAAGCCTGCCCTGCTCCAGCTGCCTGCACCCCTAACCCTGCTCCAGCTGCCTGTACCCTCTAACCCTGCCCTGCTCCAGCTGCCTGCACCCTCTAACCCTGCCCTGCTCCAGCTACCAAAACCCCCTAAGCCTGCCCTGCTCCAGCTGCCTGCACCCCCTAACCCTGCCCTGCTCCAGCTGCCTGCACCCTCTAACCCTGCCCTGCTCCAGCTGCCTGCCCCCCCTAACCCTGCCCTGCTCCAGCTGCCTGCACCCCCTAATCCTGCCCTGCTCCAGCTACCAGCACCCCCTAACCCTGCCCTGCTCCATCTGCCTGCACCCCCTAACCCTGCCCTGCTCCAGCTGCCTGCCCCCCTAACCCTGCCCTGCTCCAGCTGCCTGCCCCCCCTAACCCTGCCCTGCTCCAGCTGCCTGCACCCTCTAACCCTGCCCTGCTCCAGCTGCCTACACCCTCTAATCCTGCCCTGCTCCAGCTACCAACACCCCCTAACCCTGCCCTGCTCCAGCTGCCTCCACCCCCTCACCCCGCCCTGCTCCAGCTGCCAGCACCCCCTAACCCCGCCCTGCTCCAGGTGCCTGCACCCCCTCACCCTGCCCTGCTCCAGGTGCCTGCACCCCCTCACCCTGCCCTGCTCCAGGTGCCTGCACCCCCTCACCCTGCCCTGCTCCAGGTGCCTGCACCCCATCAACTCACCCTGCCCTGCTCCAGCAAGCTGCATCCCCCTTACCCTGCCCTGCTCCAGCAGGCTGCACCCCTCTAACCCTGCCCTGCTCCAGCTGCCTGCACCACCTCACCCTGCTCCAGCTACAACCCCCTCACTCTGCCCGGCTCCATTGTCCTGCCCCCCTCTCCTTGCCCGGCTCCAGCGTCCTGCACCCCTCGCCCTGCCCAGGTCTAGCGTCCTGCACCCCCCTTGACACGCCCTGCTCCAGCTGCTTAAACCCCCCCTCGCCATGTCCGGCTCCAGCTGCACAATTCTCACCCTGCCCTGCTCCAGCTGCACACCCTGCTCTGGTCCAGTTGCACTTTCCCTCATCCTGCCCTACTCCAACTGCACCCCTCTGCTTTGGCATGATCAAACTGTGCCCATCTGCCCTGCTCCAGCTGCATTCCCTCACCCGGCCCTGCTGCACAGCACTACCTTTCTGCCATGCACTCTACTAAACCCTTCTGCTGTATTTCCTACAGGACCTACCACCCTGTTCTTGCTGCACCCACTTTATCACTGCTTTGCACCCCCTCCATCCTGCTTCCCTCCTCCTCTCTACCCTGGACCCTACCGCACCCAATTTCTACTCTGGTCTCTATTGCAGCCTTTGTCTCTCTGCCTGTCTAGTTTCCTGTAGCATCCTATCCTTGCCCCTTTAGCCACCCCCTACTGCAACTTTTCCAAACTACTGTTTATTTTATGCTTTTGTTTCCCCTCTTTTAGCTACCCTAGATGATTACATCTCTCTCATTTTCTCCCTCATATTGCACAATCCCCCCTCCATTACTGAAAACCAAAACGTTCTCTACTCTGCTCTATCAGTATTTCTCTCCTCTTTTTGATATATATTTCACATACCCTCATGTTTCCCATTTAAATAGTTTCATTTAAAACCTAAAATAAAATCATTGCTTCCCTTACCACCTGCATCATCCTATGAGGTAAAGGTTCCCCTTTTTTTCTCTGCCAGCTCTGGTGCTGACAGTACACTCACCAGGTAGCTTCAGTATTTGCTACTGCTTCCAGTCACCAGAATAAAGGCTCCCTCATTGTCTGGCATCAGGGGGCATTGGTGCAGGGCATTTCCCAGCTCCAGAGACAGCCCACCAGGGGCCTGGGATGCACCCAGGGGATAGGCCAGATTCTCCATTCCCTGACCTGGATACTCTGGCGGGGGTAAGTTTTGTTACCCTAAGGATGTTTTTTGGAGTGATTAGGGATTGCCACCGCCTTCCCCCACTGTACCATATGCCGAGTCCAGTCTGATCCGATTAGGTGGCTGGGCTGGGACGGAGGAGTCCTCAGTGCAGCAGAGATTGTCAGTAGCTTGCCGCGCTGCGAGGTGAGGAAGGGCTGCGGCTGTTCCCTCTAGGTGCAACCTCCTTCCAGCCATGCAGGCATAGCGCACGTGTACCACTTCTGTTTTTATAAAGGAAGTAAGTGGGGAGTAGGGTTTGCTTGGGGTATCATCTCCCGGCAGCACAATGCCCTCATACCTAGGCACTGCTAAGCTCCCAATTAAAGGGGAATGCATGTGCACTATTGGTACCCTTTTCTTTCTGGCCTCCCTCTTTTGCTATAGAGGGTTAAGAATTGGGTGCAATTTAGCTCTCCCAGCTTTATTAAAGGGAGCCTATGGGAAGGGCTCTGATACATCATTTCACGCATGGTGGACCAGGCAGAGGAAATTATACTAGTTTCTGCACCTTTGCTGACATCTGTAGAAGATTGTGATTAACGCAATCCAGAGTCACTAAATACTCCTAAATAATCCTCTGCTCAGTCTGGTAAGAAGGGGTTCAGCTCTACTCTGGTAAGTCCCTTTTTCTTTTTGGGCTCTTTATTTAAAGCTACAGTATCTTTTGGTCCTCACAGACTCTCCCCCTCTTTATTGTTTTGTCATTTTAGACCAAGCCCCCCAAAACTTCTGCCTTCAGCGTATCTAAGGCTAAACCTGACTTCAAGGCTGGAAGTAAGATTAGGAGATGCCTGATGTGCGAAATCAAGTTGGCTGATTCCTATAAGAAGCTTCATTGTTAATCCTGTACTGAAGGAGTCATGATAAGTGGGGCATCTCTTTGAAACCCCCTTCTATCTTTTGACGGTTAGACTCGGATGCTCTTATTCCGGTACGTTATAGGTGTTTCCGCATGGAATCCATCTTCTTTGTTGGGAATTTGCTTCTGCCAGGTTCCTTTATGGTCTCAATAGGCCTGAAAGATGCTGTTATGCTCAAACTTACCTGAGATTTGCAATAAAGACAACCAATCACTTCACTTTCAATTTGTCTATCTTCCCTTTGGTCTGGCATCAGCTCCCAGGATCCTTACTAAGGTTCTAGCCGAACCGAGCCAAAAGGGGATTGGGATTATAGTTTTTTTGGATGATCTACTACTTTTTTGCCCCAAACTGGGAGAAATTACTCCAAAAGATCATCCAGGAAGCATTCTTTTGCACCAATCAGACGTTCCCGGTGCATAAAGCTATGATGGTCTTGGAGTCTTTGACTTCAGCCTTCCCGGTGGTAAGGTGGGGTCAGCTACATTTAAGGACTCTCCAACTGCACATCTTGTGCACCTGGGACAAGTCTCGGGAATCCCTTGAAAGTTTGTTTGAGATCCTCGATCTGGTAAAGAGCTCGCTGAAGTGCTGGCTGTGCAAAAACTGATTTGCCAGTGGTCTAGCTTGGAGTGATCCCAAGGAGGAAATTGTGATGACAGCTGCCTCATCATGGGGTCAGGGGGCCCATTGCGGGTCCTTGACTGCACAGGGATGGTGGTCCAAAAGGCTGAGTCAGTTGTTGCCAGACTTAAGAGAGTTGATAGTGGTAAATGAAGCCTTGTTCGCCTTTTTGCCCCAACAACATAACAACAATGACCTACTTGGATCCCCTCTCACGGAAAACTGCAACGGAAATTCTGCTTTGGGCAGAACATAATCTGTTATCTCTGTCAATCATGCATCTGGAAGACTGCCTCAATCAAGTGGCGGACTTTCCAAGTTGCTGACGGGGGCAGTGTGGTCTCTAAACCAGGAGGTATTCGATAAAATATGTGTCCTGAGGGGAATTCCGGAGGTGGATCTTTTTGCATCTGGAAAGGAACCACAAGCTGAAGAAGTTCTCTAGATCCCTCTGACCCAGCTCTGAGAATAGACACCTTGGCTCATGACTGGCCCTTTGGTCTGGTCTACGCATTTCCTCCAGTCCAAATACTTCCTCAAGTTCTCAAGTTATCTGGTCAGCCAGCTATGGTTCTGCTTCTGGCCCCTGGTGGCCAAAGAGACCTTGGTTCTCAGCACTGAGAACTCTGTCCATTCAGGAACCATGGGAACTTCCAAGGAGACCGGACCTGCTATCCCAGGGACCAGTGCTTTGCTTTCCCCAGAAGTGGCGTTGTGGAGCATGAAGTCGCTATGCTTCTAGGAAGGGTTTTTTTTAGACAATTTATCACCTTACTCTCCAGTAGGAAGGAGGTGACAAGGAAGATTTATTTGGAAGACCTTTAAAATATGGAAGACTCGGAACAGAAGACTTGCCTCCAGCCCTCCGGTTATACTCGATTTCCTCCAGTAGGGGGGTTAGTTTGGGTCTCAGTATCAATACTCTGAAGGTCCAACTGGCAGCTCTTTTTTGGATAAGAGATTATTATTGTTTTAATTGGTCAGACATTTTTTTTCTGGCAGTTAGGAGTTCTAAACCAGTTCGCGTTAAACCAGCATCTCAATGGGATCTGGCTAGAGTCCTGACAGCCATGGCGGCTCCTCTATTTGCTACCCCCCTGTAACCTACCGAAGATATCTTCTGACTTTCATTGAACACAAAGATCGTTCTTCCATCAGTGGATAGTAAAGATTCTTCTGTGGATAAAGCACAGCAAATAAGAGCATTCTGGAATACTTTCATCAAACAAAGGATTGGAGAAAAGCGGATAGCTTATTATTTAACAGATCACCTGTACAAGGGAGAGTAACAGCTTATGTAGAAGTGTCTCTACATGTTGGGCGGCGCAAGCTGGGACCTCTATTGAACAGATTTGTAAAGTAGCCACCTGTTCCTCAGCCAAGACGTTTGTTAGACATTACCGTTTGGACTTACTAACATTAGAGGATCAGTCTTTTGGCAGGAGCGTGCTTTAGGCAACTTTTCCCACCCAGTAGAGGTGAATCTCGCTTATCCTCTCAAGAGTATGCTACCCTAGGGAAGAAGTAAGTAACTTAAGTTTTTTTTTTTTTCTCCGCTACAAAATATTCCTTTCTGCTAGTGACCCAGTCTTAGATTTTGAGCTTTTTCTGTACTCCATACCTCACGTACACCCCTGCTCATTTTACCTGCTATATATTCTCAAAAGCTTTGTGCCTACATATTGTTCACAGATGGTAAAACCCCATCTCCACAACTACTTCTGCCTATAGACATGTGCCATTTGCTGGGACACACAGGCCTACCTGGATATAGTTGCCTCCAGCACTTAAAGTGCACCTATACTCATAGGAAAGTTTATGTTGTCACCTTCCATCCACAGCCTAGTGCCCCAAAGCAGCCTGTGTTTTTTCAACCTAAAAGCCATTATGTGATAATTTTGTTGTAACTGAATTAATTAGCATATGGCAGCCATTCACCATAATACTACTTCCTGTTAGTGTTTTTATCAAAGCAAAGGCTTTAGAAAAAATAGAAGCAGCAACTGTTTCGGGCACTGGCCTGGGTATGGAAGATGACAACAACGTTCCTTCTGAGTATAGGTGCACTTTAAAAGCACAAGGGATATGGTGAAGGTCAACAAACTACCAGAGCATGCAGAACATGAGTTTAGTGTGGTCAGGATAACCAAGTCTACAACCCAAAGTTAGAACTGTAAGCTTTGGTTCCAAGTGGTTAAGTAAGATTTTATGAGTCCAGCTTAAGGTCAGAGATCACACTGACAGAGCATTTGGGTACAGAAAGGCAGGACAGGGAAGAAGTCCCGAATCAAGCATGAGTTGGCTCAAAAACAATTAAGATCCACAGACCTGGCAACACACAAATGGCTCATTGGGCCACAAATCTAATTGTCCTGGGGCTGCGCCACCTGCCATGTGTGGGTCTCCAGAGAGCATAAAAAATGTGGGGAGCCGCACACACACCCTGCATGGTCGAATGAATGCTGACCAGATATCCAAGTGTGGCATACTGCTGCTGCATTGCCCCTAGGAAACAGGGAGAGCCACTGAACTTTTGGAGCTGTTAATCTATTCATCTTAGATAGTTCTGCAGGCTCCATCAGTCCCATTTTAAAGCTAATCATTCTGAAACTGCCCATGTTACTCCCATCACCCCCACTGCAGGGCAACTACTGCTCATAACCACTCTCTTGACAAGTTACAGTCAGCCAGACATTACTCTACCTCCAGAAGGTGCAATGCCCAGTCCACAACTTGCCAGATCCCAGATCTAATCTCACTTCTCCCATCATGCTGGTTGACACTTGGGTGCGTGGTGGCTACCATGAGGCTCCATCACAAGAAGCTGTAGTGCATGGTGTTGCTCTAAAGATGTCTGATGATAAAATACACCAATAAATTCTTCCCCATTATTATATTTAAATAGCTTGTGTATTCTAAGTAAAGCCTATTTCTTTGCCTCAAATTTTAGGAAAGAGCATGACCTGGTGCAGCCTTTGAGCCTTGAGCATGTTTTGCTTTGGTGAAGGACGGCAATGTGACCACTGCGGCTTGCCGTGCTCACTCAACACTTGTCCCGTGGTCATGGAGAAATTCAATTAAAAACTGGGCAAACTTTGAGACTCTGCAGTCAGATGAGCTGCCTTTTTATTGCCATTGGGTTTACAATGTCTTTTATCATTCTGCTTTGAACATGATGTCCTAAAGCAGGGGTTCCCAACCACTTATGGTGTTTGAGATCCTATCAGTATGCAACAAGACTATAGACTGCCCTGTACTCCAACCTGATCTGCTGCCATCTATACTTTACACAAACCTTATTTGCACTAAAAGTACCACACTTCTACAAATGCTGATAAAACTCACATGGTACTTGAGATCATTTAAAAATCTGTTTATCTAAAGTGGTATTTGATGGGGAAAAAAGGTTGGGAACCCTGGTGTAGAGCTTGTTGCTTCTGTGCCAGAATGACATCTCAACTGACCATAGTATTCCACAGCAGCAGCAACAATTGCGACACCTGCTGGATAGTAGAGTTGAATCAACAGGCACTGAATGCATTGAGTAGGGCACAATCTCAGAACTTGGTGTAGTTCTTCACTTTGCATCTGTCTCTGTTTCCTTTTGATGGGTCTAGTTTTAACCTAAATATGTGGGCCCTGCCCTAACGCTTTGGTTTTTAAAGGATAACATTATCTTCTGGTGTGCCAACTTCCAAGTAGCATCCCAGTTAGCTTTTCTAAGACAGATTAAAGAGAGGCGGCACTGCTGTTGCTGATGAGCTCTGGTTTTCAATGTACAGTATTTGTGTATTGTTGTGAAGTAAGGGTGTTCTGGAGACAGGAGATACTGTAGAAGATATAGGGGAGGCATCATAATTGGGGCTCCTTAGCCATGTTCTTTTTAGGTGTTCTATTATACCACACAATAGTAGACACACCAGTGTTTACTATTCTGTGTAAAGCACTGTAGAGCTTGGCACAGAGAACATATATGTGCCAAGAAAACAATCATTATTTGTAATTTATTAGAGACCTTCATATCAGTCGTGTTTCCTTTGCAGCTCCACCCCAGTCACCAGCCATATTTCTTTTAATAAAGGGCTTTGCATTGTTTCTTTTAGGTGGAATGCTGGCACTATGCCTTGTTAATTTAATCCTGTAATGTTTTAAATATGGAGATAATCAATGACCCTGTCTCCTTGTGCTTTATCTTTACCACACTTACCCTTACATGACCCACATAATGGAAAGGAATTTCTAAAATGCTCAAGCCCTGAGTTCCTCGAAGTGTTGGCAAAATTTTTTGGAAGCTCAGGCTGTGTTGAAAAAAAAAACATTGTACAATGTCTCTTCTTTAACATACAGTATATATACCACAGAAAATCAAAACCTGCCACATAGGTGCATTTTGTTTTTGTACAGTCAAGGTGAAATTGGAGTGTCTTCAGCCAATGAGATGATAATCGGGGGTATGGGGTAATCTGCTTTATTTAGACTCCTTTCACACTGGAGCGAGACACCACATTTGGGATAATCAATAACGCTATTGCCTGTGTACTGGCGATTTGCTGGCAATTTTAGTAGCGATCATATAGAGTGATTGTGTCTATAATCACCCCGTGATTTCTGTGGACATTGTTTTATTGTCAATTTCAAAGTGATTGCCCAAGTGTGTAAAGGCCCTAAATAGGCATCTATCAATGTCTGTTCTTGCCACAACCAAAAGAGATTTCTGAGGAGAACATTTGTTAATGCTCATCAGAGGAGTAAATGTCACAAAACCATCTCTAAAGTGTTTGGCCTCCACCAGTCAGACTGTGGAGCCTCTAAAAATTCCTTCCCCATTTGACCAACTTCTACTTTTTAAAATTTTTAATAATTAAACCCTCCCCCCCCCTGCCAAATAAATCTTGAAATCTTAAAAAAAATACTTACCCCTCCAAACCTTACCAAGTCAGCAAAATAATCATAAAGGCTGCTAATCCCAGGGCCCCCCCATGGCCATAGGGCCCATGCTGTTGGGCACCGGGCTCTTATGCACCCCTCTTCCCATGTGGCAGAGGTGAGCAGCAAGCCACTCACCGGGAGGTCGGGCAGGTGGCTTGCAGTTCCCCTGCCCTTTGAACAACTTACCATTTCAAGGGTAGTGAAAAAATACACAGACCACACCAAACACTTTATCTTAATTAACCTTCACTTACCTGTTCCTGACCACTGTCCAGCGCTGCATGCTACCAGCAGATTGAAGAGGAACCCAGGTCCCCCCTCCTCTTTCCTTGGCTCTGGAATCTCCCACACATCACTGGAGGGAGGGGTATGGAGGGGGTTTCCCCTCAAGTGATGTAGTTGATCACATGGGGGAGGAATCCTCAGAGGCTCCACCTTTTTTGGTATAAAAGCACCCCCAATCCAAATGAAGGTGGTGATGTCTCAAACTAAAGAAAACCCCAGAAGATAGAGCAGAGTTGTGCACAGGACACCCTGCTGGATGGGGGTTGATGCTGCCTGGCAAGGGAAAGAAGACACAGACAGATAAGTATTGAAATTTAAAGCAATACCATATTTTTGTGTGGGGACCCTTTTACCAGTTCACAGGGTCAGGGAACAAGCATGTCACCACCCGCACTGCTACTACCTGCACCCCCTCTTGGGGCACCCTGGGGTGCCGAAGAGCCTGTTGCTCAGTTAGGGCCCAAGTTATTCCAGGAGTTCACAGTGCACCAGAACTGTAGGGCATAGGGGCTGTCAGGTCAGCCTTTGAGCCCTGAGGTACCAGCTCTTATGCCTGGTGCCCATGCTAGTTGGCTCAGGGGTGGGATTACCTAACTGAATTAAAAAATGTTTAAAGCGGTCCTTCACTCTGAATAAAAGCATATCTTATATGTTTCCCACATCCTGTACATACAGATTGCCCACATTAAAAATCATCCTACCTGCATCTACTGCATGTTATGAGCCTTTAAACATCCAAGATGGCGGCTCATGGGACATCAGGCAGCCTGCAAACAGGAAGTGCCTTCTGACTGTGCTGCTCTGCATTCTGGGATTGCTGACCTTTTCTTGACCCCAGCCCTGCTCTGTCTGAGCAAAGCACAGCTATAACCCGCCCCCCCCCCCCTGTACTTTATCTCACTTTCCTCAGTAAGTGTGATGCTTCTGAGTCAAGATGGTGGGGTCCGTATCCTAGAGTCCTGAACAGAGTTGCAGCCCAGTGGGGGAAAGAATAATAAGGAAGTGATTGAAAACTTAAAATATATTAATTTTAGATGCTGGGGAATTGTTTTATAAGGGTTTGGGTTTTTCAATAAATCATGGTGAAGGTCCGGTTTAAAACAACATTTTCATTGAAAAAATAAAACACACCAGCCTTATTTTTGCAATAGTGGCCCTTAAAGTACCAGGTGGTGTGCTTAAAAGTACAAAGTAAGCTGTGTTTATGATCAGGATACTGAAAACATTTAAACCTCCCTCCGTTTATACAGTATATTGTAGTCTAGTAATAAATCCCTGCAAAATAGAAATGTTACTGTTTCACGAGAAGAAAGGTCTATGGTAGATTCACATTAATGTATATTTATTTCCCACTGCTGTAATTAAACCAGCCAGTCATCAGTGTCCCAGTGTCCCTAACATGATCTAGTTGTATATTCCCAAAAATGTTACTTTCAGATATATAGGGGCTAAAACTGAGTAAGTACCAGAGGGAGTATCTAATCACCAACTGGCCACACTGTTTAATGACTTCACATTCCTATAGCAGATGATATGAGTTAGCCTTCCCTGCAATGCAATGTGGACATACATGGGACTTTTATATTTCCATCATGGGAACCCTGAGGGGTGTGATCTACTGTTATGAGTTGAGTCATGCAATAAACTGAGGTTGTAAATTGAGAGAGTTTAGAGGACCTTTTTGTCAAGCATCAGTTGGGGGATATATATATATATATATATATATATATATATATTTTGAGATATACGGTATATATTTGTTTAGATATATGAATGTGTTTTTGTTGCACATTTGACTCCTAATACATTACTTGTCTTACCCTACTGTATTTCTACCTTGTATAGCGCCATAGAAGAAGGTAACTATAAGTAAATAATAATAAGCACTGTGAAAATCTATTAATCTGTGATGCATTGACTCATTTGATTCAGATGGTTACAGATTATTATTATTCCTGAAACAAATGTTGTAATCATGTGTCCACTTATGAACTATTTGCTGACAAATTTTTATAGAACCTGTACATTTCAATCTATTTTTATTGAAAAAAACAGGGAAAACAAGTCCAGGAAAATTGTATCCATTGCATAAACATTGTTTATTGATAGAAAATGATCATGGTCTATTAACATTTCATGGCTTAAAGGAGACCAACACCCACGTCCCAATCGGCATCCCAATCTGCATACATGGATCCAAGTGGCAATATTCTTAGTATACAGTACGTCCTGCTCCAAATCTAATACTTACAGTTGGGATATACTCCACCAGATGGCGCTGGACTGCAGAGACATCGAAAATAGGCTCCTCCCGGCCCCTCAAATACCCGGGGACATCCCACAAATCCCCAGAATTTCTCTGGAGTCTGGCTGCGAAGGACGAGAAATGGCTCTCTACTCGCAGGTGAGCGGGGGCTATTAGCCTGCGGCCCTGTAGGACTATTCCCACCCGTTCCACTAGTAATATGCCTCCCAGCCTTGGCTGCGCTGGTTGGGTGAAGGTAGGCAGCACCGCTGTTAGGTGCTTAGGAGCGCTGCTCCACTGCAATCCCCCACCAAAGGGTAGGTGGTTCAGGCTTATGGTGAGCCTCTATGGGATGCCCCTCCCGCACTAGTGCCCCCTTGCCCATCGGTGGGCTCTGTTTAAGTGACCGCTGTCCTCCCTCATCCTCCTTGTAGTCTTCGGGGGTAAAAGAGCTGGGGTATAAATATGTATGCTATGCATCTTTTTTTCCATTCTGTTTAGTTTTGTGTCAGCCGCCACGCTGGCTTGTCTTTTCTGTCTTTTTTAAAATTGCCGCTGCCGCGCTGACTTGGTTCCACGCTTGGCGGCGGCATTACCTCAGGCGCTGGTGCGCCATCATTGGCTGCTTGCCTGTTCGTGGCTTCGCGCTCTTCGGGGGGGGCGAGGCCCGTCTTTGGCACGCTCCGCGTCATCACTGGTACCGGCCCTCCCCTCGAGGTATACCAACGCCATCTTTATCCTGCCTGTTTGGCCGACGGACCCCTACCTACCGCGGTCCATAAGTGCCCTCGCGGGCGGCTTTATATCTTTCATTTTTATTACTGTGTGCTTACAGGTCTTGTCTGCTTATGTCTTTCAGGCAGGACGAACCGTTTGGCTTCTCCCGGCCCTGTATTAGTATATGCTTGTAGGCCTTATAAATATAATACTCCCACTTCCCTAGCGGGTTATTGGGGCATCCGGGGTTGCTATTTAGCGTTATTCCCTATCTGCGTATAGCGCCGCTATAATCACCATATGGAGGCATCCCAGGATAATGTGACCGGGGTCCCTTCGGGACAAGACCGGCTGTGTGTAGCGTGTGGGCAACCTCATGCTGACGCTGACAAGGCACGAGTCTGTGTACCCTGTGCTGAGCAGGTGCTTGCATTGCAATCTGGCCTGCCAGTGGCTGCACCTCGTTTCACTTCACCTACTCCCATAAGCTTAAATTTCACTCCTACTGAGTTGCATACTAGTGGGGATTCTCAGCCTGATGTGTCCTCTAGACTGGCTACTGTTGAGCAGTTGATTGCTTAGCGCGTAAGGCCCCTGCTAAGAAGCGGCACTTGACGCCTAATGTCACTGTTTTCCCTATGGGAACTGAGGAGTTTTGGAATCTTTGTGGCTGTACCCCGTCTGATGAAGGGGAGCTCTTTTCTGATTCAGGCTCATCTGACGAGAGACCAAGGGGTCATGACGATTCTGGCTCTGACCCCTGGGCCCCGGATGACACTGACAGATTATTGACCCAGATTTTTGAGGTTCTGTTCATCTCTCTCCCTGTTGCGACTCCTAGGCAAAGAGGGGAGCTTTCCCATACAGCAAAATCACGCTTGGAATTTCCCAAGCAGGCACTTTTCCATAACCTTGTGCTCAAGGAATGGGAGCGCCCCAGTAAACTTCCCGGGGTTCCAAAGAGTTTGGATAGGAAGTATCCCTTTCCGGCTGAGGTGGTTAAATGTTGGTCATCCCCCCCCCAGAGGTGGATGCCCCCATCCTAGGGCTATCTAACACCTCTGTTACTCTGTCATGCATTCCCCTGACTCTACTACCCTGTGGGATGCTGAGGACCGGCGCATTGACCAGCTGGCATCCCACGCCTTTACTGGTCCAGGGTCGGCGCTGCGCCCAGTCTGTGCTTCTGCCATTACGGCTGTGGCCACTAGAACCCTTATCAGAAATATGCTTGATAGTGCCCCTGATGGTTTGCCTTGTGAGGTGTTCAATGCACTCTCCAGTTGTGATGTTTTTGTAAATTTGTCCTCTCAGCATTGGATGACACCATCAGAATGTGTGCCAGAACTTCTGCCCTTGTGGTGGCTATACGCCACTCGGTTTGGCTGTGCCAGTGGGCTGCTGACAACACTGCCAAGAAGGCCCTCACTGGGTTTCCCTTTAAAGGACTACACCTGTTTGGGGATCGGCTGGACCCTTTTGCTAAGGGAGGCAGGTTACCCCAGGCAATCTCGGCCCTTTCGGGGTCAGGGTTCCTTCTCCTCCCCTTACCGTGGTGCAAGACAGGGAAGGGGGGTTTCCTTTCCTGGGACCCGGGGAGATTTCTAGGGTAGAGGCAGAGGACGTGAATGTCCTCGCTCCTCCTGGGGTCCCAAAGCAAAATCCTCTTCCAAGTCCACTCAGGCATGATGAGGCGCCCTCACCCATCCGGGTGGGGGGACGGCTGCAGCCCTTCGTTCACGTCTGGAGGCTTCGTGTTTCAGACCGGTGGATTCAGGAGGTAGTGTCCTCCGGTTACAAGTTGGAGTTTGCCGCCGATCCCCCGCCAAGATTCATCAGATCACGGATTCCTCAGGACCTAGTGCAAGCAGTGCAAGGCCTCCTGGAGCTGGGGGTCATCTGCCAGGTCCCCTTAAGAGAAAAAGGCAAGGGCTTTTATTCCAACCTATTCACAGTACCCAAAAAAGATGGTTCAGTCAGGCCCATCCTGGACTTGAAGATCCTCAACAAGTTTGTCAGGGGCAGGCGCTTTTGCATTGAAACTCTGCACTCTGCCATCAGTTACCTGCGGCAAGGGGATTTCATTACTTCTGTGGACATCAAAGATGCTTATCTTCATATTCCTGTGTTTCCAGGTCATCAAAGGTTCCTCAGGTTCGCTCTGATGGATCAACACTACCAGTTTGTGGCCTTGCCCTTCGGCCTCACTTCAGCCCCCAGGGTGTTCACCAAGGTGCTGATGTCTCTGCTCAGATGTCAGGGCGTCCCCGTGCTTCCCTATCTGGATGACATTCTCATCGCTTCCCAGTTTCTACATCAGGCAGAGTTGGATACTCAGCTGGTGGTGTCCACTCTGGAGTCTTTTGGATGGGTGATCTACCACCCCAAGTCCTCACTGTCCCCCTCATTGGTAACTCCATTCCTAGGAATGATACTGGATACAGTTCAAGCAAGGATATTCCTTCCTCAACAGAAGGTGGACAGTATTGCACTGACTCAGTCCCTCCTAGCTTGCCATCCCTCCATCAGGCAGGGGATGCAGCTGGTGGACCTGATGGTGGCATGCTTCGAAGCGGTCCCTTATGCTCAGTTCCACTTGAGGCCCCTGCAACTTCACCTATTGTCAGTATGGGAAAAGGACCCAGCGTCCCTGGACAGGGTCTGTGTGCTCCCCCCCCCCCCCCGGTCAGGAGATCCCTCTCGTGGTGGATGGACTCAAGGAACCTGTTGGGGGGCAGATCCTTTCTTGCCCCTTCCTGGGAGACGGTCACCGCGGATGCCAGTCTGTCAGGTTGGGGTGGTTTCTGGAAGTCCCTGTGGTTCCAGGGGAGGTGGGGCCCTCAGGAGGCCCACACACCTATCAATGTCTTGGAACTGCGGGCGATCAGGCTAGTTCTGGCTCACTTGACTACTCACCTTCGGGGCCTGCCTGTTCAGGTGCGCTCGGACAACCAGACGGCAGTTGCCTTCATCAATCATCAGGGAGGGATCCGGTGCAAGGGGACCCTCCAGGAAGTGTCTCTGATCCTGACTTGGGCGGAGGCCAATGTCCCCTGCATATCAGCTGTGTACATCCCGGGGGTGGAAAATTGCCTGGCTGACTCTCTGAGCAGGGGGACCTCTCGCCAGGGAGAATGGTCCCTATGCAGCCGGGTGTTTCAATCTCTGTGTCACCGTTGGGGCCAACCAGATGTGGATCTGTTTGCGTCCCGCCACAATCACAAGCTCCCAGCTTTTGTCTCTCTGTCCCAGGATTCTCTGGCCTTGACCTCGGATGCGCTAGCAATGTCATGGCAGGACTTTCAGTTCCTGTATGTCTTCCCTCCAATCCCCCTGCTGGGCAGGGTTCTGCGCAAGATTGCTCTGGAAAGGGTGCCAGCAATTCTGGTGGCCCCCAGGTGGCCAAGAAGAGTGTGGTTCACAGACGTGGTACAGCTGGCAGTAGATCAGTACGCTCTGCCCTTGGTGCCAGATCTGCTTACTCAGGGCTCACTTCGCCATCCCAATTTACAAACTCTGGCTTTGACGGCTTGGCTGCTGAAACCTCCATCTTGATGGAGAAGGGGCTGTCTTCCTCGGTTATGGATACCTTGATTAAAGCTAGGAAGAAGTCTTCCTCTTCCATTTATTACAGGGTTTGGCGTGCCTACATTGACTCGTGTGAGTCTAAGTCTGACCTGTTAGGGGGCTTTTGGAAGTCTCTGAAGTTCCAGGGTCGGTGGGGCCCCCAGGAGGCCCATGCTCCCATCAATGTCCTGGAACTGAGGGTGATCAGGTTGGTTCAGATCCGGGGGACAACCAGACGGCGGTTGCCTACATTAATCATCAGGGAGGTACTCGGAGCAAGCGAGCCTTCAAGTAAGTGTCCCTGATACTGTCTTGGGCGGAAGAGAATGTCCCTTGCATCTCGCCGGTCTACATTCCGGGGGGGGGGAGAACCAGGAGGCAGACTCCCTGAGCAGGGGGACGTCTCAGCTGGGGGAATGGCTTCAGCAACAAGTTATTTCCCTCCCTGTGTCACCGCTGGGGTCAGCCGGATGTGGACCTGTTTGCGTCCCGCCACAATCACAAGCTTCCAAGATTTGTCTCCCTGTCGCAGGATCCTGTGGCCTTCGCCATGGAAGCGCTAGCGATTCCTTGAACGGAGTTTCGGCTCCTCTTTGTGTTCCCTCCCTTTCCTCTGCTGGGCAGGGTGCTGCGCAAGATAGCCCAGGAAGGGGTACCAGCCTGAAAGCTCCATCTTGACGGATAAGGGGTTGCCCTCTGTTGTTGATACTATGATTCGGGCTAGGAAGAAGTCCTCGTCCTCTATCTACTACAGGGTCTGGCATGCTTACATTGCCTAGTGTGAGTCCAAGTCTCTTCCCTGTCGGGTGTTTTCTATGCCCAGGATTCTGGAATTTTTACAAAATGGTTTGGATTCGGGTCTTCAACTTAGTACCCTCAAGGGACAGGTGTCAGCTCCGGCAATTTTTTTCCAAAGATCCTTTGCCAAATACCGGCTGGTTAAGACTTTTTTCCAGGGAGTTACTCATGTGCGTCCGCCATGTAAACCTATGCTACCGGTTTGGGACTTGAATCTGGTGTTGTCTGCTCTGCAGGGTCCTCCTTTTGAGCCTATCTGTGGGGCGGCGTTGCCCATTCTGACTCTTAAGGTGGCCTTTTGGTGGCTATTACTTCAGTCAGGCAAGTCTCTGAGAAGGCGGCGCTTTCCAATAAGCCTCCTTATTTTGAGCGGCATCAGGATAAGATCGTGTTTAGGCTTAAGCCGGATTTCTTGCCCAAGGTTGTGTCTGCTTTTCATCTCAATCAGGACATTGTCTTACCTTCCTTGTGTCCTAACCCTGCTAATTCCAATGAATGGACCCTGCATTCTCTGGATGTTGTCAGGGCTCTGAAGTTTTACTTGGTTACTACTGAGTCTTTCAGGAAATCTGATGCTCTTTTTGTTCTTCCTGCGGGACCTAGAAAGGGCTTGCCTCCGGCTAAATCTACTATCCGCAAGTGGATTCGCCAGGCGGTGGTACAGGCCTATTCTGCTAAAGGGAAAGTTCCTCCTTTCCGGGTTACTGCTCATTCCACTTGTGCTATTGGTGCTTCTTGGGCCTTTCAGAACCAAGCTTCTGTTGAACAAGTTTTATAAGGTTGATGTTAAGGTCTCGGCTGATGCTGCCTTTGGTCGCAAAGTACTTCAGGCGGTGGTGGTTTCAACTGCCTGCCGCTACTTTTTGGGGATCCCACCCTACCTTACGGACACTGCTATTGGATGTCCCATACGTAAGGACTTCTTGAAGCAGGCCGTGCCATGCAATAGGAAAAATACAATTCTTTGAGTACTCACCTGTAGAATTGTTTTTACTATGCATGGCACGGGCTGCTTCACCCCACCCTTGTTATCGTTATTCTTGGTTGCCTCTTTATGGCGATTGTTCCAAGTTAGTTGGGGTTGTTACCTTTTTTTTTACCTTTATTATCTCCCGGCTTCTTGTATAACTGCTTGTCAACACTGGGGAGGTCTATTGGTGATCCTGTTTTTATAGGGTGCCGGGAGGAGCCACAACTCTTCTGCAGTACACTGCGCCACCTTGTGGCGGAATATCCCATATGTAAGGACTTCTTGAAGCAGGCCGTGCCATGCATAGTAAAAACAATTCTATAAGTGAGTACTCACAGAATTTTATTTTCTGTAAAAAGCAACCCCCCTCCCGACCTGTCAGATGATCCTGGGCAGCCATGCATAAATATATCTTATTGTTCTTCACAAATCTGTCTTCAGCAGCACACACTCATTCCACAAGAAATGCTGAATCAATACAAGTGAATGGCAGGTTCTCATCTAAAAAGTAGAAGAGTGTTCTCATCTAGTGACCCTAATATCTACACGCACTGTCTTGCCCAGAGCTAGCGGTCCTTCACTGAGCTAGGAAGTGGAAAGGATCCATCCCTCACTTTTCTGGGGCCTAGCTGGTTGGATATGCCAGGATACGGTCAGGCTTCATCGGGAGTCTTTTCTGCATTCCTGACGCTGATGATATCTGGTCTTTCCCCCACTGCACCTGCCTCACAGGCCTCTAAGCCCCCCCCCCCCAATTGTAGGCACCTTGCAGGACCCCACAGTCCGCTTACAGGGCCACTTGCCCAACAGAACCCCTCCCCCAACAGCCACCTTAAAGAAGAACAAATTATGTTATTTTCACTGGGTGTTGTTTCCCCTGCTTGGGGCATCCAGATTTGGGATGCTCCCGTTTGAAACCCCTCAGATAACCTGTAAACTTACCCTTTTCCCATTCCCATGGTGCATGCATAGCCTGCCGGGCAACCACTACGATCCATTCACTTTTGCAAGTAAAGCTAAATGACAAGCTTAGTTTACCTGCACCAGACATTCACAAAAGGCTGCCGTGTGTATGCGCCTCACAAAGAGGTATAGTTAGCCATCAGCCGTGGCACGTGCATGCGCTGTGGCATATGTAGATATCTGTGAAATCTTTTGTCATTTGCAAAATATTAAATAAACTTAGAGCAATAAGAATCCCAGAAATGGGCAAAATACTCTTCTTATAGTGAGTTCTCTGGCAGTGACCAAAATGTTTATCAGGCACACCCCATTGGCCACTCATGGTCATATGGCATCGTGCATGAGCGACAGGGGAATGTCAACTGATCAAGCAATTTGCCCAAGTTTTGGGCTTCCTTTTACACTTTAGCCAGGGCGCATCCCAAATCATACCCCCCAGGGGTGCTGGTGTAGGTGGACATAAAGTATTTTTTGTAGGTACGCTTTAATTTGTTTATGTATTTTAAAATAGGTTCTTACATATCATCTAAAATAAACAGTTATTAATCAAATCAATCAATTTATCTAATGTATGCTCTTACAAATGTGAAATTTATATGTGTAGGTTTTATTCAGCAACAACATAAGCAAGCAAATCAAATCCACAGAGTATACTTTGTTGCTATAAAAAGTACAAAATGACAAATATTTAACAGAAAGACACAGCTAATTAAAACCATATTTTAGCTTTTGGTATAAAGTAATTGGAAGAACATCAGCTGTGTACAGTACTGATATAGCAACATTATAAAGTCATATCTCATCATATTCTAAAGTGGGAATAACTATAAATAAAATAGAAGATTATCTACAACTCATTAGCATTAAAAGCAAGAGTCTAAAAACAAGCTATGCTGGTACTGTATTGCCAAACTGCCCATAGCCGCATCTCTGGCTTCTCTTTAGCTAAGGTGCGCTCCTGTGCCCAGCCATTCAGATAATCTGGGGGCAGGAGCACTTCCCAGTCTAGAGGGAAGCCAGGGGTGTGACCAGAAGGTAAGTCACATATTCTGGCATTTTTTAGAACAGTCAATTGGCGATCACGAAAATGCTGGACGGGCATAGTCATGGCGGTGGAAAACCCCATTTTATTTTTAGGCCACTAACAAGCCGGAATCATTGCTGAGGTACTCGGACAGGGGGGCCGAGAACCATTATGGAGTTTTGACCCGATTCAAAGAGGAACATTGGGGGAGGTAATTTTTACTCCCTTCACCAGGGCATCCATCGTCTGGGTCCCTCTGATTCCGACGACCTCCAGACGGGCAGCTCCATCTTGCAACCCTTCAGCCCCGATCTCGCGCCTGCGCAGGACCGCTTCAGTCCACATGACTTTGTGGGATCAAATGTGCATTTAGGGAAGGTAAGGTATATATTCTTTTTCTGGTCCTTTAAAGTGGATCTCCAGTAAAAAAAAAAAAAAAAAAATCAATGAAGGATTGACCTTTTCCTCGAGTGTCACTAAAAGGTCATTTTTGGTGGATGTCCACATAGCCGGCTCTATAGGTTTTCTACTGCACTAATTACTCCACCTGTGCCTCTGTGTGGAGCACTGCAGACCATGGCCTGTTGGTGGCACTCTAGGAGAGGTTTAAGGGACACTGCCCTAGGACATCCTTTAAAAGCCCAAAATCAAGCACAACAATTACCCATCGTTGACGGCAGCCACACCTGTTCTGTGATTCTCCGGCAACCAATAAAGGTCACCAGGTAGGCATATAAGTGCCAGTGTGTCACTGAGCTGACCAGCAGTCATTTGAGTGAGTCAGTAAAAACTTTTAAACCCTCGTGAGTGGAGCTCTGTTTATTCTTTGAGGACCCCTTTAAAGTGGGCCATAACCCACCCTGAAATATATAAAACACCAGGGTAGGCTTACTCCCTCCTCGGGGGCATGGCTGAAGTGCTCTTACACAAAGGCAATAATCCCTCAACTGCCCCCCCGGGTGCTTATTATGGCAGCCCACAACTCTTGCACTTGTGTGCGCTTACTGCTTGTGTTCGTCTCACTGTGTAGGAAAAATCCTATGTGTGCGTAGGCCTACAATTACCATATATGCCCCAAAATCAGATATGAGGTCTAATAGGTTTTATGTTTAGTTCAAACAAGGTTAACACAATAAAGTATAGTAATACTTGTTGTCTCTCTGATCTATTTGGTTGCACAGTGTTTTGTGAAGAGCCCAGTTGCCGGTGATGTACATGCTTGGCATTTGCTACAGCGAGATAAAGGCAAGAGGGCGATGGAGAAATCTTTGGAATAATCACGGTACTTATTTGTTCTCAGAGAACATCTGCCTAAGTGTTTCAATGACTGTACATGAGTAAGCTGCATGTAAAGCTCTGAAACAATAGTCATAAAACCCCTTCTGTTCAGTCAATTATTTTACAACCCTCCCGCTGCTTTTGTCTTTAGAATTCCAAGCAAAAGGAAAGGAAAAAAAACTGCAGCATGTGTGTTTGGAGTATCTGGGAAAACATGTACAAATACCACAAACTTAGCATTTAAAGAAGTCTAGACAATGCAAAAAAAATTATATAAAAATAACTACCGGTATTTGGTAAAATCATTTAGGAGTAGAGCAAGAGGGTAAGACAGGGATTTTTTCCAGTTCCCCAGTTTATCTCCTTGATGACATTCTTAAGTAGTAGGTGCGGCCACCTAGCTTGTCACATTAGCGGGCAGAATCGTCAATCCTAAATCTGCTGGCTGAGCATTATTATGATGCCAAAAAAGCTCCATAGTTTTTTATATGAGAAACAATCCACCCTTGATCCAGCTTTACAGCCAGGTTTACAGCTTTACCTTATGATTTATGGAGGCTGGTCCGGCGAGGAGGGAGGGGTTAGCTGGGTTTAAATAGTAGCTCTGAGAGTGCCATTCAAGCTGTCAATATAAAGAGGGGTGTGGTCTGGACTAGCTCCTTGAGCTAGTATTGGTGGTCCACATTGGCAGGGTGGTTCTGGAGGGGCAAAAGAGGAAGTGTATTTCCTCATGCACGATGCCGAGCTTCAAGGTGGCACAGTGCTGGAGGAACGATTGGCAAGGTAAGCTGCTGTTTGTTTTATTTAACTTATTACATGAAAGATTCCTTTAAATAGTGTTAGATGCAGTTGACAGGAATGACCACATACATTTGCAAAAAAAGATACATTTTAATATATATATATATATATATATATATATATATATATACTGAGATGTTAAGAATATAACCTATTATTACAGATAATTGATTAGTTAGATAACATCAATATCAGACACGGTCAATTATAAAATAATATTAAACATAAACAACAAAATATACCCGCGCACAATACAATACAGCAATAACAATAAGCTCAACGTGTGCAAAGTCCCTTTGAACACATGCAAATTCAAAAATATCAAAAAAATATAACACAGAGCTTTCTCATAAATCTGTGAATCCAGCGTGTCCCACGGTGCGTATTCTTAGTCTTAACCTTAAGTGAAACCACCACCGGCCACACAAAACTCTTACCAGATATACTGTGGGCAAAGATGCACCACTTAATCACATATAGGTTCAAGGCATTCAATATGTCTTCCCATTGAAACTAGGTGTTCAGAACTCCATGCAGGGCGACCTCCAGGAATACAGATAAATATATATATGTCTCCTTCCTAGTTATTATTCCTCCACAAATACTCCCAAGGTAGCATAGAGGGGAAAAGACAAGGAAACCGCACTAGTGTAGTATGTCTTAAAAGCATAAAACACTTTAATCTTATAAAATGCACTCACAAAAAACATTAAAATCAGCGCTTTAACAAATCCAAAATAATGACAGCAATCCTCACCGCCAGGGAACTCCTTACTCCAGCTGACAGGATATTGAAAAATGGCAAGTAGATCCTACGCGTTTCGCCGTCCATGCGGCTTCTGCTATAAAATAATATTAATCCACAATGAAAATCATGGAATGATAACACATTTCTATCCCTAACACTAACTACTACACACAATACTACACATTGCCACTTCCCCTCTTCACTTCTGTTCTAAATAATACCCAGTGGCATAACAAAATGTGAGTCTTTTTAAAGAGGAACATCTCCTCTTTAAAAAATCCAAAAGCCTCCAGGGCTTCCCGAGTTCCAGTCCTGTTCCAGTTCCGTTGTGTGAAACCCTCCCCGGAACACTTGCCCTCTCCTGGAGCCCTCGCCGCGTCTGTGTGTTCCGACCGCATCCCTGCTCACCCCTAGCCGTGCGCACATGCACAACCTTCCTGAATGGGCACCACGGCTGCCAGGTGGGTGGGGGATGCGGCTGGGGGCACCGCTCGGCTTAGCCGTCTTCTCCGCTGAAGAGAGCCGAGTGGTAGCGAGTGCGCTCATTGAGTGAGCGAGCTGCTCAGCCAATCAGTGCACTCGCCCAAGTCTTGCCCGAGTCTGCGTGGGAGGGCAAGAAAGGTGAGTGAAACAGGGCAACCTAGGGGTTTACACACAGCGGGGCATCCCAATTCTGGATGCTGCTGCAGAGAGGAATATCAAATTCATGTGTGTTGTTCCTCTTTTAACTAAATTGGAAACAACTAGACAACTAAAGACTGAAACAGCAAAGATATTTATGATGCAATGAGAGCTCAAATTTAAGAGATGAGGTGTAGAAACAACAATGATGGGACCCCCTGACCTTATGGACCCCAGTGTTGCCGCAAGCTCTGCACTCCCTATAGTTACGCCCCTACCCAATTCCTTTCCCTTTTTGCCTGGTGCTAGTGATTAATATAATCCTGACCATTCACCTGTGCAGACATTGTCCTGTGAACAACACTTTTTCAGGTCCTCCTTGCACCAGGCGATTTTAACTAGTGAAGGGAGTGGGAAAAATATTTGCATTAATATTCCCCTTTGACACCAATATGGCCTTGTCACTGGAGAGCGCAGTTAAAGTCATTATTTACCTGGGCAGTTCCCATGATGCCTGTGCTGCCCGACTGTTTTGCTATCCTCAGTCTAACCACTGCTGTTCGCAAATGCACAGACATGTGGAAATTGCTAGGCCGTTCGCAAGATCTGCCGGCTTCTTTATTCCATGGGCAGAGCCGTTCATACTCCTTCTTACATCGCCTGCCTGTTTAACAGAGCTCACTTGTGCTGCTGTGTCTCCCTTCTTACCTCCAGACATGGAATATCCTGGTAGCGTCTCCACCTTTTCTGCTACCTCTGACCCCTGCTCGGGACTTCTGCAAAACAATGGAGGTAACCTAGCCTACCCTAATTTACAAGCCACTCTTATGGCCAGGAAAGGGGTATCTAAACCCCCTTTACAAGTGGGCGAAAACTTTGATAACATGGCTCTTGACCAGAGGTTCCCAACCAGTGGTACTAATACCATTGGTGGTACTGGAAATCCTATCAGGTGGTACTTGACAAGGCTGCAGACTAACCCCCAGCCTGCTATACCTTAAAGCAGGGGTGGGCAATTATTTTTTCCATGGGGCCACATGAGAAACTAAAAATATTGTGGAGGGCCGCTGAGCTATGGGCGTCTAAGCGACGTCTAAGCTCAGCGGCTCTGAGTGCGCTGGCGGCTGCATCTCGAGCTTCCCTCTAACAGGGAGCGCGCCCGCGCTGGCCATTCTCAAATGGCTGACACAGGCACGCGCCCCGCTAGAGGGATAGCGGGCATGCGGCCGCAGCTCGTGCATGCGCCGTTGAACTGGGAAAGAAGGTGAGTTTATGGGCGACCTGGGGGTTTCACACAGCGGGGCATCCCGATTTTGGATGCCCCGCGGGGAGGGGATCTATAAGATTCCCAGGCTGATAAAGCAGGGTTTTGGTCCACTTCAAACGTTCTGATGTGATAATTTCCCAGCCAATCAGAGAAGCCCTTGGCTTCTGGCAGTCTGGAAGGAGAGCTCATATCAGCTGGGGCAAAGTGTAAGAATGGTGGGCAGCAGGAAGGGGGCATGGTGAGAGCATGATGGACAGCAGGAAGGGGGCATGGTGAGAGCATGGTGGACAGCAGGAAGGGGGCATGGTGAGAGCATGATGGACAGCAGGAAGGGGGCATGGTGAGAGCATGGTGGACAGCAGGAAGGGGGCATGGTGAGAGCATGGTGGACAGCAGGAAGGGGGCATGGTGAGAGCATGGTGGACAGCAGGAAGGGGGCATGGTGAGAGCATGGTGGACAGCAGGAAGGGGGCATGGTGAGAGCATGGTGGACAGCAGGAAGGGGGCATGGTGAGAGCATGGTGGACAGCAGGAAGGGGGCATGGTGAGAGCATGGTGGACAGCAGGAAGGGGACATGGTGAGAGCATGGTGGACAGCAGGAAGGGGGCATGATGAGAGCATGGTGGACAGCAGGAATGGGGGCATGGTGAGAGCATGGTGGACAGCAGGAAGGGGGCATGGTGAGAGCATGGTGGACAGCAGGAAGGGGGCATGGTGAGAGCATGATGGACAGCAGGAAGGGGGCATGGTGAGAGCATGTGGACAGCAGGAAGGGGGCATGGTGAGAGCATGGTGGACAGCAGGAAGGGGGCATGGTGAGAGCATGTGGACAGCAGGAAGGGGACATGGTGAGAGCATGGTGGACAGCAGGAAGGGGACATGGTGAGAGCATGGTGGACAGCAGGAAGGGGGCATGGTGAGAGCATGGTGGACAGCAGGAAGGGGACATGGTGAGAGCATGGTGGACAGCAGGAAGGGGACATGGTGAGAGCATGGTGGACAGCAGGAAGGGGACATGGTGAGAGCATGGTGGACAGCAGGAAGGGGGCATGGTGAGAGCATGTGGACAGCAGGAAGGGGACATGGTGAGAGCATGGTGGACAGCAGGAAGGGGACATGGTGAGAGCATGGTGGACAGCAGGAAGGGGACATGGTGAGAGCATGTGGACAGCAGGAAGGGGACATGGTGAGAGCATGGTGGACAGCAGGAAGGGGGCATGGTGAGAGCATGGTGGACAGCAGGAATGGGGGCATGGTGAGAGCATGGTGGACAGCAGGAAGGGGACATGGTGAGAGCATGGTGGACAGGTACATGGTGAAAAAGACAGCAGGCAGGAAGGGAAAACACAAGCAAACTACATAATCTTTCTGAGCAGACTTACTGATGCTCTGGAGCCCCTACTCTGTCCTTCCAAAGTCCCCAGGTCTCTATCACCTGCTCATCGGGTCTGGCTTCCTCAGAGGAAGGGAGAATGTGCCAGACCCGACGAGCCGAGAGGCCGATCAGCTGCTGCTTAACCTAAGCCTCTCACACTGTACACAGGCGATCACCTAAATTAAGCAGCAGCCGATCGGCCACTCGGCTCGTCGAGTCTGGCATGTTTTCCCTTCCTCTGCGTCTCTTACTGGCCAGCTCAGCCCGGGCCGGTAAGAGCCTAGCAAAGGGCCGTATACGGCCCGCGGGCCGTACATTGCCCAGGTCTGCCTTAAAGCGATTGTGCGAGTCAGTGCAAGTTGAAAAACAAATATCAATGAGCTTACCTTTTCATTGAGCGGCTTGAGCATTGTGCTTCCTCTTCTGTCTGTCTCCTTAAATAGGAAAATTACTTTCACCTTATTCAGCTTTCAATCCCCACTCCGCTGACCTGGTCCATCTATCAACCTTTAGTGGAACGGAAACACCCCCCACTCCCTGCCGAGACATCCTGATTGGCTCCCTCTCTCTGCAGGTCTGAAACCCCGCCTTCCTCTCACACTTATCACATTGTGCTTACATCACAACCCTGTTGCCACACCCCCGTTCATTTTTTCTATCACTCTCCAATGCTCTAATACTTTTAAAGATAACTTAAGAACTACGGGGTCTTTTTGAAAAAAGATTGATGTTTAGGACAGTGCAACGTGTAGCCCAGGAAAATGGGACAACAATTGGGCTTGCCTTTAGTATAACTTTAACTAAACCTGTACAAAACTGCTACAAAAGGTGATACAAATATGTATATGTATTTATTGTATGTTTCATACACTTCAAATGTTTGTGTGTTTTTACACATGGTATTTAGTTGGGTGGTTGGGAACCTAAAAGAAATCAGGTCCAGGTTACAGCTTGTTCCTGGGGCATCCCAATTTGGAATTCCCCACTGTGTGAACCCCTGTAATCTCCTGTATCCTCACCTCAGGAATCAGTCCTATGGTGCATGTGAGTGGTGCAGGGGCGGGACGACTTCCCCGAAACTCCTCTAGCTGATGCACGCACATGCCGCAAGCATATCTAAATCTCTGAGGGGAGAGGCCAGCTGGAGGCACCTGCGCTCTTTTCATTTCGAATAGATTGCAGGAAATTAATAAGCACAGCAATCTATTCTGATTGGGTGAAAACCTGCACATTCACTGTGAAATAATCAGCTGATTCTGGAGGTTTTTACTGACATTGGGATGCCCCTATAATGCAAAGTGAAATTCTAGGGTTTTAGTCTGGTTTTAAGAGGAAAAATACCCCGTTGTGTTGCTCCAGCTGAGTGGCCCAATTTGGGATGCCCTGCTGTTTGAAATCCATTTGGCAGATGCACGCACCTGTGGCAGGCCTATCCAAATGTATTGCATGGGCACGCATGCAGTACCCTTTACTGGCCGCTCTAAGGGTTCTGTACCTTTCTCTTATTATAATCGGCAATAATATGGCAATCACATGGCATAGAGCGCTGATTCGAGGAGAACCCACAGATGCATTGTGTGAGTTGTGAAAAGGGAGCAGACCAGGCAAACCACCAGGTTTCACACAGCAGGGTATCCCAAATCGGGATGTCCCTGAGGACAGGGACAAAAACCCTGGGATATGTGAAATTCCATGTTTTGGTCCACTGTAAAATGGATAAAAACACTGAACTTCTGAAATAAATGTAGCAATTTACTACCTGCAATGTGTTGCTATTGACAACTGTACACCAAGTCTGTACTCCCAAGATTTACAAGAAGAGAGAGAAGTGAGCCCTGTACACAGAGAATGCTGCTGCTTGGCGTGTTTAAGTTTGGGTAAGCTCCCTCACCTCAGCAGCATTCATAGCAGCAGTGTTCTGTGTGTACAGGATTCCCTGCTTTCTTCTTGTAGATCATGATGTACGACTGCCAATAGCAACAAATTAAAGGTAGTACTAGGGAGGGCAGAAACTTAAATAAGAAGCAGCAGCCCAGCTGACCCTAAAGCACTGTGGCCCACCAGGAATTCTCCTAGGTTTCCCTATGGCCAGTCCACCCCTGGCTGTATATGAGATAAGGTAAGTTTGCTTTGGTTGTACACTTAGCCTACAGATGTTCTTTAGCTCTTAGGCCTAATAGATAGACATTTAATTAGGAGGTAACCACATATTTCTTTTAGAATCAAAAATAAAATGGATAATTGCCTGGAAGAGGCCTTCCTATTGTTAGAGTAGCATTAAAATGAGTATCCAGGTCCCTAGGTATTCTAGGATACAAATGGGTATTAATAATAAACATCTTATTAATTGCACTCATTATGTTCCTCCAATACCAGAAAAGCGTGTGCTGTATATCCCAAGATCTCCGTTAGGCCCGAGTCTCCACAGGCACATTTATGACACACTTGGAATGCCTAATAATGTAAAGCTTGAATAGGATGAATGGGGTAGAATACATGTGAATGCCTCCACAGTGTTCAGAGTGAGTGTCTTTCTCGTACCACTACTACCACACTAATGCCTATGCAAATTTCAAGCATTTCCAAGCTTATTTCTGTGCCTGGGCCCAGGGTTAGGTGCAGTAAGGCCTGAGCGTCGCTGTAGCAAATTTGACTGAAGGGCCACTTTAATTCTGGAGGTTTCCCTTATTAACCCCTCGTTGTTATGGTCAGCTCTAGGATGCCTAATCATTGGGCTTTAAAATTAAATGTCTTATTTTCAGTGCTTTGGGTGAAATATGTGAATAAATATTAAAATATTACATTGTGTAGCATTTTTTAAATTAAGGGCTATGGGGCCAGGCATCATTATATGTTAAAGTTTCTTCTTTAAACGGGTGTTGGTCCGGCAGACAGCGCATAAAAACAAGCTCAGGTGTGCATGTAGAATGCACATAACTCCCCAGAATACCCAATATGCTTACCTTTACCTCAAGCCTGTGCCGGGAAAGGAGTCCTGCGATTGGCTGCTGGGCGGTCATGTGGGCCACGGTTGCAACCTTGGTGCTGGCCACTGGAACTCTCTATCCACGACTCGCCCACGTGCGTGCTTGCAGCCAATCACGGGACTCCTTTACCTATCAAACTAAATAAATGTGCACCACCAATCCAAACCTAATTAGATAACAAGGGGGCAGTGTGCTCAGAAGGTGCCACAAAATCTATGCAAACTCTCCCAAAATGTGTGGCTCCAACCAGGAGTGTGGCAGCCTGTGCTACTCTAGTGCAAGATTAATAAATAAATAAATTATTAATAAGAGACAAATCAGGCAGTGTGCAAACAATGACAACATGGAAAGGTTCACCTAAAAAGTGTTGCCCAGGAATGGTGTCCCCGCTGCCCTTATTTTAGAAGTAAGTAGCCCATGAATTCCGGGGTCCCCTTTTTGCCCCTTACAGGCGGTAGTCCTCCGGCCTGTCCTCCAAGTTCCCCAGGTGTGCAGCAGTCCGGGGTACGAATCTCCAGCACCACCGGTCCCTAACACAGAACTGGCCTCCAAAACCCTCTCACACACACAGCTCAGCACAATCTCTCCCCCTTTCCCGGGACTCCTTTCCCGCTGCAGGTAAGCATATTGGGCATTCTGGGGGGGGCTATGTGTGTTTTTTGGGTTGGGGCCCTAGTTTGAAATGAACCTCTGAACCTCTGTCCCCAAGGCAACCAGGAGTGTGGCAGCCTGTGGGTCTCGGATCAGGGTGGCCATTAGGGCCACCTTGGCAGGGGCCCCCTCTCCCCTTGGGGCCTCATACATACTTGCCCTGATTTTAACCCTGAGAATACAATCTGTGATAGGAAAGCACAGTTTTTTCTGTTTCTATTCCTGAACAGAACGGAGCACCATCTTCATTGTTTCATATGAGATTGTCAGTTTGAGTGTGGACTAAATATTTATTTGTGAAATAGCATGAAGATTCTGTGCTCTTGAACTGCATATACAATATTGCTTTACACTTCTTGACATATGCTCAGCTTTTACCAGTGTCGACCTGCTTCTCAATATACTCAGTATGCACTTTTGGAATGAAAGGCCTCACACTCTCTTCTCTAAAAGATCTTCTCTAAAAGATACCAGGACCAGCCACTGGCTTTCCATTCACTGGCTTTCCCCTGAGGCACCCGAAATGGGATGCCCCGCCGTGTAAATTCCCCCTGGTCACCGGTAATCTCTTACCTTTCCCTGCTCCAACAGCGCATACACGGGCTCTTGGAGTCACACAAAGGAGTTGTGGTAAAGTGTATGAAAAAGTGGTGGATGGGGTCTATTTTTCCTATAAGTTTTTCAGGCAGGCAGGATCCATGCCGGGAGATCATAGATCCAATCCACATCCCGGGTCCTCTACAGGTTTTTCCCCTACTCACAGGTCTTCCCAGGTGATGAGACTAATTGAAGGAAGGAAGCCCTATAAAACGAGTTGCTGAGGCTTCCAGTGTGGAGATGGAGAGGCCGGGATGAGGAGCCCGTGCCTTGCTGCTCCCAATACTGACAGTGCTGTATTGCAGCCGAAGAACTTTATGTGTTATCTGTTCTTGGAACCTGTGGATTAACAGCCTGGACTTGTATGCCCTGAAAGAGGACCTGCGATATCAAATACTTACAATGCTGTACTGCATTGTATCCTGCGTCATTCTCTGAAGTTAAGAGATTTTGCCTGTTGGACTTAGTTTTCAATAAATCGCTTATTATTTGACTAAGAAATGTCTTCAGAGTCATTGCCGTTGGCCCCAGATCCTAACAGAGTGTAAACGCGATGTAAACCCTGATATCTCATCCGTTTCTTCAATTTAAAAACAGAAAACAGTTTAGGATAGTGCCAAATGTAGCCGACACAATGGTGTAACAATTACCTTTGCCTGCAGTAGCACTTTAAAAACATCTCCCACATCTTTTGCTTCCTCTCATCTGGAGATACCAAAATATTAGTGCATTCCTTGCCTTCATATCCCGACCAGACTACTGCATCACTCTCCTTTGTGATCTACCAACAAATAATCTGGCACCCCTGAAATCTATTCTGTACTGTGTAGCTTGTGCAGCTCCTTTCATTCACCTCTCCTTTTGATTTTCCAGTGCTGCCCTTCACTGGCAGAGAATTTAGTTTAAAATTCTAACTAAAATTACAAAGCTCTTTCCAGTCAGACACCTCCCTACATTTCATCTCTAATCACGCCATATCAACCTCTGCTCTGATTTTGACATTCTCCTGTCCTCCACCCTGGCCATTTCCCCTCACTATCACCCCTGGGGCTTCTCACAAGCCTCTCCAAAGGCCAGCAACAGGTCAGATTTTGGATTTTGTGTATCTCCAATCAGGCACACTGGTGGAGTAGAGACACCTATGTGGGAATTTCTCAATTGGCATGAAATGGGGTTGCTATTCCCACTTTGGTCACTATATGGGAGTAGAAGACCACAAATGAAAAGAGAATAGGGAGCCTAATTTTAGAAGCGTTAGTGGCACACAGCGCCACATTTATTCTCAGTGTGCCACACATCCCGCTTCCCCTTTAAAAATACGGACGTATGGGTTACACACCTGCAAGGTGACGATGTGCAGAGAGACGTCTTGAAACGAGCCCCCTTCCAGCCTATATATACCTGGGACCTCCCATCAACAAACCAGTTTTTCCTCTCTGCATGAGGCGACAAGACAGAAGAGATGTCTCCTGCTTTCAGGTAGCCGGGGTTTACCCCGGCACCCCCTTTTAGTCTATTTCTGCCCAGTTTTAAATTGTGTTTGCCTTTAAAAGGTTAATGGAAGCCTCCCAGCCCAGGCTGTTTACTGGGCAACGGCAGATGGCACTATAGGTGCCAAGGAGCTTATCTACTCCGTGACACTCCGCTTGAGGGGCGATCGGCTATCCGGCTGGTGATCCGGATTTGGGATGCCCCCGTCCCAATCCAGTTTTAGGGCACCCTTTTCCCGCTTGATCCCTATTCCCTTCGCGGGGGGGGGGGGGTGTGTGTGTGTGAGTGTATGTGTGTATTTTTGTGTTTTACACTGTCTTTTTCACTCTATGCAGCACGTGTGCTATTCAGTTTGAATTTCACTCCATTATTCAGCCGGCCCGTCTTTAGACGGGCCGCGTCATTCTGGGTAAGGGGGCGTGGCGTGGGGACGCCGGGAGGAAGTTCTCCTGGCCAGTTCCGGGTCACGGCTCACATGTGGAGAGGGAGGAAGATCCCTCACTGCCGCGTTTAAGCCTGCACAGCGGCAGGCTTGTCAGCATTGTGGAGCGTGGCTTTGGATTGATGCGGCCGTCTCTGCGCTGGTCCCTCTTAGCCCCTTGCCCTGCTGAAACAAGGTAGGCGGCCCCACCATTTTACTGTGTGGGGCCGTTTTTTAGTACATGTGATTTTTTTCTTGTGTATATGTGGGGATTGATGTCTGTTGTTTCCCCACAGATCCTGGGATCCCTGTTTCAGCGGCTCTCCCAGTCTATATATACTGGACTAGTTAATAAAAAAAAAAAAAAAAATCCTCCCATTCCGGGACGTTTATTAAGGGGGCATCCCGGGTTGCTTATATGCTTAAAAATCCCAGGGTAATTGCGAATACCATAAATTCACCGTAATGGAGGCTTCCGATGTTACCGGGGGCTCTTTGGGGCTTAGGCTGTGTGCGGGATGTGGGGCCCTGCTCCCAGGCGATGACGCATTAATTTGCATTCCATGCGCAAAGCAGACTATTGCGCGTCAGTCCGGTATTCCGGCTTCTGGCTCTTCGCAGCTTCCGTCATCCCCTTCCCCCCCCTCCCTTATCCCGGACCCCGGTTGACACTGTCAAAAGTGGGGATTCGCAATCCGAGATGGCTGTGCAAGTGGCCAATCTCGAGAAAATTATTTCCGCCACTATGGCTCACAAAGCTACGGCGAAGAGGAAGCACCTTTCCTTAGCAGCGCCTGGCCCTGAGGATGAAGTGTGTGGATTCCTTAGAATGGTCCGAATATCCCCCTGATGAGGAAGGGGAGCTCCTTGAGGAGCCGGACGAGCCTGCAGATCAGCTTTTGGCTGACGTTCAGGCTGCAGGGGTGTCTGTGGACACTCCTTCCATTTTGGCCCAAATGTTTAAAATTTTGGCTTTAGATCCGCCTGTTGTGGATCCTCCGCCGAAGGGTGAGTTATTTACAGAACCAAAGCCGCGCCTAGTATTTCCCAAACAACAGCACTTTGTCAAAGTTGTTCTTAAAGAATGGGAACATCCTGCGCGCCTGGCTGGCATTCCTCCTTCTTGGGATAAGCGGTATCCCTTTCCAGAGGATTTAATTAAGCTTTGGTCTATCCCACCTGATGTAGATGCTCCTGTGTTGGGGCTATCTAATTCCGCTGTGTTACACTCCCCTGACATTACTACCATTAAAGATGGTGAGGATCGGCGGATTGTTCAATTGGCCCGCCATGGGTTTATCAGTGCTGGTTCAGGTATGCGGCCAGCATGCGCTACGGCGCTTCTTCTTTTGGCGGTTAAGTCTGTTATTAGGGATCTGTGCGCAGGACTTGATCCCGCTTGTGATGAATTTATTTCTCTCAAGCAATGTGAAACCTTTATTTCATTTGCCAAAAATGCTCAGGATGATTCACTTGCTATGAGTAGCAGGACAGCGGCACTACTGGTTGCCATCCGCCGCTCAATATGGCTACGCCAGTGGACGGCGGACCTTAACTCTAAGAGGGCGCTTACAGCGCTCCCTTTTGTGGGTTTGCGCCTGTTTGGCGAAAAATTGGACACAGTTACCAAGGGTGGTAAATTGCCGCAACGCAAGAAGCCACGTCGCTCCTTTCGGGGGGCAGCTTCGTTTGGGCCCTCCTTTAGGGGAGCCAGAGCAGGCAGAGGGGCTTCTTATTCCTCTACCAGGGGTACAGGTTGGTCCAGGGGCAGAGGCCGTGGCCGTTCCGGCCAATCCTGGGGCACCAAGCCCAAGCCTGCAGGCAAGCCCGCTCAGCAATGAGGGGCTGCCCTCTCCCGTGTGGGTGGGGGGACGTTTGCGACACTTTTCCCAGGTTTGGGATCAGGCGGTCCCGGACAGATGGGTCCGGGAGGTAGTGTCGTCCGGTCTCAAACTGGAGTTCGAGTCTCGCCCTCCTTCACGATTCTTCCGGTCTCGGACGCCTACCGATCCTTTGATTGTGCAGGGGCTCCTGGCATCGGTAAAGAACCTTTTGGAAATGGCGGTCATCCGGCCGGTGCCGCATTTAGAGCTGGGTCTCAGTTTTTACTCCAACCTTTTCACAGTCCCCAAAAAGGATGGATCAGTTTGTCCTGTTCTAGATCTGAAGTGTCTCAACAAGTTCATCCGCCCTCGGAAGTTTCGCATGGAAACTCTGTGGTCAGCCATCGTTTCCCTTCGGCAGGGGGATTTCATGACGTCCATAGACATCAAAGATGCTTATCTTCATGTTCCCATCTGCCAAGCTCATCAGTGTTTTCTCAGGTTTGTGATGGGAGATCAGCATTTCCATTCGGCCTTTCCTCGGCTCCAAGAGTGTTCACCAAGGTGCTGGCAGGGGTGATGGCCATTCTCAGATCTCGGGGCATTCGGGTGGTCCCTTACTTGGACGACCTACTCATCATGGCTCCTTCGCTCGTTCAATCGGAGACAGACACCAGGATGGTGGTCTCCATGTTGGAAAGTTTTGGATGGGTGATCAACTATCACAAGTCCTCCCTGGTCCCGGCCAGGGTAGTGTCCTTTTTGGGAATGTCATTGGACTCTTGTCAACACAAGGTATTTCTGCCTCAGACCAAGATGCGTCTGATTCATGAATTGGCTCAGGTCCTTCTTGCCAACCCTCGGCCATCCATCCGTCAGGGGATGAGGCTGGTGGGGTTGATGGTTGCCTCATTCGAGGCAGTTCCCTTCGCACAATTTCACACAAGGACGCTTCAGCTACATCTGTTGGCATCCTGGGACCGGCATCCGCGGTCGTTGGATCGGTCCTTCCAGATGTCTCCCCGGGTCCGGCAGTCTCTTCAGTGGTGGTTAGTCTCGGACAATCTCTTGAGGGGCAGGTCCTTCCTGACTCCTCTTTGGGAAATTGTCACCACGGACGCCAGTCTTTCAGGATGGGGGGGTTGTGGAAGGATCGTCAGTTCCAGGGGCAGTGGAGGCCTCGGGAGGCCCAATTGTCCATCAATGTTCTGGAACTGAGAGCCATCCGTCTGGTTCTGGCTCTTTTGACTCAGCATGTTCTGGGCCTTCCGGTTCAGGTTCGTTCAGACAATCAAACAGCTGTTGCTTACATCAATCGTCAGGGAGGGACTCGCAGTCTGGGCGCTCTCAGAGAAGTGTCCCTGATCCTGATTTGGGCAGAGGCCCATGTTCCTTGCATCTCTGCTGTTTACATTCCGGGAGTGGAAAACACGGAAGCGGATCTTCTGAGCAGAGGCTCGTCCCGTTTAGGGGAGTGGTCCCTTCATCCTCAAGTTTTCCGGTCGTTGTGTCTCCGGTGGGGGACACCAGAAGTGGACCTGTTTGCCTCTCGTCACAATTGCAAGCTCCCGACCTTTGTGTCGCTCTCCCAGGATCCGCTAGCTCTGGCACTAGACGCCATGTCCCTGAACTGGGGAGGTCGGGGGTTCCTGTATCTGTTTCCTCCGATTCCCATGCTGGGCAAGGTAATGCGGAAGCTGGCTCTGGAAGAGGTGTCCGCCATTCTCGTGGCTCCAAGGTGGCCAAGGCGAGTGTGGTTCGCAGACATCGTTCGGCTGGCAGTGGATCAGTTCGTTCTGCCTCTCCGGCCCGATCTGCTCACTCAGGGTCAACTACGTTACCCCAATTTACCCATGCTAGGTTTGACGGCTTGGCTGCTGAGACCTTCATCTTGAAGGAGGAAGGTCTTTCTGATTCGGTTATTAAGACTCTGATCTGTGCCCGGAAGAAATCTTCCTCTACCACCTACTATAGGACTTGGAGAGCCTATATTGCTTGGTGCGAGGCCAGATCTTTACCTTGTAGAGTCTTTTCAGTTTCTAGAATTCTGGATTTTCTGCAATCAGGGCTGGATTCTGGACTCCAGCTAAGTACTTTGAAAGGGCAGGTTTCTGCCTTATCTATTTTCTTTCAGAAGCATTTTGCGCTTCACCCTTTAGTTAAGACTTTTTTCCAGGGGGTTACGCATGTGCGGCCCCCCAGGAAACCATTACTCCCAGTTTGGGATTTGAATTTAGTTCTTTCTGCTCTTCAGGCTCCTCCTTTTGAGCCTTTGCAGGATATTGCTCTTTCTACCTTGACTCAGAAGGTTGTCTTCTTGGTAGCTATCACTTCTGTTCGGCGTGTCTCGGAGTTGGCGGCCTTGTCAATTCAGGCGCCATACTTTGAGAAGCATCAGGACAAAGTGGTTTTTAGGTATAAACCAGTCTTCCTTCCAAAGGTAGTATCTGCTTTTCATTTGAATCAGGATATTGTTCTTCCCTCCTTGTGTCCTAATCCTAAGAATGACAAAGAGAGGGCCTTGCATTGTTTGGATGTAGTTCGCTGTGTTAAGCACTACTTGATTACTACTTCTTCTTTTCGTAAAACTGATGCCTTTTTTGTTGTGTCATGTGGGCCAAGATGTTGGCCCCAGCTAAATCTTCCATTAGCAAATGGATACGTCAGGCCATTATTGCGGCCTATTCTGTTAAGGGGAAAGTTCCTCCTTTTCGCATTACTGCTCATTCTACTCGCGCCGTTGGTGCATCTTGGGCTTTTCAGCACCAAGCTTCTGTTGAACAAGTTTGTAAGGCCGCTACTTGGTCTTCTGTTCATACTTTTTCTAAGTTTTACAAGGTTGATGTGCGGGCCTCAGCGGATGCTGTGTTTGGCCGCAAAGTTCTGCAGACCGCAGTCGTTTAAGTTATGCTTCATTGCCTTTGGATACCCATCCCTTTTTGGCCACTGCTTTTGGATATCCCATACGTCCGTATTTTTAAAGGGGAAGCGGGATGTGTGGCACACTGAGAATAATACCATTTTGTGAGTACTCACCTGAAAAATGGGTATTGTCAGTGTGCCACACATCCCGCTTCACCCCCGCCCTTTTCGGTATCCCAAATCCTTTATACGGTGAAGCTTATGGTTATTATTATTTTGTGAGGTTACCATTGGATTACCTGGTGCCTTGTCTTTCTGCTTTTGTATACACTGGTTTGTTGATGGGAGGTCCCAGGTATATATAGGCTGGAAGGGGGCTCGTTTCAAGACTTCTCTCTGCACATCGTCACCTTGCAGGTGTGTAACCCATACGTACGTATTTTTAAATGGGAAGCGGGATGTGTGGCACACTGACAATACCCATTTTTCAGGTGAGTACTCACAAAATGGTATTTTGGGCTCAGCGTCCTATTTAACAACTTGAAAAATGCCAACGCCATTGCGGACGCCGGCTAACATCTTATTTAGCAGGAATGCTAAAAAGGAGGCTGTGCCGGGCCCTCTGGTTTCAGCAGCGCCAGATGAAACCTGGCGCTGTAGCAGAAATTACCAGAAAGCACAATGGGCCGAACTGGATTATAGCATTTATTGCTATAATTAGTTTTCCAAACATTTTTTCTATAAACTTGCATTGGGACTTGCCAATAACTGAAATGCAGGACCTAGATCACTCAAAATGTTTTTTTTCCAAAGAATTAAAAAAATACATTTTAATAGATTCTTTGGTTTAACAATAGGTAATTTGGACCCCAACAAGGAAAATGCTCAAAAAGCGTAATGTAACATTTGCCCCCTTTGGCCCCAGCAGTGATTTCTTGTAACTGTAATGATGGAACGCTAAGCAGTGCCGGTCAAAGATTTTAAGGCCCAAAAAATAGTATGCTAGGGAGTGCTGAAAAACCGGTGTCACTAAGTGGCGCTCACCAGACACAGGGCTAATCGGCAGCTGGGACAACAGACGCTGATATAGGTCAGCCAGGACCTAGAGCAACAATGTAGTATCTCTTAGTGCCAATGCAGACCACATCACAGCGCCGGAGAAAGCTAAAATGCCAGCACTGGAACTAGCACCATAGCCAAAAAAAATAAAACAGGACCAGACGCACATCCTAAATTAGGCCCAAATATTAGATTCTCAGAATTATAATTTAGAGTTGCCCTTTAGGATGCATAAGATACATTCGCAACAGAAAACTGCTGAGATTGGTTGCAAGCTTTTTAGAGGGAAAATGGCAGGCAACATTGTATTAGGCAGAGGTTTCATAAGGAGAAGCCAGCAGGACACACAGGGAGATCATCATCTGGAGCCCTCACCCAATGAAAAACAGCTGGGGTGGGAATCAGGGTGTGGCTGGAACAACAGGCACAAAGCAGGAGAATATGCTGTTTCAGCATGTAAGAGTTTTGAGACGCCTCAAGAGGACCCTGGTGGGAGAGAACCCATGGGGCTGCCTTTGATTTAACAGTAAGGAGCCACCTGTCGAGTGAGTGTGAGAGGCCGAGAGATGAGCCCAGAGTCCAGTAAGGTGCTGCTGCCCCTGTTGTTGGAAACCTTGGGGAAGTCTTGAGCCCAGCTGGGATTGTTGTCCCTGGACATTCTATCATTAAAGCTTAAACCAATGGGACCACTAGAAACCTTAACATCAAGTTGTGACCCACCCACATTCCTACCTGCCCACCCATCTACATACCTATCTATCTGCCTACTGACACACACCCCCTACCTACTTATCTACCTTCCTACTGACCCACCCTGACCTACCTGCCAGCCTATCTACTTGCCGACGCAACCACCTACCTACTGACCCACCCACCAATTTACCCACCTACCCACTCACCCTTCTATCTTTCTACCTCACTGCTGACCATCCCAACTACCTATCCAGCTGCCTAAGGACCCACCCACTTACTTACATACCTGCCACTTGCCTCCCTACCCAGGACCTGGAGTGGCAGCTGGCAGCCCTGGTTCAAAGCCAGAATCGTCAGACCAAGGAGTGGAGGTGGCAGCCGCCCATCCATCCACCTACCTGCCTGCCCACTTGCCCATCTCCCTACCTACCCTCCAACCAACCTTCATAACCTGCCCTCCCACGACCTACTCACCTATCTGCCTGACCACCCACCTTTATACCTACTCACCTACTTACCCAACTATATACCTGCCTACTTACCCACCCACCTACCGACCTGCGTATCCACATGTCTACCCATCCACCTGCCTACCTATCCTAAATTCTTATCTAAAAATAATTCCTATCTAATTTCTCACATACTCCTTTACCTGACTACCCCCTACCTGCCCATCTGATCACCTACCCATCTATCTGCCTACCTACCTACCTGCCTGCTCATCCACCCACCTTAATACCCCCACCTACCTATCCATTTTTCTACCTACCTAACCACCTAAATGCCCACTTACCTCCCTACTTACTTACCTACCTACCTGCACACCTATATGCTTGCCTGCTCACCCAACTACCTTCCTACCTAGGAGTCTTTTTTGGTGGGTGTGGTCCACACACACCACACACAGCACAGATGTAGAGCACTAGGTAGAGTAGTTTTAAGCAGGAGCATAGCACAGGGGACTGGATCTGACCTTTTGCATCCCCCCCCCCCCCACTGTGCACGCACTTTTCCACCCATGTAAGGATGGGGGTGCATTCTCCTCAAGATGGTTGTGCCCATGGCTAGAGACAGCTGGTGAATGCATTTTTGTAACCCCCCCTGTCCTGCTTCAGTGCCAGGGGAAAGAAAGCCAAGCTGGGAGAAGACACTGGACATTTGCTTTAATGGAAAAAAATTTCAGGGGTCTCCACCAGAATTTCTGCCCCGGGGCCTCCATCACACTTAATCCGGCCCTGGCTGTTGCCTCTATGACCATCAGTTTATGACTGACCTGAACCTAGCTACTCTTAACCTACTCCACTGTTGTGACCCTGTGTTCTCCTTCTACCTGCAACACATTGCAGGTAGTGAAAAAAAATCAGATGCAGTGGACAAAAGCTGTGTACTTATTTGTTTTTTTTATTTGGGTGGTCATTCAATTTTAAAGCGCAACCTCACTAAAAACTGACAGGGACAGGGGGGTTGCAAATAAATACCTCTATCTTAGGAACTTGACTAGAGAGAAGTTTGAGACTGCACTGAAGCCTATCAATTAGATCATAAATCAATCAACAGGCGGTGTGCACAGGTGGGTGATCAATTCTAAAGACAAAATTATTAAGACAAGTCCCACTACATGTCAGTCCACCCATTAACCATGGCACCACCGCTATAATTTTCTTAAAAATACATGCTTTTATTTATAATTGATAAAACGTATATCACACATTACACAAGATTTTTAAAAAACATTGAAGACAATAGACAAAAGGAAGGGAAGCTTCTATGTGGGGGCTGTGGGAAAAGGGGTCTGATACAAATTAATCACCTATCTATAAGGGTAAATGCAGCCCTGGCTAAACAAAAAGTATATGAGTTCTAACAGCAATAAACCTACTTCAATATCACCAAACAAATATATATATATGTGTGTATCATAAGTGCCTCAAATAAAGTGTAAGACTAATCCATAAAAAATATATATGTTAATGTGTAATAATAACCAAACAGTGTACCCACACTGACTACTCTACTACTCTAATGAATAAGAACAACGCCAGGGAGGACCAAGGAAAGGTCCCCAATGTGAAGAAACAATGAACTCACGTAGTGAACGACCACCTGCCCACAGCCCCGCCCGTCTACGCGTTGCGTGACGTCAGACCGCGTCACTTCCTCAGGACACTGCACACCCTCACTCTCCCCTCTATTTATATACACTGACCTGTGTTGGCCTCACGCCCCACTGGTAATTGAAATCCCGCGCACCTGCTAACGAGCAATACACCAATCCCGCCTCCGTCGTGGATGGGCGCGCCCCGGCCGGTGACGAGCCCCCGGAGGTCTGCTCTGACGCGTCCCGGCCGGAGGCGCGCCAGAGCAGGAAATGGTAATGGTAATAGTGCAGAGTGCGCATGTCAGGACCGCAGTCCAATAGGGGGCAAGCCTCGCCTCACCAATGAGAAGCCCACAGCAAATGACGCGCGCAGATTGTGACAGCTCCTGCGCGCGCACCAACTCACCCCCGTCAGGTAAACAGAGAGCGGAGATGCGCGCGCCGTATGACAGCTGTGATCAAGAGATACACCGGCGCCCAGTCCCCCGTAGGGGGGGGGGGTCGCTCTGTGCTACCTGCGGACGTTGTGCTGCGCTGCTCACTGAGCACGGCCAGGTTAAAACAATACCATGGTGAAAAGCCAACACAGGTAAGTATATACTGAGGTCAAAAGCACACACACTACATAAACCTATAGCAATAATCCATTACTATGTACCAACTGTATATACCTCAATCAAAAACAAAACAACCATTATTGCCAAAACGTCCACCATATACTACTACTACAATATGCCTAAACTAGAACCCGAAGGGCTCATAGATACGAGATGATTGCTGAGATACCACTAAATTGATATTAACATATTATGTAATATGTTGATATATCTCTTATCTGTGAACCCACTGCATGAAACTGTGTTTGGATTTTGCAGGGGGACCCATTTGCTGCAATCAATTTAGTGGTACAATCTGCGCGCGTCATTTGCTGTGGGCTTCTCATTGGTGAGGCGAGGCTTGCCCCCTATTGGACTGCGGTCCTGACATGCGCACTCTGCACTATTACCATTACCATTTCCTGCTCTGGCGCGCCTCCGGCCGGGGACGCGTCAGAGCAGACCTCCGGGGGCTCGTCACCGGCCGGGGCGCGCCCATCCACGACGGAGGCGGGATTGGTGTATTGCTCGTTAGCAGGTGCGCGGGATTTCAATTACCAGTGGGGCGTGAGGCCAACACAGGTCAGTGTATATAAATAGAGGGGAGAGTGAGGGTGTGCAGTGTCCTGAGGAAGTGACGCGGTCTGACGTCACGCAACGCGTAGACGGGCGGGGCTGTGGGCAGGTGGTCGTTCACTACGTGAGTTCATTGTTTCTTCACATTGGGGACCTTTCCTTGGTCCTCCCTGGCGTTGTTCTTATTCATTAGAGTAGTAGAGTAGTCAGTGTGGGTACACTGTTTGGTTATTATTACACATTAACATATATATTTTTTATGGATTAGTCTTACACTTTATTTGAGGCACTTATGATACACACATATATATATTTGTTTGGTGATATTGAAGTAGGTTTATTGCTGTTAGAACTCATATACTTTTTGTTTAGCCAGGGCTGCATTTACCCTTATAGATAGGTAATTAATTTGTATCAGACCCCTTTTCCCACAGCCCCCACATAGAAGCTTCCCTTCCTTTTGTCTATTGTCTTCAATGTTTTTTAAAAATCTTGTGTAATGTTTGATATATGTTTTATCAATTATAAATAAAAGCATGTATTTTTAAGAAAATTATAGCGGTGGTGCCATGGTTAATGGGTGGACTGACATGTAGTGGGACTTGTCTTAATAATTTTGTCTCTATCTTAGGAAGGCGCTGCTGTCGCCACGCTCCGGATCCTGGGCACCGACATTTTAGGTGGCAGACACAGAACCATATCCCCCGGCTCTGTGCGCGCTTCCCCCTGCCAATTAAAGTGAATGGGTGGCGGGAGCGCGCAGAGGGCCTCGGGATTTGGCTTTGCTTCTTTATCTGCGGCGGCTGCTGGAGACCGGGAGGTCTGCATGGGCGCCTGGCTAAGGTAAAGGGCTTTTTTATTTGTAACCCCCCCCCCCAGTCCTGCCTGAGCTCCAGGATAGGGTGGTAGGGTGTGGGGGTCAGTTTTCAATGAAGTTCCTATTTAAAGTGGACCCAAACCCAGGATTTTGACTATCCTGGTTTTTGGTCCTTGCCCGCCTGTGTGAAACTTCCAGGCTGCCCAAACAAACTCGCTCTTCCCTCTCCTGTGATGCATGCGCAGCCGCTCGTCCAATCAGCGCCCTCAGATCCACTCGAGCCCCTGCATCCAGGAGCTCTTCTAATGTGAATGGATCCACGTGCACTGGTTGGCTGCATCCCCTGCTACCCTCTAACAGGGAGCGTGTCTGCGCCAGCCATTCACAAATGGACCTGAAAAGAAGGTGAGTTTATGGGCAACCTGGGGGAATTCACACAACGGGGCATCCCAATTTTGGATCCCCCGGGGGGAGGGAATCAATTCCTGGGCTGACCTCCGTGGGTTTTGGTCAACTTTAAGGTTGACACAGTGGCAGATGTACTATAGGTGCTTTATTACAGACACATAAGTCATTTTCAGGACTGGTACTAAAGTTAAACTCTTAAACTATTTGCAGCAATAATAGAGAAGATTGCTAAAGGTCGCTAAAGCAGTGTGTAGAGCAATTATCATAAAGCAAGCACGAGAGATCAGGTTAATGTGGGCTGTAGAGGAATGCTCCCAGGGAAATTGTCAGAACATGTCGGTGTCCTCTTCTTTGTACTTCCCAGGTGTAAAGCTTAATTACATGCCGTAAAATTGTTTGCTTTTTTCCATTTGGGTAAAAGTAAAGTTGCTGTTGTATACAGTTTATCAGATGGAATGACAAACTGATTGTCAATTATGTAGAACCATGTAACCATTAAAAATCTTTCCTGGAGATGAGATTGCAGAAAGCTTATCAGCTGCTTGTTTTATCGGCCTGTTATTACAATGTCTGCGGATTTCATGCAGATGTTTTAGCGCTCCATAAAGCCACAGACATGATCCCATCGTGTTACAGAAGCTAAATGAGAACTTGCTGATTTATTGCACAATGACACAGAAGCAGCAGTGTCCTCTACCTTCTCCTGGGATGGCTTAAAAGTTAACAGTAAAATGTACTAGCATCCTAAATGATGTCTACTTAGGCATACAGTGGATATAAAAAGCCAACACAACCCTATAAAGATGCAATTTTTTATGTAAAAAATTCAGACCAGGAGCAAGAACTCCAGCATACCGCTGTGCATACCCCTCTGCAAGCCCAGCTTTGGTCTCCTCACTCCCTTTGGTAACCAAGCCCCCACGATTGGTGGGTGGTGGTCACATGGTCCAGAGTCCACTTACTGGTTTCTAGCCATCAAGAACACATAGGACCACATGGCCGCTGGTGGCCAATCATTGCAGTTGTCCATTAGAGTAAGGAGGAGGTAAAAAAATACAATGACTGCAACTTGCTTGGAATGCCTCCAGGACTGGTCGATTTCCTGTCTCTGGGGAATCTATGAAACCTCCTGGTCCACCATATATACTGACCTCACCAGGGATGCTGTGGTGCATGGGCAGCTGCATCTCCTAGTTCCCTTTGCTGATGTGCATACCTACATCAGGCTTCTCAGAATGGCTGGTGTGAGTGTCGGCTGGAGGCACATGGCAATCAAAATAGATTGCCAGGTCACCCAGTCTATACCGATTGGCTGTGGGAGCATGGTGTGAGGTAGAAATACTGGTAATCCATGGTGGTTTGCTCATGGGAATCCCTATACGGAATAGTTATGGAGTTACATAGTTATGGTTGAAAAAAGAAATATGTCCATCAAGTTCAACCAAGTGTCAGGGTTGTGGAAAGTAATTTTTTTATTATTTGCTGATAACAGTCAATAGTACTGTCAATGTTATTTTCTTGTTGTGCTCTAACAAGCTTCTGTGGGAGGCTATTTCACAGATTTATAGTTCTAATGGTAAAAATGGTGATGAGGAAGTGCCCCCTTGTCTTTAGAGAGGATTTTACCTGAAATAGTTTCCCCATATTTTTGTACTGGCCATTTATATTGTTATACAAGTTAATCATGTCACCCCTCATACGTCTCCACTCAAAACGAAACACATTTAATTCTCATAATCTTTCCTCATAACTAAAATCCCTCATTCCTCTTATTAGTTTGGTGGCTCTCCTCTGCACCCTTTCCATAGTCAGAGCATCCTTTCTATGAACGGGTGCCCAGAACTCGATGGCATATTCACGATGAGGGCACACTAGTGTCTTATAAAGAGGCAAAATTACATCCCTATCCTGTAATTACCTGCCTCTTTTACTGCATAATAATATCTTGGTGACCTTGAAAGTAGCTGCTTCACATTGCATGCTGTTATTTAGTCTTTGGTCTACCAGTACCCCCAGATCCTTCTCAACTAGTGACCTAGTTTTATTCCCCCGAGGAGACATGTGGCTTGCAAATTATTAGGTCCCAAGTGCATGACTTTACATTTATCCACATTGACCTTCATTTCCCAAGTGGATGCCCAGACACAGACAAGTATCCAAGTCAGCCTGGGTTGCCCCAGTAAAGCAGACCAGAACCCAGGTGAGTGAAAGAACTAGGATTTGGTCTGCCCCACCCTGTGAAACCTCCCCCCCAGACAACACTCACCTCTCCACATTCCAATAGCTCATACGTGGGTGCACAGCCAATAAAAGCTTGTTACCATGTTTACCTCCTTTGGCAAATGGCTTCCATTGATGGGGAGCGCATGTCCTCATGCACACTTCTGTCCCAGCCTATCTGAATGGCTGGGACGGGAGTGTGCGCACGTCCCCGGGGAATGCAGTCAATGCAGCAGTGAGTGCTATTCAAAACAATGAGAGCCACCTACTGAATCATTGGATGAGAGGTAAGGTGAGTTTTTACGGGGGTGTCCTGGGGGTTTTACACAGTGGTGCATCCTGATTCGGGATGCCCTTGGGCAAGCCAGTGGTCAGCCCTGGAATCTTTAAGATTCCAGGACAGCCACTGGTGGGTTTCGTGGTGCTTTAAGTTAAGTCTAGATAGCAGCAGATCAGGTTGGCATACAGATCATTGTGAAACCTTGCAACCACCTAATAGGATCTTGCATACTACCAGTGGTACCCATGCTGCTTGTTGGGAACCCCTGTGCTATACATTTGCATTATTCTGGTCCCCAAAACAACTGGCGAGCCATACAATAGGGGTCTGCGAGGCACCTATAGCTCTAGAGCGAAAGGTTGGGGGGCCCCTGCACTAAATCTCACAGGGCAATGTATTTAACCCTTTCTGCTCAGTTACTAGTGCAATCACACAACATCATTTTGTGGATGTACCTTGACTTCCCATTTTTGTATACATACTGTTTTGTAAGTTTTATTAGTGAAGTTGTTAGGATGGCATCCTCACATTACAGGCCTAAATAACAAGTAGCAGTTTAGAAATGAATTTGGAGATTAAACAGAGGCAATTAGACAAAACACAAAGTTGTTTAATGTCTCAGAACAGGTTAAAAAAAAGACATACCATAGTAATTATTACTTTAGAGTGCCATCTAGTGTCCAGTTTATAAATGAAAAATGCAGTAAAAAAGGTGATACAACTTCAAAGTATTCCGTTTTCGCAAGCAGGGTTGGATTAGAGCACCAAGAACCCACCAGAGAAAATCATTCTTGGGGTCCACCAGAAGAAATCATTCCTGGGAACCACCAGAAGAAATCATTCTTTGGGCCCATCATAGCAAATTGCTCTTAGGGCCCACTAGGGGAAATAGTTTTGGGGTCCACCAGAGAAAATCATTCATGGGGCCGACCTTCTGTTAAAAGATCATTAGATTCCTGCATAGTGAAAGAAACAGATTTTTAATTAAAATAAAAAACGGTAAACAACCAAAAAACAAGAATAAAGGGCTCAAATGCCAGAGTAAAATGAACTCCAGACTGCTGTCTCACACAGGTGAAAAATGTGTAGGTGTTTCTTTGAATTGTCCGACACCTGAAAACATATCGCATGTGAACGGAGGCAAGAGTTATAGACGCACACTCTTGTATGGTGATGAATCAACTCAGAGGCCGATTCATTAATAGCGGCAGGTAGCGACAGTTGAGCGACTATAGCAGTATTTTCACAGCGCCCGCTAGTAGTTGCTGTGCTTGGCCATTGTTCGGTTGTTGATAGCGACTGAGTCGGTGTGCAGTAATGTTGAATACGGGGTGACGAGTCGCTATTTGACAGGTTCCGCCATGTATGGGTGTGCATGATAGCGACTGGTCAGAACGACCAGCTATTCATCAAAAAATCACGCTCAAAAAATTCTCGCGCTGTGAAATGCATGTTTAAAAACCAGAGCGCTGGCGGCGATGTGTTAAAAGTAGTTTTTTAACCCCCAAACCACCATATTTTTGGAAACCAAAAAAAAAAAAAATTTTTAAGAATTTAGTAATATGAATACAAAAATATCAGACCTGTAATATCAATTCTGCACAAATTTTTTTTTTTACCTTAAAAAAAGTATCTAACATGGCAGAAGTGGTCACAGAATTTTTCACATTAAAACAACAAAAAAAACAAAACATTAATAACAATTAATTATGAATATTTAAAGATTGTTCCATTGAAATGCATTGGAGAGCGCCAGGTAGCGAGAGGTCATACCTGTCGCTGTTCAAGGTCGGACGCTGGCGCTGTGGGCTGAGGCTGGAATAATGATGAATGAGTGGCTATATGGCGCTATCTCAGTCGCTAAGCAGAATCGGTTTGATAAATGTGTGATTGTGGTGGGGAGCCGGCGTTCTCTTGGCGGTGCCCGTCATTACCGGTCGCTCACCAGTCGCTACCTGTCGCTATTCCTTCATAAATAAGGGCCTCAGTCTCCTACTAGAGAAAATGCAGGCTACCCCAGTGTGCCAAGACCCACGCAGACTGTATAGTGTATGGTCAGCTGCCCACAATTCTTTTTATGTGTTTTCCCCAGGAAACCTCCCAGGGTGGGAAAGCACGACAGTACGAGACCAATGGATGTCCTGCCCTCAGAACCTGGTTTTATTCTGGAGGTTAGAGTGGCAAGGAAGGCATTACAAGCCCTGCAGAGCAAAATCAAGGGTCGCCCACTGATGTTATAAATGGACAATACTACAGCCTACTCCTACATAAGGAGACAAGGAGGGACGCGCGGTGCATCTCTAATAAGAGAGATTTCACCAATAATGGACTGGCCGATGGTCTGCCACATGCACCCCGGGCAAGTAGAACCTGATTGCGGACAAATTATCTAAATCAATGTTAGACTACAAGGAGTGGAGCTTGAACAGAGAGGTCTTCCACTAACTGCTACTAAGATGGATAACTCTGGAAGTTAATCTGTTCGCTACTATACAGAACGAGAAGGCGACTTCTTCTCAAGATTTCTCTGCCGGAGCACCGTGTGCACAGATGCCTTGGCACAGACGTAGTCATTCAGTGTGGGCTATGCCTACTGTCCCACTCCTCTAATATTCAGATTCCTAACGAAGCTGAGGCACATCAAAGTCCTGATAATAGCCATACTACCGTGTTAGCGGAGAAGTCTGTAGTTCCTACTGGTACTGCAACTCCAGGTAGAGGGACCAGTGTGATTGCTCATTCTTCCAAACTTGGTAACACAAGGCGAGGAGATCCAAACTGCCCCAGCCTTCTGAACCTAGTGTTGAAGTTACGGCCTCTGGGGATAAACATCTGTGCTCATTGGGACTTGGCCTTTTATCAGAAGATCCCTTTGTTCCCTTATCTCAGTATTCCCTATGGAACCTCACCCTCAAGGCAGTGTTCCTGGTGGCTATAATGGCTTCTAGAACTTCAGAATTGGCAGCTCTGGGATTAGATTCAATTCTTATCTAAAATGGTGCAGCTGAACCGAATAAGGAAATTAATTCCTAAAGTGGCATTGTTTCATGTCAGCAGACACTTGTATATACCAACATTTTTAGATGCCACCAACCCTCAAACCATACACCCACTGGATGTAGGGGCTTGTCTGATGAAATACATTGAGTTGTCGGAAGAATTCAGAAAGGTTGATAACCTGTTCACCAACCCTTTTTCAGGCGCAATTAGGGCCAAGTGCCAACCATGAAAAGTTTGACAACGTGGATTGTCACATTAATCAAAAGAGCTTATGGGGGTAAACAGCGTGAGGCCCTGAACATTATCACGTCCCACTCCACCAGCGCCATGTTTTCTTCATGGGCACCTTATGCAGGGCTATCCCTGGACAGCATATGCAGGGTTGCCTCTTGGTCTCCACCAAATACATACTTGAGAAACTACCAGGTAGACCTGGCAAGATTCACCACTTTAGAATTTGGCAGAAGTACAGTTCTTAACTGCATACTTCAATGTATTCTTGAATTAAAACACATAGCATCCCACGCTTGTCTACAGCTTGTCATGTTCCATAGTATGATGCCAAGGGTGCTCCAGGAAAATGGAAAATTCAATACTTACCTGACAGTAATTTTCCTTTCCTGGTGCCTCCCATGGCGGCATACGAACCCACCCAGTTCAAGAACTATATTATGGCCAGGAATGGCCAACTGATGGGTGAAATCAAAGACTTATAGGGGAAGGGTCCTATCAGGGTTAATGGGACTTAACCCTTAGTATACCGCCATCAGGTAAGTATTGAATTTTCCATTTTTTGTACCATGAAGGAAAGTACTTTGCCGAGGTCATCTTCACACCTTCAGAGGCCCATCCAATACTCCATCCATCTGGACCATCCAGGGTTGCATGACACCAGGGGCAGACTGGCCATAGGGCATATCAAGACTATGCCCAGTAGGCTGCCACATCCCCTGCACTTGTTGGCTGTCGAGGCTCCGGCTTTTTGCAGCGGACCAGGTGAATGGGAGCTACTGTGGGCCACCCAGAGTATCTGGTGGCCCGCGGCAGCTCCCATTCACCCGGGCCAAGGCTAGAAGCCGGAGTAGCATGCAATCATCCATTGCAGGGGAGGTGCCGTCCGGACTTCATAGGTCACTGCACAGAGCCTCGGGTGGGCCCAAGCTCAGCAGCATTCCTCGGCTTGCGGCGGCGGCATCCCCGGCTTCCAGTGGTGACAGGATAGCGAGATGAGTGGGCGAAGAGGGTTGGAAGTGGGGGGGATTCTGCCACTCAGCCTGTTATGGAGGGATTCTGCCACTCTGCTTGTTATGGAGGGATTCTGCCACTCTGCTTGTTATGGGGGGATTCTGCCACTCAACATGTTATTGGGATATTCTGCCAGTCAGCTTATTATAGAGGGATTCTGCCACGCAGCATGTTATGGAGGATTTTGTCACTCGCTCAGCATGTTATAGGGTGGGGGATACTGCCACTCTGCATGGTATGGGGGGGGGGTTCTGCCACTCGGCATGTTATGGGGGGATTCTGCCAGCCAGCTTGTTATAGGGGGATTCTGACACTAAGCATGTAATGGGGGGGGTCTGCCACTCAGCCTGTGATGATGGGATTCTGCCACCCAGCATGTTTTTCATGGGGGATTTTGCCACTCAGCATATTATGGGGGGTTTCCGCCTTTTTTAACTCCAGCACGCCCCTGCATGGCATTGCTAAACTAGACTGTTTGAAAAGTATCCTTCGTGTATTTCTGGGCCCACTGCAACTGTTTCTGTGTGTGAGCACTGGTTAGGGGAGGGCGAATAGTAGGCATATGCACAGCTGCAAGGAGGATCCTACACCTTAAGGTTTGCAGGACGCCAGAGGCATCAGCAGCTTCAAATACCTGCTTGCTGTTCTCTTAAGCTGATGAATATGGATGGCAGAAACCATCCACATTGTACCTTTATCTGCACAAACCCCTCTGTGCTCTGAATCAGCCACAAATATCTCTATCTAATATTTTCATACGTGGTCCAAGGCATTATACTATGCCTTGCTTCACTTCACACCCTCCTCCAAGGCCAAACTAATATTCATTCAAATATGAATCAATGTCTGTTTCCACTGCACCCTTCACTGTACAGAGATAACAAGGAAGTACAGAATCAGGCAAAACTACTTACACAGCCCGTGTTCCTGGAGTCCATGTAACCACTGGTAGCTAATTGGGTTCACCAGGTGGGCAAGTGCACTGCCAAATTGGAATACCCCGGGATGAATGAGGTGTGACATGAGTGCTCATGCGTGCTTACTATTGGTGCAGGTGCAGCATCCTGATTTTGAATGCCCCTCTGTGTGAAACTCAAACATAACTCCCTTTCCCGGAGTTCCCATAGCACATTCATGGCACCATACCTGGCATCTCTGGGACTGTGCACTGTGGGATGCCCCAGTGGAGCGGAACAGCCATTTCTCTAGAGTCTATAAGGCTTTAGGGCCAGTCGTCTTCTGGGGGATTGGGATGCCCCACTGTGTGTGGGATCGCTTGGTACACTCACCTTACGTAATTCCTGTGCTGGGGCCGCACTCCCACTATACCTTGTCCTAGGCGCTTATATGGCGCAGACATGTCCCACAACTAGAGATGTGCGGAGTTTACAGCCACGGTAACACAAGCTGCTGATTGGCTGATCAGGCCAAGCATGCGTCATTGGAATGAAAGAAAGGTGAGTTTTCGGGTGATAACAGGGGGAATGCACATAGTACATACATTCCAACTTTTCAGGGTGGGAAAAGGGACAATTTGTTAAATTAAAGAACATTTTCAGGCAAAAAATAAAAAAAAGATATACTCACTTTTTCTCCCAAATAGACTGTCGCTCCTAGTCTGGGGCAGCAGCGCTTACCTTAAACCTCTGGTCGGGCTTCTCTTTCTGTCTCCCTCCAGTGAGGGGACTTTTCCAGCATCAGTCACTGTGAGCTGCCATGCCCCCCTCCATTGCAATGAATGGAGGGATGAGGGATGTGGGGGAAGAAGGAGGAATGGGTGGATTGACCTGGGGGGGGGGCATGAGGGAGCGATAGATGTATGGCTAGAACTAGAAGGAGTGGATGGGCAGAACTGAAGGGATGAGAGTGGAATGGATGGAATGAGCTGGGGGGGGGGGGGCACGAGGGAACGATAGATGTATGGCTAGAACTAGGAGGAGTGGATGTATGGACAGAACTGAAGGGAGAGGGAGGAATGGATGGAATGAGCTGGAGGGGCACGAGGGAGCGATAGATGTATGGCTAGAACTAGGAAGAGTGGATGTATGGACAGAACTGGGGGAAGAGGGAGGAATGGATGGATTGAGCTGGGGGGGAGCATGAGGGAGCGATAGATGTATGGCTAGAACTAGGAGGAGTGGATGGATGGGCAGAACTGAAGGGAGAGGGAGGAATGGATGGAATGAGCTGGGGGGGCATGTATGGCTAGAACTAGGAAGAGTGGATGTATGGACTGAACTGGGGGAAGAGGGAGGAATGGATGGATTGAGCTGGGGGGGGGGGCATGAGGGAGCGATAGATGTATGGCTAGAACTAGGAGGAGTGGATGGATGGACAGAACTGAGGGGAAGGAATGGATGGAATGAGCTGGGGGGGGGGGGGGGGCAAGGGAGCGATAGATGTATGGTTAGGACTAGGAGGAGTGGATGGACAGAACTGAGGGGGAGAAGGAGAAATGGATAGATTGAGCTTAGGGGGCATGAGGGAGCCATAGATGTATGGCTAGAACTAGAAGGAGTGGATGTATGGACAGAACTGGGGGAAGAGGAGGAATGGATGGACTGAGCTGGGGGGGGGGGCACGAGGGAGCGATAGATGTATGGCTAAAACTAGGAGGAGTGGATGGATGGACAGAACTGAGGGGGACAAGGAGAAATGGATGGAATGAGCTGGGGGGGGGGGGGCACGAGGGAGCGATAGATGTATGGCTAGAATTAGGAGTGGATGGATGGGCAGAACTGGGGAAGGGAGGGATGGAAGGAGCAGGAGTAATTCTCCCATCCCAAAGGTGTGGTTGTTCCATTTTAACATTATGGCCTCGATTCAATAAAGGTAGAAAAAAATTCTCATGGTAGTAAAAGATTCAATTCATGAGAAAAAAAGCCTGAGAATGTCACTGTTGCTGAATCACCAGCTAAGAAAACAATGAAAGTCAATGGCACTTTTTTACTCCTAAGAAAAGTAGAGAACTGTTTACTCCTTCCTACACTGTAGTAAAAGCTGCCATTGACTTTCATTGTCTTTTTATCTAGTGATTCAGTAACAGTGAAATTCTCAGGCTTTTTTCTCATGAATTTAATTTTTGACTACCATGATAATTTTTTTCTACCTTTATTGAATCGAGGCCTGTTGCTGATCTGCATGTTACAACCCAAAGAGGGACAAATGAGAATGAGGGACAGGGGGGGTGTGGACTCAAAAAAGGGACAGTCCCTCCAGATGAGGGTTAGTGTGGATGTATGCATAGCAGGGCATCCCATACATGGATACCCCAGACAGGAAGAACAAAACCTAAGCTAAATGAGTCATTTGTATTGGAGGTTCCAGTGCTGCATGTTTTGTGGTAAATTCTGCGCACAGCTGCTGCTTCTTGGTGCTGCTCAGTAATGTGAGGGCAGTTGCCTTATTCTAACATGGCCACCGTGTAACCTAGCTAGTGCCGCAATAGGAGAGTGATCCAAAGTCACGTGGGGAAGCCTAACTCCTCCCCTTGGAATCACCGGGGGAGTCCCGGCAGTGGGCCTTGTGCGGCTACGGAGTAGGGGAGGGGACAAAAGGCTTCCTGAAGTGAGAGGTAAGTGGGAGACGGTAGTTGGCTAGTAACAGCCCGGGAACCCACACAGCTGCCAACATGGTTCATATGGGCGCCTCTCCTGTGGGGTGTTCGTCATGTGAGGAAAGCTCCAGCAGGCAGCTGACCCCTGTGTAGCGTTCTATGATAATGATTGGTCGATGCCCTCCATAGCAGGTGAGGACCCCTCACCCCATAAGTGGGCGCCATCCTTTCAGGGTGACACACGCACAGCACTTTCGTTTCTGTGGAAAGGAAAGTAAGGCTCAGCCTCCAGCTGGATTGCTCGCCATACAAATAACTGTCTATGTTTTTATTTTGTATGATTATTTTCAGCAGCCTAGAAGTGTCTGGCAGTGCATGGAAAGTGCAGTATACAAAGCTACCCATTATATTTAATGGGCCAGACCTCACAGGGGTCCCTGATTTGGAGGGACTGTCCCTCTTTTGAGTCCATGTCCCTCGTTGTTCTCATTTGTGCCTCTGAGGTGTAATATGCAGATATGCATCAATAAATGATTAGTTTGCCTGTTTAAGTGTTTCTATTGTAACTGTTACATCCTTTCTCCTATCGCTCCCTCAATGAGGGGGCGTGGCCTAATTTAACAATTGTCCCTCTTTCCCACCCTGAAAAGTTGGGAGGTATGCATACATGCGCTGTGTTTGGATGTTGCATTCTCAACACAAGTCTATGACAACACAAGCTTGAGGCAGATGTAATGCAGTGGACTGCACTTAAACCGGACCTTCACTAGGATTTATTGAAAAGCCCAAACCCTTAAAAAAACTATTCCCCAGCATCTAAAATTAATATATTAAGTTTTTAATCACTTATTATTATTTCCCTCACTGGGCTGCAACTCTGTTAAGGACTTTAGGATATGGGCGCCGCCATCTTGACTCAGAAGCATCATTGCAGGCTGCCTGATGTTCCATGAGCACTAGCTAGGTTACACGGTGGCCATGTTAGAATAAGGCAACTGCCCTCACATTACTGAGCCATCTTGACTCAGAAGCATCATTGCAGGCTGCCTGATGTTCCATGAGCCGCCATCTTGGATGTTTAAAGGCTCATAACATGCAGTAGATGCAGGTGGGATGATTTTTAATGTGGACAATCTGTATGGACAGGGTGTGGGAAACATAAGATAGACTCTTATTCAGAGTGAAGGACCGCTTTAACTTGTGTTACATTAGTAACACAAGAGGATAACAGCATGTACTGGTCAGGGATGCCTGTTCTCCCGTCACATTACTCACCTACTTCCATATTCTCCCGCAGATAGGCAGCTTGTGAATTTTGCGGGCAGAGCTTGCAGTGATGTCGGGGACAGAAGCTGCTGCAGGTCCTGGGACCAACATTCATTTCTAAAATAGGAACAACACCTCCCTTGAGTCTAAAAGAGGGGGGGGGGGGGGTTGATCCACCTCTTTATGGTGTTGTGTGCAATGTCCTCATCTAACCACTTCTTCCACATGCCATCTTGGCTGCACCTGCGGTATACCTCTAGCTAGGCAGGCCCACGGCTAGGGACGGGGATGCGCCCGGCTTACTGTGCTCCAGATGTCAGAAAGGAAATCTGGATGGAACGAGCTGTAATGATTGGTTGAGTGGCCTGTGCATGTGCTGTAGGAAAAAAGGTGACTTAGGCTATCCCAGGGATACACACGGCGAGGAACCCCAAATCAAGATTCCCTGCCAGAAAAGAGAAAATCCTTCTTAAAAGACCCCAGGGTGAAATCCCTCCCCAGGCTATCCTGATTTGGGATGCCTCTCTGTGTAAAACCCCAGGGATGGCCACAAATCTTACCCCCCTCCCGTGGAGCAGGCTTCTCCCTCAGATGTTCACACCCTGGCCATCAAATAAGAGCACATCTTATATGTTTCCCCCACACCGTACATACAGATTGCCCACATTAAAAATCATCCTACCTGAATCTACTGCAATTTCTGAGCCTTTAAACATCCAATATGGTGGCCCATGGGGTTTCAGGCTGCCTGCAAACAGGAAGCTTATTCTGACTGTGCCGCACTCTATTATGGGATTGCTGACCTTTTCCTGACCCCGCCCCCTTGCACTTTTGATCCCTCTCCTCAGTATGTGATGCTACTGAGCCAAGATGGAGGCGCCCGTATCCTAGAGAGCTAAACAGTGTTGCAGCCCGGTGGGGGAAAGAATAAAAAGTGATTACAAACATTAAATATTTTAATTTTAGATGCTGGGGAATCGTTTTTTAAGGGTTTGGGCTTTTCATTAAATGATGATGAGGGTCCACTTTAATTTCTGGTGGCAGGTGCCTGCAGCTGGGGGAGTGGCCAGCAGAGGGATCCCCAGGAATCTAGTCTTTCTGAATTAATAGTGGTGCCTTATTGTGTACAGCAATGTTTTTTTTTTTTTTTTTTTTTTTTTTTTTTTTTAATTTGAGAAGAGCCTGCGCATGCACGGTGGGAGCTTGGAGCATGGGATAATTTGTGACAATCCTGGGAGTTTCACATTAAGAGGTATTTCAGATCTGGCTTGGTAAAGTGGACCAAAATCTGTAATGATTTACTTACTGTGCAAATCATTTTTTGTTTTGAAAGTGAATCAAAACCCGTGATTTTCCCTATCCTGGTCTGTACCCACTGTGTTAAAACGCTCCGATTCTCCGAAATACATATGCCACGAATATAAATGTGTGGCTAAAGAAACTGGATGGGAGCTTAGTCTTTGCAATTGGCACAGGGAACCCCCTGCATCCTTTTATGGCTGTGAATGACAGCCATTCAGTTACAGTTCAACTACACCTCATTGTGGAGCCATGGCCACTAGTGTAATAGTGTTGTCCCTGAGGCCCAGGCTCTCTGGCATGTGCAGTGCTGCAGAGCCCAGATGCATAAAGCATCCTGATTTTAGATAATCTTATACCTACAGGTACTAAACATTATGTAGGGGGCCACTGCAGCTCTGCAGCTTTCACTTATGTTAAAGTGACTGTAAACTCAACAGCAATAATATGACGGCAAGCTGCTTACCTGATGCCCGTCCCATGTTCCTCTCCTTCATCTCCTACAGCATAGGGTAGAAGCCATAGCAGGGCTCGAATGTTTGCCCTCTTTTCTATTCCATTCCTCCAGGACCATGCATAAAGTGGTCTAACAGCTGCTTTGTCCCTAGGAATTCTCAGCACAGGTGACCATGACAAGTGGTCCTGCAGCTGTCTCTGACCACAGCAGAGCATGCTCATGACTCCTAAAGCTGCTCAATGACACGCCTCAGAAGCTAAAAAAAAATGGCTCATTTTTACTGTTCCCAAGGAGGATACAGTGTGAGGAAGATTGGGGACCCCTGGTATAAGAAGTTAAAACTACAGAGCTATAAAATCAGTTCTCCGCCACTATCAGGATCAGTTCAAAATTTAGAAGCCATATAACTTGTAGAAGAGGTAACTGGTATGAATTCAAAATAACAATGCAGTGAAGTACTCAAAATCACAGGCGTACGTATCCCCTAAACCCCAGCAGTAAACTACCTGTAGTGAAGCGCAGGGACTGCGGCCTTGATTTATGAATTGATCAATCAATCAGAGGCCAGTATTGGACTGGCCGACCAGGTTACCAGGAAATCTCCTGGTAGGCCACTTTTGGGAGCCCCACCTCCAAAAGGGATGGTGCACTATGTGAAAACAAATACTGTGTTGTTCATTTTTTAAAGCTGGATGTCACTGTGCTATGGCAGGAGAGCACTGGCTACCCACTCATGCCCAATACAGTTAGGTCTAATATCTGTGTGCATGAGCCCTGAAAAAATGCCAGTAATATTTGTATGTAACTGTAAGGTGGGCCCCTAGAGTCCATTATCTTGGTGAACCCAGAAACCGGCAGTGTTGGTGTGTTTTGGGGGCCAGGTTGGTGACAGTGGGTTCAAGTGAGGTCTGTTTCCCCAAGCTCCCCTATACAAAGAGTGCTGGGGGGAAACAATGCTGTGGTATCTTAGTTTCACCCCAGGAAGAACCTATGGCTTTCCTTGTAGACAGTGCATCGATGCTGCGTACTGCTGTGGCTCCAGTCCAATGATATTGCCACAGGTGCTGTGAGGCAGGGGAAGGGGGCTTACTTCTGCCATGGGCCCGGTAGCAGTTGCCTCCCCTGCCACTGAATGTACCCCCATGTTTGAAAACATCAAACTTGACAGTTCGTTGTGCAGGCAAATCCTCCCTGGCCTTCAAAACTTAACATGTCAATCCACCTTCCACTTAAAATACTTACTCCACCTGAGTGGGTCCCCTAGCCCCAAAGAGGTTAATTAGCAGAAATGGAATGTAGACAACAAGCATGGTGGGTGCTGGGTACCAAGTGGAACCTCCAACATGATCATCGCGCTAGGCCTCCACAAATGTTCTTGTCTAGCAGACAGCCTACAAGTCATGCAGCTGATGGCCCACTAGGCACATGTGACTCCGTAGCTACATGTTGGGGCCCCTGCCTTAGTCCCAATCCGTCAGTCCTGCCACACAGCGGCATTATTCAAATACATTGTCCAAAGCTACATTTTAAACATCTGAAGTAGGAGACATAACCATCTCTTGTATAAACATAGGTTAACAAACGGAAGTTATGCTTAGTTGACGACCATAACGTTTTTTATATATAAGATAGAATTTATTTATTTCTTGTTTTTTTTCTTTGCAGTAAAAATGTCAAGGCCCAGCAATAAGTCTCCCAGTTCTGGGACCACCCATCAGCCTGGTGCTTCTAAACATGCAAAATCTCGGGGGCTCAAAGACATTCGAATTGACGAGGAAGTGAAAATAGCGGTAAATATTGCACTGGAAAGATTCCGGTACAGTGATCAAAAAGGTGGGTTTGTTACTTTAGCAAAAAACAGGCTTGTAAAATACATTATGTTCTGTGGCCAAGGCTTTGTGGGCAAGCTGGATTGTGTCCCTCCTTTGGTACATCATTTCCAAGTCTTGCCAAAACGTCTCTCCTTCCGCCACTTTATGTTGGCTTCTAGTTAAGTCACTAATGTGATTTCACACAGGTGCCAACATATATCACAAATTATGTGGTGGTTCTGGAGTCACTACTGATGCCATTAATCACTCTGCACCATTTCTTTCCAAAGCAGTCTGTAAAATATGTGATACCACCAAAGAGGTTTTTCACCACTGAAGCTGCGGCACATTTTGAGAGAGCTGATTGGCTCTCACAGAGAAGAAGCAGCATGGACATTGGGCAGGGATCAGTTACCCTGCCCGCCCAGTGGTTCGGCCAGTGGTGTGGGACCAATGTATATGCGAGTTTCCTTTTTTTTTTTTTACTTTTGCCTATGGGTGCCACACTGCCTGTGGCAAATAGGAAGGGGGAATGCCACACTGAGTATGGGCAATTGGAGGGGGGAATGCCACATTGCTTATGGTGAATGGGGGGGGGATACCACACTGCCTATGGGGAATGGGAGAGGGGAAGTGCCACACTGCCTATGGGGAATGGGAGGGGGTGAAATTAGACTTAACCTGTAAGTGGGGGGATTCTGCACCTTGCCTATTATTTGGTTCTTTGGGCAGGGGGGTAGGGGTGTTTGAGCACAAAATACTTCTTGGACCAACTGTGCCAGAAGAGCCATTAGGCTAAAAACCTGCCAGGGGGATCTACCCTCCAAGGCCAAACCCTTACCCTCCAAGGCCAAACCATGCATTCCTTTTTAAGAAAGATCTAGTTTTTGGCTCAGAGTTAGAGAACTTTCTTGCTAGAACATCTGAAAATACCAAGAAGTTCCCTACGAGACACAGGAGTTTCAGGAACAGAGCCAAGTTTAGTTCCAGGACTTCTTCTGGTACCCCTAACAAGCAGGTACTCAAAAAAACATTGGGTTAACATAAGAGTGGTTGTAGGCCTAACCCAATCTGTGCCTCTCCTACCCGGTTAGTCAGACCTTGGTCCTGACGTCGAGATATCAGTGGGGGGGGGGGCGGCGGAGTTCTCCTCAAGACCTGAGAGGTTTCTCCCTTCCGGGCTTCCTAGCATCCCAGAAAGGAGCTCTGACAAAAATGGGCATGGAGCTGGTTTCTCTCCATAGTCAGGGAAAGGGTTTTTACTCCCACATTATTCCTAGTATGTCACACACCCCACTTCCCGATATCCATAACACTTGGGAACCCGGCCTGTAGAGTGCGATCTTGCAGAGATGACATGGAAAAAAGGAGCCCCTCCTGGTCCATAAGTACTGGGTTCCTCCCACTACTCCTCAGTCTTTTCGTCTCTGCAGTCGGCGAAGCATTCAGAAGATGACTCTCCTTCAAGCTGCAGGTAGCCGGGCTTGCTCCCGGCCCTTTTTTTTTCTATTTGTCTGAAATTTTTGTATGTTGTATGTAATTGTAATTTTGTAATTGTATGCCTAGCAGCCCTGGCTGTATGGTTCAGGCAAAGATAGATACATACACCTTTGGTGTATACAGGAGTTTTTACTCCTCCGTGAGACCCAGATTTGGGTAGGCGGCTTCCGGGTTGGTGTGTCCCGATGTGGGATGCCCTTGTCCCTTTAAAATCCCCTTGTACCTGATGGGTGCATTTCTACCCTCTCCCCTTTAGTTCTCCTTTAACCCTGCTGGGGTAAAAGGGAGGGGGGAAAGGGGGGCGTTATCTGGGCTTATTTGTCACCATGCACACACACAAAAAAAAAAAAAAAAAAAGGAGACATATAAAATAAGTCTTTACTTCTTATGTATGTTTTACTATACTATTTAATAGGAAATGTTTTATTTAGATTTTCCTATCTCTGTCTAGGCAGCATTTTTTGCTTACCTATTAAAGCTCTTTGTTTCTAGCTGTGTTCAGATTTGAATTTTCCCTCCATTTTTGGCCATGTGATCCTGGAAGTGGGCGGGGCTTGGCATGCCTTTATTTAGAGAGCACCTGGTATGCTCTGTTTGACTTCCTGTTTTCCTTACCTCATGAGGTGAGCTTATTGCATGGGCTGTGAGTACCCTTCAGCTTGGCTTTTATTTATATTGTGTGCATTTGGTGACTGTTTTGTTTTCTGTAGGTGGAAACTCCTTATTTAAAAAGGGGTTTCTTCTGGTCCTTATAAAAAAAAAAAAAAAAAAAAATATATATATATATATATATATATATATATATATATATATATATATAAAGCCCTTAAGCCTTATTTGGGGGTCCATTTGTGTTTCAATCCTCCCACTTGGGACTATTTAAAGGGGCATCCCGGGTAGCAATTGCGTAAATCCCATATATACTTGGCGACTATAATCAATTATAGTATAATACTAAACCCCATATGGAGGCATCCCAGCATAACGGACATGCAATTCCCTCTGCACAGACTCGGCAATGTTTTGGATGTGGGTCATCCCTTGTTGGGATAACGCAATTCTTTGCGTCCCTTGTGCACAATTAACTATTATGCAGCAAACTGAGGCCCAGGCTTCAGGGCCTGCGGCTAATGCCTCATCTCCTACTCCGCCATGTCTTGTCCGTACCCCCAATGATATTGTCATGGGTGGTGAGTCGCATGCTGATTTATGTGCCAGATTGGCTCATCTTGAAAGATTAATGTCTACTCTGTGCCTAAGAAGGCCTCAGCTAAAAGCACTTGACTCATGCCGCTCTGGCAGGTGAGTCAGACAATTGTAAATTGCTTGATTGATCTGATCCTTCTCAGTTAGAAGAAGGAGAATTATATGAGGAATCAGATGTTTCTGTTGAACAGCAATTTGTTGGTACTGAGATTAAGCAGGGTGAAGCAAGTGTTGTGGATACCCCAAAAGCTCTTGCTCAGTTATTTGAGGTTTAGATTTTTACTTCTCCTGAATTAGTCCCTCCTTAAAAAGGGCAATTCTTTGGAGCCTCTAAACCTCGTTAGAATTCCCAGATCAAAGGCATTTTTATGATATTATTCTTAAAGAATGGGGGAAGCCTGCGCGGCTTCATGGCATTCCCTTGGGCTGGGACAAGAAATATCCCTTCCCAGCTGATACTGTTAAGCGTTGGTCATCACCACCTGTGCCCACCTCTCTGGGCATGTGTACACTCACTGCGCGGATGGGTTAAATGCGGAGGACAAATTCCTATGTGTGCGCAAGCATACAATGGCCATCTATGCATTAATAATGAATTAATTAATAGAGAGACTGGATTTTTAATAGATACTCTGCTCATGGGTGGATGCCCCTGTGCTTAATTTATCCAATTCCTCTGTGTTGCATTCTCCTGACTCCACTACACTTAAAGATGGAGAGGATAAGCGTATTGATCAAATGGCGTACCACGCTTTTTACAGTGTGGGTTCGGCCTTGCTGCCTGTTGGTGCTTCGGCACTCATGACAGTGGCTATTAGGTCTGTTGTGAGAGAACTAATGAATTACTGAGGGCTTGATCCGGCCTCTGATGAGTACGCCGCTCTTGTACTTTCTGCCTTAGATAATACTCTGCTCATGTGCAGCAGAACCTCTGCCTTGTTAGTCGCCATCTGGCGGTCAATATGGTTGCGGCAGTGGGCAGCTGATATTGTAGCCAAGAAATTGCTTACAGCGCTCCCTTTTGTGGGATTGCGCCTCTTTGGAGAAAAAATTGGATTCTGTCACTAAAGGAGGTAAATTACCTCAGCGTAAGAAACAACGTCGTTCCTTTCGTGGAATAGCCACTTTTAACCCTTTCGGGGGTCTAGATCCGGTAGAGGATCGGCCTTTTCAGCCCCTAGAGGGAATGCGTGGAATAGAGTTAAGGGACGTGGCTGTCCAAGACCAAATCTGCCACTAAGCCTGCTCAACAATGAGGGGACGCCCTCACCCTTATGGGTGGGGGAACGTCTGCGGTTCTTCTTCCAGGTCTGGGTTTAGGAGGTATCAGACAATTGGGTTCTGGAAGTAGTCTCTTCCGGTTACAAACTGGAATTCGAGTCCCAGCCTCCTCCCAGATTTTTCATGTCCCGGATGCCGTCAGATCCGGCAATTGCGCAGGGACTGCGGGCAGCAGTAGCGAATCTGTTAAACATGACTGTTATCGGCCTAGTGCCTCCAGCGGGAAGGGGTCTGGGGTTCATAGACATCAAGGATGCTTATTTGCACATTCCTAATTTCCGGGTCATCAGAGATTTCTCAGATTCTCGATAGAAGACCAGCATTATCAATTTGTGGCCCTGCCATTCGGCCTTACCTCGGCCCCAAGGGTCTTTACCAGGATGCTGGCAGGAGTGATGGCTATATTCAGGGTCCAGGGCATCCGCATTGTGCCTTTTCTGGACGATCTTCTTATCTGGGCCTCCTCCCTCGAACAATCCGAGTTGGACACCAGGATGGTGGTCTCTACGCTAGAGAGGTTCGGATGGGTAATAGGTTACCCCAAATCCTCTCTCTGTCCGTCCAGGGAAATTCCCTTCCTGGGCCTGATTCTGGAATGGTTCTGATTCAGGACTTGATTCGTCTATTCTTGTTCAACCCTCGTCAGTCTTATTCTTGTTCAACCCTCGTCAGTCTATCTGTCTAGGGATGGGACTAGTGGGATTGATGGTAGCCGCATTCGAGGCAGTCCCGTTTCCCCAGTTTCACATAAGGACGCTTCAGTTCTTCCTCTTGGCAAAATACCATCTCAAAAAAACCCCTGCTTTCCTCAGGTGACGGGGACAAATGGTTTGATAGGCTAAGGGACTTTCCCTACTACTAATCTCAATCAATTACCATCTCAAAAAACCCCCTGCTTTCCTCAGGTGACGGGGACAAATGGTTTGATAGGCTAAGGGACTTTCCCTACTACTAATCTCAATCAATGTAAATGTATGTATTCGAATATTTTATATACATATCAACATGATCTTTTCAGAGTGGGTATGCCAGTATGGCAATTAATTAATGACTGGGCAACCCTCCCCCAATATATCCAGCACCCAAGAAAAAGGCCGGTTTTTTACATTGATGATCTTATAATGGAATGGTCTATATGAACACGCAGTGAGCATCAGTCTTCTTGATCTCAGGTAATTAACTCTTTCTTTTATTTTTCTCTCCTTTTCCTTTTTACATATCAGGAAATTTTGGAGACTTATCATATTCTGTGTTATATGAATTTAACCAAAATACTGTAAACTATATTATTGTGTGTTGTTAATAATGAAATTATTTATATTTGTTGTATATAGCTAAATTCATCTAGCGCAATGGGTACTGATGAAGCCTTCTTCGGCGAAACTAGTATACCCCACTAGATGACAACAGCAAAAGAACAAGACTGTACGCCAGATAATTAGCATTTAAGACCATCCTACATTGTTTTTAACCTATATGGGTATACAATCATTGTTTTGTATGTCACCTACATAAGTAGGGCATTTATAATGTATTGTCTATTTTATAAGTGAAATGAAATAAACAATGGGTTTGTTATACACATCTTGCACATAAGGCACTTTGAATTATAGTTATACACCATATCATGGCGTGGTGATTACTATTGAACCCCCTTTTGGCCAATTTTGGCAACAGGGAAGTCAGTCCAAAAACTCCCCTGTAGCAAACATATTTCTCTAACAGAGATAGGGGGTCAACTTATCAACCAGCCTGATAATATTTTTAACTCTAACATCTTTTCAACAATATTCTTACTAGGTTAACGGTGGGTCGGGTTATTTCCCAGACTTGAACCATACATGGTACAAACCTGGGAATATCAAATCTTGGCAAAGTGGGACAGGTGCCCACTATCATTGAATCAGACTTGTCTGTTGTCTCCCCACGTTTTGCAGTCCCTTCAGTGGTGGTTAATATCGCACTACCTCCAGAAGGGCAAGTCATTTCGGACTCCGCGTTGGGAACTGGTTACCACGGATGCCTGCTTGGTTGGCTGGGGGGGCTTCTGGAAGAAGCATCAGTTCCAAGGATTGTGGGGGCCTCAGGAGGCTCATTCTCCAATCTATGTATTAGAGCTTCGGGCCATACGTCTTGTTCTACTTCGACTGACCCATTTCTTACAGGGTCTGCCAGTTCAGATTCAGTCAGACAACCGAACAGCTGTTGCATACATCAATCACCAGGGAGGGACTCGCAGTTGGGGTGCCTTCCGGGAAGTGTCTCTGATCCTTCAGTGGACAGAGATCAATGTTCCTTGCATATCAGCAGTTTACATTCCGGGGATAGAGAATGTGGAGGCAGACTCCCTGAGCAGGGGATGTTCTCGCCAGGGAGAATGGTCTCTCAATCCAAGGGTCTTTCAGTTCCTCTGTCACAAGTGGGGGACTCCACGGTTGGACCTGTTTGCTTCTCGTCACAATCGCAAGCTGCTAGCTTTTGTGTCTCTATCCCAGGATCCTCTGGCAGTGGCAGCGGATGCCATGTCTCTAGCCTGGAAGGATCTGGGGTTCCTATATCTGTTTCCCCCATTCTCCATGATCAGCAAGGGGGTGCGCAAGCTAGCACTGGAGGAGGCGCCAGCAATTCTGGTGGCGCCAAGGTGGCTAAGACGTCTGTGGTATGCAGACGTCGTAAGGCTGGCAGTGGATCGGTTCCATCTGCCTCTTCTTCCAGATCTCATCACTCAGGGTCAACTTTGTTACCCCAATTTACAAACGCTGGCTTTGGCGGCATGGCTGCTGAAGTCTCCATCTTGAAAGAAGAAGGTCTTTCTGATGTGGTTATTCAGACTCTTATAAGAGCTAGGAAGAAGTCTTCCTCTGTCATTTATTACAGGACTTGGAGGTCTATATTGAATGGTGTGAGTCCAGGGCTTTGCCCTGTAGAGTATTTTCTATTCCTAGAAATTCTGGAATATCTGCAACGAGGTCTGGATATGGGACTAGTTATGGGACAGATTAGTACTTTGAAAGGGCAAGTCTCTGCCTTGGCAATTTTCTTTCAAAGATCGTTTGCTCTTCATCCTTTGGTTAAGACCTTTTTCCAAGGAGTCCCGCATGTGCGGCCTCCCAGAAAGCCTTTACTTCCTGTTTGGGATCTTAATTTGGTGCTTTCGGCTATGCAAGCTGCTCCCTTTGAGCCATTGCAGGATATTCCTTATTCCTTTTCCTATTCTTACTCAGAAGGTTGCCTTTTTAGTTGCTATTACTTCTGTCCGCCGAGTTTCTGAACTGGCGGCTTTGTCTATTCAAGCCCCTTATTTTGAGAGGCATCAAGATAAGGTTGTTTTCCGTTTTAAACCAGATTTCCTTCCTAGGTGGTGTCTGCTTTCCACCTAAATCAGGATATAGTTCTTCCTTCCTTGTGTCCTAAACCTAGTAACGACAAGGAAAGGGTCTTACATTCTTTGGATGTAGTTTGTTGTGTTAAGTATTATTTAGTTACTACCTCGGCCTTCCGCAAGACGGATGCCTTTTTGTTGTGCCTTCTGGACCCAAGAAGGGTTTTGCTCCTCCAAATCTTCCCTTAGTAAGTGGATACTTCAGGCTATCATTGGGGCCTATATGGCTAAGGGGAAGGTTCCCCCTTTTCATGTCACCGCTCATTCTACTTGTGCTATTGGAGCTTCTTGGTCTTTTCAGCACCAAGCTTCTGTTGAACAAGTCTGCAAGGCTGCGACTTGGTCTTCTGTGCATACTTTTTCTAAGTTTTACAAGGTTGATGTGCGGGCCTCAGCGGATGCTGTTTTTGGCCGCAAAGTTCTGCAAGCTGCAGTAATTTAAGTTATGCATTATTCCTTTGGGATTCCCACCCATCATAGACACTGCTATTGGATGTCCCAAGTGTTATGGATATCGGGAAGTGGGGGGTGTGACATGCTAGGAATAATACATTTTGTGAGATACTCACCTGTAAAATGGTTATTACGAGTATGTCACACACCCCACTTCCCCCGCCCTTTTTTGTTCGAGGGATCCTTTATATGGTGATGATTATTATTATTTCCATATAATTTTACAATTATTGAATATAATTGGCTCTTCCTGGTTCTTCACTGCTGTTTAAAAAGACTGAGGAATAGTGGGAGGAACCCAGTACTTATGGACCAGGAGGGGCTCCTTTTTTCCATGTCATCTCTGCAAGATCGCCCTCTACAGGCTGGGTTCCCAAGTGTTATGGATATCGGGAAGTGGGGTGTGTGACATACACTTTACAGGTGAGTATCTCACAAAATGGTATTTTTAGTTCAAAGGCCCTCAGGGGCCTACCGAGTGATTTTGAATCTAAAATATCTAAATCTCTATATCGCCTACAATTCCACATGGAATCTATTTTTAAGGTCAGAAACCTGTCACCAGGCATCTAAATGGCCAGTATTGACCTCTGGAATGCATGCCTAGGCATCCCTGTATGGCCAGGGCATCACAGGTTCTTAAGATTTGCGATCCTGATGGGCATAGAGACCAGGCATCTTCAATACAAGACCCTACCTTTCGGCATCTCATCCGCACCCAGAATTTTCACAAAGATGCTGGCAGAAATCGTGTGTTCTAAGGTCGCAAAAGTTCTAATTTTTTTCCCCTATTTGGAAGATTTTTGGTGACCCAGTCTGGGGTGCTAGAAACCTCATTGTTGCAGAAACTCGGGTGGATCATATATATGGAAAAGTCCATCTTGAATCCATCCAAAATTTGCAAGTTTCTAGGGTATGTCAGACTCCACCCTGCAGATGATCTTTTTTCCTGTGGAGTAACAGGAGAAAGTAATTTCAGAGGTCTGCAGTTTCATTCTAGAACAAAAGGTCTCCTTCAGAAGGATCCCAAGGATAGCCACAGTACTTGAATTTCTACAGCAGAGCTTTGAGGGTTAGCAGTAAGTACCCTAAATACTCAGGCCTTGGCATTGTCGGTCTTTCTAAACAGAAGACTTAGAAATCACATATTAATTAACAGATTGTTTACCTCCATTGCTCAGAAGAAGCTGGTACCTTCTAATAAGTGCCCTTCCTGGGATTTAATTTTGGTCTTCAAATGCTTTGAACCCCCCTTAAAACCAGTCTTCTGGTCCTGTCCTCTGCCAGATGGGTCAAGGATCTACAGGCCCTATCTATCCGTGAACCTAATTGAACCGTTTTTTCCTGACGTGAATCATTCTAAAACCCGATCCTCTGTACCTGCCCAAGATGTCCTCTTGTGCAGTTGATGTTCATAGATGGCTCATTAACTACATGGAACGCACTCATGGGTTTCTTAGATCAGATAACATTTTTGTTTCTTTTGCTGGAAAAAATAATTCAATAATATAATAAAATAATTAAATAATAATCTCTGGCAAGATGGATTAGGCAAGCTGTTGCACTAGCTTATACATGTATAGGTTCCTCTCCGCCATATAACTGAGCTAATTCTACTAGAGCAATCTCCACATCTTGGGCAGAAAAGTAGGGCGCCTCAGTAGAGGAGATTTGTAAGGCAGCCACTTGGTCATATCACCACACCTTCCTCAAACTTTACTGCCTGGACGTATTATCAGACAAAGCGCTTTCCTTCGGTAGAAGGATCTTACAGGCCGTTCCCCATCCCTAGATTAAAGTTCCTTGATTATCCTCTCCTGAAGGACAAAGGGAGAGAATCCCCGTTAGTCTTACGGTAACAGTATTTCTACGAGTCCTTCAGGACGGCCCTTACAACCCCCCCTATAGTTTAGGTCCTTTGGTTCATCAGCTTTAATACTTGTTTGAATACTGAGGACTAGGGGGAAGGGGTGGGACCTTTAACTTATTCCTCATAGACAGACTAACAGGGATTTTTATATAACCCCAAACCTATAGGTGTTTCATGGTAGGTAAGATACAATAAAGTTGAGGGAGACTCATTTCCCTAAAAAAAAATAAAAGTTACTAATAGGAATACTACATTTTCTTCGCTATAGTCTGCCAAGAACACAGTCATATCCACACTACAGCACTGCCTTAATCTCCCAAACTTTTCAAATGCATTCTGTAAATCTGTGCAAAAACTGGAACTCTCTGGAACTGGTTGGCTCCTGTCTTGAAAATTAAATTGTTTTTGTAAGTGGCAAAACTTTACTCAGATCTACCCTTGGGTCATCCAAGAACCACTCAACCCAGTTCCACTCAATCCAATTCCACTATAGACCATCCATCGATACACTACTGTAGGCCTCTTTAGGTGGAGGCTCCTTCTATTTTGTTCCCTGTAAGCGCACAGGACTCTCCTCAGTCTTGGCTGGGTTATCTGAGACAACTGTTTAGTAACTTATACGAAGGCCATTGAGTTCTCATTTGCAAAGCAGCTGTTTTGTTTCCGAACTAAATTGCTTTTCAAATGTTTTGTTACAGAAATGGAATTCCCTTCCTCCTTGACCAGCGCTGAAAGAGCTTTTATCCATCGCCTCGCTCAGTCACTCGGACTTATATCTAAAAGCAAAGGGTAAGTACAGTGTCATTGTTATAAGTAGGTTATGGTCAGAGAGGGACAGTGGAGCTTAAACGAAGTTTGATACTGAGCAGAGGTTAATAAATAGAAGGTCAAGAATGTGGTCGTTGTTTTGGGGGGGCAGTGGACCGTTGTTTTGAGGCCAGAAGAGAAGATAAATGAGAGTAGTCTGGTGGCAGCAGGACTGTTGGTCTCAATGGATATGGTAAGGTTATGGCAGGGGTTTATTTGGAAAGAAACTGGGGAAGCCATGTTGAGAAGTGGTCTAGAAAAAGAGTGATAGGGCAATAAATGACTGAATTTTGACATGAAGTGGAGATCATAGGCGGCCACAGTGAGCAGCTCTCAGAGAGTAGGACTGGTCCACTGGGTCTGGGGGTGTGGTTGAATTTCAAACCCCCATATAAAAGGGCATCAGGTAGAACAATTTAGCCTATGTTGGTTGCCAGGGTTGGGTGATATGTGACCTGCAGCAAGAAGAAGCAAGGAAAGGTAGAGAAGGTGGGTGTGGGATTTAAACAGGCGGAAAATGCCCCTCAGATCTTTGGGGGCATCTCGAATTGGGATGCCCTGATCCACTCACCTCTTTCACAGGTACATACCATGACCACATCCACCAGAATACCTTGAGCTAGGTACTAGGTCTTTCTGAATGGCTGTCCGGGTACACCATAGCTAGAGGTTGGGATGAGGCCAACTTGTAAATGAAGGGCAACGTTCAATCTGATTTGTGATGCCATGTTATGTGCCTACGTGTGTCTGATGCAAACCATTGATTTTAGATATTGTTGCATATTTTTTCTAGGAAAGGTTCTACTAGGTACTTGACAATTAGAAAAAAGAACGGCGGTGAAGCCAGCAGCACACTCATGACGTGTTGCCTTACTTCCAACACAAAACACAGCATGAGGAGCCTCATCCAACGTTTTCCAATCACTAACAAGGAACGGACAGAACTGCTTCCTAAGACAGAGCGGAGCAATGTGTTTTCATTAGAAGCAGGTGGGTTAAGTACCTCGATTCGGTGTTAAGATACAGAATCTTTTTTTATGTAACTTTTTTTATCTTAAAGATATCATATTTAATGTGGAAATACACCTTTGAGTAAACAGTGGAACAGAATACCCCTTGACCAACTAAGCATTCCCCTTCTGCCGTGCTCCAGCCCCCACTGTTAGGGGTAATCACCTATTTCCTGCTGCGCCTGTCTGTGATAAATAACTATATTCCTATACTGCAGCAGCTTCGGTTTGTTATAGGAGTAAGTAGGTTGGCCTGCATGCTGCGCCTTTTAGTCCCACTAGGGGTAAAAATGTACATCCTGCAATGACTATGTTTAATTGAGTCACATTCGTCTGTAGTTTTTTAAAGTGGCATTAGCATTTAACATTTTTTAATACATACAGTAGCTGCAGTTTGGTGTGACATCATTTTGGTATATTATTTTTTTTATGTTGGTACGGTATTAAATAAATGCCGAAGAACAAAACGGCCCTCTTATTTTCTTAAACGATGCATCGTGGGATACCAAATTGGACTGCCTTGCTCTGTTGCTATTATCTCTACTAGGACAAGAGGATATAAACGGCCAATGAGCATGTGAAATCTTTAAGCAGTGGAGAGGTTTTAATGTGGCTATAAAGATAGGAAACATTTCATTCTAGACCCTTTTTACATACACATTGCAGTCTGTTTTTTTCCTTTAGTTTATTTTCTAAATGTGAAAAATGTCTAATAGATGGCTCATGTATTGTCCATGACTGGAGAAATAATCAAAACAAAGCAGAACTTTGACCTATTTACACCGTTCCGGTACCGCATGCAATCTTGTGGTTCGGCAAGTGCAGCGGTAGTGGAAACAAAATTCTACAAAAGCCCCTTTATGGCGCCTTTCACACCTCTCTGGTGTGGCGGGGAAGGAAAGTGCAACCGCAAACAGTGTTCCACACAGCACAATCGAAGTCTATGGTCTGCAACGAAAACGCATATAAAAATGCAGATTTTACATTTACTTGAGTCTACATTTTTCATTTAAAAAAAATGATGCACGCCCCCCCTCCCTCTCCAAGCCTACCAGCTGGGACCCCCATGGATTGGAGGCTGCAATGGTGGCCCTCTGACCATACCAGGATACCAGCCCCTTCCTTCCAGGCTGGCACTCTGCCAGACACTATTCGCTCCACGCCACTGGGAGGAGTATTTATACTCCCGGGAGTGACTTGCATGGGAATCCCCTTTGCAGAGTTTGACAGCTAGGAGGTGGAAGGAGGTGCTGGCAGAAGTGGTCCAAATACCCACTCTGCCTGCATCTAAAAAGGAAGGAGGACGAAGGCCCCTCCTCCTGCCAGGCTTTTGTTGCTGCCTGCCGAAGGGAGTGGTATTTATAGTCCTCGGCATGGCTTGCCAGGAAATCCACATAGCGTCGTTTGCAAGCTAGGGTGCGGGAGGAGAAACTTGTAGGCCCCCTTGTCAGCTCGCTGGCAAAAGCAGTCAAAATTAGCACTCTATCTGTGTCTAAAAGGAAGGACGAGGGCCCCCTTCCTTCCAAGCTTGCTCTCTGCCAGGCTCTTATTGCTCCCTGCTGAATGGAGGGGTACAGGCCACAGCAAAGTGGAAGTTCTCGAGTGAATGATGTTGCGTTTACTGGTTAATCCTTTTTACTTGGCTTTACAGTGCCAGGGGAAACCATGATCGAGGTTCCCAGGAGTCTAAAAGAATGGCAGTACAGGTCCAAAGCTCTAGGTGACTGACCACCCATATGAGCCATCTAGGTGGTACATGAAGAAGTGAAACAAATAGAAACTGGTTATTGATAAAAAGTTGTGCATTCTTTAGCGTCTTGGATATAATAATTCTGCATATTTCCCTTGAGAAATGATTCTGTGGCTATCCTGGGCAACACAATTCAGCATCTGCATCTGTCTTGGGTAAAAAACATTGTGCATATCCTGGGCAAATGTATTCTGCATCTGTCCTGGGCAAAATTATTCTGTGGCTATCCTGGGAGAATATTTCAGTGCTTGTTTGTATCTGTCCTGGGTAAAATCATTCTGATGTGGCCCTCCATGACAATAAGTTTGAAACCCCTCAAGAGGTGTACAGCAAAAAAAATCATTTTCTTTCCGCTGGCATAGACACGTTTTACACTTTTTAAAATGTATTTATTTTTGTAGAAAACCGTGAAATGAGCAAAACCAGTGGACGCTTGAGCAATGGCATTCCCCAGGTCCCAGTAAAAAGGGTGGATTCCGAATATGACTCCTTTCGTCAGTCCCTACCTGTGTTTGGAAAACAGGAGGAAATTATCAAAATTATACAAGAAAATAAAGTTGTGTTAGTTGTTGGAGAAACTGGATCAGGAAAAACTACTCAGGTAAACGAATGAAACATTGTTAAAAATATTACTGTATTTTTATAGAATAGGGATTAATATTAAGCAACTGGATCACAAAAAGGAAAAAAACATACTCTTCAAACCCTTTTTGCTTTAGATCCCACAATTTATACTTGACGAGTGCTACAAAAATAGGATCCCCTGTCGGATATTCTGCACTCAGCCGAGGCGGCTGGCAGCAATTGCTGTTGCTGAAAGAGTGGCTGCTGAACGAGGCGAAAACCTTGGGCAGACTGTTGGCTTTCAGATCCGCTTGGAAAGCCGGTATGTCCCGTTTATTCTGTTTATGGCTCAATTTGTAGTTTATTTGGCTTTATTTAATCACTGCACAGCACGTGTATGAAAGCAGATACTGAAGGATAGTCTTGACATTGTATGATGCTTATTACATCTATTACTCTCCCTCAACTGAGCTCACAAACTATTGTTTCTAGCCCACGCATTATTTAGATGGGACCCTGGAAACCACCCTGTATGTCTGAATTGTGGGAAAAGACTGGGCTGCCTTTACTACATCCACACAAACAGGGGAGAGCATACATACTCGATTTCCATAACGGGATTCAAATTCAGGAGCACTTGAAGTGTTGCCACATCTTTTTTTTTTTTTTTTTTTTTACCATATTTTTCGCCCATAAGACGCAATTCCCCCCCCCCCATCCCCACGGGCAGTGTGGCATTCCCCCCCCCCATCCCCACGGGCAGTGTGGCATTCCCCCATCCCCACGGGCAGTGTGGCATTCCCCCCCCCCCATCCCCACGGGCAGTGTGGCATTCCCCTCCCCCCATCCCCACGGGCAGTGTGGCATTCCCCTCCCCCCATCCCCACGGGCAGTGTGGCATTCCCCCCCCCCATCCCCACGGGCAGTGTGGCATTCCCCCCCCCCATCCCCACGGGCAGTGTGGCATTCCCCCCCCCCATCCCCACGGGCAGTGTGGCATTCCCCCCCCCCCCATCCCCACGGGCAGTGTGGCATTCCCCCCCCCCCCATCCCCACGGGCAGTGTGGCATTCCCCCCCCCCCCATCCCCACGGGCAGTGTGGCATTCCCCCCCCCCATCCCCACGGGCAGTGTGGCATTCCCTCCCCCCATCCCCACGGGCAGTGTGGCATTCCCTCCCCCCATCCCCACGGGCAGTGTGGCATTCCCCCCCCCCATCCCCACGGGCAGTGTGGCATTCTCCCCCCCCCCCCATCCCCACGGGCAGTGTGGCATTCTCCCCCCCCCCCCATCCCCACGGGCAGTGTGGCATTCCCCCCCCCATCCCCACGGGCAGTGTGGCATTCCCCCCCCCATCCCCACGGGCAGTGTGGCATTCCCCCCCCCCCATCCCCACGGGCAGTGTGGCATTCCCCCCCCCATCCCCACGGGCAGTGTGGCATTCCCCCCCCCATCCCCACGGGCAGTGTGGCATTCCCCCCCCATCCCCACGGGCAGTGTGGCATTCCCCCCCCCCATCCCCACGGGCAGTGTGGCATTCCCCCCCCCCATCCCCACGGGCAGTGTGGCATTCCCTCCCCCCATCCCCACGGGCAGTGTGGCATTCCCTCCCCCCATCCCCACGGGCAGTGTGGCATTCCCTCCCCCCATCCCCACGGGCAGTGTGGCATTCCCTCCCCCCATCCCCACGGGCAGTGTGGCATTCCCTCCCCCCATCCCCACGGGCAGTGTGGCATTCCCCCCCCCCCCATCCCCACGGGCAGTGTGGCATTCCCCCCCCCCCATCCCCACGGGCAGTGTGGCATTCCCCCCCCCCCCATCCCCACGGGCAGTGTGGCATTCCCCCCCCCCCCATCCCCACGGGCAGTGTGGCATTCCCCCCCCCCCATCCCCACGGGCAGTGTGGCATTCCCCCCCCCCCATCCCCACGGGCAGTGTGGCATTCCCCCCCCCATCCCCACGGGCAGTGTGGCATCCCCCCCCACATCCCCACGGGCAGTGTGGCATTATCCCCATTCCATAGGTAGTGAATAAACTTACAGGCTCTCCCGCAGCCAGACTGTAGAGGACAGGCCACTGCTCAGGCATGCTCGCGCACACACACACTCTGGTTCGGGCAGTAGATGGTTCACTGCGCAGACCAGAGAGTTTGTGCCGAGGCCAAGAAGCGGCAGCGCCCAGAGCGGGGACTTGTCCATCCCCTCGTCCGTCCTCACTCACTGCTCGGACCCTAGTGTTTGTGTGGGGGAGCGCGCCCGTCATTTGGCCATGGCGCGCAAGCGACTGTTAATGTAAGTTTATTTATTTTTCTTAATATTCTCCCAATAAGACGCGCCAACATTTCCCCAACTGACATTGTGGGCGAAAGTGCGTCTTATAGGGCGAAGAATACAGTATATATTTGCACCTGGACTGGAGTACAGTTATTTTAAGGAAGTAGGCTTTGTGACTTTTGTGCTTTACTACCTATTTTTTTGTATTGAATAGTGTTTCACCCAAGACTCTTCTCACTTTCTGCACTAATGGAGTCCTTCTGCGCACTCTAATGGGCGGAGACAGCACGTTAACTACTGTCACACATGTTATTGTGGTAAGTTGTACATGCGCTGGTCTTTTTCAAGAAATTTTGGCGTGTTGTACATGTTACCAGTTCAAGAGTAAATATGCGTATATTTTATTACTTGGTCCATCCTTTTCCAAATTAAACAATTATAGGAAACTGAAACGTGTGGCGTGCAAATGTATTCAACCCAACCTCCCCCCCCCCAAGGCAATATTTTGTGGGATCATCTTTACATGCAATTAGAGCTGCAAGTCTGTTGGGGTATGTCTATGCCAGCTTTGCACATCTAGAGGGTGAATATTTGTCCATAATTCTCTATAAAAGATTGGGTGGAGGGCATTTCTAAACAGCAATTTTCAAGTCATGCCTCAGATTCTCAATGGAATTCCCACCTGTACAGATGCATTTGCATCAAGTGTTTAAAATGTTTTGACTCGCCAGCCTACCTAGAGATTGTCACCCTCTGTTGCCAGACCATTTTTCACTATACGTGTTTAACTGTGATTTTTGAAGGGATTTCCCAGGAAAATTATAATTGTCTTGACTTTAACATGAAATGTCTTTTTTTTAGGGTATTCTCAATATTTTTAGGTAAAATATGTGCAAAAAAAAAAATTATTTTTTACAATTTGTAGTGTTTAAAAAAAAAAAAAAAAAGTATGTGTGTTAAAGCCCCAGCTCTCCTGGTTAAAACGTTACCACACATGTATTGGTCGACACCCTTTCCTGCCAAAAGACTCCTCCAAACTAAAGTAGTGCTTTAGAAGATTTTAAGATCAAATACAACCGCTATGCATACCTTGCAGTTTTTCTTGAAAAACAACCCTTTACATTTAAAATCCCCCCACAAACTATATACACTGGAGGAGGTACACACCTCAAGGTGTACCAGGCTTGTTGATGTGGGCACAGTTTTCTGGAATTAATACCTCGATTAATTCTTTTGGTTGCACAGGTATCCCTTAAAAAGGAATAAAAAAGTAGAATCGGTGCCACATTTTCCTAAAAAAAAAACAATATGTAAACAAGAAAATACACAGTAAATCTGAAAAAGCAAGGTTCCTCAAACAGAAAATACCTAACATTCATGGGTGCTTTTAAGGGAAAAGAGGCCAAACACTCCAAAGTAAAGTATGCGCGCAAGGGTAATTTTACCCTTTATTTGGAATACCCCCCCCACAAACCATATATTCTGTGAAAGTACATGTTAAGCCTTCTAGGTATACCCAGCTTGTTGTAGTGGGCTCATCTTTTTGGAAGTAATCCCTCACAGAATTCTGGTTGCACAGGGTTTCCCTTATAACAAAGCAGAATTAAAAAAAAAAATTTTCACCATTTGCGCTATGTTTAACTGTGATGTTTGGGCTTTACCTCGTTTGTCATGTTAAGGTTTTTTAGCTTTTTAAGCCGTTTTTAAAATTAGTCTCATTTTAAATATTTTTTTTTTTTTCAATCGAAATCAATTGCATGTGGAAGCCCCATTTCTCCCTTTTACAACGATACTACATATGTATTGGTGGCCCCCCCTGTTCCTGCCCAGGAGACCCTCCAAATTAAAAAGGACACTTTATAACTTTTACAAATAAACAATATACAAGTACTATTCACACTATAAAGGGTTAAATAAAAAAAATTATGTGGGCCCCTTCTTCCCAGGGGGGTTTCTTACCAGTTCACAATGGGTTAAATGTAAAAGAAAAACACACTGACACAGCCAGAATAAAATGTTTTATTTATTTTTTTAAATATGTCACGTAACCAACTCACTGAGTCTAGAAATGGGGCACAACTCACCCAAATTTATATAAATTAAGTCAATTTATTGATCAACCATACATGTGAAAGACAAAATCCAAGACAACACCATTTCTAGTCTCAGTGAGTTGGTTTGGTGACATATCATTGAGTCTAGGGAAGCACCCCCTTTTCTCTATTTATTGGTAGCAGTGCCCAACTTTTGAGTATTTTTTCGATACTTTCCTCTGAACCACCCCACAGCGATCACTTTGGCTTCTTCTCTTCTGCTGGGAGCCTTTTATACCTGCTGGATGACAGCACATAAAGGGTTAATTTAAAAAAAAATAGCATGCCCCCCCCCTTTCCAGCATAACCAGCCCTTGCACCAGCTATGCATGGCTTGTAGACCACAAGCCCACACAGCCCGCGTGGGCTCTTCTGCCCCCTTTGGGAGCCAGGTAATGGGGGCAAGGGGTTAATGGCAAGTTACCCGCTTGCCGCAGCTTACTTTCCCAACTCCCTAAGCCTTGTGTGCTGGTATAGGGGTCTCATGGATCCCCTACAAGTTCACAAAGGGTGAATTGTAAAAAAAAAGTGAGGGTGAAGAGGGGACCCGGCTGGCACTAAAAGAGCTAAAGATGTGTTGCATATGCATTCCTGTTTGCGCCTGTGTAAATAAAAAAAATCTTCTTTCTGCTTCCTATGCCCTGCCCTATTAATTGAATCCCATCAAAATCTCTGGTGCCACAAATGCAAAACTCATGCGGTACCACATGAAATATGAACGTGTGTTTGCAGCATCATAGACTTTAATGGGGTGCGGTTGCATCCCAGACTCAGCAGGCAGGTCTCTTAATGGCCACGTTTTTGTTCGTCTCATCTGACCAGAGCACCATAGCTTGAAGAAAACTGGACTTCTTAAAGTGGCTCAAACCCCTTGCCAATGTGGTCCTGGAGTCTTATGACTGCTGCCTGCCCCCTGGGAATCCAAAAATGAGGGATGCCCTGCTGTGCAAAACCTCTGGGGTTGCCAGTAAACTCACCTTTCTCGGCAATATCCCCGCCACTTTCTTTGCTGCCGGCCGTATCTCCTACTTTCTGAGGCGCACTCCTGTGGCCAGTCATTCAGGTAGTCTGGGAACAGAAGTGCTTAGTAGGTTACAGGGAACCTGGGATGGCTTCCAGTGGGCTGGCCACATCTCCCAGCATTCTTGAGATTGGCCAATTGGCAATCTCAAAAATACCAATGCCATGCCTGATGCAAACCCCAAAATAGTCAAGTGGACAGGAGGGTAGTGGGGCGTCTGCCACAGGATTTTGTACCTGCTTTTAAAAGTTGGTTTCTTCCTGCTACTTTTCCATAAAAGACAGATTTAATGGGGGCATGACTAATTTTTTCTAATCATCCTTTGCATGACCCACGGAGAGAGAGGCTCCACCCCCTGGAGGAAACAGAGTTTAAATGCCCCACCCCTTCCTCCCCACCTCAGATCTTCCCTAAGGAATCACTGGACAAAGCATTGCTAGACTTCCGCCTATTTGTTATTTTAGTTTATTATTTTCAGACTCCAGAGTTCTGGAGGAACCTGTTGAGCCCTTGGATATAATCCGGGTGGAGTTCACCTGAGGTCTTTGGGCGACCAGTGTAATCCCACATAGCCGAGATAACGCACTAGTTGTGCGATGCCTCTTTAAATCCCAGCAGATGAACAAGCTTCGGGTGTGCCCGACCAGTGGCACCCCTGGGGTACTCACCAGAGCGATGGGTTAGCGATTTCCGGATCTTCAATCGATTTTTCAAAAGAATGATTTTCCCCTCCATTTTTTTGAATTTTGGGGCTGAGCTTCAGATCGTCCTGTTCTGTGGACAGATTCTCCCACCTGAGCTGTGGATCTCTGAAGATCCCCCAGGGGGACCCTGGGCCTCTTTGCTGTCTTTGCCTGAATGGTCAGTTTAGGTGGGCGCCATATTTTGGTATGGGTGCAGTTGTGCCATACTCCTCTTGTTTGTGGATTGGGTTTACAGGTTGGATTGAAAAGTGCTCTGTGAGATGTTCAGAGCTTGGGTTTTCATTTTGAGTTTCTCTCTGCTGGTCTGGTGCCCCACATAACCAATGCCCCTAGAGTCTCCAGTGCAATCCCACGCTTTCATCTCGATTGATTGCTTGTGGTCAAACTGACTGCAGTGAGGGAACATGGAAAAGTGTTGCTTTTCCCAGTATTGGGCTTATTGTTACTTGTGTAGCTTCTCAATTTGGAATGCTGCCAAGCTGTGCAGATGAGTTGACCTTGAGTTATTATGACTGGGTTACATTTAAGGAAGTGACCCAAAGCAATCAATATAGGTGGACCTAAGGTCAGTAAGTCCCTTATCTTCTTTTTACATTTGCCTGCAGATGGATAGGCTTATCTCCCGTGAGAGAGGGTTTGGTATTCTGAATTGTTGGCATTAGAAGCTTGCCTTACCTTGTGCCTTTGTCACTTTCTCTATTATCTTTTGTTTCAGAAAGATTATCAGACGGCCCTCTCATTCCGGTTTACTACACACAGTATATGTGCCTGGCCTAGCTGCAATAGAGAAACATTGATTTAGTTGGGATGTAATGTATTGTAAATAAGAGCTAAGGGCACCTTCTACTTTATATGCGCTTGCTTCATAAAGCGGTGACTGATGTCCCTGCCACAGTCACATCAATTGTCATTGATCTCATAATTAAAATGTCACTTTTCCGAGCCACGCTGCTCCATTTTATCAGCATTGTTTATTGCTCCTATTTCGGCTTGTATAAGCAAGATCAGACACAACACAAAAAATCTCATATGCAAGGCACCAATTTACTTTGCCTTTGTTATTAAACCTGAAGCTGTTTTTTGTTTTGCTGTCATTTTAGATGTAAACAAACGATTGCTACTTCTCATTTGTTTTACACAATGTTATTATGCACGCCATCCGCCATCAAATCTGATTCATAGGCACAGGGAAAGAGCGACTGATTGTAAAGCAGCTTTGCATACATATATATATTCCATCCTGGGTTTTGTTCTGTGCCCTCGGGATGCCCCGCTGTGTGAAATCCCCCAAATCGCCCTTCCAAACTCACCTGTTCTCACTCCAATGGTACATGTGTGGGCCCTCGTCCAATCAGAGCCAGTCACTGTGCATATTAACGTCTCAGCAAACGCACTCTGTTTATACGCAGAGGGAGAGCCGTCTCCCCTGCAACGCAAGTGCCTCCGTCTCCAGTCTATCTGTATGGCTCAGCGCGGGAGCGCGCGCACATCCTAAAGGAGTGGGCATGCAGCCATCCTTGTTTACATCGGGGCATCCCTGGAGGGAGGCCAGTGGCAGGTGCTGGAATCTTTTAGATTCCAGGGCCGTCCCAGTTGGGTTTTGTTCCTCTTTAAAGATTTTTGTTCCTTTAAAACTATGCTGTTTCCCTGAAAAAAGAACCTCCCCCCAAAATAAGCCCTAGCATGTTTCATTCATCTGTTTCATTCATCCATTCACCAAGAAAAGCAGACCCACCCTCAAACTACCACCTATCTCTATAGTTTTACCAAGCTCGCCACTGTCCTGTGGCACTGCAGCAGTCACCCCTCCTAATGCAGGGGTCTCAAAGTGGAACAAAACCCCTGAGATTTGTCTCCCCCCCCCCCCCCCCCCAAGTAAGCCCAGTAAAACTCACCTCTCTCGTCCAATCAGAGCCTTTTGCTGTGTTTACTTCCTTTCAGCAAAGAACTCTAATAGAAATGAGTGGGGAGCGTGTTACTGTATCCCCGACCTAATGCGTGCCCCTGCCCCAGCCTATCCGAATGGCTGGGGTGGGAGAGCACGCATGTAGCCATTGTAAACAATCAGAGTTGTGTGTTCGGCAAACGACTGATTGGACGACAATCCGCAAATGCGTCGTCGGAGCAGGGAAAGATGAGTTTTTATGGGTGCCTTGGGGAGTTTTGCACAGTGGGGCATCTCAAATTGGGATTCTCAATTTGTGGGTGGGTTTCGTTACGATTTAAGTTATATTCCCTTTAACTAGATACTTACCCAACCGCCCACTACCGCTACTCAATGATGCCCTGTACCTGCAGCTTGCCTGTTTTGCCGCTAATTTTGTGCTGTGCCGTGGTTCGCACCCCTCTGCATCCAAACAGCAAGAGAGCCTTCTCCTTCCCGGCAGCTCTGGGATTTTATTGGATCTAGGTAGCAGGAAGTCCGGTATCTAGATAATACAAATGTAGCCTACACCGTCTCTTTAAATGTTCGGAAAAAAAGTATTGTAGTTCCCAACCACCTCCTCTTCCCCTTTTGCCTAGCACTGCCCCATGACAGCAGATGCACCTCCTAATGCAGGGGGGTGACTACTATTGTGTGTGTGCAGCTGTTTTTATTCCCCTTCATGATGAAACAGTACATGCGAAAGGAGAGTATCCCAACCATGTGAGGCTGGAGTATAGGTGGGACGAGATGGGTCAGGGTGCCTGCAGACCCACACTCCATCTGTGGCAAAGGTGAGAGGAAGGTGTAGGTCCCACTTTATAGCCTAGCTGTCAAAAATGACTTAAACTGTACCAGCACAACAAACGGTGCTCATATGCATCGGTGCTCATAAGGGCAATTCAGATTGCTGCACATAAAAAAACTAATTTACCTTTTTCTAACTCCTGCTGTAGTAAATTTTAGAAACAAAATGGCGGCTCATGCATTTGCATGCCACCCGCAAACAGGAAGTGCTTCTCTCAGTTATGTCAGTTGAATCCAGGCAACAGCATGGCTGGAGAGGGAGCTCCAAAATGGCTGCTACCTTTCTTTTCCAACTGTGCCAGACTGGTAGTCCGGTTTAAGACGAGGAACTCTTTCAGGAGGTGTCTTTATCAGTAATCACTATTCTGGGCCACCAAACAAAAAAAGGTACAGTCCAGGCAACGGCAATAATGAAGCAGCAAGAAGCTCACCTGAAGCATCACGTGTGTCTTCTGTATATCTGGCAGAATGCTCTAGATGCTGTAGCACCCTTCATTCCTCCACGATCACCTCCAAATGTAGTCTCCTGGCTGGCCCTGGCCCTCTGTGCTCTCGGTGTGAGAGAGCCCAGCAAGGCACAGTGGGGGCATAACTATAAGGGGTACAACCGCACCAGGGCCCAGAAGGTTGGGGGCCCCATCATTGTTGCTCCTCCACTTTATTTAGCACTTGCCATCATTTAGAGAAAAGAAGCACCATTCTTTTTATGCCGTTTCAGTCTTTAGTTATCTAGTTGCATCCAATTGAATTAAAAGACCAAAAAAAAAAAGTATATGAGCCTTGACCAGGACCCATTTATAGCAGATCAAACCCCGCTAACCTGTCATAGCAGCATGCCCAGGGTGAAAGCCCCAGGGTTGCTGGTAAACTCACCTTTCCCAGCAGCGTAAAAGCCTGGGATGCGGCCACAGGTCCACTGTTCAGGACTCTAGGATATGGGCGCTGCCATCTTGCCTCGGATGCATCACACACTGAGGGGTGGGGAGTGCAGGGGGTGGGGTTATAGCTGTGCTTTGCACAGACAGAGCAGAGCTGGGGGTCAGGAAAAGGACAGCATTCCCAAAATACAAAATGCAGAGTGACAGAGTCACAAGACACTTCCTGTTTGTAGGCAGCCTGAGACTCCATGTGACGCCATCTTGGATGCTTAAAGGCTCAGAAAAGGCAGTAGGTGCGGGTAGGATGGTTTTGAATGTGGGCATGTACAGTATGTATCTATACAAGGTGACGGTCCGGTTTCAGGTGAGCTTCTTTCAGCCTAATTATTGCCATTGCCTTGACTGGCCATTTTAGCATATCCAGTCCTTGACCTGTAATAAGAGAGATGCCACGGCAGAGCTATTGGCAGATTGGGTACACTAAGGATTTCATAGTCTAAGCCCTGTGCAGGAAATCCCACGTATAAGCTTTGGCTGTTTATTGAAAATGCCTACAAATGAAAATCCAAGGCATCTAAGGAAATGTCTTTCTACATTTGCTTGTGTGTGCTTACGTTGGCTTTGGAACAGGATGTAACACAATCACAAGTAAAGGCCTTTATTGCTGGCCTTACAGAAGTCAATAACGTAGTATCTAAAGAATGGTCAGCAGGTGGCAGTATAACACATTAGAACTTAGTCGTAATGCAGTACAAAGCGGAATATAACGGTGTCCCCCGTTTATCCATTCCAGATCATGGCCAGTCTTGCCCTAGCTGCCATTGCCCAGAGGTTGCAAACAGATCAGTGTTCTGCTCATGCAGACTTGGTACACAATGGGGTGCTGTGCTCACCAGTTGTTCTTGTTTTTATATAAATAACAGGATAGTTGTAGACATGTATTTCATTGTAGTATAATGTTGTGTCTTTTTTATTGTGTCACAGGATGAAGTTCATGAGCGAGATCGCTTCAGTGACTTTCTGTTAACCAAACTAAGAGATGTGATCAAGAAGCACCCAGCACTCAAGCTGATCCTCTCCAGTGCTGCCTTAGATGTGAACCTGTTCCTCAGATATTTTGGAGGGTGCCCTGTTATTTATAGTATGTTAACCACAAATACACGTGTGATACGCTAACCACAAGTGCAATTTCTTAAAGGGAAAGTCTACTTTTGATTTTTAAAAGTGTATATTTTTTGTGTCAAAAGGATGTTCTCTAGGTGCCTAGCCTATGTAGTATTTAGTTTTTTTTTTTATGTTAACAAATGTGTGTTTTTATGAAAGCAGTTTTCACTACCTGCAATGAGAGAAGTAAGTCCTGTACACACAGAACACTGCTGCTATGGCCGCTGCTGATGTGAGAGAGCTCACTCAATCTTATACAGTACATGCCTGGAAGCAGAGTTTTGTTTGTTGTACGGTTGCTATTAGCAACAGACTGTAGGTAGTGAAAACTGCTTCCATAAAATAGACTTTTGCTAACATGAGAAAAAATGCTCATTACCTTGAGGACATCATTAAGGCTCAAAACAATATACACAAAATGCTGTCAAAAGTGTACTTTCATTTTGCATGTGCTGTTTATTAAAGAGGATTTTCACTTTTAACAATATTAAGGCTTTCAGTTCGACTTTATTTAAAGCAGGACAAAACCCAACAGTAACCAGCCTGGAACCAAAGGGGCGGCCACTGACTGTTCCCCATCTCCAATGGCACAAGTGCAGGCTCCTGCCCAATCAGAGCTATTTGCCTTGACTACGTCATTTAGGGCTGTTTTCAATGGGAAGCGCACACTGTCGCATCCCTGGCAGCGTGCGGGCGGGAGTGCACAGGCCGCCCGGCAATACGGGGGATGTGGCAGGGCACACTCCCCATTGAATTCAATCCTGTCCTATGCCAAAGGATGTAAACACAGCAAAGGGCTCTGATTGGATGACAGCCCACACTTGGTGAAAGAGTTTTGGTGGGTGAACTGGAACGTTTCACACAGTGGGGCATCCCAAATCGGGAGGGCACAGAACAAAACCCTGCTTTAAATAGAGAAAACACCCATGTACTCCTTTACCATAATCTTTCTTCCATAGATCTTAATATCTGGGTTATTATGGGATGATAAAAACTATTGATGGTAATCACTGATGGTAAAGCAATACAAAAACTGGTCAAACCTGCAAAATGCTTTAATGTTGCTGATGCTGTATGATTATGAAAATCAAACTGCAAATAAGGTTAACCTGCTTACCTAGTATAATTCCCATTTATGGTCACCGTCCTGCTTCCTTCTCTTGGCTCTTAGACAGGCTTGGGGGGGGGGGGGGGTTGTTGACAAGGTAAAAAAGAACCCTGGGATACGGCAACGGCGATATATATATATATAATATCCATGAGGCAGTATATACCAGATATATCATAAGAGAAGGCTGTGGTGGCATCTGATGTGTGCAATAGTTTTTGTTTTTTTTTTACTTTTCAGTACCAGGCCGTCCGTTTGAAGTAAAGGAAATGTTTCTAGAAGATATACTGAGGACTACTGGCTACACAAATAAGGACATGCTTAAATACAAGAGCGAAAAACAATGTGGTGAGCAAAAACAAAACTACCTGGGCACCTGATAGCGAACTAGCTGTCCTATTTGTATAGAGTTTATTCTCCTGACAGTCCTTGAACTGGTGCCTTCTATACACACCTATACTATGACCTCGATTCAGAGTTAAAAAAGTCTCATGGTATTAAGTAATTCACTTTAAAAAAAAAAAAAATAAAAAATCATGAGAATTTCACTGTTGCTGAATCACCAGCTAGGAAGTCAATGAAAGTCAATGGCACTTTTTGCTACAGTTTAAAAACTACTTTTCTTAGGAGTAAAAAAGTACCATTGGCTTTCATTGTTTTGGCTTACGTGAAGTACTCAATGTGAACACTCACCGGGCATCCCAACAAAAGGGGCAATTGCACACGTAGTATGGATGTGCAGTAGTGGTGCATGAACCTGAACCTACCTGACATTGGCTCAGTTTCGCCTTTCCTTATTGAAAGTAGACCTCCAGCCTATTTGTTTTGTGGAATTGATGTTGGTTGCCAGCATAATGGGAATATTCTTTGTTTAGTCCAGAAATATTCAAAGGACATTTAGAGGTAGTAAGTACTCACTCAGAGTCCAGCCATGTGTTGGAGTCAGAAGAAAAGAGGGCACCAGTCACTTTCTTTAGGGGTTTCCAAGCTTTATTGTAGAAAGTATTAGCAGGATTAGTCAGCAGGAGGAGAATTGATAGCAGTACAGTCCCACACAGTTCAAATAGACACATCCTATGGAAAAAGTTTCACCTTCCTCAGACTAGGCTAGGCTTGTTCCACACGATTTCTCTGTTACTGCACTTGCTGAGTTTAAGCCTTTCCGTCTGTCTTGTTATCTCTTTACTCCTGATGACGCAACTTGGAACGATGTTCTCAAAGGCCCTGTTTCCAATCCCCTTTTCCGGTGGAGTGGACTCTTTCAACTGAGAACAGATAAAAGGTCCAGATCCAGTTCAACAAAAGCCCCTCACAAAGGGCACTTTGGTCAAACCATTCAATAGAATCTTCTAGAAAGGAGTACCCCTTGCAGCTTCCCATTATATAACATAATGTTCACAATGAGAGGCTTTCTTGGCCTTGAGTAAAAACTACTGACTACATGTCCCAGAATGCTTCCACTGTAACAGGTGAGCTCATCAGCAGCTTTAGCTAAGACAAGCAGTTGTAATTACCTCTTTTTGGTGATAATAATGCCAGTAACCCTTTAGCTACTGGATACTGGGCCCCCTCCCCTATGAGAATAAGTTGAATTTCAGCAGAGGGGTTACCTCAGGGAGAACCTGTCCTCTCTGCCCCAGCCAATCACATGATTAGCAAGCTAGAGCAAAGAAGTCTCTGGTCTGTACATCAAATGCACCAGTTGATGTACATTGTGACGGTAAACATATTGTTGCTAGGTGAAACTGTTTTCTTTTTTAAGTCGCTCCAGCACAAGCCGTTATGAATGTTACAGACTAGAGCGACCACTCATTAAAGACAGCCAGCATATGCCAGTTGCATGAAAAGTACATTTTCAATGTTTTTGAATTGTGACTATTTATATCTATGTCATACCTGTGTATCAGAGGAGAAGCAGAAGTCAACCCTGTCTAAGTGGCACTCTGTGACTGAGAAGGGCACGCAGTATGAATCCAGCACCCAGAGGCACAAAAGTGCTGCTAACGTCACTGATGATATTGACTTGCTGGATGAAGGAGACTCGCTATTTAATCAGCTGGTGAGCAGTTGTATTTAGAGTCCAATGTAGTAAAGTTAAGATGATGTGTCATAGCATTGGAGTAGGGCAGAGATACACACTCTTGTCTGCTTACTGTCAACATTGTGGCCTTGGTGACAGTATGGGAAGGGGACCCCCACCTACGTCTATCAAATTAAACTTGCCAGCACCCTCATTTTTTGAATCCTGCCACTGCTTCAGTGTAGTTTCATGGAGCCCAAATGCATGGTGTTGCAGTTTCAATTTATAGAGTGGTATCTATCGAAATAAAGCAAAACTTTTTATTTTCATTCTTTTGCCCTCCTTGTCCTTCTGGGAGGCAGGTAATTGGGCCAGGGGTAAATGGCAAGTCACTTGCCAGGCCCCAAGCCTTGTAAACTGGTATAGGGGTCTTATGGACCCCTTAGCAGTTCACAAGCCATTAAATTAATGTCCTCAAGGTGCTGAGTTGATTTTGTATTTTTTTAATTTTTTTATTTTGTTCACCAAGTCAGAACACCAAAAAGAGAGTGGTGAGTGCACACGGAACACTGCTGCTATGGCCACTGCTGAGGTGAGGGAGCTCAGTCACCCTTACACATGCCCAGCAGCAGTGTTCTGTGTGTACAGTACTTCTCTCTACAATCTGTTTTCTTGGTTTACAGACTTAGTGTACGTTGCAGATAGAGAAAGTGCTTCCATAAAACACACATTTTCTAACATAAGAAAAAATAAAATGTAACTGCTATGTCCCGGATTCCTTGTAGCTGTGCACGTTCCGACATCCAGCCTATCTGAGTGGCTGGGGGCGGGAGCGTGTATGCGCCCGAACAGAAAGCCGGGGATATGCGGCCTGCCGACTGCACCTTGTCATTATGACACTTTTGAGATCAGCCAAATGGCAATCTGGAAAAACATGGTTTTATTTGAAAACCCGGCCACCGCCGAGCCAGTAGCATTGTCCAAGGTACTTGGGTGGGGGGGGGGATGGGTTTTGACCCGCTTTAATATTGCATATATTATTGTCCTTGTTTAAAAGGCTGTATAGTTTTGTAATGTATTTGCCTGCACACCACAACTTTATAAGACTGACACCCAGAGGTTGTTGTAGGGATTGCGGCTATATTTTCATGCCAGAATTATTATTTTCATCTGCAGATGGTTTTCACTTTGAAAGCGGTTGAAAACCCATTTGGGCTTCCTCTGCTCATCCCCCGTTCCTGAACAGCCAGACAATGCTGTCGGCTCAGATGTGGCCCAGTTTTCAAAGAATACCAGGTTTTTCCATTGCCTATGCCACTCCCAGCAGCACTTTTGAGATCTCAAAGGTGTCGCATGCTCCTGTGCAGTGTAAGGCTGGGTGTCGTGGGACCCCCCTGAAAAGGTGAGTTTACCAGCACCCCCGGGGGGTGGCTAGCAGCTGGCCCTAAAGTCTTTTAGATTCCAGGGCCGTGCCGAGTGTGTTTTTACCCGCTTTAATGATTTGACATATCTTGTGTGGGTCCAGATTTTAGATGTCTTGAGAGGAAGTGTAAAATCTTTTTGCAAAAGAGCTCAATTCAGTGATTTTGCAACTCATGCCTTTCTTGTTCCTCCTTGGGGCATGACATGTTTGTTTTTCACTTAAAAGCCACACCTCTCCTTACTGTGACCTCTGCTGGCAGTGTAAGAGAACAGAGGGTGGGCAATGACGGCTGCAGGAAAGAAAGTCAAAGTAGTGCATGCTGCATGTTGGAGCACATCTGGGATGCACCTTTGGCACTCGCTCACACACAGCTAGTGTAACAGTGGGATGGATACGCTCCTTTTCAGTGAGACAGTAAAGAAATTGGCAAAAGCTGGGGGGACAGAAATCAGATTCTGTGGTTACCAAGGACAAGTGAGCTGGGACTTCTAGCTTGCTCAGCCAATGACGCTGGTTTCACCTTTCTAATTTTCTTTTGATGTGTTTCTTCGTGAAGGCTGAAAAGGATGTGAACAGCTTAGAGCCCTGGCTGATGATGAAAATGGATTCCTGTCTATCAGACATTTGGCTTTACAAAGATGTGGAAGCATTTGCTCAGTTGTTTCACTTGATCTTGGCTGAAAATGTCAGTGGTAAGTTGTCTTGATTCTTTATTCTACAGCACGTCCTGCTCCATCTATAATAATTACACATGGGTAATCCTCCGCCAGAGGGCGCTGTGCACTGCAGACATGCAAAAACAGGCTCCTCCCGGCCCTACATATACCGAGGGACCTCCCACAAATCCCCATATTTCTCTGCAGTGCTGACTGCGAAGACATGACGTATCACGCTCTCGCAGGCGAGCGGGGCTATTCAGCCCGTGGCCTGTCCTCTTTGTGAAGAATATGCCTCCCAGCCTGGGCTGCGTTGGTCGGGTGAAGGTAGGCAGCACCTTGTGTGCTTATGGAGCCATGCTCCACCGCAATCCCCCACCATAGGGTAGGTGTGATGCCCAGCGGGACACCAGCCTTCTGTAAGCAGGCAACCCCCAATCTCCACCGCCGCTTCTGCCTATAGTCAAGCCCCCGTTTGCCGGGACGCTAGGTACGCCTCACCGGACACGGTTGCCCCCAGGTCTTAACAGGAAAATGGATTCCTGTCTATCAGACATTTGGCTTTACAAAGATGTTGAAGCATTTGCTCAGTTGTTTCACTTGATCTTGGCTGAAAATGTCAGTGGTAAGTTGTCTTGATTCTTTATTCTAAGCATACAGCACGTCCTGCTCCATCTATAATAATTACACATGGGTAATCCTCCGCCAGAGGGCGCTGTGCACTGCAGACATGCAAAAACAGGCTCCTCCCGGCCCTTCATATACCCAGGGACCTCCCACAAATCCCCAGATTTCTCTGCAGTGTTGACTGTGAAGTATCACGCTCTCGCAGGCGAGCGGGGCTATTCAGCCCGTGGCCTGTCCTCTTTGTGAAGAATATGCCTCCCAGCCTGGGCTGCGTTGGTCAGGTGAAGGTAGGCAGCACCTTGTGTGCTTATGGAGCCATGCTCCACCGCAATCCCCCACCATAGGGTAGGTGTGATGCCCAGCGGGACACCAGCCTTCTGTAAGCAGGCAACCCCCAATCTCCACCGCCGCTTCTGCCTATAGTCAAGCCCCCGTTTGCCGGGACGCTAGGTACGCCTCACCGGACACGGTTGCCCCCAGGTCTTAATAGGCGCAAAGGATGGCTGCTTACGGTGAAGGCCGATGAACCACGAGGGTATCCCGAAACCGAGGTCGTTCACAGGTAGTCAATCCGGAGGGTGCGTACAGGGATGAGACAGGTGCGTAGTCAGGGGTAGCCAATGGGTCAAGCCAGGAGGTCAGAGATCGCGGGGTATCCAGAGGGGCAGGCAGGTTCGTAGTCAGACAAAGCAGAGGTCGGTACAGGCAGCAGACAGGGATGGTCGATCAAGCCGGGTCAGGATCAGATAACAGCTAACAGAATCACACCCTAATCACAAGAGACTATCACAGGCACTGAGTGCTGGGCTGACTCCATATTTATTTGGGAATCGACCAATGGCCACCCTGGGGGGGGGGGGGGGGGAGTATGTGCTGATTGGTGTAACTTACAACACTGTGAGTGATTGGACACACTATCCAGGGGCTGGTCAGTCCTGGCTGCAGGGCTGATCAGCCCCTGATTCCCATCAGGTGTGGAGCACTCTGCGCTGCCTGCCACTCACAGCACAGCGCCTCCTAGTGGCGAAATTTACAGACTGCGGGAAGCGCGCCTGCACAGCTAGAGAGGGGCAAGGGAGGCTGCCAGAGTGACACGCCGCGCTCCCAGGAGAAGGAGTGCTGCGTCGCCCCGTGGACGCTCGCTGCCGGCCCCCTGGCAGAGGTAAATTCCTTACAGTAGGCGGTTAGGCTGATGGTGAGCCTCTAGTGGATGCCCCTCCCGCATTATTTCCCCGTACCCCGTGTAGCGGTGGACCCTGTGTAAAGGGTCGCCATACTCCCTCATTTCCCCAGCTAGTTAGGGGGAAAAGAAAGGGGGGGGGGGGGTATGTGTGTGCCGGTCCCAGTGTACTATTATGTCACGCTTATGGCCTAATTTCTGCCCTTCATTAACATTTGGGTCTCAGAGCCGCGCTGCTTGCTCTTTATTCTGTTTTGGCTGCCACCGTATGTGTCTCTTCTACATAGTTTGCTGCGTCGTCTAGATGCTGAGGCGCCTTTTCCTTACATAATATGTTGTGATTGTATCCTTGCCTTTTTGACTAATACCTCAGAGCTTCGCGCTCTTCGGGGTGGGCAGGGACTTGACTTGGCGCGCTCCGCGTCACGGCCGAGTATCGAGCCCGCCCTTCGAGGTTCGCTGGGCGCCATTTTGTTGATCTTCGCGCGTGGTGGCGGTTCCCCTCCTCCCTTGGTCTGTAAGTGCCCTCGCGGGTGACTCCTTATTATATGTTTTTTCCGGCCGCGCATGGCTCTGACACCCATTCTTCTCCTTATGTCTTTCAGACGCCTAGATCCCGGTGGCATCTCCCGGCCTGATATATATCTTAGCGGGTTCACAATTTAAATTCTCCCACATTCCTAGCGGTTCTTGGGGCATCCAGGGTTGCTTATAGCATAAATCCCTGCTGGCATATTGCTTAGATTAATCACCATATGGAGGCATCTCAGAATTATGTGTCCGGGGTCCTGCGGGGACAAGACCGGCTGTGTACAGCGTGTGGACAGCCCCATGCTGATGCTGACAGAGCACGGGTCTGCGGACCGTGTGCTGAACAAGTACTGGCCCTGCAATCAGGTTTACCAGTGGCTGCACCTCGCTTCAATACTCCTGTCTTCCCGTGCTTAAATCTCACTCCTGATGATTCGCACTCGAGTGGGGATGACCAGCAGGTGGTGCCGCACGGGCTACCTACGGCTGAGCAGGTGATGTCTGGTTTGGCCCCTGAACTGTTCTCAGGTTCCAGTTCCTCAGACGAGATACTCTGGAGCTGTGACAATTCCGGCCCTGGTTCCTGGGGCCTGTGTGACACTGATGAATTACTTATAAAGATCTTTGAAGCACTGTCCATCTCTCCTCCGGGAGAATCTCCCAAGCCCAAGAGGGAGAGTTTCCACACAGCGACGCCGCGCTTGGAATTTCTGGAGCAGGATCATTTCCAGGCTCTTATATCCAAAGAATGGGAATCACCTTGTAAACTTACAGGGGTTCCAGGGGTCTGGGATTGCAAATATCCCCCTGAGGTGGTTGACTGCTGGTCAGCCCCTCCCGAGGTGGAAGCACCGATTATAGGGGTTGCTAACCCCCCCTTCATGACAGCTCCTACTTATCGTACCCTTCGGGATGCTGAGGACACCGGCGCATTGACAGACTGGCTTCCCACGCCTTTTCGTGTGCAGGGACGGCGCTGCGCCCGGTCTGTGCCCGCTCTGTGCCGCGGCCATCACTGCGGAGGTCCGCCAGGACCCTTCTTAGGAAGATACTTGATCACCAGCCGGAGGATCTCCCTTGGGAGGTCTTTAATGCACTTTCCAATTGTGATGTTTTTGTGAGGTTTATCCTCTCAGTGATGGATGACACTATTATGACGTGTGCTAGAACCTCTGTCCTTGTGGTAGCTATTCGCCGCCTGCCTTGGCTGCGACAGTGGGGAGCTGACAATGATACTAAAAAGGCTCTCACTGGCCTACCTTTCAGAGGATGACGCTTATTTGGGGCCTGTTTGGACCTTTTTGGAAAAAAGAGTAAGGCACCCTCGCGCAGCAGGCCGTCTAGGCCTCCTAGGGGCAGGGACACCCCTCCTCCTCCCTACGTTAATGTCAAGCGCGAACCAGAGGTGTGCTTCCAACTTTTCGGAGTAGATGCCCGCCCCAGGGGGGGCAGGCAACGTCCTGGGCCCTCCGGCAGGGCTAAGTGCAAATCTGCCAAAACCACCCAAGTATGAAGGGACGCCCTCGCCCTTGTGAGCGAGGGGGCTGCCGCAGCACTTGGCCCCTATCGCAGGGCGCCATGCTTCCTTCTGGAAGTCCCCCTGGATGCAGGATAGAGTTTGCTGGGTGGTCCGTTTCGGAGGTTGTCAGGGTTCTTCTAGTCCCTGTTTCTCTTTGGGAGTTGATGCAGGCCGAGTTCGGCATGCAGGGTCTGGGCTCTCTTGCAGGTTGGCCCTTAACGGGTGATTGCATCTACATTACCCTTTCCCTCTGGGATGAGGCGGTCTGACCCAGGCTGGCATTTTGGGCCTGGCATTTATACTTTCACAGGCAGTTCCTACATGGTATCTATGTGTTGGGCCGCAGACGCTCTTTGTCCAGTAGGCCTCTTGACGCCTGTGAGGATCTAAGATCCCTTTTTAGTATCCCTGTGCCTTCCGGACACCTAGGTCATTACTAGCCAGTGTTAGAAGGACCAACTCTACGGATTGGGGGCTTGTTTTTGGTCCTTCTTCTGCTCCCAGACGGCTCGCCAAGGCGAGTACGGGAGTGATATCTTGGACGTGTCCGTGTGGCGTCCGCACTAGGATCTTCTTGATTGTCTTTCTTTACTTCCAATTTCTGCGTCAGGCCGAGTTGGCTATTTGATTGGTGGTTTCTTTGGGAGTCTTTTGGATAGGTGCTCAGGCACCTCTCTTACTTAGTGTCCCCTGGTTCGGTATCTCGTTCCTGGTTGGCATTTGGATTTGGCTCAGTCTAGAGCCTTCTTCCTTGGTAATAAGTGGACGTCTGCTTACGGGGGCTCCGCCCTCCTTGATGTCACCTTGCCTTCACCATTGCAGCTGGTGGGCCCGTTGGTGGCGGCCCAGTTGCTGTCCCTTATACTCGGAGGCCCTTGGGCTATGTGGCACCTTATGTTACTTATCCTGAACAGGGTTCCAGCACCCCTGGAACTAGGTCTGTGCGCTTCCCCCTTGTTACAGGGGTTCCTCTTGAGATTGTACATTCAAGGAATATGTCAGGGGGCATCCCCTCCCTTCTTGCTTCTTCCTGTCGATGGTCACCATGGGTACCAAGTCCTGCAGGTTGACAGGGGGGCTTGTTTCTTCTGAAATCCCCCGTGGTTCCTAGGTGGGGCCCTTAAGGGGTCTGTTTACCTACTGTTTTTGTTGATACAGTGAGCCTTCGGTGGGCTCTATCTTGCTGGACTACTCCTCTTCAGGGCCTGTCCATTTGGGGACTCTCGGTCTGTCTGAGGACAGTGGCCTGTCCTTCTTTTTTATCTGTGAAAGTCTCGGAACAGGTTGATTCTTCAGGAAGGTTCTGATTCTGATCTAAGTGATTACATTCCTTGTACTTCATGGTATTAGCTTCGATGGCTGTCCTCCCGTGGCAGGAGGTTCTATCCTAGTGTCCCACTGAGTTCCTACTGGTGTGGCTCTGTTGGGCTCCGTCACTATCACAGGGGCTCTGCCCTGGGTTATTGTCCCAGAATTTTCTGACCTTGGTCATGGGGGCTTAGTAATTTTTCTGTCTGGACATTATATTCCATATGTTTTTATCTTCTTTCACCCTGCTAGGCGGGGTTCTGCGCAAGGTTGCTGAAGAAAGGGAGAACCGTTATGCTGGGGGCCCTGGGTGGCCCAGTGGGGTGTGGTCAGCAGATGTTTCTGCTAGGACTGTGGTCCTGTACGCTCTCTCACGAGGGCTGTTCTGCCTATTCAGGCTCTTTACTATGTCGCCCCTATCTTCAGGCTATTAGGACGGTTTTGTTTTTCACCCTGTTGGAGATGGCATATCTCTGGGTGTCTTGTTTCTATTGGAGGGCTAGGACCTAGCTTCCTCCTCTTCTTCTCCCTTCTATGTTAGGGTATGTTGTACCCGTATTGCTTGGTTGGGTCTAGCTCTCTCCCCTGTTGGAAGTTCTCTGTTCCCAGGGTCCTAGAGTTATTACAGCATGGTTGGAGTTGGCTCCCCAACTCAGTTCTCTGAAGGTTTTCAGGGTTCGCCCTGTTCGCCCTACTGTAGAAGTCTGGTTCAGTCTTCCATGTTGAGCATTCTTCAGGGGTTGCTCAGGTGCATTCCCCAGGGAATTCTATGCTCCCATTTGGGGGTTACCTTATTCTGATTGCCCTGCGAGGGGTTGCCTTTGGTCTTATTCCGGTTCTTGTTTGAACTGTTCCTTCCCTCATGTCGCTCTTCTGGGGCTGTTGCTCCAGTCGGAAGTGTGCCATAGAGGACGGCTATGTTTAGTTGGTATATATATATATATATATATATATATATATATATATTATTTCTATATCTGTACACTGTGAGGTGGGGGTGTTCCGCCTTACGCCGAGTTTCGGTCCAGGCGGTGTTTTCTGCTCCTTTGTTCTACACCTTTTCTGCCTCTGGGCTATTGCCTTGATTACTCTGAGCTAAGGGGTTCTGCATCCCTCAGCAGGTGTTGGATTTTCCTGGTCTGTCTCTCGTCCCTGAGCGGGACTTATGCCCTTTGGGGCTTGCAGGTGTTTCTATCCTTTAAGTGCCGGATCTTGACTGCTTCCATGGGTGTAGGTGCCCTTTGGATTGGTCTTACTCGGTTGGTTTTGTCCTTCTGATCCTAATGTAAACGTTTCGGCTCTTGCTGATTCTGGTTAGTGTTGTTTTCAGTATTCCTGCCTGTCTCACCGGAGACCGGGGTTCATATTCCTCGATTGGGAGAGTTCTAAGGTTGCCATGGCTACTTTTTTGAAGTAGCATGGTCAGGCTGTTACTCTGGCCTATTCTGTGCCTTTTTTCATGGGGATCCCACCCTATTTATGGACACTGCTATTGGATGTCCCATGTGTAATTATTATAGATGGAGCAGGACGTGCTGTATGCTTAGAATAATACAATTCTGTGAAATACTCACCTGTAGAATTGGTATTATACGCATACAGCACGTCCTGCTCCACCCCACCCTGGTTCACTTTGTTCTGGATCCCCTGTATGGTGGTTATCATTGTTATTATTACCAGTTGGTGGTTGGTTTCTCCCGGCTTCTTTTTCTCACCGCTTTTCAATGCTGGGGATTTGTGGGAGGTCCCTCGGTATATGTAGGGCCGGGAGGAGCCTGTTTTTGCATGTCTGCAGTGCACAGCGCCCTCTGGCGGAGGATTACCCATGTGTAATTATTATAGATGGAGCAGGACGTGCTGTATGCGTATAATACCAATTCTACAGGTGAGTATTTCACAGAATTGTATTTTTTATTCCCTCCACAAAGTATTTTCTTTCATGTTATGATCATCTTTTTGGTTTTCTTATATTGCAGTTATATTATCTGCTAAGTCAGTTCTTAGCCCATTGTGTCGGGCTACGTTTGGCACTGTCCTAAACTGTTTTCCAATCTCAAATTGAAGAACAAATGACTTATTCAATTTCAATCACGGTTTACAAGTTAATCTCATGATTTCTCTTCTGAAGCTAGTGGACATGGCCAGTGGCGTACATAGCCCAGATGGGGCCCCATGTGAGGGCCCCCATTACAGTATGCGCATGACTGGGAAAGAGGCATGCGTCCGGGAAGGCGTTTAGCGTTGAGGGAGGCGTGCGGTGCGTGCGCGGAGGTGTCGTGAATGACTAGGAAAGTATGTACGCTGATGCTGGCCGTTCATTGCGTAACTTGTTTCAGACACCCTGGCTGTGCCCCCCCCCCCCATTGCTAGGCAACATTGGAGCCTCCTGCATGCGTGTGCACGCATTCCCTGCCCAACAGGCTGTCGGTGGGGAAAATCCAAAGTGATGGATGGAAGCAGCATCATCATTCCCTGGTGAGTCAAATCTGGCAAAGGGGGAGCTGCTGGTACAGCGGTGGCAGCAGCTTGGCCTGTGGCTTGGAAAAGATGCCGACTCTGCAGCATGGCCTGTGGCCGGGGGGAAATGTCGTGTCAGTGGTGGTGGTAGCATGTACTGTGGCTTGGGGTTGATGCCAGCTCAGCTGTGGTGGTTGTAGCATGGGCTGTGACTGGGGGGAGATGCTGGATCAACAGTGGCGGAGGGAGCATGGCCTGTGGCTGGGGGGGGGGGGGAGATGCCGGGTCAGTGGTGGTGACGGTAGCATGGGCTGTGGCTGGGGGGAGATGATCGCTTAGCGGTGGCTGCATGGCCTGTGGCTGGGGGGGGATGCTGGCTGAGCGGTGGCGCCAGCAGCATGGGCTGTGATCAAGCAGGAAATGGCAGCCCACTGAGGGGAGCGGCAGCTGCAGCAGAGGGACGTGGGTGGCAGCAGCATTGCCCTTGACTGAAGCATGAAAGCGAAGCCCATGTGTGCCACAGGCAAGATAAATTCCTTCTATTTGAAATGGGGGCCAGCATGATCAGACCTTGCCTGATTTTTTTTTTTTTTTTGGGGGGGGGGGTAGGGCTTATATTTGTAAACTTTAAACATTAGCGAAAATGGTAAAAAATCCTACTAGAGCTCATTTTAGGGGTAGGGCTTATTTTTGGGGAAACACGGCATTGTTGTCATTGTTGTATCATATATTATTTGTCTTACCCCTGTACTTCTAGCTTGTGCAGCGCCGCAGACTATTATGGCGCCTTATAAATTAACAATGGCTATACTGATGATGGTTCTAGGTCTCGTGATGTCTGTCACACACGGCCTAAACTGTTCCTACTCATGGTCCAGCGGGCCCTAAATAAGCATATAAAGGAGTGCTGATTTAGGCTTTAGCGAAAAACACTATAAAATGCATGTTTGCTGGTGTAAATATAGCTCAGTACTGGCCTAACGTGTTTGTACAAGGTTTGTTCTATATACCGTATAAATGTAAATATAATTGAATTGGTGATTATTACATTACATAATTTTGGGAAAATTATACAGTATATGGCAAATACCTCCAAATTGAATGTACAATTGTACAGTTCGCCTCTACAACTGTTTCATCCTGTGCATTGTGTTTTTCTAGTTGATTACAGGCACAGTGAAACAAGTGCGTCTCCCTTAATGGTGGCAGCCGGACGTGGATTTTTAAGTCAGGTAGAACAGCTTATTAGCATGGGAGCCAATGTCCTCAGCAAAGCGTCAAATGGATGGTAATTGCTCTTCTAATGTATTCATATTACTAGCGAACAAAATCAGATAATGATTTGTATTGAATGGCTGCAAAATTTTGAAGCATAAGCTATATTTTTGGACATAGATTACAATTCTATATATTCAGTAAATTATTGGATTTATCACACATAATTGATAATGATGGTGTGCATTATAATTCGGAATTTCTGAAAGTAATATAAATGATTTAACTAATGGATAAATATTGATGTTGATTAAATAACAGGTTTACTAAAAATGGTATATTTATAAAACAATAAAAATAGTTGCAACACATAAAGTTAAAGCGGACCAAAATCCATGTTTTTCACTATGGGGTGGCCTGCTGTGTGAAACCCCTACTCTCACCCTACTCACCCCTCCTTGGTCCAACTGCGTGGTCAATCGTCCAAACAGCTTCTCCAGCCACGTTACTAACATATGACTGGAGTAGCTGAATGGAATCCCCAGCCACACACATCGATGGCACACGGCATCACTTGCCTCCTTCGTCTACGCGCACAGCCGAGAAGGAATGTGAGTGATGGCAGCGCCGCCTGCGTAAGCGCTGTCGGCTCGGCGAAAAGGTACGAATTGCTGGCAAACCTGGTGGTTTCACACAGCAGTGCATCCAATTCAGGATGCCCCGGGGGGAATAAGCTGACTCCAGGGCTACTTTTGGTCCACTTTAATAACTTTTGACTAGGGTTTGACTTATATATTGAATAAATATCTGAAAGGAGACAATGATGTTTATGATTATATTCCAAGTGTGACATACACTCCGCTTCAATTCTTCATGACAGTTGGGTTATTCTCCAGTAGAGGGCGACCTTCTGCAGAGATGAATGCAAAAAAGGAGCTCCTCCCAGTCCATAAATACCTGGGACCTACCACCAATTCCCCGGTTGGTCTGTATACCATGTTGGTTTATATGTGTGTATGACACTGTGTGTGTGTGTGTGTGTGTGTGTGTGTGTGTGTGTGTGTGTGTGTGTGTGTGTTTTTACTTGTGTTGGGTGCTGACAGGATGTTTGCATTATACTCAGGGCCATAACGATGCTGGCCTCCTTCACTCAAGCCTCAGGCTTGTTCGGGGAGGGGGCGGGGCCGGGCTCTCGGCGCGGTAGCCCCGCCCCCTCGTTTGGTGCGATGCTTCGGGCCAGCCCATGGCTGGGATCCGCGTTGCTATATATATATATATATATATATATATATATATATATATATATATATAATATGTTTTGTGAGGCTATTTTTGACTTGGATGCTTCATTGTGTTTTTCAGATTGCATCGTTTATGTGCATGTTAAGGGGTTCCTCCTAGTCCTGGGGTCCCTAGCCTTAATATAGATCACCACAAATCCTCCCACTGGGACTTTTAAGGGGCATCCCGGGTTGCTTATTGCTTAAACTCCCTGCGGTCTTGCGACTGACCACAAAAATCGCCATATGGAGGCTCCGCAGGATATCAGGCTCCATCTGGGACAATCCCGGCCATGTGTGGGTTGTGGGGCATCCCTTACGGGTGAGAATGTGCTTATTTGTATACCATGTGCACAAAAAGCCATATCGCGGCCGTCGGGTGCCCAGCCTTCTGGGTCGGCGCCCCCCGCTTCATCGCCTTCCCCTCCCCACCTTATCCGCACCCCAAGTGACATTGGTGCTAGCGGGGAGTCGCACTCGAGAAATTTATGGTTAGCGTGGTGGGCAAGAAGGCCCAGGCTAAAAAGAGACATTTGTCGTCGGTCCAGGCGATACATCATATTGATGATGATTCTTTTGATATGTCAGGTTATTCCCCGCTAGAGGAGGGGGAATTGTATGAGGAGTCAGAGGCTGACGATGTACAGTTTGGCGAGACTGATGTTGGGCAGGCGCTGGGGGATGCTGTGGACACGGCCACAGTTTTGTCACATCTCTTGGAAGTTTTAGATGTTGCGCCACCTGAGACGCCTCCTCTCAAGAAGGGGGAATTTTTTGGGGCCCACAAGCCTCGTTTGGAGTTCCCTACCCAGGGTCTTTTTGATGCACTGATCCTTAGGGAATGGGAGAAACCTAGTCGGCTTCCGGGTGTTCCTCAGGGATGGGATAAGAAGTATCCTTTCCCGGTGGAAGCGGTTAAGCGCTGGGCTTCTCCTCCCGGGGTCAATGCGCCAGTTTTGGGGTTGACCAACTCTTCCGTGCTTCACACCCCAGACCCCACTTCCCTAAAGGATGGTGAGGATAGGCGCCTTGATCCGATGGCATGCCATGCCTTTGCCAGTGTTGGTTCGGCCTTGCGGCCTGTTTGTGCATCTGCGCTAGTGGCGGTGGGTGCTGGGTCTCTGATTAGGGACTGGTTAATTGACGCTCACCTTGATCCGGCCAGCGCTGAGTTCACTACGCTTAAAAGATTTGAATTGTTCCTGGATTTTGTCTTGGCTGCTATGGAAGACAATGTTATGTGTAGTAGGACTTCAGCCTTAATGGTGGCCATGCGCCGCTCGGTATGGCTCCGTCAGTGGACGGCGGACTTTGCGGCCAAGAAAACGCTCACAGCCCTTCTTGGGTACGAGGCTGTTTGGAGATAAGTTGGATGCTGTGGCAAAGGGAGGTAAGTTACCTCAGCGGAAGAAACTGCGCCGTCCCTTTCGGGGGGCAGGCTCTTTCAATCCTTCCTTTCGAGGTGCCAGAGCTGGCAGAGGTTTGGCCTTCTCGGGTGTCAGCGGCTCTTCCTGGAACAGGGGCAGAGGTCGGGCCCGTCCCGTTTCTGCCTGGGATTCCAAACCCAAGCCTGCGGGTAAACCAGCTCAGCATTGAAGGGGCGCCCTCACCCGCTCGGGTGGGGGGGCGGCTGCGGCTCTTCTTCCAGGTCTGGGCTCGGGAGGTCACAGACAATTGGATCTTGGAAGTGGTCTCCTCCAAACTGGAGTTCGAGTACTGGCCTCCTCCAAGATTTTTAAGGTCTCGGGTACCCGCGGACCCTCAGGCGGCACAGGGGCTCCTGTTAGCAGTGAAAAACCTTCTGGACATGGGAGTTGTATGCCCGGTGCCTCCGTCGGAGAGAGGCAGGGGTTTCAACTCCCAACCTTTTCACGGTTCCCAAGAAGGAAGTTTCTGTAAGACCCATTTTGGACCTCAAGGTTCTCAACAGATTCATCAGATTCAAGAAGTTCCGTATGGAGACTCTGCGCTCTGCCATCAGTTCCCTTCGTGGATTTCATGACATCCATAGACATCAAAGATGCGTATTTGCATGTTCCAATTTTTCCAGCGCATCAGAGATTCCTGAGGTTCGAGGTGGACATTTTCAACATTTTCAGTTTGTAGCCCTTCCCTTCGGGTTGACCTCGGCGCCGAGGGTCTTCACCAAGGTTCTGGCGGGCATAATGGCCCTATTCAGAGCTCAGGGAATTTGCATTGTGCCGTATCTGGACGACCTATTGATTTCAGCGTCTTCCCTCCGTCAGGCGGAGCTGGACACCCACCAGGTGGTGTCGACCCTGGAGAGGTTCGGGTGGGTGATCAACCGCCCCAAGTCCTCTCTCTCGCCATCAGGGGAGATTTCATTTCTGGGCATGAATCTGGATACCATTCAGGCCAGAGTGTTTCTACCCCAGACCAAGGTGCAGGGGATTCAGGATCTGATCCGCCTTCTTCTGGCTGATCCTTGCCTCTCTATCTGGCAGGGGGTGACCACGGATGCCAGCCTGTCAGGCTGGGGAGGTTTCTGGAAAAGTCAACAGTTCAGCGGGGTGTGGGGCCCTCAGGAGGCTCACAACCCCATCAATGTTTTGGAGCTCAGAGCCATCCGGCTTGTTCTGTCACGGCTGACGTCGCACTTACAGGGTCTTCCGGTTCAGATTCGTTCAGACTATCGGACGGCGGTAGCCTACATCAATCACCAAGGGGGGACTCGCAGCAGGAGTGCCCTCAGGGAAGTCTCTCTGATCCTGCATTGGGCGTAGAGCAATGTTCCTTGCATTTCGGCAATCTACATTCCGGGAGTGGAAAACACGGAGGCGGACTCCCTGAGCAGGGGGTTCTCTCGCCAAGGAGAGTGGGGTTCTTTGTCGCAAGTGGGGGACTCCGGAGTTGGATCTCTTTGCCTCACGGCACAATCACAAACTCCCGGCGTGTGTCTCTATCTCAGGATCTTCTAGCTCTGGCAGTGGATGCCTTGTCCCTTGCTTGGAAGGATCTGGGGTTTCTGTACCTGTGTCCTCCCTTCTCCATGCTGGGCAAGGTAGTTTGCAAACTGGCTCTGGAAGGGGCACCAGCAATTCTGGTGGCTCCAAGGTGGCCAAGAAGAGTTTGGTATGCAGAGGTTGTAAGCCTGGCGGTAGATCAGTACCGGCTTCCCATGTTTCCGGATCTGTTATCTCAGGGTCAACTACGTTACCCCAATTTGCAAACGCTGGCTTTGACGGCTTGGCTGCTGAAACCTTCATTTTAAAGGAGGAAGGTTTGTCTGAGGCTGTGGTTCAGACCTTGATTAGAGCTAGGAAGCGGTCCTCTTCTAGCATTTACTATAGGACTTGGTGGTCCTATATTGACTGGTGTGAGGCTAGGGCCTTGCCTTGCAGGGTGTTTTCGATCCCTAGGATTTTGTTGTTTCTTCAGCACGGTCTGGATCTTGGGCTCCAGCTTAGTACCTTGAAAGGGCAGGTCTCTGCTCTGTCTGTTTTCTTCTAAAGGTCTTTTGCCTTACACCCGCTGGATAAGACTTTTTTTTCCAGGGGGTCACTCATGTTTGACCCCCTCGGAAGGCTATGGTTCCTGCTTGGGATTTGAATTTGGTTCTTTCGGCTCTCCAGGGTCCTCCTTTTGAGCCGTTACAGGATATTGCTCTTTCTGTTCTCACTCAAAAGGTTGCTTTCTTGGTGGCTATTACCTCTGTTCGGCGTGTCTCTGAGTTGGCGGCTCTGTCGATTCAGGCCCCTTACTTTGAAAGACACCAGGACAAGGTGGTCTTTCGCTTTAAGACAGATTTCCTTCCTAAGGTGGTTTTTGCTTTCCATCTCAATCAGGATATTGTTCTCCCTTCCTTGTGTCCTAAACCTAGCAATGACAAGGAGAGGGTTTTGCACAATTTGGATGTGGTTCGCTGTGTTAAGTACTATTTGGTGACTACTTCTTCTTTCCGCAAGACGGATGCCTTTTTCGTGGTGCCCTGTGGGCCCAGGAAAGGTTTGGCGCCCGACAAGTCTACCATTAGCAAATGGATTCGTCAGGCCATTGTTGGGGCCTATTCTGGTAAGGGGAGGACTCCCCCTTTTAGGGTCACTGCGCATTCTACTCGTGCTGTTGGTGCGTCCTGGGCTTTTCAGCACCAGGCTTCTGTTGAACAAGTTTGTAAGGCTGCTACTTGGTCTTCCATTCATACTTTTTCTAAGTTTTACAAGGTTGATATGCGGGCTTCAGCGGATGCTGTTTTTGGCTGCAAGGTTCTGCAAGCTGCAGTGGTTTAAGTTGGTGCGTTCTTTACTGTTTATGGTTCCCACCCATGACGGGCACTGCTATTGGATGTCACAACTGTCATGAAGAATTGAAGCGGAGTGTATGTCACACTTGGAATAATACCGTTTTGTGATTACTCACCTTTAAAACGGATATTATAAGTGTGACATACACTCCGCTTCACCTTAAATCCTCCCACCGGGACTTTTAAGGGGCATCCCGGGTTGCTTAGGCATAATTCCCTGCGGTCTTGCGACTGATCACAAAAATCACCTTATGGAGGCTCCGCAGGATACTGGGCTCGGGCTCCCTCTGGGACAATCCGGGCCATGTGTGGGCTATCCCTTGCGGGGGAGAATGTGCTGATTTGTATACCATGTGCACAAAAGGCCATAACGCGGCAGTCCGGTACCCAGCCTTCTGGATCGGCTCCTCCCGCTTCATCGCCTTCCCCTCCCCGCCTTATCCGTTCCCCAAGTGTCATTGGTGCTAGCGGGGAGTAGCACTCTGATGTTTGTGCTAGGTTGGCAGCATCGAGAAATTTATTGTTAGCACAGTGGGCAAGAAGGCCCAGGCTAAAAAGAGACATTTGTCGTCGGCCTAGCCTTTGTGGGATGTTGACGATGATTCCATTGATTTGTCGGATTATTTACAGGAGGGGGAATTGTATGAGGAAACGAAGACAGACTATGTACAGTCTGGTGATGCTGATGTTGGGCAGGCGCTGGGGGATGCCGTTGATACGGCCACTGTTTTGTCACATCTATTGGAGGTGTTGGATATTGACCCGCCTGAGGCGCCTCCTCTCAAGAAGGGGGAATTTTTTGGGGCCCGCAAGCCCCGTCTGGAATTCCCTACCCAGGGTCATTTTGATGCGCTGTTCCTGACAGAATGGGAAAGGCCCAGTCGGCTTCCTGGTGCGCCTCAGGGATGGAATAAGAAGTATCCTTTCCCGGTGGAGGCGGTTAAGCGATGGTCTTCTCCTCCCGAGGTCGATGCGCCAGTTTTGGGTTTGACTAACTCTTCTGTGCTGAACACCCCTGACGCCCCTTCCCTTAAGGATGGCGAGGACAAGCACCTTGATCAGATGGCGTGTCACGCATTTGCCAGCGTGGGCTCGGCCCTGCGGCCTGTTTGTGCATCTGCCCTAGTGTCGCTTGCTACCAGGTCTGGGACTGGCTGAATGACGCTCAGTTTGATCCGGCTAGCGATGAGTTCGCTACCCTTAAGAGATGTGAATTGTTCATGGGTTTTGTCTTGGCTGCTATGGAAGATATGCGCAGATTGGTCTGGCTCCGACAGTGGACGGCGGATTTTGGGGCCAAGAAGTCGCTTACAGCTCTTCCCTTCCTGGGTGCGCGGCTGTTTGGAGATAAATTGGATGCTGTTGCTAAGGGAGGTAAGTTACCTCAGCGGAAGAAACAGCGCTGTCCCTTTTGGGGGGCTGGCTCGTTCACTCCTTCCTTTCGAGGAGCCAGAGCGGCTAGAGGTTTGGCCTTCTCGGGTGGCAAGGGCTCGTCCTGGAACAGGGGCAGAGGTCGGGCACGTCCCGCGGCTGCTTGGGGTTCCAAGCCCACCGTGGGGGGACGGCTGCGGCTCTTCTTCCAGGTCTGGGCCCGGGAGGTCACAGACAATTGGATTTTGGAAGTGGTGTCCTCCGGGTACAAACTGAAGTTCGAGTACTGGCCACCTCCACGATTCTTAAGGTCTCGGGTGCCCTCGGACCCTCAGGCTGCACAGGGGCTCCTGTTAGCAGTAAAAAACCTTCTGTACATGGGAGTTATTTGCCCGGTGCCTCAGTTGGAGAGAGGCAGGGGTTACTACTCCAAACTTTTCACGGTTCCCAAAATGGAGGGTTCGGTGAGACTCATTCTAGATCTCAAGGTTCTCAACAGGTTTGTCAGAGCCAAAAAGTTCTGCATGGAGACTCTGCGCTCGGCTATCAATTCCCTTCGCATCTGCATGTTCCGATTTTTCTGGCGCATCACAGTTTCCTCCGGTTTGCGGTGGAGGATCAACATATTCTAAGTATGTCACACACCCCGCTTCAAGACATTCATTTCACTTGGGTATACTGACCTGTAGATGGCGATCTTGCAGAGATAACAAAAAAAGATATGACCCTCCCGGCCCATAAATACCTGGGACCTCCCACTCATTCCCCAGTCTTCCATCTTTGCAGAGGCGAGCAAGTCAGAAGATGATGTCTCCTCCTTGCAGGTAGCCGGGATGACTCCCGGCCACTTTTTATTCTTCTACTTCTGCCCGGATCACTTCTCTTAAGTTACTTGCCTCCCAGCCTAGGCTGCTGGTACGGGCAAAGGTAGTTGGCACCTGGAGCCGTGAGACCCCATAACAAGGGGTAGGCGGCTATCCGGGTTGGTGATCCCGGTTTGGGATGCCCCGTCCCTTGGCCCTACCCTGGCATGGATTCCCCCTCTCCCGGATACCCTTAGAGGGGGGGGGGGGGGGCAGTTCCTTTTGGGGATTCATTCTTTATTACTGTCTGTGTGTGTGTGTGTGTTGGTGCTTAACTGAGTGTGTGTTATTTGACTGGTGCTGGCAGGACGCGGCGCCGGCGGTCCCCGCGGCGCCTGCCTCCGGCGTGTGGTAAATGGCGCCTGTGGGCGCCCATGAGGCAATTCTCCCCCTTCGGGTGGGTGGGGGGTTTGTGGTGCCGGGCGCTGGCGCGCGCGCCTACGGCCCGCCCCCCGTGCTGCAGGCGCTGTGTGTTAGGAGATATGGGGGAGGGGCGGGGCCGGGTGCGACACGCGAACCGTGCCTGCCCGCCCTCCCTCCTCCTCTGCTCTCCTCGTGTCCCCACGGTTCTCTTGCCTGCGTGCGGTAATCAGGTGGGGCGAAGGTCTGGTGAGTGGCCTGTGGCCATCAGATTTTCTATCATTAACTCCTTATGGACATTGCCAGCATAGTCTGAGTGTGTGTTTTTTTGTGTGTTCCAGGTGGACCATGGACACTATTAAAGGGGGATTCTCCCGGTCCTAAGGTCCCTGGTTAAATTTAGTGACTTAAAATTCCTCCCACTCGGGACTTAAAGGGGCATCCCGGGTTGCATTACTGCGTAATTCCCTCGGAGCATTGTACATAGAGATAGATAGATAGATAGATAGATAGATAGATATATATATATATATATATATCTATCTATCTATCTATCTATCTATCTATCTATCTATCTATCTATCTCTATCTATATATATCTATCTATTTTAAAAACAAAAAATCACCGTATGGAGGCATCCCCGGATACTGGGCTTGTGCCCCCCTCGGGGCAATCCAGGCTGTGTTTGGGGTGTGGGGTATCCCTTTTGGGGGATGATGTATTTCTTTTTGTACCCTGTGCGCAGCGGGCTATTACGCGGCAGACCGGATCTCAGGCGTCCGGTTCTGCTCCGCCAGTCTCCTCTCCGTCTCCCCCTCGCTTAACACGTACCCCATGTGATGTGGTCATTGGCGGGGAGTCGCAATCTGAGGTGTGTGCCAGATTGGCCAATCTTGAAAAATTGTTTTCCAGTGCCGTTGCTAAAAAGAGAAAACATTTGTATACGGCTGCGCAGGCCAGTGATAGGGAGGATTTTGACTCGCTGGATTGGTCTGATTTTTCCCCGCGTGAGGAAGGGGAGTTGTATGAGGAGTCTGATGACTCAGATGATCAGCAGTTTGTGGGCGCTGATACCGAGCAGGGCCAGGGGGATTCTTTGGATACCGCTAGGGTTTTGGCTCATATGTTTGAGGTCCTGGCTATTTCTCCCCCCGAGGCGGCTCCTCCGCTGAAGGGGGAGTTCTTTGAAGTAACTAAGCCGCGCTTGGAATTTCCTTATCAAAAGCATTTTGATGGTATCATTCTCAAGGCATGGGAGAGGCCGACTCGGCTTCTGGGTGTTCCGCCTGGTTGGGACAAGAAATATCCCTTTCCGGCGGACGCAGTGAAGCACTGGTCGCCCCCCCCCAGGTGTATGCTCCTGTTTTGGGGTTGTCCAGCTCCGCAGTCCTCCATTCTCCGGAGTGCACTACTCTCAAGGATGGTGAGGATAAACGCATTGACCAGATGGCTTGTCATGGTTTTGCCAGTGTTGGATCGGCCTCGCGGCCGGTTTGTGCTTCTGCGCTTGTACTGGTTGCTGCCAGGTCGGTTGTTAGGGGATTGTTGACCTCTTCCGGGCTTGACCCGGCTAGTGAGGAGTTTGCCGACTTTAAGCGCTGTGAGTTATTTTTATCCTTTTTGCTGTCCGCCCTGGACGACACTTTGGTGATGTGTAGCAGAGCTGCGGCTCTGCTTGTGGCTATCCGCCGGTCGGTTTGGTTACACCAGTGGGCGGCTGATTTTGTGTCCAAAAAGTCGCTCACGTCCCTTCCCTTTGTGGGGTTGCGGCTCTTTGGAGAAAAATTGGATTCGGCAAAGGGAGGTAAGTTACCTCAGCGTAAGAAGCAGCGTCGCCCCTTTCGGGGGGCGGCTTCCTTCTCTCAGTCCTTTCGTGGGGCTAGAGTTGGCAGGGGTTCGGCTTTCCCCTCGTCCAGAGGTGATTCCTGGCCTAGGGGCAGGGGTCGGACCCCTCCAGGACACAGTTGGAGCTCCAAGCCTAGAGCCGCTGCCAAGCCAGCTCAGCAATTAAGGGGCGCCCTCACCCTTGCAGGTGGGGGGACGGTTGCAACTCTTCTCCCAGGTCTGGGTCCAAGAGGTCTCGGACAGGTGGATTCAGGAAGTGGTGTCTTTCGGTTACAAGCTGGAGTTCGAGTTCCGGCCCCCTCCCAGATTCTTCAGATCTCGGGTGCCGTCAAATCCTCTGGCCGCCCAGGGGCTTCTGTCCGGTGCCCCTCTCAGACCGGGGCCTGGGCTTCTATTCCAATTTGTTCAAGGTGCCCAAGAAGGACGGTTCTGTTCGTCCCATTCTGGATCTGAAGTTGCTCAACAGGTTCGTCCGTCCCCGGAATTTCCGTATGGAAACTCTGCGCTCAGCCATCCATTCACTTCGTCAGGGGGACTTCATGACGTCCATAGACATCAAGGATGCTTACCTGCATATTTCAATATTTCTGGGACACCAGAGGTTCCTCAGGTTTGTCGTGGACAATCTGCATTTTCAGTTTGTGGCTCTTCCGTTTGGCCTTACCTCGGCTCCAAGGGTTTTACCAAGGTGTTGGCAGGAGTGATGGCCATCCTCAGAGCCAGGGGTATCCGCATTGTGCCCTATCTGGACGATCTTCTCATCATGGCATCTTCCCTCAGTCAGGCGCAGCTGGATACCAGGAATGTGGTGTCCACTCTGGAGAGTTTCGGTTTGGTGATCAACTATCCCAAGTCCTGCCTCACTCCCTCCAGGGTGGTGGAGTTCCTGGATACTTCTCAGGCCAGGGTGTTTCTCCCCCGAGCCAAGGTTCTTCTGATTCAGGAATTGACTCAGCGTCTTCTATCCATTCCCCGTCCGTCCATCCGGGTAGGGATGCGACTCGTGGGATTGATGGTGGCATCCTTCGTGGCGGTTCCCTTTGCTCAGTTTCACACAAGGACGCTCCAGCTCCATCTCTTGGCGGCCTGGGACGGGTCCCCGCTGTCATTGGATCAGTCCTTTCTGATGTCCCCCCGGGTGCAACGCTCCCTTCGGTGGTGGCTGAAACCAAGCAATCTGACGAGGGGCAGGTCCTTTCTGACCCCTCGTTGGGAGATGGTCACCACGGATGCCAGCCTGTCAGGTTGGGGGGGATTTTGGAAGGATCTTCAGTTTCAGGGCCTGTGGGGGCCTCTGGAGGCTCACGATCCCATCAATGTTCTGGAGTTGAAAGCCATCAGGCTGGTTCTGGCTCACTTGACTCATCAGTTGCGGGCCTATCGGTCGGACAATCGGACAGCGGTCGCCTACATCAATCACCAGGGAGGGACTCGCAGCAGGTGTGCCCTCAGGGAAGTGTCCTTGATCCTTGCCTGGGCAGAGAGCAATGTCCCATGCATCTCGGCGGTGTACATTCCGGGAGTGGAGAACACGGAGGCGGACTCCCTGAGCAGGGGGTCATCTCGCTGGGGGGAATGGTCGCTCAGCCCCAAGGTGTTTCGGTCGCTTTGCCACCGGTGGGGGTCTCCGGAGGTGGACCTCTTTGCCTCTCGTCACAATCACAAGCTTCCGGCATTTGTGTCTCTCTCGCGGGATCCGCTGGCTCTGGCAGTGGATGCCATGTCTCTGAACTGGAGGGATCTGGGGTTTCTGTACCTGTTCCTCCGTTTCCCATGGTGGGCAGAGTGGTGCGCAAGCTGGCCCTAGAGGGCGCGTCAGCAATTCTGGTGGCTCCAAGGTGGCGGAGGATCCTTCTGCCGGATCTGCTCACTCAGGGGCCACTGCTCTACCCCAATTTACCAACGCTGGCTTTGACGGCGTGGTTGCTGAAACCTCCATCTTGAGGGAGGAAGGTCTTTCTGATGCTGTCATTCAGACTCTGGTTAGGGCTAGGAAGCAGTCTTCCTCTGCCATCTATTATAGGACTTGGAGGTCTTATATTGATTGGTGGTCAGGGCCTTGCCTTGCAGGGCGTTTTCTATCCCTAGGGTCTTGGAATTTCTGCAACATGGTCTGGACCAAGGTTTGCAGCTTAGTACGCTGAAGGGGCAGGTTTCTGCCCTGGCGGTTTTCTTTCAAAAGTCTTTTACCCTTCATCCTCTGGTTAAGACCTTTTTCCAGGGGGTTACGCATGTGCGGCCTCCTAGGAAGCCTTTGCTCCCAGTTTGGGATTTGAATTTCGTTTTCTCTGCCTTGCAGGGTCCTCCTTTTGAACCTTTGCAGGATATTGCACTTTCTACGCTTACTCAGAAGGTTGTTTTTCTGGTTGCCATCACTTCTGTTCGACGTGTGTCGGAGTTGGCAGCCTTGTCTATTAAGGCTCCTTACTTTGAGAGGCATCAGGACAAGGTTGTTTTCCGCTTCAAACCAGATTTCCTTCCTAAGGTGGTCTCTGCTTTTCATTTGAATCAGGATATTGTTCCTTGTGTCCTAAGCCCAGCAATGACAAGGAGAGGGTTTTGCATTCTTTGGATGTGGTTCACTGTGTGAAGTACTAATTGGTGGCTACGTCTCCTTTACGTAGGACTGACCCCCTTTTTGTGGTGCCCTCTGTGCCTAGGAAAGGTTTGGCTCCTGCCAAGTTTTCCATTAGTAAATGGATTCGCCAGGCTATTGTTGGGGCCTATTCTGCTAAGGGGAAGAGTCCCCCTTTTCGTGTTACTGCTCATTCTACTCGTGCTGTTGGGGCGTCTTGGGCCTTCCAGCACCAGGCTTCTGTTGAGCATGTTTGTAAGGCTGCTACTTGGTCTTCGGTTCACACTTTTTCCAAGTTCTACAAGGTTGATGTTCGGGCCTCAGCGGATGCTGTTTTTGGCCACAAAGTTCTGCAAGCTGCAGTGGTTTAAGTTTGTGCCTTGTTTTTTGGATCCCCGCCATTTATGGACACTGCTATTGGATGTCCCAAGTGTAATGAATGTCTTGAAGCAGGGTGTGTGACATACTTAGAATAATACCATTTTGTGAATACTCACCTGTAAAATGGGTATTATAAGTATGTCACACACCCCGCTTCACAGTGCCCTTTTGTATTCTGGATCCTTTATATGGTGAACCTTTGTTAGTTTTTATTGGCTTTCCTGGTCCCTAGATCTTACTGCTATCTTCATACTGGGGAATGAGTGTGAGGTCTCAGGTATTTATGGGCCGGGAGGGTCTTATCTTTTTTTGTTATCATGTCTGCAAGATCGCCATCTATAGGTCAGTATACCCAAGTGTAATGAATGTCTAGAAGCGGGGTGTGTGACATACTTATAATACCCATTTTACAGGTGAGTATTCACAAAATGGTATTTTTCAGTTTGTAGCCCTTCCCTTCGGACTGACCTCGGCGCCGAGGGTCTTCACCAAGGTCTTGGCGGGAATAATGGCTCTGCTCAGGGCATTCGCATTGTGCCTTATCTGGACGACCTGTTGATCTCAGCTTCTTCCCTCCGTCAGGTGGAGCTGGACACCCACCAGGTGGTGTCGACTCTGGAGAGGTTCGGATCCTCTCGCCAGGGAGATTGGTCTCTCAACCCGAGGTTTTTCTGGATCTTTGCCGCAAGTGGGGGACTCCGGAGGTGGATCTCTTTGCCTGGAGGCACAATCACAAAATTCCGGCCTTTGTGTCTCTTTCTCAGGATCCTCTATCTCTAGCAGTGGATGCCTTGTCCCTTGCTTGGAAGGATCTGGGTTTTCTTTACCTGTTTCCGCTCGTCTCCATGCTGGGCAAGGTAGTTCGCAAACTGGTTCTAGAAGGGGCGCCAGCAATTCTTGTGGCTCCAAGGTGGCCAAGAAGGGTTTGGTACGCAGACGTTGTAAGGCTGGCCGTAGGTCAGTACCGGCTTCCCATGTTGCCGGATCTGTTATCTCAGGGTCTACTACTTTACCCCAATTTACAAACGCTGGCTTTGACGGCTTGGCGGCTGAAACCTTCATCTTGAAAGAGGAAGGTTTGTCTGAGGCTGTTGTTCAGACCCTGATTAGGGCTAGGAAGCGGTCCTCTTCTGGCATTTACTATAGGACTTGGAGGTCCTATATTGATTGGTGTGAGGCTAGGGCCTTGCCTTGCAGGGTGTTTACGATACCCAGGATTTTGGAGTTTCTTCAGCATAATCTGGATCTTGGGTTCCAGCTTAGTACTTTGAAAGGACAGGTTTCTGCTCTTGTCGGTTTTCTTCCAGAGGTCTTTTGCCTTACACCCGCTGGTTAAGACCTTTTTCCAAGGGGTCGCACATGTGCGGCCCCCTCGGAAGGCTGTGGTTCCTGTTTGGGATTTGAATTTGGTTCTTTCGGCTCTCCAGGGTACTCCTTTTGAGCCGCTACAGGATATTGCTCTTTCGGTTCTCAATCAGAAGGTTGTTTTCTTGGTGGCTATTACCTCTGTTCGGTGTGTCTCAGAGTTGGCGGCTCTGTCGATTCAGACCCCTTACTTTGAGAGACACCAGGATAAGGTGGTTTTTCGTTTTAAGCCAGATTTCCTTCCTAAGGTGGTGTCTGATTTCCACCTCAATCAGGATATTGTTCTCCCTTCCTTGTGCCCTAAGCCTAGCAATGACAAGGAGAGGGTTCTGCACAATTTGGATGTTGTTCGCTGTGTGAAGTACTATTTGGTGACTACTTCTTCCTTCTGCAAGACGGACGCTTTTTTCGTGGTGCCCTGCGGGCCCAGGAAAGGTTTGGCGCCTGCTAAGTCTACGATTAGCAAATGGATTCGTCAGGCCATTGTTGGGGCCTATTCTGGTAAGGGGAGGACTCCCCCTTTTAGGGTCACTGCGCACTCTACTCGTGCTGTTGGTGCATCCTGGGCTTTTCAGCACCAGGCTTCTGTTGAACAAGTTTGTAAGGCTGCTACTTGGTCTTCCGTTCATACTTTTTCTAAGTTTTACAAGGTTGATGTGCGGGCTTCAGCGGATGCTGTTTTTGGCCGCAAAGTTCTGCAAGCTGCAGTGGTTTGAGTCGGTACATTCTTTACTGTTTCTGGTTCCCACCCATGACGGACACTGCTATTGGATGTCCCACATGTCATGAAGACCGAAGTGGAGTGTATGGCACACTTAGAATAATACACTCCACTTCGCCCCACCCCTTTTTTTCAGGTATTCTGGAGCTTTTATATGGTGAACCATTGGTTTTTATTGTTAAGGTTATAATTGGTTCTTCCTGGTCCTCTTACTGCTTTTTTTTTTATAAGGTCCATATAGGTTTATATGGACTGGGAGGGGCTTTCTTTTTTTGCATATTCATCTCTGCACAAGTTTGCCCTCTACTGGAGATTACCCACATGTCATGAAGATCGAAGTGGAGTGTATGGTACACTCATAATACCCGTTTTACAGGTGAGTACTCACAAAACGGTATTTTTTCCTTCCTAAGATATGATGATGTGACTTTGATGTATCTTTACATGTATATTCCAAGTATACAGCACGTCCTGTTCCAGAATATTCCTTACACATGCGCAGGTGAGCGGGGCTTATCAGCCTGCGGCCCTGTAGGACTATTCCCACCCGTTCCGAACCCACTGCCTCCCAGCCTCGGCTGACTGGTTCGGGTGAAGGTAGGCAGCACCGGGGTCAGGTGCTGAGGAGCGCTGCTCCGACCACAGCCCCTGCTTTGACATTGATAGACGGTACAGGCTTGTGGTGAGCCTTGTGGGATGCCCCCTCCTGATCTCTGGGGTTCTCCTTAATCCCTATCCCCCTTAGGTGTCTGCTCCCTCCTCTCCATTTTATTGCACTGGCATTGTGTGGCTTCTGCTCTCTCTTGCCTCGATCTCCCTGGGGAGATCTCCGGGGGGGGCGCTGTCGGTATGTCACTTAATGCTTTCACTCATGCCTTGCTGTTCGCCGCCGTGCGCTTGTACAGCGCTCCGCGGCCGGCGGCGGCATTACCTCAGTCGCTGCCGCGCGTCATTGGACGGCGGGGATCACATGGGGCGTGAGTCGCGCTCTTCGGGGGGGTGGGCCCGGCGGATGACTTTTTTTGCGTCATTTCTCCGCAGTCCGCCCCTCGAGGTATATGCGGACGCCATTTTTCCTTCTCCTTGTGCTGCGTGTCTGCTGTCTCCACACCGCGGTACGTGGGTGCCCCTGCTGGGTGGTTTTCATTGTGGTTTCTCCCGGCCCTTTTTCCCTTTTGTTACGGCTATTGTTAATATATCTCCCACCTCCCTAGCGGGCTTTGGGGCATCCCGGGTAGCTGTGAGTAGCGTTAACCCTTTTGGCCTGTTGTTCCACTCAAATCACCATATGGAGGTTTCTGGGGATAATGTGCTTGGGGTTCCTTTGGGACAAGCCTGGCTATGTGTCGCGTGTGGGGTATCCCCTATAAGTGATGATGTCAGGGTGTATGTACCCTGCGCTCAGGAGGTGTTTGCGCTGCAATCTGGGTTGTCTGTTACTGGGCCTGGTGCTGCGCCCCCTCTGGCTTCGCCTACCCCCCCACGCTTGCATCTGACCCCTAATGAGGGGCATACTAGCGGGGAGTCTCAATCTGATTTGGCTGCATGGGTGGCTAGCATTGAAAAACATATTGCTGGGCCTGCCCCGCGTAAGGCTTCTGCTAAGAAGCGGCATTTATCACCTGCTGTTTCCCTCTTCCCTGTAGAGGATGAGGGACCTTATTCACTCCCTGGTCCTTACCCCCTTGAGGAGGGGGAATTCTTTTCTGATTCAGAATCCTCTGAGGAACAACCTAAGATAAATGGTGGTACCGGGTCTCTCTTTGGGGAAGACCCGTGGTCCCCTGATGACACTGACAGATTGCTGAGTCACATATTTGAAGTGCTTTGTATTTCTCCTCCTGCAGTGGCTCCGCAGCAGCAGGGTTAGCTTTTTCATACGGCTAAGCCACGCTGGGAGTTCCCTGAGCAGTCTCACTTTAATAATCTAGTGTTCAAGGAATGGGAACGGCCTAGCAAGTTGCACGGGATGCCCAAGAGTTGGGACAAGAGGTATCCCTTTCCTGATGATGTGATTAAGCGTTGGTCGTGCCCTCCCGAGGTGGACGCGCCCGTTCTAGGGTTGTCCAATACATCTGTCATGCATTCTCCTGACACTAGTACTCTGCGGGATGGTGAGGACCGGCGCTTGGACCAGCTGTCCTGTCATGCCTTTGCCTGTGTCGGGACGGCTCTGAGACCAGTTTGTGCCCCTGTTTACGGCTGTTGCTATTAAAGGGGTGCTTAAGTGTCTCTTGGATGGGGCCTCTGAGGATGCGGGAAGAGAAGAGTATAGATCTCTCCTGCTTTGCGAGGAATTTATTGCATATATTCTTTCTGCCATGGATGATGCCATTAGAATGTGTGGTAGGACTTCTGCCCTTTTGGTGGCTTTACGCCGCTCTGTCTGTATGCGTCAGTGGGTAGCTGATAATGCTGCTAAGAAGGCTCTCACTGGGTTTCCCTTCAAGGGGCTGAGCCTCTTTGGTGAAAGCTTGGACTTGTTTGCCAGGGGCGGTAGGTTACCTCAATGTAGGAGACCGCCCCGGGCCTTTTGGGGGATGGGTGCCTTTCTCCCATCCTTCTGTGGCTCCAGAACTGGTCGAGGAGTCTCCTTTGCTGGGGCTCGCGGAGACCATTGGGGCAGGGGCAGAGGACGTGGCCGCCCTGGCCTCTCCTGGGGTCTCGAGCTAAAATCCTCCCCCAAGCCCCCTCAGGCATGAAGAGGCGCCCTCACCCGTCCGGGTGGGGGGGCGGCTTCGGCTCTTTGCTCACGTCTGGAGGCAGCATGTAGCAGACAGGTGGATCCAGGAGGTGGTTTCCTCCGGTTACAAGATAGAGTTTGCAGCCTGGCCGCCCCCAAGATTCCTCAGATCCCGGATGGCTCAAAACCCCTTGTCAGCTCAGGGCCTGTGTCTTGCTGTCCAAAACCTTCTGGAGTTGGGGGTCATCTGCCCGGTGCCTTTCAGGGAAAGGGGCAGAGGCTTCTATTCCAATCTTTTCACTGTCCCCAAAAAGGACGGATCCCTCAGACCCATCCTGGATTTAAAGCGTCTCAACAAGTTTGTCAGATTCAAACACTTTCGCACGGAAACTCTGCGCTCAGCTGTCAATTCTCTGCACCCGGGCGACTTCATGACCTCTGTAGACATCAAGGACGCTTACCTTCATGTACCAATCTTTCCAGGTCATCAGAAATTCCTCAGGTTCGCTTTGGAGGATCAGCACTACCAATTTGTGGCCTTGCCTTTCGGTATCACCTCGGCTCCCAGGGTATTCACCAAGGTGCTGGTGGGCGTGATGGCTCTGCTGAGGTTTCAGGGTGTTCGCATCCTTCCTTATTTGGACGACATTCTCATCACGTCTCAGTCCTTCAGCAGGCCGAGCGGGATACCCAGATGTTGGTGTACACACTGGAGTCCTTCGGCTGGATGATCATCCCCACCATCCCAAGTCTTCCCTGTCCCCATCACTGGTGAGGTCCTTTCTGGGCATGACTCTGGATACATCTCAGGTCAAGATTTTTCTCCCTCAGCAGAAGGTGGAGAGTCTTCAAGCTCAGGCCCAGCTTCTGTCTTGCCCTCATCCTTCTGGCAGGGGATGCAGCTGGTGGGCCTGATGGTGTCCTGTTTTGAGGCGGTTCCATACGCTCAGTTTCACATGAGACCTCTTCAACTTCACCTCTTGTCAGTATGGGATTGGGACCTTGTGTCCCTGGATCAGGTGTTTGTTCTGTCCCCTCTGGCCAGGTGGTCTCTCTCGTGGTGGCTGGATTCAAGAAACCTGTTAGTGGGCAGATCCTTTCTGGCCCCTTGCTGGGAGACAGTCACCACAGATGCCAGTCTGACTTGTTGGGGGGGCTTCTGGGAATCCTTGAAATTCCAGGGTCAGTGGGGCCCTCAGGAGGCCCATACCCCTATCAACATCCTGGAACTGGGGGCGATAAGGTTGGTTCTCGCCCAACTGACTCCACACCTTCAGGGTCGGGCGGTTCAGATCCGCTCGGACAACCAGATGGCGGTTGCCTACATCAATCATCAGGGAGGGACCCGGAGAAAGAGGGCCCTCAAGGAAGTGTCCCTGATACTGTCTTGGGCGGAGGTGAATGTTCCCTGCATCTCAGCTGTGTACATCCCGGGGGTGGAAAATCTGGAGGCAGACTCCCTGAGCAGGGGGACTTGTCTGGGAGGATGGTCCCTCAGCAGCAGGGTGTTTCGCTCCCTGTGCGACCGCTGGGGTCAGCCAGATGTGGATCTGTTTGTATCCCGTCACAATCACAAGCTCCCAGTCTTTGTCTCTCTGTCCCAGGACCCTCTGGCCTTGGCCATGGATGCACTAGCAATGTCTTGGAAGAGCTTTCAGCTCCTCTGTGTTCCCTCCGTTTCGTCTGCTGGGCAGGGTGCTGCGCAAGATAGCCCAGGAAGGGGTGCCAACCATTCTGGTGACCCCTTGTTGGCCAAGAAGAGTATGGTTCGCAGACATCGTGCAGTTGGCAGTAGATCAGTATGCCCTGCCCAAGGTTCCAGATCTGCTCACTCAGGGGCAGCTACGCCATCCCAATTTAAAAACTCTGGCTTTAACGGCCTGGCTGCTGAAACCTCCATCTTGATGGAAAAAGGACTGCCTGCTTCTGTTGTTAATACCATAATTTGGGCTAGGAAGAAGTCCTCGTCATCTATCTACTATAGGGTATGGCATGCTTACATTTACTGATGTGAGGCAGTCATTTTCATGTCGGGTGTTTTCTGTTCCCAGGATTCTGGAATTCCTGCAACATGGTTTGGATTTGGGTCTTCAATTTAGTACCCTCAACGGTCATGTTTCAGCTTTGGCCATTTTCTTTCAAAGATCCTTTGCCAACCATCGTCTGGTTAAGACTTTCTTCCAGGGGGTTACTCACGTGCGTCCTCCACGTAAGCCTATGTTACCAGTCTGGGATTTGAACTTGGTCTTATCTGCCTTGCAGGGTTCTCCCTTTGAGCCCTTGCGTGAGGCCCCTTTGTCCATTCTGACATTTAAGGTAGCCTTTTTGGTGGCTATCACTTCTGTTAGGCTTGTTTCTGAGCTGGCGGCGCTTTCCATCAAACCTCCTTACTTTGAGAGGCACCAGGATAAGGTGGTGTTTCGTTTTAGGCAGGAAATCTGGCTTAAGGTTGTGTCTGCATTTCATCTCAATCAGGACATTGTTTTACCTTCTTTGTGCCCAAATCCTATTAACTCTAAGGAGTGGGTCTTACATTCCCTGGATGTGGTCAGGACTCTGAAGTTTTATCTGGTAGCTACTGAATCCTTCAGGAAGACTAATGCTCTTTTTGTTCTCCCTTCTGGACCTAGGAAGGGTTTGACTCCGGCTAAATCCACTATCAGCAAGTAGATCCGTCAGGCTGTGGTACAAGCCTATTCTGCTAAGGGGAAGGAACCTCCCTTCTGCCTTACTGCTCATTCTACTCGTGCTATCGGTGACTCTTGGGCTTTTCAGCACCAAGCTTCTGTTGAACAAGTTTGCAAGGCCGCTACTTGGTCTTCTGTTCATACTTTTTCCAAGTTTTACAAGGTTGATGTTAGGGCCTCAGCTGACGCTGCTTTTGGCCCAAGGTTCTGCAGGCGGCAGTGGTTTAATCTGCTCGCTGTTACTTTTGGGGATCCCACCCTACCTTACGGACACTGCTATTGGATGTCCCATGTGTAAGGAATATTCTGGAACAGGACGTGCTGTATACTTGGAATAATACAATTCTGTGATTACTCACCTGTAGAATTGGCATTATGAGTATACAGCACGTCCTGTTCCATCCTGCCCTTGTTTTTATTATTATTAGTTACCTCTGTATGGTGATTGTTCAAATGTTCATTTTGGAATTTTTATTACTGTTTCTCCCAGCTTCTCATGTAACTGCTTGTCAATACTGGGGAATTTGTGGGAGGTCCCTGACTTATATGGGGCCGGGAGGAGCCACAAGTTGTTTTCTGCAGTCCAGCGCCATCTTGTGGATGTATAACCCATGTGTAAGGAATATTCTGGAACAGGACGTGCTGTATACTTATAATACCAATTCTACAGGTGAGTAATCACAGAATTGTATTTTTACATTCTTTTGTGTCTGTTAATAACACTCTTTTCTTATACTAACCTTTCCCTTAGGATGGCTGTTGATTGGGCCAGGCATTTTGGACAGAACGAGGTTGTGGACCTATTGGAATCTTATAGGTGAGTCTTTCTCAGGGTTCTTTGAGTCAGATAATGAGGGCGACCCCAGTCAAAAAAATAAAGTTTAGTAAATAGCCCCTCTACACCCTCCTCTGACAATCAGTGGCGTATGCTGTTTTAAGACAGGCTTAAAGCAAAACAAAACATGGGCTTGTTTACTTTCCCGGGTTTTGTTCCATTTCCCTGGGGCATCCCGAATTTGCTCCACTGTGTGAAGTACCCCAGATGGCCAAATCTGCTTATCTCTACCCTAGCCCAACGGCGCATGTGCGGGCCCATGATGTAATTCTGCAAGCAGTTCTGATTGGGATGAATGGGGAATAGAGGGGGTGCGGGAGTGCATGCTCCCAATTGTCAACAATCAGAGATATTTTGCCAAATCACGTCATTTGAGCAAGCAGCTCTGTCTGGAAAGGAGCCCGCGCATGTGCTGTTGGACCGAGGAAAGGTGTTTATCGGCGTCCTGGGGAGATCACACAGCGGGGCATCCTGATTTGGGATGCTCCTAGGGAAAGCCAGTGGCTGGCCATGGAAACTTTTAGATTCCAGGGGCATGACACAAGGGTTTTGTTCTGCTTAACCCCATGCAGATGTAGAATACATTTGCAGATGCTACTCTCCAGAATTGCATCTTGCTACACAGCTGACAGCCCTGCTTACACCTGAGCATGAAGGGGATCTGTGGCAGCAGCAGCCCACACCAAAGTGATACATATATTCTTAGTATACAGTACGTCCTACTCCAAATCTAATACTTATACTTGGGATATACTCCGCCAGATGGCGCTGGACTGCAGAGACATTGAAAATAGGCTCCTCCCGGCTCCTCAAATACCCAGGGACCTCCCACAAATCCCCAGAATTTCTCTGCAGTCTGGCTGCGAAGGACGAGAAATTGGCTCTCTACTCGCAGGTGAGCGGGGTTATTAACCTGCTGCCCTGTAGGACTATTCCCACCCGTTCCACTAGTAATATGCCTCCCAGCCTTGGCTGCACTGGTCGGGTGAAGGTAGGCAGCACCGCTGTCAGGTGCTTAGGAGCGTTGCTCCAATGCAATCCCCCGCCAAAGGGTAGGCGGTTCAGGCTTTTGGTGAGCCTCTATGGGATGCCCCTCCCGCACTCGTGCCCCCTTGCCCCTGCCCATCGGTGGGCCCTGTTTAAGTGGCTGCTGTCCTCCCTCATCCTCCTTGTAGCCTTCGGGGGAAAAGAAGGGGGGGGTGTGTAAGTGTGTATGCTATGCATACTGTGTTTTACACTCTTTTTCCATTCTGTTTAGTCTTGTGTCAGCCGCCGCGCTGACTTGCCTTTACTGTCATTTTTAAAATTGCCGCCACGCGCTGACTTCGTTCCGCGCTTGGCAGCGGCATTACCTCAGGCGCTGGTGCGCCGTCATTGGCTGCTTGCACGTTCTGGCTTCGCGCTCTTCGGGGGTCTATGGCGCGCTCCGCGTCATGGCTGATACCGGCCCGCCCCTCGAGGTATACCGACGCCATCCTTAACCTGCTTGGTTGGCCCATGTGCGACGGACCCCTACCTACCGCGGTCCGTAAGTGCCCCCGCAGGCGGCTTTATATCTTTCACTTTTGTTACTGTGTGCTTACAAGTCTTGTCTGCTTATGTCTTTCAGGCGGGGCGAACCCTTTTGGCTTCTCCCCGCCCTGTATTAGTATATAACTTGTAGGCCTTGTAAAAATAATACTCCCACTTCCCTAGCGGGTTATTGGGGCATCCGGGGTTGCTATATAGCGTTATTCCCTATAGGCGTATAACGCCGCTATAATCACCATATGGAGGCATCCCAGGATAATGTGACCGGACCGGCTGTGTGTAGCGTGTGGGCAGCCTCATGCTGACGCTGACAAGGCGTGGGTCTGTGTACCCTGTGCTGAGCAGGTGCTTGCATTGCAATCTGGCCTGCCAGTGGCTGCACCTCGTTTCACTTCGCCTACTCCCCCAAGCTTAAACCTCACTCCTACTGAGTTGCATACTAGTGGGGATTCTCAGCCTGATGTGTCCTCTAGACTGGCTACTGTTGAGCAGTTGATTGCTAAGTCCTTAGCGCGTAAGGCCCCTGCTAAGAAGTGGCACTTGACGCCTAATGTCACTGTTTTCCCTATGGGAACTTAGGAGTTTTGGAATCTTTGTGGCTATACCCCGTCTGATGAAGGGGAGCTCTTTTCTGATTCAGGCTCATCTGATGAGAGACCAAGGGGTCATGACGATTCTGGCTCTGACCCCTGGGCCCCGGATGACACTGACAGATTATTGACCCAGATATTCCTAGTATGTCACACCCCCCACTTCCCGATATCCATAACACTTGGGAACCCGGCCTGTAGAGGGCGATCTTGCAGAGATGACATGGAAAAAAGGAGCCCCTCCTGGTCCATAAGTACTGGGTTCCTCCCACTATTCCTCAGTCTTTTCGTCTCTGCAGTCGGCGAAGCATTCAGAAGATGACTCTCCTTCAAGCTGCAGGTAGCCGGGCTTGCTCCCGGCCCCTTTTTTTCTCTATTTCTGTCTGAAACTCTTTAAACCTGTTTGGTTATATTGTATGCCTCCCAGCCCTGGCTGTGTGGTTCAGGCAAAGGTAGATACATACACCTTCTGGTGTATACAGGAGTATTACTCCCCCGTGAGACCCAAATGTGGGTAGGCGGCTTCTGGGTTGGTGATCCCGGCATGGGATGCCCCTGTCCCTTTATAATCCCCTTGTGCCTTATGGGTGCATTTCTATCCTCTCCCCTTAGTCTCCTTTAACCCTGCTGGGTAAAAAGGAGGGGGGGCGTTATCTGGGCTTATTTGTCACCATGCACACACACAAAAAAAAGAGATATATAAAATAAGTCTTTATTTTTATTATGTATGTTTTACTATACTATTTAATAGGAAATGTTTTATTTAGATGTTCCTATCTCTGTCTAGGCAGCATTTTTTGCTTACCTATTAAAGCTCTTTGTTTTCTGGCTGTGTTCAGATTTGAATTTTCCCTCCATTTTTGGCCATGTGATCCTGGAAGTGGGTGGGGCTTAGGCATGCTGATATTCAGAGAGCACCTGTATGCTCTGTTTGACTTCCTGCTTCCATGTGGCCTTACCTCATGATGTGAGCTTATTGCATGGGCTGTGAGTTTTTTTTTTCTGTCATTATTTATATTGTGGGCATTTGGTGACTGTTTTGTTTTCTGTAGGTGGAAACTCCTTATTTAAAAAGGGGTTTCTCCTGGTCCTTATAAGAAAATATATATAAATATATAGCCCTTAAGCCTTATTTGGGGGTCCATTTGTGTTTCAATCCTCCCACTTGGGACTATTTAAAGGGGCATCCCGAGTAGCAATTGCGTAAATCCCATATATACTTGGCGACTATAATCAATTATAGTATAATACTAAACACCATATGGAGGCATTCCAGCATAACGGACATGCAATTCCCTCTGCACAGACTTGGCAATGTTTTGGATGTGGGGCATCCCTTGTTGGGATAACACAATTCTTTGCGTCCCTTGTGCACAATTAACTATTATGCAGCAAACTGAGGCCCAGGCTTCAGGGCCTGCGGCTAATGCCTCATCTCCTACTCTGCCATGTCTTGTCTGTACCCCCAATGATATTGTCATGGGTCGCATGCTGATTTATGTGCCAGATTGGCTCATCTTGAAAGATTACTGTCTACTCTGTGCCTAAGAAGGCCTCAGCTAAAAGCACTTGCCTCAGACAATTGTGAATTGCTTGATTGATCTGATCCTTCTCAGTTAGAAGAAGGAGAATTATATGAGGAATCAGATGTTTCTGTTGAACAGCAATTTGGTGGTACTGAGATTGAGCAGGGTGAAGCAAGTGTTGTGGATAGCCCAAAAGCTCTTGCTCAGTTATTTGAGGATTTGGTTATTATTTCTCCTGAATTAGTCCCTCCTTAAAAAGGGGAATTCTTTGGAGCCTCTAAACCTTGTTAGGATTCCCAGATCAAAAGCATTTTTATGATATTATTCATGGCATTCCCTTGGGCTGGGACAAGAAATATCCCTTCCCAGCTGATACTGTTAAGCGTTGGTCATCACCACCTGTGCCCACCGCTCTGGGCATGTGTACACTCACTGCACGGATGAGTTAAATGCGGAGGACAAATTCCTATGTGTGCGCAAGCATACAATGGCCATCTATGCATTAATATTTAATTAATTGAGAGACTGGATTTTTAATAGATACTCTGCTCATGGGTGAATGCCCCTGTGCTTAATTTATCCAATTCCTCTGTGTTGCATTCTCCTGACTCCACTACACTTAAGATGGAGAGGATAAGCGTATTGATCAAATGGCGTACCACGCTTTTTACAGTGTGGGTTCGGCCTTGCTGCCTGTTGGTGCTTCGGCACTCATGACAGTGGCTATTAGGTCTGTTGTGAGAGACCTAATGAATTACTCAGGGCTTGATCCGGCCTCTGATAAGTACGCCGCTCTTAAGCGATGTGAGATGTTTGCATCTTTTGTACTTTCTGCCTTAGATGATACTCTGCTCATGTGCAGCAGAACCTCTGCCTCGTTAGTCGCCATCCGGTGGTCAATATGGTTGCGGCAGTGGTCGGCTGATATTGTAGCCAAGAAATAGCTTACAGCGCTCCCTTTTGTGGGATTGCGCCTCTTTGGAGAAAAAATTGGATTCTGTCACTAGAGGAGGTAAATTACCTCAGCGTAAGAAACAACGTCTTTCCTTTCGTGGAATGGCCTCTTTTAACCCTTTCGGGGGTCTAGATCCGGTAGAGGATCGGCCTTTTCAGCCCCCAGAGGGAATGCATGGAATAGAGTTAAGGGACGTGGCTGCCCAAAACCAAATCTGCCACTAAGCCTGCTCAACAATGAGGGGACGCCCTCACCCTTATGGGTGGGGGTACGTCTGCGGTTCTTCTTCCAGGTCTGGGTTCAAGAGGTATCAGACAATTGGGTTCTGGAAGTAGTCTCTTCCAGTTACAAACTGGAATTCGAGTCCCGGCCTCCTCCCAGATTTTTCATGTCCCGGATGCCGTCAGATCCGGCAATTGCGGAGGGGACTGCAGGCAGCAGTAGCGAATCTGTTAAACATGACTGTTATCGGCCTAGTGCCTCCAGCGGAAAGGGGTTTGGGGTTTTACTCCAACCTATTCACGGTACCCAAGAAGGACAGCTCTGTTCGGCCTATCCTAGACCTAAGGAGACTCAATCAAATTATCCGTTTCGGAAAATTCCGCATGGAGTCTCTGCGATCAACGATCGATGCTCTCCGTCAGGGGGAGTTCATGACATCCATAGACATCAAGGATGCTTATTTGCACATTCCTATTTTCCGGGTCACCAGAGATTTCTCAGGTTCTCGATAGAAGACCAGCATTATCAATTTGTGGCCCTGCCATTCGGCCTTACCTCGGCCCCAAGAGTCTTTTCCAAGATGCTGGCAGGAGTGATGGCTATATTCAGGGTCCAGGGCATCCGCATTGTGCCTTTTCTGGACAATCTTCTTATCGTGGCCTCCTCCCTCAAATAATCAGAGTTGGACACCAGGATGGTGGTCTCTACGCTAGAGAGGTTCGGATGGGTAATAGGTTACCCCAAATCCTCTCTCTGTCCGTCCAGGGTAATTCCCCTCCTGGGCATGATTCTGGAATGGTTCTGATTCAGAATTTGATTGGTCTATTCTTGTTCAACCCTCGTCAGTCTATCTGTCTAGGGATGAGACTAGTGGGATTGATGGTAGCTGCATTCGAGGCAGTCCCGTTTCCCCAGTTTCACATAAGGACGCTTCAGTTCTTCCTCTTGGCAAAGTGGGACAGGTGCCCACTATCATTAAAATCAGACTTGTCTGTTGTCTCCCCACGTTTTGCAGTCCCTTCAGTGGTGGTTAATATCGCACAACCTCCAGAAGGGCAAGTCATTTCTGACTCCGCGTTGGGAACTGGTTACCACGGATGCCAGCCTGGTGGGCTGGGGGGGGGGCTTCTGGAAGAAGCATCAGTTCCAAGGATTGTGGGGGCCTCAGGAGGCTCATTCTCCAATCAATGTATTAGAGCGTCGGGCCATACGTCTTGTCTACTTCGACTGACCCATTTCTTACAGGGTCTGCCAGTTCAGATTCGGTCAGACAACCGAACAGCTGTTGCATACATCAATCACCAGGGAGGGACTCGCAGTTGGGGTGCCCTCCGGGAAGTGTCTCTGATCCTTCAGTGGGCAGAGATCAATGTTCCTTGCAGATCAGCAGTTTACATTCCGGGGATAGAGAATGTGAAGGCAGACTCCCTGAGCAGGGGATGTTCTCGCCAGGGAGAATGGTCTCTCAATCCAAGGGTCTTTCAGTTCCTCTGTCACAAGTGGGGGTCTCCACGGTTGGACCTGTTTGCTTCTCGTCACAATCACAAGCTGACAGCTTTTGTGTCTCTATCCCAGGATCCTCTGGCAGTGGCAGCGGATGCCATGTCTCTAGCCTGGAAGGATCTGGGGTTCCTATATCTGTTTCCCCCATTCTCCATGATCAGCAAGGGGGTGCGCAAGCTAGCACTGGAGGAGGCGCCAGCAATTCTGGTGGCGCCAAGGTGGCCAAGACGTCTGTGGTACGCAGACGTCGTAAGGCTGGCAGTGGATCGGTTCCAACTGCCTCCTCTTCCAGATCTCATCACTCAGGGTCAACTTTGTTACCCCAATTTACAAACGCTGTCTTTGGCGGCATGGCTGCTGAAGTCTCCATCTTGAAAGAAGAAGGTCTTTCTGATGTGGTTATTCAGACTCTTATTAGAGCTAGGAAGAAGTCTTCCTCTGTCATTTATTACAGGACTTGGAGGTCCTATATTGATTGGTGTGAATCCAGGGCTTTGCCCTGTAGAATGTTTTCTATTCCTAGAAATTCTGGAATATCTGCAACGAGGTCTGGATATGGGATTCCAGATTAGTACTTTGAAAGGGCAAGTCTCTGCCTTGGCAATTTTCTTTCAAAGACCGTTTGCTCTTCATCCTTTGGTTAAGACCTTTTTCCAAGGAGTCGCGCATGTGCGGCCTCCCAGAAAGCCTTTACTTCCTGTTTGGGATCTTAATTTGGTGCTTTCGGCTATGCAAGCTGCTCCCTTTGAGCCATTGCAGGATATTCCTCTTCCTATTCTTACTCAGAAGGTTGCCTTTTTAGTTGCTATTACTTCTGTCCGCCGAGATTCTGAACTGGCGGCTTTGTCTATTCAAGCCTCTTATTTTGAGAGGCATCAAGATAAGGTTGTTTTCTGTTTTAAACCGGATTTCCTTCCTAAAGTGGTGTCTATTTTCCACCTAAATCAGGATATAGTTCTTCCTTCCTTGTGTCCTAAACCTAGTAACGACAAGGAAAGGGTCTTACATTCTTTGGATGTAGTTTGTTGTGTTAAGTATTATTTAGTTACTACCTCGGCCTTCCGAAAGACGGATGCCTTTTTTGTTTTGCCTTCTGGGCCCAAGAAGGGTTTTGCTCCTGCCAAATCTTCCCTTAGTAAGTGGATACGTCAGGCTATCATTGGGGCCTATATGGCGAAGGGGAAGGTTCCCCCTTTTCGTGTCACCACTCATTCTACTCGTGCTATTGGAGCTTCTTGGGCTTTTCAGCACCAAGCTTCTGTTGAACCAGTCTGCAAGGCTGCGACTTGGTGCATACTTTTTCTAGGTTTTACAAGGTTGATGTGCGGGCCTCAGCGGATGCTGTTTTTGACCGCAAAGTTCTGCAAGCTGCAGTAATTTAAGTTATGCATTATTCCTTTGGGATCCCCACCCATTATAGACACTGCTATTGGATGTCCCAAGTGTTATGGATATCGGGAAGTGGGGGGTGTGACATACTAGAAATAATACCATTTTGTGAGATACTCACCTGTAAAATGGTTATTACGAGTATGTCACACATCCCACTTCCCCCGCCCTTTTTTGTTCGAGGGATCCTTTACATGGTGATTATTATTATTATTTCCATATAATTTTACAATTATTGAATATAATTGGCTCTTCCTGGTTCTTCACTGCTGTTTAAAAAGACTGAGGAATAGTGGGAGGAACCCAGTACTTATGGACCAGGAGGGGCTCCTTTTTTCCATGTCATCTCTGCAAGATCGCCCTCTACAGGCCGGGTTCCCAAGTGTTATGGATATCGGGAAGTGGGGTGTGTGACATACTCGTAATAACCATTTTACAGGTGAGTATCTCACAAAATGGTATTTTTTTGAGGTTCTGTCGATCTCTCTCCCTGTTGCGGCTCCCAGGCAAAGAGGGGAGCTCTTCCATACAGCAAAATCGCATTTGGATTTCCCGAGCAGGCACATTTCCATAACCTTGTGCTCAAGGAATGGCACCCAGTAAACTTCCCGAGGTTCCAAAAAAGTTGGGATAGGAAGTATCCCTTTCCTGCTGAGGTGGTTAAATGTTGGTCATCCCCCCCCCCCCCCCCGAGGTGGATGCCCCGATCCTAGGGCTATCTAACACCTCTGTCATGCATTCCCCTGACTCCACTACCCTGCGGGATGCTGAGGACCGGCGCATTGACCAGCTGGCATCCCACGCCTTTGCATGTGAGGGGACTGCGCCCTCTCTGTGCCATTACTGCTGTGGCCACTAGAACCCTTATCAGAAATATGCTTGATAGTGCCCCTGATGATTTGCCTTGTGAGGTGTTTAATGCACTCTCCAGTTGTGATGTTTTTGTAAATTTTGTCCTCTCAGCATTGGATGACACCATCAGAATGTGTGCCAGAATTTCTGCCCTCGTGGTGGCTATACGCCGCTCGGTTTGGCTGCGCCAGTGGGTTGCAGACAACGCTGCCAAGAAGGCCCTCACTGGGTTTCCCTTTAAAGGACTGCGCCTGTTTGGGGACCGCCTGGACCTTTTTGCTAAGGGAGGCAGGTTACCCCAGCACAGGCGGCAATCTCGGCCCTTTCGGGGTCAGGGTTCCTTCTCATCCCCTTACCGTGGTGCCAGACAGGGAAGGGGGGTTTCCTTTCCTGGGGCCTGGGGAGATTTCTGGGGTAGGGGCAGAGGACGTGGACGTCCTGGCTCCTCCTGGGGTCCCAAAGCAAAATCCTCTCCCAAGCCCCCTCAGGCATGATGGGGCACCCTCACCCATCCGGGTGGGGGGACGGCTGCAGCACTTCGCTCACGTCTGGAGGCTTCATGTCTCAGACCGGTGGATTCAGGAGGTAGTGTCCTCCGGTTACAAGTTGGAGTTTGCTGCCGATCCCCCTTCAAGATTCATCAGATCCCGGATTCCTCAGGACCCTGTGTCAGCTCCGGAGCTAGTGCAGGCAGTGCAAGGCCTCCTGGAGCTGGGGCTCATCTGCCAGGTCCCCTTAAGAGAAAAAGGCAAGGGCTTTTATTCCAACCTATTCACAGTACCCAAAAAAGATGGTTCAGTCAGGCCTACCCTGGACTTGAAGATCCTCAGCAAGTTTGTCAGGGGCAGGCGCTTTCGCATGGAAACTCTGCGCTCTGCCATCAGTTCCCTGCGCCAAGGGGATTTCATGACTTCTGTCAAAGATGCTTATCTTCATATTCCTGTGTTCCCAGGTCATCAAAGGTTCCTCAGGTTTGCTCTGATGGATCAACACTACCAGTTTGTGGCCTTGCCCTTTGGCCTCACTTCAGCTCCCAGGGTGTTCACCAAGGTGCTGGCTGGCGTGATGTCTCTGCTCAGATGTCAGGGCATCCGCGTGCTTCCCTATCTGGATGACATTTTCATCACTTCCCAGTCTCTACATCAGGCAGAGTTGGATACTCAGCTGGTGGTGTCCACTCTGGAGTCATTTGGATTGGTGATCAACCACCCCAAGTCCTCACTGTCCCCTTCCTTGGTAACTCCATTCCTAGGAATGAATCTGGATACAGTTCAGGCAAGGATCTTCCTTCCTCAACAGAAGGTGGACAGTCTGATTGCACAGGCTCAGTCCCTCCTAGCTTGTCCTCATCCCTCCATCAGGCAGGGGATGCAGCTGGTGGGCCTGATGGTGGCGTGCTTCGAAGCGGTCCCTTATGCTCAGTTCCACTTGAGGCCTCTGCAACTTCACCTATTGTCAGTATGGGACAAGGACCCAGCGTCCCTGGACAGGGTCTGTGTGCTCTCCCCCCTGGTCAGGAGGTCCCTCTCATGTTGGATGGACTCAAGGAACCTGTTGGGGGGCAGGTCCTTTCTTACCCCTTCCTGGGAGACGGTCACCACGGAACTGCGGGCGATCAGGCTAGTTCTGGCTCACTTGAATACTCACCTTCGGGACCTTCCTGTTCAGGTGCGCTTGGACAACCAGACAGTTGCCTACATCAATCATCTGGGAGGGACCCGGAGCAAGGGGGCCCTCCAGGAAGCGTCTCTGATCCTGACTTTGGCGGAGGCCAATGTCCCCTGCATATCAGCTGTGTACATCCCTGGGGGTGGAAAATTGCCTGGCGGACTCTCTGAGCAGGGGGACCTCTCGCCAGGGAGAATGGTCCCTATGCAGTAGGGTTTTTCAATCCCTGTGTCACCGTTGGGGCCAACCAGATGTGATGATCTCCCCTGTCATGGCAGGACTTTCAGTTCCTGTATGTCTTCCCTCCAATCCCCCTGCTGGGCAGGGTTCTGCGCAAGATTGCTCTGGAAGGGGTGCCAGCAATTCTGGTGGCCCCTAGGTGGCCAAGAAGAGTATGGTTCGCAGACGTGGTGCAGCTGGCAGTAGATCAGTACGCTCTGCCCTTGGTGCCAGATCTGCTCACTCAGGGCTCACTACGCCATCCCAATTCACAAACTCTGGCTTTGAAGGCTTGGCTGCTGAAACCTCCATCTTGATGGAGAAGGGGCTGTCTTCCTCAGTTGTGGATACTTTGATTAAAGCTAGGAAGAAGTCTTCTTCCATTTATTACAGGGTTTGGCGTGCCTACATTGACTGGTGTGAGTCTAAGTCTCTTCCCTGTCATGTGTTCTCTATTCCCAGGATTCTGGAGTTCCTGCAGCATGGGTTGGAGATGGGACTTCAGCTTAGTACTCTGAAGGGTCAGGTTTCTGCCCTGGCTATTTTTTTCCAGAAGTCCTTTGCTCAGCACCCTCTGATCAGGACTTTTTTCCAGGGGGTCACTCATGTGCGCCCCCCACGTAAGCCTATGGTGCCTGTTTGGGATCTGAACTTGGTTCTGTCAGCCTTGCAGGGTGCTCCCTTTGAACCTGTGCAGGATGCTGCCTTGGCCATTCTTACGCTCAAGGTTGTATTTCTGGTGGCTATCACTTTCGCTATCACTGTCAGGCGTGTGTCTGAGTTGGCGGCTCTCTCCATTCAGCCCCCCTACTATGAGAGACACCAGGACAAGGTGGTGTTTCGTTTCAAACCTGACCTTTCTGCCTAAGGTAGTGTCTGCCTTTCATTTGATTCAGGATATTGTTCTTCCTTCTTTGTGCTCTAATCCTAGCAATGCTAAGGAGAGGGTTTTGCACTCTTTGGATGTGGTTAGGTGTCTGAAGTACTATCTGGTGGCTACTGCACCTTTCAGGAAAACTGATGCTCTTTTTGTGGTCCCTTCTGGTCCTAGGAAGGGTTTGGCTCCTGCAAAGACTACTATCAGCAAGTGGATTCGTCAGGCTGTGATTCAGGCCTACTCTGCTAAGGGGAAGAATCCTACCTTCCGCCTTACTGCTCATTCCACTCGTGCTACTGGTGCCTCTTGGGCTTTTCAGCACCAGGCTTCTGTTGAACAAATTTGCAAGGCCGCTACTTGGTCTTCTGTTCATACCTTTTCCAAGTTTTACATGGTTGATGTTAGGGCCTCAGCTGATGCGGCTTTTGGCCGAAAGGTTCTGCAGGCGGCAGTGGTTTAACCTGTCTGCTGCTGATTTTTTTTGGGGATCCCACCCTACTTTATGGACACTGCTATTGGATGTCCCAAGTGTAAGTATTAGATTTGGAGAAGGACGTACTCTATACTAAGAATAATACAATTCTGTGATTACTCACCTGTAGAATTGGTATTATGAGTATACAGTACGTCCTGCTCCAACCCACCCTTGGTTTGCATTATCTTGGATCCCCTGTACGGTGATTGTTATCATTGTTATAGTTGATACTTTTGGATTGTTAACTGCTTTTCAGTGCTGGGGATTTGTGAGAGGTCCCCGAGTATTTGAGGGGCCGGGAAGAGCCTATTTTCGATGTCTCTGCAGTCCAGCGCCATCTGGCGGCGTATATCCCAAGTGTAAGTATTAGATTTGGAGCAGGACGTACTATATACTCATAATACCAATTCTACAGGTGAGTAATCACAGAATTGTATTATTTGCCTCCAAAAATGAGGCAGCATCCCTGTCATGCTACACGCACAAAGACGGAATCAACAGCCACAGACCATTTTAACAGTTGAAAAAATGTAGGTGCTCTCTGCTCTGGGCAGAGCAATGATGCGTCATTGCGGCTGATGGCTTACTGTCTGGTTAGACATAAGAATTGATTGCACAGAGATTTTGGGCAATTTAGACTGTGCGACTGGGTTTTACAGGGGACTGGCTTTCAGAAGTGTAACAAGATGGCCACTGACATGCAGCCCAGGAGCACAGCATCTGCATTCTATTGCACAACATCTAAATCGTTTTACGCCCTCTCAAATGGCTCACGTCACTGATTGCTAGGCTTTAGGGGAGCAATTTATTAAGCTATGGTTTGTTTTTGACTGGAGGTCTACACACCTAAAAGGAGCACTATTGGGAAAATTGAGCCAATTATATAAATCCATTGAAATGTGCTGGATGGTGGGTGCAGAGGTCACTTATAAATACTAGTCAAAAAAGGAATGGAAGGAAGAGGTTCTGACACCTTTGATACACTAAACCTGTCACCCCTGGATATTATTTTTACCACAAGCTTGGCGGAAGTTTTATTCAGTTCGGGTGCATAAGTGACCCCTCCTCTCATTAGCCAAAGTGTTTATATGGATTTTAAATATTACACAATTTCGTGATAGTGCTCCTTTAAGTTGTGTTGTACTTTGCATTCTTAATATGTGAACGCCACAGTTAACATTGCATTACAGCAGATGAATACATCTAGATATTTTGGATTTAAATGTCAAAGCAGTGCTTCTCACACTTGATACACTGAAACAATATTATGGATATCCATGCAGGTAGCCATGGGGCACTAATTATTATATATCTACATTGGAGGTGAGACCGATACAATAGCCTGAGAAACATGTTTAGCTAAACCAATCCTAACTTTTACTCTGACCTTTGTGTTTTATGCTACATGTTTAGTACTTCACTACAACCTAACTCGCTGGATGAAACATCCCTGGTCCAGGCAGATGGCAATAACCTGAGTGCTGAGGAGCAGGAACTTCTTAAAGCTTATCACCACAGTTTTGATGATGAAAAAGTGGACCTAGATTTAATAATGCACGTGCTTTATAACATCTGTCACAATTCTGACTCAGGTACAGTTTGACTTTAGCTTAACCTGTAGGGCAAAATAGTGACCTTTAAAGATGTAGAAAACCTGTAATTTGTAAATCTTACATTGCATAAAATTGTAAATCTTACATTTTGCTTCTCCTTCCTGGGGCATCCACTTTGGATCCCCCTAGATCAGTTGTAAACCCACCTTCCACCCACTTTTGCATTGTCTGCCGGCCATTTGTTGTCGCAAATGTTCCATTCAGCTTTTGCTTTGCCACTCTCAGCTACATGGAAAGCAAGCGCTGGGTGCACACCCAACTCCTCAGATCGGTGCCAGGCTTTTCTGAATGTCTGGTGCAGGTATGCTAAGAGATAGAGGGGAGTGGGGATACGGTCCCACATCCTCCGCGATTGGTTGGGGTTTCACAAATTGGGGCACATTCTCCATAAAGTGGAAGCCCCGACCCTAGAGTCCTATAGGTTGATGGCTGCTCCTTTTTAAAGGAACTCTACTGTTAAAGTGGACCAATCATCATGATTTTGACTATCCTGGTGATTGGTCCTAGCCCCGGGGGCATCCTGATATAGGATGCCCCCCTGTGTGAAACGTCGCAGACCGTCCACTTTCCCTCACATTTCCCTGTTCCCACAGCTCATGTGCTGGTGCTTGTCCAATAAATGCTTTATGCCGCACATACTAATGCCCAATATAAAGGCGCTGATTTAAGCTTTGCAACCTCATCCCTGGCTCCCCTGTAGAGTGCGCGATCCGCACGGCCTGCCTATCTGAATGACAGGGTGCAGGGAGCGTGCACAGCTGTGCAGGGAGTACAGGGTGCAGGGAGCGTGCACAGCTGCAAGAAGCTGGGGATCCACAAGCGGATCAGGTGTAGGATGCCCCAGGTGGCAGGTTAGCAGCCGATCCTGGAATCTTTTAGATTTCAGGCTGTCCGCAGGGGGTGATTTGTCTACTTTATCCCTTTAAATGCCAAGCACGTAGTTTCTACGTGGTTGCTTCTCCTACCCTTAAGTGCCAAGCACGTAGAAACTACGTGCCTGGCATTTCCCCCAAACAGTTAAAAAATAGAAAAAAAAAAACACTTACCTCCGGTATTCCCGTGAAGCTTGGGGTCCCCTCTTCCTGCGGGGGGCATCCGATCGCCCCTCCCGTCCTCCGTCTTCAGGAGGGGGCCCGAAACCAGCCGCCCCCCCCCCCCCCCCCCCCCCGTTTCCAGCGCTGACATCGGCGCTGTAAAAAAAAAACCAAAAAACAAAGTCATTTACTCACCTCCGCGCCCGAGCCTTCTGTCGGGTCTCCTCTTCACCAGGGGGCCGGGTCCTCACCTCTAGTAATGGCGCCGATGGCTGCCGCCTCCTAGCCCCGCCCATTGTGGGAGGAGCGGGATGACGTCATCCCGCTCCTCCTATACCCCCTCCGAGCTCCGGCATCTGTCAGATGCCGGTGGTGATCGGAGCAGGGCGGGTGTCAGGTGAGGAGGCTCCGCCTGTCACCCGCCCTGCGCCGATCACCACCGGCATCTGTCACTGACATGAGCGGCGCGGGACAGCGGCGAGGGACGTCGGATCGGAGGTGAGTACAGTGTAAAAAAAAAAAAAAATTTTTCTTGTGTCTGATTATTTACTTTTAACCCCTTGTGAACTGGTAAGGGGTCCATGACCCCTATACCAGTTCACAAGGCTGGGGGGATGGCAAGCCACCTGCGCTAGCGGGTGGCTTGCCATTAACCCCCGGCACCCCCATTACCTGCCTCCCCAAAGGCCAGGGGGGGGCGGGGGGCAGAAGAGCCCGGGCCCACATAGGCTATGTGGGCTCGTAGGCTGCAGGGTGGGGGGGCCACAAAAGCTGGCCCCCCCACTCTGTGCCTACAAGCCCCCATAGCTGGTCCCGGGCTGGTTACTTTGGGTAAGGGGGACCCCACGTCAATTTTTTTTTTTGATTTTTAAGGGTTTTTAACCCTTAAAAATAAAAAAAAAATGGGGTCCCCCTCCCCTGGGAGGGGGGACCCTATGTCATTTTTTTTTTGACTAACCCTTTGTGTTCTGTCATCCAGCAGCTATAAAAGGCTTCCAGCAGGTGAGCAGAAGCCAGTTATCGCCGAGGGACAGAGTGCTCCAGGATGGATGGGAGGTAAGTATATAAAAAAAAAATAAAAATTAATCAAATATTTTTTTCTCTGTGTGTGTCTGTGTTTTTTTTTTACATTTAACCCCTTGTGAACTGGTAAGGGGTCCATTACCCCTATACCAGTTCACAAGGCTGGGGGGATGGCAAGCCACCTGCGCTAGCGGGTGACTTGCCATTAACCCCCGGCACCCCCATTACCTGCCTCCCCAAAGGCCAGGGGGGGGGGCAGAAGGGCCCGGGCCCACGGGCTATGCGGGCTTGTAGCCTGCAGGGCCAGGGGCCACAAAAGCTGGCCCCTGCGCCCTGTTCCTACAAGCCCTGCATATCTGGTCCCGGGCTGGTTACTTTGGGTAAGGGGGACCCACGTCAATTTTTTTTTTTTTGGATTTTTAAGGGTTTAACCCTTAAAAATAAAAAAAAAATGGGGTCCCCCCTCCCCTGGGAGGGGGGACCCTATGTCATTTTTTTTCTCGATTTAACCCTTTGTAGTGTGGATGGTATTTGTATTTTATTTGTGAATGTTATAAAATACTTGTTTCAGTTAGAGGGGTTTCCTGGGCAGGAACAGGGGGCTACCGATAAATATGTGGTACCGTTCTAATCGGTAGAAATGGGGCTTTCACATGCTTTTCCTTAATAAAATACATTTTTTATTTAAAATAAAGGAGTCAATTTTCTAAAAAAAAATTTTTTATTTATTATTTTTTTTACTTAATAATATTGTAAAAAAAAAAAATTAAATTTACAAACAAGACATTTCATGTTAAAGCCTAAACTCTGATGCAAAAAAATATATATATAATTTTCCTGAAAGTTCCAGCAAAAATGGCGCAAAACATGACGCAAAATGGGGAAAAATGACCAGTCAACAGAGGGTGACAAAATCTCAAGTAGGCTGGCAATTAAAAGGGTTAATAGTACCTATGCATGTTGGGTATTGTTCTGTTCGGGGGACCTTGCGCTTTCAGACTTAGCTTGTTTTTTCTGGTTTGCATATTTATATTTTAGGAAAAGGTGTTTTTTATTCAGCTTTTTTATAAATTTTTTAGGGAAACCCTGCGCAAACAAAGAATTCTTTGAGGTAATAATTCCAGAAAGATGAGCCCACTAGAACAAGCTGGGTACCCTTAGAAAGCTTAACGTGTGTACTTTCAGGGAATATATGGTTTATGGGGGATATTCCAAATGTCAAGGGTTGTTTTGGTTGAAAAATCGCAAGGTGCGCACTTTGTCTGCAGAGCTGAAATTTTCTAGTAAAATTACCGTTACGCACATGCTTTACTTTGGGGTGTTTGGCAACTCTTCCCTTGACAGTCGCAATGCATGTTGGGTATTGTTCTGTTCGGGGGATGTTGCGTTTTCAGATTAAACTTGTTTTTTCTTTTTTGTATATAGTTTTTTTTGGAAAATGTGGCTTTTATTCTGCTTTTTTATCCTTTTTTTTAGGGAAACTCTTTGCAACCAAAGAATCCATTGAGGGATTACTTCCAGAAAACTATGGCCACATCAACAAGCCTGGTATGCCTAGAAAGCCTGAGGTGTGTACTTCCAGAGAATATATAGTTTGTTGGGGGTATTTCAAATGTAAAGGGTTGTTTTTCTGGAAAAACTGCAAGGTGCGCATATTGCGTAGCATAGTTGTATTTTATCTGAAAATCCCCTAAAGCGCTGTTTCAGTTTGGGGGAGTCTCCTGGGCAGGAAAGGGTGTCTACCAATACATATGTGGTACCGCTGTAACCGGGAGAAATTGGGATTTCACACGCAATAAGATTTCATTGACAAACTTACATTTTTTATTACAAAAAAAACTACAAATTGTTAAGTTTTTTTTTTTTTTTTTTGCACATATTTCACCCAAAAATATTGAGAATACACCTAAAAAATTACAAACAAGACATTTCATGTTAAAGCCCAGACTCTGCTGAAAAAAACAATATATCATTTTCCTGGGAAATCCCTGGAAATCCCTTCAAAAATCACATTTGAACATGGGGAGTGCAAAATAGTGCAAAATGGTCTGGCAACAGAGTGTGACAAAAACTCCAGGTAGGCTGGCACTTAAAGGGTTAAAATGATCTAATACTTAAAATCCGCACAAACATGGTAGATAGCAATAAGAGGGGTTACTTTTATAAACCATGCATCAAAAAATCCCAAGGTTCTTTTTATTCTTAGTATACAGTACGTCCTGCTCCAGATAGAATACTTACTACCGGGTAATACTCCGCCAAATGGCGCTGGACTGCAGAGACATCGAAAATAGGCTCCTCCCGGCCCCTCAAATACCTAGGGACCTCCCACAAATCCCCAGATTTTCTCTGCAGTCTGGACTGCGAAGGACAAGAAATGGCTCTCTCTACTCGCAGGTGAGCGGGGCTTTTAGCCTGCGGCCCTGTAGGACTATTCCCACCTGTTCCATCAGTACTTGCCTCCCAGCCTTGGCTGTGCTGGTCGGGTGATGGTAGGCAGCACTGCTGTTAGGTGCTTAGGAGTGCTGCTTCACCGCAATCCCCCACCAAAGGGTAGGCAGTTTAGGCTTATGGTGAGCCTCTATGGGATGCCCCTCCCGCACTATTTTCCCTTGCCCCTGTCTATCGGTGGGCCCTATAAAGTGGCCGCTGTCCTCCCTCACTCTCCTTGTAGCCTTCAGGGGGAAAGAGAGAGAGAGAGTGTGTGTGTGTGTGTGTGTGTGTGTGTGTGTGTGTGTGTGTGTGTGTATGTATGTATGTGTATATATATATATATACGTGTATTGGCTTTGTGCTTTATAAAATTCTGTTTTGTATCAGCCGCCGCGCTGACTTGTTTTATTATTCTATACTTAAAATTGCCGCTGCGCGCCTTTTTTTTTTCACCATGTTCCGCGCTTGTTGGCGGCGTTACCTCAGGCGCTGGCGCGCCGTCATTGGCTGCTTGTCACGTGTTGGCTTCGCGCTCTTCGAGGGGGGGGGGCCTGCCTCTGGCGCGTTCCGCATCATTGCTTGTGCGGGCCCGCCCCTCGAGGTATACCAACGCCATTTTGTTTGCTTGTTCGGCTTCTGCGTGACGGACCTCTACCTACCGCGGTCTGTAAGTGCCGTCGTGGGCGGCTTTATTACCACCTTTTTATTACTGTCTGCTTATGGCTTATTTGATTGTGTCTTTCAGACGGGTGAATCCATTGGCTTCTCCCGGCCCTCTAGTAGTTGTTTAACTTGTGAGGCCTAGTGTAATTACTCCCACTTCCCTAGCGGGTTATTGGGACATCCCGGGTTGCTGTATAGCGTTAATCCCTATCGGCCTATAGTGCCGCTATAATCACCATATGGAGGCATCTCAGGATAATGTGACAGGGGTTCATTCGGGATAAGCCCGGCTGTGTGTAGCGTGGGGGCAGTCTCATGTTGGCGCTGACAAGGCGCGGGTCTGTGTACCCTGTGCAGAGCAGGTGCTTGCGCTGCAATCTGGCCTTCCAGCCGCTGCGCCTGCACCTCGTTTCACTTCACCTACCCCCCCAAGCTTAAATCTCACTCCTACTGAGTTGCATACAAGTGGGGATTCTCAGCCTGATGTGTCTTCTAGACTGGCTAGTGTTGAGAAGTTAATTGCTAATACCTTGGCACGTATGGCCCCTGCTAAAAAGCGGCACTTAATGCCTGATGTCACTCTATTCCAAGTGTGACATACACTCTGCTTCAATACTTCTTGACAGTTGGGTTATTCTCCAGTAGAGGGCGAACTTCTGCAGAGATGAATGCAAAAAAAAAGCCCCTCCCGGTCCATAACTACCTGGGACCTCCCACCAATTCCCCAGTTGTCTTCTCTGCAGGGAGCGAGCAAGACAGAAGATGAAGGCTTTTCTTACTTGCCGGGAAGCCGTGCTCGCGCCCGGCCATTTTTGTCCCTATTGCTGCCAGGACCCTCCTAAATTGTCCCTGTATTGAGCCTCCCAGCTTCGACTGCGGGTCTTTGGTAAAGGTAGGAGCACCCTTTGGGTGCAGTAGGAGCACCGCTCCACCGTGAGACCCCACCATGGGGTAGGCGGTTATCCAGGTTTTGGTGATCCTGGTGTGGGATGCCCCATCCCGCTAGGCTTAGGGCCGGATTCTGGCAGGGTCCCCCCCCCCTTCCGGGTCCCTTACTCTCCTCCAGGGGGGGGGGGGGCTGACTACCTGACCTTTATCTTCAGTGTGTGTGTTTAATCACTGTGTTTAATCGTGTGTGTGTGTAACGTTCGGCCCGCACGCACGCTCTTTTGCGGCGGCGGGCCGGTTCTCTTATGGTCGGCTCCGCGGCCATATTGCCCAGGGAGCGCGACCTTCTACTTCCCTCAGTGAGGGGGGGCGGGCCTGGCGCTCTCCCGCGTCGGCCCGCCCCCCTTGGCGTCGTCGGCAGGCTCCAGCCCTATCGGCTGGAAGCCCGGCTTGGGAGTGAATTCCTTGCGGTACATGTCGCCGGCCGTTATTGTGCCCATGGGCTACATAAATCGGGGGCACGTGTGTGTGTGTGTGTATATATATATATATATATAATTGTGTGTGGCTATATGTCTTATTTGCTCTGTATGGCTGCTTGGCGGTATAGACCTGATAATTATATATACATAGTCATATACCTGTATATGAATATTTCGGCTGTGTGACTGTAATATCTAATGCTAGGGCATCCCTTACTATGCTCTGCTCTTATGTGGCCTATATTCCTAGTATGTCACACCCCCCCACTTCCCGATATTCATGACACTTGGGAACCCGGCCTGTAGAGGACGATCTTGCAGAGATGACATGGAAAACAGGAGCCCCTCCTGGTCCATAAGTACTGGGTTCCTCCCACTATTCCTCAGTCTTTTCGTCTCTGCAGTCGGCGAAGCATTCAGAAGATAACTCTCCTTCAAGCTGCAGGTAGCCGGGTTTGCCCCGGCCCCTTTTTTTCTCTATTTCTGTCTGAAACTCTTTAAACCTGTTTGGTTATATTGTATGCCTCCCAGCCCTGGCTGTGTGGTTCAGGCAAAGGTAGATACATACACCTTATGGTGTATACAGGAGTATTACTCATCCGTGAGACCCAAATGTGGGTAGGCGGCTTCCGGGTTGGTGATCCCGGCATGGGATGCCCCTGTCCCTTTATAATCCCCTTGTGCCTTGTCTGTGCAGTTCTATCCTCTCCCCTTAGTCTCCTTTAACCTTGCTGGGTAAAAAGGAGGGGGGGAAGGGGGGCGTTATCTGGGCCTATTTGTCACCATGCACACACAAAAAAAAAAAATCGAGATATATAAAATAAGTCTTTATTTTTATTATGTATGTTTTACTATACTATTTATTGGAAATGTTTTATTTAGATTTTCCTATCTCTGTCTAGGCAGCATTTTTTGCTTACCTATTAAAGCTCTTTGTTTTCTGGCTGTGTTCAGATTTGAATTTTCCCTCCATTTTTGGCCATGTGATGCTGGAAGTGGGCGGGGCTTAGGCATGCTTTTATTCAGAGAGCACCTGTATGCTCTGTTTGACTTCCTGTTTCCTGCTTCCATGTGGCCTTACCTCATGATGTGAGCTTATTGCATGGGCATGGGAGTTTTTTTCTGTCATTTATTTATATTGTGTGCATTTGGTGACTGTTTTCTCTGTAGGTAGAAACTCCTTATTTAAAAAGGGGTTTCTCCTGGTCCTTATATAAAAAAAAAAAAAGCCCTTAAGCCTTATTTGGGGGTCCATTTGTGTTTCAATCCTCCCACTTGGGACTATTTAAAGGGGCATCCCGAGTAGCAATTGCGTAAATCCCATATATACTTGGCGACTATAATCAATTATAGTATAATACTAAACACCATATGGAGGCATCCCAGGATAACGGACATGCAATTCCCTCTGCACAGACTCGGCAATGTTTTGGATGTGGGGCATCCCTTGTTGGGGATAACGCAATTCTTTGCGTCCTTTGTGCACAATTAACTATTATGCAGCAAACTGAGGCCCAGGCTTCAGGGCCTGCGGCTAATGCCTCATCTCCTACTCCGCCATGTCTTGTCCGAACCCCCAATGATATTGTCATGGGTGGTGAGTCGCATGCTGATTTATGTGCCAGATTGGCTCATCTTGAAAGATTAATGTCTACCTCTGTGCCTAAGAAGGCCTCAGCTAAAAGAAAGCACTTGACTCATGCCGCTCCGGCAAGGGAGTCAGACAATTGTGAATTGCTTGATTGGTCTGATCCTTCTCAGTTAGAAGAAGGAGAATTATTATGAGGAATCAGATGTTTCTGATGAGCAGCAATTTGTTGGTACTGAGATTGAGCAGGGTGAAGCAAGTGTTGTGGATACCCCAAAAGCTCTTGCTCAGTTATTTGACGTTTTGGTTATTACTCCTCCTGAAGTAGTCCCTCCTCAAAAAGGGGAATTCTTTGGAGTCTCTAAACCTCGTTTAGAATTTCCAAATCAAAAGCATTTTGATGAAATTATTCTTAAAGAATGGGAGAAGCCTGTGCGGCTTCCTGGCATTCCCTTGGGCTGGGACAAGAAATATCCCTTCCCAGCTGATACTGTTAAGCGTTGGTCATCACCACCTGTGCCCACCGCTCTGGGCATGTGTACACTCACTGCACGGATGGGTTAAATGCGGAGGACAAATTCCTATGTGTGTGCAAGCATACAGTGGCCATCTATGCATTAATATTTAATTAATTGAGAGACTGGATTTTTAAAAGATACTCTGCTCATGGGTGGATGCCCCTGTGCTTAATTTATCCAATTCTTCTGTGTTGCATTCTCCTGACTCCACTACACTTAAAGATGGAGAGGATAAACGTATTGATCAAATGGCGTGCCACGCTTTTTCCAGTGTGGGCTCGGCCTTGCTGCCTGTTGGTGCTTCGGCACTCATGACAGTGGCTATTAGGTCTGTTGTGAAAGACCTAATGAATTACTCAGGGCTTGATCCGGCCTCTGATGAATACGCCGCTCTTAACCCTTTTGTTGCCAAGCACGTAACACCTACGTGCTGGCTTGGCTGGGCCTTAAGTGCCAAGCCCGTAGGTGTTACGTGCTTGACTTTCCTCGCTTGTAGTTTAAAAAGTAAAAACAACAAATACTCACCTGACCCCTTGTTGGATCCGGCCGGGTCTCCTCTTTAATTTGGTGCCATCCGATCCCCCGTGGGGGGTCGGATGGCTCCAGGAGAGCCCCCGGAATAGGCCGCCCCCCCCCCCGCTTCTGCAGCAGCAGCTTCTAACTGTAAAAAAAAAAAAAAATAAAAATGACATTCACTTACCTGTGTGTGCGCTGGCTCCCGCTGTCCCTCCTCTTCACCTGGGGGGCCTCCGATCCCCCCCCAGGACTTACCGATCTTCAGGAGAGAGCCTGGGAGGCTCTCTCCTCTCTTCTGCACGATGGCGGCCGCCATCATGCCTCTAAGCCCCGCCCCCTTGGGGGCGGGGCTTATGAAGTCATCCCGGCCCCGATCTCAGGCTTCAGCCTTCTCAGCTTCTCAGATGCCGGTGATCGGCACAGGGGAAGGAGGTGACAGGAGATCCTCTGATCTCCTGTCTTCTCCTTCTCTGGATGCCGATCACCGGCATCTGTCAGCTGAGCGGCGAGGGACAAGAGCTTGCAATCGAAGGTAAGTACAGTAAAAAAAAATTTTTTTTTTTTCTAATAAAATACTTTTTATTATTGTGTGGTGTTTTTTTTTCACATTAACCCTTTGTGAGCTGGTAAGGGGTCCATGAGACCCCTTATACCAGTTCACAAGGCTGGGGGGGTGGCAAGTCACCTGCCCTAGCGGGTGGCTTGCCATTAACCCCCGCACCCCCATTACCTGCCTCCCCAAAGGCCAGGGGGGGGCAGAAGAGCCCGGGCCCACATAGGCTATGTGGGCTCGTAGGCTGCAGGGTGGGGGGGCCACCAAAGCTGGCCCCCCCACTCTGTGCCTACAAGCCCCCATAGCTGGTCCCGGGCTGGTTACTTTGGGTAAGGGGGACCCCACGTCATTTTTTTTTTTGGATTTTTAAGGGTTTTTAACCCTTAAAAATCCAAAAAAAAATGGGGTCTCCCTCCCCGGGAAGGGGGGACCCTATGTCATTTTTTTTTTTAATTAACCATTTGTCATCCAGCAGCTATAAAAGGCTTCTGGGCAGGAAAGGGTGTCTACCTATACATATGTGGTATCGCTGTAACCGGGAGAAATTGGGGTTTCTCACGCAATAAGATTTTATTGACAAACTTACATTTTTTATTACAAAAAAACTCTACAAATTGTAAAAAAATGTTTTTTTTTTATTTTTTTTCACACATTTCACCCAAAAAAATTGAGAATACACCTAAAAAATACAAACAAGACATTTCATGTTAAAGCCCAGACTCTGTTGAAAAAAACAATATATAATTTTCCTGGGAAATCCCTGGAAATCCCTTCAAAAATGACAGTTGAATATGTGTAGCGCAAAATGGTGAAACATCGTCTGGCAACAGGGAGTGGCAAATGCTGCAGGTAGGCTGGCAGCGAAAGGGTTAAGCGATGTGAGATGTTTGCATCTTTTCTACTTTCTGCCTTAGATGATACTCTGCTCATGTGCAGCAGAACCTCTGCCTTGTTAGTCGCCATCCGGCGGTCAGTATGGTTGCGGCAGTGGGCAGCTGATATTGTAGCCAAGTAATCGCTTACAGCGCTCCCTTTTGTGGGATTGCGCCTCTTTGGAGAAAAATTGGATTCCGTCACTAAAGGAGGTAAATTACCTCAGCATAAGGAACGTCGTTCCTTTCGTGGAATGGCCTCTTTTAACCCTTTCGGGGGTCTAGATCCGGTAGAGGATCGGCCTTTTCAGCCCCTAGAGGGAATGCATGGAATAAAGGAAAGGTACGTGGCCATCCAAGTCAGAATTGGGGGTCCAAAACCAAATCTGCCACTAAGCCTGCTCAACAATGAGGGGACGCCCTCACCCTTATGGGTGGAGGGACGGCTGCAGTTTTTCTTCCAGGTCTGGGTTCAGGAGGTATCAGACAATTGGGTTCTGGAAGTAGTCTCTTCCGGTTACAAACTGGAATTCGAGTCCCGGCCTCCTCCCAGATTTTTCATGTCCCGGATGCAGTCAGATCTGGCAATTGCGCAGGGACTGCGGGCAGCAGTAGCGAATCTGTTAAATATGGCTGTTATCAGCCTAGTGCCTCCAGCGGAAAGGTGTTTGGGGTTTTACTCCAACCTATTCACGGTACCCAAAAAGGACGGCTCTGTTCGGCCTATCCTAGACCTAAGGAGACTCAATCAAATTATCCGTTTCGGAAAATTCCGCATGGAGTCTCTGCGATCGATGCTCTCCGTCAGGGGGACTTCATGACATCCATAGACATCAAGGATGCTTATTTGCACATTCATATTTTCCGGGTCACCAGAGATTTCTCAGGTTCTCGATAGAAGACCAGCATTATCAATTTGTGGCCCTGCCATTCGGCCTTACCTCGGCCCCAAGAGTCTTTACCAAGATGCTGGCAGGAGTGATGGCTATATTCAGGGTCCATGGCATCCGCATTGTGCCTTTTCTGGACGATCTTCTTATCGCGGCCTCCTCCCTCGATATCCGAGTTGGACACCAGGACGGTGGTCTCTACGCTAGAGAGGTTCGGATGGGCAATAAGTTACCCCAAATCCTCTCTCTGTCCATCCAGGGAAATTCCCTTCCTGGGCCTGATTCTGGAATGGTTCTGATTCAGGACTTGATTCGTCTATTCTTGTCCAACCCTCGTCAGTCTATCTGTCTAGGGATGAGACTAGTGGGATTGATGGTAGCTGCATTCGAGGCAGTCCCGTTTGCCCAGTTCCACATAAGGACGCTTCAGCTTTTCCTCTTGGCAAAGTGGGACAGGTGCCCACTATCATTGAATCAGACTTGTCTATTGTCTCCCCACGTTTTGCAGTCCCTTCAGTGGTGGTTAATATCGCACAACCTCCAGAAGGGCAAGTCATTTCTTACTCCGCGTTGGGAACTGGTTACCACGGATGCCAGCCTGGTGGGCTGGGGGGGCTTCTGGAAGAAGCTTAAGTTCCAAGGATTGTGGGGGCCTCAGGAGGCTCATTCTCCAATCAATGTATTAGAGCTTTGGGCCATACGTGTTCTACTTTGACTGACCCATTTCTTACAGGGTCTGCTAGTTCAGATTCGGTCAGACAACCGAACAGCTGTTGCATACATCAATCACTAGGGAGGGGCTCGCAGTTGGGGTGCCCTCCAGGAAGTGTCTCTGATCCTTCAGTGGGCAGAGATCAATGTTCCCTGCATATCAGCAGTTTACATTCCGGGGTTAGAGTGACTCCCTGAGCAGGGGATTTTCTCGCCAGGGAGAATGGTCTCTCAGTCCAAGGGTCTTTCAGTTCCTCTGTCACAAGTGGGGGACTCCACGGTTGGACTTGTTTGCTTCTCATCACAATCACAAGCTGCCAGCTTTTGTGTCTCTATCCCAGGATCCTCTGGCAGTGGCAGCGGATGCCATGTCTCTAGCCTGGAGGGATCTGGGGTTCCCCCATTCTCCATGATCAGCAAGGTGGTGCGCAAGCTAGCACTGGAGGAGGTGCCAGCAATTCTGGTGGCGCCAAGGTGGCCAAGACGTCTGTGGTATGCAGACGTCGTAAGGCTGGCAGTGGATCGTGTCCATCTGCCTCTTCTTCCAGATCTCATCACTCAGGGTCAACTTTGTTACCCCAATTTACAAACGCTGGCTTTGACGGCATGGCTGCTGAAGTCTCCATCTTGAAAGAAGGTCTTTCTGATGTGGTTATTCAGACTCTTATTAGAGCTAGGAAGAAGTCTTCCTCTGTCATTTATTACAGGACTTGGAGGTCCTATATTGATTGGTGTGAATCCAGGGCTTTGCCCTGTAGAGTATTTTCTATTCCTAGAATTCTGGAATATCTGCAACGAGGTCTGGATATGGGACTACAGATTAGTACTTTGAAAGGGCAAGTCTCTGCCTTGGCAATTTTCTTTCAAAGATCGTTTGCTCTTCATCCTTTGGTTAAGACCTCCCAGAAAGCCTTTACTTCCTGTTTGGGATCTTAATTTGGTGCTTTCGGCTATGCAAGCTGCTCCCTTTGAGCCATTGCAGGATATTCCTCTTCCTATTCTCATAGAAGGTTGCCTTTTTGGTTGCTATTACTTCTGTCTGCCGAGTTTCTGAGCTGGCGGCTTTGTCTATTCAAGCCTCTTATTTTGAGAGGCATCAAGATAAGGTTGTTTTCCGTTTAAAACCGGATTTCCTTCCTAAGGTGGTGTCTGCTTTCCACCTAAATCAGAATATAGTTCTTCCTTCCTTGTGTCCTAAACCTAGTAACGACAAGGGAAGGGTCTTACATTCTTTGGATGTAGTTTCTTGTGTTTAGTTACTACCTCGGCCTTCCGCAAGACGGATGCCTTGTTTGTTGTGCCTTCTGGGCCCAAGAAGGGTTTTGCTGCTGCCAAATCTTCCCTTAGTAAGTGGATACGCCAGGCTATCATTGGGGCCTATGTGGCGAAGGGAAAGGTTCCCCCTTTTCGTGTCACCGCTCATTCTACTCGTGCTATTGGAGCCTCTTGGGCTTTTCAGCACCAAGCTTCTGTTGAACAAGTCTGCAAGGCTGCGACTTGGTCTTCTGTGCATACTTTTTCTAAGTTTTACAAGGTTGATGTGCGGGCCTCAGCGGATGCTGTTTTTGTCCGCAAAGTTCTGCAAGCTGCAGTAATTTAAGTTATGCATTATTCCTTTGGGATCCCCACCCATTACAGACACTGCTATTGGATGTCCCAAGTGTCATGAATATCGGGAAGTGGGGGGTGTGACATACTAGGAATAATACCATTTTGTGAGATACTCACCTGTAAAATGGTTATTAAGAGTATGTCACACTCCCCACTTCCCCCGCCCTTTTTTTGTTCGAGGGATCCTTTATATGGTGATTATTATTATTTCAAATAATTTTACAATTATTGAATATAATTGGCTCTTCCTGGTTCTTCACTGCTGTTTAAAAAGACTGAGGAATAGTGGGAGGAACTTATGGACCAGGAGGGGCTCCTTTTTTCCATGTCATCTCTGCAAGATCGCCCTCTACAGGCCGGGTTCCCATGAATATCGGGAAGTGGGGGGTGTGACATACTCGTAATAACCATTTTACAGGTGAGTATCTCACAAAATGGTATTTTTGTGTGTCCCTTCGGGACAATCCGGGCCATGTGTGGGGTATCCCTTACGGGGGAGAATGTGCTTATCTGTATACCATGCGCACAAAAGGCCATAACGCGGTAGTCTGGTACCCAGTGTTCTGGGTCAGCTCCTCCCGCTTCATCGCCTTCCCCTCCCCACCTGATCCGTACCCCAAGTGACATTGGTACTAGTGGGGAGTCGCTTTCTCATGTTTGGGCTACGTTGGCCAGCATAGAGAAAATGATTGCTAGCACGGTGGGCAAGAAGCCCCAGGCTAAAAAGAGACAGTTGTCGTCGGCCCAGCCCTTGTGGGACACTGACGATGAGTCCGCTGAATTGTCCGATTATTCCCCGCTAGAGGAGGGGGAATTGTATCAGGATTCAGAGGCTGACTATGGTCAGCCTGGGAATTCCAATGTCGGGCAGGCGCTGGGGGATGCCGTTGATACGGCCACTGTTTTGTCACATTTATTGGAGGTGTTGGATATTGATCCACCTGAGGCGCCCCCTCTTAAGAAGGGGGAATTTTTGGGGGCCTACAAGCCCCATCTGGAAATCCTACCCAGGGTCATTTTGATGCACTGATACTTAGGGAATGGGAGAGGCCCATTCGGCTCCCTGGTGTGCCTCAGGGATGGGATAAGAAGTATCCCTTTCCGGTGGAGGCGGTCAAGCGCTGGTCTTCTCCTCCTGAGGTCGACGCGCCTGTGTTAGGTTTGACCGACTCTTCTGTACTGAACACCCCTGATGCCTCCTCCCTTAAGGATGGCGAGGACAAGCGCCTTGATCAGATGGCGTGCCACGCATTTGCCAACGTGGGCTCGGCCCTGTGGCCGGTTAGTGCATCTGCCCTGGTGCCACTTGCTACCAGGTCTCTTATCAGGGACTGGCTGAATAACACTCAGCTGGGTCCAGCTAGCACTGAGTTCGCTATACTTAAGAAGTGCGAATTGTTCATGGATTTTGTCATGGCTGCGATGGAAGACTCCATTGTCATGTGTAGTAGGACGTCAGCCTTGCTGGAGGCCATGCGTAGACTGGTCTGGCTCCATCAGTGGACAGCAGACGTTGGAGCCAAGAAGTCACTCACAGCTCTCCCCTTCTTGGGTGCGCGGCTGTTTGGAGATAAATTGGATGCTGTTGCTAAAGGCGGTAAGTTACCTCAGCGGAGGAAGCAGCGCCGTCCCTTTCGGGGGGCGGGCTCGTTCACTCCTTCCTTTCGAGGGGCCAGAGCGTCTAGGGGTCTGGCCTTCTCGGGGGTCAGGGGCTCGTCCTGGAACAGAGGCAGAGGTTGGGCACGTCTCGCGGCTGCCTGGGGTTCCAAGCCCAAGCCTGCCGTTAAACCAACTCAGCAATGAAGGGGCGCCCTCACCCGTAAGGGTGGGGGGACGGCTGCGGCTCTTCTTCCGGGTCTGGGCCTGGGAGGTCACAGACAATTGGATCTTGGAAGTGGTCTCCTCCGGGTACAAACTGGAGTTCGAGTACTGGCCGCCCCCAAGATTCTTAAGGTCTCGGGTGCCCTCGGACCCTCAGGCTGCACGGGGCTCCTGTTGGCAGTGAAAAGCCTTCTGGACATGGGGGTTATATGCCCGGTGCCTCCGTTGGAAAGAGGCAGGGGTTACTACTCCAACCTTTTCACGGTTCCTAAAAAGGAGGGTTCAGTGAGACCCATTCTAGATCTCAAGGTTCTCAACAGGTTTAACAGAGCCAAAAAGTTTTGCATGGAGACTCTGCGCTCGGCTATCAATTCCCTTCGCCAAGGGGATTTTATGACATCCATAGACATCAAGGATGCGTATCTGCATGTTCCGATTTTTCAGGCACATCAGAGATTTCTCCGGTTTGCGGTGGGGGATCAACATTATCAATTCGTAGCTCTTCCCGTCGGTCTGACTTCGGTACCGAGGGTCTTCACCAAGGTTTTGGCAGGCGTAATGGCTCTGCTCAGATCTCAGGGCATTCGCATTGTGCCTTATCTGGACGATCTGTTGATTTCTGCTTCTTCCCTTCAGCAGGCAGAACTGGACACCCTCCAGGTGGTGTCGACCTTGGAGAGATTCGGGTGGGTGATCAACCGCACCAAGTCTTCTTTCTCCCTGTCTCGAGTGATTTCATTTCTGGGCATGAATCTGGATACCAGTCGGGCCAGAGTTTTTCTGCCCCAGACCAAGGTGCAGGGGATTCAGGACCTGATCCATCTTCTTCTGGCCAGTCCTTGTCCCTCTATCCGACAGGGGATGAAACTGGTGGGCCTGATGGTGTCCTCCTTCGAGGCGGTGCCGTTTGCACAATTTCACATGAGATCTCTTCAACTTCTCCTATTAACGTATTGGGACAGGAACCCACAGTCATTAGATCAACCTTTCAAGATGTCTCCCAGAGTTCGGCAGTCATTTCGGTGGTGGCTGGACTCGAGCAATCTGGTGAAGGGCAGATCCTTTCTGGTCCCTTGTTGGGAGACGGTTACCACGGATGCCAGCCTTTCGGGCTGGGGAGGTTATTGGAAGAGTCATCAGTTCAGCGGGGTGTGGGGTCCCAAGGAGGCTCACACCCCCATCAATGTATTGGAGCTCCGAGCCATTCGTCTGGTTCTGGCTCGGTTAACCCCACAGTTACGGGGTCTTCCGGTTCAGGTGCGTTCGGACAACTGAACGGCAGTGGCCTACATAAATCACCAAGGAGGGACTCGCAGCAGGAGTGCCCTCAGGGAAGTCTCTCTGATCCTGCGCTGGGCGGAGAGCAATGTTCCTTGCCTTTTGGCAGTCTACATTCCGGGGGTGAAGAATACGGAGGCGGATTCGGCGAGCAAATCGATTCTGCTAAGGGGAGGACTCCCCCTTTTAGCTGCTGTGCTGTGGGTGCATCCTGGGCTTTTCAGCACCAGGCTTCTGTTGAACAAGTATGTAAGGCTGCTACTTGGTCTTCTGTTCATACTTTTTCCAAGTTTTACAAGGTTGATGTGCGGGCTTCAGCGGATGCTGTTTTTGGCCGCAAGGTTCTGCAAGCTGCAGTGGTTTGAGTTGGTGCATTCTTTACTGTTTATGGTTCCCACCCTTGACGGACACTGCTATTGGATGTCCCAACTGTCAAGAAGTATTGAAGCGGAGTGTATGTCACACTTGGAATAATACCGTTTTGTGATTACTCGCCTTTAAAACGGATATTATAAGTGTGACATACACTCCGCTTCACCCACCCTGTTTGGTATTCTGGATCCTTTATATGGTGAACCATTGTTTTTTGTTAGTATTGTTATATTTGGTTCTTCCTGGTCCCTTTACTGTTATCTTACACTGGGGAATTGGTGGGAGGGGCTTCTTTTTTTGCATTCATCTCTGCAGAAGTTCGCCCTCTACTGGAGAATAACCCAACTGTCAAGAATTATTGAAGTGGAGTGTATGTCACACTTATAATATCCGTTTTAAAGGTGAGTAATCACAAAACGGTATTTTTCCCTATGGAAAGTTTTGGCATCTTTGTGGCTATACCCCTTCGGATGAAGGGGAGCTATTCTCCGACTCAGGGTCATCTGATGAGAGGCCCAGGGGTCATGACGATTCTGGCTCTGACCCCTGGGCCCCGGATGATACTGATAGATTGCTGGCCCAGATTTTTGAGGTTCTGTCCATTTCTCCCCCTGTTGCGGCTCCCAGGCAAAGGGGGGAACTGTTCCATACCGCTAAGTCACGCTTGGAATTTCCTGAGCAAGCACATTTCAATAACCTTGTGCTCAAGGTATGGGTGCCCCAGTAGACTTCCCGGTGTACCTAAGTGTTAGGATAGGAAGTATCCCTTTCCTGCTGATGTGGTAAAGTGTTGTTCATCCCCTCCCGAAGTGGATGCCCCGGTCCTAGGATTATCTAACACCTCTGTTATGCACTCCCCGTCCCATGCCTTTGCATGTGTGGGGACTGCGCTGCACCCGGTCTGTGCCTCGGCCATTACGGCTGTGGCTATTAGGACCCTGCTCAGAAATATCCTTGATAGTGCCCCTGATGATTTGCCTTGTGAGGTGTTTAATGCACTCTCTAGTTGTGATGTTTTTGTGAATTTTGTCCTCTCTGCCCTGGATGACACCATTAGAATGTGTGCCAGAACATCTGCCCTTGTGGTCGCTATACGCCGCTTGGTTTGGCTGCGCCAGTGGGCTGCTAACAACGCTGCCAAGAAGGCCCTCACTGGTTTTCCCTTCAAGGGACTACGCCTGTTTGGGGACCGCCTGGACCTTTTTGCTAAAGGAGGCAGGTTACCCCAGTGCAGGCGGCAGTCTCGGCCCTTTCGGGGTCAGGGCTCCTTCTCCTCCCCCTACCGTGGTGCTAGACAAGGGAGGGGGGTTTCCTTTCCTGGGGTAGGGGCAGAGGACGTGGTCGTTCTGGCTCCTTCTGGGGCCCCAAGATTTAGTCCTCTCTCAAGCCCCCTCAGGCATGATGGGGCGCCCTCACCCATCCGGGTGGGGGGCGGCTTCAGCACTTTGCTCACGTCTGGAGGCTTCATGTCTCAGACCGGTGGATTCAGGAGGTAGTTTCCTCAGGTTACAAGATAGAGTTTGCTGCCTGGCCGCCCCCAAGATTCATCAGATCCCGGATTCCTCGGGACCCTGTGTCAGCTCAGGAGCTAGTGCAGGCAGTGCAAGGCCTCCTGGAGCTGGGGGTCATCTCCAAGGTCCCTTTAAGAGAAAAAGGCAAGGGCTTCTATTCCAACCTATTCACAGTACCCAAAAAAGATGGGTCACTCAGGCCCATCCTGGACTTGAAGATCCTCAACAAATTTGTCAGGAGCAGGCGCTTTTGCATGGAAACTCTGCGCTCTGCCATCAATTCCTTGCGCCCAGGGTATTTCATTGTCTGTGGACATCAAAGATGCTTACCTTCATGTTCCTGTATTTCCAGGTCATCAGAGGTTCCTCTTGTGGCATTGCCCTTTGGTCTCACCTCAGCTCCCAGGGTGTTCACCAAGGTGCTGGCTGGCGTGATGTCTCTGCTCAGGTTTCAGGGCGTCCGCGTGCTGCCTTATCTGGACGACATTCTCATCACCTCCCAATCTCTACATCAGGCATAATTGGATACTCAACTGGTGGTGTCCACCCTGGAGTCATTTGGATGGGTGATCAACCACCCCAAGTCTTCGCTGTCCCCCTCCTTGGTGACTCTCTTCCTAGGAATGAATCTGGATACAGTTCAGGCAAGGATTTTCCTTCCTCAACAGAAGGTGGACAGTCTGATTGCACAGGTCCTGTTCCTGCTATCTTGTCATCATCCCTCCATCCGGCAGGGAATGCAGCTGGTGGGCCTGATGGTGGCGTGTTTCGAGGCGGTCCCTTATGCTCAGTTCCACTTGAGGCCTCTGCAACTCCACCTCTTGTCAGTGTGGGACAAGGATCCAGCGTCCCTGGACAGGGTCTGTATGCTTTCCTCCCTGGTCAGGAGGTCCCTCTCGTGGTGGATAGACTCAAGGAATCTATTGGGGGGCAGATCCTTTCTGACCCCTTCCTGGGAGACAGTCACCACGGATGCCAGTCTGTCAGGTTGGGGGGGTTTCTGGAAGTCCCTGCGGTTCCAGGGGAGGTGGGGACCCTCAGAAGGCCCACACACCTATCAACATCTTGGAGCTGCGGGCGATCAGGTTAGTCCTGGCTCAGTTGACTACTCACCTTCGGGGCCTGCCTGTTCAGGTGCGCTCGGACAACCAGACGGCAGTTGCCTACATTAATCATCGGGGGGACCCTGAGCAAGAGGGCCCTCCAGGAAGTGTCTCTGATCCTGACCTGGGCAGAGTCCACTGTTCCCTGCATATCAGCTGTGTACATCCCGTGGGTGGAAAATCTCCTGGCAGACTCTCTGAGCAGGGGGACCTCTCGCCAAGGAGAATGGTCCCTATGCAACAGGGTGTTCCAATCTCTGTGTCACCGTTGGGGCCAACCAGATGTGGATCTGTTTGCGTCCCGTCACAATCACAAGCTCCCGGCCTGTCCCAGGATCCTCTGGCCTTGACCACGGATGCTGTAGCAATGTCATGGCAGGACTTTCAGTTTCTGTATGTCTTCCCTCCATTCCCCCTGCTGGGCAGGGTTCTGCGCAGCAATTCTGGTGGCCCCCAGGTGGCCAAGAAGAGTGTGGTTCGCAGACGTGGTGCAGCTGGCTGTAGATCAGTACGTTCTACCCATGGTGCCAGACCTGCTCACTCAGGGCTCCCTACGCCATCCCAATATACAAACTCTGGCTTTGACGGCCTGGCTGCTGAAACCTCCATCTTGATGGAGAAGGGGCTGTCTATCTCGGTGGTTGATACCATAATAAAGGCTAGGAAGAAGTCTTCTTCCATTTACTACAGGGTTTGGCGTGCCTACATTGACTGGTGTGAGTCTAGGTCTCTTCCCTGTCGTGTGTTCTCTATTCCCAGGATTCTGCAGCATGGGTTGGAGATGGGGCTCCAACTCAGTACTCTGAAGGTGCAGGTCTCTGCCCTGGCTGTTTTCTTCCAGAAGTCCTTTGCTCAGCATCCTCTGATCAGGACTTTTTTCTAGGGGGTTCACTCATGTGCGTCCCCCACGTAAGCCCATGGTGCCTGTTTGGGATTTGAACTTGGTCTTGTCTGCCTTGCAGGGTGCTCCCTTTGAACCTGTGCAGGATGCTACCCTGGCCATTCTTACGCTCAAAGTTGTCTTTCTGGTGGCTATCACCTCTGTTAGGCGAGTGTCTGAGTTGGCGGCGCTTTCCATTCAGCCCCGCTACTATGAGAGACACCAGGACAAGGTGGTGTTTTTCGCTTCAAGCCAGAATTTCTGCCTAAGGTAGTGTCTGCCTTTCATTTGAATCAGGACTTTGTTCTTCCTTCATTGTGCCCTAATCCTAGTAATTCTAAGGAGAGGGTTTTGCATTCTTTGGATGTGGTTAGGTAAGTACTATCTGGTGGCTACTGCACCTTTCAGAAAAACTAATGCTCTTTTTGTGGTCCCTTCTGGTCCTAGGAAGGGTTTGGCTCCTGCCAAGTCTACTATCAGCAAATGGATCCGTCAGGCTCTTATTCAGGCCTACTCTGCTAAGGGGAAGAATCCTCCCTTCCTCCTTACTGCTCATTCCACTCGTGCTATTGGTGCCTCTTGGGCCTTCCAGCACCAGGCTTCTGTTGAACAAGTTTGCAAGGGCGCTACTTGGTCTTCTGTTCATACCTTTTCAAAGTTTTACAAGGTTGATGTTAGGGCCTCAGCTGATGCTGTTTTTGGCCGCAAGGTTTTGCAGGCGGCAGTAATTTAAACTGTCTGCTGTTACCTTTTTTGGGGATCCCACCCTACTTTATGGACACTGCTATTGGATGTCCCGATAGTAAGTATTCTATCTGGAGCAGGACGTACTGTATACTAAGAATAATACAATTCTGTGATTACTCACCTGTAGAATTGGTATTATGAGTATACAGTACATCCTGCTCCACCTCACCCTTGGTTTTGCATTATCTTGGATCCCCTGTATGGTGATTGTTGTTATTGTTATAGTTACTAGTTTGGGTTGTTTTAATTCTCCCGGCTTCTCATTAACTGCTTTTCAATGCTGGGGATTTGTGGGAGGTCCCTGGGTATTTGAGGGGCCGGGAGGAGCCTATTTTCAATGTCTCTGCAGTCCAGCGCCATCTGGCGGAGTATTACCTGATAGTAAGTATTCTATCTGGAGCAGGACGTACTGTATACTCATAATACCAATTCTACAGGTGAGTAATCACAGAATTGTATTTTTTTTTCTTTTCCTGGCATAAAAGCTTTGTGACTGCACCACTCTGCTTTTACAGGGGAAAGAACTGGTAACCTCTTGTCTCCTAAGTCAACCTATACTGGAAAAACATCTTGCTGTGTAGATGATTTTACCCATCATGCAATTCTTTGGCTAGAAATGAAAGGTTTATTCTACTGTTGGGGACAGGACCTTCTTGTAGAGCTGGTACACTCAAAAATATGACCCCCCCTTTTTTGATGCAGGGCATATAAGTAACCTGTTTTCTTTATTTCTTGTATGCTTTTGTTTATTTATATATTCTTGGTGTGCCACACACCCCGCTTCACTTTTAAATATTCTTCACTTAATGGGTTAACTCACTGCCAGGTGACGCAGTGCAGAGAGGAAGTCTTGTAACGAGCCCCCTTCCGGCCTATATATACCTAGTACCTCCCTTCAATCACCAGTATTTTTCTCTCTGCTTGACGACAAGACAGAAGATTGAAGTCTCCTGCTTACAGGTAGCCGGGGTCTTACCCCGGCACCCCCCTTTTGGTCTATTTCTGCCCGGCTTGAGTGTTTATACCTTGATGGTGGAATGGAAGCCTCCCAGCCTAGGCTGCTCACTGGGCAAATGGTAGATGGCACTTTAAGTGCCTAGGAGCTTATCTCCTCCGCTCGACCTCATGCGTGGGGCAATGCGGCTATCCGGCATGGTGATCCGGAAATGGGATGCCCCTGTCCCGAGGGTCCCCGTAGCCCCTTTCTCTCCCGTTACGGTCCCTTCTCCCTTCACTATGGGGGTAGAGGGATGTGTATTGTGTGTATGGTTTACTGTATGTTCATGTGTTTTGCTTATTGCAACATTGTCAGGCTGCACTGCAAGTGAGTGTGCATATGGCCTGACTTTGATTCCTCCTTATATGGCAGTCTCTGTTTGGCGGGCTGCTGCTGCTGGCCTGTAGAGCCAGAGCTTTAGGGGTGACCGGGGCAGGCTGTATGGTGTCAGGCTTGCTTTTGGCTGCCTGTGCTTTTCTCACCTTATCCAGCTCCCCTCCCCCCTCCGCTTTTCTCCTTTGTTTTAATCGGCCACTCCCGCCTTCGCTGACATTTTCTGCCTGTCTCCACCACCTCTTTGGTTGGGTGCTGGGCTTTTGTAAGCCTTACTGGGGCAGGTAAGCGGCCTCACCTGGTGGGGCCGTCTATATTTTTATGGGTTTGACTGTTTATTAAAAAGTAATATATTTAATGGAAATATACTTTTGTTTTGAAAAAAAAAAAAAAAAAAAAAGGGGGAAAAATATATAAGGAGGAAAAATCAGAGGCCAGTTTTATTGCCTCTTCAAAGCACTTGGTGCTGTGTATGTATGTTATATTGCATGTTGCCATTGGTTTCTGGGTGTTTTTACTGTTGGTTGTTTTTTCCCCACAGATCCTGGGATTCCTTCAATTAGTAGCCTCTCCCAGTTCTTTATTGCCTGGCTAGTCTCTTTTTCTCCTAAATTGGGACATATTTATTTATATATACTTGCGTGTATATATATATATTTAAAAAAAAAAAAAAAAAAAAAAAAAAAAAAAAAAAATATATATATATATATATATATATATATATATATATATATATATATATATATATATATACAATCTATATTTATATATAGATTATTAAGGGGGACCTCCCTTTTTGAAAAAAAAAAAAAAAATATATATAAATAAAAATCCTCCCTTCCGGGACATTTACAAATAAGGGGGCATCCCGGGTTGGCTTATGCCTTAAAGCCCAAAAATTGCGAATACCATAAATCACCATATGGAGGCTTCCGTTATTGCCGGAAACGGTTCTTCTGAGCCATTCGTGGGGTGCGTAAGTTGTGGGGTTCTACTCCCAGCTGATGATGTCTTTATTTGCATCCCTTGTGCAAAGCAGAGCATTGCGCGCCAGTCTGTTGCTTCGGCTGCTGGCCCATCGCAACCTTCATCATCGCCTACCTCGCCCTCCCTGTTCCGGACCCCGCATGACACTGTCAAAAGTGGGGATTCGCAGTCCGAGGTGGCGGCACGGTCGGCCAGGCCCCGGAAAGTAGTGCCCGTTAAAGCAGGGTTAAAGGCCGCTGCAAAACGGAGGCACCTGACTCCGGTACCTTCGGCTCCACAGGACGAGTTATGTGAGCCTGTGGAATGGTCCGATGGATCCCCGAACGAGGAAGAATTCCTGTTGGAGTCAGATGAGCCTGCAGATCAGCTTGAGGCTGATGCGATTGGCGATTGGTCGGAGGGGGTTGTTTTTGACACCCCCTCCATTCTGGCTCAAATGTTTAAAATTTGAATTTAGATCCACCTGAGGCTGTCACCCTGCCAAAGGGTCAGTTGTTTAAGGAGCCTCAGCCGCGTTGGGTTTTTCCCAGACAACACCACTTTGAGAGGGTGGTCCTTAAGGAATGGGAACATCCCACGCGGTTATCTGGAATCCCTTCCAGTTGGGAAAAGCGTTATCCTTTTCCACCAGACTTGGTAAAGCTTTGGTCTGTCCCTCCTGACGTCGATACCCCTGTGCTAGGGCTCTCCAGCACTGCTATGGTACAGTCTGCTGAGACCACTGTCCCTAAAGATGGGGAAGATCGTCGGATTGACCAATACGCGCGCCATGGTTTTATTTATTCCGGGTCAGCGTTGCACCCGGTGTGTGCTTCAGCCCTTCTTCTATTGGCGATTAGGTCTTTAATTCAGGGGCTATATGAGGATCTCAATCCCGCTTGTAAACAGTTTACTGCGTTTAAGCAGTGTGAATCTTTTGTGTCCTATGTCCTATCCGCTCAGGACGATGCGCTGGCTATGAGTAGAAAGGCAGCGGCTATGCTGGTGGCTATTCGCCGGTCAGTATGGCTGCGTCAGTGGTCGGCTGACGCAGTTTCTAAGAAGGTGCTCACAGCTCTCCCCTTTTTGGGGTTGCGTCTGTTTAGGGAGAAAATTGATTCAGTCGCGAAGGGTGGTAAGATGCCACAACGCAAGAGGCCTCGTGGCCCCTTTAGGGGGGCAGGTTCCGGTAGGCCTTCCTTTCGAGGATTCAGAGCGGGCAGGGGGGCTTCCTTTCTCGCTACCAGAGGTGCAGGTTGGACTCGGTGGAGGGGCCGTGGCCGGCCCACTCAGTCCTGGGGCACCAAGCCCAAACCTGCTGATACGCCCTCTCAGCAATGAGGGGCTGCCCTCACCCGTGCGGGTGGGGGGACTATTGCGACACTTCTCCCAGGTTTGGAACCAAGTGGTTCCAGGCAGATGGATCCAGGAGGTAGTGTTGGCCGGTTACGACCTGGAATTCGAGTCCCCGAGAAAGATGGGTCGGTTCGTCCCGGCCTGGACTCTCATCAACACAGAGTGTTTCTTCCTTTTGCCCAAATTCACACGAGAACGCTTCAGCTTTTTCTGTTAGCGTCTTGGGACCAGCAGCCTCGGTCGCTGGATCAGTCCTTCCAGTTGTCCTCCCGGGTCCGGCAGTCCCTCCTGTGGTGGTTGGTCTCGACCAATCTGGTGTAGGGCGGGTTTTTCCTGACCCTCCTTTGGAAAATTGTCACCGCGGACGCCAGTCTGTCGAGATGGGGCGGATTCTGGAAGGAGCTGCAGTTTCAGGGGCAGTGGGGACCTCAAGAGGCCCACTTACCCACCAATATTCTGAAACTGAGAACCATCCATCGGGTGCTTGCTCTCCTGACTCAGCACGTTCTGGGCCTTCCGGTCCAGGTGCGTTCAGACAATCAAACAGCGGTTGCTTACATCGGTCATCAGAGAGGGACTCGCAGTCTGAGTGCTCTCAGAGAAGTGTCCCTGATCCTGACCTGGGCGGTGTCCCATGTTCCTTCTCTCTGGGCGGTTTACATTCCAGAGGTGAAGAACCAGGTAGCGGACCGGTTGAGCAGGGGCTCTCCCCGTCTGGGAGAATGGGCTCTCCATCCTCGGGTGTTTCGCTCACTGTGTCTCCGATGGGGGACCCCGGAGGTGGACCCGTTTGCCTTTCGCAGGCTCCCGAACTTCGTGTCGCTCTCCCAGGATCCTTTGGCTCTGGCAGTGGACGCCATGTCCCTGAGCTGGGGAGTTCTGGGGTTACTATACCTGTTTCCTCCGATGCCCATGCTGGGCAGGGTGCTTCGGAAGTTGGCTCTGGAAAAGGTGTCCGCCGTTCTCGTGGCCCCAAGGTGGCCAAGGCGAGTGAGGTTCGCAGACATCGTTCGGCTGGCAGTGGACCAGTTCGTTCTGCCTCTTCGGCCTGATCTGCTCACTCAGGGTCAATTGTGTTACCCCAATTTACCAGCGCTGGGTTTGATGGCCTGGCTGCTGAAACCTCCATCCTGAAGGAGGAGGGTCTTTCGGATTCAGTCATTAAGACTCTGATCAGTGCCCGGAAGAGGTCTTCTTCCATCACCTACTATAGGACTTGGAAAGCCTATATCGCTTGGTGTGAGATAAGATCTTTTCCTTGTAGGGTCTTTTCGGTCTCCAGGATTCTGGAGTTTTTACAATCAGGGCTGGATTCTGGTCTCCAGCTAAGTACGTTGAAAGGGCAGGTCTCTGCCTTATCTATCTTTTTTCAGAAGCGTGTTGCGCTTAAGCCTTTAGGTAAAACTTTTTTCCAGGGGGTTACGCATGTGCGGCCTCCCAGGAAACCATTACTCCCGGTTTGGGATTTGAATTTGGTTCTGTCTGCTCTTCAGGCTCCCCCTTTTGAGCCTTTGCAAGATATTGCTTTGTCTACCCTGACTCAGAAGATTGTCTTCTTAGTAGCGATCACTTCGGTCCGGCGTGTCTCGGAGTTGGCGGCCTTGTCTATCCAGGCGCCTTACTTTGAGAGGCATCAGGATAAAGTGGTCTTTCGGTTCAAGCCAGACATTCTTCCTAAGGTTGTTTCTGCTTTTCATTTGAACCAAGATATTGTTCTTCCCTCCTTGTGTCCTAATCCTAAGAATGACAAAGAGAGGGTTTTGCATTGTTTGGATGTAGTACACTGTGTTAAGTACTACTTGATTATCACGTCTCCTTTTCGTAGGACGGATTCCTTTTTTGTTGTGCCCCATGGGCCTAAGAAGGGTTTGGCACCAGCCAAATCTGCCATTAGCAAGTGGATACGTCAGGCCGTTACTGCGGCCTATTCTGCTAAGGGAAGAGTTCCCCCTTTTCGTAATACTGCTCATTCTACTCGCACCGTTGGGGCGTCTTGGGCTTTTCAGCACCAAGCTTCTGTTGAACAAGTTTGTAAGGCCGTCACTTGGTCTTCTGGTCATACTTTTTCTAAGTTTTACAAAGTTGATGTGCGAGCCTCAGCGGATGCTGTTTTTGGCCGCAAAGTTCTGCAGACTGCAGTCATTTAAGTTATGCTTCACCTGGCCTTGAGATGCCCATCCCTTGTGGACACTGCTTTTGGATGTCCCATTAAGTGAAGAATATTTAAAAGTGAAGCGGGGTGTGTGGCACACCAAGAATAATACCATTTTGTGAGTACTCACCTGAAAAATGGATATTGTTGGTGTGCCACACACCCCGCTTCTCTCCCACCCTTTTCGGTATTTCCGAAGCCTTTATATGGTGAAGCTTTTTATTTATATCAAATTGATTTTGAGGTTGCCGGTGGAATACTGGTACCTTGTCTTTCTGCTTTTTAATATACTGGTGATTGAAGGGAGGTACCAGGTATATATAGGCCGGAAGGGGGCTCGTTACAAGACTTCCTCTCTGCACTGCGTCACCTGGCGGTGAGTTAACCCATTATGTGAAGAATATTTAAAAGTGAAGCGGGGTGTGTGGCACACCAACAATATCCATTTTTCAGGTGAGTACTCACAAAATGGTATTTTTTGACTATTTTCACAATATAGCCCCTTTAAGTGTGCAGGTTGTATGTGATCTGATCCTTTAAACACCAAATATTTATATTCTTTTCAATAAAGTTTTATTGAAGATTTTACGGTACATCATGATTATGCATAATGAGACAAAGCTACACACTGGACAAAGTAACAGCACACCTAATACCATACAACATACATTCGCGATTCCTCAATAGATGTCAATCACAAAAACAATTGTTTTTCGGCCAGTAGGTTAAGCATAACTGTGGCCCAAAAAGGCTCTATTAAGTCGAAGTCCCTGAAGGTTCCAGATCTCATAGTCTAAAAATTAGTTTTCTCTTATATTCCACTCCACGGCATCAGGAATTCACATGGGTAATCTGGATTGGTTAACTCTTGACTAAAGGGCAGGATCCCAGAATTGTCTTATTCCAACCCCTGGCCTGTTATTCAAAAGGCATGTGAAAAATCTAGTGATGTATGTGGCCTAGTAGAGGATCCAAAGACGATAGAGAGAAGAAAGAAGAAAAAAGGGGAAGAGATCAAGGAAAATGGGAGGTAGGAGGGTGAGGATGAGAGGGAAGAAAGAAGCAGTAAGAAAAATTAGAATGATAGATATGCTCGCTGAAAATCAAAAAAATACCCTGGTTGCTACTCTGCCCTCAACAACTTCCTGTCCGAAATGAGTGGACCTTAATTATCCAGCCATGCAGTCCATATCTTAAGAAATGCATCCATGGCATCCTCTGTGACAGCCACTAAATTTTCGTGACACATCATATAGTTCAGTCTATTTTTAAATTGAGCGATAGAAAGGGCAGCAGTTTTCCACAACTTAGCAATTGACTCCTTAGCTGCAGATAAAATGAAGCACAAAAGTTTGAGCTTGGACCTGCTGCAACTAGGAAAGAGTTTATTTAACAAGGCTTTTTACATTGACCTTCCCAGTACTGTGTATATAGTTTTATAGTGCATGCTATATGCAGTCAGTGGCAAGTGGAAAATTATTGGTGTCTGCACTGAGAAGATTTACTAGACTTTGTTTTGTCTCACCAGTAGCCAGAAGGTAAGGGGGGCTGTAGTCTCCTATTAGCTTAAAGCAGTCCTAAACCCACCCACTGAAATTGTGAAATACATTTGGCCAAAGGCTCTTGTTGACATTTACTTTTTAGGGTGTAGAACTAGAAATATTTTTCCTCCGGATATTTTTTTTGTTTTGCTGTCCCTCTCTGCTATAAGATAGAAAATGATCAGTCATTCTTTAGTTGTGGCAATGACTCAAGGAGGTCCAACTAAAACGGGCATAAAGCAGGAGCAGTGAGAAACAATTCATGGGGGTGATAATTAAAATTGTGGGTTTCGGTCTGCTTTAACTTTCTGTTTGGAGTCAGTGCCCCTAATAGGGCAGGAAGTAATCAAAATGGTTTCTGGTGAATTGCATGTAATATTCAGTTTTTATTTGTGTTTATGATTAAATTATCCAGAGTTTGGATAGCCCTTTTCCAGGGAATTATCTCCTATGGGGGTCGCACCATATCTATTGTAAGGAAGGGTGTGTTATCAGTGCAATTTCAAGTTTTCAAATTTCAGCATCATTTGATAAGGCCCAAACCCTTAAAAAATGATTCCCCAGCATCTAAAATTTATATATTTTAGGTTTTTAGTCACTTATTTATTATTCTTTTCCCTTCTGAGCTGCAACTCTGTTCAGGACTCCAGGGTACGGCTGCTGCCATCTTGCCTCAGAAGCATCACATGCTGAGGAGAGCGGGCAGGTTATAGCTGTGTTCTGCACAGACAGAGCATAGCTGGGATCAGGAAAGGACTGCAACCCCAGAATGCAGAGCGGCATAGTCAGGAGACACTTCCTGTCTGCAGACAGCCTGAGACTCTATGGGCCGCCATCTTGGATGTTTAAAGGCACAAAAAGTGCACTAGATGCAGGTAGGATGATTTGTGGGCAATCTGTAGGTACAGGGTGCGGGGCATACAAGATGTCTCTTTTTAAGGTGAAGGTCCGGTTTAATGCGCACACTTTGGTTTGAAGGAAGTCTAAGTGGGTCTAAAATGTAGATCTACTAATATTATATACTAATGCTTGGCATGTGGCTTGTTTTATTTTTTAGGGGCTATACTCATTTTTCTCCCAGGGTACGATGAGATTGTAGGATTAAGGGATCGCATTTTGTTTGATGATAAGAGATTTGCGGACAATGCCAGTAGGTATGTACTCATTTCTTTAAATGAAATGTTACAAGGGAGAATTATAAATAATCTCGAACATCTTTCACTCCACATGTAACGTCTCCAGATTCCTCCTTTGATGCTTAAAATGCAACAAAAAATCATAAATTAGATCCCCCTTGGCTTTCCTGTAGATGCCTCTACAACTTTAAAGTGGACCAACACCCAGGATTTTGACTATCCTGGGTTTTGGTCCACTTCGGCGGGGCACCCCGATCGGGGGGTGCCCCGCTGTGTGAAACCCCCCAGAAAGCCCCAAAATCTTACCTGTCCCCGCTCCCACGTGACTGGACGGTCCAATCCCCGCCAACGTCCAGGCGGGGATCAGGAACGTCCAAGCGGCTGCCGCCGCCGCCGCCTCCCTCGCGTCACTTTCGGCGCGCCCGCGCCGGCCATTCGCAGACGACCGGCGCGGGCGCGTGCACGCCTACAGGGGCGCGAGGGAGGCGGCGGCCGGCCGCCGCCGAAGATCAGGTAAGCGATTTGGGGTGTCTGGGGGGGTTTCACCCCGCGGGACATCCCGATCTCGGATGTCCCGCGGGGTGCGAGGTGATCGGCCCGGGAATCTTATAGATTTCCGGGCCGATCACCTCTCGGTGTTGGTCCACTTTAAATGGCAGCTGTGGCACTGCTTTGCTGCACCCTGTTGCAACCATGCTCCCCAAAGCTTTGTTCCTCCGGGGGCATCCCAATGTGTAACCCCCTCCCCAGATTGCCCAATCCCATTTAACCTCTTTCGCATTCCTATGGCGTGCGTGCACAGCCAATCAGAGCTGTTTTCCATGTTTACATCCTTCAGCAAATGGCTCTCATTGACTTCAATGGGGAGTGCATGCTGCCGCATCCCCGGCAGCGTGAACGCGCCCACTCCAGCCCATCTAAATTGCTTGGCCGGGAGAGTGCGAACGCTGCACTGGGTGCGGTAGTGTGCGCTCCCCTTTTGAAAACAATGAGAGCAGTTTGTCAAATGACATTAGATAAGACATTAGATAAGAGCACATGCATGTTGGACCGGGGAAAGGTAAGCAATTGCCGGCACTCTGGGGGGTTTCACACAACCAGCTCTCGGTTGTGAGGGGGAAGCCAGCGCCCGGTCCTGGAGTCTTTATGTTCTGCTCTATTCTATGTGTGCCATACACTCCACTTCGATCTTCATGACATGTGGGTAATCTCCAGTAGAGGGCGAACTTGTGCAGAGATGAATATGCAAAAAAAGAAATCCCCTCCCGGCCCATATATACCTGGGACCTCCCACCAATTCCCTAGTTCCTTCTCTGCAGGGAAGGCGACAAGACAGAAGATGAAGACTTCTTTTACTTGCAGGTAAGCCGGGCCCGCGCCCGGCCGTTTATTGTCCCTATTGCTGCCAGTACCCTTTCTAAATTGTCCCTATCTGAGCCTCCCAGCTTAGGCTGCGGGTCCTGGTGAGGGTAGGAGCACCCTATGGGTGCGGAAGGAGCATTGCTCCACCGTGAGACCTCATTCTGGGGTAGGCGGTTACCCAGGTTTTGGTGATTCTGGTGTGGGATGCCCCATCCCTACATGCCTGTGGCCCTATTCGGGCCGGGTTCCCCCCCCCTTCCGGGTCCCTTACTTCCCTCTAGGGTGGGGGTGGGGGGGCTGGCGGGCCGTCATCCTCGGCCTCTCCCTTTTACTTTATATATATGTATATATGTGTATGTGTGTTGGTGTTACCACTGTAAGTTGTGTGTGTGTGAGTTGGTGTAGATCACCTGGAAGTTATTCCTTGATGAATTGGTACTGTTGCTTGGCCTAACCTGCTGTGGTTTCTCCTGTCAGCCTGGGGAGCTTCTCTCCCTCAGGCTGTGTTTAGATAAGGGGGCGCGGCCGCGGTAGCCCTGCACCCTTGTTCGCCGCGTTTTCTGAAGGTCCTCCCTGGCCAGATCCACGCTGCTGGGAGGGGGGTGGGGCCTGGAAAAGCGTGCCTTCGGCCCTGGCCCGCCCCCCCTTCTCTTCCTGCTTCTTCCTGATCACCTCAGAGACGGGGGCCATCTTGCTGCATTGCTGCTGCTGTCGTTTCTGGGGGACGGTAAGGGCCTGGTGGCCACTTCATTAGTTATTTGGGGTCCCTCTCTGGTGGGGGGGCCCCCTATGGTACAGTCTTATGCTTTTTTTGTCATTTTGGTATTTGTGTATATACATATGTGTATGTGTGTGTATATATATATATATATATATATATATATATATATATATATATAATTATGTATTTTGAATGATGTTGTTTTGCTGTATAGTAACTGATATGCCTTATTGTGTGTTGCAGATTGCTTCATAATAGTGCATATTAAGGGGTTCCTCCTGGTCCTGGGGTCCCTAGTGTTAAATTGATCACCTTAAATTCTCCCACCGGGACTTTTAAGGGAAATCCCGGGTTGCTTAGGCATAATTCCCTGCGGTCTTGCGACTGACCACAAAAATCACCTTATGGAGGCTCCGCAGGATACTGGGCTCGGGCTCCCTCTGGGACAATCTGGGCCATGTGTGGGGTGTGGGGTATCCCTTACGGGGCAGAATGTGCTGATTTGTATACCATGTGCACAAATGGCCATAACGCGGCAGTCCGATACCCGGCTCCTCCCGCTTCATCGCCTTCCCCTCCCCGCGTTATCCGTACCCCAAGTGTCATTGGTGCCAGCGGGGAGTCGCATTCTGATGTTTGTGCTAGGTTGTCAGCATCGAGAAATTTATTGTTAGCACGGTGGGCAAGAAGGCCCAGGCTAAAAAGAGACATTTGTCGTCGGCCCAGCCCTTGTGGGATGTTGATGATGATTGCATTGATTTGTCGGATTATTCCCCTTTACAGGAGGGGGAATTGTATGAGGAAACGGAGACTGACTATGTACAGTCTGGTGATGCTGGTGTCGGGCAGGCGCTGGGGGATGCCGTTGATACGGCCACTGTTTTGTCACATCTATTGGAGGTGTTGGATATTGACCCGCCTGAGGCGCCTCCTCTCAAGAAGGGGGAATTTTTTGGGGCCCGCAAGCCCCGTCTGGAATTCCCTACCCAGGGTCATTTTGATGCGCTGATCCTGAAAGAATGGGAAAGGCCCAGTCGGCTTCCTGGTGCGCCTCAGGGATGGGATAAGATGTATCCTTTCCCGGTGGAGGCGGTTAAACGATGGTCTTCTCCTCCCGAGGTCGATGCGCCAGTTTTGGGTTTGACTAACTCTTCTGTGCTGAACACCCCTGACGCCACTTCCCTTAAGGATGGCGAGGACAAGCGCCTTGATCAGATGGCGTGTCACGCATTTGCCAGCGTAGGCTCGGCCCTGCGGCCTGTTTGTGCATCTGCCCTAGTGTCGCTTGCTACCAGGTCTCTTTTTAGGGACTGGTTGAATGACGCTCAGTTTGATCCGGCTAGCGATGAGTTCGCTACCCTTAAGAGATGTGAATTGTTCATGGGTTTTGTCTTGGCTGCTATGGAATATTCTATTGTCATGTGTAGCAGGACTTCAGCCCTATTGGTGGCTATGCGCAGATTGGTCTGGCTCCGACAGTGGACAGCGGATTTTGGGGCCAAGAAGTCGCTTACAGCTCTTCCCTTCCTGGGTGCGCGGCTGTTTGGAGATAAATTGGATGATGTTGCTAAGGGAGGTAAGTTACCTCAGTGGAAGAAACAGCGCCGTTCCTTTCAGGGGGCTGGCTCGTTCACTCCTTCCTTTCCAGAGCGGCTAGAGGTTTGGCCTTCTCGGGTGGCAGGGGCTCGTCCTGGAACAGGGGCAGAGGTCGGGCACGTCCCGCGGCTGCCTGGGGTTCCAAGCCCGCCGTTAAACGGGCTCAGCAATGAAGGGGCGCCCTCACCCGCACGGGTGGGGGGGACGGCTGCGGCTCTTCTTCCAGGTCTGAGCCCGGGAGGTCACAGACAATTGGATTTTGGAAGTGGTCTCCTCCGGGTACAAACTGGAGTTCGAGAACTGGCCACCTCTAAGATTCTTAAGGTCTCGGGTGCCCTCGGACCCTCAGGCTGCACAGAGGCTCCTGTTAGCAGTAAAAACCTTCTGGACATGGGAGTTATTTGCCCGGTGCCTCAGTTGGAGAGAGGCAGGGGTTACTACTCCAACCTTTTCACGGTTCCCAAAAAGGAGGGTTCGGTGAGACCCATTCTAGTCTCAAGGTTCTCAACAGGTTTGTCAGAGCCAAAAAGTTCCGCATGGAGACTCTGCGCTCGGCTATCAATTCCCTTCGCCAGGGGGATTTTATGACATCCATAGACATCAAGGATGCGTATCTGCATGGTCCGATTTTTCCGGCGCATCAGAGATTCCTCCGGTTTGTGGTGGAGGATCAACATTTTCAGTTTGTAGCCCTTCCCTTCGGACTGACCTCGGCGCCGAGGGTCTTCACCAAGGTCTTGGCGGGAATATTGGCTCTGCTCAGAGCTCAGGGCATTCGCATTGTGCCTTATCTGGACGACCTGTTGATCTCAGCTTCTTCCCTCCGTCAGGCGGAGCGGGACACCAACCAGGTGGTGTCGACTCTGGAGAGGTTCGGGTGGGTGATCAACCGCCCCAAGTCTTCTCTCTCTCCGTCACGAGTGATTTCATTTCTGGGCATGAATCTGGATACCATTCAGGCCAGAGTGTTTTTGCCCCAGACGAAGGTGCAGGGGATTCAGGATCTGATCAGCCTTCTTTGGGCCAGTCCTTGTCCCTCTATCCGACAGGGGATGAAACTGGTGGGCTTCATGGTGTCCTCCTTCGAGGCGGTACCGTTTGCACAGTTTCACATGAGATCTCTTCAACTTCACCTATTGACGCATTGGGACAGGTGTCCGCAGTCATTGGATCAACCTTTCAGGATGTCTCCCAGGGTTCGGCAGTCCCTTTGGTGGTGGCTGGAGTCGAGCAACCTGTTGAAGGGCAGATCCTTTCTGGTCCCTTGTTGGGAGACGGTTACCACGGATGCCAGCCTGTCGGGCTGGGGAGGTTATTGGAAAAGTCATCAGTTCAGCGGGGTGTGGGGTCCTCAGGAGGCTCACACCCCCATCAATGTCTGGAAGCTCAGAGCCATCCGACTGGTTCTGGCACGGCTGACCTCACATTTGCAGGGTCTACAGGTTCAGGTTCGTTCAGACAACCGAACGGCGGTAGCTTACATCAATCACCAAGGAGGGACTCGCACTGGGCGGAGAGAAATGTTCCTTGCATTTCGGCAGTCTACATTCCGGGAGTGGAGAACACGGAGGCGGATTCCCTGAGCAGGGGATCCTCTCGCCAAGAAGAGTGGTCTCTCAACCCCGAGGTTTTTCTGGATCTGTGCCACTAGTGGGGGACTCCGGAGGTGGATCTCTTCGCCTCGAGGCACAATCACAAACTTCCGGCCTTTGTGTCTCTTTCTCAGGATCCTCTATCTCTGGCAGGGGATCCTTGTCCCTTGCTTGGATGGATCTGGGTTTTTCTTTTTTTTTACCTGTTTCCGCCCGTCTCCATGCTGGGCAAGGTAGTTCGCAAACTGGTTCTAGAAGGGGCGCCAGCAATTCTTGTGGCTCCAAGGTGGCCAAGAAGGGTTTGGTACGCAGACGTAAGGCTGGCCGTAGATCAGTACCGGCTTCCCATGTTGCCGGATCTGTAATCTCAGGGTCTACTACTTTACCCCAATTTACAAACGCTGGCTTTGACGGCTTGGCTGCTGAAACGTTCATTCTGAAGGAGGAAGGTTTGTCTGCGGCCTTTGTTCAGACCTTGATTAGAGCTAGGAAGCGGTCCTCTTCTGGCATTTACTATAGGACTTGGAGATCCTATATTGATTGGTGTGAGGCTAGGGCCTTGCCTTGTAGGGTGTTTTCGATTCCTAGGATTTTGGAGTTTCTTCAGCATAATCTGGATCTTGGGTTCCAGCTTAGTACTTTGAAAGGACAGGTTTCTGCTCTGTCGGTTTTCTTCCAGAGGTCTTTTGCCTTACACCCGCTGGTTAAGACCTTTTTCCAAGGGGTCGTGCATGTGCAGCCCCCTCGGAAGGCTGTGGTTCCTGTTTGGGATTTGAATTTGGTTCTTTCGGCTCTGCAGGGTCCTCCTTTTGAGCCACTGCAGGATATTGCTCTTTCGGTTCTCACTCAGAAGGTGCTTTCTTGGTGGCTATTACCTCTGTTCAGCGTGTCTCTGAGTTGGCGGCTCTGTCGATTCAGGCCCCTTACTTTGAGAGACACCAGGATATGGTGGTTTTTCATTTTAAGCCAGATTTCCTTCCTAAGGTGGTGTCTGCTTTCCACCTCAATCAGGATATTGTTCTCCCTTCCTTGTGTCCTAGGCCAATGACAAGGAGAGGGTTCTGCACAATTTGGATGTGGTTCGCTGTGTTAAGTACTATTTCTTCCTTCCGCAAGACGGACGCTTTTTTCGTGCGGTTGGTGCGTCCTGGGCTTTTCAGCACCAGGCTTCTGTTGAACAAGTTTGTAAGGCTGCTACTTCCGTTCATACTTTTTCCAAGTTTTACAAGGTTGATGTGCGGGCTTCAGCGGATGCTGTTTTTGGCCGCAAGGTTCTGCAAGCTGCAGTGGTTTGAGTTGGTACATTCTTTACTGTTTACGGTTCCCACCCATGACGGACACTGCTATTGGATGTCCCACATGTCATGAAGATCGAATTGGAGTGTATGACACGGGTATTATGAGTGTGCCATACACTCCACTTCGCCCCACCCCTTTTTTTCAGGTATTCTGGAACTTTTTTATGGTGAACCATTGGTTTTGATTGTTAAGGTTATAATTGGTTCTTCCTGGTCCCCTTTCTGCTTTTTTACACTGGGAAATTGGTGAGAGGTCCCAGGTATATATGGGCCGGGAGGGGCTTTCTTTTTCTTTGCATATTCAACTCTGCACAAGTTCGCCCTCTACTGGAGATTACCCACATGTCATGAAGATCGAAGTGGAGTGTATGGCACACTCATAATACCCGTTTTACAGGTGAGTACTCCCACAACCAATTTCCATGTAATGTCTGTACCTATACATCTGTGCGGGTGTTGGTATGGTTGCTATAGGACAGGCTGTGGGGGGGTGCATCCAGAATGCTGGAGTCCCTTCGCAACAAAACCCCCAGAACGCCATTGCACCTGTTCTAGAGGCAGCGCTCAGAGTGGGAACCCGCCGTCTTACCTGCACACGCATTTAGGTTTATTCATTCCCCAGCGCCGCCCCCCCAGGCATCAGAGCCATTAGGTTGGCCTTTATATAGTTTTGGGTTGCAGTATGGGCACTTAGTCACTAAAAGGTTTGCCATCACTGCCATAGACCATGTTATATCGGTTTTCCAGTCTGTTACTAAGACTTGCCCTAGGGCGGGCAGTGTGGGTTTATCATCCTACTTTCCCAGTTTATGCTCCCCCCCCCCCCAGGATCTGTCTGTTCTGTTGTTGTCGCAACCTAGGATCTCAGCTGGACACAGGACCAGCAACCTCAGAAGCCATACAAGGCTATGGTGCCAGCTGAATGTCAAGCACAGGATTTGAACTTGTCCTGCTAAAGTGTCAGAACATTGGGCGGGGAGCAGTCCCGGGATGTCTTTGACTGCCTGCCAGGTGAACCGCTGGGGCAGGGGACCTTCCTTGGTCTAAGGGCCACATTGTCTTATTGTTCCATGTCCAGGGGCCTCAATAAAGGCTGATATGAGGCAGGAAGAAGTGGACAGCGTGAGGCAGAAAAAGGTGAGGTAGGCCAAGTTGTGGTAGGAAGAGGTGAGTTAAGTAGAGGTGAGACAGTCAGACGTGATGAGTGATGTGGACAGAAGTTAGAAGAGGTGAGGTAGCAAGCAGTGAGGTCAGCAGAGATGGTTTGATAAAGGCAGAAGTGTCGAGGGCCGCAGGCTGTGCGTCCCTGTTCAAGCACAATTGCTGACTGAAGCATCAACACCAGGGCAGGGTGAGGTGAGTATTCCTCACATTATATGGTTCTCAATAAATGCTGGTGTATAATAAAATACCCTTTATGACTTCTATTAGGTACCAGTTGTTTATGTTGCACTCCAATATGCAGACATCTGATCAGAAGAAAGTCTTAAAGGCCTCCCCACCTGGCATACGGAAAATTGTAAGCTTTGAGTATATTTTTTATATATAGTTATATTTTATATATTTTATTTGCAGAGCAATTCTGTACAAAAATGTTGACCTTGTAGTGTTGCGAAATTCTGTTTTACAGATACTCTCCACCAACATAGCAGAAACCAGTATTACAGTTAATGATGTTGTCTTTGTTATTGACTCTGGGAAAGTGAAGGAGGTAAGGTTTGTAAAAAGAACAGGATGAAGTAAAAGTCAGATTTCTTTTCAAGTGGACCCAAACATATCCTGGCAAATCTGGTGGTTCTGTTCACCCTAACTACCAATAAAATAGAAATAAACATACCGGTAGTTTTATTAAGTGATTGATTAATACAATGAAGCTTATACATCCAATGAGGGATTAAGCAATTAATTAAAACATTACACAATTTATTTTATATATACAAGAGATGTTATCTCAGAGAGTTAATATTTAGCAACATTGTCATTGATCTCTTGTTACAAGTAACCGGTTATGTGCATTATTTTGCTATAAATTGAACATTCAGCCAGCCTATTCCATTGAGTAGTTCTGTATGCTGCCGGATTTTTTGTCAGAAAGAACTCAAGCTCCAGTGCTTTATTTGTTAATTTATTATTGTATTATTAAAGTGATTGACCATACAATAAAAAACAGAACAAAAAGGAACTCGCCTTTTGGCCTCTGCAGATGATTGGTCCAAGTCCGGCAATTTGCAACTCACCTGATCGCAGGATCAGAGCCCGCTATTCACACACTGCCCAGGGCCCGAACGGTAGTCCGCGTCCAGCTTGCGCCTCCTGCTATCATTCAGAGGGGAGCAGCCACGTCTTCTCTATTCACTACTCCATTCACTGTAGGGGACATGTCAGGCCTCGGCACACCCGACACAGGAAATGGGGAGATTGCAGATAGTGAAAGCTGCTTCCGTTAAACCCACATTTTCTGTCTGCAATCTGTTGCCATTGGCAACATATACACCAAGTCTGTACACCAAGAAGAGAGAGGGGAGTCCTGTACACACAGAACACTTCTGCTGTGGCTGCTGCTGAGCTGAGTGAGCTTACTCAACTTCTCTCTTCTTGTTGTACGTTGCCAATGGCAGCAAATTGCAGATAATGAATACTACTTTATATACACATTTCTCTCCCAATCAGCTTTAGTAATGAAGGGGGTAATTCCTACACGGAGAACGTGGACTGCAAGATAGAAAGGTGTGGCTCCTCCCGGCCCTATATACTTCCGATGGCCCCATCACAAGTCAGTTTCATTCTTGCAGTTGGACTGGACTGTGAAGGTTGCAAGGATTTTCTATCTTGCTTTTTCTCGGATTTATACAGGTTTTCCACGCCTTTATTTCCCACTGATCCTTGGACCCACTATGCCTCCTCAGCTATGCTGTACTATGGGATCTTGGTGGTAAGGGTAGCGCCGGGGTCTTGGGGCGCTTTAGGGTGTCATTGCACTCTGGGCTGAAGACTCTTTAAAAAAACAGCAATCAGCCACAGGTTTTGTTCTGGTGAACCTGCAGGGGGAAGCTGGATGTATTTTTATATATATATATATATATATATATATATATATATATATATATCCCCCCCCCCTTCTCCTTCCTACATGTCTTTTACTTTACCTTACCCTTTTCAAAATATGCACTCTTTTATTTAAGGGGGCAGGTATTTGTCATGGGGCAGAGTCTCGCACCAGGAAGTGACTGGCTCCGTGCACGGCCATTCGTTCTTCTGCTGCTGCTCGGTGGCGTGTTGCTCCTTCTTCGCCGATAAAGCGAGCTGCTTACCGGCTTTGCCCGATACTTTAGTGCGGGGATTGCAGCCTCCGACATCGTCGCCACCTTCCCCGCTGCTTCATGCCCACACTGCCACTACACCTACCGCAGCTTCGGGCTCTGCTGCCTTCCGCTGTTACCTCATCGGGCAGCGGGGTTCTTCTTGGGCAATCCCAGCCTTGCTCCGGCTTCAGGTCCGACTCTGTCCCGCTGCCCTGCAGCCTGCCTCCGGGGTCCGCATATGGATGCGAGACCCTATTAAAGCAGCACTTCAGCCTGGTCATCATTGGTGAATGCATTTATTTATTGAATTTCATTATGTTAATTAATGCATTTTTGTCTTTTATTGAGCCTTTTTTTTGGTTTCTATTGTAGATTGCGGAAAGAGGGAGATAGTTTGTTGTGGTTCCTCCTAGTCTCTTGGAGTAGTCACTTGTGACTATCGAGTACTGATTTACTTACTTCCTAGGCCCTTTAGGGTTGTAATTCACCAAGACGGAGGCATTTGGGGATAGTGGATCTGGTATCCCAGCAGACAGGGTTATCCTTTGTACTGTATGTCGGCAAAGACAGCTGGACTAGTTTAGTATGGTGTTTAGTACGGTGTGACCAGATGCTAATGGTGCTAAATTGATTTTTACTGATCATAGTAGGAGGACTCTTCCGTCAGTAACTATTGATGTGGGTCCCTCAGAGCTTAGAGCTCCTTTGGTAGCTCAGCTTGGCCAGGCTAGTGGGGGGAGCGAGATTCAGCCTGATATTGTGGAAAAGTTAGCTCGCCTTGAAGGGCAGCTTGCTCCGCCAGGCCCCAATTAGGCCTTGGTAAAAAGGACACAATTCAATTTCTCTAATTCTGAGGAGGATTTACACGCATCATTAGTTGGAGGAGGATGCGGAACAGTTGTCTGAGGGCGAGCTTCCCACTAGTAGGGAAGACAGTTGTTGGGCTCTTGATTCCTCTTCCGAGGAGAATTCTCTAGCCAGGCATGAGATAGAGATCCTCATTGGTGCTATTTTTGAGGTTTTGCATATTTCGCCTCCCAAACCTCCCAAGAGAAAGAAGGGAGACTTATACAAGCCCGAAAGACTGAGACGCATTTTCCCTGATCAGTCTCATTTTTCTAATATGGTTCGGAGGGAGTGGGAAAAGCCAAATAAGCTTCCTCCCATTCCTAAGGTTTTAGATTCTTGGGATCCTTTTCCCTCTGGTTTAGTTAAGTTATGGTCTTTTCCTCCTGTGGTAGACGTTCCTGTTTCGGGTCTTTCTAACACTAGGGTCATGCCTTCCACCGACGATGCTTCTTTGAGAGATCCTGCAGAAAAGCACATTGATGGGGGGGTGGAGGTTCCGCTTCTTCAGGATCCCGTAGGGAATTCTGGAGCAAACCCAGAACAGGGCAGGAACTTTTGGTGAACACGTCAAAGCCCCCCAGCATGAGGTGAAACAAGTCAAAGCTCCCCAGGGTGGGTGGGGGGGCGGGATGGCCTCTACAGTTTGCTCCCGTTTGGTGGCACCACGTGGTGTCTTCAGGCTACAAGATCGAGTTTGGGGACAGACCTCTTTGGTCAGGGGCATCCTGAAATCCGGTAAAGGCAGAAGTCTTGAGAGACGCTGTTATCCGCCTGGTTCCCCTCCCAGAGAGGGGCCAGGGATTTTACTCCATTTGATGTCCACAGTGGATATAAAGGATGCATATCTCCACACCCCCATTTTTCCAGGTCATCAGAAGTATCTGCGTTTTGTGCTGGATGGCCTGCATTTTCAGTTTGTGGCTCTGCCCTTCGGCCTGTCATCAGCTCCAAGAGTGTTTACCAAGGTTTTAGCAGGACTCGAGACCTTTTTTAGGGCTCAGGGGAAACATAATCCCTTACATAGACTATTTACTGATCAGGGCTTCGTCCTATCAGGAGGCCAAGAGGGATACACAAACTATGTTGTCAATACTAGAGAAGGTCGGCTGGATAATCAATTATCCAAAGTCGCATATAATTCCGTCAACAGTGAGTTTTTTTTCTGGGGATGTCATTAGATGCGGCACAGGCCAGAGTGTTTCTTCCAGAGCAGAAGATATTGCTGCTTCAGACCAGAATACAGTCTCTCTTGGCCTGCCTCCAGCCAACAATCTGTCAAGGGATTTCGCTAGTTGGTCTGATGGAATCCTGCTTCGGAGCAGTACCCTTTGCACAATTTCAAACAAGGTCTTTCGATCACCCTTTTGTTCTCACACACTCAAACAATCTCTTCTGTGGTGACTGGAAGTATATAGGGCCGGGAGGAGCCACACCTTTCTATCTTGCAGTCCACACCCTCTGGGCAGGAATTAACCAGTTCGATACTGAAGCTGACGGCCTGGAATGGATGTAGAAGAGAAATCAATTCTACAGGTGAGTGTGACAGAATTGTATTATTCTAAGTGTGCCATACACTCCACTTCGGTCTTCATGACATATGGGTAATCTCCAGTAGAGGGCGAACTTCTGCAGAGATGAATATGCAAAAAAGAAAGCCCCTCCCGGTCCATATATACCTGGGACCTCCCACCAATTCCCCAGTTTCTTCTCTGCAGAGAAGGCGACAAGACAGAAGATGAGGACTTCTTTGCTTACAGGTAAGCCCGGCCTTCTATTATCCCTATTACTGCCAGGACCCTTCTAAATTGCCCTATATCGAGCCTCCCAGCTTAGGCTGCGGGTCCTGGTGAAGGTAGGAGCACCCTATGGGTGCAGCAGGAGCACTGCTCCACCGTGAGACCTCACTATGGGGTAGGCGGTTTCCAGGTTTCTTGGTGATCCTGGTGTGAGATGCCCCGCCCCATTAGGCTTATGGCCGGCTCCTGACAGGTTTCCCCCCCCTTCCGGGTCCCTTATTCCCCTCGGGGGGGGGGGGGGGGGTGATATTTCGTTTTGGCCGATATTTCGTTTTGGCCGATATTTGGTTTTACCCAGCCCTTGTGCCTGTGTGCTGAGTGTTTCTCGTGTGTGTGTGTGTGTGTGTGTGTGTGTGCGAGTGCTTGATGCTTTACTGGCCAACAGGGTCTGATTACTGCCTGGGGGAGCTTCTCCCCCCTCAGGCTGCGTTCGGGAAGGGGGCGGGGCCGGGCTCTCTGTGTGGCCGCGGTAGCCCCGCCCCCTTATTTGGCGCCATTACAGTGCTCGTTGTCTAGGGGTCCGCATTGCTGGGAGAAGGGCGTGGCCTCAGCAAACGCGCGTTCTGCGCTGGCCCGCTCTCCCTCTTCAGGCACGAGGCTGCGTGGGGGCCATCTTCTCTGGCAGGCCGCTTTGCACAACGGGGTGGTAAGGACCTGATGGCCATCTCCTTAGCTTGTGTGTGTGGGGGCCCCCACTGGTCTCAAACGTGTGTGTGTGCTTGTGCCTTAATTGCACTGTTTGGCTGGGTTGTGATATATTTCCATTTGTGTGGCTGCAAGATCAAATGCTGTGGTTTTTTACATGTTGGTTATGGCCATTTTTTACACAGCTCTGCTCTTATGTTGCTTATTTTGTGTGTTACAGGTTGCCCTGTATATGTGCTTAAGGGCTCCCTCCTGGTCCTGGGGTCCCTAGTTATAAAAATTGTCCACCCAAAAATCCTCCCACCAGGACTTTTAAGGGGCATCCTGGGTTGCTTATGCGTAATTCCCTGCGGTCTTGCGACTGACCACAAAAATTCACCTTATGGAGGCTCAGCAGGATACTGGGCCCGGGATCCCTTTGGGACAATCCGTGCCATGTGTGGGGTGCGGGGTATCCCTTACGGGGGAGAATGTGCTGATCTGTATACCATGCGCACAAAAGGCCATAATGCGGCAGTCTGGTACCCAGCCTTCTGGGTCGGCTCCTCCCGCTTCATCGCCTTCCTCTCCCCACCTGATCCGTACCCCAAGTGACATTGGTACCAGTGGGGAGTCGCTTTCTCATGTTTGGGCTCGGTTAGCCAGCATCGAGAAAGTGATTGCTAGCACGGTGGGCAAGAAAGCCCAGGCTAAGAAGAGACATTTGTCGTTGGCCCAGCCATTGTGGGATATTGACGATGAGTCCGCTGATTTGTCCGATTATTCCCCGTTAGAGGGGGGCGAATTGTATCAGGATTCAGAGGCTGACTATGGTCAGACTGGGAATTCCAATGTCGGGCAGGCGCTGGGGGATGCCGTAGATACGGCCACTGTTTTGTCACATTTATTGGAGGTGTTGGCTATTAAACCGCCTGAGGCACCCCCTCTTAAGAAGGGGGAATTTTTTGGGGCCTACAAGCCCCGTCTGGAATTCCCTACCCAGGGTAATTTTGATGCGCTGATACTTAGGGAATGGGAGAGGCCCAGTCGGCTTCCTGGTGTGCCTCAGGGATGGGATAAGAAATATCCTTTTCCGGTGGAGGCGGTCAAGCGCTGGTCTCCTCCTCCCGAGGTCGACGCACCTGTGTTAGGTTTGACCAACTCTTCTGTGCTGAACACCCCTGACGCCACCTCCCTTAAGGATGGCGAGGATAAGCGCCTTGATCAGATGGCGTGCCACGCATTTGCCAACGTGGGCTCGGCCCTGCGGCCTGTTAGGGCATCTGCCCTGGTGTCGCTTGCTACCAGGTCTCTTATCAGGGACTGGCTGAATAACGCTCAGTTTGATCCAGCTGGTGCTGAGTTCGCTATACTTAAGAAGTGCAAATTGTTCATGGATTTTGTCATGGCTGCGATGGAAGACTCCATTGTCGTGTGTAGTAGGACGTCAGCCTTACTGGTGGCCATGCGCAGATTGGTCTGGCTCCGTCAGTGGACAGCGGACGTTGGAGCCAAGAAGTCGCTCACAGCTCTCCCCTTCTTGGGTGCGCGGCTGTTTGGAGATAAATTGGATGCTGTTGCTAAAGGAGGTAAGTTACCTCAGCGGAGGAAGCAGCGCCGTCCCTTTCGGGGGGCGGGCTCGTTCACTCCTTCCTTTCGAGGGGCCAGAGCGTCTAGGGGTCTGGCCTTCTCAGGTGTCAGGGGCTCGTCCTGGAACAGAGGCAGAGGTCGGGCACGTCCCGCGGCTGCCTGGGGTTCCAAGCCCAAGCCTGCCGTTAAACCGGCTCAGCAATGAAGGGGCTCCCTCACCCGCAAGGGTGGGGGGACGGCTGCGGCTCTTCTTCCAGGTCTGGGCCCAGGAGGTCACAGACAATTGGATCTTGGAAGTGGTCTCCTCCGGGTACAAACTGGAGTTCGAGTACTGGCCCCCCCCAAGATTCTTAAGGTCTCGGGTGCCCTCAGACCCTCAGGCTGCAAAGAGGCTCCTGTTAGCAGTAAAAAACTTTCTGGACATGGGGGTGTGACAGACGCTCTGCCTTTTGGATGTCATCACTGTTCGATTGCCCACCGGGTCATTCACTGGCCTTTTCTTAATTAGGTTCCAGACAATGTCATTGTATTTTGATACTGTTACAGGCAATGTCATTGTATTTTGGATTGTATTACAGACTGCCATTGTGTATTGTTGATTACGTCACAGACAATGGCATTGTTCTGATTGAGTGTATTACAGACGTCTCTATTGTATTGCTGATTGCGTCACCGGCAGAGTTGAGGGATTGTGTGCCCTGCTGCTATTGGTCGGTGTGTGTGTCATGCAATGGAGACTTGTGTATATAAGGCCTAGAGTGGCACTAATAAACACAGTTCATCTTCACCCTCAATACTGAGTTCTGTCTCTTATTGGGGGAAACGCTATATTACAGTTCACTAGCCCTTGTAAGGGCTGTTCCTGTTTCCTCACGGACGACTCTGGGATTCCTGCAGCACCTCTTACGATTGGGAAAAGGACGTCTCGGGCGGTGAAGCCCTCCGACGATAAGGGTTATCGCTACAATTGGTGGCAGCGGTGGGATGGTCCTTTGTACCCAGAGAGAGTGCTACCCTGATGGAGAGTCAGTATGACAAGTTGAAAAGGCTGACCCTGAAGGATCTACTCGAGAGCCGGGGAAGGGCAGCTAGCAACCGCCCACGTCGGGAACTGATAGCCGAGCTGATCGAAATGGATCGTGCAGCAGTGAGGACCGAAACCAATATAGAGACTGATGAAGACGCTGCTCTCGTTCAAGCGGTTCGGAACAGATTGTCAGTCTATGGCTGAATCCATTACAAGAACTGATCGACCAAGTCTTCGCCGCAGCGGAGGCAGAGGCCAGTAAGCGAAGGGAAGATCGGCGACTCACAACCCAGCAGCCTCTCAGCGCCCCTGTGTCTCCGAGCCTCAGTTACACTGGGGGGGAAAAAGATTCCATTTGCAGCATTTAAGTCCTTCCAGGAAAGTGACGATGAGTGATGGATTATTGGCCGATTTTGAACGGCAGTGCGCTTTACACCGGGTACCCACGGAGGAATGGGTCACCATATTATCAGGGAAAATCTGGGAAAGCTTCCGATGCTTTCCGGGCCACCCCTGATGCGGACATACCACACTACCATCTGGTAAAGGAGGCTTTGTTAGTCCGGCACGCTGTCACCCCGGAAGCCTACAGTTGTTTTTACTAGAACATTTTCTCAATGCCTTGCAACCAGAGCTAAGAGAGTGTGTACAAGACCAGCACCCTGTGAGTACAACTGTATGTGTGTACAAGGCCAGCACCCTGTGAGTACAACTGTATGTGTGTACAAGACCAGCACCCTGTGAGTACAACTGTATGTGTGTACAAGGCCAGCACCCTGTGAGTACAACTGTATGTGTGTACAAGACCAGCACCCTGTGAGTACATGTGTGTGTACAAGACCAGCACCCTGTGAGTACAACTGCATGTGTGCGTGTGGGTATCTTCTTCACCCTCAATACTGAGTTCTGTCTCTTATTGGGGGGAACCGACAAGACCAGCACCCTGTGAGTACAACTGCATGTGTGTGTGTGTGTGTGTGTGGGTATCATCTTCACCCTCACTACTGAGTTCTGTCTCTTATTGGGGGGAAACGACAAGACCAGCACCCTGTGAGTACAACTGTATGTGTGTACAAGACCAGCACCCTGTGAGTACAACTGTGTGTGTACAAGACCAGCACCCTGTGAGTACAACTGTGTGTGTACAAGACCAGCACCCTGTGAGTACAACTGTATGTATGTGTGTGTGTGTGTGTATACAGGCCCTGTAGACAAACCAGTAATGCAGATGGATTATCCTGGCAAACAGAACTCTGCCCATAACAAGAGTCCGGACAGCCCCACGTTAACCCGAACAGGGTCAATCCGGGTCTGCCGGGTGTTCCACAAAACGGGGGCATTGTGACAGACGCTCTGCCTTTTGGATGTCATCACTATTCGATTGCCCACCGGGTCATTCACTGGCCTTTTCTTAATTAGGTTCCAGACAATGTCATTGTATTTTGATACTGTTACAGGCAATGTCATTGTATTTTGGATTGTATTACAGACTGCCATTGTGTATTGTTGATTACGTCACAGACAATGGCATTGTTCCGATTGAGTGTATTACAGATGTCTCTATTGTATTGCTGATTGCGTCACCGGCAGAGTTGAGGGATTGTGTGCCCTGCTGCTATTGGTCGGTGTGTGTGTCATGCAATGGAGACTTGTGTATATAAGGCCTAGAGTGGCACTAATAAACACAGTTCATCTTCACCCTCAATACTGCGTTCTGTCTCTTATTGGGGGAAACGCTATATTACAGTTCACTAGCCCTTGTAAGGGCTGTTCCTGTTTCCTCACGGACGACTCTGGGATTCCTGCAGCACCTCTTACGATTGGGAAAAGGACGTCTCGGGCGGTGAAGCCCTCCGGCGATAAGGGTTATCGCTACAGGGGGTTATATGCCCGGTGCCTCTGTTGGAAAGAGGCAGGGGTTACTACTCCAACCTTTTCACGGTTCCCAAAAAGGAGGGTTCGGTGAGACCCATTCTAGATCTCAAGGTTCTCAACAGGTTTATCAGAGCCAAAAAGTTCCGCATGGAGACTCTGCGCTCGGCTATCAATTCCCTTCGCCAAGGGGATTTTATGACATACATAGACTTCAAGGATGCGTATCTGCATGTTCCGATTTTTCAGGCACATCAGAGATTCCTCCGGTTTGCGGTGGAGGATCAACATTATCAATTTGTAGCTCTTCCCTTCGGTCTGACCTCGGCACCGAGGGTCTTCACCAAGGTTTTGGCGGGCGTAATGGCTCTGCTCAGATCTCAGGGCATTCGCATTGTGCCTTATCTGGACGATCTGTTGATTTCAGCTTCTTCCCTTCAACAGGCGGAACTGGACACCCACCAGGTGATGTCGACCCTGGAGAGGTTCGGGTGGGTGATCAATTGCACCAAGTCTTCTCTCTCCCCGTCTCGAGTGATTTCATTTCTGGGCATGAATCTGGATACCAGTCGGGCCAGAGTGTTTTTGCCCCAGGCCAAGGTGCAGGGGATTCAGGGCCTGATCCATCTTCTTCTGGCCAGTCCTTGTCCCTCTATCCGACAGGGGATGAAACTGGTGGGTCTGATGGTGTCCTCCGAGGCGGTGCCGTTTGCACAATTTCACATGAGATCTCTTCAACTTCTCCTATTGACGTATTGGGACAGGTGCCCACAGTCATTGGATCAACCTTTCAGGATGTCTCCCAGGGTTCGGCAGTCCTTTCGGTGATGGTTGGATTTGAGCAATCTGGTGAAGGGCAGATCCTTTCTGGTCCCTTGTTGGGAGACGGTTACCACGGATGCCAGCCTGTCGGGCTGGGGAGGTTATTGGAAGAGTCATCAGTTCAGCGGGGTGTGGGGTCCCCAGGAGGATCACACCCCCATCAATGTATTGGAGCTCAGAGCCATTCATCTGGTTCTGGCTCGGCTGACCCCACATTTACGGGGTCTTCCGGTTCAGGTGCGTTCGGACAACCGAACGGCAGTGGCTTACATAAATCACCAAGGAGGGACTCGCAGCCCTCAGGGAAGTCTCTCTGATCCTGCACTGGGCGGAGAGCAATGTTCCTTGCCTTTCGACAGTCTACATTCCGGGAGTGGAGAACACGGAGGCGGATGCCCTGAGCAGGGGATCCTCTCACCACGGAGAGTGGTCTCTCAACCCCGAGGTTTTTCTGGATCTTTGCCGCAAGTGGGGGACTCCGGAGGTGGATCTCTTTGCATAGCGGCACAATCGCAAACTTCCGTCCTTTGTGTCTCTTTCTCAGGATCCCCTGTCTCAGTGGATGCCTTGTCACTGGCTTGGAAGCACCTGGGTTTTCTGTACCTGTTTCCACCTGTCTCCATGCTGGGCAAGGTAGTTCGCAAACTGGTTGTAGATGGGGCACCAGCGATTCTGGTGGCTCCAAGGTGGCCAAGAAGGGTTTGGTACGCAGACGTTGTAAGGATGGCCGTAGACCAGTACCGGCTTCCCTTGCTGCCGGACCTGCTATCTCAGGGTCATCTACTTTACCCCAATTTACAAACGCTGGCTTTGACGGCTTGGCTGCTGAAACCTTCATCTTGAAAGAGGAAGGTTTGTCTGAGGCTGTTGTTCAGACCCTGATTAGGGCTAGGAAGCGGTCCTCTTCTGGCATTTACTATAGGACTTGGAGGTCCTATATTGATTGGTGTGACGCTAGGGCCTTGCCTTGCAGGGTTTTTTCTATACCCAGGATTTTGGAGTTTCTTCAGCATAATCTGGATCTTGGGTTCCAGCTTAGTACTTTGAAAGGACAGGTTTCTGCTCTGTCGGTTTTCTTCCAGAGGTCTTTTGCTTTACACCCGCTGGTTAAGACTTTTTTCCAAGGGGTCGCGCATGTGCGGCCCCCTCGGAAGGCTGTACTCCCTGTTTGGGATTTGAATTTGGTTCTTTCGGCTCTGCAGGGTCCTCCTTTTGAGCCGTTACAGGATATTGCTCTTTCGGTTCTCACCTTAGAAGGTTGCTTTCTTGGTGGCTATTACCTCTGTCTGGCGTGTCTCTGAGTTGGCGGCCCTGTCGATTCAGGTCCCCTTACTTTGAGACACACCAGGATAAGGTGGTTTCTCGTCTTAAGCCGGATTTTCTTCCTAAGGTGGTGTCGGCTTTCCACCTTAATCAGGACATTGTTCTTCCTTCCTTGTGTCCTAAGCCTAACAATGTCAAGGAGAGGGTTCTGCACAATTTGGATGTTGTTCGCTGTGTTAAGTACTATTTGGTGACTACTTCTTCCTTCCGCAAGACGGACGCCTTTTTCGTGGTGCCCTACGGGCCCAGGAAAGGTTTGGCACCTGCTAAATCTACGATTAGCAAATGGATTCGTCAGGCTATTGTTGGGGCCTATTCTGCTAAGGGGAGGACTCCCCCTTTTAGGGTCACTGCGCACTCTACTCGTGCTGTTGGTGCACCCTGGGCTTTTCAGCACCAGTCTTTTGTTGAACAAGTTTGTAAGGCTGCTACTTGGTCTTCCGTTCATACCTTTTCCAAGTTTTACAAGGTTGATGTGCGGGCTTCAGCGGATGCTGTTTTTGGCCGCAAGGTTCTGCAAGCTGCAGTGGTTTGAGTTGGTACATTATTTACTGTTTCTGGTTCCCACCCATGACGGACACTGCTATTGGATGTCCCAGATGTCATGAAGACCGAAGTGGAGTGTATGGTACACTTAGAATAATACCGTTTTGTGAGTACTCACCTTTAAAACGGGTATTATGAGTGTGCCATACACTCCACTTTGCCCCACCCTTGTTTTCTTTTCAGGTATTCTGGGGCCTTTATATGGTGAACCATTGGTTTTGATTGTTAAGGTTATATTTGGTTCTTCCTGGTCCCTTTACTGCTTTTTTACACTGGGGAATTGGTGGGAGGTCCCAGGTATATATGGACCGGGAGGGGCTTTCTTTTTTGCATATTCATCTCTGCAGAAGTTCGCCCTCTACTGGAGATTACCCAGATGTCATGAAGACCGAAGTGGAGTGTATGGCACACTCATAATACCCGTTTTAAAGGTGAGTACTCACAAAACGGTATTTTTCTAAGCTCGACGCATTGAGGGCATCATTTTGGCACACAAAAATAATACACTATTCTAAGTATGTCACACACCCCGCTTCAAGATATCCATTACTTATGGGTTATACTGACCTGAAGAGGCGAATCTGCAGAGATGATAGGAAAAAAGAGAAGCCCCTCCCAGTCCTATAAATACCTGGGACCTCCCACTCATTACCTAGTCTTCATCTCTGCAGACGGCGAGCAAGCAGAAGATGTCTCCTCCTTGCATGGGGGAGTTTCAGGTAGCCGGGTGAACTCCCGGCCATTTATTTATCTATTTCCGTCAGACCCTTTTATTTATAAGATAATTGCCTCCTACAGTTGTGGCTGCTGGTCTAGACGAGGGTATTTCAGCACCTTTGGTGCCCAGGAGCAAGGCTCCTCCGTGAGACCCTGTACAAAGGGTAGACGGCATACCGGGTTGGTGACCCCGGTCTGGGATGCCCTGTCCCTTAGTTTTAACGCAAGGGTGGCCACTCTAAATTCTCCTTTCTTTATTGGGGATGGGCTGGGAGAATTTCTCCTTATCTATTTATCTCTCTTTTATTCACTCTAATAACGTTGAGTGTTTTTACTGCGTTGCCCTTCAATTATATTCTCAGTGTTGTTGGTTCCTTTTTTTTCAAGCACCGCGGCCGTTATAGCTCTGGCCACGGCGCCGGGTCATGGCGGCTCAAATTCCCTAAAACTGTGAGGTGTTTTATTTTACCTCACGCGCTGGAGTTGATGGGGGGGCGGGGCCGTACTTCGGCGCGAGGCCGAGATCTGCCCCTCATTGCTTTTGCGGCCGGAGGTGAAAGTACAAGGGGGCAGGCGTTGTGTGGTGTATTATACAATCATGGCGCCGCGGTCATTTATTACACCGCGGCGCTGACTTTTGCCGCACTTTTTTCATGAGGGTATCTTTCCCCTCATGATACTCAAAGGGGGGGGGCGGGGCGGTTCCGTGAGTGGCCTGTTGGCTCCCTCTCTTTCATTCTTTCTTTATTTATCAAACTGTTTGTGATACTCATGGTTCTTCTGTGTCTTTCAGGCGGACCCACAGTGGCAATTAGGGGGTCCTTTCCTAGTCCTATAGTCCCTGGGTCATTTAGGTTTTCAATTTTAAAATCCTCCCACTTGGGACATTAAAAGGGCATCCCGGGTCGCTTATTAGCGTAATTCCCTTTGGGCATAGCGAATTGCTATAAGTTCACCTTATGGAGGCATCCCAGGATACCGGGCTCCCCTTGGGACAATCCCGGAAGTGCATGGGCTGTGGGGTATCCCTAACCGGGGATGACCTTTTTCTCTGTATATCATGTGCACAGCAGACTATTACACGGCAAACCGAACCTCAGGCTTTTGGTTCAGCGCCGCCACCTTCTTCCCCGCCCCCTCCCATTTTCACCCGTGCCCCATGTGACGTGTTCATGGGTGGGCAGTTACAATCTGATGTGTGTGCCAGATTGGCCAGTATTGAAAAATTCATTTCTACCACGGTTGCCAAGAAGGCACCGGCTGAGAAAGCATCTGTCTCCGGTCACTCCGGCATTTGAATATGATGCGGGGGATGGTCTGAATTGGTCGGATTACTCTCCACCAGAAGATGGGGAGTTGTTTGAGGATTCTGATCTTTCAGATGATCAGCAATTTGTGGATGCTGATTACGAGCGGAGGTCAGGGAGTTCTTCTGATACTCCCAACGTCCTGACTCAGATGTTTGAGGTCCTGGCTATTTCCACTCCTGAGGGCACTCCTCATCAACAGGGGGAGTTTTATGAAGAATCCAAGCCGCGTTTGGACTTTCCTAATCAGAAGCATTTTGATAAAATTATTTCTAGGGAATGGGAAAGGCCGGCTCGGCTTCCAGGCATTCCTCAGAGTTGGGATAAAAGATATCCTTTTCCCGCGGACACGGTTAAGCGTTGGGCGTCTCCTCCCGAGGTGGACGCACCAATTTTAGGTTTATCCAACTCGGCCGTCTTGAATAATCCTGATTGTTCCTCTCTTAAAGATGGCGAGGATAAACGCATTGACCAGATGGCTTGTCATGGTTTTGCCAGTATTGGGGCAGCCATACGGCCTGTTTGTGCCTCATCGCTGTTGGCAGTGGCTGCTAGAAAGGTGGTCAAGGACTTGTTATCCTCCTCCGGTTTGAATCCGGACAGTGAGGAATTTCTTGGACTTAAACGATGTGAATTGTTTTTGTCCTTCATGGTAGCCGCCTTGGATGATTCCTTGATGATGAGTAGCAGAGCTTCTGCTCTGATGGTGACTATTAGGCGTTCGGTTTGGCTGCGTCAGTGGGCGGCTGACTTTGGGTCAAAAAAGTCGCTGACGTCTCTCCCTTTCATGGGGTTAAGACTTTTTGGAGAAAAATTGGATTCGATGGCCAAGGGCGGTAAGTTGCCTCAGCGTAAGAAGCAACGATGTCCTTTTCGTGGAGCGGCCTCTTTCACTCCCTCCTTTCGAGGTTCTAGAACGGGAAGAGGATTCGCCTTCCCTACTACGAGAGGTGATTACTGGAACAGGGGCAGAGGTCATGCCCATTCAGGATCCAACTGGGGCTCTAAGCCCAAGCCCGCGGCCAAGCCTGCTCAGCAATGAGGGGGCGCCCTCACCCGTGCGGGTGGGGGGACGGCTGAGACACTTTTCCCCGATTTGGGATCGGGAGGTCTCGGACAAATGGATCCGGGAAGTGGTGTCTTCCGGCTACAAGCTGGAGTTCGAGTCCAGCCCCCCTCCGCGTTTCTTCAGGTCTCGGGTGCCCCCGGACGCACTGACTGCACAGGGGCTCCGTGCGGCGGTTTCAAGTCTTCTGGAAATGATGGTCATTTCTCCAGTGCCCCCATCAGACCGGGGTCGGGGTTTTTACTCAAACCTGTTCACGGCCCCCAAAAAGGACGGCTCTATCCGGCCCATCCTGGATCTGAAGATTCTCAACAGGTTTATCAGACTGCGAAAATTTCGCAAGGAAACGCTGCGCTCAGCTATCCAATCTCTTCGTCAAGGGGACTTCATGACGTCTGTAGACATCAAGGACGCTTACCTTCATGTCCTAATTTTTCCTGCGCACCAGAGATTTCTCAGGTTCGTGGTGGAGGATCGGCATTTTCAGTTCGTAGCTCTTCCTTTTGGTCTCACCTCAGCTCCAAGGGTTTTCACCAAAGTGCTTGCTGGGGTGATGGCTCTCCTCAGAGCGCAGGGAATTTGAATTGTGCCATATCTGGACGATCTCCTCATCATGGCATAGTCATTCAGTCAAGCGGAATTGGACACCAGGACGGTAATATCCACTCTGGAAAGGTTCGGCTGGGTAATCAATTACCCCAAGTCCTCCCTTTACCCGTCCAGGACGATATCCTTTCTGGGAATGTCTCTGGATATGGAACAGGCCAGAGTGTTCCTTCCTCAATCCAAGGTTCTTTTGATTCAGGAGCTGATTCGGTCGCTCTTGTCCCTTCCTCAGCCGACCATCCGCCTAGGAATGAGACTGGTGGGATTGATGGTGGCTTCTTTCGAAGCAGTTCCTTTTGCTCAGTTTCACACAAGGACGCTACAGCTCCATCTGCTGGCTGTCTGGGACAGGGATCCTCAGTCGCTGGATCATCCTTTTCTGATGTCTTCCCGAGTTCGCCGCTCGCTCCGGTGGTGGCTGAACTCAGCCAATCTTGTGAAGGGCAGATCTTTTCAGACTCCTCGATGGGAGGTGGTCACCACAGATGCCAGCCTTTCAGGATGGGGGGGCTTCTGGAAGGATCTGCAATTTCAGGGTTTGTGGGGGCCCCTGGAAGCCCACGAACCTATCAATGTTCTGGAATTGAGAGCCATCAGAATGGTTCTCTCTCATTTGACTCATCAACTGCAGGGTGTACCGGTTCAGGTCCGGTCGGACAATCGGACGGCGGTAGCCTACATCAATCACCAGGGAGGGACTCGCAGCAGGCGTGCCCTCAGGGAGGTGTCTCTGATTCTGGACTGGGCGGAGAGTCACGTTCCGTGCATCTCGGCGGTCTACATTCCGGGAGTGGAAAACACGGAGGCGGACTCTCTGAGCAGGTTGTCAGCCCGCAAGGGGGAATGGTCTCTCAATCCCAAGGTTTTTCACTCAATATGTCTCAAGTGGGGGTCACCGGGAGTGGATCTCTTTGCCTCCCGTCACAATTGCAAACTTCCGGCGTTTGTGTCTCTGGCGAAGGACCCTCTAGCCCTCGCAACGGATGCCATGTCTCTGAACTGGAGGGATCTGGATTTCTGTACCTGTTCCCTCCGTTTCCCATGGTGGCCAGAGTGGTGCGCAAGCTGACTCTGGAAGGAGTGTCAGCAATTCTGGTGGCCCCAAGGTGACCTAGACAGGTTCGGTTCGCAGACGTGGTAAGGTTGGCAGAAGATCAGTTCGTTCTGCCCCTGCTGCCAGATCTGCTCACACAGGGTCATCTACGTTACCCCAATTTACCAACGCTGGCTTTGACGGCGTGGCTGCTGAAACCTCCATCTTAAAGGATGAAGGTCTTTCTGATGCTGTTATTCGGACTCTTATTAGTGCTAGGAAGAAGTCCTCTTCTTCTGTTTACTATAGGACTTGGAGGTCTTATATTGATTGGTGTGAGACTAGGGCTTTCCCTTGTAGGGAAGTCTCTATTTCTAGAATTTTAGAATTCCTGCAGCATGGTTTGGATCTAGGGCTCCAACTCAGTACTGTGAAAGGGCAGGTGTCTGCCCTGGCGGTGTTTTTCCAAAAATCTTTTGCACTCAATCCGCTGGTTAAAACCTTTTTCCAGGGGGTTTCGCATGTGTGGCCTCCTAGGAAGCCTCTAATTCCGGTCTGGGATTTGAACTTGGTTCTGTCTGCTCTTCAAGGCCCTCCCTTCGAGCCTTTGCATGATATTGCCTTGTCTTCCCTTACGCAGAAGGTGGCCTTCTTGGCAGCCATCACCTCTGTTCGGCGTGTCTCTGAGTTGGCGGCCCTGTCCATTTAAGCTCCGTATTTTGAAAGACATCAAGACAAGGCGGTTTTCCGTTTCAAGACGGATTTTCTTCCTAAGGTGGTCTCTGCTTTTCATTTGAATCAGGATATTGTTCTGCCCTCTCTGTGTCCTAATCCCAGCAATGACAAGGAGAGGGCTCTGCATTCCTTGGATGTAGTTCGCGTGGTGAAGTACTATTTGGTGGTAACGTCTGCTTTTCGCAAGACTGACGCTTTCTTTGTGGTGCCATCTGGGCCCAAGAAGGGTTTGGCGCCCGCTAAATCTTCCATCAGTAAGTGGATTCGTCAGGCCATTGTTGGGGCCTATTCTGCCAAGGGGAGGAATCCCCCTTTTCGTGTTACTGCTCATTCTACTCGTGCGGTTGGGGCTTCCTGGGCTTTCCAGCACCAGGCCTCTGTTGAGCAAGTTTGTAAGGCTGCTACTTGGTCTTCTGTTCACACTTTTTCGAAGTTTTACAAGGTTGATGTTAGGGCCTTAGCGGATGCTGTTTTTGGCCGTAAAGTTCTGCAGGCTGCAGTGGTTTAAGTTGTGAGTTATGCCTTGTTTCGGATCCCCACACTTTTTTGGACACTGCTATTGGATGTCCCATAGGTAATGGATATCTTGAAGCAGGGTGTGTGACATACTTAGAATAATACCATTTTGTGAATACTCACCTTGTAAAATGGGTATTATAAGTATGTCACACACCCCGCTTCACCCCACCCTTTTTTGTATTCTGGATCCTTCATATTGTGAACTTTTGCGTTGTTATGACTGATATTTGGCTCTTCCTGGTCCCTTACCTTACTGCTTTCTTGATACTGGGTAATAAGTGGGAGGTCCCAGGTATTTTTAGGACTGGGAGGGGCTTCTCTTTTTTCCTATCATCTCTGCAGATTCGCCTCTTCAGGTCAGTATAACCCATAGGTAATGGATATCTTGAAGCGGGGTGTGTGACATACTTATAATACCCATTTTACAAGGTGAGTATTCACAAAAATGTCATTGAAAGTGGACTTACCCTTTAAGGCGGTTTATAAAGGATAATCTTGATTTGTTTCAGAAATCATTTGATGCTCTAAACCATGTCACTATGTTGAAGATGGTTTGGGTTTCCAAAGCAAGTGCAATTCAAAGAAAAGGAAGGTAAAGATTTGATTTTATCAATATTTACATTTTAAATCTTTTTTATGTTGGGTTATTCTGTTCTATACATACACTTCTCATATTTGAATCATTCCTTAGTTCAGTGGTTCTCAAACTTTATATGCCAAGTATCCCCTAGAGACGAAGAGTACCCCCATGGAAGAAATCAATTAAAAATGTTACCAAAATAAGTAGGCGAAGGGTCCCATAGCACCTTTAATGGGCCACTCCAGCCTATAGGGCTGAAGCAGGACGGGGGGGGGGGGGGGGGGGGGGATAAGGAAAGATATTTAACCGGCACCCCAAACCCAGTGGAAAATCAGGCAGTGCTGCAGATTCTGGCCGATGTTCGCCGCCATCTAGCTGAAGTCCAGAATGGCCGCTGGGTGCAGGCAGATGGGAGAGCGCTCAATCAGCTGCTGTCCAGGATTTCAGAAAAATGCAGGTGAGCATCGGACAGAGTCTGAGGCACTACCCGACATTGCCGCTAGAATTGGGGTGCAGGTAAGTGTCTGTTTCCTTTTACCCCCCGTTCTGCTTCATTGCTAAGGGGGTATGGCAGGGCGGGAGGTATTTAAAGATGGCAACTCCTAGGCTGGTGTGGCCCAATAAAGAAAAAATGAATAATACCGCAGGTTGAGAACCACTGCCCTAGACCATAGAAAAGAGTGTTCTCGGTAGTAGTTTAGCGAGGATATGATCAGGGCATGCAAAGAAATTTTTGTGCCCTGCAAGAGCACGGAAAGATGCAAGATATGTTTTAGTTAGAGACAGCAAGAGATGATCAAGCAGAATCTAGTATAATAGCAAGACATCTTGCTTGGAGAGGTGCAGAGATTGTGAAATTGTTAACATTAATATGGTTGCATTAGAAACGGGTGCAGAACTGCATGCAAGGAAGACAGCAAGCTCCTCTTTATTTAAGTTCAAAGAAGTGAGGTTACATGAATGACAAGATAGCTGTAAGACAATAGGGTTGATTTTACTTGTGTACAGCACAGCCGGTTTCATTTCAATCATTACATCTGGGTATTCCGCCACAAGGTGGCGCAGTTGACTGTAGAAGACTTGTGGCTCCTCCCGGCCCAATAAAAGGCCAGGAATCGCCCATAGACCCCCAGTGTTTCTCTGCAGTCATGACTGCGAAGACCGAAGATGGCTCTCTATGGTTATTCGCAGGCGAGCGGGGCAACCAAGCCTGCGGCCCTGTAAGCCTGTTTCCACCCGTTTCCGGACCCTCCTGCCTCCCAGCCTTGGCTGACGGATCGGGTGACGGTAGGGGAACACCTGGGGTTGAGTGTTCAGTGAGCTTTGCTCCAGGCCGCAGGCCCTGTACCTATAGGGTAGCCGGCCATAGGCATATGGTGAGCCTATAGGGGGAATGGAGAAACCACTGCTGCATTGTGTGTCCCTGGTGTGCTTCTACTGGGGTGAGTCTTTTGGTTGTGGGGGTGTTCTTTATTACTTGGGCACTGTTGTTCCTGCTCTGGGGGATATTCCAAGTATGTCTTACACCCTGCTTCAGAAGTATTAATTACACGTGGGTTATGGTCCAGTAGAGGGCGAACTTCTGCAGAGATGACTAGAAAAAGAAGCCCCTCCCGTTCCATAAATACCTGGGACCTCCCACACATTCCCCAGATAAGTCTCTGCAGACGGCGAAGCAAGTCAAGAAGATGGCTGTCTCTTTCCTTTACAGGTAAGCCACTTTTTTCCTATTTCCACCTGGACTATTTGATTAATGTCCTTATGCCTCCCAGCAGGTCCGGGTGAGGGTAGGGCACACCTTAGAGGTGTTTGAACAGGAGCCATGCTCCACCGCAAATCCCCCACAAGGGGTAGGCGGTCGTCAGGTTAGTGATCCTGACGTGGGATGCCCTGTCCGTATCGATGCCGTCGCTACATTATTATAGGTAGCTTTCGGCTTCCCCTCCATTACTCCCCGTTCCCGGATAGTAGGGGGATGGGGCCTGACCCTCTATCTTGTCCCATTATATTTACTTCATGCGCTGTTTTTACTTCACGTGCTGGCTACTGCCAGCGCGTGGGTGTTGTGTTTGTGTGTGTCTGTGTGCATGTTCACAACAGGCGCTTGTGCGGCAAGCCGGGCCCCGTGCGGACGGTTCAGCCCCGCTGGCCTCATCACCTACACCCCCACGCCTGGGTATGACCCCAAGTGACGTCACCAGTGGGGAGTCGCTATCTGATGTATGCGCAAGACTGGCCAACATTTCAGAGCCTGATTGCTAGCTCTGCGGCCAGGAAGGCCCCAGCTAAGAGACGGCACTTGGCGCCCGCGGCGCCGGCCTTTGATTATGCTGATTTTGAACCTTTTGACTGGTCTGATTGTTCTCCGCTCGAGGAAGGGGAACTGTTCCCAGACTCTGACTCATCTGAGGATCGGCAGTACCCTGGCGCTGATGCCGGCTCAGAGCGCGGGGATACTGTCGACACCCATGGGCTCCTTACTCAAATTTTTGAGGTACTTGCCATTTCCCCTCCTGCGGAGGCCCCTCCGGGGGGAATTTTTTGGGACCGCCAAACCTTGATTGGAGTTCCCGGGTCAGAAGCAATTTAACAATCTGATCCTTAAGAATGGGAAAAGCCTAGTCAGCTCCCTGGTATCCCTCACGGGTGGGATAGGAAGTATCCCTTTCCTGTTGATGTGGTGAAGCTTTGGTCGACACCCCCAGAGGTCGACGCGCCCGTCCTTGGATTGTCCAATACTTCAGTCGTGCATACCCCGGATTCCACTACCTTGAAGGATGGTGAGGACCGACGTCTCGATCAATTGGCTTCACATGCCTTTGGTTGTGTGGGTTCGGCCTTGCGCCCGGTTTGTGCTTCTGCGATCACGGCCGTGGCTACTAGAGCTCTAATTAGGGGCCTTTTGGATGGTTCCCAATTGGATCCCAGCAGTGAGGAGTTTACAGCCTTGACTCATTGTGAGATGTTCATTGCTTTTGTCTTATCAGCCTTGGATGATACTATCCGTATGTGTAGCAGGACCTTGGCATTGCAGGTTGCTATACGCCGGTCGGTCTGGCCAGTGGGCGGCCAATTAACGCTGCTAAGAAGGCGCTCACAGGTCTTCCCTTCGTGGGTCTGCGCCTGTTTGGTGATCGTTTAGACTTGGTTGCCAGAGGGGGTAAGTTACCTCAACGCAAGAAGCCGCGCGGCCCTTTCGGGGTTCGGGTTCATTCAACACTTCCTTTCGTGGCTCTCGGTCAAGCAGGGGAGCGTTTTTCACTGCGTTCCAAGGGGATGCCTGGGGTAGGGGCAGAGGACGTGCCCGACCCTGGACTTCCTGGGGTACTAAACCCAAATCCGTTGCCAACGGCTCACTGCGTCCGGGGGACTTTATGACCTCAATAGATATCAAGGACGCTTACCTTCATGTGCCGGTCTTCCCGGGACACCAAGGGTTCCTCAGGTTCGTGGTAGACAACCAGCACTTCAGTTTGTGGCTCTTCCCTTTGGACTGACTTCGGCACCCAGGGTGTTCACCAAGGTTTTGGCGGGCATGATGGCCCTTCTCAGAGTCTGGGACATTCGTATCTTGCCTTACCTGGGCGACCTTCTCATTATGTTATCCTCTCTCCACCAGGCAGAGCTGGACACCAGAACGGTGGTGTCGACGCTGGAGAGGTTCGGGTGGGTAATCAATTACCCCAAGTCCTCTCTATCCCCGTCAAGGGTGGCTACGTTCCTGGGCATGACTCTGGATACCATTCAGACCAGGGTGTTCCTACCCCAGCCGAAGGTGGATGTTCTTCAGGCTCTTATTCGTTTTCTTCTGTCCAGCCCTCGTCCGTCCATCAGGCACTGCATGAGGCTGGTAGGTTTGATGGTGGCTTACTTCGAGGCAGTGCCATTTGCTCACCTTCACATGAAACCCCTTCAGCTCCATCTTCTATTGGTTTGGTACAAATGTCCTCTGTCTCTGGATCAGACTTGTGCTCTGTCCCCTCTTGTCCGGCGGTCCTTCCAGTGGTGGATGGACCAGAGGAATCTCCTGGGGGGCAGGTCCTTTCTTGCGCCCTGTTGGGAGACGGTCACCACGGATGCCAGTCTGTCAGGCTGGGGAGGCTTCTGGAGGGAACGTCAGTTCCAGGGGCTGTGGGGTCCTCAGGAGGCCCATATCCCCATCAACATTCTGGAGCTGAGGGCGGGTCGGTTGGTGCTGTCGCATCTGACACATCATCTTCGGGGTTTACCAGTTCAGGTTCGCTCCGACAATCGGACAGCGGTCGCTTACATCAATCACCAAGGAGGGACTCGCAGCCGGAGTACCCTCAGGGAGGTATCTATGATTCTTGCTTGGGCCGAGAGCAATGTTCCGTGTATCTCGGCAGTCTACATTCCAGGGGTGGAGAACCTGGAAGCAAATTCTCTGAGCAGAGGGACCTCTCGCCGGGGGGATTGGTCCCTCAGCAACAAGGTATTTCTATCCCTCTGTCGCAGGTGGGGGAGTCCGGAGGTGGATCTGTTTGCCTCTCGTCACAATCACAAGCTTCCGGCATTTGTGTCTCTGTCCCAGGACCCTCTGGCTCTGGCAGTGGATGCCATGTCTCTGTCCTGGCGGGAGCTCGGTCTCCTGTATCTGTTTCCTCCCTTTCCCATGGTGGGCAAGGTGGTACGCAAGCTGGCTCAAGAGGGTGTGCCAGCAATCCTAGTGGCCCCAAGGTGGCCAAGACAGGTGTGGTTCGCAGACGTCGTCCGGCTGGCGGTCGATCAATTCAGGCTGCCTCTGCTTCCGGATCTGATCACACAAGGTCAGCTTTTTTACCCCAATTTACAAACGCTGGCTTTGACGGCGTGGCTGCTGAAACCTTCATCTTAAAGGAAAAGGGTTTGTCTGAAGCTGTTGTCCAGACTTTTGTCAGGGCTAGGAAGAAATCTTCCTCTAATATCTACTACAGGACCTGGCGGACCTACATTGATTGGTGTGAGGCTAGGGCCTTTCCTTGTAGGGTGTTGTCCATTCCTTGGATTTTGGAGTTTCTTCAGCATGGTCTGGATATGGGGTTTCAGCTTAGCACTCTTAAGGGGCATGTGTCCGCTCTGGCGGTTTTCTTTCAGAGATCTTTTGCTCTTCATCCTTTGATTAAGACCTTTTTTCAGGGGGTCACTCATGTGCGCCCTCCTCGCAAACCCATGTTACCTGTTTGGGATTTAAATTTGGTGTTGTCTGCCCTTCAGGGTCCTCCTTTTGAACCAGTGCAGGATTCTGCTCTATCCATTTTCACCGTAAAAGTTGCCTTTTTGGTGGCTATCACCTCTGTTCGACGTGTTTCTGAGTTGGCGGCTCTGTCCATTCAGGCCCCCTACTTTGAGAGACATCAGGACAAGGTGGTTTTCCGTTTTAAACCAGACTTCTTGCCAAAGGTTGTCTCTGCCTTTCACCTCAATCAGGACATTGTGCTTCCTTCATTGTGTCCTAAACCTAGCAATGACAAGGAGAGGGCCTTGCACTCTCTGGACGTTGTTAGATGTGTAAAGTACTATCTGGTGGCTACTTCACCATTCCGGAACACGGACGCCTTTTTTGTGGTGCCCTCTGGGCCCAAGAAGGGTTTGGCGCCCGTCAAGTCTACCATTAGTAAATGGATTCGTCAGGCTGTTATTAGGGCCTATTCTGCTAAGGGGAGGGATCCCCCTTTCCAGATCACTGCTCATTCTACTCGTGCTGTTGGGGCTTCCTGGGCGTTTCAGCACCAAGCCTCTGTTGAACAAGTTTGTAAGGCTGCTACTTGGTCTTCTGTTCATACTTTTTCCAAGTTTTTATAAGGTTGATGTTCGGGCCTCAGCGGATGCTGTTTTTGCAAAAAAAGCAAAAAGAGGCACCTAGACGCGGACTTGTCCCTCTTTGCCGATGAGGGCGAGGGCCTTGACATCTATGGTGGCCGTGACTCCCCGGGGGGGGGGGGGGGAGTTGTTCCGTGACTATCATGGCGAGTATGATAGTGATCTAGGGTCTTCCTCAGACGAGGAACTTGGCTCCCGGATGATACAGACAGGCTCTTGTCGGCTGTTTTTGATACTCTTCACATTGTTCCCCCTAAGGTGGCGAAGAAGAAGCAGGGTGAGCTCTTCCGCCCTGACGAGCAACGCTTGGAGTTCCCGGAGCAGGGCTGTTTTTCCAATATGGTTCTCAAGGAGTGGGAACGCCCCAACAGGTTACCCTCGGTGCCTAAGGGGTTGGATAGAAGGTATCCCTTCTCGGCTGATTTGGTTCGCCGCTGGTCGTGTCCCCCTGAGGTGGACGCTCCTGTCCTGGGGCTGTCCAACACTCCGGTCATGCCGTCTCCTGACACCACAACCTTGCGTGATAACGCTGACCGACGTATGGATCAGCTGGCTTGTCATGCCTTAACCTTTGTTGGGGCCGGTTTGCGTCCAGTCTGCACCGCGGCTATTGTGTCCATCGCTATTAAAAAGGCACCTGGCTGAGGTTGCCCGGTCTCGCAAGAAAACGGAGGATTATAAGGTCCTTTTGCTTTGTACTGACTTTATTGCTTTTGTGCTATCTGCCATGGATGATACCGTCAGGCTTGGCGGTAGGGCCTCGGCCCTGTTGGTTGCTACGCGTAGGTCCATCTGGTTGCGTCAGTGGGCGGCCGACACTGCCGCTAAGAAGTCTCTCACTGGGCTTCCCTTCACTGGACTTCGTCTCTTCGGTGAGTGTCTTGATGCTCTGACCAAGGATGGTAGGCTCCCCCAGCGTAGGAAGCAGGCTCGGCCCTTTCAGGGATCCTCTTCCTTTCGCCCTTCAAGGGGAGGTCGTGGGCCCTCCTTCTCGGGTGGTCGCAGAGGCTCTTGGGGTCGAGGCAGATTCTGCGGTCGCCCCGGTCTCTCCTGGGGAACAAAGCCCAAACCCTCCCCCAAGGCCCCTCAGACATGAGGAGGCGCCCTCATCCGACCGGGTGGGGGAACTGGGCTTTTTTTTTCATGTCTGGAGACCGGTGGATTCAGGAGGAGGTTTCCTCCGGTTACAAGATAGAGTTTGCAGCCTGGCCACCTCCAAGATTCCTCTGGTCCGGGATCTCTCTAAATCCTGTGGCGGCTCAGGGCCTGCGGTTGGCCGTACAGCGTCTTCTAGCTTCCGGAGTTATTTGCCTGGTACCTCTTCAGGAACAGGGTCGGGGGTACTACTCCAAGCTGTTCACGGTCCCCAAAAAGGATGGCTCCCTGAGGCCCTTCCTGGCTGTGAGTTCCCTTCGGCCGGGCGACTTCATGACCACGGTGGACATCAAGGATGCTTACCTTCACGTTCCGATCCTTCTAGGTCACCAGAGGTTCTTAAGGTTCGCTCTGGAGGATCAACACTACCAGTTTGTTGCCTTGCTGTTCGGTATCACATCGGCCCCTTGGGTCTTTACCAAGGTGTTGGCGGTTGTCATGGCACTACTGAGAAGCCAGGGCATTCGCATTCTCCCTTACCTGGAGGACCTGTTGATTGCTCCTCAATCTCTTCATCAGACCAAGAAGGATACTCAGGTGGTGACGTCCACTCTCGAGTCCTTCGGCTGGGTGATCAACTATCCCAAGTCTTCACTATCTCCGTCTTTGGCGAGGTCCTTTCTGGGCATGACGCTGGATACTTCTCAGGTCAAGGTATTTCTCCCCCAGCAGAAAGTGGAGAGCATTCAGATGCAGGTACGGGCGCTGCTGCTGTGCCCTCATCCCTCCATCTGTCTGGGGATGCAGTTGGTAGGCCTCATAGTGTCTTGCTTCGAGGCGGTTCCCTTTGCTCAGTTCCACATGAGACCTCTTCAGTTACACCTCTTGTCTGTTTGGGATCGGAATGAGGAGTCCCTTGATCAGGAATTTACTCTGTCTCCTCTGGCCAGGCAGTCCCTTTCATGGTAGCTGGACTTGAGGAATCTCCTAGTGGGCAGGTCTTTTCTGCATCTGCGCTGGGAGATTGTCACCACGGATGCCAGTCTGACCGGTTGGGGGGGAGTTTGGCAGTCACTGAAGTTCCGGGGTAAGTGGGGTCCCCAGGAGGCCCATGCGCCCATCAACATTCTAGAGTTGAGGGCGATCAGGTTGGTTCTCTACCAGTTGACTTCCCACCTTCGTGGTCGTGCTGTGCAGGTCCACTCGGACAATCAGACGGCGGTTGCCTACATCAATCATCAGGGAGGGACTCGGAGCAAGCGAGCCCTCAAGGAAGTGTCTCTGATTTTGTCTTGGGCGGAGGAGACTGTTCCCTGCATCTCTGCGTTTTACATTCCGGGGGTGGAGAACCAGGAGGCGGACTCCCGGAGCAGGAGGAAGTCTCGTCTGGGGGAATGGTCTCTCAGCAACAAGGTATTTCTCGCCCTGTGTCGCCGCTGGGGTCAGCCAGATGCGGACCTGTTTGCGTCCTGTCACAATCACAAGCTTCCAAGATTTGTCTCCCTGTCAAAGGATCCTCTGGCCTTCGCCACGGACGCGCTTGCAATTCCCTGGACGGAGTTTCGGATCCTCTATGCATTTCCTCTGCTGGGTCGGGTGCTGCGCAAGATAGCCCAGGAGGGGGTACTGTCCATTCTAGTGGCCCCCCGCTGTCCGAGGAGGGTATGGTTCGCGGACGTAGTCCAGATGGCAGTAAATCGGTACGTCTTGCCCAACGATCCAGAGCTTCTCACTCAGGAACAGCTGCTCTATCCCAATTTACAAACGCTGGCTTTAACGGCTTGGCTGTTGAAACCTCCATCTTGATGGACAAGGGTTTGCCGGCTTCGGTTGTCGATAGATGTCGATAGATGATCGTCTCTGATTTACTATAGGGTCTGGCATGCTTATATTGCTTGGTGTGAGTCCAAGTCTCTATCTTGTCGTAAATTCTCCATTCCCAGGATTGTGGAGTTTTTACAGCATGGTCTGGATTCGGGTCTACAACTTAGTACCCTCAAGGGACAGGTTTCGGCTCTGGCAATATTTTTCCAAAGATCCTTTGCCAATCATAGGCTTGTCAAGACTTTTTTCCAGGGAGTTACTCATGTGCGCCTGCCGCGTAAGCCTCTGCTACCGGTTTGGGATTTGAACTTTCTGCTTTCTGCTCTACAGGGCCCTCCCTTCGAGCCTCTGTGCAAGGCTGCTCTGCCCATTCTGACTTTTAAGGTAGCCTTTTTGGTCGCTATCTGGCGGCGCTATCCATGAAACCTCCTTATTTTGAGCAGGATAAGGTGGTGTTCCGTCTTAACCTGGAATTTTTGCCCAAGGTTGTATCTGCCTTTCATCTCAATGAGGACATTGTCTTACCTTTCTATTGTCCTGCCCCTGCTAATTCCAAGGAATGGAACCTTCATTCTCTGGATGTAGTCAGGGCGCTCAAGTATTATTTGGTCGCCACTGAGCCCTTTCGGAAGTATGATTCTCTTTTTGTTCTTCTTTCCGTACCTAGGAAGGGCTTGCCTCCAGCCAAATCCACTATCCGCAAGTGGATTAGACAGGAGGTGGTGCGAGCTTATTCTGCCAAAGGGAAGGAGCCTCCCTTCCGTGTTACTGCTCACTCTACTAGGGCTATTGGTGCCTCTTGGGCTTTTCAGCACCAGGCTTCTGTTGAACAGGTTTGTAAGGCCGCTACCTGGTCTTCAGTTCATACTTTTGCTAAGTTTTACAAGGTTGATGTTAGGGCCTCGGCTGATGCTGTCTTTGCCCGCAAGGTGCTTCAGGCAGTAGTGGCTTGAACTGCCTGCCGTTGCTCATTGGGAATCCCACCCTACTTTTTATGGACACTGCTATTGGATGTCCCAGATGTAATGATTGAAATGAAACAGGCCGTGCTGTACACAATGAAAAATACAATTCTGTTATTACTCACCTGTAGAATTGATTTGACTGTGTACAGCATGGCCTGTTTCATCCCTCCCTTGTTATCAATATCCTTGGTTGCCTCTTTATGGTGATTTGTTTAAGTGGTTATTTGTTTCTGTGGGCTGTGTATTTTGTTCTCATGGTTTATCTCCCGGCTTCTGGCATTACTGCTTTTCAATACTGGGGGTCTATGGGTGATTCCTGGCCTTTTATTGGGGCGGGTGGAGCCACAAGTCTTCTGCAGTCAACTGCGCCACCTTGTGGCGGAATACCCAGATGTGATGATTGAAATGAAACAGGCCGTGCTGTACACAGTAAAATCAATTCTACAGGTGAATAATCACAATATTGTATTTTTGGGCGGTGCTCTAAATCACTGTGGCCCATGGCACCCATAATAACATGGCATTACTATTTGTTTATGCACATGTATATTTCTCTTGTTGTCCTCCAGTCTGTAGTGATACACTTCCACCTTCTGATGACTCTCCTTTAGTGAGTAAAATGTTACTAGAATCTATCTGAGATGGACTTGGGGGTTTAATGGACTGCAAATAACTGGCACCTGCAATTGACACATTTGCAACCCCTTTTTGACTTTTTGCTTAGCTTGTGTGTAGCGTGACTACTATACAAACTTTACAGTAAGCTTCTCAGTGGACTTATTCCAGAGGATAGAAGGCATGCTGCTGAAAATTAAATATATTTGGTGGTCTTCAAGTGTCCCCTAGAATTATTTTTGAGCTTGGAATATGTTATTACTAGGTATTGGTATTTCTCATCTCTTCTATTCCGGGGCACCACTAGCAGCAACACATGGGTTAATTTCAGCCGTAGACTGGGACTGCAAGATAGAAAAATAAACTAGCTCCTTCTGGCCTGTATAAAGCAGGCTGTGGCAGGATATCCTCCATTCTTTACTTGCAGTCGCAAGGGACTGTGAAGATGTCTGAAATTTTTTTTTTGGGCCAAACCAAATTGACAAGGGTCATAAAAAAGGGGCACAAATACCATAAAATAATAATAATATGTTATTATTATATTATTTTATTATTTAAATATTATTTTATGGTATTTGTGGAGTTGTGCCCCTTTTTTATGACCCTTGTCAATTTGGTTTGGCCCATGTTCTAGTAGCTTGACGGGTCGGGCAGCACGCTCGGTTATCAATATTAAAAGCTGTGCCTGCTATTTTGTATAAGTAGTACTGGAATATTCTTAGTATACAGTATGTCCTGCTCCAGATAGATTACTTACACTTGGGTTATCCTCCGCCAGATGGCGCTGCACTGCAGAGACATGCAAAACAGGCTCCTCCCGGCCCCTCAAATGCCCGGGGACCTCCCACAAATCCCCAGATTTCTCTGCAGTGCTTACTGCGAAGACATGAAATTATCACTCTGTCGCAGGTGAGCGGGGCTATTAGCCTGCGGCCCTGTTGGACTATTCCCACCCGTCCTTCGTGTGATGTGCCTCCCAGCCTGGGCTGCGCTGGTCGGGTGAAGGTAGGGGGCACCATGCGTGCTTATGGAGCGCTGCTCCACCGCAGTCCCCCACCAAAGGGTAGGCGGTATAGGCTGATGGTGAGCCTTTATGGGATGCCCCTCCCGCATTATTGTCCCATGCCCCGGTAGCGGTGGGCCCTGTACAAAGGGCCGCCATCCTCTCTCATTCTCCCTGTAGCCTTCGGGGGGGGAAAGAATGGGGGGGGGGATGTGGGTGAGCGTGTATCGTGATTCGTGCATACGGCTTTTTGTCATGTTATTCTTGGTGTGCCACACACCCCGCTTCACTTCTTAAATATTCATCACTTCATGGGGTTAATCCACCGCAGGTGACGTAGTGCAGAGAGGAAGTCTTGTAACGAGCCCCCTTCCGGCCTATATATACCTGGTACCTCCCTTCAATCACCAGTATTTTTTCTCTCTGCTTGCTGACAAGTCAGAAGTTGGAAGTCTCCTGCTTACAGGTAGGCCGGGGTATTCTTACCCCGCCACCCCCCTTTTGGTCTATTTCTGCCCGGTTTGAGTTTGTATACCTTTATGGTGAAATAGGAAGCCTCCCAGCCTTGGCTGCTCACCGGGCAAATGGTAGATGGCACTTAAAGTGCCTAGGAGCTTATCTCCTACCGCTCGACCTCATGCGTGGGGCAATGCGGCGAACCGGCATGGTGATCCGGAAATGGGATGCCCCTGTCCCGAGGGTCCCCGTAGCCCCTTTCTCTCCCGTTGGGGGGGTGGTGAGGGTGTGCTTTAGTATGTGTGTTTCACTGTATCACTGCATGTTAACATATATGTCATGTTTATACATTCACTGTAGCATGTGTATATTTTGGGTCTGCTTTAGGGCAGCTTGCGCTGGGTATGGGCTGGCCACCTCTCTGGCAGTTGGTTGCTTGTGGCCCCCTACCCCCTCCCCCCTCTCCCCTCTCCCCTCTCCTCGCCTGGCATTCATTGAGCTTTGTCAGCACATGCGGTTTTTACCCTCCCCCCTCCGCTGCCTGGACGCGCGTGCTGTGATCAGCTGTAAAGTGTTCCAGCTGATCAGCGTAGGGGGGGGGGGCGGGCCCGCTGACGCGGCGCCGGGGGCGCGGCGCCGACGTCATGCGGCGTCAGCGGCGGGCCCAGCGTCCCAGCTTCCTTCAAAACAGGAAGGCACGTGGGCGCACGGCCGCACTTTGTCTTCTGCCGGCTGCTGGCTGCAGGCTTACCGGCTGATTGTGGTACAGGTAAGCGGCCCCTCCCGTTGGGGCCGTTAAATGGGAGATATTGTTTAATAATACAGTGAGAAATCACTATTATCAAGGGGGCGTCATTTAAGGGCACTTGGTGCCATACTTATATGTTATACACATGTGAAGGATCTGATGGTTGTTTTCTTGCCTTGCAGATCCTGGGATCCCTGCTTATGCTAGCCCTCCGGCTCTATGTGCCTGGCTAATTATTGGGATTGATTTGAATGTTTATATACATAGACTATATATAAGTATATATATATATATATAGTTTCTATTAAAGGGGACCTAAACTTAAAAAAAAAAAAAAAAAAAAAATTTTTATATAAATCCTCCCTTCCGGGACATTACTAAGATAAAGGGGGCATCCCGGGTCGGCTTATGCCTTAAAAGTCCCATTATTGCGAATACCATAAATCACCATATGGAGGCTTCCGTAGATTCCGGAAACGGTTCTGCTGTTCCGTTTGGGGGGTGCGTAGGTTGTGGGGTTCCACTCCCAGCTGATGATATCTTTATTTGCATCCCTTGTGCAAAACAGACTATTGCGCGCCAGTCCGTTGCTTCGGCTGCGGTGCCATCGCATCCTTCATCATCTCCTACCTCTCCATCCCTATTCCGGACCCCGCATGACACTGTCAAAAGTGGGGATTCGCATTCCGAGGCAGCAGCACAGCCCTGCCCCCGGAAAATGATGCCCGTTAAAGCAGCGTTTAAAACCGCTACAAAACGAAGGCACCTGACTCCGGTACCTTCGGCTCCACAGGACCAGTTTTGTGAACCTGTGGAATGGTCCGATGGATCCCCTGACGAGGATGAACTCCCGGCGGAGTCAGATGAGCAGACAGGTCAGCATGTGGCTGATGAGATCGGCGATTGGTCAGAGGGGGTTGTTTTTGACACCCCCTCCATTCTGGCTCAAATGTTTAATATTTTGAGTTTAGATACGCCTGAGGCGGCCGCCCCGCCAAAGGGTCAGTTATTTAAAGAGCCTCAGCCGAGTTTGGTCTTTCCCAGACAGCACCACTTTGAGAGGGTGGTTCTTAAGGAATGGGAACATCCCACACGGATATCTGGAATTCCTTCCAGTTGGGAAAAGCGTTATCCTTTTCCACCAGAATTGGTGAGGCTGTGGTCTGTCCCTCCGGACGTCGATACCCCTGTACTAGGACTCTCCAGCTCGGCTATGGTACAATCTGCTGAGACCACTGTCCCCAAAGATGGGGAAGATCGCAGGATTGACTAATACGCTCGACATGGTTTTATCTATTCCGGGTCAGCATTGCGCCCGGTATGTGCTTCAGCCCTTCTTCTATTGGCAATTAAGTCCCTAATTCAGGGGCTATATGAGGATCTTGATCCCACTTGCAAACAGTTCACTGCACTTAAGCAGTGTGAATCTTTTGTGGCTTATGTCCTGGCCGCTCAGGACGATGCGCTGACTATGAGTAGCAAGGCGGCAGCTATGCTGGTGGCTATTCGCAGGTCAGTATGGCTGCGTCAGTGGTCAGCAGACACGGCTTCCAAAAAGGTACTCACAGCCCTCCCCTTTTTGGGGTTGCGTCTGTTTGGGGAGAAAATTGATTCAGTCGCAAAAGATGGTAAGATGCCACAACGCAAAAGGCCTCGTGGTCCCTTCAGGGGGACAAGTTCCGGTAGGCCTTCCTTTCAAAGGTTCGGAGCGGGAAAAGGTACGTCCTTTCCCGCTACCAGTGGCGCAGGTTGGACTCGGGGGAGGGGCCGTGGCCGGCCCACTCAGTCCTGGGGCACCAAGCCCAAGCCTGCTGATAAGCCCACTCAGCAATGAGGGGCTGCCCTCACCCGTGCGGGTGGGGGGACTATTGCGACACTTCTACCATTGGAACCATGTGGTTCTAGGCAGATGGATCCAGGAGGTAGTGTCGACAGGTCACAACCTGGAATTCGAGTCTCACCCTCCCTCGCGGTCCATTCAGGGGTCGGTTCATCCCGGCCTGAACTCTCATCAAGACGCTGTGTGTCTTTCTTTTGCCCAAATTCGCACAAGAACACTTCAGCTATTTCTGCTAGCGTGTTGGGTCCAGCAACCTCTGTTGTTGGATCAGTCCTTCCAATTGTCCTCCCGTGTACGGCAGTTCCTCCTGTGGTGATTGGTCTCGACCAATCTTGTATAGGGCAGGTCTTTCCTGACCCTCCCTTGGAGAGGTGTCACCACGGACACCGGTCTGTCGGGATGGGACAGATTCTGGAAGGAGCTGCGGCTTCAGGGGCAGTGGAGGCCCCACTTACCCATCAGAGAAATGTCCCTGATCCAGACATGGGCAGTGTTCCATGTTCCCTGTCTCTCTGTGGTTTACATTCCAGAGGTGATGGAACAGGTAGCGGACCGGTTGAGCAAGTGCTCTCCCCGTCTGGAAGAATAAGCTCTCCATCCTCGGGTGGTTCTCTTATTGTGTCTCCAATGGGAGACTCCGGAGGTGGACCTGTGGGCCCCTCATCTCTATCTCAGGCTCCCGAGCTTCGTGTCTCTCTCCCGGGATCCTCTGGCTCTGACAGTGGACGTCAGGTCCCTGAACTGAGGAGCTCTGGGATTTCTATACCTGTTTCCTCCGTGGCCCTTGCTGGGCAGAGTTCTTCAGAAGTTGGCTCTGGAAAGGGTGTACGCCGTTCTCATGGCCCCAAAGTGGCCAAAACGAATAAGGTTCGCAGACATCGTTTGGCTGGCAGTGGACCAGTTCATTCTGCCTCTTCGGCCCGATCTGCTCACTCAGGGTCAATTGTGTTACCTCAATTTACCAGCGCTGGGTTTGATGGCCTGGCGGCTGAAACCTCCATCCTGAAGGAGGGGGGTCTTTCTGATTCAGTCATTAAGACTCTGATCAGTGCCTGGAAGAAGTCTTCTTCCGTCACCTACTATAGGACTTGGAAAGCCTATATCACTTGGTGTGAGATAAGATCTTTTCCTTGTAGGGTCCTTTTGGTCCCCAGGATTCTGGAGTTTTTACAATCAGGGCTGGACTCTGGTCTCCAGCTAAGTACATTGAAAGGGCAGGTCTCTGCCTTATCTGTCTTTTTTTCAGAAGCGTGTTGTGCTTAAACCTTTAGTTAAAACTTTTTTCCAGGGGGTTACGCATGTGCGGCCTCCCAGGAAACCATTACTCCCTGTTTGGGATTTGAATTTGGTTCTTTCGGCTCTTCAGGCTCCTCCTTTTGAGCCTTTGCAAGATATTGCTTTGTCTACCCTGACTCAGAAGATTGTCTTCTTGGTAGCGATCACTTCTGTCCGGCGTGTCTCAGAATTGGCGGCCTTAACTATCCAGGCGCCCTACTTCGAGAGGCATCGGGATAAAGTGGTCTTTCGGTTCAAGCCAGACTTTCTTCCTAAGGTTGTTTCTGCTTTTCATTTGAACCAAGATATTGTTCTTCCCTCCTTGTGTCCTAATCCTAAGAATGACAAAGAGAGGGTTTTGCATTGTTTGGATGTAGTACACTGTGTTAAGTACTACTTGATTATCACGTCTCCTTTCCGTAGGACGGGTTCCTTTTTTGTTGTGCCCCATGGGCCTAAGAAGGGTTTGGCACCAGCCAAATCTGCCATTAGCAAGTGGATACGTCAGGCCGTTACTGCGGCCTATTCTGCTAAGGGAAAAGTTCCCCCTTTTCGTATTACTGCTCACTCCACTCGCGCTGTTGGGGCGTCTTGGGCTTTTCAGCACCAAGCTTCTGTTGAACAGGTTTGTAAGGCCGCCACCTGGTCTTCTGTTCACACTTTTTCTAAGTTTTACAAAGTTGATGTGCGGGCCTCAGCGGATGCTGTTTTTGGCCGCAAAGTTCTGCAGACTGCAGTCATTTAAGTTATGCTTCACCTGGCCTTGAGATGCCCTTCCCTTGTGGACACTGCTTTTGGATGTCCCATGAAGTGATGAATATTTAAGAAGTGAAGCGGGGTGTGTGGCACACCAAGAATAATACCATTTTGTGAGTACTCACCTGAAAAATGGATATTGTTGGTGTGCCACACACCCCGCTTCACACCCGCCCTTTTCGGTATTACCGAAGCATTTATATGGTGAAGCCCTTTTTTATTTATATCAAAATTAATTTTGGAGGTTACTGGTGGAATACTGGTACCTTGTTTTACTGCTTTTTGAATATACTGGTGATTGAAGGGAGGTACCAGGTATATATAGGCCGGAAGGGGGCTCGTTACAAGACTTCCTCTCTGCACTACGTCACCTGCGGTGGATTAACCCCATGAAGTGATGAATATTTAAGAAGTGAAGCGGGGTGTGTGGCACACCAACAATATCCATTTTTCAGGTGAGTACTCACAAAATGGTATTTTTTTGGACTAGTATATGTGGTGTCAGCCGCCGCGCTGACTTGTCTTTTTACTATTGCAAATGCCGCCGTCGTGCGCGCCTTTTCCTTCATTTGGATGTTCTGCGCCGGGCGGCGGCGTTATCTCAGACGCTTCTGCGTTCTCATTGGCTGCTTGTCGGTGGACTTCGCGCTCTTCGGGGGCGGGGCCTGGCGCGCCCTGCGTCACGGCTCGCTCTGGCCCGCCCTTAGAGGTACTCGGCGCCATGTTGTCAGATCGCGCGCGTGTGACGCTCTTACTTACCATGGTCCGTAAGTGCCCTCGCGGGCGGCTTTGTACTCATTGTGGTGTGTTTGGTTCTGACACCCTTTCTTCTCATTGTGTCTTTCAGATGGGTGAATCCATTGGCTTCTCCCGGCCCGGTGTAATTAATAGTTGGGCCTTGTAAAATTACTCCCACTTCCCTAGCGGGTCATTGGGGCATCCAGGGTTGCTTTATAGCGTCAATCCCTACTGGCATATTGTTCCTAATAATCACCATATGGAGGCATTTCAGGATAATGTGACCGGGGTCCCCTTGGGACAAGCCTGGCTGTGTATGGCGTGTGGACAGCCTCATGCTGACGCTGTGCTGAGCAAGCGCTGGCTTTGCAATCTGGCCTGCCAGTGGCTGCACCTCGTTTCATTACTCCCCCCCAGCTTAAATCTCTCTCCTGTTGAGTTGCATACTTGTGGGGATTCTCAGCCTGATGTGTCTTCTAGACTGGCTACTGTTGAACAGATTATTGCGAAGTCTTTAGCGCGTAAGGCCCCTGCTAAGAAGCGGCACTTGACGCCTAACGTTACTGTTTTCCCTATGGGAACTGAGGAGTTTTGGAATCTGTGTGGCTATACCCCGTCTGATGAAGGGGAGCTCTTTTCTGATTCAGGCTCATCTGATGAGAGACCAAGGGGTCATGCCGATTCTGGCTCTGACCCCTGGGCCCCGGATGACACTGACAGATTATTGACCCAGATCTTTGAGGTTCTGTCTATCTCTCTCCCTGGTGAGGCTCCCAGGCAAAAAGGGGAGCGTTTTCATACAGCAACATCACGTTTGTAATTTCTAGAGCAGGCACATTTCCATACCCTTGTACTTAAGGAATGGGAGTGCCCCAGTAAACTTCCCGGGGTTCCAAGGGATTGGGAAAGGAAGTATCCTTTTCCCCCTGAGGGGGTTAAATGTTGGTCATCCCCCCCCCCCCGAGGTGGATGTCCCGATCCTAGGGCTATCTAACACCCCTGTCATGCATTCCCCGTATTCTACTACCCTGCGGTATGCTGAGGACCGGCGCATTGACCCTGCTGGCCTCCCACGCCTTTGCATGTGCGGGGACGGTGCTGCGCCCGGTCTGTGCCATTACTGCTGTGTCCACTAGAACCCTTATCAGAAAAATGCTTGATAGTGCCCCTGATGATCTCCCTTGTGAGGTGTTTAATGCACTCTCCAGTTGTGATGTTTTTGTAAATTTTGTCCTATTAGCATTGGATGACACCATCTCAATGTGTGCAAGAACTTCTGCCCTCGTGGTGGCTATACGCCGCTTGGTTTGGCTGCAACAGTGGGGTGCTGACAATGCTGCGATGAAGGCCCTCACTGGGCTTCCTTTTAAGGGGCTACACCTGTTTGGGGCCCGTCTAGACCTGTTTGCTAAGAGAGGTAAGTTACCCCAGCGCAGACGGCTGTCTCGGCCCCTTCGGAGCCAGGGCCCCCCTTCACCCCCCTACCATGGTGTTAAACAAGAAACAGGGGTGTCCTTCGCGGGGGCTCGCGCATATTCCTGTCACAGGAGCAGAAGACAACGTCCTGGCCCCTCCGGGGGGGCTAAGCCCAAATCCTCTCCCAAGTCCCCTCAGGCATGATGGGACGCCCTCGCCCGTCTGGGTGAGGGGACGGCTGTGGCACTTTGCTCAAGTCTGGAGGCATCACGCCTCAGACCGGTGGATTCAGGAGGTAGTGTCCTCCGGCTACAAGATAGTTTGCTGTGCGGCCTCCCCCAAGATTATCAGGTCCCAGATATTCCTGGTCCCTGCCTCTGCTCAGGTGTTGGCGCAGACCGTGCAAGGCCTGCTGGGTCATGGGGTCATTTGCAGATTTCCTTTGACAGAGGCAAGGGACTTTACACCAACGTTTTCACAGTTCCCAAAAAATATGGGTCAGTCAGGCCCATTCTGGATTTACAGATCTTCAGCAAAATTGTCAAGAACAGGCGTTTTTCGCATGGAAACCCTGCGCTCGGCCATCAGCTTCTTGCGCCCCGGGGGTTTCATGACGTCTGTGGATATCAAAGATGCTTACCTTCACATGCCTGTGTTTTCAGGACACCAAGGTTCCTCAGATTCACGTTGGAAGATCAACACTGCCAATTTGTGGCTTTTGCCATCTGGCCTCTCTTCAGCTCCCAGAGTGCTCACCAAGGTGCTGGCGGGGGTGATGTCTCTGATGAGGCCAAGGGGCACCCGCGTGCTGCCCTACCTGGACATCCTCATCACTTCCCAGTCTCTACATCAGGCAGAGTTGGATACTCAGCTGGTGGTGTCCATTCTGGAGTCATTTGGATGGGTGATCAACCACCCCAAGTCCTCACTGTCCCCTTCCTTGGTAACTCCATTCCTAGGAATGAATCTGGATACAGTTCAGGCAAGGATCTTCCTTCCTCAGCAGAAGGTGGACAATCTGCTTGCACAGGCTCAGTCCCTCCTAGCTTGTCCCCATCCCTCCACCAGGCAGGGGATGCAGCTGGTGGGCCTGATGGTGGCGTGCTTCGAAGCGGTCCCTTATGCTCAGTTTCACTTGGGGCTTCTGCAACTTCTCCTATTGTCTGTATGGGACATGGACCCAGCATCCCTGTGTGCTTTCCCCCCTGGTAAGGAGGTCTCTCTTGTGGTGGATGGACTCAAGGAACCTGTTCTTGCCCCTTCCTGGGAGACGGTCACCACGGATGCCAGTCTATCAGGTTGGGGGGGGGGGGTTCTGAAAGTCCCTGCGGTTCCAGGGGAGGGGGGGCCCTCAGGAGGCCCACACACCTATCAATGTCTTGAAGCTGTGAGCGGTCAGGTTAGTTCTGGCTCGCTTGACTACTCATCTTCAGGGCCTGCCTGTTCAGGGGCGCTCGGACAACCTGACGGCAGTTGCCTACATCAATCATCAGGGAGGGACCCGGAGTAAGAGGGCCCTCCAGGAAATGTCTCTGATCCTGACCTGGGTGGAGGCCAATGTTCCCTGCATATCAGTGGTGTACATTCCGGGGGGGTCCCTCTGCAACAGGGTGTTCTAATCTGTGTCACCGTTGGGGCCAACCAGATGTGGTTCTGTTTGCGTCCCATCACAATCACAAGCTCCCGGGCCCTTGTCTCCCTGTCCCAGGATCCTCTGGCCGTGACCACGGATACCTTGGTAATGTCATGGCAGGTCATTCAGTTCCTATATGTCTTTCCTCCATTCCCCCTGCTGGGCAGGGTCCTGCGCAAGATTGCTCGGGAAGGGGTGCCAGTGATTCTGGTGGCCCCCAGGTGGCCAAGAAGAGTGTGGTTCGCAGACGTGGTGCAGATGGCAGTAGATCAGTACGTCCTGCCAGAAGTGCCAGATCTGCTCACTCAGGGCCCCTTACGCCATCCCAATTTACAAACTCTGGCTTTGACGGCCTGGCTGCTGAAACCTCCATCTTGATGGAGAAAGGCTTGTCTGCCTCGGTGGTTGAGACCATGGTGAAGGCTAGGAAGAAAACTTCTTCTTCCATCTATTATAGGGTATGGCGTACCTACATTGACTGGTGTGAGTCTAGGTCTCTTCCCTGTCGGGTGTTCTCAGTTCCCAGGGTTCTGGAGTTTTTACAGCATGGGTTGGAGTCGGGTCTCCAACTCAGTACTTTGAAGGGTCAGGTTTCTGCCCTGTCTGTCTTCTTTCAGAAGTCTTTTGCTCAGCATTCTTTGGTTAAGACTTTCTTTCAGGGAGTTACTCATGTGCGTCCCCCACGAAAACCTATGGTCCCTGTTTGGGATTTGAACTTGGTCTTGTCTGCCTTGCAGGGTGCTCCCTTTGAACCTATTCAGGATGCTGCTATGGCTGTACTTACCCTCAAGGTTGTCTTTCTGGTGGCTATTACTTCGGTCAGGCGTGTGTCTGAGCTGGCGGCTCTTTCTATCCAGCCCCCATACTTTGAGAGACACCAGGATAAGGTGGTGTTCCGCTTTAAGCCGGATTTTCTCCCTAAGGTGGTGTCTGCTTTTCATTTGAATCAAGATATTGTTCTTCCTTCATTGTGCCCTAGCAATGCTAAGGAAAGGGTTTTGCATTCTTTGGATGTGGTAAGGTGTCTGAAGTATTACCTGGTAGTAACTGCGTCCTTCAGGAAAACTGATGCTCTTTTTGTGGTCCCTTCTGGTCCTAGGAAGGGTTTGGCTCCTGTCAAGTCTACTATCAGCAAATGGATCCGTCAGGCTGTGATTCAGGCCTATTCTGCTAAGGGGAAGAATCCTCCCTTCCGCCTTACTGCTCATTCTACTCATGCTATTGGTGCCTCTTGGGCCTTCCAGCACCAGGCTTCTGTTGAACAAGTTTGCAAGGCCGCTACTTGGTCTTCTGTTCATACCTTTTCAAAGTTTTACAAGGTTGATGTTAGGGCCTCAGCTGATGCTGTTTTTGGCCGCAAGGTTTTGCAGGTTTTGTTGGGGATCCCACCCTGCTTTATGGACACTGCTATTGGATGTCCCAAGTGTAAGTAATCTATCTGGAGCAGGACGTACTGTATACTAAGAATAATACAATTCTGTGAAATACTCACCTGTAGAATTGGTATTATAAGTATACAGTACGTCCTGCTCCACCCCACCCTGGTTTTTGCATTATTCTGGATCCCCTGTATGGTGATTGCTATCATTGTTATAGTTACCAGTTTTTGGGTGGTTAAATTCTCCCGGCTTCTTGTTCACTGCTTTTCAATGCTGGGGATTTGTGGGAGGTCCCCGCGTATCTGAGGGGCCGGGAGGAGCCTGTTTTGCATGTCTCTGCAGTGCAGCGCCATCTGGTGGAGGATAACCCAAGTGTAAGTAATCTATCTGGAGCAGGACGTACTGTATACTTATAATACCAATTCTACAGGTGAGTATTTTACAGAATTGTATTTTTTTTTTTGTTTTAGGCACAGTGCTGACCGGGAGCGGGGGCTTCAACTCTGTCTGTGTCCCATTCCCTCACCAGCTGCAGGGTTCCCCAGTTAGATGCCTGAAGTCGGTTCCCAAGCCAATAACGTTGGATTGTGCAGAGTGAGGGGAGCGTGCATCAGTCCATGTAAGCATGTCGGGGCTTGCCCAGCTGGGTCTGAGTGCTGAAGATCAGGCTCCTTCTGCAGCAGGGTACCTGATCTCTGGGCCTTGCATGGTGGCCCTGCTGAGTACCTCCCACTGAGCCCTGTTCCTCTAACCCCTACCCCCTGGGTCATCTATTCCCATGGCTCCATGACACCCTGTGAGATACATGCTTTCCCAAGGCTGCTGGGTGGTGCCTGAGCTAAGGACTAGGCTCCCTGGTGTCAGTGTGTTTGGTGCTTACGACTGTGTCGCCATGCTGGTCACAGCTTATTCAGAGCTCGACTGCCAGCGTTTGACGGACAATGTCCGGCGATCCCTGCATTGGTGGCTGGACCAGCAGTCTCTGGCAGTGAGTCTGTCTTTCCTGCCAGTCTGGTGGGTCATCCTGAACACAGACGCCAGTGTGACAGGTTGGTGTGGCGTTCTGGGCAACCAGATATCTCAGGGTTTCTGGGACCAGCGGGACTGCAGTCTTTAAATCAGTGTGTTAGAACTGAGGGCGATTCTGCTGGTTCTAAAGCTTTAGTCTGCCCAGCTCCGGGCCTTCCAGTCAGGGTACAGTCAAACAATTGCAAGGCTGTGGTCTACGTAAACCATCGGGGCATTTCAGGAAGTGAGTGGCATCATGGGGTGGGTGGAACTTCACATTCTGTGCATCTCGGCGATTCACATTCTGGGGATAATGTGCAGGCCGATTATTTGAGCAGGGAGTCAGTAGACCAGGGGGAATGGTCTCTTTACCAGGATGTGTTTCAAGCCCTCTGTGACCTGTGGGCAATGTCAGAGGTGGACCTCTTCACATCTCGGCACAATCGGAAGGGCCAGAGGTTCGTGTCCAGGGTGCGAGACCCCCTGGCCGTGGCACTCGACGCACTGGGCATTCCCTGGTCAGGGTACAGCCTTCTCTACACATTTCAGCCACTACCTCTGCTGGGTCGCGTGTTAAAGAAGCAGATTACTATCACTCTGATCACCCCACACTGGCCCAGAAGGTTGTGGTTCACGGATCTGTTCAGCCTGGCAGTGGAGCCCCCGTGGTGACTCCCCAACCGCCCAGAGCTTCACCCCAATTCTCCAGCACTGGCTTTAGCAGCTTGGCTGTTGAGATCCGCATACTGGAAGAGAGGGGCTTTTGCGCCGCTGTAATTCGGACCTTGGTTGGAGCACGAAAACAGTAGTCTTCTATAATTTACTACAGGACTTGAAGGGCCTTTGTATCTTGGTGCAAATATAAGGGCTACTCCTGTAGGAGATTCTCGATACCCAAAAATTTGGAGTTCCTCCAGCAGGGCATGGATGCTGGCCTACAGCTCAGCACTCTTAAGGGCCAGGTCTGCTTTTTTCCCCCAACAGATGATTACGTAACATAAGTTAATCCGGACCTTCATGCAGGGTGCTGCGCATGTTCAGCCTCCGTGGTGGTCGATAGTCCCGCCCTGGGATCTAAATCTGGTCCTATCAGCTCTTCAGGGGCCCCTCTGACCATGCTCATGTTGAAGGTGTCCTTTCTACTGGTGATCACCTGCATTCGGCGGGTTTCAGAGCTGGCAGTGCTCTCGATAAGTTCACCCTTTTTGGTGCTGCATGAAGACAAAGCTGTGTTTTTGATGTTAAGCAGGAATTTTTGCCCAAGGTGGTCCCTTCCTTGTTAATCAGGAGATGGTACTAACCTCTGTGTGTTCTGGCCCCAGTCGCCATAATGAGCGACTCGTGCATTCCCTCGATGTCAGGGCATTAAAGTATTACTTGGCTGCTCAAGAGCTATGTAAGACGGATGTCTTGTTCATAAACCCGGAAGGGCCAAAGAGGGGCCTGGCGGCGGCAGAATAGGTCTGCAAGGCGGCTACCTGATCGTCTCCACATCATCATCAAATTTTACAGACTTGATGTCAGGGCATCTGCCTATGGCGCTCTGGGGCGTGATGTGTTGCAGACAGTGGTAAACCCCTCTCTGAGGGTCTAAGCATGAGGCGTCCGTGCCCTGGTTCTGGTTATGTTGGTGCAGTCGGTTGTTGGCTGTTCTGGCACGGTCTAACCCTTAATGAGAATACTGCTTTGGGACGTCCCACGCATTGCTACTAGTTGTGTCTCGGAATGGAAGAGACAAGAAAAGAGAAATTTGTGTACTCACCGGTACATTTCTTTTCTCTTTTGCTTCCATTCCGGGGCACCACACCAGCCCTACTGTTGTGTTACGACTTCGTCTGTGGCGGCTGATGCCTAGTACATGGTTTAAGTTTTGTTGCATTGTTTCTAGTTGCACGCAACATGTGCAGCTTAGCGTTCTCCCCTCCCGCGGCTGTGGCTGCACTGCTTTTAAGTAACTGAGGATATCCTGCCACAGCCTGCCTTATATAGGCTGGGAGGAGCTTGTTTTTCTATCTTGCAATCCTGGCCTACGGCTGAGATTAACCCATGCGTTGCTGCTAGTGGTGCCCCGGAATGGAAGCAAAAGAGAAAAGAAATTTACGAGTGAGTACACAAATTTCCTTTACCATCATTGATGGCGGTATTGTGGTGTCACAGATACTTTAATTTGTGCCTCTACTACTCATTGCAGGGCTGGTCGCTGCAGACCTGGCATCTGTTTCCGCCTGTTCAGCAAGCTACGATTTCAGAACATGTTGGAATTCCAGACCCCAGAGCTTTTGCGAATGCCACTTCATGTAAGGTCTTAATGGTGTATGGGTCAGGAATCCTCAAACAAACTTCCTGTCTAAAATGTTTTTTTTTTTTTTTTACTCACAGGAGCTTTGCTTACATACAAAATTATTAGCACCTATAAATTCTCCTATTGCGGATTTCTTAATGAAGGCCCCTGAGCCACCTCCAGCCTTAGTGGTGCGCAATGCTGTGCAGATGCTGAAGGTAATGTGATTTCATTTTATGGAAATGTTTGTTTCTATCTTTTGTTACTCTTGCCTAGATTAACATATCCCTTTTTTATCCTTTTATCAAGGATGGGTATATGATGCATGCATACCTGGACATAAGATGCTGAATAGAACCTATACCTCATTACATACCCTCTGCAGCCCAGTTTAATATATTTATTAAACTGTTTAAATATGTTTAAATATTGACAGTAGGCAGCTTGTTTTAAAGGGTCTGTCCACCCTTATTTGAATAAGTGTGTGCCCCCCACAGGATGCCAGTAAAAGGAGTCTAAATCCAGTTTTCCCAATGATGCTGTAATTTAACTCTAGGGGGGCTTAACCTTGCAAGCAATGCCAAAAATTGTGGAAGTTGTTCTATAGTGTATACATATGTATACAATGTATACATATATAGTCACACAAGAGTCTTATGTATGTGTTGTTAAAAAAAGTCAATCCTATATTGTAGTGTATCCCTATTATTTTCTTGCATACGTTCACATACTTAGAGCTTTTTTGTTTTTTCTTCTAGGCGATTGATGCCATGGATGCATGGGAAGACTTGACAGAACTTGGTTATCATTTAGCTGACTTGCCTGTAGAACCTCACCTTGGCAAAATGGTGCTATGTGCTGTGGTCCTGAAATGCTTAGATCCTATTCTAACTATTGCTTGTGCATTAGCGTATCGGGATCCATTTGTCTTACCCACTCAGGCAGCCCAGAAGCGTGCTGCTATGCTGTGTAGATCTCGATTCACAGCATGCACTTTTAGTGATCACATGGCTTTACTCAGGGCTTTCCAGGTACCATTACTATTTGAAGCATATTTAATAAATGTCAAGTTGAATGTTTTACTTATTACATTCTAGAAAGCATGCCTGTGTATTAAAAAAGAGTTGATTATTGGTACTATGAATAAGCACCTTAAAGTGGACCAATACCCAGGATTTCCACTATCCTGTCGGGTTTTGGTCTGTACCCCTGGGGGACACCAGTTTGAGTAAATGCACCTTTCCTCTGTCTAATGGCGCATGTGCGGCCACTCATCCAACTTCGTATCAGCGCATATTAATGTGCAGCTGAAGAAGCTAATTGGAATACCAGCCGCACATATTGGTGGCGTGCGGCATTACTCGCATCGTTTGGTTGTGTGTGGCCACACACAGCCTTTCAGCTGCTGCACTGTGCATGCGCCGTGTGCTCGTTGGACAGCTAAGGATATCGAGGTGACTAGGGGGGGGGGGGTTCACAGAGTGGAGAGGGAATCAGCTGGCCTTGGATCCTCACTTTTCACTTCTACACTTTAATTTGCCTTTTAATTGTGGCTGTAGAGGGCAACTGCATATGGCCTATTATGGAAATAGTTCTATGCAGGCAAATATAAGGAACTAATCATAGTTCCAGCAGTGCTTTTTTCTCCTGGTCATTTGGTCAGAAAATGACTAGGAAGAGATAGATGGTAGGTATACTCATCTAGATGCCCCTTCCCTGATGTGTCTCCATTCCCCTGCCTCCTTCACCGTCCTGTTCTGGGCATTTACAAATACTGGCCTCCTGTCTCCTCTCAAGCACCCCTACATGGATTATACTCTGTTACAGCAGCTAGGGGTATTAGAAAAATGTCAGTTAATCACATGACCAACGGAAACTCTTCAGGTTGGATGTGCAGGCCCACTGTGAAATTCAGATTAGTCACCAGCAGTCACTTGAATAACTGCCATTTCTTTCATATTCCACTCCAGGGCTTGACCAATTCAGATACGAATGGGTTAACTCCCGGCCAAAGGCGGGGCTGCAGGATAAAAAGTGTGATTTGTCCTGGCATACATATACTTCCGGCTACCCCCCACCCTCTAGTTTCATTATTTCAGTTGGACTGGACTGTGAAGGTTATGCATAGATTTATATTCCAAGTGTGACATACACTCCGCTTCAAGACTTCTTGACAGTTGGGTTATTCTCCAGTAGAGGGCGAACTTCTGCAGAGATGAATGCAAAAAAAAAAAAATAAGGAGCCCCTCCCGGTCCATAAATACCTGGGACCTCCCACTAATTCCCCAGTTGTCTTCTCTGCAGGGAGCGAGCAAGACAGAAGATGATGGCTTCTCTCACTTGCAAGTAAGCCGGGCGCCCGGCCATTTTTGTCCCTATTGCTGCCAGGACCCTCCTAAATTGTCCCTGTATTGAGCCTCCCAGCTTCGGCTGTGGGTCCTTGGTAAAGGTAGGAGCACTGCTCCACCGTGAGACCCCACCATGGGGTATGCAGTTATCCAGGTTTTGGTGATCCTGGTGTGGGATGCCCCGTCCCGCTAGGCTTAGGGACGGATTCTGGAAGGGTTCCCCCCCTTCCGGGTCCCTTACTGTCCTCCGGAGGGGGGGGGCTGACTACCTGACCTTTAATATTCTAAGTATGTCACACACCCCGCTTCAAGACATTCATTACACTTGGGTATACTGAACTGTAGATGACGATCTTGCAGAGATAACAAAAAAAAAAGGTCAGACCCTCCCGGCCCATAAATACCTGGGACCTCCCACTCATTACCCAGTCTTCATCTCTGCAGAGGCGAGCAAGTCAGAAGATGTCTCCTCCTTGCATGTAGCCGGGATGACTCCCGGCCACTTTTATTCTTCTATTTCTGCCCGGATCCCCTTGTTTTTATATTCCCTGCCTCCCAGCCTAGGCTGCTGATCCGGGCAAAGGTAGTTGGCACCCCTGGTGCTTAGGAGCCGTGAGACCCCATAACAAGGGGTAGGCGGCTATCCCGGTTGGTGATCCCGGTTTGGGATGCCCCGTCCCTTGGCCTTTCCCTGGCATGGATTCCCCCTCTCCCAGGTACCCTTAGGGGGGGGGGGGGGCTGGGTCCCTTATGGATTCCTTTATTCATATGTGTGTGTGTGTTCGTTACTTGTGTGTGCTTTTACGTTATTTGCATGGCGCCGGCCTCCGCCGCGCTAATAATGCTGGGCGCAATGGCGGCGGCAAGCCCATGAGGGCTTCTTCTCCTCCGAGGGGGGGGGGGCGGGCGCGCGCCTACGGCCCGCCCCCGTGCTGAGAGTGCGGCTTTCACGTTCCAGCTTCTGTCCGGGAGAGATGGGGGAGGGGCAGGGCCGGGTGCGATGCGCATATCGCGCCGGCCCTCCCTCCTCCCACTGCACATTGCGCGCGTTTCCTGCGGGTCCGGTGGTCGGGTGAGGGGCCTGATGGCCGTCACTATCTATTGTCACTGGCTTCTTACATTTTCATGGTGCTGAATGTGTGCTTGTGTTCTTGTTCCAGGTGGACCATTTAGCATATTAAAGGGGCCTTCTCCCGGTCCAGGTCCCTGGTTAAAATTTAGCTGGCCTAAAATCCTCCCAATCGGGACTTAAAGGGGCATCCCGGGTGGCATAATTGCGTAATTCCCAAACAATAAAAAGCGCATTGTACACATTTATTGTATATACCATATTTAGTACATGGAGGCTTCCCCGGATACTGGGCTTGTGCCCCCCTCGGGGCTATCCAGGCTGTGTTTGGGGTGTGGGGTATCCCTTTTGGGGGATGATGTATTTTTATGTGTACCCTGTGCGCAGCGGACTATTACGCGGCAGACCGGATCTCAGGCGTCTGGTTCTGCTCCGCCGGTCTCCTCCCTGTCTCCCCCTCACCTGACATGTGCGTGTGATGTGGTCATTAGCAGGGAGTTGCAATCTGAGGTGTGTGCCAGATTGGCCAACCTTGAAAAGTTGTTTTCCGGTGCCATCGGCAAAAAGGCCACGGCAAAGAAAAAACATTTGTATTCGGCTGCACAGGCCTTTGATAGGGAGGACTTTGACTCCCTGGATTGCTCCCCGCGTGAGGAAGGGAAGCTGTATGAGGGGTCTGAGGACTCCGACGATCAGCAGTTTGTGGGCACTGATACCGAGCAGGGCCAGGGGGATTCCTCGGATACATCCAGGGTCCTGGCTCAGGTGTTTGAAGTCCTGGCTATTTCTCCCCCCGAGGCGGCTCCTCCGCTGAAGGGGGAGTTCTTTGAAGAGACGAAGCCCCGCTTGGAATTTCCTTATCAAAAGCATTTTGATGGTATCATTCGCAAGGAATGGGAGAGGCCGACGCGGCTTCCGGGTGTCCCACTGGGTTTGAACAAGAAATATCCCTTTCTGGCGGACGCAGTGAAGCACTGATCGTCTCCTCCCGAGGTGGATGCTCCTGTTTTGGGGTTGTCCAGCTCCTCAGTCCTCCATTCTCCGGAGTGCACTACCCTCAAGGATGGTGAGGATAAACGCATTGACCAGATGGCTTGTCATGGTTTTGCCAGTGTTGGATCGGCCTCGCGGCCGGTTTGTGCTTCTGCGCTTGTACTGGTTGCTGCCAGGTCGGTTGTTAGAGGGTTGTTGACCTCGTCCGGGCTTGACCCGGCTAGTGAGGAGTTTGCCAACCTTAAGTGCTGTGAGTTATTCTTATCCTTTGTGCTGTCCGCCCTGGACGACACTTTGGTGATGTGTAACAGAGCTGCGGCTCTGCTTGTGGCTATCCGCCGGTCGGTTTGGTTACGCCAGTGGGCTGCTGATTTTGTGTCCAAAAAGTCGCTCACGTCCCTTCCCTTTGTGGGGTTGCGGCTCTTTGGAGAAAAATTGGATTCGGTGGTAAAGGGAGGTAAGTTACCTCAGTGTAAGAAGCAGCGTCGCTTCTTCCGGGGGCGGCTTCCTTCTCTCAGTCCTTTCGTGGGGCTAGAGTCGGCAGGGGTTCGGCTTTCCCCTCGTCCAGAAGTGATTCCTGGACCAGGGGCAGGGGTCGGGCCCGTCCAGGACACAGTTGGGGCTCCAAGCCTAGAGTCGCTGCCAAGCCGGCTCAGCAATAAGGGGGGCGCCCTCACCCTTGCGGGTGGGGGGACGGCTGCTACTCTTCTCCCAGGTTTGGGTTCAAGAGGTCTCGAACAGGTGGATTCAGGAAGTGGTGTCTTCCGGTTACAAGCTGGAGTTCGAGTTCTGGCCCCCTCCCAGATTCTTCAGTTCTCTGGTGCCGTCAGATCCTCTGGCCGCCCAGGGGCTTCGGGTGGCAGTAGCAAGTCTCTTGGACATGGCTGTCATCTGCCGGTGCCCCACTCAGACCGGGGCCTGGGCTTCTATTCCAATTTGTTCATGGTGCCCAAGAAGGACGGATCCGTTCGTCCCATTCTGGATCTGAAGTTGCTCAACAGGTTTGTTCGTCCCCGGAAGTTCCGTATGGAATCTCTGTGCTCAGCCATCTACTCACTGCGTCAGGGGGACTTCATGACGTCCATAGACATCAAGGATGCTTACTTGCATATTCCAATATTTCCGGCACACCAGAGATTCCTCAGGTTTGTCGTGGACAATCGACATTTTCAGTTTGTGGCGTTTCCGTTTGGCCTTACCTCGGCTCCAAGGGTTTTTACCAAGGTGTTGACAGGAGTGTTGGCCATCCTCAGAGCCAGGGGTATCCGTATCGTGCCCTTTCTGGACGATCTTCTCATCATGGCGTCTTCCCTCAGTCAGGCGCAGCTGGATAACAGGAATGTGGTGTCCACTCTGGAGAGTTTCGGTTGGGTGATCAACTAGCCCAAGTCCTGCCTCACTCCCTCCAGGGTGGTAGAGTTCCTGGGAATGTCGCTGGATACTTCTCAGGCCAGGGTGTTTCTCCCCCGGGCCAAGGTTCTTCTGATTCAGGAATTGACTCAGCGTCTTCTATCCATTCCGCGTCCGTCCATCCGGCTAGGCATGCGACTCGTGGGATTGATGGTGGCGTCGTTCGAGGCGGTTCCCTTTGCCCAGTTTCACACAAGGACGCTCCAGCTCCAACTCTTGGCGGCCTGAGACGGGTCCCCGCTGTCATTGGATCAGTCCTTTCTGATGTCCCCCCGTGTGCGGTGTTCCCTTCGGTGGTGGCTGAAACCAAGCAATCTGACGAGTGACTCCTCGTTGGGAGACGGTCACCACGGATGCCAGCCTGTCAGGTTGGGGGGGATTTTGGAAGGATCTTCAGTTTCAGGGACTGTGGGGGCCTCTGGAGGCTCAGGATCCCATCAATGTTCTGGAGTTGAGAGCCATCAGGCTGGTTCTGGCTCACTTTACTCATCAGTTGCGGGGCCTACCGGTCCAAGTTCGGTCGGACAATCGGACGGCGGTCGCCTACATCAATCACCAGGGAGGGATTCGCAGCAGGCGTGCCCTCAGGGAAGTGTCCTTGATCCTTGCCTGGGCAGAGAGCAATGTCCCATGCATCCAGGCGGTGTACATTCCGGGAGTGGAGAACACAGAGGCGGACTCCCTGAGCAGGGGGTCTTCTCGCCGGGGGGACTGTTCGCTCTGCCCCAAAGTGTTTCGGTCACTTTGCCAACGGTGGGGGTCTCCGGAGGTGGACCTCTTTGCCTCTCGTCACAATCACAAGCTTCCGGCATTTGTGTCTCTCTCGCGGGATTCTCTGGCTCTGGCAGTGGATGCCATGTCTCTGAACTGGAGGGATCTGGGGTTTCTGTACCTGTTCCCTCCGTTTCCCATGGTGGGCAGAGTGGTGCGCAAGCTTGCCCTAGAGGGTGCGTCAGCAATCCTGGTGGCTCCAAGGTGGCCAAGACAGGTGTGGTTCGCAGACGTGGTAAGGTTGGCAGAGGATCAGTTAGACCTGCCCCTTCTGCTGCATCTGCTCACTCAGGGGCCACTGCTCTACCCCAATTTACCAACGCTGGCTTTGACGGCATGGTTGCTGAAACCTCCATCTTGAGGGAGGAAGGTTTATTCTAAGTATGTCACACACCCCGCTTCAAGATATTCATAACGTGTGGGTATACTGACCTGAAGAGGGCGATCTGCAGAGATGATTGGAGGAAAGAAAGCCCCTCCCAGTCCATAAATACCTGGGACCTCCCACTCATTACCCAGTCTTCATCTCTGCAGACGGCGAGCAAGCAGCAGATGATGTCTCCTCCTTGCACAGGGGGATTTTAAGGTAGCCGGGTCTACTCCCGGCCAATATTTTTTATTTCCGTTCAGACTCTTTATTTCCCTTATGAATACTATATATATATTTGAATGCCTCCCAGTCTTGACTGCTGTCCGAGCGAGGGTATACTAGCACCACAGGTGCTCAGGAGCTATGCCCCGCCGCGAGACCCTATAAAGAGGGTAGGCGGTTATTCCGGGTTGGTGACCCCGGTTTGGGATGCCCTGTCCATGAGAATAATTTTTTCCCCTAATTGGCCTATCCCCACATTATTAGTTTGTTCGGGGGCCCTCTCCTCTGATTTTGGTGTCTTCCATGACGTGGGGCGTCTAGAAGTAATCCTTCTATTTAATGTTTGCATTGTGTATTGTTTGTCTGTGGTATGAATGATTCATTTTTCTGTCACTTTTTTCCTTGCCAGACACCGCGGCCGCCATTGCCGCCGCGGTGCTGGTTTTTACCTCAGAAGAGCTGAGGGGAGGTTTTTCTCCCCTCACGCTCTTCTGTGTGGGGGCGGGGCCGGGCCTTCTGCGTGAGGCCGCGGCCCGCGCCCTTTATGTTCTGAGACTATTGTAGCGTGGCTCGAGCGGTGAGCGGCTCCGCATGCCTTGCGGGCCGCTACCGGATGTTTTTTATTATGCGCCCGGTACTGCGGGTGCCTGCGGCACCGGCGCGCGCGGTTTCACAATGGAGGGGAGCTTCCCCTCACGACTTAGCTGTGGGGGCGGGACCGGACTCGCGGCGCGTCGCCGCGGCCCGCCCCCTCTAGTTCCCGGCACTGCTGAGGAACTTGTTACTCATGCCCGTTTGCGAGGGGGGGCGGAGCCTTTCAGCGCGTGGTCCGCGCTGACCACGCCCCCCTTCTTCGTCTCCCGCTCTGCTCTGAGTTACCTCAGGCAGAGGACTCAGCGCTTCTGGCACCTGGAGGCTCCGTGAGTATCCCTGCGGGCCTTTCTTTCTTTACACACTTGAATATATATGTATGTATATACAGTCAGGGCCAGAAATATTTGGACAGTGACACAAGTTTTGTTATTTTAGCTGTTTACAAAAACATGTTCAGAAATACAATTATATATATAATATGGGCTGAAAGTGCACACTCCCAGCTGCAATATGAGAGTTTCCACATCCAAATCGGAGAAAGGGTTTAGGAATCATAGCTCTGTAATGCATAGCCTCCTCTTTTTCAAGGGACCAAAAGTAATTGGACAATGGACTCTAAGGGCTGCAATTAACTATGAAGGCGTCTCCCTCGTTAACCTGTAATCAATGAAGTAGTTAAAAGGTCTGGGGTTGATTCCAGGTGTGTGGTTTTGCATTTGGAAGCTGTTGCTGTGACCAGACAACATGCGGTCAAAGGAACTCTCAATTGAGGTGAAGCAGAACATCCTGAGGCTGAAAAAAAAGAAAGAATCCATCAGAGAGATAGCAGACATGCTTGGATTAGCAAAATCAACAGTCGGGTACATTCTGAGAAAAAAGGAATTGACTGGTGAGCTTGGGAACTCAAAAAGGGCTGGGCGTCCACGGAAGACAACAGTGGTGGATGATCGCCGCATACTTTCTTTGGTGAAGAAGAACCCGTTCACAACATTAACTGAAGTCCAGAACACTCTCAGGGAAGTAGGTGTATCTGTCTCTAAGTCAACAGTAAAGAGAAGACTCCATGAAAGTAAATACAAAGGGTTCACATCTAGATGCAAACCATTCATCAATTCCAAAAATAGACAGGCCAGAGTTAAATTTGCCCAAAAACACCTCAACAAGCCAGCTCAGTTCTGGAAAAGTATTCTACGGACAGATGAGACAAAGATCAACCTGTACCAGAATGATGGGAAGAAAAAAGTTTGGAGAAGAAAGGGAACGGCACATGATCCAAGGCACACCACATCCTCTGTAAAACATGGTGGAGGCAACGTGATGGCATGGGCATGCATGGCTTTCAATGGCACTGGGTCACTTGTGTTTATTGATGACATAACAGCAGACAAGAGTAGCCGGATGAATTCTGAAGTGTACCGGGATATACTTTCAGCCCAGATTCAGCCAAATGCTGCAAAGTTGATCGGACGGCGCTTCATAGTACAGATGGACAATGACCCCAAGCATACAGCCAAAGCTACCCAGGAGTTCATGAGTGCAAAAAAGTGGAACATTCTGCAATGGCCAAGTCAATCACCAGATCTTAACCCAATTGAGCATGCATTTCACTTGCTCAAATCCAGACTTAAGACGGAAAGACCCACAAACAAGCAAGACCTGAAGGCTGTGGCTGGAAAGGCCTGGCAAAGCGTTAAGAAGGAGGAAACCCAGCGTTTGGTGATGTCCATGGGTTCCAGACTTAAGGCAGTGATTGCCTCCAAAGGATTTGCAACAAAATATTGAGAAAATAAATATTTTGTTTGGGTTATGTTTATTTGTCCAATTACTTTTGAGCTCCTAAAATGTGGAGTGTTTGTAAAGAAATGTGTACAATTCCTACATTTTCTATCAGGTATTTTTGTTCAACCCTTCAAATTAAACGTTACAATCTGCACTTGAATTCTGTTGTAGAGGTTTCATTTCAAATCCAATGCGGTGGCATGCAGAGCCCAACTTGCGAAAATTGTGTCACTGTCCAAATATTTCTGGCCCTGACTGTATATATATATATATATATATATATATATATATATATATATATATATAATATATAGAGGGATTTGAGACTCATACTGTCTTTTCTGTGTTTTTTAGGCTGAATCTACAGGGGTTTTTAGGCTTCTCCCGGTCCTAGGGTACCTGGGTACTTTTACTATTCTTTTTACAAATCCTCCCACTTGGACACTATAAGGGCATCCCGGGTTGCTTAATAGCGTAATTCCCTCACTCATAGCGACTTACTCAAGTTCACCTTATGGAGGCATTATTGGATTCCGGGCTTCCCTCGGGACAATCCCGGAAGTGCATGGGCTGTGGGGTATCCCTAACAGGGGATGATTTTTTCCTATGTATATCATGTGCACAGCAGACTATTACACGGCAGTCCGGACCCCAGGCTTCTGGGTCAGCGCCGCCGGCCTCATCCTCTCCCCCTCCCCTTTTGACCCGTGCCCCGTGTGATGTTGTCACGGGGTGGGGGCAGTCGCAGTCTGATGTATGTGCCAGATTGGCCAGTATTGAAAAGTTTATTTCCTCTGCGGTTGCCAAGAAAGCACCGGCTAAGAGGAAGCATTTATCACCGGTTAATCATTTTGAATATGATGATGATGCGGATGGCCTGGATTGGTCAGATTATTCCCCTCTTGAAGAAGGGGAGTTATGTGAGGATTCATATATTTCTGATGATCAGCAAATTGTTGGCGCTGATTCCGATCGGAGGTCAGGGATTTCCTTGGACACTCCTAATGTTCTGACTCAGATGTTTGAGGTTCTGGCTATCTCGCCTCCGGCGGAGGCTCCTCAACAGCAAGGTGAGTTTTATGACGAATCCAGGCCGCGCTTGGAATTTCCTAATCAAAAGCATTTTGATAATATTATTTCTAAGGAATGGGATCGGCCTGCCCGGCTCCCAGGCATTCCTCAGAGTTGGGATAAAAGATATCCTTTCCCAGTGGATACGGTTAAGCGCTGGACGTCCCCCCCCCCCCCCCCCAAGGTGGACACCCCAATTTTAGGGTTATCCAACTCAGCCGTGTTGAATAGCCCTGATTGTTCCTCTCTTAAAGATGGTGAGGATAAACGCATTGACCAGATGGCTTGTCATGGTTTTGCCAGTATTTGGGCAGCCATACGGCCTGTTTGTGCCTCATCGCTGTTGGCGGTGGCTACCAGAAAGGTGGTCAGGAATTTGTTATCCTCCTCCAGTTTGAATCCGGACAGTGATGAATTTCGTGATCTAAAACAATGTGAGGTATTTTTGTCCTTCATAGTAGCCGCTTTGGATGATTCCTTGATGATGAGTAGTAGAGCCTCTGCTCTAATGGTTACTATCAGGCGTTCAATTTGGTTACGCCAGTGGGTGGCTGATTTTGGGTCAAAAAAGTCACTGACGGCTCTTCCCTTTGTTGGGTTACGGCTCTTTGGAGACAAATTGGACGCTGTAGCCAAGGGCGGAAGGCTACCTCAACGCAAGAAGCAACGACGCCCCTTTCGAGGAGCGGCTTCCTTCACCCCTTCATTTCGGGGATCTAGAGCGGGAAGAGGTTTCGCCTTCCCTTCTACAAGAGGAGATTCCTGGAATAGGGGCAGAGGACGTGCCCGTTCAGGATACAATTGGGGCTCAAAACCCAAACCCGCGGCCAAGCCCGCTCAACAATGAGGGGGCGCACTCACCCGTGCGGGTGGGGGGGGCGGCTGCGACACTTCTCCCAGGTCTGGAATCGGGAGGTTTCGGACAAATGGATCCGGGAAGTAGTGTCTTCCGGCTACAAGCTGGAGTTCGAGTCCTGCCCCCCCCCCCCCCCCCCCCGCGTTTCTTCAGGACTCTGGTGTCCCCGGATGCACTGGCTGCGCAGCAGCTCCGGGCGGCGGTATCAAGTCTTCTGGAAATGGCAGTCATTTGCCCAGTACCCCCATTAGACCGGGGTCGGGGTTTTTACTCAAATCTGTTCACGGTCCCAAAGAAGGATGGCTCCGTCCGGCCCATACTGGACCTAAAGATTCTCAACAGGTTTGTCAGGCTGCGAAAATTTCGCATGGAAACGTTGCGTTCGGCTATTCAATCTCTTCGTCAGGGGGACTTCATGACGTCCATAGACATCCAGGATGCTTACCTCCATGTTCCCATTTTTCCCGGGCACCAGAGGTTTCTGAGGTTCACGGTGGAGGATCGGCACTTTCAGTTTGTGGCTCTTCCCTTCGGTCTCACCACAGCTCCAAGAGTTTTCACCAAGGTGCTTGCTGGGGTGATGGCTCTCCTCAGAGCGCAGGGGATTCGCATAGTGCCATATCTGGACGACCTTCTCATCATGGCACAGTCATTCAGCCAGGCAGAATTGGACACCAGGACGGTGATATCCACTCTGGAGAGGTTCGGCTGGGTGATCAACTACCCCAAGTCCTCACTCCACCCGTCCAGGACAGTATCCTTTCTGGGAATGTCTCTGGATACAGATCAGGCCAGAGTGTTCCTTCCTCAGTCCAAGGTTCTTCTGATTCAGGAGTTGGTTCGGTCACTCATGTCTATTCCTCGACCGTCCATCCGACTAGGGATGAGACTGGTGGGTTTGATGGTGGCCTCCTTCGAGGCAGTCCCCTTTGCTCAGTTTCACACAAGGACACTACAGCTCCATCTGTTGTCGGTCTGGAACAGGTCTCCTCAGTCGCTGGATCAATTCTTTCAGATGTCCCCCCGGGTTCGCCGCTCGCTTCGGTGGTGGCTGAACTCAACCAACCTGCTGAGGGGCAGATCCTTTCGGACTCCTCAGTGGGAGATAGTCACCACGGATGCCAGCCTCTCAGGATGGGGGGGCTTTTGGAAGGATCTGCAAGTTCAGGGTTTGTGGGGTCCCCTGGAAGCTCACGAGCATATCAATGTTCTGGAATTAAGGGCCATCAGGTTGGTTCTTTGTCATTTGACTCATCAACTGCGAGGCTTGCCGGTCCAGGTCAGGTCGGACAATCGGACGGCGGTGGCCTACATCAATCACCAGGGAGGGACCCGCAGCATGAATGCTTTCAAGGAAGTGTCTCTGATTCTGGACTGGGCGGAGAGCCATGTCCCGTGCATCTCGGCAGTTTACATCCCGGGAGTGGAGAACATGGAGGCGGACTCTCTGAGCAGAATGTCAGTCCGCAAGGGGGAATGGTCTCTCAATCCCAAGGTCTTTCACTCATTTTGTCGCAGATGGGGGTCACCGGCGGTGGACCTATTTGCCTCCCGTCACAATCACAAACTTCCAGCATTTGTGTCTCTGGCGAAGGACCCTCTGGCTCTCGCAACGGATGCCATGTCATCTGGGTTTTCTGTACCTGTTCCCTCCGTTTCCCATGGTGGCCAGAGTAGTGCGCAAGCTTGCTCTGGAGAGAGCACCAGCAATCCTGGTGGCTCCAAGGTGGCCAAGACAGGTCTGGTTCGCAGACGTGGTAAGGTTGGCAGAAGATCAGTTCGTTCTGCCCCTGCTGCCAGATCTACTTACACAGGGTCTTCTTCGTTACCCCAATTTACCAACGCAGGCTTTGACGGCGTGGCTGCTGAAACCTCCATCTTGAAGGAGGAAGGTCTTTCGGATGCTGTGATTCGGACTCTTATTAGTGCTAGGAAAAGGTCCTCATCGTCTGTGTATTATAGGACTTGGAGGTCTTATATTGACTGGTGTGAATCTAGAGCTTTCCCTTGTAGGGAATTCTCTATTTCTAGAATTTTGGAGTTTTTGCAACATGGTCTGGACCTGGGGCTCCAACTCAGTACTCTGAAGGGACAGGTGTCTGCCCTGGCGGTGTTTTTCCAAAAGTCTTTTGCGCTTCATCCTTTGGTTCAGGTCCAGGGGGTTACACATGTGCGGCCTCCTAGGAAGCCTATGATTCCAGTTTGGGATTTGAATTTGGTTCTTTCTGCTCTCCAGGGTCCCCCCTTTGAGCCTTTGCATGATATTCCTTTGTCTTCCCTTACGCAGAAGGTGGCCTTTTTGGTAGCTATCACTTCTGTTAGACGTGTTTCTGAGTTGGCGGCTCTATCTATTCATGCTCCATATTTGAAAGACATCAGGACAAAGTGGTTTTCCGTTTTAAGACGGATTTCCTTCCTAAGGTGGTTTCGTCCTTTCATTTAAATCAGGATATTGTTCTGCCCTCTCTGTGTCCTAATCCCAGCAATGACAAGGAGAGGGCCCTGCATTCTTTGGACGTGGTTCGTGTTGTGAAGTACTATTTGGTGGTAACATCTGCCTTTCGCAAGACTGATGCATTTTTCGTGGTGCCATTTGGGCCCAAGAAGGGTCTAGCACCCACAAGGTCTACCATCAGCAGGTGGATTCGTCAGGCCATTGTCGGGGCCTATTCTGCTAAGGGGAGAGATCCTCCCTTTCGTGTTACAGCTCACTCTACTTGTGCGGTTGGGGCTTCCTGGGCTTTTCAGCACCAGGCCTCGGTTGAGCAAGTTTGCAAGGCCGCTACCTGGTCTTCTGTTCACACTTTTTCAAAGTTTTACAAGGTTGATGTTCGGGCCTCAGCGGATGCTGTTTTTGGCCGCAAAGTTCTGCAGGCTGCAGTAGTTTGTTGTGCTTTATGCCTTGTTTTGGATCCCCACCCTTTATGGACACTGCTATTGGATGTCCCACACGTTATGAATATCTTGAGGCGGGGTGTGTGACATACTTAGAATAATACCATTTTGTGAATACTCACCTTGTAAAATGGGTATTATAAGTATGTCACACACCCCGCTTCAACCCGCCCTTTTGTATTCTGGATCCTTCATTTTGTGAACTTTGCGTTGTTATGACTTATATTTGGCTCTTCCTGGTCCCTTACCTTACTGCTTTCTTTATACTGGGTAATGAGTGGGAGGTCCCAGGTATTTATGGACTGGGAGGGGCTTTCTTTCCTCCAATCATCTCTGCAGATCGCCCTCTTCAGGTCAGTATACCCACACGTTATGAATATCTTGAAGCGGGGTGTGTGACATACTTATAATACCCATTTTACAAGGTGAGTATTCACAAAATGGTATTTTCTGATGCTGTCATTCAGACTCTGGTTAGGGCTAGGAAGCAGTCTTCCTCTGCCATCTATTATAGGACTTGGTCTTATATTGATTGGTGTGAGGTCAGGGCCTTGCCTTGCAGGGCGTTCTCTACCCCTAGGGTTTTGGAATTTCTGCAACATGGTCTGGATCAAGGTTTGCAGCCTAGTACGCTGAAGGGGCAGGTTTCTGCCCTGGCGGTTTTCTTTCTAAAGTCTTTTACCCTTCATCCTCTGGTTAAGACCTTTTTCCAGGAAGTTACGCATGTGCGGCCACCTAGGAAGCCTTTGCTCCCAGTTTGGGATTTGAATTTGGTTTTGTCTGCCTTGCAGGGTCCTCCTTTTGAACCAGGATATTGCACTTTCTGCGCTTACTCAGAAGGTTGTTTTTCTGGTTGCCATCACCTCCATTCGACGTGTTTCGGAGTTGGCAGCCTTGTCTTTTAAGGCTCCTTACTTTGAGAGGCATCAGGACAAGGTTGTTTTCCGCTTCAAACCAGATTTCCTTCCTAAGATGGTCTCTGCTTTTAATTTGAATCAGGATATTGTTCTTCCCTCCTTGTGTCCTAAGCCCAGCAATGACAAGGAGAGGGTTTTGCATTCTTTGGATGTGGTTCGCTGTGTGAAGTACTATTTGGTGGCTACTTCTCCTTTTCGTAGGACTGACGCCCTTTTTGTGGTGCCCTCTGGGCCTAGGAAGGGTTTGGCTCCTGCCAAGTCTTCCATTAGTAAATAGATTCGCCAGGCCATTGTTGGGGCCTATTCTGCCAAGGGGAATGTTCCCCCTTTTCGTGTTACTGCTCATTCTACTCGTGCTGTTGGGGCGTCCTGGGCCTTCCAGCACCAGGCTTCTGTTGAGCAGGTTTGTAAGGCTGTTACTTGGTCTTCGGTTCACACTTTTTCCAAGTTTTACAGGGTTGATGTTCGGGCCTCAGCGGATGCTGTTTTTGGCCGTAAAGTTCTGCAAGCTGCAGTGGTTTAAGTTTGTGCCTTGTTTTTTGGATCCCCGCCCTTTATGGACACTGCTATTGGATGTCCCAAGTGTAATGAATGTCTTGAAGCAGGGTGTGTGACATACTTAGAATAATACCATTTTGTGAATACTCACCTTTAAAATGGGTATTATAAGTATGTCACACACCCGGCTTCACCCTGCCCTTTTGTATTCTGGATCCTTTATGGTGAACCTTTGTTAGTTTTAATTGCTTTTCCTGGTCCCTTGATCTTACTGCTATCTTTATACTGGGTAATGAGTGGGAGGTCCCAGGTATTTATGGGCCGGGAGGGTCTGACCTTTTTTTTTGTTATCTCTGCAAGATCGCCATCTACAGTTCAGTATACCCAAGTGTAATTTATGTCTTGAAGCGGGGTGTGTGACATACTTATAATACCCATTTTACAGGTGAGTATTCACAAAATGGTATTTTTAGTGCGTGTGTTTATTCACTGTTTAATCGTGTGTGTGTGTGTTAACGTTCGGCCCGCACGCACGCTCTCTAGTGGCGGCGGGCCGGTTCTCTTATGGTCGGCTGCGCGTCGTCGGCCGGCTCCAGTCCTATCGGCTGGAAGCGCCGCTGGGGAGTGAATCCCGCGTCGGAGGGGGGCGGGGCCATGTGCTGGCGCGCTCCGTGCTGGCCCGCCCCCTTCACCCTCTCCACGTATGGACGTCATCTTCTGCCGTGAGTGCCCCATACGGGCTCCCTTAGGGATACCTAGGCTTATATGTATAATGGTGTGTGTGTGTCTATATGCCTTTATTTGCTGTATATGGCTGCTTGGCGGTATAGACGTGATGATTATATATACATAGTCATATACCTGTATATGAATATTTCAGCTGTGTGACTGTAATATCTAATGCTAGGGCATCCCTTACTATCCTCTGCTCTTATGTGACCTATTTTGTGTGTTACAGGTGTCCCCGTATAAGTGCATCTTAAGGGGTCTCTCCTGGTCCTGGGGTCCCTGGATATAAATATTGTCCACCCCAAAAATACAACTTCTCCTATTGACGTATTGGGACAGGAGCCCACAGTCATTGGATCGACCTTTCAAGATGTCTCCCAGGGTCCGGGAGCTATCTGGTGAAGGGCAGATCCTTTCTGGTCCCTTGTTGGGAGACGGTTACCACGGATGCCAGCCTGTCGGGCTGGGGAGGTTATTGGAAGTCATCAGTTCAGCGGGGTGTGGGGTCCCCAGGAGGCTCACACCCCCATCAATGTATTGGAGCTCAGAGCCATTCGTCTGGTTCTGGCTTGGTTAATCCCACAGTTACGGGGTCTTCCGGTTCAGGTGCGTTCGGACAACCGAACGGCAGTGGCCTACATAAATCACCAAGGAGGGACTCGCAGCAGAAGTGCCCTCAGGGAAGTCTCTCTGATCCTGCGCTGGACGGAGAGCAATGTTCCTTGCCTTTCGGCAGTCTACATTCCGGGGGTGGAGAATACGGAAGCGGATTGCCTGAGCAGGGGTCCTTTCGCCACGGAGAGTGGTCTCAACCCCGAGGTCTTTCTGGATCTTTGCCGCAAGTGGGGGACTCCGGAGGTGGATCTCTTTGCCTCGAGGCACAATCACAAGCTTCCGACATTTGTGTCTCTTTCTCAGGATCCCCTGGCCTTGGCAGTGGATGCCTTGTCTCTGGCATGGAAGGTCCTGGGTTTTCTGTACCTGTTTCCACCTGTCTCCATGCTGGGCAGGGTAGTTCGCAAACTGGTTCTAGAAGGGGCGCCAGCGATTCTGGTGGCTCCAAGGTGGCCAAGAAGGGTTTGGTACGCAGACGTCGTAAGGATGGCCGTAGACGAGTGCCGGCTTCCCCTGATGCCGGACCTGCTATCCCAGGGTCATCTACTTTACCCCAATTTACAAACGCTGGCTTTGGCGGCCTGGCTGCTGAAACCTTCATCTTGAAAGAGGAAGGTTTGTCTGAGGCGGTCGTTGAGACCCTGATTAGGGCTAGGAAGCGGTCCTCTTCTGGCATTTACTATAGGACTTGGAGGTCCTATATTGATTGGTGTGAGGCTAGGGCCTTGCCTTGCAGGGGTTTTTCTGTACCCAGGATTTTGGAGTTTCTTCAGCATAATCTGGACCTTGGGTTCCAGCTTAGTACTTTGAAAGGACAGGTTTCTGCTCTGTCGGTTTTCTTCCAGAGGTTTTTTGCTTTTTTCCAAGGGGTGGCGCATGTGCGGCCCCCTCGAAAAGCTGTAGTTCCTGTTTGGGATTTGAATTTGGTTCTTTCGGCTCTGCAGGGTCCTCCTTTTGAGCCGCTACATGATATTGCTCTTTCGGTTCTCACTCAGAAGGTTTCCTTCTTGGTGGCGATTACCTCGGTTCTGCGTGTCTCTGAGTTGGCGGCTCTGTCGATTCAGGCCCCTTACTTTGAGAGACACCAGGATAAGGTGGTTTTTCGTTTTAAACCGGATTTCCTTCCTAAGGTGGTGTCTGCTTTCCACCTCAATCAGGATATTGTTCTCCCTTCCTTGTATCCTAAGCCTTCCGCAAGACGGACGCGGGCCAAGGAAAGGTTTGGCACCTGCTAAGTCTACGATTAGCAAATGGATTCGTCAGGCCATTGTTGGGGCCTATTCTGCTAAGGGGTGGACTTCCCCTTTTAGGGTCACTGTGCACTCTACTCGTGCTGTGGGTGCATCCTGGGCTTTTCAGCACCAGGCTTCTGTTGAACAAGTTTGTAAGGCTGCTACTTGGTCTTCTGTTCATACTTTTTCCAAGTTTTACAAGGTTGATGTGCGGGCTTCAGCGGATGCTGTTTTTGGCCGCAAGGTTCTGCAAGCTGCAGTGGTTTGAGTTGGTGCATTCTTTACTGTTTATGGTTCCCACCCTTGACGGACACTGCTATTGGATGTCCCAACTGTCAAGAAGTCTTGAAGCGGAGTGTATGTCACACTTGGAATAATACAGTTTTGTGATTACTCACCTTTAAAACGGATATTATAAGTGTGACATACACTCCACTTCACCCACCCCGTTTGGTATTCTGGATCCTTTATATGGTGAACCATTGTATTTTGTTAGTATTGTTATATTTGGTTCTTCCTGGTCCCTTTACTACTATCTTACACTGGGGAATTGGTGGGAGGTCCCAGGTATTTATGGACCGCTTTTTTATTTTTTTTTTTTATTTATTTATTTATTTTTTTTTTTTGCATTCATCTCTGCAGAAGTTCGCCCTTTTTCTTTTCAAAAGCCAATCTTTCAGAAAGTAGGGTATTTAAACCCTGTTAGTCTTCTAGGCCCTTATGTTACCACTGAACCGGAAGGACACACTACTAAATCCCGCTGGAGTTTGTTAAATTGATAGCCTCGGATCAGGGTGGCACAAGGGCAAGCCAGGGTCCTTGGGGCGCTACAGGGTGTGGTTCTTTTTTTGTGGGTGACACTGTATGAGCTGGCAGATCCTTTCTAAGAGACACCCAGCTGCAGGCTTGTCTGCTGGCCTGTGGGATGGACCTTGGGGCAATGGTTTCCTGCCATCCTCCTCCACATTTCCATTGTTTTTCTTAGGGAGAGCACATATTGCATTTTTTTTAAATTTATCGAAAATTGCGCCTTTTTTTCTGATTGGCTGGGGGGAGTGGGTGGGTCGTGGTTTGGGAACATGACATTAGAGAATGTGATGTCACTTCTGCTTCCGAGGCAGCACACTCCGATGTATTTTAATGCTGGCTGCGGCTTGTCCTCCGGACCATCGCTCCTTGTCACCGCTGGGCCTCCTGCCCTCACCGTAGGACCGCTGATCCTCGCCGGTCAGCCTGCTCTTCACTGCGCTGCGGGCTAGCTTCTGCCTGGTCTCCCTTCGTCCTCACTTCCCAGCGGGATCTGGTTCTAATTTTCTTTCCTTACTTTTCTTAAAGGGGAAGTGCTTCTTAATTGTTTTTTTCTTCTTGCTTTTGTCTAGATCACTGTGGAGTAGATATTAGGTAGTGGTCCATTCATAGAGTAATCTATTTCGGAGTAATCATTTTTGATTATTGATATTCTTCATATACTTTGGTCTTAGGTCCTCCGGGATAACAGACTTGATTTCACGATGACATCGGAGGTGTGCCGAGTCCAACATGTTATAAGAGAGTGTCGTCCTATGTCCCCTGTGCCTTCATAGAGCCGCCAGAAAGGGACTGCACCATCTGCCCCGAGTGCCTGTCCACTGTCCAGATTTAATGTCAGGCTCCCTCCTCGGATGTAAAACGCTCCAAGGAGGTCACAGAGTCTGCTTCCTCCTTTTACTTATGCAGAGAGATTAGCCCACTAGGAAAGCCGTTCCTTCCAACCTCGGCGTCCCGAGGATCATGTGGTCTCTAGATCCTTAAAGGTTTTGCTATGGTAAATTTTAGAAAATATGGCAGCTCATGCAATGCAGGTCTGTTGCAATCAGGAAGTACTGCTGGGCTTCCTGTTACTGTGCATTGTCAGTTATGTTAGTTGAATACAGACAACAGCATGGCTGAGATGCTGGGTGAGGATGCCCCAAAATGGCCGCTACCCTGCAAGGGTTTTGGTCTGGTTTAAGGATACTATGGATAAGCCCCTCGATCAGGTGTGCAGACATGCTTTCCTATTCTAGGATCTGCCTTGCGACCAGCCTGTGCAGCTTCTATGGCAGTCATGGCAGGTAAAAGTTGGTTGAAGTTGTTAAATGTCCAGCTTCATGGGAAGGGGGGGGGGGGGGGGTCACTCCTGAAGTTTATGTGCACAACTGATTAAATCTACAAATACATTATATATGCTAGGGATATTAAATTGAATGCCAGGGGGTTTAGCCCTACTGGTATCCCAGAGAAATTCACGATGGCTGAAGTGTTCTGTGAATGCAACTTTTAAGAAGACTCTGACAGGACCTTTTGTAAGAGGTCATCTTTTTGGTGAACGTCTGTATAATATTGTAAAGAGGGCCATTGTGAAGGGGGTAAGTCCACTCGGCTGCTGCAGAAGAGGAAGTCGATGCCTGCTTCTTGTGGCTCTGCTAATTTCCATCCTTTTTGCACGGGCAGAATTTCAATTAACTGCTGACGCAGGGAGGAGTTAGAATAAGCTTACTTAAAAATGAGCCTAAGACCCAGAACGAGGCCAGATCCTTCTGGCGGAATAAGTCTAAACCCCCTCCAAGCCTTCCCAGGCATGAAGGGACGCCCTCACCCTGCTCTTTGCCCCTCTTTAGAGACTCCATGTTTCAGATGCATGGATCCAAGAGATAGTTTAATCTGGTTACAAGATTGAGTTGGGGGCAAGGCCTCCTCAAAGGTTAATTTCATCAAGACTGTCCCAGAGTCAAGAGAGGGCAGAAGCATTCAAATCCACAGTGGCTCATCTGTTGCTGCTGAGAGTGGTCTCTTGGTCAGAAAGGGGTTATGGTTTTTACTCCAGTCTATTTGTAATCCCCAAGAGGGATGGCTTGATACGTCCAATTCTGGATTTGAATAGGTCCACGATAACCGCACTGCAGCAGGGGGATTTCATGACCACAGTGAATATAAGGGATGCTTACTTGCATAAACCAATCTTCTCAGGCCATCAGAACATTCTATGTATTTCAGTAGATGACCTTTATTTCCAGTTTTTGGCTCTGCCTTTTGGCCTCTCCTTGGCTCTGAGGGTTTTTACAAAGGTTTTGTCAGGCCTTATGGCGCAAGGGAGTACGTATCGCCCTATACACCCTATACATAGACAATCTACTAATCTGAGCTCTGTAATTTCAAGAGCCTCTGAGGAACCCACAAACAGTGTTGTCAATTCTGGGAAACTTTGGGTGGATAATCAATTAAGTCGCTTGTGATATAATATACTTTTTGGGAATGAAATTAGACATGACACAGGCCAAAGTTTTTCTCCCAGAGCAAGAGTTTCTCTTCAGGCCAAGGTGGATGCTCTTTTGGTCAGCCTCATCCAATGATCTGTCTGCTGGGGTTGACGGTGTCTTACTTTCGAAGCAGTGCCTACACTTTCATACAAGGCCCCTGCAATCAGAACTATTCTTGATCGGGGACTGAACTACGGAGTTCCTAGATCTTCCCTCTAACTTGACAATGCCGGAAAGATGGTCTTTGGCCTGGTGGCTGAGCCCCCATCTTCTTCAGGTGGACAAATCTTTTCTTCCAGTAGTAAAGACTGTTACAGATTCCACAGATGCCAGCCTAACTGGTTGGGGAGGTGTGATGAGGTCCCAGGATGATATCTCAGGCAGGAGAATTTTTAAGCCCTGTGCAACCGGTGGGGGAATGCTAGACGTGGATCTCTTTGCATCCCACCACAATCGAAGGTGCTAAGGATTGTCTCCCGGGTCAAAGACCCCCTGGCAATAGCAGTGGATGCCTTTACCGCGCTCTAGCTTCTGTATGCCTTCCCTTCATTACCACTCCTGGGCCGAGTACTTTAAAAAAAAAAAAAAAAAAAAAAGTAGCTCAAGAAGGGTTTTCAACCATCCTGGTAGCTCCTTACTGGCCAAATAGGACTTGGTTTTCAGATGTGGTACGAATGCCAGGGGTTGAACCTTGGTGGCTACCAAACCATTGGGACCTTCTCACGCAAGGACCCCTGCGGCACCCCAATGTTCGAGGGGCTCAATTAAGTACCCTCAAGGGACAGGTCTCAGCCTTGTCCATTATTTTTCAGAGACCCATTGCAGAGAAGCCTTCATTTATGCAGGGGGGTCACCCATGTGCATCCACCTCAAAGCCTCTTGTCTTCTTGGGACCTGAATCTGCCTTTCAGCGGCCTCCGATCGAACCTGTAGCAGAGGCATCTATGATTTTTATAACTCGAAAACTCAGTCCAACGGCGCATGCGCGAGCAGCAGCCACATCTCCACGGGACTGACTACTTGTTTATCATTTTTGACGGACCAAGAAATGGTCTAGAGCCGGCCAAATCTATCATCAGTCAATGAATCAGACAGTCTGTGTTGAAGCCTACATTTTTAAGGGAAAAGAAAAGAACCTTCCATTTGGGCCCTTTCTACCCAGGCCATTGGCGCATCCTGGGCCTTTTAACACCAGGCATCAGTGGAACAGGTTTGCAAGGCTGTTACCTGGTCTGTTCAAACATTCACCAAGTTTTACAAGGTGGATTTAAGAGCTTCTTTTGGGCAAAAGGTATTACAGTCACTGGTTCAGTTGAGTTTTGATTTCTACATGGCTTACTCATCAGGCCAGAGGGATAAGGTTGACACTCGAGATTCCCATCCTGAGAGAAGGGTACTGCTTTGGGACATCCCAATCATATCTGAATTGGTGATGCCCCAGGGGAGAATATGAGAGAAAATTCAATTTTGTGATTCTCAGATGTAGAATTGGTTTCTCTTTTCTTTCACTCCAGGGCATCACACCCTCTATGTTGCTGGGCTACTACATACATTCCTTAGACGCCTTAGCCATGATGGAGCATTTTGTACATATTGTAAATATTGTGTGCCAGCATGTAAAAAAAAAGGGAATAAGGAAAAGATACATTATTCATGGAGAATAAACAAGAATATAAGTCTCTTCCTTGACTTAAATGTGAGGTCTCTTTGAAAATTCTTTTTATCCTCCCGGGCAGCTGATCCTACTGCTTTTCAATTACTGGAGGGCAGGAGACAGCCAGAAGTATATGTAGGCAGGGAGAGACCTCACCTTTTATCTTGCAGTCCCACCTTCGGCTGAGAGTTAAAGTGGACCAAAACCCACAAACTAAAACAAGGGCCATTATCTGGGATTAGAATGAAGCAGGAGCACTAGCAATTGGCAAGTGGTTCTCCCCATAGGGGGCGCAATTCTGGGGATACAAGTTAAAAATGTGGGTTTTGGTCTGCTTTAACCCATTCGTATCTGAATCGGTGATGCCCTGGAGCGGAAGTAGAGAGAAACCAATTCTACAGATAAGAATCACAGAATTATCATTTTTTGTCCATACACTATGAATTTGTGGAAGAGTTGACTTGCCTGTAGTTCCTCTTTAAATTTGCAGCAAAAGGGCCAACAATTGATCGCTCCAAGCTGATTTCAATTTAGCATGCGGCACTCAGGGTTGGGAGAGCAGTTCAATGTCGGCACCGGAGTGCACAAACCAGAGGACTGCAGTCTGCAGGGTTCCATGGGATCCAGTCTGTGGCCTGGCATATAAGTACTCTTTCTATTTTAAAGTGATCTTATACCCAAAAGGGAAATTTCTGTAATTGTCTTCTATCCCCAGCCCAGTGCACAAATGCAGTCTGCTGATCAAATTGCGCCAGTGTCTCTCGCTGGCTGTGCAGCTGCCTCCTCCCCTCCCGCCAGTGTTCTGCATCAAGCTAAACTGCCACATGAGCTTTATATGACATTTTAGCTTGTAGTGTTTTAAAGGACAAGTAACCGTTGCTCTGGCAACAGCCTGTGTGTTTATTTTCTTTAATGATACTTTTCTTCTTCTCAGCTGATAAATATGTTTTGATAAATATGTCTCCTAGTGCAGGGGAAAGCTTGTTACATTTAGATACATATGTAACGGTCAACTGTATCTAAATGTAACATGTTTCTCCTGCACTAGAAGTAAGGTATTTATCAGCTGAGAGGCAGAGGGGTGTTTTTAATGCAAATAAACACACAATCACCGGAGCAGTTGGCAAACAACACTTGCTGTTTGAGATTTATTGCAGTTATTATCACTGGTAAGGCTGAGCTGTTTGTAACTGTAACATCAGCACTCTGTTAGTGTTTTTATAAAGAAACACAGGATGTTTTGGGACACAGTGCTGGCGATAGAAGGTGACCTCATAAACTTCCTTTCTCGGTAAAGGCGATTGCAGTAATTTTTTCACTTCTGCACACTGCTAAGTTATACCAAGGATTTAGATTTTTGGTGAAGCCAGATCCTCGGTGTGCACAGATTTATTTACAATCTAGATGGTGGCCTTTCTGTGACCAGCTACTGCACACATACAGTAGCACCATGTCACATTTGGAATAAGATTTGCAACATATATTACATAATTACATATATTACATAATGCTTATTCTAAGCATACAGCACGTCCTGCTCCAGTAGTAGTAATAACATGTGGGTAATCCTCCGCCTCCGGCGCCGTGCACTGCAGACATGTAGAAAACAAGCTCCTCCCGGCCCTACATATACCGAGGGACCTCCCACAAATCCCCAGATTTCTCTGCAGTGCTGGAACTGCGAAGACATGAAGTATCACGCTCTCGCAGGCGAGCGGGGCTTGACAGCCCGAGGCCCTGCGGGACTATTTCCACCCATCCTCATTGTGAATTAATGCGTTGGTCGGGCGAAGGTAGGCAGCACCCAGTGTGCTTACGTAGCTAGTCTCCACCGCAATCCCCCTCCATAGGGTAGGCGGTTAAGGCGAATGGTGAGCCTTCAGTGGATGCCCCTCCCGCACCAGTGCCCCCATGTCCCATCTAACGGTGAACCCTCTATTCGGGTCACCTTCCTCCCCAGATTCCTCCGTTAGAGGGGGGAAAAAGAGGGGGGGGGGGTTATGTGTTTGATGGCCTATCCTTGCCTTTATTACACTATAGATGCCTTTACCGCTACCGGGTGTCAGAGCACGTTTCACTTTTTAGTTTTTTCTACTATCCGCAGCGTTTTACTGTTCTCTATGGCGCATACGGCAGCACTGTTCAGGGAAGCTACGGCGTTTTTTTCAATCTCCTTACCCACTCTGTCAGACTTCTTCTCTGAAGTGATTCTGACGTATCTACTATTCTCTCCTGATTGGCTGCGCGCCTTCTAGCTTTGCGCTCTCCGGGGGGGGGGGCGTGGTTCGGTCTGGCGCGTTCCGCGTCATCGCCCGCTCTGGCCCGCCCTTCGAGGTTCGCTGGGCGCCATTTCCTTCTCGCATGCGCGTGGTGAAGACGGTCCTCCCCTCGCAGACCTGTAAGTGCCCTCATGGGCGATCTTTTCCCTAGCTTGCTTATTCGCGCTCGGCTCTGACATCCCTGTTCCCCTTGTGTCTTTCAGACAGCGGTCCTCGGTGGCTTCTCCCGGCCCGACGTAGCGCCCGGTCCAGACCATTTTTCAGAAATTACTCCCACTTCCCAGCGGGTTATTGGGGCATCCAGGGTTGCTTAAAGTGTCAATCCCTACTGGCATATTGAATTTAATAATCACCATATGGAGGCATCCCAGGATATTGTGAACGGGGTCCCCCCAGGACAAGCCCGTCTGTGTGCAGCTTGTGGGGTTTTACCTAGCAGCGGTGACAATGCAAGGGTCTGCGTCCCTTGTGCCCAACAGGCGCTAGCCGGTCTCCCCACCTCTTCGAGGCCGGGCCCGCACCTCGTCATTACTTCCCCTACTCCCCCAAGCTTGAGCCTAACCCCCAATACTAGTGGGGATTCTCACGCTGATTTGGCCTCTAGATTGGCTAGTGTGGAAAGCTTCATCGCTGGCTCCTTGGCGCGCAAGGCTACTGCCAAGAGGCGTCATTTGATCCTGAAGCTACTATTCTCCCTGTAGAATCTGATGATTTACTGCTTTCCTATGCTCAGTCCCCATCAGAGGAAGGGGAACTGCTCTCTGACTCAGGATCCTACGAGGACGAGTCCAGGAGTTAGGAGGAGTCTGGTTCTGATCATTGGTCCCAGGACGACATTGATAGACTGTGTCTCAGATCTTTGATGTGTTATCCCTCTGTCCCCCTCCCGCGGCCCCTCGGCAAAGGGGTGATCTGTTCCATACCGCTAGGGTGCGGTTGGAGTTTCCCGAACAAACTCATTTTAATAGCCTAGTGCTGAAAGAATGGGAACATCCCAGCAAACTCCAGGGGATTCCTAAAGCTGTGGATAAGAAGTACCCATTTCCTGCTGACCTGGTTAAGTGTTGGACATCGCCACCCGAGGTCGATGCCCCGATTCTGAGTCTGTCCAACACCTCTATTATGCACTCCCCCGACACTACTACGCTGCGGGATTTAGAGGATCGGCGAGTTGATCAATTGGCATGTCATGCCTTTGCATTTGGGGGAGCGTCGCTCCTCCCAGTTTGCGCCTTAGCCATCACGGCGGTGGCGCTCAGGACGGTGGTTAAGACTGCCCTGGAAGGGGCGGATGACTTGCCCTCTGAGGCCGCCAACGCTCTGGCCACCTGTGAGACCTTTGTGAATTATATCCTATCTGCATCGGACGATGCTATTAAGCTGAGCGCTAGATCTTCTGCTTTGGTGGTGGCCATACGCCGCGCGATCTGGTTACGCCAGTGGGCTGCGGACAACGTAGCCAAGAAGGCCCTTACGGGGCTTCCATTTAAAGGGCTGCGCCTGTTTGGAGAAAGGTTAGCTATCTTTGCCAAAAGTGCCCCAGCGCAAGCGTCCGATTCGGCCCTTTCGTGGTCCAAGCTCCCATTCGACCACCTACCGTGGGGCCAAGCAGGGTAGAGGGGTGTCCTTCTCTGGGTCTCACGCAGAGTCCTGGAACAAGAACAGAGGACGCCGTCCTGGCTCCTCCTGGGGGCCCAAGCCCAAAGCCCCCCCCAAGACCCCCCAAGCATGAAGGGGCGCCCTCGCCCGTCAGGGCGGGGGGACGTCTACAGCACTTCGAGCAGGAGGTAGTCTCCTCCGGTTACAAGATAGAATTTGCTGTACTGCCCCCTACCAGGTTTGTTGGGTCTCGGATCCCACAGGATCCTGCCTCAGCTCGAGTCTTGATGCTGGCTGTGCAGGACCTTCTGTAGCTCGGGGTCATCTGCGAGGTCCCCTTAAGAGACGGGGGCATCGGGTTTTATTCCAACCTGTTCACGGTGCCCAAAAAGGACGGGTCAGTCAGACCCATTTTGGATTTGAAAATCCTAAACAAGTTAGTCAGAAGCAGGCATTTTCGTATGGAAACTCTGCGCTCGGCCATTGCCTCGCTGCGTCCAGGGAACTTCATGACATCTGTGGACATCAAGGACGCTTACCTGCACGTTCCGGTGTTCCCAGGGCACCAGAGGTTCCTCAGATTTGCGCTGTTGGATCAGCATTATCAGTTCGTGGCCCTGCCATTCGGCCTTACGTCGGCTCCCAGGGTCTTCACCAAGGTGCTGGCAGGGGTGATGTCTCTCTTAAGACTAAAGGGCATACGCGTATTGCCCTACCTGGACGATATACTCATCACCTCTCGGTCTCTGCGGCAGGCAGAGCTGGACACTCGGTTGGTGGTGTCCACCCTGGAGTCCTTCGGCTGGGTGATCAATTACCCAAAGTCCTCTCTGTCCCCCTCCTCAGTGACCCCGTTTCTGGGGATGATTCTGGACTCTGTTCAGTCAAGGATATTCCTTCCTCCGCAGAAGGTGGAAACTCTGACAACCCAGGCGAGATCCCTGCTCGCGAACCCTCATCCCTCCATCCGGCAGGGAATGCAGTTGGTGGGCTCGATGGTGGCAAGCTTCGAGGCGGTGCCCTTTGCCCAGTTTCATCTGAGAACTCTGTAGCTTCACCTTCTGTCAGTATGGAACAAGGACCCAGCATCTTTGGACGACAGCTGTGTGATTCCCCCCTCGGTCAGACAATCCCTTGCGTGGTGGCTGGACCACAGGAACTTGACAAGGGGCAGATCCTTCCTGGCTCCCTCTTGGGAGATGGTCACAACGGATGCCAGTCTTTCGGGCTGGGGGGGATTCTGGAAGTCCCTGCGCTTCCAGGGGAGGTGGGGCCCTCAGGAGGCCCATCTTCCTATCAATGTCCTGGAACTCAGGGTGGTCCGATTGGTGCTGGAACGATTGACCCAGCATCTGCAGGGTCTGGCGGTTCAGGTACGCTCAGACAACAGGACGGCGGTTGCCTACATCAATCATCAGGGAGGAACCCAGAGCAAGGGTGCTCTCCAGGAGGTGTCTCTGATTCTAACATGGGCAGAGATCAATGTACAATGCATCTCGGCTGTCTACATTCCGGGGGCGGAGAATCTGCTAGCAGATGCTCTGAGCAGGGGGTCGTCCCGTCGGGGGGAATGGTCCCTCTGCGACAGGGTATTTCAGTCCCTGTGTCACCGTTGGGGTGTGCCAGACGTGGATCTCTTTGCGTCACGTCACAATCACAAGCTACCGAGCTTTGTATCCCTGTCTCAGGATCCTCTGGCTCTGGCCACGGATGCCCTGTCAATGTCTTGGAGGGAGTTTCGGCTCCTGTATGTGTTTCCACCAATTCCCCTTCTGGGCAGAGTGCTGCGCAAGATCGCTCTGGAAGGGGTACCCGCGATTCTGGTGGCCCCAAGGTGGCCAAGAAGAGTGTGGTTCGCAGATGTGGTTCAAATGGCAGCAGATCAGTACGATCTGCCAAGGTTGCCAGACCTTCTGACTCAAGGATCTCTACGCCATCCCAATTTACTAACTCTGGCTTTGACGGCTTGGCTATTGAAACCTCCATCTTGATGGAAAAGGGTTTGTCTGCATCTGTTGTGGCTACTATGGTGCAAGCCAGGAAGAAGACTTCTGCCGCCATCTATTAGAGTATGGCGTGCTTACATTGACTGGTGTGAATCCAGGTCTCTTCCCTGCCGGGAATTCTTAGTATCCAGGGTGCTGGAGTTTTTACAACATGGTCTAGACTTAGGTCTTAAGCTTAGTACCTTGAAGGGCCAGGTTTCGGCCCTGTCTATCTTCTTTCAGAAGACCTTTGCCCAGCACCCTCTTATCAAGACCTTCTTTCAGGGGGTCACTCATGTGTGTCCTCCTCGGAAACCTATGGTTCCTGTTTGGGATCTGAACCTGGTTTTGTCGGCCCTGCAGGGGGCTCCTTTTGAGCCTATACATGAGGCCGCACTTGCTGTGCTCACGCTCAAGGTTGTCTTCCTGGTAGCGATCACTTCGGTTAGACGTGTGTCTGAGTTGACTGCTTTGTCTATTCAGCCTCCCTACTTTGAGAGACACCGGGATAAGGTGGTGTTTCGCTTCAAGCCAGACTTCCTGCCTAACGTTGTGTCTGCATTTCATTTGAATCAAGATATTGTACTTCCTTCCTTGTGCCCTAATCCTAGTAACCCTAAGGAAAGGGTTTTGCATTCCTTGGATGTAGTCAGGTGTGTCAAGTCTTACCTGGTTACCACTCAGGCCTTTAGAAAGACGGATGCTCTCTTCGTTGTGCCTCATGGGCCTAGGAAGGGTTTGGCTCCCGCCAAGTCTACCATCAGTAAATGGATTCGTCAGGCTGTTGTTCAAGCCTATACTACTACTTTCGTCTTACTGCTCATTCTACTAGAGCTGTTGGGGCTTCTTGGGCTTTTCAGCACCAGACCTTTGTTGAGCAAGTTTGCAAGGCCGCTACTTGGTCTTCTGTACATACCTTTACAAAGTTTTACAAGGTTGATGTTTGGGCCTCAGCTGACGCTGTGTTTGGCCGCAAGGTTCTGCAGGCGGCAGTAGTTTAGACTGCTTGCTGTTGGGGATCCCACCCTTCTTTATGGACACTTCTTTTGGATGTCCCACATGTTATTACTACTACTGGAGCAGGACGTGCTGTATGCTTAGAATAATACAACTCTGTGAAGTACTCACCTGTAGAGTTGATATTATATGCATACAGCACGTCCTGCTCCACCCCACCCTGTTTTCACTTTGTTCTGGATCCCCTGTTGGTGATTGTTATCTTTGATATTTTTGCCAGTTTTGGGTGGTAGTTTCTCCTGGCCTCTCTTTCTCACTGCTTTTCAATGCTGGGGATTTGTGGGAGGTCCCTCGGTATATGTAGGGCCGGGAGGAGCTTGTTTTCTACATGTCTGCAGTGCACGGCGCCGGAGGCGGAGGATTACCCACATGTTATTACTACTACTGGAGCAGGACGTGCTGTATGCATATAATATCAACTCTACAGGTGAGTACTTCACAGAGTTGTATTTTTGCAGTTATAGGACTCCTTACATGTGCAGAATACTGTTCTGTTATGTCTTTTTATACACCCTATTGCTGTTAAACCACCTTTGTTAAGTGGGACAATGTATTTCAGGCTTGGCAGAAAGCTCGCAGTGAAGGGTGGGAAAGAGTATTTTGCGAGAAGAATTTCCTCTCTCAGGCAACCATGGAAATTATCATAGGGATGAGAACCCAACTGCTAGGACAACTGAGGGCTTCAGGTATTATGAGACAAAACATAGGGCAAAATAAATTCTGTGTTGCATCTTATTTATTTTGTGTTGTATTTTTTTCTAGGTTTTGTCAGGGCTCGTGGAGGTGGGGACATTAGAGATGTCAATACAAACTCTGAAAACTGGGCAGTGGTAAAGGCAGCTCTGGTTGCTGGAATGTATCCAAACCTAATACACGTGGAGCGTGAAAATATGGTGCTCACAGGTCCCAAAGAGAAACGCGTGCGCTTCCATCCTACTTCTGTTCTAAGTCAGCCACAGTATAAAAAGGTCAGTGAAGGGTAGTACTCTGGATATGTTAGAGCTAAAATTTGTTGCATCATGTACACGTAACCTGATTGTGAGTGTGGCCGATAAATGTTGCCGTGTCACACTCAATTCTTTCAGAGGTGCTGGGACTTCAGGGCCATCCGAGTCCCACTCCTGGGGTATACCAAATTGGGATGCCCAGCTGTGTGAACTCTCCCGACCCCCCCCCCCCCCCCCCGGTAGCCTGTTCCACTTATCTGCTCCAAGAGCCCTTTCCATGCTGCATCCATGCTCACCTCTAGCTGTGTGCATACCCACACCAGGCCTTTCTGAATGAGCGGCTGGAAGAGGAATGGAGCTGAGCAAATTCAAGGTTAGCTGCTCAGCCAATCAGCGGGTATGGATTCGCCCACGTCTGCACCATGGGAAAGGCAGAAAGGTGAGTTTTTACAGGGAACAAGGGGGGTTACACACATGCGTGAGAGAAACATGACCTGGGAGAGTGAAACGCCCCAGTGTTGTTCCTCTTTTAATTTTTGTGTATGTAGGCAAAAGAGGAACAGAATCCTAGAACATGACACCCCAGTAACCCAATTTTGGCCCCAAAATAAGTCCAACATGTGACCATCTTTGATCTTAAGATGAAAAACTCGAAGCATGCATTCACATACATTATACATACTGTATATACATACAATCACAGTGGATTTTAAAAGTCTATACACTTTCACAACAGGTTTTGTTATATAAACAATAAGCCCAAGAAACTGAACAAACTGAAATATTTTAGGATACAAAAGTAAAAATAAAAAGCTACAATAATGGCGAAGTTTGCATACCCATAAACCAGAGCTTTGTTGATTTCACCTTTGCTTTCACCTTGAAATGATCACAGCATTCAGTCTATGGGGTAGTCTGCATGGCACATCTAGACTTCTCTAACTGCTCAATCTTTCTTGCAAAAGTGCTCTAAATCTGTCAGATTGTAAGGGCATATCCTGTGTACAACCCACATTGATCTTCTAGGCAGTCGATCCCACGGCGCTCATGCAGGCTTTCTTTCGATCAGTGGCTCACACTTAATTTAACTTTTCAAAGCTGCACTTATGTCAGAGCAGCTCAGTAAGGCTGATTAGAAAGGGAATTGCCTGGATTCAGAAATGCCTGGCATGGGTATGCACATCAGCCGGAGCAAAGTCAGGGATGCTGCCACAGTCTGCGCATGTACCATGGGTTCGCCCTCTGGATAGTATAGACGATGAAAGAATGCGGTGAGTTGCTTTTGGGAAATCACCTGTCGGCTGGCCAGGATGCCCCACTGGAGAGAAACAATCAGCAGGAGACTGAAAATCATTGGGTTTGTTCCATTTTTAAAGGGACCTTCCAGGCATGATGAAAAATAATTCTTACTTGCAGCTTCCTCTCCGTCCTGTACACAAAAATGTACCGGCTTTTGGGAATGGGTATCCTGGCACACTCCTGTTGCCTCCTACACTGGTCCAAGCCCCCTCCATGTCGCCAGGAGGCAGACGCCCACAGATCTTGCATGCACACTCGCTGCAACAGCGAAGACGAAAAGGTAAGTATTTTTTTTTCTCCTTTGATAGCAGGGACATGCCATGAGCTTCATTTAATATTTGGTTGTCCTCATATGTTTTACAGGTTCCCTTTCAGTGAGGGATGGATAGATTTGAAAATAAAATGTAGTTTGTATTATAACATGTCTAACATAAACTCTATTTCTTTACTCCTAAACAGATTCCTCCAGAAAATGGGCAGGCTGCTGCCATACAAGCCTTGCCGACAGACTGGCTGATATATGATGAGATGACGCGGGCTCATAGAATTGCTAATATCAGATGTTGCACAGTGGTCACACCAGTCACAGTGGCAATCTTCTCAGGACCTGCCCGACTGCCAAGCAGCGCTCTGCAAGAACCTATTTTACAAAGTAGGCCAATAGTTGCGTGTGTGCATTCATGTGCCTGTGTGAGGGGATAAGGCATTTCATTAAACACATGGCATGATCTAAAAAAGCCACAGATTGAAACTGATTATTGCTGTAAATTTCACAAAACAATTTACAGAGTAGGTCTTTTTATTAATCCATGGAACGTTTGTGTATTGCAGCAACACTAGATGGCATACCTAATGACAGCAGTGACAGCGAGATAGAGGACCGGACCACATCTGTGCTGGCAACGCTTAAGCTGGATGACTGGCTACATTTTAAATTGGACCCTGAGGTAATCATGTCATGCATTGCATATATTTTTCTTTTTTTTTTTTTTTTTTTTTTTTTTTATAGAAGCAGGCTAACAATACTTAAACTGGAACAAAATCTGGGAAACTTTCCCAGGTTTTGTACAGTTTTCCCCAGGGCATCCTGGATTGGGATGCTTCGCTGTATAAAAACCCCCAGTTGAGCCACTAAAACGCCCCTTTCCCCACACCAATTGATTTCACAGCCCTTTGCCCAATAATGTAGTCAATCAATGGGAGATCTGAAAGGCTGCGGTAGGATTGTGCATCCTCCCCATTGTAAACAGAGCCGTTTGTGCATGCATCGTTTTAGCGGGATAGGCAAATTTTTAATGGGTGCCCTGGGGTGGTTTCACACAGCGGGGCATCGTGATTCAGGAGGACCAGGGGGAAAGCCATTGGCTGGCCCTGGAATCTTTTAGATTCCAGGCCGGCCACTGATGGTTTTGGTTCCACTTTAAAGGTAGTGATCAACCCAAACAGTGTGCCCCAGCTTGTTTCTTACCTGGTGGTCAAATGTAAAGCAGCTGTTACTTTATTTCCAGGCTTCTTTCTGGAAGCAGTAATAGGTCCCACAAAGTATTTGTGCACCTTACCAGCCACGGCAGAGATAACCTGTTTGCATCTATTGCAGTGAATTTAGCTGCATGTTCCATTCGTTGTGGAGGGGAGAGGAGTCTTGTCCACTAATTCACTTGCAAATGGGGGTCACGTTTATGAAGAATTCCTGAGTCTGTGAATGGAGCAGGAAAGGAATTTAAGGAAGCTGCTTTCACTGCGTTGGGCAAGGCAGTTACTGCACAAGGGAAAATGATGCCCGTTATTTTTAGTGTTCCGGCTCACATACTATATATGCATTCTCAGGCACTTTATCTTCATGTACCCAATAGGCTGCAGGTCTCTTGCTGGAACTGCGGCAAAAATGGCACAGTTTAATGTTAAGGAGAATGAAGGCGCCCTCAAAGCCATGGACACAAACAGATGAAGCCACCATCCGCACTGTCATAAGCGTGCTGAGCACTGAAGAAATGTCTGTGGGTCTGCAGCAGCCTACTGGAATAGGACAAAGGCCAAGACCAATCTCTTCAGAAGATCTTCCTGTGTCCTCTTCCTGGAAGAACAGCAACAGCCAGAAGAGCTCTGATTTGGACTTCTCGGAGGAGCCCTGTCATGCAGACAGGTATTTTGATGCCATTTGTAGAGTGTTTCCTTACAATTAAAAAAAGGCAGCATAAAACAGGTTTCAATCTAATCTTTGGCCAACATAAATGCATGAAAAATTGCCAAAAAGATAAAATACATTGTTTAAAGGCAAATTAGATTAAAACCTGTGTGGCTAAGATATAGCAATATAGATTGAAAGGTTTGTGGGTAAGATAAAGCACACAGCGAAACAATGTTTAGTCAAAAATGTACAAAAGCCCCAGGGATAATTCCTGAACAGCTGACACGTTTTGGCTAATACTGTAATTAATGTTATCTGACTACATATATGTTCTCCAACCACAGCCATAGACTTCTATTGAAAGGCAAGTCTCCTGCTGTACTTCCCCATCTCCCTTTGGGCTGCTTCCCTTCTTGAACTCACTTCAGTGCTTGGAGATGAGAAAGGGGGAGAAATTGCCCAGCAGCATGGCTCTGTTGAATGCTGGAGCCTCACAATTTCAGATGGAGTTTGAAGTTTTTTTTATTTTCATAGCCCAAATCTAATTTAGCAGAGGGGGGGTGGCTGTGTGGGAACCTCTGGGCTATATGACTGTAACTGCAGTGATCCACAGATTACACATGCAGTGTGTTTGCTGCTATAGAACCCCCCAATGCTGGGTTTTGGCAAACTGGAACACCCAAACCCAGCCTCCATTGAAATCAGTGGGGACCCAGAACTTGGGGGGGGGGGGGGGGGGGGGGCAGGCAGTTTTGCCTTTGGTTGGCATTTCCTGGCTGGAGTTCGGGTTTGGGAACCCAAACCTTGCGGTTCGGGTTTTCCCAACACCTATTATGGTTAAACCTTTTCTACTCGACTGCAGGTGTCTTTGCACCCCTGCTAAAACTACAGGTCTGTCAGTGACAATGTAAAAAAGCTCTAATTTAGGAATCCTGAAATAAAATAATTTGTTGTTTATTTGCAGAGTTGTTCTGAAGTCCCCCTCTCCAGGTTTAAACCAGCAAGCTAAATATCAAGAGAGAGGGGTTTTACATCAAAAACGACATGAAGATAAAATAGACCAAATGATGCGGAAATACACTGAAAACAGTAGCTGTACTAGTCCCTGTACAAGCCCTTCTGCACCTGCTTCTATCAAGGTATACCTACACATTGCTTATTATTTACCATAGCTCTCTCTGGCTGGTCATTTCTAAGTGGACCTAAGAGTGTTTCATGGATAATAAATTGTGGTGATTTTCTCAAGATTGACAGATGACGTCTAGCATCCCTGGCTCTCTTCTCAAGGAGGTGCCCTCGATGCGGCGGGCGGTGATCACAGCATAGCGGGAGTGAAAAGGAGATACATGATATATAAATTAATATTCGCCGCACACTAATCTCCAATATCTCTATTAGAGATTAATATGATAAATAGCGCAAATACTAACAATCATAACAGCCCAGCGGCCACTAATCTGATACAAACTGATGGCCGCTAAGGCTCTCCCTACACAACCAGTGAACTGTTCTAAGGAGAATATAACATTATTTACCTTCAATACTTTGCAACTACAATCTATTGTGTGAGAATTATCCACCACGCACACAGTAAGATGTATATATTTTAGACGGGTTTAATTAGCAGCACAGTAATTAACCTTACTAACCCAATATGTACATAAAGTTTCCCCAAGATAACCTTAAATATAGGCAGTTGTTACATAAGATAGATAATGATAAAGTAATGGTAAGAGAGATATAGTGGAGATAATGCAGATACACAGAGATACTTATGGTTTCAGTTCATGGTAATGATAAAGTAAGCTACATTAGTTACAGTTCAATATATGTTATAGTGGATATATAGAGACGGAGTTACAGTACAATATTTGTTATCATGGATATAGAGAGATATACAATATTTGTTAGTTACAGTAAATGTTATAGTGGTAAGAGAGATATAGTGGAGATATAAAGAGAGATAATGTAGCTACACAGAGATACTTATGGTTTCAGTTCATGGTCGTTTAGGTCCAGGGCCATTAATCGACTCCCTGCCATTCATCGCCTCCCAATGCCTCCTGGACACAGCTTAATGTACTGAACACTAGGGAGAGTGGCCAGCATTCCCCGCCTCGTGGGAGTGTCTGCCAAGGCCGGCCCGCATCAGGACTCTTATGCAATTAGATGTATATTTCATAAAGGGTATAACTCCCACAATATGCATGTTATCAACTTGTAACCAAGAAATCTATGATCCCCATTAATTTCTTAGTTAAATGAACCAAAACACCCCATGTATATCATCCAGGGTCCGGTACTATGTGGATTACCAGGTTCTGAACAACATATACATGTTATGTTTGATATCAAATGAAAGGTCTCATTGTCCTGAATAAGATCCTTTCATTAATATAGTAATAACTGACATGTTAAAAGAGTTACAATACTTCCCAGAAATAACAGCCAATGCCCATATGTGCAATGTGTATTCAATGTCTGGAATAGTCTGGAGACCTTATTAGGAATTCAAAGATTCCTAGGTGAGATAGGTGTCTATTGTTTACCATAGACATGATAGGACTACCACAACCTACTTTGAGTGTCGTCTGGAGACTTCATTAGGAATTCAAGGATGCCTTTTACAAGTACAGCTCATTGCCAGCTAGGTGTGAATAGGTGTCTATTGTCAGGATGTGGGACCACTGTTTGAATGTATGAATGTATGTATGAATTAGGGACAGCGTCCTTTAACAGGGAGCCACTGGTAAATGTGGGGTTTCACACAGCAGAACACCCCACTATAGGATGCCCTGGGGGCAGGCAAACAGCTGGCCCTGGGTCTTTTAGAATTCAGGGCCGGTCCTGGAGCATTGTGATCCCTTGTAATATAGTGGACTAAAAGGTAAGGTAAAGTAGGGGTAGCAAGTGTACAATGTAAAGGGCTCTTTCTTAAAACATAAAGGTATTCACATGGCACATACAGACCAAGAATAACAGGATTTACCCATGATTCTTAGCGTGTAGGTAGAGCCATGTAAATTTAGTGCAACATTATACATTAATAGGAAACATTTATTTTATGTAAATGGTATAAGTGGAAATATGGGCCTATGCGGTTGTTACATTTTCCAGTAATAGTGTTTTGCATGGTAATTACATTTTTATTTTGCTGGAGATGCATGACTGGGCATAAAACTGTGCACTGTATGGACCTGCATATTCCCAGTATGTCACACACCCTGCTTCCGAATATTCATGACACTTGGGTAACTGTCCTGTAGAGGGCGATCTTGCAGAGATGACATAAAAAAAAAGGAACCCCTCCCGGTCCATAAATACCTGGGACCTCCCTCCATTCCCCAGTCTTTCGTCTCTGCAGTCGGTGAAGCAAGTCAGAAGATATCTGTCTCCTCCTTGCAGGTACCCAGGGTAACCCTCCGGCCTTTTTTTTCTATTGCTGCCTGAACCTTTTTTAATTTAAACTTTAGCAGTATGCCTCCCAGCCTAGGCTGAAGGTCAAGGCAATGGTAGGCTGCACCTCCGTGAAACCCCATACAAAGGGGTAGGCTGTGTCCGCGTTGGTGATCCCTGTTTGGGATGCCCCGTTCCTCTTACCCTTTCACCTATTGATGTGGGTTCTCCCCCCCTACTGTGTCCCTCTGTGCCCCTTGGGGGGGGGGGGGGAGGCCTTTTCTCCTGTGGGTTGTTTTACTTTATTGGGGGAAAAGGTGTGTGGATGGTGTGTGTGTGTGTTTGTATGTGTTTTTGCGGCCGTTGGCTGGGCCGGTTTCACTTTCAACAGGTGCAGTTAAGGAGGGGGCGGGGCCGGGCGCTCCGCATGCTCGTCGCGGCGCGCCCCCCCCCCCCCTTCGAGGTCGGGTTCTCTGAGCGCTCTGCTGGCTGCGCGAGGGAGGGGGCGGGGCTGGAGCCGGGCGCGGCCGCGTTGTGCGCTGGCCCGCCCCTCTTCTTCCGGCCTCGCTGCCTGCTCTGCTGCTCTCCTTCTCATTCCCTCGCTGCTGTGAGGGTTGACGGTCGCTTTGTTTCACCATTTTATCTGTCTTATATGGTGGGTGATGTGCATGTTGACACTTATGTCTGTTCTCATGTCTTCCAGGTGGGATCCCTTCTTTTGATGTTTAAGGAGGGGGTTCTCCCGGTCCTAGGGTCCCTTAGAGATTAATTTAGGGTTCCCAAAGATTTAAAAAAAAAAAAATCCTCCCACTTGGGACTTGAAGGGGCATCCCGGGTAGCTTAATAGCATAAATCCCTCTGATCATTGTGACTACATTAAAATCACCATATGGAGGCTTCTCAGGATACCGGGCTTGGTCTCCCCTCGGGGAAACCCCGGCAGTGTGTGGGTTGTGGGGCATCCCTTGCGGGGGATAATGTGCTTGTTTGCATACCTTGTGCTCAGCAGGCCATAACGCAGCAGTCGGGGGCCCAGGCGTCTGGGTCCGGGGTCCCGGCCTCATCTCCTTCCCCGCCTTATCCGTACCCCTAGTGATGTTGTCACAGGTGGGGATTCGCAATCTGATGTGTGTGCCAGACTGGCTAATATTGAGAAATGTATTTCTGGCTCTGTTGCCAGAAAGGCCTCGGCTAAGCGAAAGCATTTGTCTCCAGCCGCGCCGGCCTTTGAGTTTGATGATTATGATTTTCTTGACTGGTCTGATTATTCCCCGCTAGAAGAGGGGGAATTATTTGAGGATTCTGAGGGTTCTGACAATCAGCAGTTTGTTGGTGCCGATACTGAGCAAGGGCAGGGGGATGCTGTGGATACCCCGAAGGTCTTGGCTCACCTTTTTGAGGTTCTGGCAATTTCTCCTCCTGAGGAGGCCGCTCCTCAAAACGGGGAATTCTTTGGGACTAATAAACCGCGCCTGGAGTTCCCAAATCAAAAGCATTTTGATGGCATTATTCTTAAAGTGGACCAACACCCAGGATTTTGACTATCCTGGGTCTTGGTCCACTTCGGTGGGGTACCCCCGATCGGGGTGCCCCGCTGTGTGAAACCCCCCCTAACCCCCCGAAAAACTCACCTCTCCCCGCTCCCAGCGCCGACGTACAAGGGAAGATCTGGAACGTCCCTCGCGTCACTTTTGACGCGCCCGCGCCGGCCATTCGCAGACGGCCGGCGCGGAGGCACGCACGCCTACAGGGGCGCGAGGGAGGCGGCGGCGGCCGGCCGCCGCCGAAGATAAGGTAGGTGAGTTGGGGTGTTTGGGGGGGGTTTCACCCCGCGGGACATCCCGATCTCGGATGTCCCGCGGGGTGGGGGGTGATCGGCCCGGGAATCTTATAGATTCCCGGGCCGATCACCCGTGGGTGTTGGTCCACTTTAAGGAATGGGAGAAGCCTACTCGGCTTCCAGGTATTCCTCAAGGTTGGGATAAAAAGTATCCCTTTCCGGTGGACGTGGTCAAACGATGGTCGTCCCCTCCCGAGGTGGATGCCCCGGTGCTCGGGTTGTCCACTACTTCTTCTATTTTGAATTCTCCTGACTCCACCACTCTCAAAGATGTTGAGGATAAACGCATTGATCAGATGGCTTGCCACGCTTTTGCTAGTGTCGGTTCAGCCTTGCAGCCTGTTTGTGCTTCGGCGCTTATGGCAGTGGCTACCAGGTCTGTGGTTAGGGACCTGTTGAGTACTTCCAGGCTTGACCCGGCTAGTGATGAGTTCGCCGCCCTTAAGCGGTGTGAATTGTTCATGTCCTTTGTGCTTGCCGCCTTGGATGACACCATGGTCATGTGTGGTAGAACCTCGGCCTTGCTTGTAGCTATTCGTCGGTCGGTATGGTTGCGCCAGTGGGCGGCTGATTTTGTGGCCAAAAAATCGCTTACAGCACTTCACTTTGGGGTTGTGGCTCTTTGGAGAAAGATTAGATTCTGTCACGAAAGGAGGGAAGTTACCTCAGCGTAAGAGGCAACGTCGTCCCATTCGAGGGGCGGCCTCCTTTAACCCTTCCTTTCGTGGTGCCAGAACTGGCAGAGTTTTGGCCTTCTCTACCCTCAGATGTGATTCCTGGAGTAGAGGCAGAGGTCGTGCCCGTCCAGGTCACAATTGGAGTTCCAAACCCAAGCCCGCTGCCAAGCCAGCTCAGCAATGAGGGGGTGCCCTCACCCTTGCGGGGCACTTCTTCCGGGTCTGGGACCAGGAGGTCTCAGACAAATGGATTCTGGAAGTGGTGTCTTCCGGTTACAAGCTGGAATTAAAGATCCGGCCTCCTCCCAGATTCTTCAGGTCTCGAGTGCCTTCGGATCCACTGGCCACTCAGGGGCTCTGGGCGGCAGTAAGTTATCTGCTGGACATGGCTGTCATTTGGCCAGTGCCTTCCGCGGAAAGGGGCTTGGGATTCTATTCCAATCTATTCACGGTGCCCAAAGACGGCTCAGTTCGACCCATTTTGGATCTGAAGCTCCTCAATCGGTTTATCCGCTTCAGGAAGTTTCGCATGGAAACCTTGCGTTCAGCAGTCAATTCTCTTCATCAGGGGGACTTCATGACATCAGTAGACATCAAGGATGCGTACCTGCATTCCTCAGGTTCGTGGTGGAAGATCAGCATTTTCAGTTTGTGACCTTTCCATTCGGGCTTACCTCGGCTCCGAGGGTGTTCACCAAGGTACTGGCAGGGGTGATGGCCCTCATCAGAGTCCAGGGCATTCGCATAGTGCCATATCTGGACGACCTTCTCATTTTGGCTTCCTCTCTCAGCCAAGCGGAGCTAGACCCCAGAGTTGTGGTATCCACGCTGGAGAGGTTCGGCTGGGTGATCAACTATCCCAAGTCCTCCCTCTCCCTGTCCAGGGAGGGTTCATTTCTGGGCATGACTCTGGATGCCTTTCAGGCCAGGGTGTTCCTTTCTCAGCCCAAGATTCTTCTGATCCAAGATTTGATTCGGCTTCTGCTATCCAATCCTCGCCCGTCTATCCGGCTAGGGATGAGATTGATAGGTCTGATGGTGGCTTCCTTCGAGGCAGTCCCTTTTGCCCAGTTTCACATGAGGACACTTCAGCTCCATCTTCTAGCGACTTGGGACAAGTGTCCGCTATCATTGGATTAGTCTTGTCTGCTGTCTCCCCGGGCTCAGCAGTCCCTTCAACAGATTGCTTGACGCTAGCCACCACTGAAGGGCAGATCCTTTCTGGCCCCTTGTTGGGAAACGGTCACCACGGACGCCAGCCTGTCGGGCTGGGGGGGCTTCTGGAGGGAACATCAGTTCCAGGGGTTATGGGGGCCTCAGGAGGCTCATACCCCCATCAACGTTTTGGAGCTGCGGACCATTTGGTTGGTTCTGTCTCGCTTGACTCTTTTTTTTTTTGCAGGGATTGCCAGTTCAAGTCCGATCGGACAATCGGACGGCGATCGCTTGCATCAATCACCAAGGAGGGACTCGCAGCAGGAGTGCCCTCAGGGAGGTATCTCTGATCCTTGTTTAGGCAAAGAGCAATGTACCTTGCATCTCAGCCATTTACATTCCGGGAGTGGAGAACACAAAGGCGGACTCCCTGAGCAGGAGATCCTCTCGCCAAGGAGAATGGTCTCTCAGTTCCAAGGTATTCCAGTCCCTTTGTCACAAGTGGGGGACTCCGGAGGTGGATCTCTTTGCCTCACGTCACAATCACAAGCTTCCTGCCTTTGTGTCTCTGTCTCAGGATCCTCTGGCCCTGGCAGTGGATGCCATGTCCCTGGCTTGGAGGGAACTGGGGTTTCTGTACCTGTTCCCCCCCCCCCCCTTCTCCATGGTGGGCAAGGTGGTGCGCAAGCTAACTCTAGAAGGGGCACCAGCAATTCTGGTGGCTCCAAGGTGGCCAAGACGAGTGTGGTTCGCAGACGTCGTGCGGCTGGCAGTAGATCAGTTTTATCTGCCTCTTCTTCCGGATCTTATCACCCAGGGTCAGCTACGCTACCCCAATTTACCAATGCTGGCTTTGACGGCGTGGCTGCTGAAACCTCCATTTTAAAGGAGGAAGGTCTTTCTGATGCGGTGGTTCAGACTCTTGTTAGAGCTAGGAAGAGATCTTTCTCTAACGTCTACTATAGGACTTGGAGGTCTTATATTAGCTGGTGCGAGGCTAGGGCCTTGCCTTGTAGGGTGTTTTCTATTCCCAGAATTCTGGAGTTTCTTCAACATGGTCTGGGCTCGGGGTTCCAGCTTAGTACTTTGAAAGGGCAGGTTTCTGCCCTGGCGGTTTTCTTTCAAAGGTCTTTTGCCCTTCATCCCCTGGTTAAGACATTGTTCCAGGGGGTTACTCATGTGCGGCCTCCTAGAAAGCCCTTGCTGCTGGTTTGGGATTTAAACTTGGTTCTATCGGCTCTCCAGGGGCCTCCTTTTGAGCCACTGCATGATATTGCTCTTTGCTCACTCAGAAAGTTGCCTTTTTGGTGGCTATTACCTCTGTTCGCCGTTTCTCTGAGTTGGCGGCCTTGTCTATTCAGGCTCCTTACTTTGAGAGGCACCTGGACAAGGTAGTTTTCCGCTTTAAGCCGGATTTCCTTCCTAAGGTGGTTTCGGCCTTCCACCTCAATCAAGATGTAGTTCTCCCTTCCTTGTGTCCTAAGCCTAGCAATGACAAGGAGAGGACCTTACATTCTTTGGATGTGGCTCGATTTGTGAAATATTATTTGGTGGCCACTTGTTAGGGCCTATTCTGCCAAGGGGAAGGTTCCCCCTTTTCGTGTTACTGCTCATTCTACTCGTGCTGTTGGAGCTTCTTGGGCTTTTCAGCATCAGGCTTCTGTTGAACAAGTTTGCAAGGCTGCTACTTGGTCTTCTGTTCATACTTTTTCCAAGTTTTATAAGGTTGATGTGCAGGCCTCAGCGGATGCTGTTTTTTGGCCGCAAAGTTCTGCAAGCTGCAGTAGTTTGAGTTTGCATTATTGCCTTTTTGGGATCCCCACCCATTATGGACACTGCTATTGGATGTCCCAAGTGTCATGAATATTCGGAAGCGGGGTGTGTGACTGGGAATAATACCATTTTGTGATTACTCACCTGTAAAATGGTTATTACAAGTATGTCACACACCCCGCTTCATCCCGCCCTTTTTTGGTTTTCTGGGATCCTTTATATGGTGAACCTTTTTTCTTTGCTGTTTACATTTGGCTCTTCCTGGTCTCTTTACTGCTGTCTTATACTGGGGAATCGTGGGAGGTCCCAGGTATTTATGGACCGGGAGGGGTTCCTTTTTTCATGTCATCTCTGCAAGATCGCCCTCTACATGACAGTTACCCAAGTGTCATGAATATTCGGAAGCGGGGTGTGTGACATACTTGTAATAACCATTTTAAAGGTGAGTAATCACAAAATGGTATTCTTGCATTTTGCCCCCCTTTTGGAGACTCCGTGTAACAGAAGCATGGATCCAGGAGATAATTTCTACGGGTTACAAGATAGAATTGGGGGCCAGAGCTCCTCGGAGGTTCTTTCAGTCAAGCCTATCCCGAACTTCGGGAAAAGCAGAAGCATTGAGATCTGCTTTAACTCGCCTGTTGCAGCTAGGAGTAGTCTGTTCTTTTCCCCTTTCAGAGAGAGGTCACGGCCTCTACTCCAATTTGTTCAGAATCCCCAAGAGGGGTGGCTCTGTGCGCCCAGTCTTGGAAAATTAAGGGTCTCAACAATTTCGTCAGTGATTTTGCATGCAATCTTGTATGTCCAGATCTTGCAGATCCACTACAAGTGCATTTCTGCCAGCGGATTTTATGATTTTGCGTTGCGCATGCCTACATTTTCAGTTTGTGGCTTTGCCTTTTGGCCTGTCTTCAGCTCCAAGGGTTTTTACCAAGGTTCTGTCAGGCCTCATGGCTCTTCTGAAGCCTCAGGGAATGCAAATTATCCCTTACTTAAACGATCTTCTGATCAGAGCCCTATCTTTTCAGGAGGCTTTGAGAGGCACAGAGACTTTTTTAAAGTTTTTATTTTATGCTTTCAAAGTATACAACAAAACAATACAATACAATTACCAATGCAATATTACCATTATTACACTACATTACAACTACACTCGTAACCGCCGCAACAACCACACATACACACCAGCATATTCGCACCACATTCACTCTCATTCTCACCTGCTTAAATTGAGCTCAGCTTATGAAGGATAGGTTATAGCCCTGGTGGATGAACCACTGGTAGTCCCTAGCCACTAGTGGAGTTGGGGGCATTAAGCCACGGTCCCCAAACTTGCTCAAACTTGTCTGGGCATCCCCTGGCCTGGTAGGTCAGCTTATACAGAATCAGTTTATCGTTTATCAAGCTCTTCCAACCTGGAAGGCTCGGCTTGTTTGGATGCTTCCAATGCAAAAGAAGGCACTTCCTCGCATAAAACATTTGTAGTCGTAACAGGATTTTTTGCGGACCATCATCTAACATGGGCTCTACTATACTTAATAAACAGAGGGGCGCTGACTTCCTCACGGGAAGGCCTATGGAAGTCGAGATAAAGTTGGATACCCCATCCCAAAAATCAGAAATAATCGGACATTCCCAGATCATGTGCCGCAAAGAGCCAATACCGGTGCTGCACCTAGGGCAAAGGTCTGTTTCTGCCAGGCCCATCCTTTTCAACCTAACTGGGGTCAGATACACTTGATGGAGCCATTTGGCCTGGATCAGCCTATCTCTAGCATCTATAACAGAGGAGTACAGGTTATCTATCGCTTCTTCCCAATCCTCCTGGTCCATACCTTGGATCAATTCTTCCCATTTCCTCTGTGCTTTTCCCAAAGGGGATGGTTGGCTTATAATGAGGGCATTATACAACGTAGAGGTGGGCTTGCTTATGTCTGCAGATCTTATCAGGGACTCAATTGGTGATTCCACCAGCTGCAATCCTACTATAGGGATCTGGGATCTCAGGGCATGCCCGAGCTGCAGGTACCGGAAGAAGTCTCTGGGCGTCAGTGCGAACGCATGGCACAGCTGCTCGTATGTCATCAGAGTCCCTCCAGTAAATAGCTGCGCTAGTGAGATTATTCCCCGCCTTTTCCAGAAGATTGTGTCAGGAAGGCCCTTCAATTCTGGCAAATTAGGGTTATCCCAGAGAGGGGTATTGGGAGACCATTCAAAAGGGGACCGGGGGGGGTTCCTCATAGCCTGTACCTTCTGCCACACATATAACGTTGTTCTCATACATGTAGTGGCGCGCGGGAGGCCCTTTGTTCCCCTATACACCAGGCTCTGCAACGGGAGTGTTGGGCCCAACAGAGAGGACTCAAGAGCCACCACCGGGTTACCAACAGGAGGGTTCATTCACCACGTATTGTATACCAACTGTGCAGCATAAAAATACAGCATCATGTGCGGTGCGGCCTGGCCACCCAATCCCGACGGGGCTTTTAGGATGGTCCTGTTCATTTTGGGAGGAGAGACCCCCCATATGAACTGGAATATGATGGAGTCTAAAAGTCGAAAGTGTGAGGCAGGCAGCACCACAGGCGACGCTTGGTACATATATAGGAACTTAGGGAGAAAGATCATTTTAATTATGTTAATGCGACCAATGACCGATAAAGGGAGAGTCGTCCACTGGGTCACTTTTCTCTTGAGGGCGTCTACCATCGGGCAGATGTTAAGTTCAATAAATTTAGAGGGGTCCGCGTGCATGACAATTCCCAAGTATTTAAAGTTGTCCACTCTCCTAAGGGAAGAGACCGGGGAGACACGAGTTCCCCCCGGTTCATCCACCACATATAAGCTGGACTTCTCCCAGTTGACTTTAAGGCCTGAGAATAAACCAAACTTTGTTACTAACTCCAACAGCGCCTCAAGAGAGCCCTCCGCATCCGCCAAGTAGACCAAAGTATCGTCCGCATACATGGAGACCTTCTCGACCACTTGTCCCAGTCTCCACCCCTGAATCTCGGCGGAGTCTCGGATCATTGACGCCAATGGTTCAATGGCCAGTGCAAACAGCAGCGGGGAGAGTGGGCATCCTTGTCGTGTACCCCGACCCAACGCCAACTCATCCGTTACAACTCCGTTAACCCTGACCCTCGCCTTGGGATTCTGATAGAGCAATTGGACATATTTGACATATGTTGGGGGGAGGCCAAATTTAATTAACACTGCCCACAAATAGCGCCACTCAACAGAGTCGAAGGCCTTCTCATTATCGAGAGAGACCACCACTCTACTTCCCGCATTGTCATGCCCAATTTGCAGATTGCCAAACAACCGTCTTAGGTTAATGCTCGTTGTCCGGCCTGGCATGAACCCTGACTGATCATTTCCAATGAGGGAGAGTATTACCTTACTCAGGCGGAGTGCCAATATTTTGGCAAGGACCTTGGCATCCTGATTCAAGAGAGAAATCGGCCTATAGGAGCTGCAGGCATCCGGGGGTTTACCATCTTTATAAATAAGGATGATAGTCGCCTGTGCAAAGGTTTCAGGAAGATGCTCTGATTGCAGGGCCCCCAAGAAAACCTCCAGCAGCCTTGGCGCTATGGTTTCACTGTTTTTCTTGTACCACTCGGAGGGAAGTCCATCTGGCCCGGGGACCTTCCGGTTGGACATTAGGGCTATTGCTCTCACCACTTCATCGCAGGTTATTGGACTATCTAACATTTCCCTATCTGACTCCGACAGAGAAGGGAGAGCTATAGGAGCCAGATAAGAATCCAGCTCATCCAGATCGTAACTGACTTTAGAGGAATACAGATAGCTGTAATAGTCAAAGAATTGTCTAGAAATTCCCTCCAAGTCAGTGATAAATTGGGTCTGATTGGTGATACCCGCAACCAGCGTTTGTGGACTTTCTGCTCTGGAGAGGTATGCCAAGGTCCTTCCATTTTTATCCCCCTTCTCAAAGATTGATTGCTGTTTAAATAATAAGCTCTTTCTAGTGGATTCTGTTAGTGCTAGATTATACTCCCTCTGTAGGGCATTAAGTAAATCGTGATCTGAGGGGCTAGTTGTCTCCACAAATCTCTCTTCCGCTCTGGCTATTTTCTCTTCCAGCTCACGGATGGTCTTCCCTCTCTTTACTCTGGCCCCTTTTATGGCACTGATGGCACTGCCTCTAACCACTGCCTTGAAAGCATCCCATCGTATGTTAATCGAGGTCTCCTCTCCATTACACTGCCAGTAACTTCCTTGTTCCCTAAACATTGACCCACAAACCTCCTCATTCTCCAGCCAAAGGGGGTTCAATGTCCAAGGCTTCAGGCCCCCCCGGTTCCCAGACATGTGGACTGTCACCATTAATGGTGAGTGGTCCGAGATACCCCGCGGTAGGTATTCGCAGGCCCCCACTCTAGCCAGCAGGCATTTAGACCCAAAGGCCATGTCTATGCGTGAAAGGGACTTATGGGGAATGGAGTGGCAAGAAAAAGCCCTCTCCGCGGGATGTTTCCACCTCCATATTTCAGTTAGGCCCAGGGCCACCACCCATCTCGCTAACGGAGTGGACGGGCCCGTCCCGGGCGTCAACCGGTCTAGAGCTCTATCGAGGATCATGTTAAAATCACCGATCAGCAATAGGGGATCTGGTGGGAGGGCAGCCACTTTATCCATAATCTCTCGGAGGACCCCTATGTCAAAGGGAGGTGGGATATACAACCCCACTATTAGAGTCTTAACATCATATATTTTCGCGTGTATAATAACAAACCGGCCCTTAAAGTCCGAGTGCACTGAAATAAGGGCAAAGGGTAGATGTTTGGCCACTAGCACCGAAACGCCCCTGGCATAACTAGAGTAGTGGGAGTGGAATAAATGTGCGATCCATGGCCTTTTGATTGACATTGCCTTCCGCCCAAGCAGGTGGGTCGCCTGCAGAATCATAATATCGGGCCTATGGTTTTTCAAAAATTGTAGAACTGCGGATCTCTTAATCTTGTCATTGAGGCCGCGCACATTCCACGAGATCACTTTACACTCCATACCAATTTAGTCTGAAACTCATATATGCCAGGTAAACGCCCAGGGCCCCAGTGGTCCACCATCCCCCTCAGAGCTTTAAAGCAGCAGGTCACACCATTCACTCCATCACACACATACCAGAAATCTACACACCCAAACCTCATATATGAATAAACATCAACAATTAACTTAGCTTCAAAACAATACCCACTCCCACCCTGCTCTACCTAACCCAACTGTGGCGAGCTTATTCCCTTAAACCAACAATTAACCTAACTTAAACACTGGTTGTCCGTAGTGTTACCAACAAGACGTGTTCACTGGATGTGGGCACTTCAAGGGGGATGTACAGGATCTATACACCCCAGGGAGTACAATCATCCCCGGACCAAGGGGGATGGAGAGGGGGGGGGGGGAGAGAGAGAAAACCCATAGTCTCCTGCCGAAACAAGTGGGGGAAGGAGGAAGGTTCCCTCAGGTCAAAGTCCCCCCCCAGAGTCCCAGCCCCATCAGGCCACAAATGATGTACAGCAGGGCATCCACGCCCCCCCTCCCGTCCTCAATCAGCCGGCAGTGAGTCAATCCAGGCGCTTGCATCCTCTGCTTTAAGGAAGAATCTCGCCGTCTCCCCGTCCTGTACTCGCAGCTTGGCGGGAAATAGCATCGCGTATTTAAGTTTCTTCTGCCTGAGGCGTGCTCTCACATCATTAAAGGAGCGGCGCTGCCTCTGCACTTCAGGCGAGAAGTCCGGGAAGAAAGACAGGCGCGATCCGTTATATTGGATGTCCCGTTGCCTCCTGGCGGTTGCAAAATTGTGTCCCGGTCTCTAAAGTTCAGTAGCTTCAGGATAAAAGGGCGCGGGGGGGGGCCCCGGGCGGTGGGGGCCTAAACGGGATCCAGTGCGCCCTCTCCACCGCGAAGAATGGTGAGAGGCCCTCTGGTGCTAGAACCCCACGGTTGAGACCCTCAGCGAAGTTTTCTGGGGCGTCCCCCTCCGCCCTCTCCGGTATCCCTAGTATTCGTATATTATTACGGCGGTTTCGATTTTCTGCGTCTTCCGCTCGGTCTGTGAGGAGCTTCACCTGCCGTTGCAGAGATTGAACCGCTGAGGCAACCGTTGACAGACCATCTTCCGTCTCGCCGATCCGCCTCTCCGACTCGGACGCTCTGTCCCTTATCTTGTCTAGATCATGCTTGAAATAGTTAAGTTGTTCTTGCAAGTTGTCAAACTTCGCTGTTAGGACACTTTGGCAGTTGTTGATTGCCGCCATTATCGCAGCATTATCAGGAATAGAAGTAGGCGAGGCTGCGTGCTCATCATGCTTGGTCTGAGTGCCACAGTGTAGTACCACAGTGCGCCTTTTTTTTATTGCCTTTCATGTAGTGGCGGTGGATTAAGGACAGTCACTTGTAATGCCTCCCGAGCCCTGGGATGTATGCGGTAGGTCAATGGGGCCGGAGAGAGCCGATGGAGGGCACCGCCGAAGAGAGCTGATGGAGGGCACCGCTGGAGGGCACCGCTGGGGAGAGCCGATGGAGGGCACCGCTGGGGAGAGCCGATGGAGGGCACCGCTGGAGGTAGCTGATGGAGGGCACCTCTGGAGGGTGCTGATGGAGGGCACCTCTGGAGGGTGCTGATGGAGGGCACCTCTGGAGGGTGCTGATGGAGGGCACCTCTGGAGGGTGCTGATGGAGGGCACCTCTGGAGGGTGCTGATGGAGGGCACCTCTGGAGGGTGCTGATGGAGGGCACCTCTGGAGGGTGCTGATGGAGGGCACCTCTGGAGGGTGCTGATGGAGGGCACCTCTGGAGGGTGCTGATGGAGGGCGCCTCTGGAGGAAGCTGATGGAGGGCGCCACTGGAGGGAGCCGATGGAGGGTGTCACCGGAGGGAGCTGATGGAGGGTGTCACCGGAGGGAGCTGATGGAGGGTGTCACCGGAGGGAGCTGATGGAGGGCACCTCTGGAGGAACCTGATGGAGGGCGCCGCTGGAGGGCACCACTGGAGGGAGATGATGGAGGGCACCTCAGGAGGGTGCTGATGGAGGGCACCTCAGGAGGGTGCTGATGGAGGGCACCGCTGGCGAGAGCTGACGGAGGGCACCGCTGGCGAGAGCCGACGGAGGGCACCGCTGGCGGGAGCTGATGGAGGGCACCGCTGGCGGGAGCTGATGGAGGGCACCGTCGGAGAGAGCTGATGTAGGGCACCACTGGAGAGAGCCGACGGAGGGCACCGCCGGAGAGAGCCGATGGAGGGCACCGCCGGAGAGAGCCGATGGAGGGCGCCGCCGGAGAGCCGATGGAGGGCACCGCTGGAGAGAGCTGATGGAGGGCACCGCCGGAGGGCACCGCTGGAGAGAGCTGATGGAGGGCACCGCTGGAGGGAGATGATGAAGGGCACCTCTGGAGGAAACTGATGGAGGGCACCGCTGGAGGGAGCCGACGGAGGGCTCCGCTGAAGGGAGCTGATGGAGGGCACCGCTGGAGGGAGCTGATGGAGGGCCCCGCTGGAGGGAGCCGAGGATGGCGCCACCGTCGAGAGCTGATGGAGGGCACCTCTGGCGAGAGCTGATGGAGGGCACCGCTGGAGAAAGCTGATGGAGGGCACCGCTGGAGAGAGCCGATGAAGGGCACCGCTGGAGGGAGCTGATGGAGGGCACCACTGGAGAGAGCCGATGGAGGGCACCACAGGGAAGAGCCGATGGAGGTCACCGCTGGAGAGAGCTGATGGAGGTCACCGTTGGAGGGAGCTGATGGAGGTCACCGTTGGAGGGAGCTGATGGAGGGCACCGCTGGAGAGAGCCGATGAAGGGCACCGCTGGAGAGAGCTGATGGAGGTCACCGTTGGAGAGAGCTAACGGAGGGCACCGCCGGAGAGAGCTAACGGAGGGCACAGCTGGAGAGAGCTGATGGAGGGCACAGCTGGAGAGAGCTGATGGAGGGCACCGCTGGAGAGAGCTGATGGAGGGCACCGCTGGAGAGAGCTGATGGAGGGCACCGCCGGAGGGAGCTGATGGGGGGCACCTCCAGAGAGAGCTGATGAAGGGCGCCTCCGGAGGGAGCTAATGGAGGGTACTACTGGAGGGATCCAATGGAGGGCACTTCTGGAGGGAACTAATGGGGGGTACTGCTGGAGGGATCTAATGGAGGGCGCTTCTGGAGGGAGCTAATGGAGGTTACTGCTGGAGGGATCTAATGGGGGCACTTCTGGAAAGATCTAATGGAGGGCACTGCTGGAGGAAGCTAATGGGGGGTACTGCTGGGGGGAACTAATGGAAGGCGCTTCTGGAGGGGGCTAATGGAGGGTATTGCTGGAGGGAGCTAACGGAGGGTACTGCTGGAGGGAGCTAATGGATGGCGCTTCTGGGGGGATCTAATGGAGGTTACTGCTGGAGGGAGCTAATGGAGGGTACTGCAGGAGGGAGCTAGTGGAGGGCACTTCTGGAGGGGGTTAATGAAGGGCACTGCTGGGGGGAGCTAATGGAAGGCACTTCTGAAGGGGGCTAATGAGGGGCACTGCTGGAGGGAGCTAAGGAGGGCACTGTAGGAGGGAGCTAATGAAGGGCACTTATGAGGTGCACTGTTGGAGTCAGTGACAGTGACAGCGTGAGCCGGGGCCCGCACGTGCATCCGCCGCCACCGCCAGCCAGGGAGGAGCGGTCAGCGCACTCAGCCGAACTGTCAGCCGGCGCCGCTCTCAACCCCCGCGCCGAGCAGGCAGAAGCAGCCGACGCCGGAGAAGGAAACAACTATGCGGGCCGGAGAGCGCGATCACAGCGGGGAGCAGGGAACGGGGAGCGGGGGGAGAATGAAGCGAGTCCTCGGCGGATCCCTCTCACCTCCGCCCAGGAAACAAGCAGGGCAGCCGCAGCCCGACTGAGTCCTTCTCCTGGAGAGCAGCGGCGTCAACTCCAGGATCTGCAGCCAAGCCCAGTCCCTCTCTCCTCACTCACACCCTGGAAATGGCGCCAGACCAAGGCACGTGGATGATCGCAGCAGGATCTTCTGATGGGCCGAATCGCCCCACCGATCGTCACAAGGTACTCCTGGTGTTACCGTGGGGGGTCTCCCTCCACTCAAATCCGCACTTAGACGAAATTCCTGGGGTTTTTAAAGGATGTATATCAGGAGCCCTCATGCCACACTTCCTACCAGCACCGTTACATAGCCACGCCCCCCCGAGGCACAGAGACTTAGCGACTCTAGAAAACGTTTTGGCTGGATAGCCAACTATCCAAAGTTGCATATTATTCCCTCGAAAGTTATCTCCTTTTTGAGAATGACATTAGACACAGCTCTGGCCAAAGTCTTTCTCCCCGAGCAAAAGAGACTCTCTCTTCTGACCAGGGTACAGGCTCTCTTGACCTGCCCTCACCTGATGATTCATCAAGAAATGTGTCTTGGGGATTAATTTTGCCTTGCTTCAAGGTAGTGCCATTTGCACAATTCCACACAAGACCCCTGCAGTCGGAATTGCTCTCGATTTGAAATCGAACCACGGAGACCCTGGATCAACCACATTCAGTGGATGCCGCCTTGGTAGAAAGGTATTGTATGTGGTGTTGGGGGTAACTCAAACCCCGATATGTCTATATGGCTTCTCTCGCCCAACCTCTGTATCGCTCTTTCTTAGCAACCAGTTGGAGAATCATGTGATTGAATCAAGAGAGACATACACAGCAAGACAGTTCAACACTTGACTCTGCTTTATTCAAAACCGGCTTGCATTTTTATACAAAATGTCACACAAACAAGGAGTACTTAGCCCCCACCTTTGTGACATAACTAAAACCTTCACACAGAAGGTTGGAAATAAATCTTGTGGTTCCTGTGTGAACTATTTTCCTATATCTCTGCTTGAGTGGAGTTCAAGGGATTCCCATGACCTACTTCTAGATAAATCACTGAGAGAAGGACATTCCTACACACTAAAACGTCCAGATATGCCCAGAACTTAACATATCACATGTATATCTATATAACTAAGTTTAATATCAGATTTTGGAATATGAAATTGAGTCTTATTTTTAACATGGCCGCCATTAGGCTAAGCATTTCACCCTTCAATCCCCTCTTAGACCATCTTCTGGATGACCCCCTAATTCACGTTCTGTGCCTATGGGCTAGGTAAGCCATATATGTGGCAGCCGGGCTCTCTTTCCTACATCTTGCAATCGGGCACATAATAAGTTTGAAGGAAACAAAAAGCATAATAATCACAAAATTGACTACAAGAACATTGATGGCCATATCTCTTAACCATCTGAAAATTCCTCCAAAGTTACCTAGATTACCAAAAGGGCTCCAATCTTGGGCAACATTTCTGACTTTCCCCTTGATTTTTTTCACCTCTTCCATGTGTAGTATTGTGAACCCAGGTACAACATTCATGTTCCTCTGTCATTTCGCATTTGCCTGTTAAGGCTGTGTTCATGCTTTCTATGGCTAAATCATGTAAACCTACTTTCTTCCTGATAGCCAATACCTCTTCATTAAGATTGTTAATGTTCTCTGAATTATCTGCTATCATATGTGTCATAAATCCTGTAAAATTATTTAATCTCTTCCTTAAATCTATTCCCCAGCCAGACCATGAGGGAAACCATGACCAAAACACATCCTTCTGGGTGAAACTTTTCCATACTAAGGATTTAAGAGGGTAACAGTGGTATTTGCTAGCTTCAAATAACCTTCCACCATCCAGAGTGCCTACTACTCCCATAGCTGGGATCAGGGAGGCTAAATAACACCATCCCTAGGGCTCTGGGGGGATCCATGGGTAACAGGTTTTCCCACAACAAACATATATATTATTTCCTGTAAATATGGGTACCTGGCTAAAAGAATATTGTGTCTCACCGCTTTCATCGGACATTGGTAATACAGTAAGTAGTTTGGAGATTGCACTTTTGTTTAGGTGTTCCTGAACTGTAACTTTGTTTGAAATGGTTTCTTTGGTTAAATTTCTAAGGGTTTCGTTATTAGTTTGTATAGCACATTTATTAAAAACATTATCAGTGTAGGAGATATTCAATTCACTATATCTACACACTTTGCCCCCTCTTGCATTCATTCTTCCCAACAGGAAACACCAATCGGAATAGTGTGTTCTTGCTATTATGGGGAATTATATGCTCTCATTACTGGTTAGTGTAACACTTTGAAAAACAATCTTAAGGGTTCCTGCTTCAGGACACTCTAGGAACACGGTTATTTCTACTTCTGACAGTGCTTCTCTAAGAGACACGATGGATAGGTGCTTGGATTAGGCATCCAGGCTGCCTTTTCCATGATAGGGTCGGCCTTATGGCCAGTCTGCGCAGCATCCACGGCGGCCATGGCTGACAAGAAATTGTTTAAACAGGCTCAAGTTTGGGCTGGTTGCTCCCTTAGTTTATGCTCTCAGTTCATAAAGTCCAGCACGGAAGTCTACAAGTACGTCATCTCTTCTATGGATGATATTGTTAGACTTAATGCCAAGGGTTTAACCCTGCTGGTGGCTCAGAGATGTTCAATATGGCTTAAGCAATGGTCGGCCAACTCAACTTCCAAGACAACTGTGACAGGACTTCCTTTTTTGGGAGGTCGTCTGTTTGGGGAGCATTTGGATGATATTGTGAAAATCACCGCAGGGGGCAAGTCTACTATACTCTTCTCTCTACTATACGCTTCATGCATTCCCTGTGCTCTAGGTAGCACGGTCTGCTTGTCCTCAGGCACCTTTTTCACTCACAAAGCATGTGTCCACAATTGGCAGTCTTCCACAAGTATGGCTGTGCACGTCACCGCTATCACTCTGGTCATGGGCCCAAATGGAAACTCCTGCTTCTTGGTGGGGTTCAGCTGTTTCACCACGACACGGTCACCGACCTGGAATGAGTGCAGGGGTACCTATGAAAAGAAAGAAGAGGTCCGAGAGACTTTTTGTTCTAAGGAATGAAGAATTAAATTTTGCTTATATTCATCTGATTATGTCTGTATCTGGTCTGCTCTATGACCCTGGGCGCCCTCCCCCAAGGTGTGGAGAAAGGACTTCCCAATAACGCCTCAAATGGAGAAAATCCTGTTGTCTTATTAGGGGTCATTCTTATTTCAGCCAAGATTATTGAGAGGATCCTTTCCCAATTTACAAATGTCCCTCCTGTGGCTTTCCTAATTTTGTCTTTGATTGTCCTATTCATTCTTTCCACTATCCCCGAACTTTGAGGGTGGTATGGGATGTGGAACTTCCACTCTATCCTGAGAGTTTTTACTAGCTCTTGACACACTTTCGCTGTGAAGGTAGGGCCGTTGTCACTATTTATCTGCAAGGGGCAGCCCCAATGCGGTATGATCTGGGTGAGTAGTTTTACCACAGTCTTAGCATCCTCTCTGGTAGTCACAAAACATTTTACCCATCTGGAAAACATGTCCACTATCACCAGCAGGTATTCTTGTGTCCTTCCCAGCCTAGGCATGTGTGTAAAATCAATCTGCAGATATGTGAACAGAGTAGTTGGGCACATCAAGTGATCATGACCTTATTCGGGTTGCTCAAATTATTGCTAATGCAAATTATGCATCTGGAGACATATTGTTAAGTCAATTCCTTGCCATTAGTGATGTAAAAATCTTGCTGTAGGGCCTGAAAGGTAGTTTTCCAGCCCTTATGTCCTAGGCCATGATAGACTAGCTTCTGGTATACAAGGCTTCCCCTCTTTGCAAAAAAGACCTACATTCCCTCTAGCTACATCAGTTCCCCTGTGTGTGCTCTGCAATGGATGATTTCTATTTTCTTGGGTAACTGGAGGGCGTGCAACAAATTGTGAATGAGTGTTGTTTCCCATTTGCTTCTACAAATCCCCTCCTGCTCTAAATCAACCCAAAATACAATTCGCATAACGACTATCAGAGTAAATATTTACCTTTTGTCCAGCGAATATCTCACATTCTCTAGTCAGGGCTATGAGTTCTGCTGCCGGAGCTAATTTGTAAGGAATGGATTTAGCCTCAACCACAATATCCGGCAGGCGTACAATGGCATAGCCTGCGTGGTATGTGTTGTCATTGGGACTGAAACAGGAACCGTCTACAAAAATGTCTATAGCGTCTGGTAAAGGTGTGGAAGGTAAGTCATGTCTGGGACAGGTGTCTTGGTCAAGGGCAGTCACACAGTCATGAGGGGGCATTAACTCGTCCCGTTCCCCTTTAAGTCCCAATAATGCATTAAGAAAGGGCGCTGGGCCTGCTGTAGCAGCCGCGTATTTGATGATCAGTTTGGGGTTTGACAGTGAGATCACCTCGTACCCACTTAACCTCTATGCGGACATGTGTTGGGTATGTACATTCTTCAGGAGGTATGACACATTGTGGGAAGTGTGCAGGGTTGTTGGGTGACCTAAGGTCAGGGTGCTAGCCATCTCAACCACCATAGTACATGATGCCAGTGCCCTGAGATATGCAGGCATGCCCTGAACCTGCGTAGGCATGACCTTAGAGAAAAATGCCACTGGGCATAATTTGCCTCCGTGCTCCTGAGCTAGGACCCCAGCCATTGTTTTACAATTTTCCCTAGCAAACCAATGAAACCTTTTTCCATAATCTGGGAGACCAAGGCCAGGCATGTATACAAGAGCATTTTTTAAATACACAAAGGCATTACACATTTCCTCATACCATTTTATGGTGTCCAGCTGATGAACATGCGTGTGGGCTCTCAAGATGCTGTCATAAAAAGAACAATCGGGTATCCATTGGCGGCAGTAACCAATCATACTTAGAAAGGTCAGCATGTCTTTCTTGGTCTGTGGATATATATATATATATATATATATATATATATATATATATATATATATATAATATTTTTTCACCCCATAAATTGCACCCAGGATTTGGAGAAGAAAAATAAGAAAAATAATATTCTGAACCAAATGGTGTGCTAAAATGCCCCCTTCCGATCTCCACATTACATCCAGTGTGCAGAATACTGCCACTCATCCCATTACAGACCCCACATTACAGAGAGTGGCATCCCAGCTACAGGCAGCGTGTGTGTGGCATCCCAGCTACAGGCATTGTGTGTGTGGCATCCCAAATACAGGCAGCGTGTGTGTGGCATCCCAAATACAGGCAGCGTGTGTGTGGCATCCCAAATACAGGCAGCGTGTGTGTGGCATCCCAAATACAGGCAGCGCGTGTGTGACATCCCAAATACAGGCAGCGTGTGTGTGGCATCCCAGCTACAGGCAGCGTGTGTGTGGCATCCCAGCTACAGGCAGCGTGTGTGTGGCATCCCAAATACAGGCAGCGTGTGTGTGGCATCCCAAATACAGGCAGCGTGTGTGTGGCATCCCAGCTACAGGCATTGTGTGTGTGGCATCCCAAATACAGGCAGCGTGTGTGTGGCATCCCAGCTACAGGCAGCGTGTGTGTGGCTTCCCAGCTACAGGCAGCGTGTGTGTGGCATCCCAGCTACAGGCAGCGTGTGTGTGGCATCCCAGCTACAGGCAGCGTGTGTGTGGCATCCCAGCTACAGGCAGCGTGTGTGTGGCATCCCAGCTACAGGCAGCGTGTGTGTGGCATCCCAGCTACAGGCAGCGTGTGTGTGGCATCCCAGCTACAGGCAGCTTGTGTGTGGCATCCCAGCTACAGGCAGCGTGTGTGTGGCATCCCAGCTACAGGCAGCGTGTGTGTGGCATCCCAGCTACAGGCAGCGTGTGTGTGGCATCCCAGCTACAGGCAGCGTGTGTGTGGCATCCCAGCTACAGGCAGCGTGTGTGTGGCATCCCAGCTACAGGCAGCGTGTGTGTGGCATCCCAGCTACAGGCAGCGTGTGTGTGGCATCCCAGCTACAGGCAGCATGTGTGTGTGGCATCCCAGCTACAGGCAGCATGTGTGTGTGGCATCCCAGCTACAGGCAGCATGTGTGTGTGGCATCCCAGCTACAGGCAGCATGTGTGTGTGGCATCCCAGCTACAGGCAGCATGTGTGTGTGGCATCCCAGCTACAGGCAGCATGTGTGTGTGGCATCCCAGCTACAGGCAGCATGTGTGTGTGGCATCCCAGCTACAGGCAGCGTGTGTGTGGCGTTCCAGCTACAGGCAGCGTGTCTGTGGCATCCCAGCTACAGGCAGCGTGTGTGTGGCATCCCAGCTACAGGCAGCGTGTGTGTGGCATCCCAGCTACAGGCAGCGTGTGTGTGTGGCATCCCAGCTACAGGCAGCGTGTGTGTGTGGCATCCCAACTACAGGCATTGTGTGTGTGTGGCATCCCAACTACAGGCATTGTGTGTGTGGCATCCCAACTACAGGTATTGTGAGTGTGCCCCCCCCCCCCAGAACCAAATAGGCAGGGTGCAGAATCCCCCACTTAAAGGCAGTGTGGCATTCCCCCCTCCCATTCCCCATAGGCAGTGTGGCAACCCCCACTCCCATATAAGGGAGTGTTGTATTTCCCCCTCACATTTCCAAAGGCAAATGTGGCATCCCCCCTCCCTTTCCCATAAGCAGTGTGGCATCCCTTCCATTCCTGATAGGCAGTGTGGCATTCCCTCCTCCCATTTTCCATAGGCAGTGTGGCATTCCCTCCTCCCATTTTCCATAGGCAGTGTGGAATTTCCTCCTCCCATTTTCCATAGGCAGTGTGGCATTCCCTCCTCCCATTTTCCATAGGCAGTGTGGCATTCCCTCCTCCCATTTTCCATAGGCAGTGTGGCATTCCCTCCTCCCATTTCCCATAGGCAGTGTGGCACCCTCCCATTCCCATAGGCAGTGTGGCAGTCCCCCCCCTTCCAACCCCCATAGGCAGTGTGACATTCCCCCCCCCCCATTTCTCATAGGCGGTGCGACATCCCCCCCTACCATTCCCCATAGTCAGTGTGGCAACCCCCCCATGTTCTTAGTATACAGTACGTCCTGCTCCAAATCTAATACTTACAGTTGGGATATACTCCGCCAGATGGCGCTGGACTGCAGAGACATCGAAAATAGGTTCCTCCCGGCCCCTCTAATACCCAGGGACCTCCCACAAATCCCCAAAATTTCTCTGCAGTCTGGCTGCGAAGGACGAGAAATTGGCTCTCTACTCGCAGGTGAGCGGGGTTATTAACCTGCGGCCCTGTAGGACTATTCCCACCCGTTCCACTAGTAATATGCCTCCCAGCCTTGGCTGCGCTGGTCGGGTGAAGGTAGGCAGCATCGCCGTTGGTGCTTAGGAGCCCTGCTCCACCGCAATCCCCCACCAAAGGGTAGGCGGTTCAGGCTTATGGTGAGCCTCTATGGGATGCCCCTCCCGCACTATTGCCCCTTGCCCCTGCCTATCGCTGTTACTGGCCCGCCCCTCGAGGTATACCAACGCCATCTTATTCTAAGCATACAGCACGTCCTGCTCCAGAACATATTCATAACGTATGGGTATACCTCCGCCTTCGGCGCCGTGCACTGCAGATCATGAAGAAAACAAGCTCCTCCCGGCCCTACATATACCGGAGGACCTCCCACAATCCCCAGATTTCTCTGCAGTGCAGAAACTGCGAAGACATGAAGTATCACGCTCTCGCAGGCGAGCGGGGCTTGACAGCCCGAGGCCCTGCGGGACTATTTCCACCCGTCCTCATTGTGAATTAATGCCTCCCAGCCTGGGCTGCATGGGTCGGGTGAAGGTAGGCAGCACCTGGTGTGCTTATGGAGCTAGACTCCACCGCAATTCCCCAACCATAGGGTAGGCGGTTTAGGCTGATGGTGAGCCTCCAAGGGATGCCCCTCCCGCATTATTGTCCCGTACCCCGAGTAGTGCTGGACCCTATTATCGGGTCGCCATTCTCCCTCTTTTCCCCGTCCACTTAGGGGGAAAAGAGAGGGGGGGGGTACACATGTGGCGGTCCCAGTGTACCGGTGTGTCACGCTTGTGGCTTCTATTCTGCCCTTTATTAACTCAGAGATGTCAGGGCCGCGCTGCTTGCTCCTTATTTCGTCTGCCACTGTGTGTTTTTTACTTTGATTGTCACTTGGTGTTGTTGCCGCGGTGCCCGCGCTTATTGTCGGTCCGCTCTATGGTACGTTAGGCCTGCTGGTTGCATATGCCTTATTTTTTACTTCAGAGCTTCGCGCTCTTTAGAATGGGCGGGGCCTTAGTTCGGCGCGCTTCGCATCACGGCGGAGTATTTAGCCCGCCCTTCAATCTTCGCCAGGCGCCATTTTGGTTAGCTGCACGCGTCGTGGCGGTCTCCTCCTCCACCTGAGCTGTAAGTGCCCTTGCGGGCGAATCCCTCTCATTATTATCTGCCCATCTGCGCATGTTCCTTTCCCATTGTGTCTTTCAGACGCTGAGTTTCCAGTGGCCTCTCCCGGCCTCATATACATATATACCTATATACCTATCCATATATTGTCTATATACGTATACATTGCTATACTCATACGTATAAGGGGCGGGCCTTCCCAAAATCTCCCACATTGATCAGCGGGTAGTTGGGGCATCCAGGGTTGCTTACGGCATAAATCCCTATCGACATCCTATATTTAAACAATCACCATATGGAGGCATCTCAGGATTGTGTTACCGGGGTCCCTTTGGGACAGGACCGGCTGTGTATATCGTGCGGTCTCCCCCATGCTGAGGCGGACGGGGCACGGGTCTGCGCGTCATGTTCTGAACAGACGCTGGAATGGCGAGCGACGCTTGCGGTTGTTCCTCGCTCCTTCTCACCCCTTTCCCCTTCCCTGAACCTCACTCCTGTTGAGTCTTGTACAAGTGGCGAGTTACAAATAGATCCCTCTCCTAGGCGGCCCACGCTGGCCCAGATTGTGGAAGGTTTGTCTGGCCGGATCGGCCCAGATAGACAACGGCCTTGTACTCCCGCATATAAGACTCTTATAAGAAAGATACTGGAGCATCAGCCTGAAGATTTACCCTGGGAGGTGTTTTACGCACTCTCTAGCTGCGATATTTTTGTTAAATTCATCCTTTTGGCCTTGGATGACACCATCAAAATGTGTGCGAGGACTTCTGCCCAAGTGGTAGCTATACGTCGCCTGCTCTGGCTTCGTCAGTGGGGGGCAGACGATGACGCTAAAAGGATCTTGACGGAGCTTCCCTTTAGAGGGCATCGCCTGTTTGGGGCACGTCTGGACTTATTTGAGAAACAGGACAGTCCACCCAGTCAGAGGCGGCCGTTGCGCCCCCCGCGGAGCAGGGATACCCCTCCTCCTCCTCCTCCTCCTCCTCCATATCATTCTCTTAAGCAGGAACCGGGGTTGCCCCCTGCTGGATCTGGTTCGGTATCCTGTCCCAGGAGTGACGTTCAATGCCCAGGGCCCTCCGGTCGGGCTAAGCCCTTTTCCTTCCCTGAATACCCTCATGCATGATGGGACGCCCTCACCCACCTGGGTGAGGGGATGGCCACAGCACCTTACTCCTATCAGGAGGCATCCTGCCTCGCTCTGGTGGCCTTAGGGGATAGTTCCTCCAGATATGGAACGGTGTTTGCTGGGTGGTCCTTCCCTGAGTCGGTTAGGAGGACTATGGTTCCATGCCCTTCTTTGGGCATGGGTGCAGGCTTAACTGGGCCTGTCAGGTATGGCTTCCCTGCAGAACGCCATTATCATATAGAAACTGGGGCCCCATGAGCGGGTCTGCCCCTCTCTCCCTCCAAGGATGAGGGAGTCTATCTGCCTAACCCCTAGGGGGATGTGGCATCTGTACCATAAGCTTTCGGCCTGGCGCCCTTGACAGGGTTGTCTGTGCCCCATGCTCCAGGGGTCCTCTGGCCGCTGGTGGCGTGTTCGGATTTCTTTCTAGACTCCAAGGAGCCTTCTGGATATTGAGCCCTTTACTGCTGGGTATTGGTGATCACTGACACCGTTGAAGCTTAAACTAAGCCCCCTGTTGCGCCCTTGTACGCACTGGGCTCTAGAAGGGTGTGATGTCTCACACGGCACCAAGGGGGATCTACCAGGGGACCTATCAGGCCCTCTTGTTCCTTCACGAAGCGGTTGTGGGATGGAACTTGACAAAACCGGGGCTCTACTATGCTCCACCCTCTAGTTCCTGGTTGCACCGGGATTAGGCTTCACCCAGTGCCTTTTTTTTTCCTTGGCTATAAGGAGTTTACCGGTACGAGGCCTCTGGTCCTCCGTCCTGTATAGTTTTTCCTCCAGACAGCATTGCTTCTGGTGCGCTGATTGGCGGCTCGTCCTTTGACACCACTTGTCTTGGTGATCTTTGGGCTCTGAGGTGCTTTAGCCATTAGCCCTGGATGAGGGGTTTGCACCCTGGGTCTGGGTCTGCTTACCTTACTCCTAGTGGAGGCGGTTATTCTTCTACTGGTTACTCGAGAGTACCGTGGGGGAGCATTCCATACCCTTTTCTTTTTCCCTGTTGGTTACCATGGTGCCTAATCTGGCAGGATGACGAAGGGGGCTTATTCTTCTGAATCCCCCGGGGGTTCCTAGGAAGGGACCTTGAAGGGTCTGGTTTCCTAGGTGAATTTTTGGTCATAAGGAGCACGTAGTGGGCCCTAGTTGGGGACTAATCCTTCTTGTACCTGTCCATTGGGGGACATTTTGCCATGATAGGACAGTGGTTGCTCCTTGTTCCTGCGGAATTCTTGGGCCTGGATCTATTTCAGGGGAGCCCTGATTCCTTAGGGGACTTGATATTCCTTGTCCTTCCTGTAGTATCCCTCCCGTGGGAGGTTCTCTGTTGTGCCTCTGGGCTCACACTGGCAGGGTTCTGTGGGACCCCGTCTCTATACAGGGGTCTACCCCTGTTATTGGCCAGATTGGTCTGCCCTGGTTGGGGCTAGTGGTTCTGGCTGGGTAGTTTACTTGAAAGACGTTATACCCTTGCCCTACCGGGCGCGGGGAGAGCTTGCGCTAGTCCCTGATGGCAAGCAGCACCTTATGCTAGGGGCCTGGGTGGCCCAGTGGGGTGTGGGTTCTCGGAGTTCTGCTGAGAACAGTTGGACGGTAAGTTCCCTCATGAGGACTATTTTTAACATAGTATGGTGCCTTTACTTTAGACCTACCTTAGCGTTGGCAGGATCTGGGGCTTACCCTGCTGGAGATGACAGATCTCGGGGTGTCTTGTTCCTTGGAGGCTCTGGACTTTGTCTTCCTCTTTATTTTCTTCCTTCTGCCACGCTGGGTTAGCTTATGTGGTCCCTATGCTATTCGCTGGGTCTAAGCTCCTTCCCTGGTGGGACGATATCTGCTCCTGGGATTAGGGTCCTACAAACAGTGTTTGGTATGGGCTCACTACTTGACTCGGTCTATGGTTGGGGCCTGATCTGTTCTTCTATTACGAGACCTGATCCAATCTTTTGTTTGCATTCTTCAGGGTCTGCTCTGGTGCATTCCTGGGGGATTCCTAGTTCCCCTTTTTGGGGAGGACTTATTCTGAAGCCCTACCAAGGGTTCCCACAGGTCTTAGTCAGGTCCTTGTCTGACCTGCTCCTTCCATCAGGTTGCTCTTCTGGGGAGATTACTCTAGTCAGTGGTGTGCCATAAGGAACGGCACTATTGGTGGTCCTAGTCATTATATATATTCTTATATATACATGCCTTGGTATAGCTCTATACCATGAGGTGAGGGTACCCGCCTCACACTAAGTTGGATTCAGGCGTTATTTCGTCCCTTCTGCCTTGGACGGATCCTCTGGTCTCGGGGCTATGGTCTAAATTACTGTGAGATGAAAGGGATCTGTGCCCCTCTACTGGGGTTAGAGATCTGCCGGAACTGTCTTGTCCCTGATGGGATCTTATCTTGGGGTCTACCGGTGCCTGCTTCTTGAAGTAACGGATTGATTGCTTCCATGGGCTAAGGGCCCTCTGGCCTGGTCCTATTTGGTTGGTCGTCCTTCCGGACCTGTAGGACTCTTTCGGCTCTGCTGAATAATGTTGTTAGCACTTCTGCTGGTTCCGTCTGCGACCTGGACATGTATTCCCCGTTGGGAAAAGTTGTGAGTTACCATGGCTACCCCCTCTTGTAGTAGCATGGTTAGGCAGTTACTTTGGCCTATTCTTTTAGGGGAAGATTCTTCCTCCCCTTTGTTTTTCGTTCTTTTACTATTAGTGCTTGGCTTGCCCTGTAGCACTATGTTCTGGTGATCAAGCTGGCTAGTCCGCTGCTTGCGCTCAGTTCTCCCTTTACAAGGTTCAGAGGTTGAGGTTAGAGCATTGCTCTCGTTGTTGATAGCATGGTTAAGGGTGACAGCGCTTTACTGTTGGCTGTGCCTTTTCACGGGGATCCCACCCTATTGTGGACACTGCTATTGGATGTCCCATACGTTATGAATATGTTCTGGAGCAGGACGTGCTGTATGCTTAGAATAATACAATTCTGTGAGAATCTCACCTGTAGAATTGGTATTATATGCATACAGCACGTCCTGCTCCACCCCACCCTAGTTTCACTTGTTCTGGATCCCCTGTATGGTGATTGTACTCACTTGGTGTTATTGCCAGACATTCTGGGTGGTTTGTTTCTCCTGGCTTCTCTTCTCACTGCTTTTCAATGCTGGGGATTGTGGGAGGTCCTCCGGTATATGTAGGGCCGGGAGGAGCTTGTTTTCTTCATGATCTGCAGTGCACGGCGCTGAAGGCGGAGGTATACCCATACGTTATGAATATGTTCTGGAGCAGGACGTGCTGTATGCATATAATACCAATTCTACAGGTGAGATTCTCACAGAATTGTATTTTCTGCTTGGTTGGCCTATGCACGACCGACTCCTACCTACCGCGGTCCGTAAGTGCCCTCGCGGGCGGCTTTATCTCCTTCACTTTTGTTACGATGTACTTAAGGTCTTGTCACCGGGACCAGATGATTTAAGGGAGTTATGTACAGTAATAGACAGGGTGGATTTGATTTAAATCTAACTGATTTAAATCACGATTTAAATCACTAGTCAGTAAGGCTTGATTTAAATCAGTGATTTAAATCAAAGTTTCTACCTAAACTAGTTATTGCTATCTTAACATGCAAGTAGATGAAGATTTTTATAATCACTTTTTATATTACTTTTTTCTCCCCAGTTTAATGGGTTAATCATTCATATTTGGACACCACTGTTCTGTTGTACTTAGGAAGGAGAAAAATAATCCTGACCTTAATAACAATTTAAATAGATTTATTCAACTGAAACAATAACAACATTACAGCATAAGTTATTTGCTTAAACAAACATCCATGTTTTGTTAACTAGTTTGGCTAAACAAAATATATATATATATTTTAAGAAACTTAGACTGTCAGCCCAGCCGACACATGAAAAACTTAAATACTACTGTCCCTGCTGTCCTCTGTAGCTCACTAGTCATAGGTTTGTAGAACAATAGGATTAAGGTCTTTTTCTCAACTCTGTTCATGTTGTAACATTTTTGCTGTGAAGAAGAGGCTGGGACCTCTGCGGAGTCAAATTCAGTTTTGAGAACTGCGTAAGTAAAGCGAGCGTCTGTGATAATATAGGAGAGAAACTGCCCACTAATCCTACAGAAACCTCTGGAAGAGCATGGCATTGTGAATGTTACACATATACAGCCTTTATTCTACTGAGTTAAACAACTCGGCTTTATCTCATGATGGAAGAACCTTTGGATGGTAAAATATTTTCTTCAAAAAGCAGTTTATTGAAAAAAAATCCGATTTTTTTGATTTTTTTAAAAAAAACATTGATTTTTATCCACCCTGGTAATAGACAAGCCGTTATTTTTAATATTTGTGGATTCCATAACTACAGGGTCTGTTCCGAGGGATTGGCGCTTGGCAAATGTGGTGCCAATATTCAAAAAGGGATCTTGGGGGGAACCGGGGGACTACAGACCGGTAAGCTTAACATCTGTGGTGGGCAAGCTGTTTGAAGATTTCTTAAGGGATACTATCCTGGAGCACCTTGGGGAAAATGACCTTATTACTCCATATCAGCATGGATTTATGAGGAATCACTCCTGCCAGACAAACCTAATCAGCTTTTATGAGGAGGTAAGTTCAAGATTGGATCAGGGGGAGTCATTGGATATCATATATCTTGACTTTTCTGAAGCATTTGGAGGGGATTCTTCACTGTAAGAGCAGTGAGACTATGGTACTCGCTGCCAGAGGAGGTAGTAATGATGGATACAGTAAAAACGTTCAAAAGTGAAGCCTCCCTCAGGAGGCCCACACACCTATCAACATCTTGGAGCTGCAGGCGATCAGGTTAGTTCTGGCTCGCTTGACTACTCATCTTCGGGGCCTGCCTGTTCAGGTGCGCTCGGACAACCAGACGGAAGTTGCCTCAATCATCAGGGAGGGACCCGGAGCAAGGGGGCCCTCCAGGAAGCGTATCTGATCCTGACTTGGGCGGAGGCCAATGTCCCCTGCATTTCAGCTGTGTACATCCCGGGGGTGGAAAAATCACCTGGCGGACTCTCTGAGCAGGGGGGACCTCTCGCCAGGGAGAATGGTCCCTATGCAGCAGGGTGTTTCAATCTCTGTGTCACCGTTGGGGCCAACCAGATGTGGATCTGTTGGCGTCCCAGCTTTTGTCTCTCTGTCCAGGGATCCTCTGGCCCTGACCTCGGATGCGCTAGCAATGTCATGGAAGGACTTTCAGTTCCTGTATGTCTTCCCTCCAATTCCCCTGCTGGGAAGGGTTCTGCGCAAGATTGCTCTGGAAGGGGTGCCAGCAATTCTGGTGGCCCCCAGCTGGCCAAGAAGAGTGTGGTTCGCAGACGTGGTGCAGCTGGCAGTAGATCAGTACGCTCTGCCCTTGGTGCCAGATCTGCTCACTCAGGGCTCACTACGCCATCCCAATTCACAAACTCTGGCTTTGAAGGCTTGGCTGCTGAAACCTCCATCTTGATGGAGAAGGGGCTGTCTTCCTCGGTTGTGGATACTTTGATTGGTAGGAAGAAGTCTTCCTCTTCCATTTACTACAGGGTTTGGCATGCCTACATTGACTGGTGTGAGTCTAAGTCTCTTCCCTGTCGTGTGTTCTCTATTCCCAGGATTCTGGAGTTCCTGCAGCATGGGTTGGAGATGGGGCTCCAACTCAGTACTCTGAAAGGTCAGGTTTCTGCCCTGGCTGTTTTCTTCCAGAAGTCCTTTGCTCAGCACCCTCTGATCAGGACTTTTTTCCAGGGGGTCACTCATGTGCGTCCCCCACGTAAGCCTATGGTGCCTGATTGGGATCTGAACTTGGTTCTGTCAGCCTTGCAGGGTGCTCCCTTTGAACCTGTGCAGGATGCTGCCTTGGCCATTCTTATGCTCAAGGTTGTATTTCTGGTGGCTATCACTTCTGTCAGGCGTGTGTCTGAGTTGGCGGCGCTGTTCATTCAGCCCCCCCTACTATGAGAGACACCAGAACAAGGTGGTGTTTCGTTTCAAACCTGACTTTATACCTAAGGTAGTGTCTGCTTTTCATTTGAATCAGGATATTCTTCCTTCTTTGTGCCCTAATCCTAGCAATGCTAAGGAGAGAATTTTGCACTCTTTGGATGTGGTTAGGTGTCTGAAGTACTATCTGGTGGCTACTGCACCTTTCAGGAAAACTGATGCTCTTTTTGTGGTCCCTTCTGGTCCTAGGAAGGGTTTGGCTCCTGCCAAGTCTACTATCAGCAAGTGGATTCGTCAGGCTGTGATTCAGGCCTGCTTTGCTAAGGGGAAGAATCCTCCCTTCCGCCTTACTGCTCATTCCACTCGTGCTATTGGTGCCTCTTGGGCTTTTCAGCACCAGGCTTCTGTTGAACAAGTTTGCAAGGCCGCTACTTGGTCTTCTGTTCATACCTTTTCAAAGTTTTACAAGGTTGATGTTAGGGCCTCAATTGATGCTGTTTTTGGCCGGAAGGTTTTGCAGGCGGCAGTGGTTTAAACTGCCTGCTTCTGATTTTCTTGGGGATCCCACCCTACTTTATGGACACTGCGATTGGATGTCCCAACTGTAAGTATTAGATTTGGAGCAGGACGTACTCTATGCTAAGAATAATACAATTCTGTGATTACTCACCTGTAGAATTGGTATTATGAGTATACAGTACGTCCTGCTCCAACCCACCCTTGGTTTGCATTTTCTTGGATCCCCTGTATGGTGATTGTTATCATTGTTATAGTTGATAGTTTAGATTGTTTAATTCTCCCGACTTCTCATTAACTGCTTTTCAATGCTGGGGATTTGTGGGAGGTCCCTGGGTATTTGAGGGGCCGGGAGGAGCCCATTTTCGATGTCTCTGCAGTCCAGCGCAATCTGGCGGAGTATATCCCAACTGTAGGTATTAGATTTGGACCAGGATGTACTGTATACTCATAATACCAATTCTACAGGTGAGTAATCACAGAATTGTATTTTTACTCATGGGGAGTATTGTATTCCCCCCTCACATTTCCAAAGGCAATGTGGCATCCCCCCTCCCATTTCCTAAAGGCAGTGTGGCATGTCGCCCATTCCTATAGGCAGTATGGCATCCCCCCCCTCCCATTTCATTGGCAGTGTGGCAGTCCCCCCCCCTTACAACCCCCATAGGCAGTGTGGCATTTCCCCCCCATTTCTCATAGGCTGTGTGAACCCCCCCTCCCATTCCCCATAGGCCGTGTGGCAACCCCCCCATATTACTCATAGGGAGTGTTGCATTTCCCCCCTCCCAATCCTCCCGTTCCTATAGGCAATGTGGCATTCCCCCCTCCCATTCCCGTAGGCAGTGTGGCATCCCCCCTCCCATTCCCAAAGGCAGTGTGGCATTCCCCCCTCCCTTTCCCATAGGCAGTGTGGCATTCCCTCATCCCATTTCCGATAGGGAGTGTTGCATCTCCCCATTTCTATAGGCAGTGTGGCATCTCCCCATTCCTATAGGCAGTGTGGCACCCCCCCTCCCATTCCCATAGGCAATGTGGCAGTCCCCCCCCCCCCCCCTTTCCAACCCCCATAGGCAGTGTGGCAGTCCCCCCCCTTCCAAGCCCCATAGGTAGTGTGGCATTTCCCCCTCTCATTCCCATAGGCAAAAGCAAAAAACAGAAAAAAGTAAAATCACATATACATCGCACCAGCGCTAAGGGCTGGGCCATTGGAGGCCAGAAGATGGAGGAGTGACAGGCGGTCCCCGCCGCTGCTTTTTCTCCGGCGTCCCAATCAAGCACATCTGGCTTCGTGCAGCCGGTTGGAGTGGCCTGCGCTGTTAGCCAAGCCCACCCTCTGCACAGATCCAGGTATTTGCTCTGTGGGCTTGCCACCGAACAAGTGGCAGGGACAGAGAGGATTGTGGGAGGCGGGGACATCGGGCAAGGATCAGTTTTATTCACCACCATACAGATTTTGCTCTTGCTTTAAAACGTCAATTAAAAAGAAAAAAAAGCACAAAGAGAAGCCCTATATTTTTAAGCATGCTTCGGGTCTGTTGGATAGGAAAATAAAACCGGTTCTTTAGAACATAAAATTCTGCAATTTTTTTTTCTTTCATGTTTTTTTTTTTTTTTAATTTCTTCAAATGGAATGGAAGTAACTTATTACTATGGGCTCGATTCAGAGCCAGGTGAGAATTCTTACTCATTTTTTTTAGGAGAGTTAATTGCCATTTATTTTCATTGCCTGATTCAGAGTCAGGTGAAAATTTACACAGTTAGACAATGAAAGGCAATGGCAGTTTTCTCTCCTAAAAAAGCAGTGAGAATTCTCACCAGGCTCTGAATTGACCCTCTATGTATTAGCTATGATACCTGCTGATGGGGAGCCACAAGATGGCGCCAACTAGCCTGAAGTATTTAAATCTAGCTTCTGGATCCCAAATATGAGAAATTCAGGATAGTAGAGTTCACTGAAGATTGAGAATGTGCAGAATGATTATGACTAAGCAACCAAGTAAAATGTTATTGATTCCGTGGAACAAAAAAACGGGTGGGTTTGACGTGTTGTTTACTGTATTTGCTTTTTAAATGGTGCATGCTAGTATACAAGTTTAGAAGCTTTATCGATATCGGTCTATGTGGGAATAAATATTGTAGACCTACCTATCAGGCGGTTAGACACTAGGAAATGTATTACTTCCCCTGGGGCTGTACAATCCCCATGTATAATCCCCATTTCCCTATCAAAATGTGTTTGCATATCGTCCAACAGAAGTGCTGGAAAAACTGCCAGGTGATCGTGGTCCTCAACTTTAGTCATGTTCAATCTTGCTTTGATGATTACATTTATTATGGTTTTAGGGTAAAATTCCCTTTTAAAGAGGAATTAAAGTTAAAGAAAAGTCTTTAGAGCGGAACAAAACTGTGGGAATGTGGCTTTCCTGGGGTCTGTTTCTTGCCCTCCGGGGGCATCCCAGATCGGTATGCCCCGATGTGTGAAACCCTCCTGTTCGCCCTAAAAACTCACCTGTCCAGGCTCCAACAGTGTATGCATGGGCTCTCATTCTATAAGAGCCACCCGCTGTGACTACATTATTCGTCAGACAGTTTGCATTAAAATGAATGAGGAGCACGAGCTGCTAAATCCCCTGACGTGCTCTCTTCCGCCACAGCCGATATGTATTTAAATAAGAGCCACTTGCTGAATGAAGTAGTCTTAGTAGGTGGCTTTCGTTGAATGAGAACCAGTGCATGCGCAATTGTAGCGGGGAAAGGTGAGTTTTAACAGGCTTTGGGGGTGCCCCAGGGGAAAGCCAGCCGCTGGCCCTGGAATCTTTAAGATTCCAGGCTGGACACTGCTGGGATTTATTCCTCCAAACCTGCAACATGGGTGCATTCCAGGTAACGTGGCATGGCAGACTGACAGCATGCTATGATAAGCCATAGAAGTGTTAATTACAGGGATGTCTGCAAGGAGAGATGAAGCAGGGCATCCTTCTACTGTGGCTTTGTGCCCCCCTCAATGGGTAAGCTAACCATTTTTTCAGAGGTACACATTTGGGACGCTTACATTGTGACAGCTTACCAAATTGCTAGGTTAATTTTCTATAGCGATAACATTGTATTTGTGACAATTGTTGTCGCTATGGAAAATCAACTTAGAGATTTGGTAAGCTGTCACAATTTAAGAGTCCCAAATGTGTCCCTCTGAACAAATGGTCAGCTTAGCCATGGTGGCCACAGTAAGGCTGCACAAATTTGGGGGTCACATGCAGAGCGGGGATGCCAAGTCTGGGCTGTCTCACTGCCACGGTCTCTAGGAATGGCCAGTGAACTTCCACCAGTAATGGAGCACCGCAGGAGGGAGACGGGGGCAACAACTTGTTACATCAGGTTAGTGTCTCTTTAATATTCTTTTGTATGCTACAGTTATATTATTCCATAGACACAGTATTTCAAATATAACAATGAATATGTTCTTTTTTTTTTAGTCCTTGAATTCCTTATCCCCACGTCCAAATTCATCAATACGTTACTTCATAATGAAGAGCAGCAATCTGAGAAACCTGGAAATCTCTCAGCAGAAAGGCATCTGGTCCACTACTCCAAGTAATGAGCGCAAACTGAACCAAGCTTTCTGGGAGAACAGAAGTGTCTATCTTGTATTTTCAGTTCAAGGATCTGGCCATTTTCAAGTGGGTATATATGTGTATGCCATCAAATATCTAATAATGTATATGTGCACATATATTCAAATTGCTTCCTTTCAGCTTCACACCTTGCGGTAGAACTACAGTCTATCAGTTATATGCGTTTGAGCTTTTTAGGTGCTAAGTTATTTAGTAATCTATTTGAAATTTTCCAAAGTGAGAAGGATATTGTTGAGAGGTTGTAGCTGGGCAGCTTTCACTTTCTCTGCCCTAATCTACAGTTTGACTCTTCTGACTGAAACCTGTTTAAAAAAAAAAATACTGTGTATTTATGAGGTTTTTTTTTGTGTTTGTGATGTGAGCTGTTATGTTTCTTTGCAGGGATTCGCTAGAATGCTGTCCGAGATCGGAAGGGAAAAAAGCCAGGACTGGGGGTCCACAGGTCTTGGAGGGGTATTTAAGGTGGAGTGGATACGGAAGGAGAGTTTACCTTTTCAGTATGCGCAGCATTTGCAGAACCCATGGAATGACAATAAGAAGGTGCAAATTAGTCGAGATGGGCAGGTAAATGTTTCTCCAACTATCTGCTTGTCGATTTTCTGTAGAATCAAACACACATTTTTCCATGGAACTCTGCGCCTATATAAACTCAGAAGAATTCAGGAAAACATGTAAGGCAAAATAAAGCTTTAGGACATAAATATGCTTAAAACAGACAAAACCCTGCTCACACTGTCTTTTAGAATCTGAGGCCAGATGAAAGTTCTCCCACCTCCAACATCTTTTGTTCCCTTCGCTATTGGCCAGATATATTTCAATGGCTGGTGATGTGTGTGCACTGAATCATTCATTGTCATGCCTTTATGAAAACACAGTTCCCATGTCATACAGGGTAGGGAATTTCTTTTTTTCTCTCATGTTCCACTCCAGGGCATTACCGAATCAGAAATGAATGGGTTAACGCTTGGCCGGCACTGCAAGATAAAAGGTGTGGTTCCTTCCGGCCTACATATACCTCCAGCTGCCCTCCACAATCCAGTTTAATTCTTGCAGTTGGACTGGACTGCGAAGGTTGTGCATATATTTATTTTCTTTATTTCCTTTTATTATTCTAAGTATGTCACACACCCCGCTTCAAGACATTCATTACATGTGGGTATACTGACCTGTAGATGGCGATCTTGCAGAGATGTCAATAAAAAAAGTAAGACCCTCCCACTCATTCCCCAGTCTTTCATCTCTGCAGACGGCGAGCAAGTCAGAAGATGGATGTCTCCTCCTTGCAGGTAGCCGGGATGACTCCCGGCCCTGTATTTAATCTATTCCTGCCCGGATGCTTTAGTGATTTAACTTGCCTCCCAGCCTAGGCTGCTGGTCCGGGCAAGGGTAGATGACACCCTAGGTGCTCAGGAGCTACGCTCCGCCGTGAGACCCCATAACAAGGGGTAGGCGGCTAACCGGGTTGGTGACCCCGGTTTGGGATGCCCTGTCCCTTGGCCTTCTGCCCTAGCATGGATTCCCCCTCTCCCGGATACCCTTAGAGGGGGGGGGGGGGGCTGGTCTCTTATAGATTCATCCTTTATTGTAATGTGTGTGTGTTTGGTTACATGTACATTCGCGGTACTTACACCGGCGCCGGCCCCTGGGGTTTGTCATGGCGGCTGTTCACGGTGCCCAGGGGGAGCTTCTTCCTCTCAGGGTGGGGCCGGGCGTTCGCGCGAACGCCTACGGCCCGCCCCCGTGCTGCGGGCGTCGCGGTTCAGGTCCCCTCTTCTGGCCGGGAGCGACACACGAACCGTGCCGGCCCGCCCTCCTCCTTCCTCTGCCTACGTGCCTTTTTCCTTCCCTGCCAAGCGTGACAGTCGGTGAGTGGCCTGTGGCCCCATTAGTTTTGCTATGTATAGTTATTCATGCCCCTCCTTGGGGTTGTTTGGCAATGTTTCTGTTATGGACATTTACTATGTGGTCTGATTGCTGTGTTTTGTTTGTGTGTTCCAGGTGGACCATTGTTCCTATTAAAAGAGGGGTTCTCCCGGTCCTAGGGTCCCTGGTTAAATTTAGGGGTCTGTAAATTCCTCCCACGCGGGACTTAAAGGGGCATCCCAGGTTGCATTACTGCGTAATTCCCTCGGGGCATTGTGCATATTTATAAAAAATCACCATATGGAGGCTTCCCCGGATACTGGGCTTGTGCCCCCCTTGGGGCAATCCAGGCTGTGTTTGGGGTGTGGGGTATCCCTTTTGGGGGATGATGTATTTCTTTGTGTACCCTGTGCGCAACGGTCTATTACGCGGCAGTCCGGATCTCAGGCGTCTCAGGTGCCAGTCTCCTCTCCGTCTCCCCCTCGCTTGACACGTACCCCATGTGATGTGGTCATTGGCGGGGAGTCGCAATCTGAGGTGTGTGCCAGATTGGCCAATCTTGAAAAATAGTTTTCCAGTGCTGTTGCCAAAAAGGCCACGGCAAAGCGAAAACATTTGTGTACAGCCACGCAGGCCTTTGATATGGAGGAGTTTGACTCCCTGGATTGGTCTGATTGTTCCCCGCTTGAGGAAGGGGAACTGTATGAGGAGTCTGAGGGCTCCGATGACCAGAAGTTTGTGGGTGCTGATACCGGGCAGGGCCAGAGGGATTCCTTGGATACCTCTAGGGTCCTGGCTCATATGTTTGAGGCCTGGCTCATATGTTTGAGGCCCCCTGAGGCGGCTCCTCCGCTGAAGGGGGATTTCTTTGAGGTGACCAAGCCACGCTTGGAATTTCCTTATCAAAAGCATTTTGATGGTATCATTCTCAAGGAATGGGAGAGGCCGACTCGGCTTCCGGGTGTCCCTCCGGGTTGGGACAAAAAATTACCCTTTCCGGTGGACGCGGTGAAGCACTGGTCCAGCGCCCCCCCCCCGAGGTGGATGCTCCTGTTTTGGGGTTGTCCAGCTCCTCAATCCTGCATTCTCCGGAGTGCACTACTCTCAAGGATGGTCAGGATAAACGCATTGACCAGATGGCTTGTCATGGTTTTGCCAGTGTTGGGTCGGCCTTGCGGCCGGTTTGTGATTCAGCGCTTTTATTGGTAGCTGCCTGTTGACCTCTTCCGGGCTTGACCCAGCTAGTGAGGAGTTTGCCGCCCTTAAGCGATGTGAGTTGTTTTTGTCTTTTGTGCTGACCGCCTTGGATGACACATTGGTGATGTGTAGCAGAGCTTCGGCCTTGCTTGTGGCTATCCGGCGGTCTGTTTGGTTACGCCAGTGGGTGGCGGATTTTGTGTCCAAAAAGTCGCTTATGGCCCTTCCCTTTGTGAGGTTGCGGCTCTTTGGAGAGAAATTGGATTCGGTGGCAAAGGGAGGTAAGTTACCTCAGCGTAAGAAGCAGCGTCGCCCCTTTCGGGCTGCGGCTTCCTTCAATCAGTCCTTTCGTGGGGCTAGAGTTGGCAGGGGTTCGGCTTTCCCCTCGTCCAGAGGTGATTCCTGGTCCAGGGGCAGGGGTCGGGCCCGTCCAGGACACAGTTGGGACTCTAAGCCTAAAGCTGCTGCCAAGCCGGCTCAGCAATGAGGGGGCGCCCTCACCCTTGCGGGTGGGGGGACGGCTGCAACTCTTCTCCCGGGTCTGGGTCCAAGAGGTCTCGGACAGGTGGATTCACTAAGTGGTGTTTTTCCAAGTTTTACAAGGTTGATGTGCGAGCCTCAGCGGATGCTGTTTTTGGCCGCAAGGTTCTGCAAGCTGCAGTGGTTTAAATTTGTGCCTTGTTGCCTTGTTTTTGGATCCCCGCCCTGTCCCACATGTAATGAATGTCTTGAAGCGGGGTGTGTGACATACTTAGAATAATACCATTTTGTGATTACTCACCTGTAAAATGGGTATTGTAAGTTTGTCACACACCCCGCTTCACCCTGCCCTTTGGTATTCTGGATCCTTTATATGGCGAACCTTTGTTAGTTTTAATTGGCTTTCCTGGTCCCTTTACCTTACTGCTATCTTTATACTGGGAAATGAGTGGGAGGTCCCAGGTATTTATGGACCGGGAGGGTCTTACTTTTTTTATTGACATCTCTGCAAGATCGCCATCTACAGGTCAATATACCCACATGTAATGAATGTCTTGAAGCGGGGTGTGTGATATACTTACAATACCCATTTTACAGGTGAGTAATCACAAAATGGTATTTTTTCTTTACAGAGATTGTATCAGGAAGCAGGGAATTTAACCATGTCTTTCTTCCAGGACCTTATATTCCCACTGATCGGGAGCGATCCACTTCTATGCCTCCTGGAGTTGGTTATCCCTTTTGCTACCAGCCTACCTGCAGCTTTTGTCACTCTCTGTTGCCAGACCATGTTTCACTATTTTGCGCTACACATGTTCAACTGCGATTTTTGAAAGGATTTCCAGGGATTTTCTGGGCTTCAACATGAAATGTCTTGTTTGGCCTTTTTTAGTGTATTCTCAATACTTTTTGGTGAAATATGTGCAAAAAAAAATAAATCTATTTTTTGCAATTTGTAGTGTTTTTTGTAATAAAAAATGTAAGCTTTTCAATAAAATTTTATTGCGTGTGAAACCCCAGTTTCTCCCGGTCACAGCAGTACCACATATGTATTGGTAGACATCCTTTCCAGCCCAGGAGACTCCCCCCCAAACTGAAACAGAGCTTTAGGAGTTTTTCAGATAAAATACAACTGCGCTATGCACACCTTGCAGTTTTTCCAGAAAAACAACCCTTTACAATTGAAATACCCCACAAACTATATATTCTCTGGAAGTACACGCCTCAGGCTTTCTAGGCGTACCAAGCTTGTTTATGTAGGCTTAGTTTTCTGGAAGTAATCCCTCAATGTATTCTTTGGTTGCACAAAGTTTCCCTAAAAAAGAATAAAAAGAATCAGAATCAAAAAGAAGCCACATTTTCCGAAAAAAAAAACTATATGCAAACAAGAAAAAACAAGTAAAATCTCAAAAAGCAACATGCCCCGAACAGAACGATACCCAACATGCATAGCTACTGTCAAGGGATGAGTTGGGAAACACCACAAAGTAAAGTGTGCGCATAACAGTAATTTTACTTGAAAATTTCAGCTCTGCAGACAAAGTGTGCACCTTGCAATTTTCCAACCAAAACAACCCTTAACATTTGGAATATCCCCAATAAACCATATGTTAAGCTTTCTAAGAGTACCCAGTTTGTTGTAGTAGGCTCACCTTTCTGGAAGTAATCCCTCGAAGAATTCTTAGGTTGCAAACAAGAAAAAACAAGCTAAATCTGAAAGCGCAAGGTCTGCCGGGCAGAACAATACCTAACATGCATAGGTACTATTAACCCTTTTAATTGCCAGCCTATTTGAAGTTTTGTCACCCTCTGTTGACAGGTCATTTTTCCCCGTTTTGCGCCATGTTTATTCAATATTTTTGCGTAAAAAAACAAAAAAAAAAATAAAATAATATTTTTTAGACAATTGTCCCCTTAATTTTAAATAAAACAGTTGTTTTATTAATGAAAACCATATTGCATGTGAAAGCCCCATTTCTCCTGATTACTACGGTACCACATATGTATCGGTAGCCCCCCCATTCTTGCCCAGGAGACCCCCCAAACTGAAAAGAGCATTTACAACTGAAAACATTTACAAATAAAATACTACTATCCACACTATAAACATAAGAGGTTAATTTAAAAAAAAATTACATAGGGTCCCCCCTCCTGGTTAAAAACCCTTAAAAATCACCCAAAAAATTAGGTGGGGTCCCCTTACCCATCATAACCAGCCCGGGACCAGCTATGGGGGCTTGTAGGAACAGGGCGAAGGGGCCAGTTTTGGCGGCCCCCCGCCCTGCCGGCTACAAGCTCCTTGGGCCGGGCTCTTCTGCCCCCCCCTGGGCTTTGGGGAGGCAGGTAATTGGGGGTACCAGGGATTAATGGCAAGTCTCCTGCCTCCTAGCCGCAGGCGACTTGCCAGCCCCCAGCCTTGTGAACTGGTATAAGGGTCACATGGAGAAAAAATATTTTGTATTTTTTTTTTTTTTTTTTTATACTTGCCTCCCATCCATCCGCTGATCACTCTGGCTTCTGCTCTCCTGCTGATGTTGGAAGCCTTTTATAGCTAATGGACGACAGAGCATAAGGGGTTAATTTATAAAAAAAAAAAACATAGGGGGGGGTGCCATTTTCTTTGGAATTTTAAGGGTTAGGGTTAGGCTAACCCTAACCCTTAAAAATCCCCCAAAAAATGACGCATGGTCCCCCCTACCCGTCATAGCCAGCCCGGGACCAGCTATGGGGGCTTGTAGAAACAGAGTGGAGGGGCTTTTGTGGCCCCCCACCCTGCAGCCTACAAGCCCACATAGCCTGTGTGGGCCCGGGCTCTTCTGCCCCCCCCCCCCCCCGGGCTTTGAGGAGGCAGGTAATTGGGGGTGCGGAGGTTAATGGCAAGTCACCCGCTAGTTGCAGGTGACTTGCCAGCCCCCAGCCTTGTGAACTGATATAGGGGTCTTATGGACCCCTTACCAGTTCACAAAGGGTTAACAAAAAAAAACACACAACACAAAATGTCATTTATTAAAAACATTTTTTTTTTTTCTTTACTCACCTCACCCGATTGTCAGCTTCTGTGTTGATCAGCTGTCAGATGCCCTGGTGATCGCTGACCAGAGGGGGGGGGGGGGGGGGCAGGGGATCAGAGCATCCTCCACTATTCCAGGGGATCCAAAAAACTGAAGCATTTAGAGTCTCCGAGGGGGCGCTCTCCTCTAGCTTGGAGGAGGGAAGTTCGGACTCGAAATTCCACAGCAGAACAGGGGTCCGCTCAAAGAGCAGGTGGGTAGTCGGATTTATAGGTTTTGGACATTACTGCTCCTTAAGCCCCGTACAGAGGGGAACCGTACAGATTCGAGAAACAAAGGAAATCTTCTCCTGAACAATCCCACTTAACCAGACTTATCCAGAAGGAATGGAAAAGGCCTGATAAGCTTCCTACGATTCCTGGATTCCTAGGTACGAAGTATCCTTTTCCCATGGACCTTATTAAATTATGGTAATTCCCTCCTGAGGTAGATGATTCCATTTCATGACTATCCAGAAGCACGGCCTTATGGCCTCCCTGCATGGCATCCATGGCAGGCAAGAAATAGTTGATGCAATTGTCCTCCCAATTATGAGTCAGTCATTTCCGTAACGTATGCGCTTAGCATGAAGGTCTACAAGTATGTCATCTCTGCTATGGATGATATTGTTAGACTGAATGCCAGGGGTTTAACTCAGAGTCCTTCATTATGGCTAATACAATGGTCTTCTGACGCGACTTCCAGGAAGACTCTAATGGGCCTCCCATTTCTGGGAGGTTGGTTTTTTTGGTTAACGTCTGGATGACATTATGAAAAGAGCCACGGGAGGTAAGGCAACTAGACTCCTGCTGAGTAAGAAGTCTAATCCTTTTGTAGGGCTCCTAATGCCTGACCTTTTCGCAGTGGCAGAGGTTCCTCTACGCCGATAAGAGTTCTAGAGTAAACCTAAGACCCAGAACAGGACTAAACCCTTCTAGCGAAACAAGGCTAAACCCCCTTCTAAGCCTTTCCAACCATTAAGGGATGCCCTAACCCCACATTTGGCAAGCTCCATGCGGCAGATGCATAGGTCCAAGAAATTTCATCAGGCTACAAGATCAAGTTAGGGGCAAGACCTCCTCGAAGATTCTTTTGTCAGGGGTATCCCAGAATCTGAAAAAACAGAAGTGTTGAGATCTGCTGCAGCACACCTTTTACAGTTAGGAGTAGTTTGTGCCGTTCCCCATTCAGAGAGGGGTCATGTTTCTTACTCCCAAATTATTCATAATCCCCAAGAAGGATGTCTCGGTGCGCCCAATATTACACTTCAAGGGCGTCAACAATTTTGTCTGACTTTGACGATTTTGCATGGAATCTTTAAGATCTGCAATGGCTGTGCTACAGAAGGGGGATTTTATGAATACTGCAGATATAAAATACGCATACCTTCATATCCCAATTTTCCCAGGCCTTCAAAGGTTTCTGTTTTTTGCTATAGATGGCCTTCATTTTCAGTTCATGGCTCTGCCTATCTCCGGATCCAAGAGTCTTTACGAAGAGACTGTCAGTTCTTACACTGGAGTACGTGAGCTCTCAAAGAGGTGAGCCGGATCTTGCTCTGGGCTGAGAAGAATGTTTTGTATATATCGGGGGTTCACATACCAGGAATGGACACCGGACAGGCCTATCATATTAGCAGGGCAACCCTGGATCAGGGAGAATGGTCCCTCAGTCAGGGGATCTTTCAAGGACCTCTTTGTGTCCTGCGACAAACGTAAGGTTCTGAGGTTTGACTCCTGGTCCAGAGCCCCTTTGGCTATAGCACTGGATGCCCTGACCTTTCCCTGTTCAGTATTCATTCCCTACATTACCACTCTTGGGTCAAGTACTAAAGAAAGTAGCTTGTGAAGGGATTCCAACCATTCTGGTAGTGCTTCATTGGCCAAGGAGAGTTTGGAGAGACGTGGTAAGGATGTCGGCTACCCAGCCATCCAAGTCTCCTTACACAATGGCCTTTGCAATACCCCAGTTTAAAGGTTTTTGCTTTGATGGCCTGGCTATTGAGACCTGCATATTGGCAGACAGAGGCTTGTCTGCGGGAGTCATCAAGACTATGATTCAGGCCAGGAATCAGACCTCATCAATAATCTATTATAGAGTCTGGAGGGTCTTTATTGCCTGTTGTGAGTCCAAGGGTTATGCTTGCAGAACCTTCTCTGTTTTCAAGACCTTGGAATTTTTGCAAAATGGTCTTGATGAGGAACTTCAGTTAAGTACCCTCAAGGGACAGGTCTCTGCCTTGTCCATCTTCTTTCAGAAGCCCCTTGCAAAAAAATTGACTTGTAAGGACATTTATGCAGGCAATATCTCATGTGCACCCCCCTGGAAACCTCTTTTACCTGCCTGGGATCTAAATCTAGTCTAATTGGCCCTTGAATCGCTGGGGGAAACATCACTGTTTTTGATGACCCTTAGGTTCATCTTTTTGGTGACTGTCAAGTCAAGTCTTCTTACCTGGTGTTACACAGGGACAAGTTTGTTTTTCACTTTAAACAAGACTTCCTTCCTAAGGTGGTCTCTTCCTTCTATCTTAATGAAGAAGTGATCTTACTCTCTGTGTCCCGATCCTACTATACATAAAAGCAGAGAGTTCTCTACTCCTTGGACATAGTGAGAGCCCTAAAATATTATCTCTTTGTTACTCAGACCTTCCGCAAGACGGATGCTCATAATTTTTACGCACCATGGAAAGTTCTAGTGCCGGCCAAGTCTACCATCAGCCGATGAATTAGACAGCCAGTGATAAGAGCCTGTTTTTCCAAGAGGAAGGATCCTCCCTTTCGGGTCACTGCCCATTCTAACCAGAACTTCTTGGGCTTTTCAGCACCAGGCTTTAGTTGAACAGGTCTGCCGAGCCGATACCTGGTCTTCTGTCCATACGTTTACCAAGTAACAAGTTTACCAATATAAGAGCCTCAGCGGACGCCGCCTTTGGTCGAAAAGTATTACAAGCGGTGGTGAACTCTTCAGCGGAGGTTTGCTTTTGGCATGTCTTCGCCTCAGGATAGAGGAATAAGGTTGACACTTGGGATTCCCCCTCTGAAGAATGCCACTGCATTGGGAAGTTCCATTTATATCTGATTCGGTGATTCCCTGGAGTGGAATATGAGAGAAAATACAATTCTGTGAAAAGACATAAAAGATAAATTATGGAGGAGGAAACAATATACATGTCTCCTTTCTTCCATGGGGACTCTTAAGGATTCTCCTCCTCCCGAGCGGCTGTTCCTACTGCTTTTCAATTACTGGATTGTGTAGTGCAGCCGGAGGTATATTTAGCCCGGGAGGAACCACACCTTTTATCTTGCAGTCCCACCCTTCTGCCAAAAGTTAACCATTTCTTATCTGATCCAGTGACTCCCTGGAGTGGAATAAGAGAGAAACAAATTCTATGGGTGAGAATCACAGAATTGTATTTTTTGCAAATGTTACACACAGGAAAAAAATAGTACATCACATCCTGTGACTCTAATGGCTGGGAATTGGCTGGGTTAGGTGACCTTTTTTTAAAGAAACACTAGACACACAAGACCAGGTTACTTGTGGGACCAGCACTATGACTAGTACTATATAACTACGCAAGGGAACCATTTAGAAAGTGATGAAAAACATCTTTATTAAAGTCATTGCGCACACCCGACAAGCACCAATAGAGTACACCAAAAAAAAAAAAATTATAAAAATGCACAACGTTGGGCCCCCACATGCACCAACGCCTCCAAACTCATCCACTACCACACATTCACTGTATGCCAAGGACCATACACTTTGCATTGTTCAGCATGCTTCTTCATAGTGTTGGGCGCCATATAAAAGTCACCAGTCGTTAAAAGTGCGCTATGGTCATATTTCCAATGCAGCTGATCTAGTGCTCCTTTCAGGCCACACTGCTCTCATTCTACAGAGCACGCGTCCACGGCTTCACATCTACTTGTTCCTCTTTAACCCTTTAAGTCCCAGCCTACCTGCAGCATTTGATACTCTGTTGCCAGACCATGTTTCACTATTTTGCGCTACACATGTTCAACTGTCATTTTTGAAAGGATTTCCAGGGATTTCCCAGGAAAATATGTTGTTTTTTTCAGCATTGTCTGAGCTTTAACATGAAATGTCTTGTTTGTAATTTTTAGGTGTATTAATATTTTTGGGTGAAATATGTGAAAAAAAATTTTAAAAAATTATTTTTTTACAATTTGTAGTGTTTTTTGTAATAAAAAATGTAAGTTTGTCAATAAAATCTTATTGCGTGTGAAATCCCAATTTCTCCCGGTTACAGTGATACCACATATGTATAGGTAGACACCCTTTTCTGCCCAGGAGTCTCCCCCAAACTGAAATAGCGCTTTAGGGGATTTTCAGATAAAATACAACTATGCAATGCAATATGCGCACCTTGCAGTTTTAGCAGAAAAACAACCCTTTACATTTGAAATACCCCCAACAAACTATATATTCTCTGGAAGTACACACCTCAAGCTTTCTAGGTGTACCAGGCATGTTGATGTGCCCATAGTTTTCTGGAAGTAATTCCTCAATGTATTCTTTGGTTGCAAAGAGTTTCCCAAAAAAAGGATAAAAAAGCAGAATCAAAGCCACATTTTCCTAAAAAAACTATATACAAACAAGAAAAAACAAGTTTAATCTGAAAAAGCAACATTCCCCGAACAGAACAACACCCAACATGCATAGGTTCTGTCAAGGGAAGAGTTGCCAAACACCCCAAAGTAAAGCATGTGCGTAACGGTAATTTTACTTGAAAATTTCAGCTCTGCAGACAAAGTGCGCACCTTGCGATTTTTCAACCAAAACAACCCTTTACATTTGGAATATCCCCCATAAACCATATATTCCCTGAAAGTACACATGTTAAGCTTTCTAAGCGTACCCAGCTTGTTGTAGTGGGCTCATCTTTCTGGAATTAATCCCTCAAAGAATTCTTTGGTTGCGCAGGGTTTCCCTAAAAAATGTATAAAAAAGCTGAATAAAAAACACCTTTTCCTAAAATATAAATATGCAAACCAGAAAAAACAAGCTAAGTCTGAAAGCGCAAGGTCCCCCGAACAGAACAATACCCAACATGCAGAGGTACTATTAACCCTTTTAATTGCCAGCCTACTTGAGATTTTGTCACCCTCTGTTGACTGGTCATTTTTCCCCATTTTGCGCCATGTTTTGCGCCAATTTTGCTGTAATTTTCAGGAAAATTTTATTTATATTTTTTTGCAGCAGAGTTTAGGCTTTAACATGAAATGTCTTGTTTGTAAATTTTATTTTGTTTTTTACAATATTAAGTAAAAAAAAAATAAATAAATAAATAAAAACATTTTTAGAAAATTGACTCCTTTATTTTAAATAAAAAAATTATTTTATTAAGGAAAAGCATATTGCATGTGAAAGCCTCATTTCTACTGATTAGAACGGTACCACATATTTATCGGTAGCCCCCCATTCCTGCCCAGGAGACCCCCCTAACTGAAACAAGTACTTTATAACATTTTATAACATTTACAAATAAAATACAACTACCATCCACACTACAAAGGGTTAAATCGAGAAAAAAAAAATTACATAGGGTCCCCCCTCCCGGGGGACCCCATTTTCTGGGGGGAATTTTTAAGGGTTAAAAACCCTTAAAAATCCCCAAAAAAAATTGACATGGGGTCCCCCTTACCCAAAGTAACCCTGGCCCTGCAGGCTACAAGCCCGCATAGCACGTGGGCCCGGGCTCTTCTGCCTCCCCCCCCTGGGCTTTGGGGAGGCAGGTAATGGGGGTGCCGGGGGTTAATGGCAAGTCACCTGCTAGTCACAGGTGACTTGCCACCTCTCCCAGCCTTGTGAACTGGTATAGGGGTCATGGACCCCTTACCAGTTCACAAGGGGTTAAATGTAAAAAAAACACAGACACACACAAAGAGAAAAAATTCTTATTTTTTTTTTTTTTTTTTTTTTTTTAATGCTTACCTCCCATCCATCCTGGAGCACTGTGTCCCTCGGCGATCACTGGCTTCTGCTCACCTGCTGGAAACCTTTTATAGCTGCTGGATGACAGAACACAAAGGGTTAATTAAAAAAAATGACATGGGGGGGGGGGCCCTTACCCAAAGTAACCAGCCCGGGACCAGCTATGGGGGCTTGTAGGCACAGAGTGGGGGGGCCAGCTTTTGTGACCCGCCCAACCTGCAGCCTACGAGCCCACATAGCCTATGTGGGCTCGGGCTCGGGATCCCCCACGGGGGATCGGATGGCACCAAATTAAAGAGGAGACCCGGCCGGATCCAACGAGGGGTCAGGTGAGTATTTCATTTTTATTTTTTAAACTAGCAGCGGGGAAAGTCGAGCATGTAACACCTACGGGCTTGGCACTTAAGGCCCAGCCAAGCCAGCACGTAGGTGTTACGTGCTTGGCAACAAAAGGGTTAAAGTGCATGTGCTGAATATTCAATGGCCAAGTACTGTTACAGCCACCGCAGGCTGCACTGTCTCTCCAAGACCTGTAGCCAGTCCTCTACATGGACGCAGCTATGCTAAGCCACTCCGTGGGGTCATCAAACAACTGAATTGTCCCGTCAAGAAGTGCATGTGCTACACAGCATATCTACAAGCACATATCAGTTGACTGAATTATCATATCCCGCATTGGTAATACAGGGACTGCAGCCACACAGCTGTTACACAAATCGTGAGCTCAATCAGCACAGTTCTTAGATCATATACTGATGCGTGGTTGTCACGGCTCCCACAATGCAAATTCCATCAGCACAGAATACTTAGCTTAGTGGCCAAAGGCGGGGGAGACAATCTTGACAAATATTTTTCTATTAAAACTTGGTAAAGTGGACCAAGAGGGTTTTGGTCTGCCCCCTGTGTAAAACCCCCATTTCCACAAGCCCATGGCGTAGATGTGGCTCTCCTTCAATCGACTTGGAGAAGCTGAATGAAATCCTAACAGCACACGCGATCAGGCTATGCACAACCATTCAATTATGGTAGACGTAACCGCGCACAGCTTGAAAAGGATGCGAGTGATGCCGCCGCCCAAGCATATGTTGTGGGCTAGTTGGCAAGGTAAGCAAAACCGGCATCCCATATTGGTAATTGGAAATCAGTTTGAGATGCCAGGGCTGCTTTTGGTCTACTTTCATGTCCTCCTTTCATGAAGTCAAGGTATGAGGTCTTAAAGCGGAAAAAAAAAAACGCGGACTACGACTTTCCCGGGTTTTGTTCCATTTCTTGGGAAGGAACCCCTTTTGGGATGCCTCGCTGTGTGAAACCACCCATGTAACCCATAATAACTCACCTCTTCCTGGTCCAACAGTGCATGTGCAGGCTCTCGTCCAATTAGAGCTGTTTGCCGTGATTGAATCATTCGGCAAATAGTTCTTAATTTGCTTCAATAGGAAACACAAGCGACTGCATCCCCTATCTGAATGTTTGGGGTGGGAGCGCACGCACGGCCTGAAGATGCAGGGGATGCAGTCACACCTGATCCTCATTGCAAAACATCAGATTGGACCAGCGGCTCAGGGCTTTATTCCACTTTAAAGCCAAAGTGTCACCAGAATTGCTCAGCATAATAGTTAGACTTCCGTGCATGTGGAAATGTTGTACTCTGTAGGCTTGTCTGACATTTTTCTGACCAAAAAAAATGAGTACATTTATTCAAATATTCTAGGGGTGGTGCCTCATTAGGAAGGCAGGAATATCAGCTCTCCATTATGAGGTTTATGATTTATGTGAGGTTTTCTCAAGGGTTCAGATTTGTTAAAGAATCTATTTTAAAGCAGAATTCTAGTCTAAAAACAACCCCCCTGCCACCCTTTCCTGGCGCTGAGGCAGGATGGGGGGGGTTGCAAAGTAAAAAGGCCCTTACCTCAGCTGCAGTCTAGTGGGGGCCTGTGCATGGAGACGGGGATGCCGTTTTGTGTCTTTCTGTGTGTCTGTCGCCATCCGTGGTTGGCGCTGGTAAGGTTTTTTTCTTTTTTATCCTCCCGTCCTGCCTCAGCACTGGGAGAGGTTTGCAAGGGTGGGGGGGTTGACTGGACTTGGTTTTGTTTTGTTCTTGTTTTTTGTTGTAAAAGGGACTAATTAAAAACAAGACCTTTATGCCAATAGGCCATATTAGGATATATGTCTTGCACTTATATTAGAGAATTTAATGTACTAACTGTTTTGTTTTACTGTATGGTAGATTGGTATTTATTGTATGATTACTTGTGTTGTGCTTGGGGTACCCAACTCTAGTAATTAAAGTTTTATCACCTGTTTAGATTTTTTTTTTAGATACACAGCCTTTCTCCCAGAACCATCTTTCCTTTTTTCCATTCTTAAGAAAAAATAAATATATATTAGTGGAATACATAGTATCACTATATGATAACCAAAAAGCATGGATTGTATGGATGTAACATGTACTCCATAATTAATAAATAATATATTTAAAAAATCCCACATCTTTTTAGGAGTTGGAGCCTCAAGTTGGGGAACATTTGTTGCTGCTTTGGGACAGAATTCCTCTGGGAGACAGAAATGTTTCTCACTGACAAGTGTCAATTCTCAGGTAAAGCTTCACTTAAATAAGTGTCTGCTTGGCTTTAGCATATATATTAATATAGTCTGCTTTCTAGTGATGAGCTCTGGATCTGTGTCTGTGTTACATTTGACTCTGTTTCACTCATTTGGGCCATCCAGACCTGTAAAGTGGCATTATCCATGTCAGTTATATAGAATGTGTCTGGTGTCTGAACCTGCAAGTCCTGATGCCTTGAGCACAGATCCAGTGCTCTTCCAGGAATGCCAGAGGCACTGGACCTGTGCTGAAGGGCTTCTGTGCCCTGGGTTGCACCCCTATGCCTCTTGTGGCAGGTTGATAGCCCAAGTGGCAACCTTATTCTAAGCATACAGTACGTCCTGCTCCATATATAATACTTACACGTGGGTAATCCTCCGCCAGAGGGCGCTGTTCACTGCAGACATGCAAAAACAGGCTCCTCCCGGCCCTTCATATACCCAGGGACCTCCCACAAATCCCCAGATTTCTCTGCAGTGCTGACTGCGAAGACATGATGTATCACTCTCTCGCAGGTGAGCGGGGCTTTTACAGCCTGCGGCCCTGCAGGACTATTACCACCTGTCCTCTTCGATAAAGATGTGCCTCCCAGCCTGGGCTGCGCTGGTCGGGTGAAGGTAGGCAGCACCATGTGTGCTCACGGAGCTACGTTCCACTGCAGTCCCCCACCATAGGATAGGCGGTTTAGGCCGATGGTGAGCCTCCAATAGATGCCCCTCCCGCATTGTTCCCGCATTCCCTCATAGCGATGAACCCTGGGTGCAGGGTCGCCTTCTCCCTCGCTTCCTCCCGTAGCTCGGGGGAAAAGAAAGGGGGGGGGGGTATGTGTGTGGCTGTCTCAGCGTAATGTTATACACGTTATGGCCGTTGTTCTTTCCTTGAACTTGGGTGTCGGAGCCGCGCTCCTTGATCCACATAACCCTTGTCAGGTTGCGCGTGTGTGTCTTTTTCATTACAAGAAGTGTGCGGCCTGGGCGGCAGCGTCATTCTCTAGTTTTGAGAGCAGGTGCTATCTCCTTAGCTACACTCTGTATGTGTGTCCTATCCACTGCTTGACGTTACGCTGGTTAGAGCTTCGCGCTCCTTGGGGAAGGCGGGGACCTGGCATGACGCGCCCCGCGTCACGGCCAGATCAGGCCCGCCCCTCGAGGTTCGCTTGGCGCCATTTTGACGGTCTTCGCGCGCGCGCGTGGTGCGATCCTCCTCCTCCATTGGTCATGTAAGTGCCCTCCTGGGCGTTTTTTTGTTCCTATGATCTTTCATTCAGCTGCGCATGGCTCTGACACCCCCCTCTTATCCTCTTTATGTCTTTCAGACGCCAAGATTTCGGTGGCTTCTCCCGGCCTGACATATATTATAGCAGGTTCACATAAAAAATTCTCCCACATTCCTAGCGGGTCTTGGGCATCCAGGGTTGCCTATTGCATAAATCCCTGCGGGCATATTGCTCAGATAATCACCATATGGAGGCATCTCAGAATTATGTACCCGGGGTCCCTCGGGGACAAGACCGGCTGTGTACAGTGTGTGGTCAGCCCCATGCTGATGCTGACAGAGCACTGAACAGGCACTGAACATTCACTGACCCTGCAATCAGGTTTGCCAGTGGCTGCACCTCACTTCAATACATCTGTCTTCCCGGACTTAAATCTCACTCCTGATGAGTCGCACTCGACTCGGTCCTGGGATTGGAAGTACCCTTTTCCCCCTGATGTGATTAACTTTTGGTCAGCACCTCCCGTGGTGGATGCACCGATTATAGGGGTTACTAACCCCCCCTTCATGACTGCTCCTCATTACCGTACCCTTCGGGATGCTGAGGACCGGCGCATTGACAGACTTGCTTCCCATCGCCTTTTCGTGTGCAGGGACGGCTCTGCGCCCGGTCTGTGCCGCGGCCATCGCTGCGGTGGCCGCCAGGACCCTTTTTAGAAAGCTACTTGATCACCAACCTGAGGATCTCCCCTGGGAGGTCTTTAATGCACTCTCAGATTGTGATGTGTTTGTGAGGTTTATCCTCTCAGCGCTGGATGACACCATTAAGATGTGTGCTAGAACCTCTGCCCTTGTGGTAGCTATTCGCCGCCTGGTTTGGCTGAGACAGTGGGGTGCTAACGATGATACGAAAAAGGCTCTCACTGGCCTTCCCTTTAGAGGACGGCGCCTATTCGGGGCCCGTCTGGACCTTTTTGGAAAAAAGGGTAAGGCACCCCTATGCAGAAGGCCGTCTCGGCCTCCTCGGGGCATGAACACCCCTCCCCCTCCCTACGTTAGTGTCAAGCACGAACCTGAGGTGTGCTTCCAACTTTCGGAGTAGATTACCACCCCAGGGTGGGCAGGCAACGCCCTGGGCCCCTCTGGCAGGGCTAAGTCCAAATCTGCCAAGACCTCCCAAGCATGAAGGGACGCCCTCGCCCTTCTGGGCGAGGGTACTGCCACAGCACCTGCCTCCTATCTGGGAGCGTATCGTCTCCTTCTGGTGGATCCGTACTCGGCCTGCAGAGTCTGGGCTCACTTGCAGGTTGCCCTTAACAGGCTGGGGCGATGACCTCTAAGTTGTCCTTCCTCTTTCCTTCAAAATGACGAGGCAGTCTGGACCATGCTGGCCTATTGTAGGATTGGCAATTCTACACTCACAGGTAGTCCCTGCATGATATTGTCTTGGGACACAGGCGCTCTGTGCAAGGGGGGCTTCTGGCCTCCTGTGGAGATCTAGATCCTTTTAGTTTCCCCTGGGTCTTCTGGACACCAAGACCTTTACTAGTCAGTGTTGAAGGACCAACCCTGCGGATTGGGGCCTTGTTTTTGGCCTCTCTTCTGCTCCCAGGCTACTCGCCAAGGCGTGGATGGGGGTGATGTCTCTGACATGCCTGTGGGGCGTCCGCACTAGGACCTACCGGATCATCCTTCCTTACTTCCTCAATCTCTACGTCAGGCCGAGTGGGTTAGTCGGCCGGCGGTGTCCTCTGGGAGTTATTTGGATGGGTGCTCAGTCACCTCAATCCCTCATTATCCCTTATTCGCTATCTCCATTCCTTGGATTCGGTTCAGGCTTGAACCTTCTTCCTTGGCAATAAGTGGACTCCTGGTTACATGGGCTCTGTCCCTCTTTGCTGACACCTTACTTTCACCAGGCAGGATTGCAGCTGGTGGGCCCGTTGGTGGCGGATCAGATGATGTCCCTTATATACAGAGCCCTTGGGCTCTTCAGCACAGTAGGTTATTAATCCTGGATGGGGTTCCAGCACCCCTGGAGCTAGGTGTGTGCTCATTCCCCCTTGGTACGGTGTTTCCTCTTGAGCTGGTGAAATTCAAGGACCCTGTCAGGGGGCACCCCCTTCTTTGCTTGCATCTTCCTGTGAATGGTCACCTTGGGTACCAAGTCTCGCAGGTTGGCGGGGGGGATTTTCTTCTAAAATCCCCCGCGGCTCCTAGGTAGGGGCCCTTAGAGGGTCCATTTTCCTACTGATTTTGTTAAAACTGTGAGCCTTCAGTTGGCTCTATCTTGCTGGACTACTCCTCTTCAGGACCTGTCTGTTTGGGGACTCTTGGCCTGTCGGAGGACAGTGGCCTGTATTTATTATCAGTCTGGAACTTGGAGCAGGATGATTCTCCTGGTAGGTGTCTGATCCTGATCTAGGTGAGGGTCAACCTTCCCTGCATCTCAGGGGTATTCGCTCCACTGGATGTCCTTCAGTGGCAGGTTGTGCTTTCCTGGTGTCCCTCTGAGAGCCAGCTAGGGTGGCTCTGTTGGCTCTCGTTTAATATCACAGGGGCTCTGCCCTTGTTTTTACTGCCCCAGAATATTCTGACTCTGGTCATGGGGGCTTAGTAATTTTATGTCTGGACATTCTATTTTATATGTCTTTTCTTCGTTCATCCTGCTAGGCGGGGTTCTGCGCAAGATTGCGCTGATAAGGGGACCCGTGATACTGATGGCCCCTGGGTGGCCTAGTGGACTGTGGTTCGCAGATGTTTCTGCTGAGGACAGCGGACCTGTACACTCTCTCAGGAGTGCGGTTCTGCCCTTTCAGGCTCCTTATTATGTCGCCCCAATCTACAGACTCTAGTCTGATGGCTTGACAGTTGATTCATTCACCCTTTCGGAGACGGGTTATCTTCTGGGTGACTTTGGCTATGGGGGGCTAGGAGCAAGCTTCTTCTTCTCCATTCTCCGTCTATTATAGGGTATGGCGTACCCATATTGATTGGCGTGAGTGTTGGTCTCTCTCCTGTTGGACGCTCTCTTTTCCCAGGGTTCTAGAGTTATTACAGCATGGGTTGGGGTTGGCTCCCCATCTTGGTACTCTGAATGTTCAGGTTCTGTCCTGTCTGCCTTCCTGTAGAAGTCTTGTTCAGTCTTCCTTGTTAAGCGTTCTCTTGGGGATTGCTCACGTGCATCTCCCAAGTAGTTATATGGTCCCTGTTGGGCTCAATTTTCATTCTGTTTGCCTTGCGGGTTGTTCCCTTGGGACTTATTCCGGATGCTGTCTGAGCTGTTTCGTAGTTCAAGTTGCCCCTCCGGGGCTGTTGCTTCAGTCAGACGTGTGCCTGAGAAGGTGGCTCTGTTTAGTTAGCCCTCGTTATATATATATATATGTTATATATATACATGATGTGGTGGTATTCCGCCTTACGCCGGACCTTTTGCCCAAGGTGGTGTCTTATGATCATTATTTAAGTCCTTTTAGTCTGCCTATGGGCCTTATTCTTAGTAATGCTGAAGTAAGGGGGTCTACATTCCCTCAACAGGTGTTGAAGTTTTCCTGGTTGTTTCTTGTCCCTTAGGGGGACTGATGCCCCTTGGGGTCTGCGGGCGCCTCCATATGTATGCGCCTGATCTCGTTTGCTTCCAGGGCCTATGCGCCCTTTGGACTGATCTTACTTGGATGGTTTGCCTTCCTGGTCCTGAGTAAAGGTTTCGGTTTCTTGCTGATCCTTGTTAGTGTAGGGGTCAGTATCCCCGCCTGTCTTGCGGGAGACCAGTTTTCAATTCCCCGTTGGGGAGAGTTCTAAGTTTTACCGAGGCTCCTGTTGCATTTGGGCTGGCCAGGCCGTTACTCTGGCCTATTCCTTTAAGGGGAAGAATCTTCCTCTCTTTTTATTCTGTTCTACTTGTGCTTGGGTACCTTTGGCCCTTCAGCACCAGGTTTTCTGTTAAACAGGTTTGCTAGACCGCTGCTTGTTTTCTGTTCATACCTTTTCAAAGGTTTTGTTATGGGATTGACGTTAGAGCCTTTGCTCATGTCGTACTTGGTAGCAAGGTTTGCAGGTGACAGCGCCTTTACTGTCTGCTGTGCCTTTGTTGATGGGGATCTCCCACCCTACTTTATGGACACTGCTATTGGATGTCCCACGTGTACGTATTATATATGGAGCAGAACGTACTGTATGCTTAGAATAATACAATTCTGTGAAATACTCACCTGTAGAATTGGTATTATATGCATACAGTACGTCCTGCTCCACCCCACCCTGGTTTTACATTTTTCTGGATTCTGTATGGTGATTGTTATCATTGCTATTGTTACCAGTTTGGTGGTTGGTTTCTCCTGGCTTCTTTTCTCACTGCTTTTCAATGCTGGGGATTTGTGGGAGGTCCCTGTGTATATGAAGGGCCGGGAGGAGCCTGTTTTTGCATGTCTGCAGTGAACAGCGCCCTCTGGCGGAGGATTACCCACGTGTAAGTATTATATATGGAACAGGACGTACTGTATGCGTATAATACCAATTCTACAGGTGAGTATTTCACAGAATTTGTATTTTTTTTTTTTAACAACCGCCAAAGGTTTTGACCTGATTTTAGCTCCAATAGATTTTACTAGCATTTGGGACTCCCAAATGCCAGAAACCAGGGTCTATCTGGCTGGGTGGCTTGCAGACAAGATAAAGACCCCTGTTTGGGGAAGTACTATTGGTTACTACATTTATCTGCAAGGCAACAGAATGAGTGAAAACCCCCACTACCCTTATTTTTCCAGCACAGAAATTTCAGCAGGTAAGACGCTAGCGGTTATCTTGTTTCTTTGCTGCGCTAAAACTTCCAAAGTTCATCTGAAATTATTCAGCATGTCCACACTGAGTATACACTTCTTCCGCCAATCAGCAGGGAGGCCTTCTCTCTTGTACCCCACACCATGCACCCCTACCATGCAGGCATCCTATATCCGGATACCCCACACCATGCACCCCTACCTCGCAGGCATCCTATATCAGGATCCTTGTCCTATTTTAAGTAAAAACATATGTCTGAAATTGGGCCAGAACACTTGCTCACTGAGTCACATTATTAAGGATATTATATCTTCTATCTGCTTTAAGCAAAACTGTGATTACTAAATGATTTCCAGGCAATGGAAATAATAAGACAGCAATTAACTCCTTAAATGCCTGCCCCATGTGCATCGCCTCTATTTCCTGCGTTGTATTGTAGATGCTGTAGCAGGGCTCCAAACTTTAGCCCTCATGTCCTTTTCTATCACCGTGCTCCAAATGTGCTTACAGGGCCACCCCTGTCCCTCAATATGCATGAGTCCAGCAATGGTAACTACTAACTTGCCAGGCTTGCATACCCTGTGAGTGCCAAGGGAGGGGGAGGCAATTCAAACACATATGCATTGTGGTTGTGGAAAATGGAGAGGCAAATTTTGGGGACCTGAGCTGTTACATGGGACAGGCTTCAGGTGAGCATCTTGCTGCCTTATGCCTGGACTGTCCCTTTAACAAATCCATAGCTGGCATGTTTTCGTTTAACTCCTTTATAAAAGGAGACAACAGTGTTACTGTCTTTCTTTGGGACGCAGTGCTGGACTGACGGGTACATGCACTGTCTACTAATGCAACACTATTGGCACAGTGTTTACAGGCCCTAATGAAGTAATTAATACAGGAACACAAGCCTTGTTATTAGTATTGATGACTCCATCTAAAATAGAAAGCCTTGTCCTGAGCGTCTTGAAAAAGCTTTATTCCACAATTACAGCAATCATTGACAGCTGAGATGACAGGAGCTACAACCTCCGGGGGAAAATAAAAGGATTTTCCCGCAGCCTTTTCTCAGTAATGATCTCCTCCTCTATGCCTTGAGGTGTTTCTAGGTGTAGAGAATCAATAGGCTACGTGCTACGTCTTTAACCCTCAAATTCCCGTCACTATGCTTTTTTTTATATACATAAATATGAATATTTTTTTCTTGTCTTGGTTATAGATAAATATAGAAAAATGTTATTATAATGTGTAAAACAGATTTAGAATACCCCGCTTATTCCTTAGCCAATTATGAAGTCCTAAGCTCCAGAAGGGACTATTACTCTCCCCCTAGTAATCTTCTGATTTGGCAACTACAGCCACCGCACTTCACTTGATACCTGGCAACCAGTTGTTTCCAGCTGGGCAGGTGTACACATGCCAACTCTATTGGCTGCTGGCGGTCCTTTTGCATATATTATTCTTAATATACAGTACGTCCTGCTCCAGATAAGAAGCATTACTCTTGGGTATTACTCCGCCAGATGGCGCTGGACTGCAGAGACCGCGAAATTGGCTCCTCCCAGCCCCTCAAATACCCGGGACCTCCCACAAATCCCCAGAATTTCTCTGCAGTCTGGACTGCGAAGGACAAGAAGATGGCTCTCTCTTCTCCCAGGTGAGCGGGGCTATTAGCCTGCGGCCCTGTAGGACTATTCCCACCCGTTCCATTATTACTGTGCCTCCCAGCCTTGGCTGCGCTGGCCCGGGTGATGGTAGGCAGCTCCGCTGTCAGGTGCTTAGGAGCGCTGCTCCACCGCAATCCCCCACCAAAAGGTAGGCGGTATAGGCATGTGGTGAGCCTCTATGGGATGCCCCTCCTGCATTTTGCTCCTTGCCCCTGTCTATCGGTGGGCTTTACGTTAAGTGGCGGCTGCCCTCCCTCGCTGTCCCTTGTAGCTCTCGGGGGGAGGGGGGGTGTTATGCGTTGGTGCTTTACTTGGATGGTGTGCTTGTTGACTTTGTTCTGTCTCCGTAGTGACTTGGTTGCGGTTTTGAATATGCCGCCGCCGCGCGTGATTCCACTGTGTTCCGCGGTCGGCGGTGGCATTACCTCAGGCTGCTTCACGTGTGCTGCTTCACGCTCTTCGGGGGGGCGGGGCCTGCGGATGGCGTATTCCGCGTCACCTTCTCCACGGCTCGCCCCTCAAGGGATGCTCGGCGCCATTTTTTCTCTGGATTCCGTCTGCTGCGTGGCTGGCATCTACCTACCGTGGTCCGTGAGTGCCCTCGCGGGCGGTTTTATTTACCCTATGTCATTATACATGTCACTTATGGGGTCCTCTTCGCTTATGTCTTTCAGGCGGGTCGAACTCCATTAGTTTCTCCCGGCCCTACCCCTCTTTTAGTTGCTAAACTTTGTGAGGCCTAGTGTGCTAATTACTCCCACTTCCCTAGCGAATAGCCATTGGGGCATCCCGGGTTGCTGTTATAGCGTGAATCCCTATCGGCCTATTGTGCCGCTATAATCACCATATGGAGGCGTCTCAGGATAATGTGCTCGGGGTTCCTTCAGGACAAGCCCGGCTGTGAGTAGCTTGTGGGGTGTCCCCTACTAGTGCTGACAGTGTGCGGGTCTGTATTACTTGTGCCCAGCAGGTGATTGCGCTGCAGCCTGGTTTACCAGCGGCTGGACCTGCGCCACGTATGGCTTCACCTACTCCCCCAAGCTTGAATTTGACTCCCTTAGAGTTGCATACCAGTGGGGATTCTCAGCCTGATGTGTCTGCTAGACTGACTAGTGTTGAGAAGTTGCTTGCTAATACCATGGCGCGTAAGGCTAAAAAGCGGCACTTGACGCCTGATGTCACTCTTTTCCCTATGGAGCCGGAGGAGTTCTTTGAACTGTCTGGTTATACCCTCTTGGAAGAAGGGGAGTTGTTCTCTGACTCGGAGTCATCTGATGAGAGGCCCAGGGGTCATGATGATTCTGGCTCTGACCCCGGGCCCCATATGATACTGATAGGCTGTTGGCTCAGATTTTTTGAGGTTCTGTCTATCTCTCCCCCGGTTGCGGCCCCTAGGCAGCAGGGGGAATTGTTTCATACTGCTAAGCCACGTTTAGAGTTTCCTGAGCAGGCCCATTTTAATAACCTCGTTCTGAAGGAATGGGAGCATCCTAGCAGGCTCCGCGGAGTCCCTAAGATTTGGGATAAGAGGTATCCCTTTCCTGCTGATGTGGTGAAGCGTTGGTCATCCCCTCCGGAGGTGGATGCCCCAGTCCTTGGGTTATCTAACACCTCTGTCATGCATTCCCCTGACTCTACTATGCTGCGGGATGGTGAGGACCGGCGTATTGATCAGCTGGCGTCCCATGCCTTTGCATGTGTGGGGATGGCGCTGCGCCCGGTCTGTGCCTCTGCCATTACGGCTGTGGCTATTAGGACTCTGCTTAGAAGTATCCTAGATGGTGCCCCTGGTGATGTCTAGTGAGGAGTTTAATGCACTCTCTCGTTGTGAGGTTTTTGTGACTTATGTCCTCTTTGCCTTGGATTATACCATTAGGATGTGTGACAGAACCTCCGCCCTTGTGGTGGCTATACGCCACTCCGTTTGGCTGCGCCAGTGGGCTGCTGACAGCGCTGCCAAGATAGTGAGGACTGGCGTATTGATCAGCTGGCGTCCCATGCCTTTGCCTGTGTGGGGACGGCGCTGCGCCCGGTTTGTGCCTTTGCCATTACAGCGGTGGCTATTAGGACCCTGCTTAGAAGTGTCCTAGATGGTGCTCCTGATGATGTGTCTAGTGAAGAGTTTAATGCTCTTTCCCGTTGTGAGGTTATTCCCAGTATGTCACACACCCCGCTTCTGAATATTCATGACACTTGGGTAACTGTCCTGTAGAGGGCGATCTTGCAGAGATGACATGAAAAAAAGGAGCCCCTCCTGGCCCATAAATACCTGGGACTTCCCACCATTCCCACCATTCCAGACTTCCCACGGGGATGCCCCGTCCCTCTTGCCCTTTCCACCTATTGGTGTGGGTTCTCCCCACTACCGTGTCCCTCTGTGCCCCTTGGGGGGTGGGGTGCCTTTTCTCCTGTGGGTTGTTTTACTTTATTTGGGGGAAAAGGTGTGTGGATTGTGTGTGTGTGTTTGTATGTGTTTTTTGCGCCGTTGTTGCTTGGCCTGTTTCACTTTTCAACAGGTGCTCGTTGTGGCCCGTCCACCCCCACCCCCCCTCGAGGCCGGCTTCTCTCAAGCACTCTTTCCGGCCTCATTGCCTGCTTTGCTGCTCTCCCTCTCATTCCCCTGCTGCTGTGAGGGTTGACGGTTGCTGCTTTGCTGCGGTGAGTGGATTTTATTTATTTCACCATTTTTACCTGTCTTATATGGTGGGTGATGTGCATGTTGACACTTATGTCTGTTCTCATGTCTTCTAGGTGGGATCCCTTCTTTTGAAGTTTAAAGAGGGAGTTCTCCCGGTTCTAGGGTCCCTTAGAGTTTAATTTAGGGTTTCCAAAAAATAAAAAATAATAAAAAAAAATAATTAAAAAAAAAAAAAAAATCCTCCCACTTGGGACCTGAAGGGGCATCCCGGGTAGCTTAATAGCGTAAATCCCTCTGGTCACTGCGACTACATTAAAATCACCATATGGAGGCTTCTCAGGATACCGAGCTTGGGCTCCCCTCGGGGCAACCCCGGCAGTGTGTGGGTTGTGGAGCATCCCTTGCGGGGGATAATGTACTTGTTTGCATACCTTGTGCTCAGCGGGCCATAACGCAGCAGTCGGGGGCCCAGGCGTCTGGGTCCGGGGTCCTGGCCTCATCTCCTTCCCCACCCTGCCTTATCCGTACCCCTAGTGATGTTGTCACAGGTGGGGAGTCGCAATCTGATGTATGTGCCAGACTGGCTAAAATTGAGAAATTTATTTCTGGCTCTGTTGCCAGAAAGGCCTCGGCTAAGCGAAAGAATTTGTCTCCAGCCGCGCCGGCCTTTGAGTTTGATGATTATGATTTCCTTGACTGGTCTGATTATTCCCCGCTAGAAGAGGGGGAATTATTTGAGGGTTCTGACAATCAGCAGTTTGTTGGTGCTGATACTGAGCAAGGACAGGGGGATGCTGTGGATACCCCGAAGGGCTTGGCTCACCTTTTTGAGGTTCTGGCAATTTCTCCTCCTGAGGAGGCCCGTCCTCAAAAAGGGGAATTCTTTGGGACTTCCAAGCCGCGTCTGGAGTTCCCAAATCAAAAGCATTTTGATGGCATTATTCTTAAGGAATGGGAGAAGCCTACTCGGCTTCCAGGTATTCCTCAAGGTTGGGATAAAAAGTATCCCTTTCCGGTGGACATGGTAAAACGATGGTCGTCCCCTCCCGAGGTGAATGCCCCGATGCTCGGGTTATCCAATACTTCTATATTCTAAGTGTGCCATACACTCCACTTCGAACATCATGACATCTTGGGTTATATCCTCTAGAGGGCGTACTTTCGCAGAGATGAAATGCAAAAAAGGCAGCTCCTCCTGGCTCATATAACCTAGGAACCTCCCACCAATTCCCCAGTTAATTATCTGCGAACGGAGACAGAAGATGAAGACTTCTCTCTTGCTAGTATGCCGAGCCGATGCCTGGCGCCCCATTTTTTGTCCCTATTGCTGCCAGGGTTTTTACCAAATTGTCCCTAGTGAGCCTCCCAGCTTTGGCTGCGGGTCCTGGCAAGGGTAGGAGCACCCTGTGGGTGCTTTGGGAGCCTTAATACACCATGAGTCCTCAATTGGGGCAGGCGGCGTCACCAAGTTACGGTGATCCTGGTGTGGGATGCCCTTAGTCCCTGCCTTATGCGGCCTTATTTCGGCCGGGGCCTCCCTGGGTTCCCCCTCCGGGTCCCTTACCCCCCTGGGGGGGGGGGGGGGGGCTGGCGTGTCCCAGGCTGGCTTTTTTCCTTTATATTTTGTGTTATGTGTGTGTGTGGATGTCTGAGTGTTAGGTGCTTCACACTTTAGTTGCTGTGGTCATTTGTAAGTAATCCCTGTTGAATTGGGCTTGTTTTCTGTCAGCCTGAGTGAATCACTCAGGCTGTGGTGTGTGTAAAAGGGGGCGGGGCCGGCGTTTGGTAGCCTCGCCCCCTCGTCGCCACGATTGGAGGGCCCTAGCTTGCCTTGCTCCGCACTGCAGGGAGGGGGCATGGCCTAAAAAAGGGCACCTTCGGTGCTGGCACGCCTCCCTTCTTCTTCCTGGTCCTGGCTCCTCATGCTTCAGGGGCCATCTTGGAAGTTATCTGCGCTGCTGTGCTGCTTGCAGGGGTCAGGTAGGGGCCTGATGGCCTTTTGTTTTTTATTGTTTAGGGGTCACTCTCTGGTGGAGTGGGGGAGCATATTTAGGGGTTCCTCCTGGTCCTGGGGTCCCTAGTTTAAAGTTGGTCTCCTCTAAAATCCTCCCACTGGGACTTTTAAGGGGCATCCCGGGTTGCTTTAGCGTAATTCCCTTCGGTCTTGCGACTGACCAATAAAAAATCACCATATGGAGGCTCCGCAGGATACTGGACTAGGGTCCTCATTGGGCCCAGTCTGCTCATGCGTGGGGTGTGGGGCATCCCTTACGGGAGAGGATGTACCAATCTGTAATCCATGCGCTCATAAGGCCATAACGCGGAAGTCTGGGTTCCAGCCTTCTGGGTCGGCTCTTCCTGCTTCATCGCCTTCCCCTCCCCGTTTGTTACGTACCCCGAGTGACGTTGCTGCCAGCGGGGAGTCGCAATCAGATGTATGCGCCAGGTTGGCGAGCATTGAAATGTTTATTGTTAGCACGGTGGGCAAGAAGGCCCAAGCTAAAAAGAGACAATTGTCATCGGCCCAGCCTGTGTGGGACACAGATGACGATTATATGGATTTGTCAGATTATTCCCCTTTAGAGGAGGGTAAAGTGTATGAGGAGACAGAATCTGATTTTGTGCAGTCTGGTGGGACTTTTGGTGGGCAGGCGCCGGGGGATGCCGTAGATACGGCGGCTGTGTTGACGCATATGTTTGGAGGTGTTGGATATTGTTCCCCCTGAGGCGCCTCCCTTGAAGAAGGGGGAATTTTTGGGGGTCCGCAAGCCCCGTCTAGAGTTTCCTACGCAGGATCATTTTGATGCACTGATCCAGAAGCAATGGGAGAGGCCCTGTCGGCTGCCGGGTGCTCCCCAGGGATGGGACAAGAAGTATCCCTTCCCGGTGGAGGCGGTCAAGCGATGGTCTTCTCCCCCTGAGGTTGCTGCGCCTGTCTTGGGCTTGACCAATTCTTTCGTATTGAACACCCCGGACGCTACCTCCCTTAAGGATGGCGAGGATAGGCGCCTGGATCAGATGGCCTGTCATGCGTTTGCTTGTGTGGGATCGGCCCGCTGGTTCATCGGCTCTAGTGTCGCTTGCTACCAGGTCTCTTATCAGGGACTGGCTTAATGGCGGTCTGTTTGATCCGGCTAGCGCTGAGTTCGCTACTCTTAAGAGGTGTGAATTAGTCATGGATTTTGTGTTGTCTGCTATGAAGGATTCTATTGTCATGTGTGGCAGGACTTCGGCCCTATTGGGGGCCATGCGCAGGTTGGTCTGGCTGCGTCAGTGGACAGCGGATTTTGGGGCTAAGAAGTCCCTTACAGCTCTTCCCTTCTTGGGTACGCGGCTGTTTGGTGATAAATTGGATGCTGTTGCTAAGGGAGGTAAGTTACCTCAGCGGAGGAAACCGCTCCGTCCTTTTCGGGGGGGCGGTTCTTTCACTCCGTCCTTTCGTGGAGCCAGAGCAACTAGGGGTCTGCCCGTCTCTGGTGTCAGGGGCTCGTCCTGGAACAGGGGCAGAGGTCGGGTGCCCCCGCCGGTTGTCTGGGGTTCCAAGCCTAAGCCCGCCAGTAAGCCGGCTCAGCAATGATTGGGCGCCCTCACCCGCACGGGTGGGGGGACGGCTGCGGCTCTTCTTCCAGGTCTGGGCCAGGGAGGTCACAGACAGTTGGATCCTGGAGGTGGTGTCGTCCGGGTACAAACTGGAGTTCGAGTACTGGCCGCCTCCAAGGTTCTTGAGGTCGCGGGTGCCCTCTGACCCTCAGGCTGCTCAGGGGCTCCTGTTAGCAGTAAGTAATCTTCTGGACATGGGAGTTATTTGCCCGGTGCCTCTGTCGCAGAGAGGCAGGGGTTACTACTCCAACCTTTTCACGGTACCCAAAAAGGAGGGTTCGGTGAGACCCATTCTAGATCTCAAGGTTCTGAACAGGTTTATCAGAGCCAAAAAGTTCCGCATGGAGACTCTGGGCTCCGCTATCAATTCCCTTCAACCAGGGGGATTTCATGTCGTTCATAGACAGACAGAAGGATGCGTATTTGCATATTCCTATTTTTCCAGCGCATCAGAGATTCCTCCGGTTTACGGTGGAGGATCAACATTTTCAGTTTGTAGCTCTTCCCTTCGGGCTGACCTTGGCACTGCGGGTCTTCACCGAGGTCTTGGCGGGGATAATGGCCCTGCTCAGAGCTCAGGGCATTCGCATTGTGCCGTATGTGGACAACCTGTTAATCTCAGCTTCTTCCCTCAGTCAGGCGGAGCTGGACACCCACCAGGTGGTGTCGACTCTGGAGAGGTTTGGGTGGGTGATCAACCGCCCCAAGCCCTCTCTTTCTCCATCACGCGTGATTTCCTTTCTGGGCATGATTCTGGATACCATTCAGGCCAGAGTGTTTCTGCCCCAGACCAAGGTGCGGGGGATTCAGGGTCTGATCCATCTTCTTCTGGCCAATCCTTGTCCCTCTATCCGACAGGGGATGAAACTGGTGGGCTTGATGGTGTCCTCCTTCGAGGTGGTACCGCTTGCACAGTTTCACATGAGATCGCTTCAACTTCACCTATTGACGTATTGGGACAGGTGTCCCCAGTCTTTGGTTCAATCTTTCAGGATGTCTCCCAGGGTTCGGCAGTCACTTCGGTGTTGGCTGGAGTCGAGCAACCTGTTGAAGGGCAGGTCCTTTCTGGTCCCTTGTTGGGAGACGGTTACCACGGATGCCAGCCTGTCGGGCTGGGGAGGTTTTTGGAAAAGTCATCAGTTCAGTGGGGTGTGGAGCCCTCAGGAGGCTCACAACCCCATCAATGTCTTGGAGCTCAGGGCCATCCGGCTTGTTCTGCAATGGCTGACGTCGCAGTTACAGGGTCTGCCGGTTCAGGTTCGGTCAGACAATCGAACGGCGGTGGCCTACATCAATCACCAAGGAGGGACTCGCAGCAGGGGTGCCCTCAAGGAAGTCTCCCTGATTCTGCACTGGGCGGAGAACTTTGTTCCTTGCATTTCGGCAGTTTACATTCCGGGAGTGGAAAACACGGAGGCGGATTCCCTGAGCAGGGGATCTTCTCGCCAAGGAGAGTGGTCTCTCCACCCCGAGGTTTTTCTGGATCTTTGCTGCAGGTGGGGGACTCCAGAGGTGGATCTCTTTGCCTCGAGGCACAATCTCAAACTTCCGGCCTTTTTGGCTTTTTCCCAGGATCCTCTAGCATTGGCAGTGGATGCCTTGTCTCTTGCCTGGAAGGATCTGGGGTTTCTGTACCTGTTCCTGCCCTTCGCCATGCTGGGCAAGGTTGTTCGCAAACTGATTCTGGAAGGGGCACCAGCAATTCTGGTGGCTCCAAGGTGGCCAAGAAGGGTTTGGTACGCAGACGTGGTAAGGCTTCCCGTGTTGCCAGATCTATTGTTTGAGGGTCAACTTCTTTACCCCAATTTACAAACGCTGGCTTTGACGGCTTGGCTGCTGAAACCTTCATTCTGAAGGAGGAAGGTTTGTCTGAGGCCGTTGTCCAGACCTTGATTAGAGCTAGGGAACGGTCCTCTTCTGGCATTTACTATAGGACTTGGAGGTCCTACATTGATTGGTGTGAGGCTAGGGCCTTGCCTTGTTGGGTGTTTTCTATTCCTAGGATTCTGGAGTTTCTTCAGCATAATCTGGATCTCGGTTTCCAGCTTAGTACCTTGAAAGGACAGGTTTCGGCTTTGTTGGTTTTTTCCAGAAGTCTTTTGCCTTGCACCCGCTGGTTAAGACCTTTTTCCAAGGAGTCGCGCATGTGCGGCCTCCTAGGAAGGCGGTAGTTCCTGTTGGGATTTGAATTTGGTTCTGTCGGCTCTACAGGGTCCTCCCTTTGAGCCACTACAGGATACTGCTCTTTCTATTCTCACTCAGAAGGTTGCCTTTTTGGTGGCTATTACCTCTGTTCGGCGTGTCTCTGAGTTGGCGGCTCTGTCGATTCAGGCCCCTTATTTTGAGAGACATCAGGATAAGGTGGTTTTTCACTTTAAGCCAGATTTTCTTCCTAAGGTAGTGTCTGCCTTTCATATCAATCAGGATATTGTTCTCCCTTCCTTATGTCCTAAGCCTAGCAATGACAAGGAGAGGGTTTTGCACAATGTGGATGTTGTTCGCTGTGTTAAGTACTACTTGGTCACTACTTCTTTTTTCCACAAGACTGATGCCATTTTCGTGGTGCCCTGCGGGCCCAGGAAAGGTTAGACGCCCGCCAAGTCTACCATTAGCAAATGGATTCGTCAGGCCATTGTTGGGGCCTACTCTGCTAAGGGGAGGACTCCTCCTTTTAGGGTCACTGCGCACTCTACTCGTGCTGTTGGTGCATCCTGGGCTTTTCAGCACCAGGCTTCTGTTGAACAAGTTTGTAAGGTTGCTACTTGGTCTTCCGTTCATACTTTTTCCAAGTTTTACAAAGTTGATGTGCGGGCTTCAGCGGATGCTGTTGTTGGCCGCAAGGCTCTGCAAGCTGCAGTGGTTTAAGTTGGTACATTATTTACTGTTTATGGTTCCCACCCATGACGGACACTGCTATTGGATGTCCCAAGATGTCATGATGTTCGAAGTGGAGTGTATGGCACACTTAGAATAATACCGTTTTGTTAAGTACTCACCTTTAAAACGGGTATTATGAGTGTGCCATACACTCCACTTCGAACATCATCACACATCAAGACACTTTTTTTTTTTTCAGGTATTCTGGAGTTTTTATATGGTGAACCATTGGGTGTTGTTGTTGTTATAATTGGTTTTTCCTGGTCCTTACTGCTTTTATACACTGGGGAATTGGTGGGAGGTTCCTAGGTTATATGGGCCAGGAGGGGCTGCCTTTTTTGCATTTCATCTCTGCGAAAGTACGCCCTCTAGAGGATATAACCCAAGATGTCATGATGTTCGAAGTGGAGTGTATGGCACACTCATAATAACCGTTTTAAAGGTGAGTACTTCACAAAACGGTATTTTTGCATTCTCCTGACTCCACCACTCTCAAAGATGGTGAGGATAAACGCATTGATCAGATGGCTTGCCACGCGTTTGCTAGTGTCGGTTCAGCATTGCGGCCTGTTTGTGCTTCAGCGCTTTTGGCAGTGGCTACCAGGTCTGTGGTTAGGGACCTGTTGAGTACCTCCAGGCTTGACCCGGCTATTGATGAGTTCGCCGCCTTTAAGCGGTGTGAATTGTTCATGTCCTTTTTGCTTGCCGCCTTGGATGACGCCATGGTCATGTGTGGTAGAACCTCGGCCTTGCTTGTAGTTATTCGGCGGTCGGTATGGTTGCGCCAGGGGGCGGCTGATTTTGTGGCCAAGTAATCGCTTACAGCACTTCCCTTTGTGGGATTGCAGCTCTTTGGAGAAAGATTAGATTCTGTCATGAAAGGAGGGAAGTTACCTCAGCGTAAGAGGCAATGTCGTCCCTTTCGGGGGACGGCCTCCTTTAACCCTTCCTTTCGTGGTGCCAGAACTGGCAGAGTTTTGGCCTTCTCTACCCTCAGAGGTGATTCCTGGAGTAGAGACAGAGGTCGTGCCCGTCCAGGTCACAATTGGAGTTCCAAACCCAAGCCCGCTGCTAAGCCAGCTCAGCAATGAGGGGGCGCCCTCACCCTTACGGGTGGGGGGACGGCTGCGGCACTTCTTCCAGGTCTGGGACCAGGAGGTCTCAGACAAATGGATTCTGGAAGTGGTGTCTTCCGGTTACAAGCTGGAATTCGAGATCCGGCCTCCTCCCAGATTCTTCAGGTCTCGAGTGCCTTCGGATCCACTGGCCGCACAGGGGCTCCGGGCAGCAGTAAGTTATCTGCTGAACATGGCTATCATTTGCCCAGTGCCTTTCGTGGAAAGGGGCTTGGGATTCTATTCCAATATATTCACGGTGCCCAAGAAGGACGGCTCCGTTCGACCCATTTTGGATCTGAAGCTCCTCAATCGGTTTATCCGCTTCAGGAAGTTTCGCATGGAAACCTTGCGGTCAGCCGTCGATTCTCTTCGTCAGTGGGACTTCATGACGTTCATAGACATCAGAGATGCTTATCTGCATGTACCTATCTTCCTGGCACACCAGAGATTCCTCCGGTTCGTGGTGGATGATCAGCATTTTCAGTTTGTGGTCCTTCCATTCGGGCTTACCTCGGTTCTGAGGGTGTTCACCAAGGTATTGGCGGGGGTGATGGCCCGCCTCAGAGTCCAGGGCATTCGCATTGTACCATACCTGCACCTTAGGACTGCACCTCACAGGGGCACCTTGGCGCTGGTGGTGCAGCTTAAGCATACTTCTGCAGATGTGTGTGACCGAGCCCCCTGTTTTTAACCTAGTTTAGAGACAGATTGTAGGCTGGTCAGCAAGCTAACTGGTTTGAGTGCTGTGGCCCCTTTAAGACTTTTGTACCATACCTGGACGACCTTCTCATTTTGGCTTCCTCTCTCAGCCAAGCGGAGCTAGACACCAGAGTTGTGGTATCCACGCTGGAGAGGTTCGGCTGGGTGATCAACTATGCCAAGTCCTCCCTCTCCCCGTCCAGGGATGTTTCATTTCTGGGCATGACTCTGGATGCCTTTCAGGCCAGGGTGATCCTTCCTCAGCCCAAGATTCTTCTGATTCAAGATTTTATTCGGCTTCTACTATCCAATCCTCGCCCGTCTATCTGGCTAGGGATGAGATTGGTAGGTTTGATGGTGGCTTCCTTCGAGGCAGTCCCTTTTGCCCAGTTTCACATGAGGACGCTTCAGCTCCATCTTCTAGCAACTTGGGACAGGTGTCCGCTGTCATTAGATCAGTCTTGTCTGCTGTCTCCCCGGGCTCAGCAGTCCCTTCAGTGGTGGCTAGTGTCAAGCAATCTGTTGAAGGGCAGATCCTTTCTGACCCCTTGTTGGGAAACGGTCACCACGGACGCCAGCCTGTCGGGCTGGGGGGGGCTTCTGGAGGGAACATCAGTTCCAGGGGTTATGGGGGCCTCGGGAGGCTCATACCCCTATCAACGTTTTGGAGCTACGGACCATTTGGTTGGTTCTGTCTCGCTTGACTCTTCTATTGCAGGGATTGCCAGTTCAAGTCCGATCAGACAATCGGACGGCGGTCGCCTACATCAATCACCAAGGAGGAACTCGCAGCAGGAGTGCCCTCAGGGAGGTATCTCTGATCCTTGTTTGGGCAGAGAGCAATGTCCCATGCATCTCAGCCATTTACATCCCGGGAGTGGAGAACACGAAGGCGGATTCCCTGAGCAGGAGATCCTCTCGCCGAGGAGAATGGTCTCTCAGTTCCAAGGTATTCCAGTCCCTTTGTCACAAGTGGGGGACTCCGGAGGTGGATCTTTTTGCCTCTGGTCACAATCACAAGCTTCCTGCCTTTGTGTCTCTGTCTCAGGATCCTCTGACCCTGGCAGTGGATGCCATGTTCCTGGCTTGGAGGGAACTGGGGTTTCTGTACCTGTTCCCCCCTTTCTCCATGGTGGGCAAAGTGGTGCGCAAGCTGACTCTAGAAGGGGCACCAGCAATTCTGGTGGCTCCAAGGTGGCCAAGACGAGTGTGGTTCGCAGACGCCGTGCGGCTGGCAGTAGATCAGTTTTATCTGCCTCTTCTTCCGGATCTTATCACCCAGGGTCAGCTACTCTACCCCAATTTACCAACGTAAATCTTAAAGGAGGAAGGTCTTTCTGATGCGGTGGTTCAGACTCTTGTTAGAGCTAGGAAGAGATATTCCTCTAACATCTACTATAAGACTTGGAGGTCTTATTTTAGCTGGTGCGAGGCTAGGGCCTTGCCTTGTAGGGTGTTTTCTATTCCCAGAATTCTGGAGTTTCTTCAACGTGGTCTGGACTCGGGGTTCCAGCTTAGTACATTGAAGGGGCAGGTTTCTGCCCTGGCGGTTTTCTTTCAAAGGTCTTTTGCCCTTCATCCCCTGGTTAAGACATTTTTCCAGGGGGTTACTCATGTGCGTCCTCCTAGAAAGCCCTTGCTGCCGGTTTGGGTTTTAAACTTGGTTCTGTCGACTCTCCAGGGGCCCCCTTTTGAGCCGGTGCATGATATTGCTCTTTCTCTGCTCACTCAGAAAGTTGCCTTTTTGGTGGCTATTACCTCTGTTCGGCGTGTCTCTGAGTTGGCAGCCTTGTCTATTCAAGCTCCTTACTTTGAGAGGCACCTGGACAAGGTAGTTTTCCGCTTTAAGCCGGATTTCCTTCCTAAGGTGGTTTCGGCCTTCCACCTCAATCAGGATGTAGTTCTCCCTTCCTTGTGTCCTAAGCCTAGTAATGACAAGGAGAGGACCTTACATTCTTTGGATGTGGTTCGATGTGTGAAATATTATTTGGTGGCTACTTCTCCTTTTCATAAGACGGATGCCTTTTTCGTGGTGCCCTCCGGGCCCAGGAAAGGTCTGGCGCCCGCTAAGTCTTCCATTAGTAAATGGATTGGACAGGCCATTGTTGGGGCCTATTCTGCCAAGGGGAAGGTTCCCCCTTTTCGTGTTACTGCTCATTCTACTCGTGCTGTTGGAGCATCTTGGGCTTTTCAGCATCAGGCTTCTGTTGAACAAGTTTGTAAGGCTGCTACTTGGTCTTCTGTTCATACTTTTTCCAAGTTTTATAAGGTTGATGTGCGGGCCTCAGCAGATGCTGTTTTTTGGCCGCAAAGTTCTGCAAGCTGCAGTAGTTTGAGTTTGCATTATTGCCTTTTGCCTTTTTGGGATCCCCACCCATTATGGGCACTGCTATTGGATGTCCCAAGTGTCATGAATAAGCGGGGTGTGTGACATACTGGGAATAATACCATTTTGTGATTACTCACCTGTAAAATGGTTATTACAAGTATGTCACACGCCCCGCTTCATCCCGCCCTTTTTTGGTTTTCTGGATCTTTTATATGGTGAACCTTTTTATTTGCTGTTTACATTTGGCTCTTCCTGGTCCCTTTTACTTCTGTCTTATGCTGGGGAATGGTGGGAGGTCCCACATCGCCCTCTACAGGACAGTTACCCAAGTGTCATGAATATTCGGAAGCGGGGTGTGTGACATACTTGTAATAACCATTTTACAGGTGAGTAATCACAAAATGGTATTTTTGTGACTTATGTCCCCTCTGCCTTGGATGATACCATTAGGATGTGTGGCAGAGCCTCTGCCCTAGTGGTGGCTATACGCCACTCGGTTTGGCTAGTGGGCAGCTGACAACGCTGCCAAGAAGGCTCTCACTGGTTTTCCCTTCAAAGGACTACGCCTGTTTGGGGACCACCTGGACCTGTTTGCTAAGGGAGGCAGGTTACCCCAGCGCAGGAGGCAGTCTCGGCCCTTTCGTGCCAAGGCTCCTTTTCTTCCCCCTACCGTGGATTCGCATGGAAACTTTGCGCTCTGCTATCAGTTCCCTGCGTCCAGGGGATTTCATGACCTCTGTGGACATCAAGGATGCTTACCTTCATATTCCTGTTTTTCCAGGTCATCAAAGATTCCTCAGGTTCGCTCTGGGGGATCAGCACTACCAATTTGTGGCATTGCCCTTCTGTCTCACCTCGACTGCCAGAGAGTTCACCAAGGTGCTGGCAGGGGTGATGGCTCTGCTCATGGCATTTGCGTGCTGCCATATTCGGACGACATTCTCATCACTTCTCAGTCTTTCCATCAAGCAGAGCTGGATACTCAGCGGGTAGTGTCCACCCTGGAGTCATTTGGCTGGGTGATCAACCATCCCAAGTCTTCCCTGTCTCCCTCCTTGGTGACTCCCTTCCTGGGAATGAATCTGGATACAGTTCAGGCAAGGATTTTTCTTCCTCAGCAGAAGGTGGACAGTCTACTGGTGCAGGTTCAGTCCTTGCTCTCTTGCCCTCATCCCTCCATCAGGCAGGGAATGCAGCTGGTGGGCCTGATGGTGTCGTGCTTCGAGGCGGTTCCTTATGCTCAGTTTCACATGAGGCCTCTGCAACTCCACCTCTTGTCAGTATGGGACAAGGATCCCGCGTCCCTGGACCAGGTCCTTGTGCTATCCCCCCCTAGCCAGACGGTCCCTCTCGTGGTGGGTGGACTCCAGGAACCTCTTGGCGGGCAGATCCTTTCTGGCCCCCTGCTGGGAGACAGTCACCATGGATGCCAGTCTTACGAGTTGGGGGGGCTTCTGGAAGTCCCTGCAGTTCCAAGGGAGGTGGGGCTCTCAGGAGGCCCACACACCCATCAATATTCTGGAACTAAGGGCAATCAGGTTGGTGCTGGTTCACTTAACCCAGCACCTTCAGGGCCGGCCTGTTCAGGTACGCTCGGACAACCAGACAGCGGTTGCCTACATCAATCATCAGGAGGGGACCCGGAGCAAGGGGGCCCTCAAGGAAGTGTCTCTGATCCTGTCCTGGGCGGAGGACAATGTTCCCTGCATATCAGCTGTGTACATTCTGGGGGTGGAGAATCTGCAGGCTGACTCTCTGAGCAGGGGGACCTCTCGCCTGGGAGAATGGTCCCTCTGCGAGAGGGTGTTTCACTCTCTGTCACTGTTGGGAACAACCAGATGTGGATCTGTTTGCTTCCCGTCACAATCACAAGCTCCCGGCCTTTGTCTCCCTGTCCCAGGACCCTCTGGCCTTGGCCACAGATGCTCTAGCAATGTCATGGCAGGACTTTCAGCTCCTGTATGTCTTTCCCCCATTCCCCCTGTTGGGCAGAGTTCTGCGCAAGATAGCTCAGGAGGGGGTGTCCGCAATCCTGGTGGCCAAGAAGAGTGTGGTTGGCGACGTGGTGCAGCTGGCAGTAGATCTGTAAGCTCTTCCCAGGGTTCCAGACCTGCTCACTCAGGGTCACTTACGCCATCCCAATTTGCAAACTCTGGCTTTGCTGGCCTGGCTGCTGAAACCTCCATCTTGATGGAGAAGGGTCTGTCTGCCTCTGTTGTTGATACCATGATAAAGGCTAGGAAGAAGTCTTCTTCTTTTTACTATAGGGTTTGGCGTGCCTACATTGACTGGTGTGAGTCTAGGTCTCTCCCCTGTCGCGTGTTCTCTATTCCCAGGATCCTGGAGTTCCTACAGCATGGGTTGGAGCTGGGACTTCAACTCAGTGCTCGGAAGGGTCATGTCTTTGCCCTGGCTGTTTTCTTCCAGAGGTCCTTTGCCCAGCATTCTCTGATCAGGACTTTTTTCTAGGGGGTCACTCATGTGCGTCCCCCATGTAAGCCTATGTTGCCTGTTTGGGATTTGAACTTGGTCTTGTCTGCCTTGCAGGGTGCTCCTTTTGAACCTGTGCAGGAGGCTGCCCTGGCCATTCTTACTCTCAAGGTTGTCTTTTTGGTAGCTATCACTTCTGTTAGGCATGTTTCTGAGTTGGCGGCACTTTCCATCCAGCCCCCCTACTTTGAGAGACACCAGGACAAGGTGGTTTCTGCCTAAGGTAGTGTCTGCCTTTCATCTAAATAAGGACATTGTTCTTCCTTCCTTGTGCCCTAATCCTCGTAACGCTAAGGAGAGGGTTTTGCATTCCTTGGATGTGGTTAGGTGACTGAAGTACTATCTGGTGGCTACTGCACCTTTCAGGAAAACTGATGCTCCTTTTGTGGTCCCTTATGGTCCTAGGAAGGGTGTGGCTCCTGCTAAATCTACTATCAGCAAATGGATCCGTCGGGCTGTGATTCAGGCCTATTCTGCTAAGGGGAAGAATCCTCCCTTCCGCCTTACTGCTCATTCCACTCGTGCTATTGGTGCCTCTTGGGCTTTTCAGCACCAGGCTTCTGTTGAGTAAGTTTGCAAGGCCGCTACTTGGTCTTCTGTTCATACCTTTTCAAAGTTTTACAAGGTTGATGTTAGGGCCTCAGCTGATGCTGCTTTTGGCCGCAAGGTTCTGCAGGCGGCAGTGGTCTGACCTGTCTGTTGTTACCTTTGGGGATCCCACCCTACTTTATGGACACTTCGTATTTTTCCAAGTTCAGTGATATTCCTTGTTTAAATGATCACCGTGCTCCTCTTTGGGTATTATTAGGTAATATCAGATTGGCAGGAAATCAAAGTCCAGGCCGTGACAGAAATAAGGCAGCAAAGAGCCCATATACCTATCTTTAATTTGCTGTATTGGCCTGTAGTTTGTCCCTCCTCTCTCTCTCATTCCACATGGGCCAGGCTTCAGTTGAGCTGTTTTCTGTCTTATTGTCATTGCCTGGGCTATCCCATTAAGGCAGTGTGTGTGTGTGTGGTGCCAGACGGTTGGCCAGGTGCCATGCAGCCTGTAATTAGGGGGGGGGGGGGGGATTCTGCTCATGGCTTGTAATGGGGTGATTGGGGATGGATTCTGCACACTGCCTGTAATTGGGAGGGAGGGATTGCCACGCTGTCTGTAATGGGGGAAAACTGCCACTCTGGCTGTAATGGGGGGAGGCTGCCAAGCTGCCTCTAATGGGGGATACTGCCACCCTGCTTATAATGGGGGGCTTCTGCACACTGCCTGTAATGGGGGGCTTCTGCACACTGCCTGTAATGGGGGGCTTCAGCACACTGCCTGTAACGGGGCTTTCACACACTGCCTGTAATAGTGAATGGCAAGTTGGATGGCTGTTGATGAAGTAAATGTGGTGTTTATACATCAGGGCATACCAATCCCACAAATGAGGTGACCACTTGCCCTAGAGTCTTATAGACTCTAAGCCAGTGGTTGCTCCCCTTTAAGGGTTTGACCATCCCAAGTCTCCCTACATGAATGACAGGGCTGTGTAAGCTGTGAAAGTAATCGCTTAGTGCTGTGGTTTCCCAACTTCATGTATGAATTGTAATCCAGTTTATTTTTTGCAGTTGGAACTGGACTGCAAGGGTGTATATGAACTCCTCTCCCATTTACTTTTTTGTTTTTAAGGATTGTGCCTTGGAAGCGGGGGCATTGGAGACCCTGACTGTCTTCCTGGGACCTTATACTCCTCTGATCTGGATGGAGACACAATGTCTCCTCAGCTAAACTGTATCCGGATGGTAAGGGTAAGCGCCAGGGTCTTAGGGCACCTTGGGGTGTCGCCTTTTGTTTGCAATGCAAAATGTGCCCGCTTTTAAGGGGCAAAGGTAAGGCGGCAGCGAGGAAGGATCACTGCCTCGTCCGGGTCACACTGCTTCTTCTCGGCTTCTTTTGGCCAGGCGAATTGCCTAGAACCGCCGACACGGCCAGTTCTCCTCCAGGTCACATCGCTTTTTCTCAGCCGCCGCTTTTGGAACTATTTCAGCTAGGCGAAGTACCTAGCACCGCCAACGTGGCCCGTTCTCCTCCGGGGCACATCGCTTTTTCTCAGCTGCTACCTCTGGATCAATTTTGGCTAGGCGATGTGCTTAGCACCGCCGATGCCGCCGGTTCTTCTCCGCTGCCCGCAATGATGCCTGGTGCTTCCCTGGCGGCTGGGGTTCCTGGCCAGCAGGGGGCTGTTTCCAAGCCACTGCATGGCCACCCTTATGTGGACCTAAACCATTAGGTAGATTAATTTGATTTGATTTTCATATGATTATTGTTTATTAATATTATGTTTAATAATATTGTTTTAATCTATATTTTTTATAGATTGTGGGAAAGGCATCTGGGGTAATCAGATTTGGTCCTTAGATGATAGATTTACCCCATGTCCAGTATGCATGCAGGAGGCACTGAACGAGGATAGCACGGTGTGCAGGGTTATGCTACTACGGTAGTAGTGGCTAAATATGAGACAGTTGTCTCCTCCCTGCAAGGGTTCTGACCCCTCTGTCGCCTGTGCCCTCTGCGCCTTAAAACCCCCTCGGCAGTCCACAAGCGGACCTAAACCTTTAGTGAGTCGTTCAAGAAGTATTGGCTACTAAGAAAGCTTTAAAGAAAAAATGTATTTGAATAGGATACTGTGAGTCGTCTACACAAGAAGGCGCTCAGTTAAGGGTAAGATGGATGGTTTGATTTCCTCCATTCTGGAGGTTGTTGCGGTGCATGCATACTATTCTAATCTGATTCATAGGGAATAGCAGAAGCCAGATAGTCTTCCACCCATTCCTAAAGTGCTTGATACTATGTATCCCTTTCCTCCACATCAGATTGAATTCTAGTCTCACCCTCCTGTGATGGACGCTCTGGTGTTAGGTCTTTCAAAGATAGTGCATCTCCAAAGGATCCAGTGGATAAGCTCATAGATCAGGTGGCGGGTCATGCTTATTCTATTATGGAGTCAACCTTGAGGCCGGCCTATGCTACATCCATAGGATCTGACGAGCAGGAGGTTGTTAAATCAACTGGACTTAGACTTGTACAGGTCGTTCACAGAAGTCATGTTCCTAGTTGCAGTTCCCAAGCAATGGCCAGCTGACACAGCCTCTGAAAAGAATCTGCCGAGACTCCCCTTTAAGGGGGGGGGGGTCTGTTTGGGGAGTGCTTGGTTGACATGGTAAAGGAGTCTACTAATCTTCCACAGAAGCCGAAGTCAAATATTGTTTTTATACAAGGCCTCTAATCCTCCGGCTTTTTGGTGGGGGTAGAAGGTTCTGCCTCTTCAGGATACCGATACAAAAGAGATTTTTGGAGTAAAACCCAGATTAAGGCAAAAGGTGTCTGGCGGAATTAAACCAAACACCCTTCAAAGCCTGCTCAGGCATGAAGAGATGCCCCCACCCTCAGAGATTCTCTAGGTCAGGGGTATCCCGAATTCCGCAGAAAGCAGAAGCAATGAGATCTGCTGCATCTCGCCTTTTAGAGATTGGAGTAGTTTGATCCACAGTGATGTTTCTCCAGCCGGGAGATTTTATAACCACAGTATATATATAAGGATGCGTACCTACACATTCCGATTTTTCTGGGTCATCCGAAATATTTGCAGTAGGCAACCTACATCTTCAGTTTGTGGCACTACCATTCGGTCTATCATCAGGACCACGGGTGTTTACCAAAGTGTTGTCAGGTATCATGTTTTTTTCTAAGAAGTCAGAGTATACATATAATCCCTTACTTAGATAATCTGTTGATATGGGCCCATCATGTCAGGGGGCTCAGAAGGATACACAGACTGTCTTATCGACATTGGATAATTGACTATCCAGACAAATTCTTCTAAAGTCGAATATCATATCTTTAAGAGTTATTTCTTTTCTGGGAATGTCATTAGACATATATCGGGCAAAGGTGTTTCTTCCAGAACAGAAGACACTTTTACTTTAGGCCAGGGTCTCTTGCCTTGCCCTCACACGACACGATTTGTCAAGGAATGCATGTGTTGGGCCTGATGGTATCTTGCTTTGAGTCAGTATATTTTGCACAGTTTCACACAAGACTCCTGCAGATGGAATTGCTCTTGATTTGGGACCAAGACCCACAGACTCTGGATCACTCTTTTTACTTGACACATTCATCAAGGCAGTCCCTAACTCAGTGGCTGAGTCCTCAGCCCCTTTAGATCGGCAAATCCTTCCTTCCAGTATAGTTAAAGATCATCACTACGGATGCCAGTCTAATAGGTTGGGCGGGTTGTCATGGAGTCACAAACCAGGGACAGTGGAGAGCAGACTCCCCATAGATATCCTGAAACTGAGAGCGATTCTATTGTGTCTCAGACATTGGACATCAAACAGACAATCCAACGGCGGTGGCATACCTGAACCACCAGGGGGCACCAGAAGCAGGAAAGCACTAAAGGAAGTGAGCTGTATTTTACTTTGGGCCGAGAAACAGGTTCCATGCATTTTGGCAGTACACATACCAGGAGTGGACAACTTGCAGGCCGAGGATCTCAGCAGGGCTGTTCTACCTCGAGAGGAATGGTCTCTCAGTCAGAGTGTCTTTCAATCCCTATGCATGTGCTGGGGGATTCCGGACGCAAATCTCTTTGCATCACGGCACAATCGAAAGGTTCCGAAGTTTGTGTCCCGGTCCTCTAGCAATAGCAACAGATGCCCTGACTCTTCAGTGGTCAGCATTCAAGCTTCTTTATGCATTCCCTCTGATTCCACTTCTGGGTCGAGTACTAAAAAAGATAGCTCGCGAGGCAGTCCCAACCATTCTGGTGGCTCCTCGGTGGCCAAGGAGAATCTGGTTCTCAGACATAGTAAGGATGTCTGAGGGCGACCTGTGGAGGGTACCCGATAATCCAGGTCGTCTCACATAGGGGCTTCTAAGGCACCACAATTCACGAGTTCTGGCTTTGACAGCCTGGCTATTGAAACCTTCATCTTGGCAGAAAGGGGCTTTTCTGCCAGAGTCATCCAGACTATGATTCAGGCCAGGTAAAGGTCTTCATAAATGATCTACTATAGAGTCTGACGAGCATTTGTCACTTGGTGCGAATCCAGAGGGTTCGCTTGCAGACCTTTTTCTGTTCCCAGAATACTGGATTTCTTGAAGAAAGGTCTTGGTGAAGGTTTTCAATTGAGTACTTTTAAAGGGACAGATATCTGCTTTATCTATCTTTTTTCAGAAATCCAGTTTTATCAGCTCTTCAGGGTCCTCCTTTTGAACCACTGGCACATGCGTCATTAGGTTAGTTTACTCTTAAGGTTATTTTTTTTTTGTGGCAGTAACCTCAGTAAGGAGGGTTACTGAAGCAGCTTTATCTGTTAAGTCTCCTTATTTACTGTTACATAAGGACAAGGTTGTCTTTAAACATTTTAATGAAGAGGTGAATTTGCATTCCTTATGTCCTGCTCCAGTGTCCGATAAGGAAAGGATTCTTCACTTGCTGGATTTAGTGAAAGCACTAAGATATTATCTCACTGCTACACAATCCTTCTGCGGGTCGGACTCCTTATTTGTCATACCTGAGGGTCCACGGAAAGGTCTTCCATCGGCTGATGGATTAGACAGGCAGTGATAAGAGCCTATGTCTCCAAAGGGAAGGATCCTCCTTTTAGGATCACTGCTCATTCGACACGAGCTATTCGAGCTTCTTGGGCTTTTCAGCATCAGGCTTCATTACAACAAGTATGCAAAGTCACTACTTGGTCTTCATTTCATACATTTACCAAATATTAGAGGGTAGATGTTAGAGTGTCGGCGGATGCCGCCTTTGGTAGGAAGTTATTACAGACAGTAGTAAACTAAATGTTTAGAAAGGAATACGTTTTTTGGGAATCCCACCTGAAGTAAGCGTACTGCTTTTGGAGGACCCAATCTGGACTGAATTCCTCTGATGGCCTGAAGTAAAATGAAAGAGAAAAGATAATGCTGCGAGTACTGACCTGTAGAATTGATTTCTCTTTTATTATTACTTCAGGACATCAGACCCTCCCTGTCTGCTAGGTTATTATATACATGCATTGGATGCCTAGTCTTGGCGGAGATGGAAGTATGTAAATAGTGTGATCAACATAAAAATAAATTTAACTGAGAAAGGAGTCTTGTATATTGTCTCCAGCCTTTTGTCTCCATAAGAGATTTAGGAATGTTTCCTGGGCAGCTGGTTCTACTGCTTTTCAATTAAACTGGATTGGAGGAAGTCTGCCGGAAGGATAGGCCAGGAGGAGGAGGAGCCACGCCTTTGTTCTTTCAGTCTACACCCTTCGACCAAGAGGTTAATCGTTATTGAATTCTTCTGATGTCCTGAAGTAATAATGGAAGAGAAATCATTTCTACAGGTGAGTAGAAATACAGAATTGTCTTTTTAACAGGTTAGCGTAAGCCAGTTATATTGTTTAGCAAAGTCACGATTGTATATTAGGCTACAAAGTCCACACAGGACGGTCAGGCGCCTAGCGGAAGCACTGGTAATTTGACATTTAAGACCAATTTAAATCTGGCAAATAATTTTTTTTTTTTTTTACTTGACAGGTTTTAATATCCTGATATCCACTGTGAATGCACAGAGCCTGTACTAGCTGAACCACAAGTGGATAACTATGGGTTTATCACTTCCGTTAAGTGCACTAACGTGTTTACAAGCTTCCAGTGCTGTTCAGGCCGGTTGGCTTTACAAGAAGAAAACATGGCCTGGACCTGAGGGGACATTTCAGCACTTCCATTGTTTCTGTGCTGCTAGTTGGTTATAATGGGCCAGATAAAATGTGAAAGCTTGGCATGTCATTTACTCTAGCACTTGAGCATTAGTCTGTATTTAATTGACTGTACAATTGCACTGTTTTAATGTTTATAATTTGTTTTAGGGCTGTTTAAAGTTGTCTCTAAAAACATAATGGATTTAAATATAAATGACAGCACGCAGAGTTCTACTGTATATACAGTAATTAAAATAAGGTTACACAAATTCATCAACTAAGATACACACAGACCTTTATCAGATCAGTCATGAAAATAGTCCAGCATTAAAGTGGAAGTCCAGTCTCTTATTAACCACCCTGCCTTGCCTCTCTCCCCTGGTGCTGATGCAGGAAGGGGGAACTGGGGAACAACAGCAAAAAAAAAATCTTACCTAGCTAGGAATCCAAGGATGTCCCCCTTCTCTTGCGATTCCAGCGCTGGGTGCATCTCTTTGCGCTGCCCTGCCCATTTAACTGAAGGAGCGCACACAGAGCTGGTGATGCAGTTCTGTGTACCCTCTGTGCAGCTGCTGCTTGTGCGCCAGTGATAGCACTGGATCTGGGGAGAGGTAAGGATTTTTTTGGGTTGCAAACACTCCTCCACCCCCATTCTGGAAGAGTGTTCTTGCAAAGAGCGGACATCCACTTTAAAAGCCAGCATTAGTATGCTGGGTGGTAAGAGAAATAGTTACTTACAAACCCATCAAGCTTCTTTGTTTTTTTTTCACAAAACAAAAGGTAACAACAAGTTTTTAAATGCACCATTGTACTTTTACACAGGAAGACTGCCACTGTACTGTAAAAATAAATACAGTTAAAGGGGTTGTTTTTTACACAGAGTATTTAGTAACCCATTCTTTGCATACCTTATTTGGCAATTTTGCAATTGTTTTTTTTAATAAATGTTTGAGGTCTTGCGCTCCTTTAGCTCAAACTGAATTAAAGGGATTGACCCGACTAAGTGTAAAAACAAATTGTGTGTACTATACATGCTATGAAGAAGATTCATCCCGGTGAGCTGTTGAATAAAGCCGTTGTTCCTGAGATTCAGCCCAGACCCTAGATTTTGTTTATTCATGAGTTTTTTTTTAGCACGTGATGAATCTGTACAACAAAACAGGGAAAAGACAGACGAGAGGGCAGCTGTTCTCCCCTGCACACACATCAGTATGTACCATATAGTCTGACGTAAGAGGGGTGGTGATGGGTCCACCTATCAATGCTTCAAAAAAAAGTCATGAATAAATAATATCCAGGTGCGGGTTCTGCTACAGAAAAGGAAATAAAAGGTTTTCAATCTCGGGAACATTTTTATTTAGTTGCACACCAGGATGAATCATTTGCATGGAAGGTAAGCAAACAATGATTTGCTTTTATACTTAGCATGGTCAGTGTCTTTAAGGCAAGAGGAAAAAGCAGACTTTCACTATGATGGACCCTGACCTCCTTTCAAAAAGGCACAGTTTGCATGAAGACTGGTATTGGAACTATTCAGTATGAAACCCAGCTCATCTGTTGCTAAAAAATAAATGCAAACATATAAAGTATTTCTTTATTGAAGCACATAATAACATCCAAAAACAAAACCTGGCAGATGGCAGTACAAATTTGTGATGGTAAATAAAAAAGCCAAGGAAATAATTTGATGATGTGCCCATCTATTGGTGCAGACAAATCCTTAAATATAATATAAATTAATGCAAAATATTGAAAATAAAGGTATGTATATGAAATACTGTTTGTCTGCAATAAAGATTGCATGTAATATTGTCACAGTGCTAAAAACATACAAACAATAACAAGAAGAAAAAGACTGTGCAAATAGAGTATACTGTAGCCTTGATTGCACAAAAAACAAAATGCTGTTATTAGAGTGGGCCGCCTTCCTGCCTTGGCCATCCTGATTTGGGATGCTACACTGTGTGTATTCTCCTAGATCACATTGCTGTCACTAGAGATGAGCAGGGATGTGGCACGCTCATGCGCCATGGAATCAGTGAAAAGGTGAGTCTTTCAGATGATCCCAGGGTTTTCAAACATTAGGGCATCCTAAATCAGGGTGCCCCACAAACTAGACCACCAGCATTAGAGTCTAGGTAGTGGTTGCTACTCTTTAAGCATAATCACTAACAGATCTCAAGTATCCAATTCCCAGTTGAGGCGATCATAGCACACAATCTTTATTGCACATGGGCACTATTCTTAGTATACAGTACGTCCTGCTCCAGAATACTTACAATCCGCCAGATGGCGCTGGACTGCAGAGACATCGAAAATAGGCTCCTCCCGGCCCCTCAAATACCCAGGGACCTCCCACAATCCCCAGATTTTCTCTGCAGTCTGGACTGCGAAGGACACGAAGATGGCTCTCTCTACTCGCAGGTGAGCGGGGCTGTTAGCCTGCGGCCCTGTAGGACTATTCCCACCCGTTCATCAGTAATTGCCTCCCAGCCTTGGCTGCGCTGGTCGGGTGATGGTAGCAGCACCGCTGTTAGGTGCTTAGGAGCGCTGCTCCACCGCAATCCCCCACCAAAGGGTAGACGGTACAGGCATATGGTGAGCCTCTATGGGATGCCCCTCCTGCACTATTGCCCCTTGCCCCTGTCTATCGGTGGGCCCTATGTTAAGTGGCCGCTGTCCTCCCTCACTCTCCTTGTAGCCTTCGGGGGAAAAGAGGGGGGTATGTGTGTATGTATTTGTGTATTGGCTTTTATGCTTCACTACATTTTGCTTGGTGTCGCTTGGCGGCGTTACCTCAGGAGCCAGTGCGCAGTCATTAGCTGCTTGTCACGTGTTGGCTTCGCGCTCTTCGGGGGGGCGGGGCCTGTTTTTGGCGCGCTCCGCGTCATCGCTCATGCGGGCCCGCCCCTCGAGGTATACCAACGCCATTTTGTTTGCTTGGTTCCGGCTGCTGCGTGACGGGTTTCTACCTACCGCTGTCCGTGAGTGCCCTCGCGGGCGGCTTTATTACCGCTTTTAGTTTTTGTATTCTTACGGCTCCCCTTTGATTGTCTTTCAGACGGGTCGAACCCCTTTGGCTTCTCCCGGCCCTACTCCCTCTATTAGTTGGTTAACTTGTGAGGCCTAGTGTTAGTTCCACTTCCCTAGCGGGTTATTGGGGCATCCTGGGTTGCTGTATAGCGTTAATCCCTATCGGCCTATTGTGCCGCTATAATCACCATATGGAGGCATCTCAGGATAATGTGACCGGGGTTCCTTCGGGACAAGCCCGGCTGTGTGTAGCTTGTGGGGAGTCTCATGTTGACGCTGACAAGGCATGGGTCTGCGTACCCTGTGCCAAACAGGTGCTTGAACTGCAATCCGGCCTTCCAGTGGCTGAGTCTGCGATTCGTTTCGCCTCACCTACTCCCCCAAGCTTAAATCTCACTCCCATTGAGTTGCATACAAGTGGGGATCCTCAGCCTGATGCGTCTTCTAGACTGGCTAGTGTTTAGAAGTTAATTGCTAATACCTTGGCGCGTAAGGCCCCTGCAAAAAAGCGATACTTAACACCTGATGTCACTCTTTTCCCTATGGAAGCTGATGAGTTTTTGCAACTATCTGGCTATACCCCTTTGGAGGAAGGGGAGCTATTCTCAGACTCAGGGTCATCTGATGAGAGGCCCAGGGGTCATGACGATTCTGGCTCTGACCCCTGGGCCCCGGATGATACTGATTGTTGGCCCAGATTTTTGAGGTTCTGTCTATTGCTCCCCCTGTTGCGGCTCCCAGGCAAAGGGGGGGAACTTTTTCATACTGCTAAGTCACGCTTGGAATTTCCTGAGCAAGCGCATTTCAATAACCTTGTGCTCAAGGAATGGGAACGTCCCAGTAGACTTCCCGAAGTGGATGCCCCGGTCCTAGGGTTATCTAACACCTCTGTCATGCACTCCCCTGACTCTACTACCCTGCGGGATGCTGAGGACCGGCGCATTGACCAGCTGGCGTCCCATGCCTTTGCATGTGTGGGGACGGCGCTGCGCCCAGTCTGTGCCTCTGCCATTACGGCTGTGGCTATTAGGACCCTGCTCAGAAGTATCCTTGATAGTGCCCCTGATGATTTGCCTTGTGAGAAGTTTAATGCACTCTCTAGTTGTGATGTTTTTGTGAATTTTGTCCTCTCTGCCTTGCATGACACCATTAGAATGTGTGCCAGGACATCTGCCCCTTGTGGTGGCTATACGCCGCTCGGTTTGGCTGCGCCAGTGGGCTGCTGACAACGCTGCCAAGAAGGCCCTCACTGGTTTTCCCTTCAAAGGACTACGCCTGTTTGGGGACCGCCTGGACCTATTTGCTAAGGGGGGCAGGTTACCCCAGCGCAGGCGTCAGTCTCTGCCCTTTCGGGGTCAGGGCTCCTTTTCCTCCCCCTACCGTGGTGCTAGACAAGGGAGGGGGGGTTCCTTTACTGGGGCCCGAGGAGACTTTTGGGGTATGGGCAGAGGACGGGGACGTCCGGGCTCCAAGCTGAAGTCCTCTCCCAAGCCCCCTCAGGCATGATGGGGCGCCCTCACCCATCCGGGTGGGGGGACGGCTTCAGCACTTTGCTCACGTCTGGAGGCTTCATGTCTCAAACCGGTGGATTCAGAAGGTAGTGTCCTCCGGTTACAAGATAGAGTTTGCTGTCTGCCCCCCCCCCCCCCCCCCCCAAGGTTCATCAGATCCCGGATTCCTCAGGAACTGTGTCAGCTGTGTCAGCTCAGGATCTAGTGCAGGCAGTGCAAAGCCTTCTGGAGCTGGGGGTCATCTGCAAGGTCCCTTTAAGAGAAAAGGGCAAGGGCTTCTATTCCAACCTCTTCACAGTGCCCAAAAAAGATGGGTCAGTCAGCTGGACTTGAAGATCCTCAACAAATTTGTCAGGTGCAGGCACTTTCGCATGGAAACTCTGCGCTCTGCCATCAGTTCCCTGTGCCCAGGGGATTTAATGGCATCTGTGGAAAGATGCTTACCTTCATTTTCCTGTATTTCCAGGTCATCAAAGGTTCCTCAGGTTCGCTCTGGAGGATCAACACTACCAATTTGTGGCATTGCCCTTTGGTCTCACTTCAGCTCCCAGGGTGTTCACCAAGGTGCTGGCAGGAGTGATGTCCCTGCTCAGGTTTCAGGGATTCCGCGTGCTGCCCTATCTGGACGACATTCTCATCACTTCCCAGTCTCTACATCAGGCAGAGTTGGATACTCAGCTGGTGGTGTCCACCCTGGAGTCATTTGGATGGGTGATCAACCACCCCAAGTCTTCGCTGTCCCCCTCCTTGGTGACTCCCTTCCTGGGCAAGGATTTTTCTTCCTCAGTGGAAGGTGGACAGTCTGATTGTGCAGGTCCAGTTTCTGCTATCTTGTCATCATCCCTCCATCAGGCAGGGAATGCAGCTGGTGGGCCTGATGGTGGCGTGCTTCGAGGCGGTCCCTTATGCTCAGTTCCACTTGAGGCCTCTGCAACTCCACCTCTTGTCAGTATGGGACAAGGACCCTGCGTCCCTGGACCGGGTCTTTGCGCGTTCCCCCCTGTTCAGGCAGTCCCTCTCGTGGTGGATGGACTCCAGGAAACTGTTGGGGGGCAGATCCTTTCTGACCCCCTCCTGGCAGCCGGTCACCACGGATGCCAGTCTGTCAGGTTGGGGGGGTTTCTGGAAGTCCCTGCAGTTCCAGGGGAGGTGGGGCCCTCAGGAGGCCCACACACCTATCAACATCTTGGAGCTGCGGGCGATCAGGGATTTCTGGCTCAGTTGACTCCTCACCTTCGGGGCCTGCCTGTTCAGGTGCGCTCGGACAACCAGACGGCAGTTGCCTACATCAGTCATCAGGGAGGGACCCGGAGCAAGAGGGCCCTCCAGGAAGTGTGTCTGATCCTGACCTGGGCGGAGGCCAATGTTCCCTGCATATCAGCGGTGTACATTCCGGGGGTGGAAAATCTGCTGGCAGACTCTCTGAGCAGGGGGACCTCTCGCTAGGGAGAATGGTCCCTCTGCAACAGGGTGTTCCAATCTCTGTGTCACCGTTGGGGCCAACCAGATGTGGATCTGTTTGCGTCCCTTCAAAATCACAAGCTCCCGGCCTTTGTCTCCCTGTCCCAGGATCCTCTAGCCTTCACCAGGGATGCTCTAGCAATGTCATGGCAGGGCTTTCAGTTCCTGTGTGTCTTTCCTCCATTCCCCCTGCTGGGCATGGTTCTGCGCAAGATTGCCCTGGAGGAGGTGCCAGCAATTCTGGTGGCCCCCAGGTGGCCAAGAAGAGTGTGGTTCGCAGACGTGGTGCAGCTGGCAGTAGATCAGTACTTTCTGCCCAGGTTGCCAGACCTGCTCACTCAGGGTCCCTTATGCCATCCCAATTTACAAACTCTGGCTTTGACGGCCTGGCTGCTGAAACCTCCATCTTGATGGAGAAGGGGCTGTCTACCTCAGTTGTTGATACCATGATAAAGGCTAGGAAGAAGTCTTCTTCTTCCATTTATTACAGGGTTTGGCATGCCTACATTAACTGGTGTGCGTCTAAGTCTCTTCCCTGCCGTGTGTTCTCTATTCCCAGGATTCTGGAGTTCCTGCAGCATGGGGTGGAGATGGGGCTCCAACTCAGTACTCTGAAGGGTCAGGTTTCTGCCCTGGCTGTTTTCTTCCAGAAGTCCTTTGCTCAGCATTCTCTGATCAGGACTTTTTTCCAGGGGGTTACTCATGTGCGTCCCCCACGTAAGCCTATGTTGCCTGTTTGGGATTTGAATTTGGTTTTGTCAGCCTTGCAGGGTGCTCCATTTGAACCTGTGCAGAATGCGGCTCTGGCTATTCTTACTCTCAAGGTAGTCTTTTTGGTGGCTATCAACTCCGTTAGGCGTGTGTCTGAGTTGGCAGCGCTTTCCATCCAGCCCTCCTACTATGAGAGACACCAGGACAAGGTGGTGTTCCGTTTCAAGCCAGATTTTCGGCCTAAGGTCGTGTCTGCCTTTCATTTGAATCAGGACATTGTTCTTCCGTCATTGTGCCCTAATCCTAGTAATGCTAAGGAGAGAGTCTTGCATTCTTTGGATGTGGTTAGGTCTCTGAAGTACTATCTGGTGGCTACTGCACCTTTCAGAAAAACTGGAGCTCTTTTTGTGGTCCCTTCTGGTCCTAGGAAGGGTCTGGCTCCTGCCACGTCTACTATCAGCAAATGGATCCGTCAGGCTGTGATTCAGGCCTATTCTGCTAAGGGGAAGAATCCTCCCTTCCGCCTTACTGCTCATTCTACTCCTGCTATTGGTGCCTCTTGGGCTCTTCAGCATCAGGCTTCTGTTGAACAAGTTTGCAAGGCCGCTACTTGGTCTTCTGTTCATACCTTTTCAAAGTTTTACAAGGTTGATGTTAGGGCCTCAGCTGATGCTGCTTTTGGCCGCAAGGTTCTGCAAGCGGCAGTGGTTTAAACTGTCTGCTGTTACCTTTTGGGGATCCCACCCTACTTTATGGACACTGCTATTGGATGTTGATTGTAAGTATTCTATTTGGAGCAGGACCTACTGTATACTAAGAATAATACAATTCTGTGATTACTCACCTGTAGAATTGGTATTATGAGTATACAGTACGTCTCCACCACACCCTTGGTTTTGCATTATCTTGGATCCCCTGTATGGTGATTGTTATCATTGTTATAGTTGATAGTTTGGGTTGTTTTAATTCTCCCGGCTTCTCGTTAACTGCTTTTCAATGCTGGGGATTGTGGGAGGTCCCTGGGTATTTGAGGGGCCGGGAGGAGCCTATTTTCGATGTCTCTGCAGTCCAGCGCCATCTGGCGGAGTAATTCTCGATTGTAAGTATTCTATCTGGAGCAGTACGTACTGTATACTCATAATATTAATTCTACAGGTAATCACAGAATTGTATTTTTTTATATACATGTATTATCAATTTAGTTTTAATATATTTGATGAAATTATATTAAATTTGTACATTTTATGTTCTTCAATAAAGTAAATTGAGTTTGTTTTTAGCATGTATTTTGTTATAATTGAGCTGAGTTTCATACTAAATTCATACCCATTGTCCTGTCTTTTTTGTCCTCTTTATAGAACGCCAGGACCCATTATAGTAAAAAGCTGCTAGTTCCTCTACTTTTTGTAAAAAAAAAAAAAAAAAAGTATCAAGTTTAGAGCCTAGGAAATAAGGGACGCCTGTAACAACCCTGACTATGTGGGCAGGTATGGGGGCATGTAGAAGAATGTCCCTATTTTTTAAGATGTTAGATAGCTATAATATTAGATAGCTTGGAAATACTTGTATGTACAAATCCCAGCATGTCTAGCAGCACTAAACAGGACATTTAATATACTAATTGGGGGTGTGTGTGACCACTGGGCAGCTTTGTTAATGTAAAAAAATAGGTTGCTTGTTATGTCAATGGGACAGTTCATGTTATACGTTAAATGGTGGGTTTAAGTTTGAAAAATATTCTTAATTGAAGCATATTTCAGTGGCAATGAATTTCAGTGTACAGGACCAAACTGCAAGAGCCATTTTTAATTGTCTGTCTAAAAGTTTGAAAATATTCTTGATTGCAGCATAGTTCAGTGGCAATGAGTTTACAGGGCCAGACCACATGAGCCATTTTTAATTGTCTATGCAGATCAAATTGCACAAATGTGAAAGACAGTTAAAGTGTGTGGGCAAATGTTACACATACTACCCATTTGTGATAAATGTGTTACCATATATACACTATCTGCGATAGTTGTGGTTGGCCACACACAACCGCTGCTTGTTTTAATAAAATCACGCTGTGAATCGGTTACTATGAATTTAACCAAATTCACCTTTCAGAACAACTTCATATCCATGCTTTAAAATAACAATAAAATGCTTTTTAGACTATTGTGATCAAAAAGGGTTAGCAAATATATTTACAACCATACTAAAAAATGTTTTTTTAAGAAAGAATTATTGTAACTATGCAGTCTAAAAATGGTTTGAGTAGTTTGGCCCTAAAGGTGCCTTATTTTCATCCTTTTGTCTTGGAATTAGAGGTGAAAGAAATCTATTTTAGGTAGAGCATGTTCACGCTTTTGTGATTCTTGTGTATTTATTTTCAGATGCATCTGGCTGCACTTTACCATAATGTTTTTCCCCAGTATTGATGGTAATGTTAATACATACATACAGGCAAACATTTGTCTTTACTGCTGAACGCTAGTAAGAACTACTGGCCGACATAAAATACAGCTATGTTTTTTTTTATTTCTATGATTTTATATATTCCTGCCATGCCCAGATCCGGACCAGGTTTTGAGAACACTCTATTCGTATTGGCTACATTGCTGCAAGCTGCAAGAACGTGGCTGCGGCAGCAGGAACGAATCGTGATTTAATCACCTACGTGGTACTGTGCCACGCTGCATCTACCCCACCTCTCCTTTCATCTTGTTTATAAGATAAGTGCAGATTGACAAAGTTTGGAAAGGTTCAGCCTCTGCCTGTAATTTATAGGGTCCTGGAGCTCCCTCTCATATTTTAGTTATATGTTTAATGCACGAACTGGATTGTACTGGGAAATAAAGAGATGGGGAGATATGTAGTTTTAAAGTTCACACCTCCACCCCAGTGCATCACGATTTGGGATGCCTTACTAGGATCAAGAAACCTGAATTTGCGCTAGAAACTCAATGAGTCTGTGTGCTATTTGCGCATTCCAAAAGCAATTGTTTTTGGCTTGACATGTATGTGTGGTGCCCAGAACGGTGCATGTACACCCATCTGGCAAACTCCATGGCGTGATGCCAAAACAGGTAAGCAGAATTGAAGACCAGGTGATGCAGGGAAACTTTAAAATTAAACAGCCCCCAGCTATTTTTGTGAATTTATTGAGGTTTAGTATTTTTCTTTTGTCTGGTCATCAACCTGGCTTTCTCAACTTTTTAATGCATATATAAAGTGAATAAGATTATGGAGAACCTCCACAGTAGGAAGAGAAAGGGAAATCTCCACATCAAGTACCACAACCAATGCACATGCATCCTACTCTTCCACTTTTATATTCAGTGTGTGCTAATGAGAGCCATACTAGACTACCATTGTATGTAGTGGACCACTGACCAATGTACAGATCAGGAGTTTCTGACTTGGGCAGCAGGTCTTTTTAGGTGAGGCAAGCTTTAAAGTAATTAGGCTAAACAACTAGCATTTACGGCAAGCAATGAATTTCCCTCTATAAATAGTGATATGAAGGTTCTCTAGGATATATTATCATAACTAAATAAATCAGAAGCAACTTAATTTGTGTTTTTAACATGTTTCCTGGTTAAATATGATGTATTAGTAAGCTATTTGAATTAGAATCGAATTTCAGTCCAGTTCTGTTCCCTACTTATTTTCCAAAGGTATGTGTAAGAAAGTAAATTACTTTACCTTCAATAGCTTTCAAGTTTATATTTTTCTCCCTGAACTGAGGATAGCAACACTATGCAGTTACTTAAGATAAATGTATCTCATTACATTGCCCCCAATCTGTTTGGCTAATAAGTAATAAGGGTCAGTGCATAGATGTGGCAATGACATCACTGCCACTCACAACAGAGGCAATAGCTCATGGAGGCTGGACTTCCAACTAAAACATGGCATTAGTAAGGGGCAGAGTGGAGCAGGAGCTTCTAAAATGTACTCTTTGTGGGGGGCTAATTTAATATGGGTTTTGGTCAACTTTCCAGCAATCCAGCACCCATGTAATAAACAATGGGTGTTGATCAGAGAGTGAGGCGGCATCCCAGTTGCCAATAATCCTCCTTCAAGCTCGGAAACCACTATCTTACTTCTTCCTCAGCAAAACTGGGTCCCACTATTAGCCATCAGGGGTCATGTGTTCCCGATTCTTCTCAGCACCCTGGTAAACTCTGGCTGTGCTGCGATCAGGTGCTATGAACACCAGCTTTTTTCTACCCTTTAAAATGACAAAGTTAGGACAATAAAGTTAGACCATTCTGAACTGCCCTACAGCCACCATTCCAACTACTGTCTGTTGCTAAATTGAAATTGCCTGGTTCCCAGGGGGCAATTAAAACATTTAGCATATGGCTATATACGTACAGTGCAATAAAGCATGTACATGTAGCGTACAGTTCCACTTTAAATGTAAATGTCAAACCACCTTTGATTTTAAAATTACATCTGTTTTATAGTTTATTTTCTTGCCTAGTTTCCCCTATTTAAGTTTTTTTGTTAATTTTGCAAAGATTAGGCAGTTCTATAGTTTATAGAAATCTGCTTTAGTCTGCTCTATGTTTTACAAAGTTGTATGCAATTAAAGATTTTGTGTACTTGTACAATAGCATCTGGTGTTTTGTCTTTTCACACTGTAAACAAATGCTTGTTAGGATGGCAAATCCTCTACTGCTACCTACCAGTAGCCACAAACACATGACATTCTGATTCTACTTTAATAGTAATTCATTACAAGCTCTGTGTGCCTTCTTGCCTGAATATTATATTAATGGACTTCTTCAATAGGCCATTTAGTACAAAGATCAGGTGCTCATTCTTTTGCCTAGTGTGGGGGCTTGTCGTGGGCCACAATTAAAAAGGTTCAGATTTTTTTCATTTGGAATAGCATAATGAGGATTTTCTACAACAATCAGGAATACCCACAAATTCTACTTATATGCCCTTCCACCATACCCTTACATTATATGTAACAATATCCACATGCTAGCAGTGCACATGCCGATTGGCTTCTCTTTTTGAATATATTTATTTATAGTCCTCTCCCATAATTTCCAAATCGTAGCCCAGCTAAACATCCACCAATGCTAAGCATCCATTTATAGAAAAAACTACTTTACCAATTTATTCTGTCAAAGGTGGTGATTTGTATTCAATGTCAGTTTTCCCCCAAGCCACTGCTGTCACCTTTGTTTGTCAATGCTCCCTCCTACATCAATCTCTGTACTTTCACCCATCCTTACTGTACCCCTATTTAACTACCTTTACACGCCAGTTCTATTTACCCCTCCCACTTTCCCCACAGCAGGTCAAGAGCTACATCAGATGGCTCTGAGTGCAACATGTGGGACATAGATACACTTCTTATTTAGGGTATTAAAATCTGATTATTTTCGGGGTGGGGGGGAGTGCAAGCTGCCCTATCTCCTGCATCCTTGAGCTATCCTCATGCTCCTGTCCCTGCCTAGCTGGGGATGAGCCTGCTCTTGAAGTCAATGAGACCCAAAATCTGCTTTAAATATTGGTATCTCTGTATTCTAAGCATACAGCACGTCCTGCTCCCGAATAGTAATAACATGTGGGTAATCCTCCGCCTCAGGCGCCGTGCACTGCAGACATGCAGCAAACAAGCTCCTCCCGGCCCTACATACACCGAGGGACCTCCCTCAAATCCCCCAGATTTCTCTGCAGTGCTGGAACTGCAAAGACATGAAGTATCACGCTCTTTCTTCAAAAGAAATATGCCTCCCAGCCTAGGCTGCGCGGGTCGGGTGAATGTAGGTAGCACCTGGTGTGCTGAACGGAGCCATGCTCCACCGCAATCCCCCTCCATAGGGTAGGCGGTCAGGCCGATGGTGAGCCTCTAGAGGATGCCCCTCCCGCAATCTTGCCCGTGCCCCTCACAGACTTAGCCCATTAGCCCCGTAACTCGGGAGAAAAGAAGGGGGGGGGGGATGTGTGGCAGCCCTAGTGCTAATTCGCCTTTAGATCTTTATTTAAGGGGTCAGTGTCGCGCCTCGCTATACAGCGCGAACTGTCTTTTTCACTAACAATCTGCTTGTTCGGCAGCATCATTCGTGTCAGCATTAGAGGTATGCTTATTCTCCGCTGTTCTACTTTTGCCGTTGGTTAGAGCTTCGCGCTCTTTGGGGGAGGCGGAGACTCGGCATGACGCGCCTCGCGTCACAGCCCGGCCTGGCCCACCCCTCGAGGTTCGCTGGCGCCATTTTCTCTATCTTCGCGCGCGTGGTGCGGTTCGCCTCCTCCCTTGGTCATGTAAGTGCCCTCCGGGGCGGCATGGTTCTATGTTTTCAGACTGCGCATGGCACTGACTCCACCCTTCTTGTCCCATTATGTCTTTCAGACGCCAAGACTTCGTTGCCTTTCCCCGGCCTAACATATATTACAGCGGGTCCTCCTTACAAATTCTCCAACATTACTAGCGGGTTTTGGGGCATCCAGGGTTGCCTATTGCATAAATCCCTGCGTCATTCTGCTTAATAATCACCATATGGAGGCATTTCAGAATTATGTAACCGGGGTCCCTCCGGGACGTGACCGGCTGTGTGCAGTGTGTGGCCAGCCCCTGGCTGAGGCTGACAGGGCACAGGTCTGCGGACAGTGTGCAGAACAGGCAGGTTTGCTAACAGAGGAACCTCCCTTACTTACTCCCGTCTCCCCGCTCCCAAATATCACTCATGACGAGTCCCACTCGAGCGGGGATGACCTGCAATCAGTGCCGCGCGTGTTGCCCACGGCGTAGCAGGTGCTTTCTGGATTGGCGGAGCGTATGGGCCCTGGTAAAAAGCGGTCCCTGACGCCTCCTGGCTCCCCGGTTCCTGACGATACCGAGGCTATTCTCAGACTCGGGCTCCTCCCATGGGATGCCCGGGGGCTGTGATGATTCTGAGCCCGGTTCCTGGGGTCTGTGTGACACAGATTAAATCCTTATTAAGATTTTTGAGATTTTGTCAATCTCCCCTCCTGGGGAGATCCCCAAGCCTAAAAGGGAGAGTTTCCATACAGCGCCGCCGCGCTTGGAGTTCCTAGAACAGGAACATTTCCAGAATCTTATATCCCAAGAATGGGAATCGCCTTGTAAGCTTAAAGGGATTCCAGGGGCCTGGGAATGGAAGTACCCTTTCCCTCCTGATATGGTTAATTTATGGTCAGCTCCCCTGGTGGTGGACTGCTCCTTTTTACCGTACCCTTCGGGATGCTGAGGACCGGCGCATTGACAGACTGGCTTCACACGCCTTCTCGTGTGCTGGGACGGCCCTGCGCCCGGTTTGTGCCGCGGCCATCACTGCGGTGGCCGCCAGGACTCTTGTCAGAAAAATACTAAATCACTGCCCTGAGGACCTCCCTTGGGGGGCGTTTAATGCCCTATCAGACTGTGAAGCGTTTGTGAAGTTTATTCTATCGGCACTGGATGACACCATCAAGATGTGTGCTAGAACCTCAGCCCTTGCGGTAGCTATTCGCCGCCTGGTCTGGCTGCGACAGTGGGGTGCTGACGGAGCTACGAAAAAGGCTCTCTTGCCTTCCCTTCAGAGGACTGTGGTTATTTGGGGCCCGCTTGGACCTTTTTGGAAAAAAGGCTAAAGCACCCTTGCGCAGAAGGCCGCTCCGGCCTCCACGAGGCAGGGTCACCCCTCCACCTCCCTACGTTAGTGTCAAACGCGAATCTGAGGTGTGTTTCCAACTGTTTGGTGTGGATTTCCAACATGCGGTGGGCAGGCAGCGCCCTGGGCCTTCCAGCAGGACTAAGTCCAAATCTGCCAAGACCTCTCAAGCATGAAGGGGCGCCCTCGACCGTCTGGGCGAGGGGACGACTGCCGCAGCTGTCTCACATCCAGGAATATGCCTTCTCCTTCTGGTGGTTCCGGGATGTAATCCCCCTGGACACAGGATGGGTTTTTGCTGGGCGGTCCCCCGCAGTGATTGTCAGGGTGCTTCTAGTCCCTGCTTTTCCTTCTGAAATTGGCGCAGGCCGGACTGGGCCTACAGTGTTGGGCTTACTTGCTGATTGCCCTTAACGGTATGGGGCTATGGCCTCTATATTATCCTTCCTCCCCCCTCAACAGTATGAGGTAGTCTGGGCTGCGTTGGCCTATGGCCGGCTTAGCAATTCTACCTTCACAGGTAGTCCCTATATGACAACTCTGTCTTAGGTCACGGGCCCCCTGCGCGGGGGGGGGGGGGCTCGGCCTCTTGCGAAGTACTAGATCTTCTTAGTGTCCCTTGGGTCTGCTGGACTCCAAGACTATTTCTAGACAGTGTCGCAGGACCAACCCTGCGGATTGAGGCATTACTTGGGGCCTCTCTTTCGTTCCCAGGCTACTCGCCTGGCACGTCTGGGGACACGCCTGAGGGGGGGCGTCTGCGTTAGGACCTACCGGGTCGTCTTCCTTACTCCCCAGTCTCTGCATCAGGCCGAAGTGGATTGGTTGGCCGGCAGTGTCCCCTGGGAGCTACTGGATGGTTGCTCAACCACCTCATTCCCTCATGGTCCCTTATCCGCTATCCCCCATTCCTGGGAATCGGTTCAGGCTTGCAGCCTTCTCTGGCAATAAGGGACCCCTGGTTACGGGGGCTCTGCCCCCCTTTACTGGCGCCTTACCTTCACCAGGCGGGATGGCAACTGGTGGGCCCGTTGGCGGCACATCAAGATGATGTCACTTATATACCGAGCCCTTGGGCTCTTCGGCGCAGTAGGTTACTGAACCTACATATGTCCCAGCACCCCGGTGCTTGGTCTGTGCTCATGCCTCCTTGGTAAGGTGGTTCCTCTTGAGCTTCCCATATTCAAGGGCCCCGTCAGGGGGGGGCACCCCCCTTCCTTACCAGCATCTTCCAGTGAATGGTCACCCTGGGTACCAAGTCTCGCAGGTTTGGCGGGGGAAGGGAAAATTCTTCCACAATCCCCGTGGTTTCTAGGTAGGGTCCCCTAGAGGGTCCATCTTACCTGCTGGGTTTGTTTAAACGGTGGGCCCCCGTTGACTCTATATGGCTGGCCTTCTCCTCCTTAGGATCGGTCGGTTTATTGGGGGACTCCCGGTCTGTTGAATGACAATGGCCTGTTTTTAATACTGGTCTAAAGATTGTGGCAGGATGCTACCTCTGGAGGGTCCCTGTTCCTGCCTTGGGCGGGGGTCTACTCCCCCTGCTTCTCAGCGGTATTCGCTTCAATGGATGCCCTTAGCGGCAGGTTATGCTATCCTGGTGTCGCCCGGGGAGCCTAGCGTGGCTCTGTGGGGTCTCCCTCCTGACACAGGGGCTCTGCCCTTGTTCCTACTGTCCCAGAATATTCTGACACTGGTCATGGGGGCTGAGTATTTAGGCATAGACTTATTTCATATGCCTTCTCTTCATCACCCTACTTGTGGGTTCTGCGCACGGTTGGCCTGATAGAGAGTCCCATGGGATGGATGGCCTGGGTGGCCTTGGGAGTTGTGGTTCACAGATGCCTCTGCTGAAGTCTGCTGACTTGTGCTCTCTCTTTCAGGCGTGCGGTTCTGCCCTTATCAGGCCCCTTCCTTGGTCCAATATAAGGTCTCCTGTCTGGGGATTGACTCCGTCAGACATGTGCCTGAGACGATGGATCTGGTTACTTAACCCGGGCTCGAGGTACATATATATATATATATATATATATATATATATATATGTACAGATATATACGGCTACAGGCACCCCATGCCTGGGGGTGTTTCCTCTTACGCTGGGCCTCTGGTCCAGGTGGTCTGTAGGATCTTTGCTTTAGTCCCTTAGTCTAGCCACGGGCTTATTCTTAATAATACTAATATGAGGGCCTACATTCCTCTACAGGTATTGCAATTCTCCCCATGTGGGCCTTCTTGGCCTTTAGGGGGACTGATGCTCTTGGAGTCTTTATGTATGCGCCTGATATCTACTTCCAGCGCCTTTGCGCCTTTGGATTAATCCTTCTGGATGTCCCCTGATCCTGAGGAAACCTTGGCTTCCTGATAATTAGGGGTCTGTATTCCCGCCTTAGTCGGGTGACATGTTCAGTTTCCCTTTGGGGGTGTTACAAGTTTTGCCACAAGGCTTCCTTGCCTGTGAGCTGGTTGGGTCATTACACTGACCTATGTTTCCTTTCAGGGGAGAGAATCTTCCCTTTTGCTGTTTACTCCGTTATATTGGTGCTTGGGTACCACTGGCCCTTCAGCACCAGGGTTTTTTCTCTGTTGATTCAGTGGCTAGACTTATGGCCTGTCTCTGTTCATACCTTCATGGTCCTGTTATGAGACTGACGTTAGAGCCTTTGCTCATGTCATGCCTGTTGCAAGTTTTGCAGGTGACAGCGCCTTTACTGTCCGCTGTGCCTTGTTTTTTCTTGGGGATCCCACCCTGCTTATGGACACTGCTATTGGATGTCCCACATGTTATTACTATTCGGGAGCAGGATGTGCTGTATGCTTAGAATAATACAACTCTGTGAAGTACTCACCTGTAGAGTTGATATTATATGCATACAGCATGTCCTGCTCCACCCCACCCTGGTTTCACTTATTCTGGATCCCCTGTATGGTGATTGTTGTCATTAGATATTGTTACCAGTTCTTCTGGGTGGTTTGTTCCTCCCGGCTTCTCTTCTCACTGCTTTTCAATGCTGGGGATTTGTGGGAGGTCCCTCGGTGTATGTAGGGCCGGGAGGAGCTTGTTTTCTGCATGTCTGCAGTGCACGGCACCTGAGGCGGAGGATTACCCACATGTTATTACTATTCGGGAGCAGGATGTGCTGTATGCGTATAATATCAACTCTACAGGTGAGTACTTCACAGAGTTGTATTTTTTAACTAATGAATTATCCTGTAAATGCCTCACTAGGTTATGGACGAGGCACATGGGTAATTATTGGTGACCAGTTTTTAAACATGCTAATAGCCTATATACCATTATGCGCCTTCTTTAGCTGTAAATTGGGAGGAGGTTTCTTTTTAAAGGGTCACTAAACCCAAAATAAAAAACCTCCTGGTTTCAGAAAAGGAGGGGTGCAGTGAGCATGTGCCTCAAAATTGTTTGGGCCACAACCAACGATCGCTTTAGGTCGTGGCTCTGCCAGTCACTGTGCCAGTGCACAGCCCCCCTCAATTCTTTGCAATTGAGGTGGCATGCCACCTCTGTTAAAATGAATGGATGGTGCTGTGCATAGGCATCTGGAGCCCAGTTCTCTGAAAGGTTTCTGAGTGGCTGTCTGGCTTGGACCTGCTGCATGGGAGAGAAGGTGAGTGCCTGTTTGTTTTTTGTTTTTTTTTTATATTCTAAGCATACAGTACGTCCTGCTCCAATATAATACTTACACATGGTAATCCTCCGCCAGAGGGCGCTGTTCACTGCAGACATGCAAAAACAGGCTCCTCCCGGCCCTTCATATACCCAGGGACCTCCCACAAATCCCCAGATTTCTCTGCAGACATGAAGTATCAACTCTCTCGCAGGTGAGTGGGGCTATTACAGCCTGCGGGACTATTTCCACCCCTCCTCTTCGATACAGATGTGCCTCCCAGCCTGGGCTGCGCTGGTCGGGTGAAGGTAGGCAGCACCTCGTGTGCTCACGGAGCTACGCTCCACCTCAATCCCCCACCATAGGGTAGGCGGTTTAGGCCGATGGTGAGCCTCCATTAGATGCCCCTCCCGCATTGTTGCCCGTGCCCCGTGCTCCCTGGGTGCAGGTCCGCTTCTCCCTCGCTTCCTCCCGTAGCTCGGGGGAAAAGAAAGGGGGGGGTATGTGTGGCAGTCCCAGTGTAATGTTAACACGTTATGGCCGTTGATCTTTTATTTAAACTTGGATGTCAGTGCCGCGCTCTTTGCTCCACATAAACCTGGTTGCGCGCATGTTTGTCCTTTCATTACATGAGTGTGCAGCCCGTGCGGCAGCATCATTCTCTAGCGTGAGAGCAATCTCCTTAATTACACTCTGTATGTGTGTCCTATCCAGTACTGTCATTCACGTTGCGCTGGTCAGAGCTTCGCACTCTTTGGGGGAGGCGGGGACTCGGCATGACGCGCCCCGCGTCACAGCCAGATCAGGCCCTCCCCTCGAGGTTCGCTTGGCGCCATTTTCACGGTCTTCGCGCGCGTGGTTGCGATCCGCCTCCTCCCTTGGTCATGTAAGTGCCCTCCGGGGCCGTATTTGTTCCTATGAGTTTTTATTCGGCTGCGCATGGCACTGACACCCTCCTCTTATCCCATTCTGTCTTTCAGACGCCAGGATTTCGGTGGCTTCTCCCGGCCTGACATTATAGCGGGTTCACATAACAAATTCTCCCACTCTCCTAGCGGGTCTTGGGGCATCCAGGGTTGCCTATTGCGTAAATCCCTGCAGGCATACTGCTCAGATAATCACCATATGGAGGCATCTCAGAATTATGTACCCAGGGTCCCTCGGGGACATGACCGGCTGTGTACAGTGTGTGGTCAGCCCCATGCTGATGCTGACAGAGCACCGGTCTGCGGACCGTTTGCTGAACAGGCACTGACCCTGCAATCAGGTTTGCCAGTGGCGGCACCTCCCTTCAATACACCTGTCTCCCCGGACCTAAATCTCACTCCTGATGAGTCTCACTCGAGCGGGGATGACCAGCAAGTCGTGCCGCGCAGGCAGCCTACGGCTGAGCGCTTGGGCCCTGGAAAGAAGCGGTCCCTGACGCCTCCTGGCTCTCGGGTTCCTAACGATACTGATGACTCTGCTGCTATGCAGGACCTTGATCCTTCTGAGGAAGGTGAGCTATTCTCCGATTCGGGCTCCTCGGATGAGATGCCCGGGAGCCGTGATGATTCTGGGCCAGGTTCTTGGGGCCTGTGTGACACAGATGAACCACTTATTAAGATCTTTGAGGTTTTGTCTATCTCCCCTCCTGGAGAGGCTTCCAAGCCTAAGAAGGAGAGTTTCCACACAGCGCCGCCGCAATTGGAATTCCTGGAACAGGAGCATTTCCAGAATCTTATATCCCAAGATTGGGAATCGCCTTGTAAACTTAAAGGGGTCCCGGGGGTCTGGGATTGGAAGTACCCTTTCCCTCCTGATGTGGTTAACTTTTGGTCAGCACCTCTTGTGGTGGATGCACCGATTATAGGGGTTACTAACCCCCCCTTCATGACGGCTCCTTATTACCGTACCCTTCGGGATGCTGAGGACCGGTGCATTGACAGACTGGCTTCCCACGCCTTTTCGTGTGCAGGGTCTGTGCCGTGGCCATCACCGCGGTGGCCGCCAGGACTCTCATTAGAAAAGTACTTGACCACCGTCCTGAGGACCTCCCCTGGGGGGTATTTAATGCGCTCTCAGACTGTGATGTGTTTGTGAGGTTCATCCTCTCAGCGCTGGATGACACCATTAAGATGTGTGCTAGAACCTCTGCCCTTGTGGTAGCTATTCGCCGCCTGGTCTGGCTGCGACAGTGGGGTGCTGACGATGCTACGAAAAAGGCTCTCACTGGCCTTCCCTTCATAGGACGGCGTCTATTTGGGGCCCGATTGGACCTTTTTGGAAAAAAGGGTAAGGCACCCCTACACAGAAGGCCGTCCCGGCCTTCTCAGGGCAGGGACACCCCTCCCCCTCCCTACGCGAACCTGAGGTGTGCTTCCAACTGTTCGGTGTGGATTTCCACCACGGGGTGGGCAGGCAATGCCCTGGGCCCTCTGGCAGGACTAAGTCCAAATCTGCCAAGACTTCCCAAGCATGAAGGGACGCCCTCGCCCTTCTGGGCGAGGGGACTGCTACAGCAGCTGACTCCTATCTAGGATTGTATCTTCTCCTTCTGGTGGTTCCAGGAGGTAGTTCCCCTGGACACAGGATAGCATTTGCTGGGCGGTCCCTCTCAGAGGTTGTCAGGGTGCTTCTAACCCCTTTTCCCCTCAGGAATTGGTGCAGGCCGTACTAGGCCTACAGAGTCTGGGCTTACTTACAGGTTGCCTTTAACAGAATGGGGCTATGGCCTCTATATTAACCTTCCTCCTTCCCTCAAAATGATGAGGCAGTCTGGGCCATGCTGGCCTATGGTAGGCCTGGCAATTCTACTCTCACAGGTAGTCCCTGTATGATATCTCTGTCTTGGGATACAGGCGCCCTGTGCAAGGGGGGCCTCCGGCCTCCTGCGGAGTTCTAGATCTTATTAGTTCCCCCGGTGTCTTCTGGACACCAAGCCCGTTACTAGTCAGTTTTGCAGGACCAACCCTGCGGATTGAGGCCTTGTTTTTGGCCTCTCTTTCGCTCCCAGGCTACTCGCCATGGCGCGAATGGGGGTGATGTCTCGGACATGCCTGGGGGGCGTCCGCACTAGGACCTACCGGGTCGTCTTTCCTTACTCTCCAATCTCTACGTCAGGCCGAGTGGATTAGTCGGCCGGCGGTGTCCCCTGGGAGTTAATGGATGGGTGCTCAGTCACCTCAATCCCTCATGGTCCCTTATCCGCTATCTCCATTCCTTGGATTCGGTTCAGGCTTGAGCCTTGTTCCTTGGCAACAAGTGGACTCCTAGTTACGGGGGCTCTGTCCCCCTTTGCTGACATCTTACTTTCACCAGGCAGGATTGCAGCTGGTGGGCCCGTTGGGGGCGTATCAGATGATGTCCCTTATATACCGAGCCCTTGGGCTCTTCGGCACAGTAGGTTATTGATCCTACATGGGATTCCAGCACCCCTGGAGCTAGGTCTGTGCACATTCCCCCTTGGTACGGTGGTTCCTCTTGAGCTGATTATATTGAAGGACCCTGTCAGGGGGCACCCCCTTCTTTGCTTGCATCTTCCTGTGAATGGTTACCTTGGGTACCAAATCTCGCAGGTTGGCGGGGGGGAGGAATTTCTTCCAAAACCCCCTGTGGTTCCTGGGTAGGGTCCCTTAGAGGGTCCATCTCACCTACTGGCCTTGTTAAAACAATGAGTCTTCAGTTGACTCTATACTGCTGGACTTCTCCTCTTTAGGACCTGTCTATTTGGGGACACTTGGCCTGTTGGAAGACAATGGCCTGTTTTATTATTGGTCTGGAGCTTGAAGCAGGATGATTCTCCTGGAAGGTTCCTGATCTGGGTGGGGGTCTACGCCCCCTGCTCCTCAGTGGTATTCGCTCCAATGGATGGCTTCAGTGGCAGGTTGTGCTATCCTGGTGTCCCTCTGAGAGCCAACTAGGGTGGCTCTGTTGGGTCTAGCTTACATCACAGGGGCTCTGCCCTTGTTTTTACTGTCCCAGAATATTCTGACTCTGGTCATGGGGGCTTAGTAAATTTGTGTATAGACTTTCTATTTTATATGTCTTCTCTTCATTCACCCTGCTATGTGGGGTTCTGCGCACGGTCGTGCTGATAAAGAGACCCGTGAGATTGATGGCCCCTGGGTGGCCTAGTGAACTGTGGTTCGCAGATGCTTCTGCTGAGGTCAGCGGACCTGTACGCTCTCTCAGGAGTGCGGTCCTGCCCTTGTCGGGCTCATTCTTATGTCGTCCCAATCTACAGAATCTAGTCTGGGGTTTGACAGCTGATTCATTCACCCCTTGGAGACGGGCTTATCTTCTGGGTGACTTGGTATCTGGGGGGCTAGGAGCAAGCTTCCTTGGCTTCCTCTTCCACCGTCTATTGTGGGTTATGGCGTACCCATATTGATTGGCATGAGTCTTGGTCTCTCCCCTGTTGGACGTTCTCGGTTCCCAGGGTTCTAGAGTTGTTACAGCATAGGTTGGGGTTGGCTCCCCATCTAGGTACTCTGAAGGTTCAGGTTCTGTCCTGTCTGCCTTCCTGTAGAAGTCTGGTTCAGTCTTCCTTGTTAGGAGTTCTCTTGGGGATTGCTAAGGGCATCTCCCAAGTAGTTCTATAGTCCCTGTGGGGATCAATTTTTCATTCTGTTGCCCTGCGGATTGTTCCTTTGGGACTTATTCTGGATGCTGTCTGAGCTGTTTTGTAGTTCAAGTCGCCCCGGCGGGGGCTGTTGCTTCAGTCAGACGTGTGCCTGAGAAAGTGGCTCTGATTACTTAGCCCTCGCTCATTATATATATATATATATATATATATATATATATATATACACACACACACACTATGATGTTGTGGTATTCCACCTTGCGCCGGACCCTTTTGTCCAAGGTGGTGTTTTATGATCTTTATTGAGTCCTTTCAGTCTGCCTATGGGCCTTATTCTTTATAATGATGAAGTAAGGGGTCTACGTTCCCTCAACAGGTGTTGAACTTTTCCTGGTTGTTTCTTGTCCCTTAGGGGGACTGATGCCCTTTGGGGTCTGCGGACGCCTCCATATGTATGCGCCTGATCTCGTTTGCTTCCAGGGCCTATGCGCCCGTTGGACTGATCTTACTTGGATGTTTTGCCTTCCTGGTCCTGAGTAAAGGTTTTGGCTTCTTGCTGATCCTTGTTACTGAAGGGGTCAGTATCTCCGCCTGTCTGGCGGGAGACCGGTTTTCATTTCCCTGTTGGGGAGAGTTCTAAGTTTTACCGAAGCTTCTGTTGCCCTTGGGCTGGTTAGGCCGTTACACTGGCCTATTCCTTTAAGGGGGAAGAATCTCCCTCTCTCTTTTTATTCCGTTCTATTGGTGTTTGGGTACCTTTGGCCCTTCGGCACCAGGTTTTATGTTGAATAAGTTGCTAGACCGCTGCTTGTTTCTGTTCATACCTTCAAAGGTTTTGTTATGGGATTGACGTTAGAGCCTTTGCTTATGTCGTACTTGGTAGCAAAGTTTTGCAGGTGACAGCGCCTTTACTGTCTGCTGTGCCTTTTTTGTTGGGGATCCCACCCTAATTTATGGACACTGCTATTGGATGTCCCATGTGTAAGTATTATATTGGAGCAGGACGTACTGTATGCTTAGAATAATACATTTCTGTGAAATACTCACCTGTAGAATTGGTATTATATGCATACAGTACGTCCTGCTCCACCCCACCCTGGTTTTACATTTTTCTGGATCCCCTGTATGGTGATTGTTATCCTTACTATTGTTACCAGTTGGTGGTTGGTTTCTCCCGGCTTCTTTTCTCACTGCTTTTCAATACTGGGGATTTGTGGGAGGTCCCTGGGTATATGAAGGGCCGGGAGGAGCCTGTTTTTGCATGTCTGCAATGAACAGCGCCCTCTGGTGGAGGATTACCATGTGTAAGTATTATATTGGAGCAGGACGTACTGTATGCGTATAATACCAATTCTACAGGTGAGTATTTCACAGAATTGTATTTTTGGGTTTAATGACCCATTAAATTCAGTAAATATACAGTTGTTCCTTATGTACAGTAGGCTACCACATGAGTGGACTGGATATACAGTAAAGTTTGGACACATCTTTTTATATCATGGTGTTTCTTTTCTCTTTTTATTTTCTGCTTTGAAGATTCATATTAAAGACAGGAAATAACATTTATTGTACTGAGTAGAAAACAAAAAGCCAAACTGGCTATATTTTAGATTCTTCAAAGTAGCCGCCTGTTGCTGTAATGACAGATTTGCACACTCTAAGCATGTTCTCCACTTCATGGAATGGTTTTCAGTTACCAGGTAAGTCTGTGCGCAGGCTGCCTGCTCTGGAACAGATAAGAACAACTGCAACCCATCCTCTCTTACCCACTTCTCTTCCAGACTAGGCAGAGAAACCTGCAATGCTCCAATCAGCAGTTTCCAAAGAACTTTGTCTCGATGGTTTGTCCTCTACGACTTTTGTCCTCTGAACCTAAGCTGAATATTGGGGAGCACCTTGTGGGATATTCATTTTTTAGATTAGGGGTTAAATAAGTACAATGTAGATGACATACACTTTTTAGTAGTTATTTAGCAATGTCACAGAACCTCACACAATAGTTGCGCATTATGTCTCTCTTTTATAGAGAGACCACTTTGCCCATGGGTGTCTCGCCTACAAGTTGGCCATTAGTGTGGAATACGAATGTCAGTCCTTTGTGGCCTTGGATTTGACACAACTTGTGTATTTTGCTTTTGGAGTCCACTCAACCTAGGATGTCTTTTGGAAGAATGTACATTTTGAATAATATCGCTTGCAGACTCGCTCTTTAAGCGCGATTAGTTGGAGGAGTTCATTAGACATGTCACAGTATAAAAGTATTCTTCTACTCCAGGAGAAGGCTGGCAGCACAAGATAAAATCCTTTCTTTTGCGATTTTTTAGTCCAGCTCCTGGGAGAGATGCTATACGTTGTCATTTACAAAAACAAGACATGCAAGACTATGGGGTCTGCCTGCACCTATAAGCCTGGGCTCATGGAGGTATGCTGAGGCTAGAACACATCTTTACCTTTTAGTTTAGGAAAGTAATTTAAAATTGTTTATGTGTGGCATTTATGACTTCAGTTTAACCTATTGGATGGCTACCCTATTACAAAAGGTTGAGCAGCTGTGGGAACTACCTCCTACCTGATACAAATGTTGATAGTGTTTATATCAAAATACATGCTTTAAATGTACAGTCTCCTAGGAGCCATATGCCCTAATTTAAGTGCTGCCTAAAATGTTAAATCATTTAACGGACTCCAAATAACACACAATTGCCCTGAGGAAGCAGCTCGCGGACGCTGCGATAACGCGTTGGCAGATTTTTATGGGGGTAGGTCCAGTTGGTATAATTATTATATATCTATTGTTCCATGTCTCTTTCACATAATCTGGGTTGGTTTGAACTTTTTCTATGATATATTGGATAGACAAATTTGTATAGAATTTACTTGCACAGGCACCTTTAATACTGTTTGTATTTTATTATATGATTCTCTTTGCACATCTTTTCACATATCTTACCGGATCAAATGTTTTTATAATCCTCTAACTTCGCTTACACATATATATTCAATTGGAACTATACTACTATGAGACCTTTATAATACCCTGGCTCCCCCCTTTTGTGTGTTTTTGTAGTATTGTGGCCTATATGTATTTTAAATTGTATTGTCTAGTGTTGGTTTTTATAATCATGCTTAGAATATAATAAAATTATTCTTTACTACTTAATGAGGAGGTAGTGCCCTATCTTTATTCCATCTGTCCTGGTGCAATATTATTGGGTGTGTGGGGACCCGATACCTAAACCTTTCTCCAAATAACATGGCAGAATTTATTTGATATCACATTATACGAGTGACTTTAAAAAGACCTGCAGTATATCCAGTATGATCAAAGATCAAATAAAGAATGGAGGAAGGAAATATTAGAAAAAGCTTCAACGGATAATGGAAAATGCCAGGAACACAGCCACTGCCACTGGGTGCCTGGGAATCCTGCTGGATATGTCCAAGTTTGAGACCCTGTCTTGAACAGAACAAGTGGACTTTTTAATTTGACACCAGTTAGGCTTTGGAAAGTGAGCCCTGGCTAAGGCCTCTGTCACTGGTGGTATTTTGCAAATGTGAACAGATTTTTACTCTGCCACAACGTTAGGTTGGATAACTTCATGGGCCAAACCTGGCATCCCCCAGGTACTCCAGAAATGTCAATCTGGAGAGTAGCAACATCTTTGGCCTAGAGGGTCTTGGTACTCAGACATAGTTAACGTGGTAGACAACCTCTGTGGAACTGCCCAGATCCTTTAAAATAATTCCTGCACTTGCACCTGAATTTGAAGGGCAGAGAGATTCTCTCGGATCCCTCCCACCCCGGGCATGCCCTGTTCCAGCTTCTACTAACTTGGCAAGTACCAGTGTAGCGGACCTCAAGATTTTTTCTATTGGCTCATTGCATGCTGAATGTGAGTCTAGTTTCAAAGCCCTAGGGACTTTTGAAGATATACCATTAATTTTACATTATTTTATTCTTTGGGGAGCTTGCATGGCTTCAAGTAAGCGCACCTGGGCTTGCCCTACTTGGTCTGAGCACAGAGGATCAGGACCCCGCTACAACAGGGTTACCTGATGCCTGGGCCTTGCATGGTGGCCCTGCTATGTGTCTCCCACTGAGCCCCGGTCCCTCTACCCCTGGGTCATCTACCCCCATGACTTCATGACATCCTGCGAGAGACAGTCTGTCTTCCCCATGGCTGCTGGGTGAGGCCTGAGCTAGGTGGCCGGGCTCCCTGTTGTCCGTGTGCTTGTGATTACTCCTGCTTTCAGAGCTTGGCTGTCAGCTTTTGGAAGGGGAGGCGACCTTGTCAGGGGGTGGCGTGGCCACCAGCCATGCAGCCTGCCTATTGGCTAACTTGGGAAGGGGGCTGGTTGGCCGCTCCTTTGATGCTGGCAGGGGGCATGGCTTTGGCTCAGTCTTACAGTGGAGGACGGGTGCAAGACGGCCGCATTTGCAGGCTCTCTTTGTTAAACTCCCCACTAAAAGTACGTGGCAGCACCATCTTGTGCAGAAGCCGGAGTTCCCTGCTGCATCCCCGGATCGTCGCTTGGAAGCTCCTGCACATGCCTCTGTCCTCCTGAGCTGAGTATCTGCGGCTTTTCCGGTAGTGCAGGTCTGACCAGTAGTCGACAGGCAGGAGGATGTGGGAGATCAGCTTTCCAGCTGTATTGCTTAGTAGTTAGAGCAGCCATTTTACCATGTCAGAGGCATCAGGGTTTTGTATTTAATGTGGTGCGTCGTGTCCCATGTGCCAAGCGCACCTAACCTCAGATGAGGGACCTGGATGCACTACTGTGTTGCGTCTTATACAGCTGGCAGGTTCCACTCCTCAGTCAGATCGTTCAGTTTCCCATGCGACTTCAGGCTCTGACTTGTCGGAGCGGGATACCCCCTTGGGGGGCTGCCAGGTTCATTTGTGTCCCAGAGTCCGCTCACAAATGGGGTTCTTCCTTTGGGCGTGGTTGACAGGGTGGCTCATTTGTGGTTTATGGTCAGTGGCCTTTGTCAGGGGCATCCCAAGTCTCTGCCCGCCCAGGCAGGAAGGCTACGTCAAAGCATAGGCATTTTCCGACGGAATCCTCGAGGATAGCTTTTATGTCAAGGACCTATTTAGGGGTTCAGGATCTAGTTCTAGCTGGTTGGATAGGCTTCCGTCTCTTCCTAAGTTTCTGGACACCAAGGGTTTGGTCCTCACCAACTCAGGTAGATGAACTGGTGTCAGGTCTGGCTCGGCACACCATTATCCCGACTTTGGATAGTGTGTCCTTGAGAGACCCGGTGGATAGGAGGTTGGACCAGCTGGCTAGGCATACATTCTCCATGGTGGAGGTCAGTCTTGCGCCCAGCTTTCACCACGTCCATGGCGACACAGCAGGCAAGGTGTGGATGAAGCAGCGGAGGAGGCATGGAGGTTCGGGTTCCTCTGCACTTCGTTTGAAATACTTTGCTATGGAGGTCTTCAGATTCATGGTGCTATGGACTACTTGGTGTGTCTGGTGGCTAGGGGCTGGCCTTGCTGGTCACCTTGCAACACCCGGTCTGAGTCGTCCGACACTGTTTCTATGAAGACACTTACTGCCCTTCACTTTTCGGGGGGGCGGGGGTGGCGTCTTCTTTTCGGTGAGCCTTTGCATCACCTGGTTCGGAAGGCCATGTGAGGGAGGTCGTCTAGGCTTCCACAGAAAAGGAGACTCAGGAAATAGTTTCACAGGTTACAGAGATTTCATCCATTCTGGAAGTTCAGACACTGCAAGGATATTTTGGATAAGTGAAAGTCATGGGGGAAACCTAGACCCCAATGGACCAGCAGGCCCAAGCCCCCAGCCAAGCCCTCTCGGGTCCGGTGTGGAGGGATTGTATATTTGACCCCTGGGTCCGGGAGGTTGTTTCTTCTGGTTACAAGATCGAATTTGCGCCCAGGCCTCTATACATACTGCAACAGGGATTTTCTTGCCATGGTGGACTTAAAGGTTGGTTATCGGCATGTCCCGATCTTCCCTGGTCTCCAACAATACCTGCGCTTTGCAGTGGGCGTCCGACATTTCTGATTTGTGGCACTGATGTTTGGACTGTCCACTGCCCTGTGAGTGTTCATGAAAGTCGTTGTGGTGGTAATGGCACTCCTGCGTAGGTAGGGTGTGCACATCACCCCGTACCAGGACAACTTGCTCACCCGAGCACTATCTCTGCCAGAGGCACTGCTGACAGACGAACATTCCGCGATCAGGCAGGGCATGCGTTGCCTTGGTCTGATAGTGTCTACCATTGAGGCAGTTCAGTATGCTCTGTTTCACTCCAGGCCTCTACAAATGCTGCTCCTATCGAAATTATACAGGACTGTGCAGACCTCGGACCGTCGCTCCATTATGACGGACAATGCCCAGGGATCCCTGAATTGGTGGGTGTACCAGCAGTCACTGGCAGTGGGTCGGTCTTTACTGTCTGTTCAGTGGGTCATCCTGACCAGATGCCAGACCTAAACCATTAGGTAGGTTAATTTGATTGTATTTTTATATGATTATTGGGTTTATTAATATTATGTTTATTAATATAGTTTTAATAATATATAATATTGTTTTAATCTATATTTTTATTTTTTGTGGGAAAGGGCAGATAATATATACATGTATATATTGTGGTTCACCCCCTTAGGTCTCTTGTGACTGCCGAGAGCTGTTATATACTTTGTTTCAGATCCCCAGGGAAGTAGAATAATATTTCACCATGAAGGAGGCATCTGACGCTTAGCAGATTTACCAGACAGATTTGTCCAGTTGCATGCAGGAGGTACTGGACGAGGAGCATAGCACAGTGTGCAGAGGTCTCCCCCCTGCAAGGGTTCTGACCTGTCGCCGGTGCCCTCTGGGCCTTAAAACCCCCTTGGCAGCCTTCAAGCGGACCTAAACCTTTAGTGAGTCATATTGGCTACTAAGAAGGTTTTTAGAAAAAACGATTTCCTCAGAGTTTTCTCTCTTTATTTTTTTCTTTTTATTTCACTCTTTATTTAGTTATTTTCTAATACAGAGAGTACAAAGCAAGTAGTCAAAGAAAACATTTCAGGTTAAAACAAAGAGCACAATACAGCAAAGTAGCAAAACAGGCCTCCGCCCCCCTCTCCCCCTTCCCCCCGAACAACATAAGCTCATCGGGTTCCGCCCGGCACCAACGTCACCGATTATCCGGACAAGGCCTGAGGAGCACCCCCCTCCCCCCCCCCCCCCTTGTGGATCACAGCAACATGGGCTTCTAGTGCCTCTCTGGGGAGCTGTCCCGGGTCATCTTCGTTCCCTATCGCATTATAGGCACGGAGAAAGTGTACACACGATAGGCAGGAATTCTTTGTAGTATGCGGCAGTCAGGCCATCTGGGCCTGGTGATTTCCCTGCTGGAGCGCATGTCGCAGTTCAGCTTCCGAAAGCGGCTCTTCTAGTCTACTGATCGCTTCCCTACTCAACTGGGGCATACCTGACAATGTAATGTACCTCCTTTTCCTCTCCAGGTCTCCCTGAGGGTCTCCCACTCCTTGTGGATGTAGATTATAAAGTGAAAGGTAGTACTCCCGGAACACCTTAGCGATGTCCGGCGTCTTATGCCATTTCCGTTGTCCATCCGTAATTGCTTCAACAAAGTTCATAGAACGTTGTTTCCTCAGGGCTCTTGCAAGGAGCCTGCCGCTTTTGTTACCCCACTCATAGTAGAAGCGTTTGCACTTCTTTATTGCAAACGCCGCCTTTTGTAGCAAAATGGAGTTTAATTCCTCCCGGCATGTAGTCAATTCCTTCAAGGTCTCCCTTAATTGGGACTCCTTATGTTGTTTTTCCAGAGTCTGAATCTGGGTCAATAGACGATCTCGCTTGGCAATACTCGCCCTTTTCAATCTAGCGGCCTGCTGGATTAGGATTCCCCTGACCACGGCTTTATGAGCCTGCCATAAGATCATCGGTGTTACCTCCCCCGTGTCATTTAGTTGGAAGTATTCAGTGAGGGCCACCTGCACTGCATTCCTCGCCACTGGGTCCTTCATTAGGGTCTCATTCAGACGCCAAGTCCATGCTTTCCCGCTCCTCTCCTGCGTGGCCAATGAGAAGCTCACCGGGGCATGATCTGATAGTGACGCAACGCCTATAGAGGCTCCATGAGCTCGGGATAGCAGACTGTGGGACAAGAGCACGTAGTCTAACCTTGCATACGTTGCGTGGGCGGTGGAATAGTGGGAGAAGTCTTTACCTGTAGGGTTGGTTATTCTCCAAATGTCACATAACTTTTATGTCACATAACGTTTTACCTTCCTCAGCCCCCTGTAGGGGATGGAGGATTTCCCGGAGGAGGAATCCAGAAGAGGCTCCATTGCGAGGTTCAGATCCCCACCTAATAGCACACTTCCCTCTTGGAATTCAGCCAACCTGGTAAGAAACTCCAGAAGGAAGTCCACCTGGCCAGAATTGGGGCCATAAATCGAGGCAAGAGTATATGTCTCTTCTGATATCGTTCCCTTGACCATAACATATCTACCCTCCCCATCCGTGCTCACGCTGTGGAGTTGGAAAGGCACGGACCTGGACAAGAGAATCGCTACTCCCTTAGTTTTCGAACCGGGGGACGAACTTGTGAATACCTGAGGGTATAATCTGGAGGATATCTTCGGGTGGCTATCTTTTTTAAAGTGGGTCTCTTGAAGGAACACTATCTGGGCTTTCAGTCGTTTCAGCTCTGCGATTACCGCCGAGCGCTTTTCTGGTATATTAAGTCCCCTACAATTCACGGAGACCACCTTCATGTAAGCGTCCGGAGAGTTCACCACACCATCCGGCACCGCCATCATTTCCATTCCCTCCCCACAGTCCCCCCGCCAGGTGCCTAGACCCCAAACACAAGGCGGCGGCGGTCAAAGAAGTCAACAGGGAAAGGTCGGGAGAACTTAAGTGGGTGATGTGAGGAAAGGGAAGAGAAAATTGAGATTCGAAACAGAACGGAGAATCTAAAACAAAAACTTTTAAATTCCGGAGAAACCCAAAAACCAAGTTGGGTTACAATCGAAGCGATTATACTAACTCCCCTAATATAAGAGAGTCTTGTCCAGTACCTCCCGCGAGAGTCTCTGGTAGCTTTTCCCGGAAGGATACCTGGACTACTGGGGGAAGTGGAAGCCCCGGCGAAAAAGGATCCAAAACTCAATCAACAAATATAAAGATTGAATTTAGTTCAACCATCAAGGCATCCCTTCCCCCACCCCCAATAACACGTAAACAGTTAGGCAGCAATATGAGTTAACCAGTTATCAAAGAGATCCGAACAGGTAATATGACTATATGACAGGTAATATATCTGAATGACCGCTTGAGCAAACAACCGACCGCCCGGTAGCTAAGTTGTTCAGGTCCAGGCCCCCCCACCCCAGGGGAGTGCCCCCGACCGGCCAACTCCCAGGTCCACCTGGGGGCCGCGTCCAGAACACCCCCCCCAGGCCGGCGGGCAAAGCCCCCCCACACGACACCAGGGTGATTCCAAACCCCCCACAGCCCTCAACCTCTCATGCAAGACCACCCCTCACATCTGTCCCTTGCACCGCACCATGCGACTCCTCTCGGGGAACCACCCCTCCCGAAATACATCGCCTCCAGGGCAGGGCGGACGAACCATCTCCACCATTAGTCACGCTTCAGTGGCGGCATCCCAGCGGGAAAGGACCCCCCGCCCCTAAAGCGGGGGGGCCCACCGCAAGGAACCAGCCACCAAGAGCAGTGCGCAGACCGCTCCACAGGCGAGTCAGGGACCAGCCAGCCCCGAAGCGAGGGGCGCCCCAACGCGGGTGCAGTCCCAGCCCCTGACACCCGAAGCCCCGGGAAGAGGATGAGGAGGGTTCCACATAGACGGAGAGCCCCCCCTGGTAAATAAAGATGGGAACCATCCACACCGGTCACCGCCATCCGTGCAAACCGCGCAGGGGGTATCCCGGTCAGGGGGGCAGCCACCCCCCCGGGTGGGAACCATCCAACATTAGAGAGCAGGCGATCCGCCACACACATCATACAGAGGAGCCCCACACAAGGCGAACAGGTTATATCTAACCTGGACGGGAGAGGGCAAAGATCCCTCCCCGTCCACCAAGGCCTCGGATTGTTCCTCTGCCTGATCTAACCCCAGCTTGTCACAGTACCGCAGGCGAGACCCGTCCCCGAGGGAGGCCGCGGAAGGCCGGGCCCCCCTCAGACCGCCAGACTCTCACTGTCAGCGGGGGGCGTCGGGCCGGGAAACCCCCCACCCCCGACACGGCCGGGGAGGGGGGCTCACCCAACCCAGGGCCCCAGGTCACCCCCCCCGGTAGAGCCACCAGCACGTCCTGATCTCCACCCACAGTCACACAGATAATCACATGTATAACAACAATTTCCGCTAAGGATCAAAATAAACTGTAAAGAAAGAATATCACATTAACTTTAACTTGTCGGACCATGACTCAACGTCCCCTTCACTTTTAATTGCGCTCAGGTTTCGCTAGGGCCCGCGCGGAGCCCCATCCCGAGCCCACTCAGCCTCCCGGTCGGCCACGGGGGGGGCCAAGTCTCTCCTGCGCCTCATGTCAGGCGGGGCGCCCCGCCGCCGTCGGAGGTCCCGCCCTCGTCTTCGCTGGCACTGCGGTAGAGGGTCCGCCCCCCGGTCAAGCCCCAGCGCCAGCCAGTCCGGAACCGAGATTGGCGCGGTCCCCAAGAACTCAAACAGACCGGGCAACTGCGACGGCTCCTTCAGCATATAAGACCTCCGATCCTTACGAACAATCAGCTGGAATGGATGACCCCAGCGGTAGGATGCTCCCTGTTGTTGTATCAGATCTAGGAGGGGTCTCAGCGATCTCCGCATCTGCGAGAGAGGTCAGGCAGAAGTGTGATTCGCGCTCCATCTAGGTCGACCGGGCCTCTGTTCCAAGCTCTTTGCATGATGGCCTCCTTGACCTGGTAAAAATGCACCCTGCATAGTACATCTCTTGGCCTGTCGGGGGCATCCCGGGTTGGACCCTGGGCCCGGTGGATTCGGTCGATCTCGAGGTGGTCCGAGGGCGGGCGGTCCAGGAGGGTGTTAAACATACTGCAAACTTTTGTTTTTAACTCTGATGGGGCTATCGACTCGGGGATGCCCCTCAGACGTATATTGTTGCGTCACTTTCTATTTTCGTGATCGTCCTGTTGTAGTTGGAAAGAGGAGAGCAGTCGTCTGGTAGCATCTCGTTCCCGCTCCAAAGCTTCCACTCTTGCTTGAATATCAATCTGTGCGGTGTTATTGATTTCTACTCTGTTAGAGAGATCCGCCATAGAGTTCTGCATAGATGTTATCTCTCTGCGGAATGTCCCCTCCATCCTGGTTATGTAAGTTTCAAAGTCTACTCTGGATGGTAGCGCTTTAAGGGTGTCTGCAATGTTCAGCCTAACCGATTCTGCGATGGCCGAGATCAAGGCCCGGGGCAAAGTCGCTCCAGATGGGTCCACATCAGCCAATCCCATACGGCTCTCCTCTGCCCTGGATGACCGGACACTCCTTTGGGGCTCTGGCGGTGATGAGCATCGGCAGATATAGGGGGGAGTTGCAGGCGTCAGGTCCCGCGATGAGCTAGCGACCTCAGTATCACACAGCCGGTCAGGGTCAGGGGGCAGCCTCTAGGTCCCCCCTCCCCGGAGCCCGGTCACCGATCTCCCACATGTCAGTCGGTGGAGAGTGAACTCTGAACAGCGTCATAGGGGTCCGCGTCCGGTGTAGGGGCTCCTCCCTCCGCCGACATAAGCTCAGGGGTATCATCCCTGGTATTCTGGTGGGCGCTCCTTTGTGTTCCGGGCGCCGGGTCTTCTCCCGCCGGCGGTGGTGTGCAGCCGCCAGTCTCACCCTCTCCTTGCTAGCGTGGCGGCGAGCGGGTCTCCCCGACAGCCTGCGAGGGAGAGCAGAGGCCGGTCCCTCGCTCACAGCACCCCCGCTCCGGGCTCAGCGCGCACGCAGGCTGAGCTACCCGGTCATTCTCCACAGACCGGCATTCACCTTGCAAGGCGGCGGACTCCTCCCCCCGCATCGGCGGGGCCGGCGCCATGCAGTCAGCGTCTTCGTCCTCTCGGGGCACATGCTGGTGCGGCAGCGAGGACCCGCACACCGCAATCCTCGATGGCGAGCCCCGGTCAGCGGCTCCTCCTCGGTTCAGGGATACAGGTAGGGCCATTTCCAGTACGGCGGGGGATTCTCCCCCCTCTCCATCTCCTGGGTCCCCGCCCGCCATCTTGGCCAGGAAGCATCCAGGGCTCTCCGGGGTCCCGGTTCCAAAATATGCAGTTATGGGGGCTCCCTTGCGAGCTCCCGATGTGCTCTTGGTCCTCCTCTTAGTCATGGTGTCAGGAAAGCTACCTTTGTAAGTTAAAGTGTGCTTTAAAGGGGTAAGGTGAGGAGCCTCGTGTCTCGGCGTCCTACTCCTCCATGCGCAAGCCACGCCCCCTCCTCAGAGTTTTTAAAGAGGATATTGTGGCTACCATAGTCTCCCTCTGAGTCTTTAAACTCTGTCGGCAGCCCTCAAGTGGTTGGCAGCCCTCAAGTGGTCCTAAACCTTTAGAAAGTCATTTAAGAACTATCAGCTACTAAAAAGGTTTAAAAAAAGAAAATCCTCTGAGTTGAAGAGGAGTTGAAGAGGATATATGTGGCTGCCATAGTCTCCCAGGAAGAGTTCTCCATTGGGGAGGATTCATCCAGTAGGGACTCTGATTCAGAGTCCTCTACACAAGGGGTGCTCAGTTAGGGAGAAGATGGATGGTTTGATTTCCTCCATTCTGGAGGATGTTGCTGTGCATACGCATTATTCTATCTGATCAATAGTGAATGGCAGTCATATGGCAAGTCATATAGTCTTCCGCCCATTCCTAAAGTACTAGATACTATGTATCCCTTTCCTCCAGATCAGATTGAATTATGGTCTCACCCTTCTGTGGTGGATGCTCTGGTGCCAGATCTTTTTAAGACTTTGGTTATGCCATCCTCTGTTAGTGCTTCTCCAAAGGATCCAGCAGATAAGGGCATGGATCAGGTGCCACATCATGTTTATTCTATTATGGGGTCGACCTTGCGGCTGGCCTGTGCTACATCCATAGCATCTTTGGCGAGCAGGAGGTTGTTAAAACAGCTGGACTCTAAGACTTGTTCAGGTCAATGATCAAAACCAGTTGGATATCAACAGGTATGTGATCTTGGTATGTGATCTTAACCTGATTTGATCAGGTTAAGTGCCAGAGGCCTAGCTCTGGTGGTAGCCTTAGGGCGTGCTTTATGGCTTAAGCAATGACCAGCTGACACAGCCTCTAAAAAGAATCTGACAGGACTCCCCTGTAAGGCAGGGCATCTGTCTGAGGAGTGTTTGGTTAACATGGTAAAGAACGCAACTGATGGATAATCGACTAATCTGCCACAGGAGCCGTAGTCTAATACTGCTTTCCGCCTGGCCTCTAATCCTCCAGCTTTTTATGGGAGTATATCTTCGGGATACTGAAGAGATTTTTGGAAAAAGACAAAGTCCCAAATTAAGGCAAGAGGTGTCTGGCGGAATAAAGCCAAACCCCCTTCAAGCCTCAGGCATGAAGGGACGCACCTGCCGTTGCAGGTGGAGGGGGGCAGCTTCTGCATTTTGCCCACATTTGGAGGCTCCATGTAATAGATCTTTGGATACAGGAAGTTGTATCCTCGGATTACAAGATCGAATAAGCTGCCAGACTTCCTCGGAGGTTCTCTTGGCCAGGGATATCCCGAATTCCGCAGAAAGCAGAAGCAATGAGATCTACTGTATCTCGCCTTTTAGAGATTGGAGTTGTTTGATCCACAGTGATGTTACTCCAGCCGGGAGATTTTATAACCACAGTGTATAAATAAATATGCGTACCTACATTGCAGTAGGTGATCTATCGTCCGCACCGAGGGTGTTTACCAGAGTGTTGTCAGGTTTCATGTTTTTCTAAGAAGTCAGAGTATACATATAATCCCTTACTTAGACAATCTGTTTATATGGGCCCCATCATGTCAGGGGGCCCAGAAGGATACACAGACTGACGGATAGACATTGGATATCTGACTATCCAGTCGAATATCAGACCTTAAATAGTTATTTATTTTCTGGGAATGTCTTTAGACACATCTCAGGCAAAAGTGTTCTTCCAGAACAGAAGAGACTCATTATTTCAGGCCAGGGTACAGGGACTCTTGTGTTGCCCTCACCCGGCAATTCGTCAAGGAATGTGTCTGTTGGACCTGATGGTATCCTGCATCGAGGCAGTACCTTTTGCACAGTTTCACACAAGACCCCTGCAGATGGAATTGCTCATGATCTGGGATCGAGACACACAGACTCTGGATCCACAGGAGAGCAGACTCTCCATAAATATCCTGGAACTGAGAGCGATTCTATTGTGTCTCAGACATTGGACATCCCATCTGAGGGAGCATCCGTCCTGATTCAGACAGATAATTGGACGGCGGTGGCATATATCAACCACCATGGGGGCACCAGAAGCAGTAAAGCCCTCATGGAAGTGAGCTGAATTTTACTTTGGACCATGCATCACTGCTGTACACATACCTGGAGTGGCAAATTGCAGGTCGATCATCTCAGCAGAGCGGTCCTGCATGATCTCTCAGTCAGAGTGTCTTTACAAATGAATGCTTGCGCTGGCGGATTCCTGATATAGAACTCTTTGCATTACAGCACAATCGGAAGGTTCCAATATTTGTGTCCCAGTCTAGGGATCCTCTAGCATTAGCAACAGATGCCCTGACTCTTCAGTGGTCAGCATTCAAGCTTCTTTATGCATTCCCTCCGATTCCACTCCTGGGTCGAATACTGAAAAAAACCCAACAAAAAACAAAAACATTCCAACTATTCTGGTGGTTCCTCGGTGGCCAAGAAGATGCTGGTTCTCAGTCATAGTAAGGATGTCAGAGGGCAACCCATGGAGGTTACCCAACGATCCAGATCTTCTCACACAGGGTTATCCCAATTCACAAGTTTTGGCTTGGGCGTCCTGGCTATTGAATCCTTCATCTTGGCAGAAAGGGGGTTCTGCCAGTGTCATCCAGACTATGATTCAGGCCAGGAAGAAGTCTTCATCAATGATCTACTATAGACTCTGGCGAGCATTTATCAATTGGTGCGAATCCAGAAGGTTCGCTGGTAGAACTTTTTCTGTTCCCAGAATATTGGATTTTCTGCAGAAAGGTCTTGATGAAGGTCTTCAATTGAGTATTTTTAAAGGGACAGATATCTGCTTTATCTTTTTTCAGAAACCCATTGCTGAGAATAAATTTATCAAAACTTTTGTATAGGGAGTCACTCATGTGCGGTCTCCTCGTAAGCCACTGCTGCCGGTTTGGGACCTGAACTTAGTTTTATCTGCCCTTCAGGGTCCTCATTTTGAACTGTTGGCAGATGCGTCATTAAGTTTATTAACTCTTAAGGTTATCTTTTTAGTGGCAACAACCCCAGTAAGGAGGGTTTCTGAATTTGCAGCTTTATCGGTTAAGTCTTCTTATTTAGTGTTCCATAATGACATAAAGAACATTTTCATCTTAATGAGGAGGTGAATTTGCCTTCCTTATGTCCTACTCCAGTGTCCAATAAAGAAAGGATTCTTCATTCGCTGGATGTTATGATGTTAAGAAAGATATTATCTCATTGCTACACAATCTTTACGCAGGTCGGACTCCTTATTTGTCATACCTGAGGGTCCATGGATAGGTCTTCCACCAGCTAAGTCTACTATCAGCCGATGCATTAGACAGGCAGTGGTAAGAGCCTATGTCTCCAAAGGGAAGGGTCCTCCTTTTAGCATTACTGCTCATTCAGTACTGCTTTTGGAGGTCCCAATCGTGACTGAATTACTCTGATGGCCTGAAGTAAAATGAAGGAGAAAAGATAATTCTGTGAGTAATCGCCTGTAGAACTGATTTCTCTTTCATTATTACTTCAGGACATGAGACCCTCCCTGTCTGCTAGGTTGTTATATAAATATCCTGGATGCCTAGTCTTAGTGGAGTGGTAAATATGTAAATAGTTGCTGTAAATAATGATCAGCATCGAAAGTTAAAAAAGAAAAAATTAAACGGAGAGAGGAGTCTTGTATTTTGTCTCCAACAAGAGATATAGGTATGCCTCTCAGGCGGCTGGTTCTACTGCTTTTCAATTAAACTGCATTGGAGAAAGTCAGCTGGAAGGATATAGGCCCGGGAGGAGGAGCCATGCCTTTGTTCTTGCAGTCCACACCCTTCGGCCAAGATGTTAACCCAATCCTGACTGAAGTACTCTGATGTCCTGAAGTAATAATGAAATCATTTCTACAGGTAAGTACTCACGGAATTCTTTTTTTCAACGGACGATCGCGGAACATAGGACTTTCACGCACGGTGTTGGGCATGTTCGGTCTCCGTGGGTGGTCGATAGGACCAGATTGAGATCTCAGGGCATGACTATCATCATTTCAGGGGCCCCCCTTTGAACCCATGGCAAAGGCTTCCCAGACGACACTCACGGTGAAGATGGCTTTTCTTGTGGCAATCACTTTCATCCGGCGAGTTTCGGAGCTGGCATCGCTTTCGGTCAGATCACCTTTTTTGGTGCTGCATGGGGTGTTTCATGTGATGCAGGATTTTTTGCCCAAGGTAGTCTCTTCCTTCCATCCTAATCAGGAAATAGTGCTACCCTCCTTGTGCCCACACCCCACTCACCATAAGGAGCGACTCCTGCATTCCCTCAATGTGGTCAGGGCATTAAAGCATTACTTGAGCACTACTCGAGAGGTAAGGTGAATGTCTTGTTTCTTGACCCCAGAAGGACCAAGGTCCACTAGCAGGTCCACTCTTAGCAGGTGGATCAGGAAAGGTGGTCATACAAGCCTACGCCTGCAAGGGGAAGGTGGCGCCCTTCCTGGTCACCGCACACTCCACCAGGGTGATTTCCATACCCTGGGCTTTCCAACACCATGTGTCAGCGGAACAGGTCTGCAAGGCGGCAACCTGGTTGTCTCTCCACACCTTCACCAAGTTTTACAGACTTGATGTCAGGGCATCTGCCTATGCTGCTCTGGCCGGAAGTTGTTGCAGATGGCGGTGAACCCCTCTCCGGGGGTCTAAGCTTGAGGTGCTATTGTTCTTGGCTAGGTTGACGCAGTCAGCTGTTGGCTGTTCCAAAAAATTAGAAAAGGGAAATTGGTGTACTCAACGGTAAATTTCCTTTCTTGTCCTCTTCCATTCCGAGCCACTGGAAGCAAGGCGTGGGTTTATCTCCGCAGTAGATGGGGACTGCAAAAAGACTAGCTCCTCCTGGCTTATATAGGGCAGGATATCCTCAGTTAATTAAAAAGCAGTTCAGCCACAGCCCCGGGAGGAGAGAATGCTAACCTGCGCATAATGCACGCAACTAGAAAACAACAAAACTAAAACCATTTAGAAGAAGGCATCAACCTCCACTGATGCAGTCTTAACACAACAGAAGGATGTGGTGCCCCGGAATGGAAGAGGACGAGAGAAGAAATTTACCAGTGAGTACACAAATTTCCCTTTTTCTTTCCAGGTTTTTAAAGTCGCTCAAATGATGTCATATATAATTAACCTTTCAGGCTGCACTTAATTTTGCATATGGCTGCTAGTGCATCTGAAACACATATTTTCTTTAAATGCTGTCAAACTTTGTATGGTGCATTAGCGTTTGATCACAATCAATATCTTTCATTCTGCTGCCCCCATACAGAAGTTGCACAGCAGAATATTAAAAGCCTCTATATTAGTTCCCTTCTGAAATATTGCATTTGTAGAAGTGTATATGCCCCACACTGTTATAAGAAGAATCACAATAATTAACCTTCTTAACGTTGACATGACAAATGAAAAAAAGGCAGCCAAATAATTACTGTAATCTGGAATGACTGCAGGGGAATTTCACACAGCAGACTGATGGATCAATGAAACATGGAACAATGCTAAAATTATAGGATATTGTACTGTGAGCCTGCAAGACTATTTAATCATGGTGTTAAAAGAACAGGAGCCTCAGAAATTCCAATAGAAATATTTCCAATAAAATGAAAATGTGTGCACCTTATGAGAAGCATAATGTTTTGTACAGAATGTTGTTCTGTCTTTACATGCGAACATTCCCCTAATTGAAAAATCACCTATTATAGGTAGATAGTCAGATGGCAGCATTAAAACATATGCTGGGTTTACACAAGTAGATCAGTTGACTGTTTGCACAGCAATCGACCATGCAAATCTTCTGCGACTGAGCGATTGTGTTCAGATGTTGTTGGTTAATTGTTCGCTAGAGCGAACGCTAATGCAATTGCTTGTGTCACTCCTTCTCATAGCAAAACATTAGGGTTGATTCAGAGAGACATAAAAAGACTTTCGTTTTTGTGAAGATCTGTTTTTTTTTTTTTAATTTTCCCGCTCGCGTATGAGTGTACAAGTGATTCGCAAGCCTTCAGTAAAGTCTTCGTCTGTTCGTATGCCAACGAGAATGTCATTTTCCAGCTCATGTTACAACGTAGGCTTTAGTTTTTGCCCTTTTTCCATTGTCTCCTCGAACGAATCATTTACGTTCACCGTTAGATTCAGATTTCCTTTTAATATAAATAATCGTCCAGACGAAAATCGTTACAACCTGCGCACTACAAAATTAACTCATTAATGTGCTCACCTACATATTTGGTTCACTCACTTCTGCTACAATGCTTAGCTAAATCACATCACGCTCAGTATATTCTTCCATTTCCTGCACCTAAAACTGACCTAAATCACTTCGCGGTCTCATTCTTCTTCCATTTCCCGCACCTAAAACTTACCTAAATCACTTCACGGTCAGTATATTCTTCCATTTCCCGCACCTAAAACTTACCTAAATCACTTCACGGTCTCATTCTTCTTCCATTTCCCACACCTAAAACTTACCTAAATCACTTCGTGGTGTCATTCTTCTTCTATTTCCCGCACCTAAAACTTACCTAAATCACTTTGCGGTCTCATTCTTCTTCCATTTCCCGCACCTAAAACTTACCTAAATCACTTCCTGGTCTCATTCTTCTTCCATTTCCCGCACCTAAAACTGACCTAAATCACTTCCTGGTCTCATTCTTCTTCCATTTCCTGCACTTAAAACTGACCTAAATCACTTTGCGGTCTCATTCTTCTTCCATTTCCCGCACCTAAAACTTACCTAAATCACTTTGCGGTCTCATTCTTCTTCCATTTCCCGCACCTAAAACTGACCTAAATCACTTCCTGGTCTCGTTCTTCTTCTATTTCCTGCACCTAAAACTGACCTAAATCACTTTGCGGTCTCATTCTTCTTCCATTTCCCACACCTAAAACTTACCTAAATCACTTTGCGATCTCATTCTTCTTCCATTTCACGCACCTAAAACTTACCTAAATCACTTTGCGGTCAGGCGAATCATCATATCTAAATTTGGTTTTTTGCATTCGTTTTGTGGTAACCAACCCTTAATGAATGTATTTAGAAAAGGAAATGACACAAACTTTTTTTTTTTTTTTTTTAATCTTAACTGGCGTTTTTATATTGCCTTGTTTTTTTTTTTAAATTGTTTTTAAAATTGAACAACTTTGAATATAATTTTTTTTTTGCAAAATGTAACTATAAAATTGTAAAAGTTTGTAAAAAAATTAAATAACGTGTTAAAATATATACACAGCAATGGCAAGCCCCAGAACATTATTCTTCATCTGTGGTTCCCAACGAGTCGCGCAGCTCCTGCATCTTGCCCACCAACTGAAGGGCCCTGGCACTCAGTTGTGCCACTCTGGCACGTGTGGTCCCTGTATAAAAAAGAAAAATAAATTATTTGTTGTAAACATTACATGTTTAACAGCTGTGGATGGAATGTTTATTAGGTTGCAAGCTAACTCATGAGGCCCATATGTCATTATGCTAAGGAATTAACCCTTTTGTTGCCAAGCACGTAACACCTACGTGCTGGCTTGGCTGGGCCTTAAGTGCCAAGCCCGTAGGTGTTACGTGCTTGACTTTCCTCGCTTCTAGTTTAAAAAATAAAAATAAAAAATACTCACCTGACCCCTTGTTGGATCCGGCCGGGTCTCCTCTTTAATTTGGTGCCATCCGATCCCCCGTGGGGGGTCGGATGGCTCCAGGAGAGCCCCCGGAATAGGCTGCCCCCCCCCCGCTTCTGCAGCAGCAGCTGCTAACTGTAAAAAAAAAAAAATAAATAAAAATGACATTCACTTACCTGTGTGTGCACTGGCTCCCGCTGTCCCTCCTCTTCACCTGGGGGGCCTCCGATCCCCCCCCAGGACTTACCGATCTTCAGGAGAGAGCCCGGGAGGCTCTCTCCTCTCTCCTTCTCGATGGCGGCCGCCATCTTGCCGCTAAGCCCCGCCCCCTTGGGGGCGGGGCTTATGACGTCATCCCGGCCCCGAACGATCACCGGCTTCAGCCTTCTCAGCTTCTCAGATGCCGGTGATCGGCGCTGGGGAAGGAGGTGGCAGGAGATCCTCTGATATCCTGCCTCCTCCTTCTCTGGATGCCGATCACCGGCATCTGTCAGCTGAGCGGCGAGGGACAAGAGCTTGCAATCAAAGGTAAGTACAGTAAAAATTTTTTTTTTTTTTTTTTAATAAAATACTTTTTATTATTGTGTGGTGTTTTTTTTTAACAGTTAACCCTTTGTGAGCTGGTAAGGGGTCCATGAGACCCCTTATACCAGTTCACAAGGCTGGGGGGGTGGCAAGTCACCTGCCCTAGCGGGTGACTTGCCATTAACCCCCGCACCCCCATTACCTGCCTCCCCAAAGGCCAGGGGGGGGGCAGAAGAGCCCGGGCCCACATAGGCTATGTGGGCTCATAGGCTGCAGGGTGGGGGGGCCACCAAAGCTGGCCCCCCCACTCTGTGCCTACAAGCCCCCATAGCTGGTCCCGGGCTGGTTACTTTGGGTAAGGGGGACCCCACGTCATTTTTTGGGGGGGATTTTTAAGGGTCCAAAAAAAATCCAAAAAAATGGGGTCCCCCTCCCCGGGAAGGGGGACCCTATGTCATTTTTTTTTTTAATTAACCCTTTGTGTTCTGTCATGCAGCAGCTATAAAAGGCTTCCAGCAGGTGAGCAGAAGCCAGTGATCGCCGAGGGACACAGTGCTCCAGGATGGATGGGAGGTAAGTATTAAAAAAAAAATAATAATAAAATAATTTTTTCTTTTTGCGTGTGTGTGTGTGTTTTTTTTTACATTTAACCATGACCCCTATACCAGTTCACAAGGCTGGGGGAGGTGGCAAGTCACCTGTGACTAGCAGGTGACTTGCCATTAACTCCTGGCACCCCCATTACCTGCCTCCCCAAAGCCCAGGGGGGGGCAGAAGAGCCCGGGCCCACGGGCTATGCGGGCTTGTAGCCTGCAGGGCCAGGGGCCACAAAAGCTGGCCCCTGTGCCCTGTTTCCACAAGCCCTGCATAGCTGGTCCCGGGCTGGTTACTCTGGGTAAGGGGGACCCCATGTCAATTTTTTTTTTGGATTTTTAAAGTGGACCAACACCCAGGATTTTGACTATCCTGGGTTTTGGTCCACTTCAGGGGGGCACCCCGATTAGGGGTGCCCCGCTGTGTAAAACCCCCCAGAAAGCACCCAAAACTCACCTCCCCACGCTCCCACGTAGCCACGGACAAGCGGGTGACAGCGGCGGACAAGACAGTGCGCGCGCCCGCACCGGCCATTCACAAACGGCCTAGAGGGGCGCGCGGGAGGCGGCGGCGGCCGCTGCCGCCGTGTATGAGGTAAGTTTTTCGGGGGTTTTGGGGGGTCCCTCACCGCGGGACATCCCGATCTCGGATGTCCCGCGGTGAGGGAGGTGATCGGCCCGGGAATCTTATAGATTCCCGGGCCGATCACCCCTGGGTGACAGTCCACTTTAAGGGTTTTTAACCCTTAAAAATCCTCCCAAAAAATGGGGTCCCCCCCCCAGGGATCGGGGACCCTATGTCATTTTTTTTCTCGATTTAACCCTTTGTAGTGTGGATGGTAGTTGTATTTTATTTGTAAATGTTATAGATTACTTGTTTCAGTTTGGGGGGTCTCCTGGGCAGGAACGGGGGGCTACCGATAAATATGTGGTACCGTTCTAATCGGTAGAAATGGGGCTTTCACATGCAATATGCTTTTCCTTAATAAAATAAATTTTTTATTTAAAATAAAGGAGTCAATTTTCTAAAAATGTTTTTATTTATTTTTTTTTATTTTGTTTACTTAATAATATTGTAAAAAACAAAATAAAATTTACAAACAAGACATTTCATGTTAAAGCCTAAACTCTGCTGCAAAAAAATGTAAATATAATTTTCCTGAAAATTACAGCAAAAATGGCGCAAAACATGGCGCAAAACATGGCGCAAAATGGGGAAAAATGACCTGTCAAAAGAGGGTGACAAAATCTCAAGTAGGCTGGCAATTAAAAGGGTTAATAGTACCTGTGCATGTTGGGTATTGTTCTGTTCGGGAGACCTTGCGCTTTCAGACTTAGCTTGTTTTTTCTGTTTTGCATATTTATATTTTAGGAAAAGGTGTTTTTTATTCAGCTTTTTTATACATTTTTTAGGGAAACCCTGCGCAACCAAAGAATTCTTTGAGGAATTAATTCCAGAAAGATGAGCCCACTACAACAAGCTGGGTACGCTTAGAAAGCTTAACATGTGTACTTTCAGGAAATATATGATTTATGGGGGATATTCCAAATGTAAAGGGTTGTTTTGGTTGAAAAATCGCAAGGTGCGCACTTTGTCTGCAGAACTGAAATTTTCAAGTAAAATTCCCGTACGCACATGCTTTACTTTGGGGTGTTTGGTAACTCTTCCCTTGACAGAACCTATGCATGTTGGGTGTTGTTCTGTTCGGGGGATGTTGCTTTTTCAGATTATACTTGTTTTTTCTTGTTTGTATATAGTTTTTTTAGGAAAATGTGGCTTTGATTCTGCTTTTTTATCCTTTTTTTTGGGAAACTCTTTGCAACCAAAGAATACATTGAGGAATTACTTCCAGAAAACTATGGGCACATCAACATGCCTGGTACGTCTAGAAAGCCTGAGGTGTGTACTTCCAGAGAATATATAGTTTGTTGGGGGTATTTCAAATGTAAAGGGTTGTTTTTCTGGTAAAACTGCAAGGTGCGCATAGCGCATATCACAGTTGTATTTTTTCTGAAAATCCCCTAAAGCGCTGTTTCAGTTTGGGGGAGTCTCCTGGGCAGGAAAGGGTGTCTACCTATACATATGTGGCATCGCTGTAACCGGGAGAAATTGGAATTTCACACGCAATAAGATTTTATTGACAAACTTACATTTTTTATTACAAAAAAACTGTACAAATTGTAAAAAAAGAAATTTTTTTAATTTTTTTTTCACACATTTCACCCAAAAATATTGAGAATACACCTAAAAAATCCAAACAAGACATTTCATGTTAAAGCCCAGACTCTGTTGAAAAAAACAATATATCATTTTCCTGGGAAATCCCTGGAAATCCTTTCAAAAATGACAGTTGAACATGTGTAGCGCAAAATAGTGAAACATCGTCTGGCAACAGGGAGTGGCAAATTCTGCAGGTAGGCTGGCAGCGAAAGGGTTAATAAAAGGAAAAGGCCATTTGTCATTATGCCAAGGAATTAATAAAAAAGGAAGAGGCCATATGTCATTATGCTAAGGAATTCATAAAAGGAAGAAGCCATATGTCATTATGCTAATGGCATTGACTATGGATTTAGGTATCTTGGTGATTATGTCATTTCCCACATACTCCAAATATTTACATTACAACTTACTTCGTTGGTGGGCGAGCTCTGCTTCGGGGACCACCCTCCGCTCTGGGACCTGCCACTGCTGGGAAGTTGAGGCTGTAGAGACATGTAAAATTGGGTCACTTCTAATGTCTGAGTCAACAGTAAGCAAATGACAATTTGAATGTGTGTGTGACATCACCCAGTCTCTTCCACAGATCCTTCACCCGTTACATAATCATCTAGAAAAAGAGATTAAGGGAATCCGCCTTGCTTTTAATAGCATGTATGTGTGTGTGGTTACATTAAGAGTCACATACCAGTGGCTAATGGCTCCGTCATTTGGTACGACTCCCTGCCCACGCTGTGATGCCCCTACAGAGGAGGGGGAGGAACGTGGCCCTGGAGATGCACCACCTTCACTTTCTGCTGCAGATTTGCTGCACTGGCCGGCCTGTGCGCCTCCGGTTGCGTTGGATTCAGTGCTCCGTTTACAGCACTAGAAAAGAAAAGCATTTATAAATAAAGGCCTACCTTCTGTATTAGTTACATCTAGCATGCAATTGGTATGTACTTACTTGGGAAATGGAGACCGAAAAAGCACCCGGGGCATGTGGAGTCGCTTCAGGTCCGACCAATGCTGCATGATCTGCGTATGGGTGAAGGTGGTGTCCGTCTCCTGCTGTATCCGGGAAGCGATCTCCAGGGTGACGTTTCTCTTCTCGTATGCGTTGGGCAGGTAGTCGTACCTGCGCTGAAGCATCGTCTAAAAAACACAAAATAAAAATAGGTGTTAGATCAAACTGCATACAAATATCTGTCACAATTCAATCAGTTAACTAAATGACATTCCCAGACACATTTCTAGCCTCAAACTATCCTTCTAGATGCAAGTGACTTGGTTTGCACATGTGCGCACTAACTTCTGTTTGGCACGGAGTTTAAAAAACTTTTTAAAACAACTGTTTCTTCCTGCGCTTCCTTAAGGCCTAGGCATGCATTTAGATGGCAAATCAACATCCTTACACTACACTTACGAGCATAATCAGCGCATGTTGTTGGCGGGTGATCGTGGGCGCCATCTTGTTTCTTGTCCGCAGCAGATAAGTAATGCCCCCGGTTTCTGGGTTCCGCACAGCCGGATGAACGGCTGTACGCACGCAGACGCGTAAGCGTCATACCCAGTCATTAGTATTTAAAGGGCCATAGACTCGCAGCTCATTCTCTTTGACATTGTCAGCATGGCACCAAAAAAAACAGCAAAGGAGGCCACCAGCAAAAGGGCCCAGCGGCATGAGGAGCCTTCTTCCTCACGTCCGAGCACTCGGTCATACCAAGCTACTACCAAGGTGCAGGAAACGCGCAGCCAAAGTGGCCAACACAAGGCAACATTGGCCACTAAGGCCGCAACACCGAAACCAACAACCAAAATGCAAGGATGGAGCAGCAAAGAAGAAGGCACCAACATACAAGCAGGCAGGTATGACGGCATACAAGGCCACAAAGAAGCAGAGGATGAGAAGCCCGAACCCACGAAGAACACCCTCTCCTCCTCCCCGCCCTACAACATGCCTTCAGAAACGGCGCTCCAGTGGCAAGGCCAGTAAGAGCCAGCGTGCCCGAAGCCCCATCCCAGCCAGCACTGCCTCTCCTGCTCCACGTGGCAGAACATCACATGGCCAAAGTAGCACCAGTGGCAAGGCCAGTAAGAGCCAGCGTGCTCGAAGCCCCAGCCCAGCCAGCACTGCCTCTCCTGCTCCACGTGGCAGAACATCACATGGCCAAAGTAGCACCAGTGGCAAGGCCAGTAAGAGCCAGCGTGCCCGAAGCCCAAGCCCAGCCAGCACTGCCTCTCCTGCTCCACGTGCCAGTACATAACATGGCCAAAGGAGCACCACTTCAAAGGCCACAGGGCCCGAAGCCCCACCACCCCAAGCACACCCTCTCCTCCTCAGCCACATTTGCCACCGGCACCGGTTCGGTGGCCACCCAGGCAAGGACCCCCAGTCCGATTGCAAGTCCAGTCATTTTTAAGCTACGTGTCGCCCATTTCATCACCACAGAGCCAGCCCTGAATTGCCAACAAACATAGATGAGCCAGAAGAGCAAGCAATAGGCCGAACATTGCGGCAAGGCCAGTTGAGTGGCAGGTTTGGTGAGGCCCAAACTCTCGCATTGGCAAGTAGCCTCACACTCCATTATGACGAGCTATATGGGCGACATTCAAAATCTACAAGCAAAATGAGAAAGACACAAATCTTGGAGGAGCTCACCAGACAGGTCAATGCAGCGGGGGACGAGATGAAAGATGTGGAGCAGATACAGCGCAAAATATCTGACCTGAAGTATGCAGCACAGAAGAAACAGAATAAACGGCGCAATTACAGGTACATATTTGAGTTGTGCATTTTGCTGCTTGTTTTATTGACCACAATGCCCTAAATTCACGAGAGCGATAAGTGCTAGTTACCACTTCGCTCAAAGGAGTGGTTCTACCCGCCCCCGGGGATTACCACAGCTGATCTCTCCCTCTGCCCTATATTTTGTAACTGAGATCCTTCTTGTGTGCTACCATGGGTGAGACTAATCTCATCTCTTTTAATGTCAAAGGGCTAAATACCCCCGAGAAGAGGTCCATGATACTAAATAATCTCAGAGCGTCGAGAGCTGATGTGGCCTTCCTGCAAGAGATGCACTTCAAATCATCCAACCCACCTACACTCAGGAACAAGGTATTTCCGGTTTCCTATCACAGCTACTCCCCGGACTTGCGGTCCAGAGGGGTGAGCATACTCATCTCGAGGTCCGTGCCATGGGAGGAGGTGGGTTCTCTGAGTGGTGGAGAGGGGAGGTGGCTGTTCATTAAGGGCAAGATCCGATCCGAGCTTTTTACCTTGGTGAACCTATACCTCCCAAATTCGGGGAAGATCACTTTTTTAGAGGAAATGCTGGAAAGTTTGGCAGAATACACAGAAGGTAGGCTGATCATAGGAGGCGATTTCAACTTCCCCATGGAGCCGTTGATAGACACCTCAAAGGGGCACTCCTATATGTCCTATACTAAATTAAAAAGGGTGAGGAAGTTGCTGCATGCCTTTCAACTGGTAGACCCCTGGCGGATTCTCAACCCCGACACTAGAGATTATACCTTCTTCTCCCCCCCCCCCATAATATGTACTCCAGGATTGACTTCTTTTTGGTGCGGCACCACTCTCTCCCCCGGGTCTCCTCTGCTTCCGTAGGTAACATTACAGTGTCTGACCACGCTCCCGTTAGCATTAGACTGGCACCTCAAGGTTATGTGCCGAGGTCGTGGTCGTTAAACAAATCGCTAATCCAGGACCCCCTGATTAGAGAAGAGATGACGCAGGTCCTGCAAAATTATTTTCGAGAAAACACCTCTCCGGACATGAGTGCCCCAGTGCTATGGGAGGCTCATAAATGTGTTATCCGGGGGGCACTGATTCAGAGAGGGTCAAGAGAGAGAGGTGCAAACAAATTGCTGACCTGCTGGAAGAAATGAAGAAACTGGAGGGGGCCCATAAGCAATCACTGGCGGGAGAGCAACTAGCAACCCTGACCTCTCTCAGAGACCGACTCCGGAATATTTATAGCGATAAGGTTAAAATTCAGCTCATTAAGAGCCGGAGAGTTTTTTACGAGACAGGAGCCAAATGTGGGAGACTCCTGGATTCGGCTTTGAGAGGGGAAAGGGCAAGGACGTATATTCCCAAAATCCTAGACCAGAGAGGGAAATTAGTACACAAGGATAAAGAAATAGCAGAGGTTTTCAGGAACTATTATGAGATGCTTTATAACATTCCCTCCCACTCGCAGGGTGACAGTCTAGAAAGGATAAACGACTATATTAACCAGTCAGGCCTCCCTAGGTTGCCGCGGGACCTGGTAGAGCAGCTGGAGGGCCCCATCACTGCTGGAGAGTTGGCAGGGGCCATTAAGAACTCTGCAAATGGAAAGACACCCGGCCTGATGGTCTCTCGCTGCTCTATTACAAGGTCTTTGCGGGTGTGTTGTCCCCGTGCCTCTTGGGGGCACTGAATTCTATCAAGGAAGGAGCGTCCCTACCCAGCGACAGCCTCCAGGTCCAGGTCTCGGTCATACCGAAGGAGGGCAGGGATCTGACGCAGAGCTCAAGTTATAGGCCTATCTCTCTGCTCAATACAGATATCAAGTTATTTGTCAAAATACTTGTTACCCGCTTGTCCCCTCATCTGCACCACATTATACACCTAGATCAAGTAGGGTTCGTGCCCTTTAGGGAGGCAAAGGACAACACCATTAAGGTGCTAAACTTGATAGATCTGATCCACAGGAGGGAGCTCCCTGCGGTTCTCCTGGCCACCGATGCTGAAAAGGCCTTCGATAGGGTGCAATGGGACTATATGGTGGAAGTCCTACGATATGTAGGCCTCGGGCCTGGCATGTTATCCTGGATCACCAGCCTCTATCAGCACACTTCAGCGGTGGTGAGAGTCAATGGGCTATTGTCGGAGCCTTTCGGCATCGGGAATGGGACGCGGCAGGGGTGCCCTCTCTCGCCACTCATTTTTATCATGACCCTTGAACCCTTCCTCTGTAGAATTAGAGCTAACCCCGATATACAAGGCATATCCCTTTCTTCGGGCCACTACAAAGTTGGGGCCTACGCAGACGATCTGATCTTCTTTGTGTCCTGTCCTGAGGTCACCCTTCCCAACTTGATGCGGGAATTGAATGCATACAGGGAAGTCTCGAACTATAAAATTAACCTACAAAAATCGGAAGCCCTGAACATTAACCTGCAAAGCCACAGAGAGGTCGCCCTCCAGAACGCATTCTCATTCAAGTGGGCAAGGGACCAGATCACATATCTTGGAACGAAAATAGGTCGCTCACTAGACAAGATATTCCCACTTAACTTCCCCCCTCTGCTAGGGAACTTTAGTAAAGACACAGAGGCATGGGCCCTAAAGAAATTATCATGGTTTGGGAGGTGCAACGCCCTAAAAATGAATTTATTACCGCGACTGCTTTACCTTATGCAGGCGCTCCCATTAGAAATCCCCGGTGCCTTTCTGCAGAGAATGGGGGCCCTTTTTACCAAATTTGTATGGATGGGGAAAAGCCCCAGGATCAGGAAGAAAATCCTAAGAAGGTCGAAGGAGAATGGAGGGATGGGTCTGCCAGACCCGAACCTGTATTACACTGCTGTGCACCTATGTAGGACTATAGACTGGTGTAGACATTCCCGAGAGAAACAGTGGGTACAGATTGAACAGAACAATACACCTCTCCCACTAAAATTCCTATCCTGGCTGTCTAAACCACAGTTCGGGTCACAGTTGGGGCCACCATAAAAGCCTTTCAGAAGTGTAGAACTCATAGTGGCATATAACCGGACTTTTCCCCGCTGTACCCAGTCCTGGGAAACCCGGCATTCCCGCCGGGAGTCTCGGGAGGGACGGTGGAGAGATGGCTGGAGCGAGGGGTGGGAAGGGCTTGTCACTTCCAACGCTAGGGGGAACTGGAGCCGCTTGATGCTCTAGCGGAATCACGGGGCCTACCTAGATGGGGTGCCTGGCAGAGTATGCAGCTGCGGCACTTTCTCTCATCACTCCAGCGAAAGACACGGGAGAGCAGAGAGCTCTCCACATTTGAGAGGCTCTGCGAGGGGGAGGGCCCTGTTAGACACGTACTCTCTCTTGCCTACAGGGTGCTGATCAGTCCAGAAGATGAAGAGGTGCCACCCTTCATCTCCAGGTGGGAGGAGTCCTTGGGCACTTCCTTTACTTCAAAACAATGGACCAAGATAGCCAGCCTGGCACACGAGACGGCTAAATGTACCAAATACAAGGAGTGCAATTATAAAATCTTAACTGGGTGGTACAGAGTTCCCGCCAAGCTTAACAGTTGGTTCCCAGAGGTATCTCCTCTTTGCTGGCGATGCGGACAAGAGAGGGGCGATCTTTTGCACATTTTTTGGTCCTGCCCAGGGGTGCAAAGATTTTGGTCCATAGTTGGGGAGGTTATGGAGAAGGTGGTGGGGGAGGGGATCCCGGGGGGCGGCCTTCTTCCTTCTCCACCACTCGGAGATTCCCGCCAAGAGGTACCGGAAATCCGTCATGGGACAGCTAATTAATGCCGCAAGGGCATGTATCCCAGTGCAGTGGCAGAGATCGGACCCGCCCAGTGTTGCTCTCTGGCTCAAGAAGGTCTCAGAAATTGAGAGGTTTGAGGGAATTATCGCTGAACGCAGCAAAGCCTCGGAGGCGCACCGCCTCAAGTGGGGGAGTTGGGATGCATTTACATTTTCGCCAGAATATAAGGAGCTAGTGGAGGCAAATCAGTAGAGGCATTTTTGACACATGTTGCTATGTTTTGCTTTTGTTGTATTCTTTCCTTCTATTCTTCACTTTCTTTCTGCTTCACAGGATGCTTCGGGTCTTGCATTAGGGGCCAAGGGGAAGTAAGAGAGAGCCCTGCGCTCTCATGGCTTGGCGTCGCTAAAAGAGGGGGATGGGCGCCCGCGGGTGGCCCCCGCTCATCCTGGACCCGGTGGTCGCAGCCCTGGGGTATCGGCCGCACCGGGGTGGCGGCCCCCGCAAAGGTAAATTGTAAGGAGACGGGACGACGGGACAATCTAAATAACAAGACAACGCAAAGCTTATTGAACGACGTTTTCTTTATTGAGAGACACTGATCTGTTAGCTATCTCTGTTACTATCTATATGTTTATCTATTGCATATATTGTGTCGTATCTTGAAAATGAATTAATAAAGAATATATAAAAAAATATTTGTTAACCTCTATTTTTCAGCTTACAAACTGGCGGCGGCTTCCCTCACCAAATTACAGTATACCCGAGCTGAGGAGATGGTGCATTAATACACCCCATGTCCCATCTGCCAGAGGGCCTCTCTGGCAGATGGGACACGGACATCCATGCCATTCCTGCAGGTTAGTAATGTTTGTTTGAATGTGAACTATTGTAAACGTGTTAAATGAGGGTCACAGGCCCATATGAACACATGCCCCTAGGGAGTGGCTTTGAGGGGAGGTTACTGTTTTAGCCGGGTGTTTAATGTCTGAAGAATGGCATTCCTGATCTCCACTCTCCCAGGGTGCAGTAGTTAATGGTCATTTAAAAGGTTTGCAGCCCATATACGACCTTGGACAGTATTTATGGTCACTATTAAACTCTTTATCTTACCAAAGCACTGCCTTTTATATGAATATAGTCAATCATAGACAACACTTACTTCTTTGTCTTGGGTTGTAGCTGTGCTTTGGTCAGACAAACTTGATCTGGGGTCAGGGAAAGGTCTACATAGGAAGAATGCCCATCAGCATACTTTGAAGCCAAATGCTATTTGCAAGCTGACTGTGGGCCCCTAATGTGCCATTTTGGATGTGTTAAGCCTCATAACATGCAGTACATGCATGTTTGTAGTATTTAAGGTGACCAATCTGTATGTACAGGGTGAGGCATACATATAAGAGATACTGACATTCATAGTGAAGGTCACCTTGGACCGTTGAGGAAGTTGGCATTCCTGCTTGGCCACGTGTTTTTTAAAGCATATGTAGTAATCTAGCTCATCAATGGATGTTTGTGTGTTTACGTGCCTTTTACTTTTAACCCTTTCAGTGCCAAGCACGTAGATTCTACGTGCTCGCTTCTACTCCACTTAAGTGCCAAGCACGTAGAATCTACGTGCCTGACTTTCCCCCCTGCTAATTAAAAAAATAAAAATAAAAAATACTCACCTGACCCCTAGTTGGATCCAGCCGGGTCTCCTCTTTAATTTGGTGCCATCCGATCCCCCGTGGGGGGATATAGGAATTGTGCCCCCCCCCCCCGCTTCGGCAGCAGCAGCTGCTAACTGTAAAAAAAATAAAAATGATATTTACTTACCTGCAGTCGTGCTGCCTCCCGACGGGTCTCCTCTTAACTGGGGGGGCCTCCGATCGCCCCCCCCCCCAGGCTATGGTACTTATTTCAGTTTGGGGGGGTCTCCTGGGCAGGAACGGGGGGCTACCGATAAATATGTGGTACCTTTCTAATCGGTAGAAATGGGGCTTTCACATGCAATATGGTTTTCTTTAATAAAATACATTTTTTATTTAAAATTAAAGGAAACAATTTTCTAAAAAATGTATTTATTTACTTTTTTTTTACTTAATAATATTGTAAAAAACAGAATAAAATCTACAAACAAGAAATTTCATGTTAAACCCTAAACTCTGCTGCAAAAAATATATATATAATTTTCCTGAAAATTCCAGCAAAAATGGCGCAAAATGGGGAAAAATGACCTGTCAACAGAGGGTGACAAAATCTCAAGTAGGCTGGCAATTAAAAGGGTTAAAAGTAGCTATGCATGTTGGGTATTGTTCTGTTCAGGGGACCTTGCGCTTTCAGACTTTGCTTGTTTTTTCTTGTTTGCATATTTATATTTTAGGAAAAGGTGTTTTTTATTCAGCTTTTTTATACATTTTTTAGGGAAACCCTGCGCAACCAAAGAATTCTTTGAGGGATTAATTCCAGAAAGATGAGCCCACTACAACCAGCTGGGTATGCTTAGAAAGCTTAACATGTGTACTTTCAGGGAATATATGGTTTATGGGGGATTTTCGAAATTTAAAGGGTTGTTTTGGTTGAAAAATTGCAAGGTGCGCACTGTCTGCAGAGCTGAAATTTTCAAGTAAAATTGCTGTTACGCACATGCTTTACTTTGGGGTGTTTGGCAACTCTTCCCTTGACAGTAGCTATGCATGTTGGGTATCGTTCTGTTCGGGGGACCTTGCTTTTTCAGATTAAATTTGTTTTTTCTTGTTTGTATATAGTTTTTTTAGGAAAATGTGGCTTTGATTCTTTATTCTTGGTGTGCCACACACCCCGCTTCACTTTTAAATATTCTTCACTTATTGGGTTAACTCACCGCCAGGTGACGCTGTGCAGAGAGGAAGTCTTGTAACGAGCCCCCTTCCGGCCTATATATACCTGGTACCTCCCTTCAATCACCAGTATTTTTCTCTCTGCTTGACGACTAGACAGAAGATTGAAGTCTCCTGCTTACAGGTAGCCGGGGTCTTACCCCGGCACCCCCCTTTTGGTCTATTTCTGCCCGGTTTGAGTGTTTATACCTTGATGGTGGAATGGAAGCCTCCCAGCCTAGGCTGCTCACTGGGCAAATGGTAGATGGCACTATAGGTGCCTAGGAGCTTATCTCCTCCGCTCGACCCCCTCTTTTGGGGGCAATGCGGCTATCCGGCATGGTGATCCGGAAATGGGATGCCCCTGTCCCGAGGGTCCCTGTAGCCCCTTGCTCTCCCATTACGGTCCCTTCTCCCTTCACTATGGGGGGGTTAGAGGGTTGTATATTATGTATGTGTTTCACAGTATAACTTTATTATAACATGTGTGTTTTTACTTTATGCATTGAGCAGACTGCACAGCATGTGTTTTTTATAGTCCTGGCTGGTTTGTGTTTAGGTCAGCTTGGGGGCGGTTGGGCGGACCGCGCTGGGCAGGTTGGTTTGCCGCCTGAGTTTCCACAGCCCCCTCCCGCCTCTCCCCTTCCCCGCTGGTCTCCCTGCGGCCACTATATGACAGGTTTTCTGTTGTATGGCTGCGCTATGCTGTTTCCTCTCCTCCTCCTCCCCTCTCTTTCATCTCCCCCCTCCGCTGCCTCCTGCCTGGTGTGCGCGTGTAGCGGCTCATCTGGTGTCAATTCCCAGATGATTTGGCCGCACTGCTCGAGCTTAGGGGGCGGGTCCCGGTGACGCGGCGACGGGGGCGTGGCGCCGGCGGTAGCGTCATGCGGCCGGCCCCAGCTTCACTTCCTTCCTTCCTTTCAAAGTTTAAAGGGAAGTCACATGGGGGGGGCACGAGGCCGCACTTGGTTATGTTTTCCTGTGCTGCTGCTGCTTCGTCCCTCCGGTTGCTTCTCTTGGTCCTTTCAGGTAAGCGGCCCCACCCTGGTGGGGCCGTTGAGTGGGAGTTTAATATCTTTGATATATAGATATGGGGGTGAGTGTTTTTTGTTAAGGAGGCATCATGTTTTGAATTTATTAAGGGGCAGGGTTTTTGGTCTTTTCTTGCTCATTTAAAGGCACTTTGGTGCTATGCATACATTGGTTTGGCTTGTTACACGCATGTGGGGATCTGATTGTGGTCTTTTCTTTTCCTTACAGATCCCGGGATCCCTGTTTATGGTGGCCCTCCGGCTCTATGTTACTTGGCTAGTCTTTCTTTTAAAAAAAAAAAAAAAAAAAAAAGATTATTGGGATATTTTTATATTTAAGAATATACATATATAATCTATATATATATATATATAGAGAGAGAGATTATTAAGGGGGACCTTCCTTTTAAAAAAAAAAAAAATCCTCCCTTCCGGGACATTTACAAGTAAGGGGGCATCCCGGGTTGGCTTATGCCTCAAAGCCCCAAAAAATTGTGAATACCATAAATCACCATATGGAGGCTTCCGTTATTGCCGGAAACAGTTCTTCTGAGCCATTCGGGGGGTGCATAAGTTGTGGGGCTCTGCTCCCAGCTTATGATGTCTTTATTTGCATCCCTTGTGAAAAGCAGAACATTGCGCGTCAGTCTGTTGCTTCGGCTGCTGGCCCGTCGCAACCTTCATCATCTCCTACCTCTCCCTCCCTGTTCCGGACCCCGCATGACACGGTGGGGATTCGCAGTCCGAGGTGGCGGCACGGTCGGCCAGCCCCCGGAAAGTAGTGCCCGTTAAAGCAGGGTTAAAGGCCGCTGCAAAATGGAGGCACCTGACTCCGGTACCTTCGGCTCCACAGGACGAGTTATGTGAGCCTGTGGAATGGTCCGATGGATCCCCGGACGAGGAAGAATTCCTGTTGGAGTCAGATGAGCCTGCAGATCAGCTTGAGGCTGATGCGATTGGCGATTGGTCGGCGGGGGTTGCTTTTGACACCCCCTCCATTCTGGCTCAAATGTTTAAAATTTTGAATTTAGATCCGCCTGAGGCTGTCACCCTGCCAAAGGGTCAGTTGTTTAAAGAGCCTCAGCCGCGTTGGGTTTTTCCCAGACAGCACCACTTTGAGAGGGTGGTCCTTAAGGAATGGGAACATCCCACGCGATTATCTGGAATCCCTTCCAGTTGGGAAAAGCGTTATCCTTTTCCGCCAGAGTTGGTGAAGCTTTGGTCTGTCCCTCCTGACGTCGATACCCCTGTGCTAGGGCTCTCCAGCACGGCTATGGTACAGTCTGCTGAGACCACTGTCCCTAAAGATGGGGAAGATCGTCGGATTGACCAATACGCTCGCCATGGTTTTATTTATTCCGGGTCAGCGTTGCGCCCGGTGTGTGCTTCAGCCCTTCTTCTATTGGCGATTAGGTCTTTAATTCAGGGGCTATATGAGGATCTCAATCCCGCTTGCAAAGAGTTTACTGCGCTTAAGCAGTGTGAATCTTTTGTGTCCTATGTCCTATCCGCTCAGGACTATGCGCTGGCTATGAGTAGCAAGGCAGCAGCTATGCTGGTGGCTATTCGCCGGTCAGTATGGCAGCGTCAGTGGTCGGCGGACGCGGTTTCTAAAAAGGTGCTCACAGCTCTCCCCTTTTTGGGGTTGCGTCTGTTTGGGGAGAAAATTGATTCAGTCGCAAAGGGTGGTAAGATGCCACAACGCAAGAGGCCTCGTGGTCCCTTTAGGGGGGCAGGTTCCGGTAGGCCTTCCTTTCGAGGATTCAGGGGGGGGGCTTCCTTTCCCGCTACCAGCGGTGCAGGTTGGACTCGGGGGAGGGGCCGTGGCCGGCCCACTCAGTCCTGGGGCACCAAGCCCAAGCCTGCTGATAAGCCCGCTCAGCAATGAGGGGCTGCCCTCACCCGTGCGGGTGGGGGGACTATTGCGACACTTCTCCCAGGTTTGGAACCGAGAGGTTCCAGGCAGATGGATCCAGGAAGTAGTGTCGGCCGGTTACGACCTGGAATTCGAGTCTCACCCTCCTTCATGGTTCTTTCGGTCTCGGGTGCCCATCGATCCGTTGGCCACGCAGGGGCTCCTGGCATCGGTAAGGAATCTGTTAGAGATGGCGGTCATCCGGCCGGTGCCGCGCTTAGAGATGGGCCTCGGTTTCTACTCCAATCTTTTCGCAGTCCCCAAGAAAGATGGGTCGGTTCGTCCCGGCCTGGACTCTCATCAACACAGAGTGTTTCTTCCTTTTGCCCGAATTCATACGAGAACGCTTCAGCTTTTTCTGTCAGCGTCTTGGGTCCAGCAGCCTCGGTCGCTGGATCAGTCCTTCCGGTTGTCCTCCCGGGTCCGGCAGTCCCTCCTGTGGTGGTTGGTCTCGACCAATCTTGTGTAGGGCAGGTCTTTCCTGACCCCCCTTTGGGAAATTGTCACCACGGACGCCAGTCTGTCGGGATGGGGCGGATTCTGGAAGGAGCTGCAGTTTCAGGGGCAGTGGGGACCTCAGGAGGCCCACTTACCCACCAATATTCTGGAACTGAGAACCATCCGTCGGGTGCTTGCTCTCCTGATTCAGCACGTTCTGGGCCTTCCGGTCAAGGTGCGTTCAGACAATCAAACAGCGGTTGCTTACATCAGTCATCAGGGAGGGACTCGCAGTCTGAGTGCTCTCAGACAAGTGTCCCTGATCCTGACCTGGGCAGAGGCCCATGTTCCTTGTCTCTCGGCGGTTTACATTCCAGGGGTGAAGAACCAGGTAGCGGACCGGTTGAGCAGGGGCTTTCCCCGTCTGGAAGAATAGGATCTCCATCCTCGGGTGTGTCGCTCACTGTGTCTCCGATGAAGGGCCCCGGAGGTGGACCCGTTTGCCTCTCGTCACAATAACAGGCTCCCGAACTTCATGTCGCTCTCCTAGGATCCTCTGGCTCTGGCAGTGGACGCCATGTCCCTGAGCTGGGGAGTTCTGGGATTTCTATACCTGTTTCCTCCAATACCCATGCTGGGCAGGGTGCTTCGGAAGTTGGCTCTGGAAAAGGTGTCCGCCGTCCTCGTGGCCCCAGGGTGGCCAAGGTGAGTGTGGTTCGCAGACATCGTTCGGCTGGCAGTGGACCAGTTCGTTCTGCCTCTTCGGCCCGGTCTGCTTACTCAGGGTCGATTGTGTTACCCCAATTTACCAGCGCTGGGTTTGACGGCCTGGCTGCTGAAACCTCCATCCTGAAGGAGGAGGGTCTTTCTGATTCAGTCGTTAAGACTCTGATCAGTGCCCGGAAGAGGTCTTCGTCTATCATCTACTATAGGACTTGGAAAGCCTATATCGCTTGTTGTGAGATAAGATCTTTTCCTTGTAGGGTCTTTTCGGTCTCCAGGATTCTGGAGTTTTTACAATCAGGGCTGGACTCTGGTCTTCAGCTAAGTACGTTGAAAGGGCAAGTTTCTGCCTTATCTATCTTTTTTCAGAAGCGTGTTGCGCTTCAGCCTTTAGTTAAAACTTTTTTCCAGGGGGTTACGCATGTGCGGCCTCCCAGGAAACCTTTACTCCCGGTTTGGGATTTGAATTTGGTTCTTTCTGCTCTTCAGGCTCCTCCTTTTGAGCCTTTGCAAGATATTGCTTTGTCTACCCTGACTCAGAAGATTGTCTTCTTGGTAGCTATCACTTCGGTCCGGCGTGTCTCAGAGTTGGCGGCCTTGTCTATCCAGGCGCCTTACTTTGAGAGGCATCAGGATAAAGTGGTCTTTCGGTTCAAGCCAGACTTTCTTTCCAAGGTTGTTTCTGCTTTTCATTTGAACCAAGACATTGTTCTTCCCTCCTTATGTCCTAATCCTAAGAATGACAAACAGAGGGTTTTGCATTGTTTGGATGTAGTACGCTGTGTTAAGTACTACTTGATTATCACGTCTCCTTTTCGTAGGACGGATTCCTTTTTTGTTGTGCCCTATGGGCCTAAGAAGGGTTTGGCACCAGCCAAATCTGCCATTAGCAAGTGGATACGTCAGGCCGTTACTGCGGCCTATTCTGCTAAGGGAAGAGTTCCCCCTTTTCGTATCACTGCTCATTCTACTCGCGCCATTGGGGCGTCTTGGGCTTTTCAGCACCAAGCTTCTGTTGAACAAGTTTGTAAGGCCACCACTTGGTCTTCTGTTCACACTTTTTCTAAGTTTTACAAAGTTGATGTGCGGGCCTCAGCGGATGCTGTTTTTGGCCACAAGGTTCTGCAGACTGCAGTCATTTAAGTTATGCTTCACCTGGCCTTGAGATGCCCATCCCTTGTGGACACTGCTTTTGGATGTCCTAATAAGTGAAGAATATTTAAAAGTGAAGCGGGGTGTGTGGCACACCAAGAATAATACCATTTTGTGAGTACTCACCTGAAAAATGGATACTGTTGGTGTGCCACACACCCCGCTTCACTCCCACCCTTTTCGGTATTTCCGAAGCCTTTATATGGTGAAGCTTTTTATTTTTTATCAAATTGATTTTGAGGTTACCGGTAAAATACTGGTACCTTGTCTTTCTGCTTTTTTAATATACTGGTGATTGAAGGGAGGTACCAGGTATATATAGGCCGGAAGGGGGCTCGTTACAAGACTTCCTCTCTGCACAGCGTCACCTGGCGGTGAGTTAACCCAATAAGTGAAGAATATTTAAAAGTGAAGCTGGGTGTGTGGCACACCAACAATATCCATTTTTCAGGTGAGTACTCACAAAATGGTATTTTTTTACCCTTTTTTTAGGGAAACTCTTTGCAACCAAAGATTACATTGAGGGATTACTTCCAGAAAACTGTGGCCACATCAATAAGCCTGGTACACCTAGAAAGCTTGAGGTGTGTACTTACAGAGAATATATAGTTTGTTGGGGGTATTTCAAATGTAAAGGGTTGTTTTTCTGGAAAAACTGCAAAGTGCGCATAGCGCATATCGCAGTTGTATTTTTTATCTGAAAATCCCCTAAAGCGCTGTTTCAGTTTGGGGGAGTCTCCTGGGCAGGAAAGGGTGTCTACCTATACATATGTGGTACCGCTGTAACCGGGAGAAATTGGAATTTCACATGCAATAAGATTTTTTTTGACAAACTTACATGTTTTATTACAAAAAAACACTACAAATTGTAAAAAAATAGATTTTTTAAATTTTTTTTCACATATTTCACCCAAAAATATTGAGAATACACCTAAAAAATGACAAACAAGACATTTCATGTTAAAGCCCAGACAATGCTGAAAAAAAATATATAATTTTCCTGGGAAATCCCTGGAAATCCCTTCAAAAATCACATTTGAACATGGGGAGCACAAAATAGTGCAAAATGGTCTGGCAACCAAGGGTGACAAAAACTCCAGGTAGGCTGGCACTTAAAGGGTTAAACCCAGCCCAGCATCCAGCCTATTTGTTGGCAATATTGGGGGACATTCTTGGCTGTGAAGCAACTACATTTGCCCATGGCAAAGATTGGACTGGACTGGCATTAGGACTGGGGGTTATTGTTTGGGTGGGCCACTAACTTACAGGCGTGGATGGGGCATAGGTATGGCTGCTTTCCACCCCTGCCTGTGGCAAAAGTGGCCAAGCAGGGGAGGGTGTGTATGTGGCCCTATGTATTCCTGGCCAAATATTCCCCTGCAAATGGTTGCTCCCTATGTATGTTTATGTTATTGGGCGGCGAAACTTCGGCCTGGAGTGCTTTACTTTACAACTCCTGGATGTGGCCAATTGCTAGGGGTCATGAGTCTGCCCCAATGTATATTTCTGTTTTACTATGTATGTACATGAAGTCTGTGAGTGCCCTTCAACTAAAAATTTACATTTTCAATAAAATATATTGGATGTGACTTTAGCTGTTGTGGACTAAGTTGATGCATTAATGTTTGGGTTATTTTGAGATTAATGAAGGTTTTCACAACAAACATGCGAAAATAAACTGCATGAGGCCCAAATAAGGTGTCAATTAAGTCATTACGTTTTGGTTAAATAAAGACAAAATATACATATGAAAATAACAAAATAACATCAACAAACCAAGAAAACAAATTTTAAGCAAAATAGGTTGTTATGACATTGGCCGGCATGGTGGGAGCGGGCAGGCCGGCTACGCGGTCAGTGGCCGGCTACGCTGTCAGTGGGCGTAGCCGGCCTGCCCGCTCCCACCATGCCGGCATTTTTTTTTTCAGATGAGCGATTTGTGAAAGTTCGATTCGGGTGAACCCGAATTTCTTGGGGAAATTCGGCGAATCGCCCGAATCGAACTTTCAAGAAGTTCGCTCATCTCTAGTAATAATCATAGAATTGCCTAGAGATTCCCTCTGAATCTGTGATAAATTGAAACTGATTGGTGATATCTGCAATCAGTGTTTGTGGACTTTCTGCTCTGGAGAGGTATGCCAAGGTTCTCCCATTTTTATCTCCTTTCTCAAAAATAGTTTGTTGTTTAAATAATAAGCTCTTTCTTGTGGATTCTGTTAGTGCTAGATTATAATCCCTCTGTAGGGCATTAAGTAAATCATGATCTGAGGGGCTAGTTGTCTCCACAAATCTCTTTTTCCGCTTTGGCTATTTTCTCTTCCAGCTCTCTGATGGTCCTCCCCCTCTTCACCCTGGCCCCTTTTATGGCACTGATGACACTGCCTCTAACTACCGCCTTGCAAGCATCCCAGCGTATGTTAGTTGAGGTCTGCTCCCTGTTGCACTGCCAGTATCTCTCCTGCTCACCAAACATTGTACCATAGACCTCCTCATCCTCCAGCCATAAGGGGTTTAATACCCGGGGCCTTAGGCCCTCCCGGTTCCCCGACATGCAAATTGTCACCATTAGCGGTGAGTGATCCGAGATACCTCTCGGCAGGTATTCACAAGCCACTACTCTGGCCAGTAGGCACTTAGACCCAAAGGCCATATCTATACGTGAGAGGGACTTGTGAGGGATCGAGTGGCAGGAAAAGGCTCTCTCCGCGGGATGTTTCCACCTCCATATTTTGGTTAGGCCCAGGGCCTCCGCCCATCCTGCTAGTGGAGTGGATGGGCCTGTCCCGGGCCTCAACCGGTCTAGAGCTCTATCAAGAATCATGTGAAAGTCGCCGGCCAGCAACAGGGGATCTGGCGGAAAGGTAGCCACTCTATCCATAATCTCTCGGAGGATCCCAATGTCAAAAGGGGGTGGGATGTACAACCCCACTATCAGGATCCTGACATCATATATCTTTGCGTGCATAATAACAAACCGGCCTTTAGAGTCAGAGTGCAGTGAAAGAAGAGTGAAAGGCAGATGTTTGGCCACCGAAACGCCCCTGGCATAATTAGAGTAGTGAGAATTAAATATATGCGCGACCCATGGTTTTTTGATGGACATTGATTTTTGCCCTAGTAGGTGGGTCTCCTGCAGAATCATAATATTGGGCTTATGGTTTTTAAAAAATTGGAGAACAGAGGATCTCTTTATCTTGTCGTTGAGGCTGCGCACGTTCCACAAGATCACTTTACACTCCATACCAATTTGGTCTGAAACTCATATATGCCAGGTAAATGTCCAGGGCCCCATCGGCTCATCTTCCCTCTCAGAGCTTTGGAGCAGCAGGTCTCACCATTCACTCCATCACACACACACCAGTAACATACACAACCAAACCACATATATAAATGAACATAAACCATTTAAACTTTTCTGTTTCCGAGCAACAGCCCGTATTGGAGTAACGCTCCCACCCCAAACCTTGACCCAACCCCAAACCCACCCGGCTCTACCAAACCCACTCGGCTCAACCAAACCCAACTGCGGCAAGCTAAATCCCTTAAACTATTAGCAACAACAATGAACAATGAGCACTGGTTATCGGTAGTGCTCGGGGGTCCTATGTGCTACTGCAGGCACATCAAGGGGCAATGGAGAATGTATAATTCCCAAACAATCAGGACCATGGAGTGTGAGGGGGGAAGGGAAGCCAATGAAGAAAGAAACAGATGTCGGGCACAGGGCCATCCACACACATAAAGCAGTGTAGGGACACCCCCCGCCCCCCACTGAGGAGGGGGGGAAGAGGCTGAATTTGCTGCGTGTGCCAGATATTACCAATCCAGTTTGCCCCAGCTATTGATAGGGATAGTATCTGGTCGAGTTCACCCTTAGCTGCCGTCTCTTAGGGGAAAGAAGGGAAAAAAGACATTTCCAGGATCTCAAACTTCCGGCAGTGAATCCACCCAGTCATTTGCCTCCTCCGCCGTAAGGAAAAAATTGGTGGAAGTTCCATCCTTCAATCGCAGTTTGGCAGGGAAGAGCATAGCATATTTGATGTTTTTCCTCCGGAGGCGCGCCCTCACCTCGTTGAAAGAGCAGCGCTGCTTCTGCACCTGTGATGTGAAGTCAGGGAAGAAGGATAGTCTTGCCCCATTATATAGGATATCTCGCTGCTTCCTAGCAGCCGCCAGTATGGTGTCACAGTCTCTAAAGTTCATCAACTTCAGGATAAAGGGGCGGGGGGGCTCCGGGTGGGGGGGGGGTCTAAACGGGATCCGGTGTGCTCGCTCCACCACAAAGAAGGGCGATAGGCCCTCTGGCGCCAGAGTTTTTTGGATAAGATTTTCAGGAGCATCCCCTTCTGCCTTCTCCGGTATCCCTAGTATTCTGATATTGTTGCGGCGGTTTCGGTTCTCTGCGTCCTCTGCACGCTCCGTGAGGGTTTTAACTTGCCGCTTCAGGGATTTAACTGCTGTGGTCACCGACGCTAAGCCATCCTCTGCCTCCCAAATTCTTCTATCTGACTCAGCCGCTCTATCTCTTACTTTGTCTAGGTCATGTTTGAAGTAGTTTTATTGCTCCTGCAGATTGTCAAACTTCGCTGTAAGAACACTTTGGCAGTTAGTAATGGCGGCCATTATCGCAGCATTGTCAGGATTAGAAGTTGGAGAGACCGGCCGCCCCTTGGCCATTGTTTGTGTGCCGCAATGTAATCGCACCGTGCGCCGCTTTTTATTGCCTGTCATATATAGGGTAGCTCTGGGCTTGCCCCGCACTCCCCCCCCCCCCTTATATCGTAAGCTGTCTTCAGCACACCACGATTGAATGAATTCAGCACTGCGGTTGAATGATTGAATCACCCCACTATTGAATGATCTCAGCACACTGCGGCTAGATGCCTTAAGCACACTGTGGTTGAATGACTGTAGTTGAGTGATTTAGAACACAGTGGTCAAAGGTTCCAGCGCGCTGGGGATGAATGATTTGAGCACAGTTCTGATGAATGGCTTCAGTGCCTGGGGGGTTCACAGACAGGATAGGTGCTAGTGGTGTGCTATCCAACTTTATTGCAGGGAAGGCTGGTATTGGGTGAGCGAAGTGTGAAGCTGACAGGTGAAGCACGGGATCACACCTCCAGCCGGAGGCACTTGTGGCAGGGAAAGTGAGGGCAGCAGGGGGGTCGTCTTGATGCCCACAGCTTGCGTCAGAGCCTCAGTGAGCGGGCTGGCAGACACCGCTTTCACTATCGGAGAGGGAGGGCAGGTCAGCGGGGGGAGCAATCACAGCAGCAGAGTAATAAAGAAGCCGGCGTGTCATAGCCCTAGGGAGAGGAGCCGGGGCTTCCGAAGCCAATGCCAGGCGGGGGACAATGCTTCACTGTGCAGAGGGAGGGCAAGCCCGTGGAGGGAGCCGCCGGCACCACGCAGCCTCAAGGAAGGGAGCCAGGGCCCTCAATGACAGCGCCGGGGAGGGGGAGAGCTCCGCACGGCAGAGACAGTACTTCACTGTTGGAGAGGAAGGGTCAGTAGAGGGAGCCTTTGCTGCAGCCGCTGACAGGAAAGCGGCACCTTGCAGCGTCTGATGAAAGCGCCAGGCAGGGGTGAGAGCTCCACACGGCTGGGACAGTGCTTCACTGTTGAGGAGGGAGGGCCGGTTGGTGGAAGGTGCCACCACCGCAGCCGCTAACAAAAAGGCCGGCACCTCGCAGCCTCTGATGACAGCGCCGGGCAGGTGAGAGCTCCACGCCGGGGGGGCGATGCCCACACCTCATGCTGGAGCCGCTAGCTGGGTGAACCCGACCGGGGGGGAATAAGGGGCAGTCGCCGGCCGCACTACCCACCTCCCCGCCAACGAGGGGCAGGCTGATGCTAACAGTTCAGCCAGGTGCTCAGTCACAGCGCTCGGCGTTGTTCGCCCTCTCCAGTCTCCACAGCGTGATTGCCACCTCTCCTCTTCGCGCCTTTTTCCCAGGCAAGATGGCGGCCATCCTCGTCCCCTGGTTCACTCCGCCACCCTCCAGACGATTCGAGAGAGCAGCCACTCCTCAATCAGTATCCCAAGATGATCGAGGTATGTGTAAGGGGGGTCCTGGTCACTGAGATAGGGAAGCTATATCCAAATTTGGGGGATATATCAGGATTTTCTCCAGGAGCCCTTGTGCCGCACGTCTGCTCTATCCGGCTACATAGCCACGCCCCCCGCACCCTGCACTTTATCCCGCTCTCCTCTCCTCAGTAAGTGTGATGCATCTGATGGCGCCGCCCCTATCCTAAAGTCATGAACAGAGTTGCAGCCCAGTGGGGGAAAGAATAATAAGTAAGTTAATAAAAACTAGAAATATATTAGGTGGAAATGCTGGGAAATCAGTTTTTAAGGGTTGGTGCTTTTCTAACAATCATGGTGAAGGTCCGGCTTAACATGTCATCAAGGGGAAAAAAACAGCCATAGGTTGGCCCATCAACTATATTCATAGGCATACAGTGAAAAGGGAATGTCGTAATTTGAGGAAACTTACCAAGGAGCCATCCACCTGATAATTTTCCAGACTCAAACCGACGGAATAATCCTGAGCTCAAGTTGTACGTGTCATGGGATGAGCCTGGATACCCGGCGAGCACACTAAGGAACCGCATGTCCGGGGCCACCACTGCTTGGACATTCAGTGAGTGGCCCATTTTGTGGTTCCTAGAAGAAAACAAGAATAAAAAAAATTTAGCAATCCAAGGTAAACACTCCTAACAGCCTCCAAAAAACATGTAGGACAATCCAAATAACAGTAACAGTACATAAATATTTTTAATAACAAATTATATGTATGTGGGCGAAAATAAAGATTAACATTCTAATCACTAATTAAGGTCCACATTAAAATGTTTTGCGAAGGCCTACATTTAAAACATTGATTAAGGTATACACTGTAAACTGCTTCACAGGGACACTTGAGAAGGAGGGATTAAGGTATACATTGTAAACTGTTTCACAGGGACACTTGAGAAGGAGGGATTATGGTATACACTGTAAAGTGTTTCACAGGGACACTTGAGAAGGAGGGATTACAGTATACACTGTAAAGTGTTTCACAGGGACACTTTAGAAGGAGGGATTACAGTATACATTGTAAACCGTTTCACAGGGACACTTTACAAGGAGGGATTAAGGTATACACTGTAAACTGTTTCACAGGGACACTTTACAAGGAGGGATTAAGGTATACACTGTAAACTGTTTCACAGGGACACTTTACAAGGAGGGATTAAGGTATACACTGTAAACTGTTTCACAGGGACACTTTACAAGGAGGGATTAATAGATAGTTACAATACAGTTTGTCTAAACTATATAACAGAATGACCTATTTAACTTACCTATAGATGTACTCGTCGGCTGCGGGAGGGACCAATGCAACGTGTGTGCAATCGATCGCACCCATGACGTTGGGCATGTCGGCGATATAAAAACCCAACTTAAGCACGTTCCAGGCTACCATGTCGTCCAGAAATGAAATATATTTCGGACTAATGGTAGCCATGCCATCCAAAAACTTGGATAGAGCGTGGCTCAGCGTAGGCTGGGACATCCCCACGGAGAGGGCACCCAGCCTCTGGAACGAGCCGTTCGACAAAAATTGTAGGCAGCCAAGCATCTTGGTCATACCTGAAATTGCTTGCCCCTTCCTTGTGGTGTGGGCTAACCATGGCCGCAGCTCACTATACAGCTTATGGAGGGAAGCGCGGTTAAGTCGGGTCAGCTCGAACAACTAAACGTCATGCATGCGATCGATATGCATGCGTCGCCGGTGCAATCTGGCCTCGCCCATGCTGACACGTGCAATGCCCTGGAACTGCAGGCGCTCATATTCCTCCACAAAGCCGCAAAACATGGTCAAAAGCAAGCAAGCCGAGTGCAAAATGGTCCCGTAAGTGTATCGCAAATGAAACCGTTTTATAGGGCGGTGGGTCCTCGACAATCAGCTCTCTGAATGAGATGCAAGCACATCCCAATAACGTAAGTTATCTGAACGAACGCAAAATATCAGATTTTGATGGGAAAATGATCTGAACTAACGCAAATGATCCGATTTAGATCCGTCCATCGAAAGCGCATATACGCATTAGCGGGAACGAACATATGCATGGAAAAACGAATGTAAAAACCAAAAAAAAGGCCAAACAGACACAAAAACAGACATATACGAAAGTCCAGACGTATCTGTCTCTGAATCGAGCCAATTGTTTTAAAGCCCACTTAGGTTTACATACTCAATCATCATGTGATGAATTAGAAATTTTTGACCAGCCGAAACAATATGACGGCTGACCTTTAAACCAATTCTCGTTCATCGCAGCAGCTGTTTCCACAGACTGATTATCATTAAATTGCGGTTGCTTTGTCAATTTCCTACTCTATAATTACTCTGTGTAAACCCAGAATTAGTGTAGGTTGTTTGCAAGTGTTGAAATGTATTTAGGCTAATAAAGTAGGTGATTGGGTTGTCCTTGCTAAGATTTCTTTTGGCCCATGCAACACCATCAGGGATGTGTTTAAACCATCCCGCTTTAATTTAGCAGTATAAAAATGGCACACCTGCAATAGGGACAAAGAAGTGTAAAGCAGATAATGTGATCTTCACAGAGCCTTTGTGAAGGCAGTTTGGTCTCCGCAGAATAAAGTGACATCCAAAATATAGTGAAACTGAGATGTTTTCCACTATGTGTTGTGAGAGTACCTCAAAACTGCATGCACGTACTAGAATGCATGGAGTTACAGTATTGTAAATGGAGGAAAAATTCAACATCATGGCAACAAAATACTTATGGGGTTCTTGTACTCAGTTTCCCCCCATAAAGGAGAGCTGTGACCCTTTGACCTGCTTGTCCAACAGTACTGTGGGAAAAAAATATAGTGATATATAGTGGGTTCATAAACTGGCTCTTCAAACCATACTTTGTCCCGGGATAAGGCACTTCCCAGGGGCCTTTCTTTCCTAGGGCCTCTAGATATGACCACACAATAAATTCTCGGGCTTTCTCAATGCCCTATGTAAAGAAATATCTCAAATTAGACATTTTCTACATGTATACATATTCATTGGAGCAGTGGTATATAGTAAACATGTTGTACAATTAATGTAAGTACCTCATGGCAACAAGGCAAACAGCAGAGAACAGCAACCTTTTCATTTGTGTCCCCTAGAGATTTAATGGTGAGTACCATTAAACTTTCTTCTTACTTTCTCTGTAAGGGACACCGCAATTCCGCTGGAAACATCCAAATGTAATCCCAACTAAAGGGCAGGAATCAAACTAAGACTAAAACTCTTCATACTGCTGCCAAACCATCTTTGAGAGTAACACATTTTTTCCTTCCTTGGTGGACTATTTGGTGTATCTGTTTTGATTTTAAACACTAGCACAGAAATCTTGTAAATAAAATAATTGCAACCACGTTTCTGGGTCAAAAGGGAAGTGGATTTTTTTTACCATGAGCTCAGAGGGAGGCCCCAGGGGAGTCTGTGGGGCCAAATTCATGTTTTAGGACAATATTAGCATCTTATAGGGGGTGGCAGGTGTGTTCACATGGCGACTCTTCCAACAGCCTACACCAGTAGAAGTAGGGGGCTCATGTTCTATGACACGCTTTCTAAGGACTGCTTGAATGCACTAAGCATAACTGCAGTTGAAATACCTTGTCTTCAGCAACTACACAAATACAGTCAGTGACTCTAAACTGGGCAGTCCTGTGCCTGGAAAAGTAAGACCAATTGACCTGGCATCTGCTAGGGGACATCCACCAACATGTTAATGACATTAGGATACTAGTCACTGGTAAAATACTCTTCTAGCAAAATAAGAGCCCCATTTGCGATCCAGCAGACCTTGCATTCCCAGAGCTTACAACTGGTTAGCTAGTGAACGCCATCTGCTTTTGGACTATGCATTGTGGTCAACTGCCTGCCCCAAGAAAATATGTCCATCAGAGTTTTATCACACAAAACAACCTTCTTTACCTAGAATGTTTGGCCAGTCAGGAATCCCTGTTAGGGTTGCTTGCAGGAAACTTCCTGGTGTAGATCTGCATTAGTGCTCTACCCTAATCGATGGAAACTTCAATGGCTACATTTTTCAAAACATGGTAGACTGCAGGTTTAGCAGGTGACGCAATAGCATGTGACAACTAAATGTTGGCCATGAATGTATGCTTTGTTAACGATCTGTGAAAACTGTATAAATTATACAGTGGCGTAGCTAAAGTGTATTTTGTCTCAAGTCAACCAAATGATGTTTTAGTCTAAAAAATGTATTCAAAGAAATGCCTTTAATTGGGTACTTGGGGCTGTAAAGCATGTAATACTGTCCAATCTCCTGACACAAGGGTACATTAGCATTCACAGAGATGTGCCAGCAAGAAATTAGTGGCTCCTGTTATCACATTAGTTTAGTGTGCGGTGAGCTCATGTTGCGTAATGTATTTTAAAATGGAATTCTTCTGTCTTGTAATGAGTTATAAATATTATGCAGTGCTGGTGTGCCGATTAGACAATACAGTGTGTTACAACTTCCTGCTGGCCAGAGGTAACAGCAAATTTCAGACCTTTAATAAGGCCCCCAAAGTGCTATAGAGTGAGTAAAACAGACAGAAATCAGCCACTCCCACAATGAAAAAACTCTGCATGTTGGGCTTCCTGGCTACATTAAGATTTTAATAGTGGAATATCAATCCCCTTCTCAATACCCTGTAGTGATAATGTAATGTAAAATCTTCCTTTTATACACTGTGAGGACCTAGAAATCCGTATTGGTTTCTTGGGCCGATTCTTCAGCCATTCTAACTACATGGATCCTAAATTAACTTTACCCACCCCTACCACAAGCACATGGAGGGGCACCTCATCTAAAAGATCCAATATGTCAGATTGGCCCACCAGAGGATGTTTTGGTGGGCCTCAGAGCCTGGCCCAGGGCCACCATCAGGACATTTAATAAGGTCCAAACGAACAGTGTTTTGTATAAGGTGTTACGTGAGTTTGTAAATTTATTCCGTTACTTGTGTAATAAACATCACACTTTATTTTGTTTCCTAACTTGGTTAGGTATGGCCGAAGGTAGCTCTGCAATGCTGGACTCATTAAATTTTCTGTCCAGGAAAAAACTATAAACTGATACCTACAGTCCTGTGCAGCTAAATTGAACGATGCCCATAGTTTGAAACTTACCAGTATTGCAGATCTCATCCCTGCTGTCATGGTGGCTCCTGAGCTGAGCGTTCCTCCCGTTGCGTCAGTCATGATGACTGCCCAAACCAACTCTATTCACTACAATGATATGAGTAGAGGGGGTGTGGTCAGTCATTGTGACTGAAGCCGGGGGGGGGGGGGGGGCAGGCAGCAATGCGACTATGAGCCATGGCCCAGAGCAGGGATGGTGTGGTCTGGATCTCTGGCAAAGGTGAGTCTCAAACTCCCTGATTAGTGCTGTGCAGGACTAGGTGAATATGTATTGTTTATTATTTTTGCCCCTTAGCATACATACATAAATGTGTTCATGAATCGTTTAAGTAGAGGTAAATCCAAATTGGCCCATATGTACAATTTATCTCCCATCTGCTGATAGACCCATAGAAAGCCCAAAAAATGAGGCAGAAAACTGCTCAACTGTGGCACAAGTCAGGAGGCCAGATAATGCAGAAGCCCCGAAGGCTGCAAATTAGTTTGGCTGTGGGACTACTTTACTTTCAATGCTTTTATCAAATTATCATAACTTTATTAAATAGTCTCGGTAATACAATAGCACAGGTGTAATCTCAAGACATATTAAAGAATAGCACATACCAAAGCTTTAAGGATCAATCTTTAGAATAACATCTTAGACTTAACATACAATCACACACAAATAGAGATGGCTTAGAACCCATCAGGAAAATATGTTTATGAAAGGGAAGGGGAAATTACCAAGGCCAAGAAGTGATTTATTCTGTCTATGTTGATAGTTGTCATCTTCAAAAGTGGATCTACTCTATTTTAAACCTTTTGACTGCCCTGCTTTTGCAATTACTTGCTTTGCTGCTGTGAAAATGAATAGATTTCATTTAACCTCTGGTAGCTCCCTCAAAATAAGTTAATTCACAGGTTCTTCCTACCGGAGCGACTCTGAACTGTGTAGACCATCAGGAACAACATTGCCCAAAATCTATGGATTTTACTACATTCCCACCAGCCCGGGACACATCTTGCTATTGCTCAGGGACTAAATACCATACGTTTAATTTCAGTTTCTACTGCAGACAAGCAAGTTGAACTTGGGTGGTCTAAGCTGGAGGTCTACTTTAACTAGGATAGACTAATGAACCTACATATATGAAAAACCTCTTCACCTTTGTGCCTCCTATTCCACTTTTCCCTTTTTACTTTACTGTTCTTTCCTTTGTTTTAGGAGATCTGACATTTTATAGTTTTTGTAATTATAGCACAGACTAATCTTTCAAAAATGATCAAGGACACCAGACAGCTCTGGTTTCTGTGTTCAATCTGCTTTGTACCTGCAGTTCTGCCAGGTACTCTGACGGTCTTTTGGGCAGGCTGGCTTCTGTATTGACAAATAATGACCCAGTGTATTGGAGCTGTGCCATGTCTAGCGATGCCCCTCCCTTCTGGTGAAATAGTCTGGCATGGTGCTGCTGCTTCTCTGATCTATTGCCCACACATTCCCTCTTCTACTGGCCCTTGTAGCACCGCTAGTCCACACTTGCTTGCTGGTTACCAGCAGTCTCTGCTCTCTTCTGTATCACAGAGCTGCAGCATGCTATCTGTCTATGTCTCTGCAAGCCCAACTACCAGTGGCAGCAGTCTATCCCTGCCTGTTAACTTGTTATATATAGACTATAAACTGTACCAACACCCTTACTAGAAACAGTGCTCATATGCATCCCTTCTCGGGGCAATTCAGATTGCTGCTCATAAAAATGTATTTACCTTTTTCTAACTCCTTCCATAGTTTATTTTACAGTTTATAAATCCAGGCAGAAGCATGGCTGGGATGCTGGGAAAGAAGTCTCCTGGGTGCACTAAGATGGCCGCGACCTTGAGAAATGTAAGTGCTGCCAATGTTTAAGTATCAGGCATGCAGATGTGGCAAGTGTGCGAGGCTGTGGGTCCGGTTTAACATTATACAATCTAAATGTCTAAAATATAAATTACTTTCTACTGGTGTGGATAATTCTATATGTAAACTGACAGAACTTGCTAAAGGAGTGGTGGTCAACTTCTGATTCTGGATGATGTACGCTAATGCACAGTTTTGTGATTGCTATTGTGTAGTGTATAGAGCTGGAATCACTAGAATAAGTTAGTATTGTTCTCTTTCAAATATATGTCAATAGTTACTGTTTAGTCCTGACTTTCTAATCTTCCCATAATGCTTAAAATATAGTGAAAATAACTTGTGTGCCTACTGACAAAAGAATATGACCCTGGTTAGATGGCAAGGAAACCCAAATGCCAACATATCAGAGAAAGGCCACGTGTAACATAAGTACTTCAAGGAGTCTCTTCTATTTATAACCTATTTCTTGTGCTCTTGTTTTCTCTTCTTGAGGTGATTCATAGCCTTTAGGCATATAATGTAACCCATGCTTCTCTGCATGCATCACATAGGTTCCTTTTAGGAATAACAGGCCACTCTGACTCTTTTCAGGAAAAGTCAGAAAATGTACACAAACACGCAGGATGTGCCCTTATTTGAAAAAGAATGACATAGTCACCATGCATTAGGCATGCATATCTCCAATATTTCTGAGATAGGAATGAGGGGCACCTCAACAGACCCTGTTTTATCTACCTCTGGTTTCACAGATCATAAAGTATTAATGTCAGGAGCCCACTTTCCCAACTGTGTTAGCATTTGAATGTAATACATACATAAATTAAAGGTTAGCTGTAACAGTAAAATGAAATAAAACATTGACTAAATAAATTAATCATTTCGTCTGTGCAAAGAGAGGGCCAAATAAGGACAATTCATAACAGAGGCAGAAAGACTGACAAGAGGAACAGTTGGTCTTTATGTTTGCGCTGTTGGTCCAGAATTCCTCATCTGGTAAAATATACTGTAAAGTAGGGGTCCTCAACCCTCTTCTACAAGGCCCACCAACAGCTCTCCCCCCCCCCCCCCCGGCTAAACAGTATCCCACGTTTGGCTGTTGTCTGTTACGTAATCCACTGCACTATTCCAGTATTATGGACACCAACAGCCAATCCGATTCCACTGGGGGAGTGGGAGGTAGGAAAGAAGAAATGCTTAGGCAGGGGACAATCACGGGAAACTGTCCCCCGTGCTGCAAAACACACACATTTTAGAGAAGATAGGAACTAGACCCTATGCTGCAGGCCGATGAGTGCATTCTAATATTTGGGTACAGATCTGTTTTAAAGCAAACCGTCATTCAATTGTCTCCTGGCTGTGTAATTACAGTACTCCTGCTGCCTGCTCTTTTACTCTAGTCCTTGCAGAAAAGGCTTTATTACCTGTGTCTGCAATGGCCACAACTTGGTATGGTCCACGTTGCTACTTCTGGACCCCTGCTGTCCATATAGAGCAGGGCTAACAGGTTTGTGTTACCTCAATGCATTGCTTGGGGTAAAAGTCACAAAGGAAGCTTGCTTAAAGCAGACCTAAACCCACACGTGATGATCCTACCCTAATATAATGTATTATATTTTGGCATTCTGTTCTTGGGCTCCCACACCATCATATCGTAACACTGAGCAGGCCTCATATTGAATCTTTTGATACGATGCAGTTCTTGCTCTCCATCCTTAAAGAGCACGTATCCCCTTCCCCCTATTCTGGGAACAGACTGGGGATATTTTTATTACCTGTCACCTGTAACCTGCAAAGAATATAACAATTTCGGCTAGAGTAGTACACTGCCAGAGTACAGTCACATAGTCACGCTGTGTATACATTTTCTGCTGGTTAGAATGTGTGTAATGAAAATACCCCTAATTCACTGTCAGACAAGGAGGAAGATGATACTTGTGCTTTAATATTGGACTAGTGCTGGTAATTCAGACTTGCCTGTAAAAACATTTTTACATTTCTCTTTTCCTTATTAATTATTTAAATTTTTGCCATAGAAATTCAAACTGGTTCTCACAAGTTCCTTTGTAACCCATAGGTATTCTGTTTGCCCAACTCTGAGGAGTTTTTGCTCCATCCCCCTATATTGCAATGCCTTCATAATACAGAATAAAAAAAACTCAAACTGAAATAACTGAGAGGGGGGGTTGGGTGCCAGGCATAATAGTCAGCATGTGTCCAGGACCTCATGGCGAAGAGGTATTGATTGCGTCTCCATATCTCACATATGGTTTCAACTACGTAGCTTACTGTTGATTTTGGTTTGTAATAATAGATTTCTTTTATTTGAATAGAATGTGAAACACTAAATACTGTTTTTCCCTTTATGACGGTGTGTTTTGGAGAGATTTTCAAATATGCAGCAAGCAGCATCCCATAGAGTAAGCTGATGCCATTTGAATAAAAGGTGTGAGGCCAGCATTAGAGCTTCACTACTGAATTGCTCACCTAGCCATCCAACAATCAGAGAAAGAAGCTGCTGTCCAAATAAATCAAGGTGTTGGAACAGCAGTACTTCCCCTATCAGCACCGGAGTCTGGTGGCTGGAGTTCCTGTTTCAACCTTGATACTATATATATATATATATATATATATATATATATATATATATATATACACACAGTGCCTTGCAAAAGTAGTATTCACACCACCCTGGCTCTTTACCTATTTCGTTGCATTACAGGAAGGAAGGAGCTACAGAGTTCCCAACCGCAATAAGCCGTACACTCCATAGAGCTGGGCTTTATGGAAGAGTGGCAAGAAAACAAGCATTTGCTTACAGGTAATAACAGGAAGGCTAATTTTGAGCTTGCCAAAAGGCACATGGGGGGCTCCCTAGAATTATGGAGGAACACATCTCCTCACCCCAAGAACACCATCCACACAGTGAAATATGATGGAGGCAGCATGAGGATGTCTCTAAGCAGCAGGGAGTGGGAAACTGGTCAAGGAGAAGATGGATGGTGCTACAAGGATATTAAACAAAACCTCAGTGATTTGAAACAGATTCATCTTCCAACAGGATAATGGCCCAAAGCTCGGGTGGTTTGAGGGGAAATGTGTAACTGGAATTACCTAGTCAAAGTTCAGACCTAATCCAATTGATAATCTGTGGTCAGACTTGAAGATTGCTGTTCACCAGCAGAAACCATCTAATTGGAAACAGCTGGATCAGTGTTGCCTTGGGTATTGAGAAAAAATGTTGGTGGCCAGATGTGGCAAGACTTTGCATCAAATTGCATCAGTAATTGTCACATAAGATGGCTATACTGATGACTTAAAGCGGACCTTCACTCTGAATAAGAGTCTATCTTATATGTTTCCCACACCCTGTACATACAGATTGGCCACATTAAAAATCATCCTACCTGCATATACTGCATGTTATGAGCCTTTAAACATCCAAGATGGCGGCTTATGGAAGCCGCCATCTTATCAGGCAACCTGCAAACAGGAAGTGCCTCCTGACTTTGTCGCTCTGCATTCTGGGACTGCTGACCGTTACCTGACCCCAGCTCTGCTCTGTCTGAGCAAAGCACAGCTATAACCCGCCCCCCCTGTAACTTATCCCACTCTCCTCTCCTCAGTAAATGTGATGCTTCTGAGTCAAGATGGCGGCGCCCGTATCCTAAATTCCTGAACAGAGTTGCAGCCCAGTGGGGGAAAGAATAATAAGTTAGTGACTAAAAATGTAAAATATATTAATTTTAGATGCTGGGGAATAGTTTTTTAAGAGTTTGGGCTTTTCATTAAATCACGCTGAAGGTCTGGTTTAAGGGTAGTGAATAGTTATACACACTGTAATTTGTTGTTTGCTTCACAATGAGAAAACAAATGTTCAAAGTTGCATGTTCTTTAAATGAAATGATGCTCAACACTCAAAAGATCAATTTTAATTCCATATTGTGAAATATCAAAAATGAAGAATGTTAAGTAAGAACACATATAAACAATACAGCTAATTGAATTATCCAATTAACAAAGCAATTAACTAATTATTATCCATTAATGCACGCATGTGGGAAACCCCCCACAGGTCGCCCACTACACCTACCTTAATCCTGGTCCAACGGCGCATGCGGGGGCTGCGGCCGCATCCCCGCTATCCCTCTAGCAAGATGCGCTCCCTGTTAGAGGGAAGCGCGAGATGCGACCGCCAGCCTGCTTGGAGCCGCTGAGCTAAGACGTCGCTCAGACGTGCAGAGCTCAGCGGATCCGAGCGCGCTGATTGGACAAGCGGCCGCGCATGCGCTGTAGGACCGTGGTGAGGTGAGTTGATGCGGGAGATCTGGGTGGTTTCACATAGTGGGGCACCCCTGATCGGGGTGCCCCTGGGGAGTGGACCAAAATCCAGGATAGTCAAAAAGGAATCTTAAACATAATATATCCCTGGTTATAGCTGTTCACTGCAAATTCTATACACCCCAGCTAGATACTAAACTGATACTAAATTGAGATTACTAACTCCAATACTGTGTGTATGCTGCAAAAGGCTATTGTTGGCTGAAGATAGGTGTGCATTTAAAGTCTGAAGAAAGATGAGTATGTCAAGTGGGACAAAACCTGCCAGATTTTGTTCTGTGCCCCTGGGGCATCCTGAATTGGGATTAATCTCTGTGTGAATCCCCCCAGTTCGCCCACTGAAACTCACCTCTCTGTGGTCCAATGGCACATGCTTGCCCACTCAGAGGCCTTTGCTTTGCATACATCGGCTAAGGGTTCTGACTGATTTCAGAATGGCTGGGGCGGGAGTGCGCGCATCGGCCAAAAATGCAGGGAATGTGGCTACTCCTACTCCCAACTGAAAACAAATCATTTGACGAAAGGTTTTCTTCCTTTTTAAACTCCCTCTCCAGGCACACACTAACCGAGTTCCTGAACCTCAGTCATTGGCACTTCCGTGTGTGGATTGCAAGGCCAAAATAACTCTTGCATTAGGTAACATGACCAAAAATGACTGGAGAGTTGATAACCCCCACGGTCTGTGCTCCAGTCCTCAACATGAAGGCCAACTCAGTGTACCAGATGGCTGTACCAGACGCATGTCTAGGGTTGCCACCTGGCCAGTACGGTAATTTTTTTTTTTTACTTTAGTGGCCACTGGCTTGGTGGTGACGGTATTTTTTACTGGTAATTTTAATTGTTGGTATACTTTTCCCATCATCAGTTACCAGTAAAAAAAAAAAACAAATACCGCTGCCTCCAGGCCAGTAAAGTAAAAAATACCGACCAGGTGGCAGCCTTACGCATGAGCCATGTACACCCACCAGATAAACCTGATATATCGCCAGCAGTCATGTGGTACACCAAAGTGGCCGCTGTCAACAATGGAACCAGAGATTGCTAGGAAGTTTTGCCAGATTTGGGCAACTCTGATATTGCGTTTTTCATATTTGACCTGCAGTTTAAGGGCTTTTGTTTAGGGATGGAAATAAAAAGACAGGCATCTGAAGAGTTAAAAATAGGGGGAAGCATATCATTGCCACAATTCTGTTGTTTCTATAGTTAAAAATGCATCTGGAAATGAGGCAAATACATGTAGATATTTAGTATTTTGTATTATATAGCACATCTGAGCTAGTAATTACAGGCAGGGTAAAACATAAAATACATTAACAGATTACAGTACCTCTATTTACTACAGGCAAGTATTTCATCTACATCTCACTGCTATCCCATGCCTCATCCTGAGGTAAAGGTCTTTGTAAACTGACATGCTACATAAGGTATGTATACTGTATACTGGTAAATCTAGAGTCCTGAAATGTGTGAGTGGTGAGCGAACGAAAACATCTTAGTGGGTTGTGTTGTGTGTAATTGCACTAGATGGCAGTATTTATCCAGCCTACTATGTGATACTGTGCTTTCATTTCTTTAAAAACTCTACTTTACTGTTCTATAAACTTGTTCCCCACACTCAGGCCTAGAGTGCGGCAGACAGGCTCTCTTTTACATTCCCAAAAGCATCATTTTATTTTTGGATACCAATAACAAGCCTCAGCCTTTCTTGATAAAATGGTGTCAGTCAGTATTACCTGTATTCCATTGTACTAAAGGAATCAAAGTGGGCAGCTTTGGGGATATAATTTATCATGGTCAGTTCAGAGCTGGCTACCAGGGTTATTCAGTTTAGGTAGACAGGGCCGCCTCCCTGTTTATTTGCCTTATTTATGAAGCGTCAGCGCTATTTTTTTGGCCCCAGCATGCGAGTTAAGGAAAAAAAACGGCTGCGCTGATGCAGCCGCCACCTAGCATCTTATTTAACAGTAGTGCCCAAAAGGTGCAGCGGAGAGCAGTCTAGTTGAAGCAGTGCCAGTTGGTCAAAATCCCGTAAAGCACAATGAGCAGAAAAAGATTGAAGTATTTTATGTTTATAATTCATATTTCACACATTTATTTGTACCAAACTTGTCAGAAATGGAAACACAGGACTTGGATGTCGTCAAATGACAATTTTTTTCATCGAAAACATTTTGAGGCTTCTTTTGGTTACAAATGTGTAATTTAGACAACAACAACTAAAATGAAGTCTAAATGCACTGTAAAGTTTGTCCCCTTTGTCCCCAGCAGTGATTTTTTGTAACTGTAATAATGAAACGACCAGTGCTGGAAAAATACAGCGCCAATCCTTACAAGGAGCGAAAAAATACAATTCTGTGATTACTCACCTGTAGAATTGATATTATGAGTATACAGTACGTCCTGCTTCAGATAAGATTCATAACACGTGGGTATTACTCCGCCAGATGGCGCTGGACTGCAGAGACATCGAAATTGGCTCCTCCCGGCCCCTCAAATACCCGGGACCTCCCAATCCCCAGCATTGAGAAGCCGGGAGAATTAAATCAGAACCAAACTGGTAACTATAACAATGATAACAATCACCGTACAGGGGATCCAGGATAATGCAAAACCAAGGGTGGGGTGGAGCAGGACGTACTGTATACTCATAATATCAATTCTACAGGTGAGTAATCACAGAATTGTATTATTCTTAGTATACAGTACGTCCTGCTCCAGATAAGATTCATAACACATGGGACATCCAATAGCAGTGTCCATAAAGTAGGGTGGGATCCCCAAAGGTAACAACAGACAGGTCAGACCACTGCCGCCTGCAGAACCTTGCGGCCAAAAGCAGCATCAGCTGAGGCCCTAACACCAACCTTGTAAAACTTTGAAAAGGTATGAACAGAAGACCAAGTAGCGGCCTTGCAAACTTGTTCAACAGAAGCCTGGTGCTGAAAAGCCCACCAATAGCAGAGGCACCAATAGCACAAGTAGAATGAGCAGTAAGGCGGAAGGGAGAATTCTTCCCCTTAGCAGAATAGGCCTGAATCACAGCCTGACGGATTCATTTGCTGTTAGTAGACTTGGCAGGTGCCAAACCCTTCCTAGGACCAGAAGGAACCACAAAAAGAGCATCAGTTTTCCTGAAAGGTGCAGTAGCCACCAGATAGTACTTCAGACACCTAACCACATCCAAAGAATGCAAGACCCCCTCCTTAGGATTTCTAGGATTAGGGCACAAGGAAGGAAGAACAATGTCCTGATTCAAATGAAAGGCAGACACTACCTTAGGCAGAAAATCTGTCTTGAAGCGAAACACCACCTTGTCCTGGTGTCTCTCAAAGTAGGGGGGCTGGATGGAAAGCGCCGCCAACTCAACACGCCTAACAGAGGTGATAGCAACCAAAATGACAACCTTGAGAGTAAGAATGGCCAGGGCAGCCTCCTGCACAGGTTCAAAGGGAGCACCCTGCAAGGCAGACAAGACCAAGTTCAAATCCCAAACAGGCAACATAGGCTTACGTGGGGGACGCACATGGGTAACCCCCTGGAAAAACGTCCTGATCAGAGAATGCTGGGCAAAGGACTTCTGGAAGAAAACAGCCAGGGCAGAAACATGGCCCTTCAGATAATACTAAGTTGGAGCCCCATCTCCAACCCATGCTGCAGGAACTCCAGGATCCTGGGAATAGAGAACACACGACAGGGAAGAGACTTAGACTCACACCAGTCAATGTAGGCACGCCAAACCCTATAGTAAATGGAAGAAGAGGACTTCTTCCTAGCCTTTATCATGGTAACAACAACAGAGGCAAGACAGCCCCTTCTCCATCAAGATGGAGGTTTCAGTAGCCAGGCCGTCAAAGCCAGAGTTTGTAAATTGGGATGGCGTAAGTGACCCTGAGTGAGCAGGTCTGGCACTCTGAGAAGAGCGGTACTGATCTACTGCCAGCTGCACCACGTCTGCGAACCACACTTTTCTTGGCCACCTGGGGGCCACCAGTATTGCTGGCACCCCCTTCTGAGCTATCTTGCGCAGAACCCTTCCCAACAGGGGGAATGGAGGAAAGACATACAGGAGCTGAAAGTCCTGCCATGACATTGCTAGAGCACCCGTGGCCAAGGCCAGAGGATCCTGGGATAGGGAGACAATAGCCGGGAGCTTGTGATTGTGACGGGATGCAAATAGATCCACATCTGGTTTGCCCCAACGGTGACACAAAGATTGAAGCACCCCGTTGCAGAGGGACCATTCTCCCAGGCGAGAGGTCCCCCTGCTCAAAGAGACTGCCTGCAGATTCTCCACCCCCGGGATGTACACAGCTGATATGCAGGGAACATTGACCTCCGCCCAGGCCAGTCAGAGACACTTCCTGGAGGGCCCTCTTGCTCCAGGTCCCTCCCTGATGATTGATTTAGGCAACTGCCATCTGGTTGTCCGATTGTACCTAAACAGGCAGGCCCCGGAGGTGATGAGTCAACTGAGTCAGAACCAACCTGATTGCCCGCAGTTCCAGAATGTTGATAGGTGTGTGGGCCTCCTGAGGGCCCCACCGCCCTTGGAACTGCAGGGACTTCCAGAACCCCCCCCCCCCCAACCTGTCAGACTGGCATCCGTGGTGACCGTCTCCCAGGAGGGGGCCAGAAAGGATCTGCCCCCCAACATGTTCCAGCCACCACGAGAGGGACCGCCTGACTAGGGGGGAAAGCACAAAGACCTGGTCCAGGGACACAGGAACCTTGTCCCATACTTACAAGAGGTGGAGTTGCAGAGGCCTCATGTGGAACTGAGCATAAGGGACCGCCTCGAAGCATGCCACCATCAGGCCCACCAGCTGCATTCCCTGCCTGATGGAGGGATGAGGGCAAGAGAGCAGGGACTGAACCTGTGCAATCAGACTGTCCACCTTCTGCTGAGGAAGAAAAATCCTTGCCTGAACTGTATCCAGATTCATTCCCAGGAAGGGAGTCACCAAGGAGGAGGACAGAGAAGACTTGGGATGGTTGATCACCCAGCCAAATTACTCCAGAGTGGACACTACCAGCTGAGTATCCAACTCTGCCTGATGTAGGGACTGGGAAGTGATGAGAATGTCGTCCAGGTAGGGCAGCACGCAGGCAGCAAACTCTATCTTGTAACCGGAGGACACTACCTCCTGAATCCACCGGTCTGAGACATGAAGCCTCTTCATGCCTGAGGGGGCTTGGGAGAAGACTTAAGCTTGGAGCCCCAGGAGGAGCCAGGGCAACCACGTCCTCTGCCCCTACCTCAGAAATCTCCTCGGGCCCCGGTAAGGGAGACCCACCTCCCCTGTCTGGATCCACGGTAGGGGGAAGAAAAGGAGCCCTGACCCCGAAAGGGCCAAGACTGCCACCTGCGCTGGGGTAACCTGCCTCCCTTAGCAAACAGATCCAGGCGGTCCCCAAACAGGCGTAGTCCTTTGAAGGGAAAACCAGTGAGGGCTTTCTTGACAGCGTTGTCAGCAGCCTACTGGCACAGCCAAACCAAGTGGCGTATAGCCACCACAAGGGCAGAGGTTCTGCCACACATTCTAATGGTATCATCCAAGGCAAAGAGGACATAAGTCACAAAAACCTCACAACGAGAGAGTGCATTAAACTCCTCACTAGACACATCATCAGGGACACCTTCAAGGACACTTCTAAGCAGGGTCCTAATAGCCACAGCCGTAATGGCAGAGGCACAGACCGGGCGCAGGGCCGTCCCCACACATGCAAAGGCATGGGACGCCAGCCGGTCCTCAGCATCCTGCAGCGTAGTAGAGTCAGGGGAGTGCATGACAGAGGTGTTAGATAACTTAAGGACCGGGGCATCCACTTAAGGAGGGGATGACCAACACTTCACCACATCAGCAGGAAAGGGATACCTCTTATCCCAACTTTCAGGTACACCGGGAAGCCTGCTGGGACGCTCCCATTCCCTGAGCACAAGGTTGTTAAAATGGGCTTGCTCAGGAAATTCTAAACGTGGCTTAGCAGTATGAAACAATTCCCCTGTTGCCTGGGGGCCGCAACCGGGGGAGAGATAGACAGAACCTCAAAAATCTGAGCCAACAGCTTATCAGTATCATCTGGGGCCCAGGGGTCAGGACCAGAATCATTATGACCCCTGGGCCTCTCATCAGATGACTCAGAGTCAGAGAATAACTCCCCTTTTTCCAAAGGGGTATAGCCAGACAGTTCCAAAAACTCATCAGCTTCCATAGGGAAATGAGTGATATCAGGCGTTAAGTGCCGCATTTTAGCAGAGGCCTTACGCGCCAAGGTATTAGCAAGCAACTTCTTAACACTAGCCAGTCTAGAAGACACATCAGGCTGAGAATCCCCACTTGTATGCAACTCAATGGGAGTCAAATTTAAACTTGGGGGAGTAGGTGAAGCCATACGAGGCGCAGGCCCAGGTACTGGTAAACCAGGCTGCAGCGCAATCACCTGCTGGGCACAAGGTACACAGACCCGCACATTGTCAGCACTAGTAGGGGACACCCCACAAGCTACACACAGCCGGGCTTGTCCCGAAGGAACCCCGGTCACATTATCCTGAGACACCTCCATATGGTGATTATAGTGGCACAATAGGCCCATAGGGAATCATGCTATAAAAGCAACCCGGGATGCCCCAATAGCCCGCTAGGGAAGTGGGAGTAATTTACACACTAGGCCTCAAAGTTTAATAACTAAATAGAGGAAGTAGGGCCGGGAGAAACCAATAGAGGTCGGCCCGTCTGAAAGACATAAGCGAAAAGAACCCCGTAAGTGACATGTAAAATGACATAGGGTAAATAAAGCCACCCGCGAGGGCACTCACGGACCGCGGTAGGTAGATGCCAGTCACGCAGCAGCCAGATCCAGAGAAAATGGCGCCGGGTATACCTCGAGGGGCGGGCCGCGGAGACGGTGATGCGGAACACGCCAACCGCTGGCCCCGACCCCCAAAGAGCGCGAAGACGCACATGTGACAAGCAGCCAATAACGGTGCACCAGCGCCTGAGGTAACGCCGCTGCCAACCAAGTCAGTGTGGCGACTGACACCAACCAGAAAAACATAATACAGTGAAGCACCAAGGCAAATTCACATACACACACACACCCCGAGAGCTACAAGGAAGAGCGAGGGAGGGAAGCGGCCACTTGACAGGACCCACCGATAGAAAGGGGCAATAGGGCAGGAGGGGCATCCCATAGAGGCTCACCATATGCCTATACCGCCTACCCTTTGGTGGGGGATTGCGGTGGAGCAGTGCTCCTAAGCACCTGACAGCGGTGCTGCCTACCATCACCCGACCAGCGCAGCCAAGGCTGGGAGGCACATTAATGGAACGGGTGGGAACAGTCCTACAGGGCCGCAGGCTAATAGCCCTGCTCACCTGCGAGAAGAGAGAGCCATCTTCTTGTCCCTCGCAGTCCAGACTGCAGAGAAGATCTGGGGATTGTGGGAGGTCCCGGGTATTTGAGGGGCCCGGGAGGAGCCAATTTCAATGTCTCTGCAGTCCAGCGCCATCTGGCGGAGTAATACCCATGTATACTAAGAATAAATCATAAATATGCTGTGCAATGCCAAAAAGACGGCAGTACAAAGTGGAGCTCATTGGGACAATCGGCAGTTGGGTCCAACAGGCGCTCACAAAGGAAGCCCAATACCTAGTGCAACAATCAAAGCTAATTAGTTAGCAGCGGCTTTTAGTGCTATTGTAGTCCACAGCGCTAGACAAGACAAAAATGCCGGTGCACTAAAACTGGCACCAAAAAGATGCTAAATGGTGCCCATCATAAATTAGGCCAATAATTTCAGTGGGCCCTTTTGCGGTGTATCATAATAAACTTAGCAGTTAACCTGCACATATTAAAGTGGACCAACACCCAGGATTTTGACTATCCTGGGTCTTGGTCCACTTCGGTGGGGCACCCCCGATCGGGGTGCCCCGCTGTGTGAAACTCCCCCGAACCCCCCGAACAACTCACCTCTCCCCGCTCCCAGCGCCGACGTACAAGGTAAGATCTTGAACGTCTAAGCGGCGGCGGCCGCCGCCGCCTCCCTCGCGTCACTTTGAACGCGCGCGCCCCCGCGCCGGCCATTCGCAGACGGCCGGCGCGGAGGCGCGCACGCCTACAGGGGCGCGAGGGAGGCGTCGGCGGCCGGCCGCCGCCGAAGATAAGGTAGGTGAGTTGGGGTGTTTGGGGGGGGTGTCACCCCGCGGGACATCCCGATCTCGGATGTCCCGCGGGGTGGGGGGTGATCGGCCCGGGAATCTTATAGATTCCCGGGCCGATCACCCGTGGGTGTTGGTCCACTTTAAAGTCGATTCAGAATCAGGTAAGAATTCTCACCCCTTTTTTAGGAGATCAAAATGCCATTGACTTTCATTGTCTACCTTGGGGATTATTCAGAGCCAGGTGAAAATGTACAACCCGGTATACAATAAAGGTCAAAGTAAAGGCACACTAGCGCATACCCCACAGCCACCCCAACACAATCAAAAAACATTTTTATTGGTGAATAAATAAATATAACACTTTATTTGACACACACATAGAGGATGTTGTGGCCAAACCTTCTATTTGGGATTTGGCGGGAGCAACCTCATTTAAACAGTGCTCAGGTAGTAGAAATACATTGCCTGAGGCAGTGATGTAATACATGCATTATAGGATTTTCAGGAATAGGCTTTAGTTGACTTACAGCTCAGCCTTGAAACGGGACCTGGCTAGGATTACTACCAAGTTCATATTGGCGGTTGATGTCACCTCCCGGCAGTGATTGGTCAACACTGCTACCAGTACTTTACTGGCGGTCTGTGTCATCTTCTCCGCCCTCCAGCCGGCATTGGACCTGGGGATGGCTGGGGGCTATTTTCTATAGAGCAACCACTGACCATAGCGTTATACAGTTTTTTTGCTGCAACCTGGTTTGTTTGTATGCCAGATTGTGGGGGGAGGAAGGGACGTGCACTATGTAAGGTATGGGGGCTGGTTTCATCCTAGTTTCATCCTGTTTTCCTTTCCAATCAAACACACAACAGGCGTCATTATGCTTTTAATGCTATGGTGCTATGCATGACTAAGGGAGGTGTGCCCAGGAACATGTAGCAAGCGCCTTTTCACTGCCTGTACAAATTGTTTCACCGAGTTTGGATTTTAATGAGAACAAATAAACCTGAAGATTTTACCTGAGATTGGTGGACAACCGATATCAATTATAAGATTGGAGCTCTTTATTTTTCACACAGTAAGGCTGGGTGGGTTGAATATATATATATATATATATATATATATATATATATATTGTGGTAAAGTGTGTGGAGAAGTCCTGGATGGAGTATATTTTTCCCCTACAGTGCTGTATAGAGCGCGATCCATGCCAGGATTTCAGAACCCTGGTCACATTCCCCACTCCTAGGTTTCTTCTGATCCCAGGCCTTGCACACCTGGTTAGATTGATTTCAGGAAGGAGCCTGAATAAAAGGCTCCCACCGAGCCAGTCAGTTTGTCTTTGACCAGCCTGATGGAGGAAGCTCAGGCTGAACTGCATGTTGTATGAATAACAATACTGGACTATTAAGCCGGAGGACTTGGCTTCTGCGCCCCACTCTTGGACCGTTGGGGGTGAGAAGCGGCGGGCTGCTTTGCCCTGCAATCTGGATTGGACTTTCCTTTGACCCACAGCTTGCTGGAATCCCCAGCCCTGGATTTACCTTTATTTGGTGATGTAACCATTTGTTTTGATTTTCTGCATTGACGCTGCAACCTATGAATGGAGAAGTATTGTTTCATTTGAATACTTGCATTTTTCTGAAATAAACCTGCTTTGCCAAGAGAGAACTGTTGTCTGTGTCACTACCGTTCCCCCCAATATCCCACAGTTGGTGGAGGATGCGGGCATGGTGACTGTTGCTAGGGGCAACGGAGTGACAACACGCTGCGTTTAATAGTTAATGTCCTGGGTGAAGGCCGTCACCAAGATGTCTCACATGGAGGAGGTGATAAAACACCTAATACAAGCTGACCTCCGGCATGAACAGGCCCTGGCACAACAGCAGCGAGCACAGGAGCAGGCCCTGGCACAACAGCAGCGAGCACAGGAGCAGGCCCTGGCACAACAGCAGCAGGCCCTGGCACAACAGTTCCAAATGCAGCAGCAGACCGTGGCTAACCAGCAGGAGACAAATCGCCTGTTGATTGAACAGATGGCCGCGCTTAGAGAGACTGTTGGTGCCAAAGTTTCACATCCGGAGAGAAGCCCGGTTGAGACGGAGGGGGCGAGAAGAACCGTTCAGCGGGTTTTACAAAAGATGACCCCGGACGACGATGTCGAAGCCTACCTCACAGTGTTTCAGCGCGTGTCTGAGAGAGAACAGCTGCCAGTAGCGGAATGGGCCGACGCAATTGCGCCGTTCTTAACGGGTGAGCCGAAAAAGGCATATTTTGACTTAAGGGAGCAGGATGTACGGGACTATGCTAAGCTTAAACAGGAGATGCTTGCTCGCCTGGGAGTCACGCCAGTGGTTCGGGCAAGGCGAATACATAACTGGACTTTTGCAGTTGATAAGCCTGCTCGGTCGCAGTTGTATGACCTAATACATCTCGTCCAAAAGTGGTTGCAGCCAGAGCGTTCAACCCCTGCGCAGATTATCGAGAAAATTGTGGTGGACCACTTCTTTCGGTCCCTGCCACCAAAGCTTCAACGGTGGGTGGGACAAGGCGACCCGCGGAGTGCGGAGCAGCTGGTCAACTTGGTTGAACATTTTATTGCGACGGAGGACTACCTACGGGATGCCCCTACTACACCAGCATCCTCCAAGATCCACAAACCTGTGACAACGACGGGTAAGCAGGTTCCCCTTGGAGGTGTATGGAAGGGTGAAAAAGGGCCCAGGACTGACCCTGACCCCCAGAGGCCCCCCAATCCTAGGGAGGATGCCCGGGCACGGAGACTTCGGGGTCCCCAGTGTTGGAGGTGCCGCGAGTGGGGGCACATAGCCTTGGATTGCCCCCTTGGCCCTGAGCCTATGGAGTGTGACGCTGGCCGCAGAAGATCCTTGTTTGCGGAACCAGCATGTACCGCGGTTTCGCGGTTAGAGACCGAGCCCCATATTGTGTTGATGAGAGTGAATGGGTGCTCAGTGAAGGCGTTGTTGGACTCAGGTAGCCTGGTAACCTTGGTCCTGGCCAACCTTGTGGGTGGAGGTTATATACCAAATAAAAATGTGAGCGTGCTTTGCATCCACGGGGATATCGTGGCTTACCCTGTAGCCGTGGGTAAGTTTGAGACCCCCGCTGGAACACTAAAATATGAAGCAGGCGTAGTAGAATGCCTTATGTACCAAGTGATTGTTGACCGGGATTTTCCCTTGTTCTGGGAGTTGTGGGAAAGGGGAAACGTTTCTTCCGGTAGCGAAGTATCTCCCGCAGAACCGGTGACCCTCCCTGTTGAGCCGGCTGAACTATCTAGTAGAGACAATAGGCCCCATGAGGTACCTAGTGAAGAAATGGGAATATCTGAAATATGCAGTAATGACCAGTTTCCCCTACAGGTGTTAGCAGGCGAGGATGATGAGGATTCCCTGCCTGATCAGCGGGTCTTAGACCTAGAGGTGGCTCAGGGTAATTTTGGGTCTGAGCAATTAAGAGACCCCACTCTGGAGACTGCAAGAGGTAATGTCACAGTGTTGAACGGAGTGCCTCAGGAACCAGAAGCTGACCAGAAATTTCCACACTTCGCCATGAGTGGGGATCTGTTATATCGGGTCTCCAAAATTAACAATGAAGTTGTGGAACAGCTTCTGGTACCTAAGCCATATCGTCGCATGGTGCTGGAGATCGCCCATAGTCATGTGCTTGGAGGGCATTTGGGGATTAATACCCAGGAAAGAGTTTTCCAGAGGTTTTACTGGCCTGGGGTGTATGAGGAAATAAAAAGATACTGCGAGTCCTGCCCTACCTGCCAGTTAAGTGCCCCAACGTCACATTTCCGGAGCCCCTTGGTACCACTTCCCATTATCGAGGTTCCCTTTGAGAGATATGCCATGGATTTGGTGGGGCCTATTGTGAAGTCAGCCCGAGGACACCAATATATATTAGTGGTACTAGATTATGCTACCCGCTACCTGGTGTATGGTAGGCATCCCCGGGGTTTGCTAGATATCCCCAAGGAAACCTGGGAGACTGAGGCCACCCCATACAAGAGTATAATTGAGCATGTAGCCCAGATGCAGGACCGTATAGAAAATGTAATGCCGATAATAAAGGAGCATATGCAAAGGGCTCAGGCGGCCCAGAGCAGGATATATAATAGATCGGCCAGGGTGAGGGCCTTTAATCCTGGGGATCGGGTCCTGGTATTAGTGCCCACAGTTGAAAGTAAGTTTCTGGCAAAGTGGCAGGGTCCCTGTGAGGTTGTAGAGAAGGTGAGTGAGGTGAACTACAAGGTTCACTAACCAGGTAGAAGGAAGCCCTACCAGATTTACCATGTGAACCTGATTAAGCTGTGGAAAGATCGTGAAGCTTTGGTAGTTGCCCCGGCTAGAGTTAAAGAGGCGGTGCAGACCATTCCCCCAGTCAAGATAGGTGAGTCTTTGTCAGGTCATCAAACGCAGGAGGTTAGGGAATTTCTGCAAGGAAATAGAGACAAGTTTTCTGACCTGCCGGGCCGAACGCATTTGATAAAGCATCACATTAAAACTGAACCCTACACTAAGGTAAACCTAAAGCCGTACAGGATTCCTGAAGCATGGAGAGAGGCTATTTCCTCTGAAATAAAACGCATGTTAGAGTTGGGCATCATTGAGGAGTCTGCTAGTGCTTGGTCCAGTCCCATTGTCTTAATACCAAAGCCTAATGGGACCTGGAGATTCTGTAATGACTTCAGAAAGCTCAATGAGGTCTCAAAGTTTGATGCGTATCCCATGCCCCGGGTAGATGAGTTGATTGAAAAGCTTGGGAGGGCAAGATACATTACAACCCTGGATCTCACAAAAGGGTATTGGCAGATACCTTTGGCTGAGGACGCTAAAGAAAAGACCGCGTTTGCCAGAAAGGGCTGTTTCACTATCTGGTTATGCCGTTTGGGTTACACGGGGCCCCTGCTACCTTTCAGAGGCTGATGGACGTGATCTTGAGGCCACATCGGAATTATGCTGCTGCTTACCTAGACGATGTGGTCATCTTTTCGTCTGATTGGAAGAGTCACCTCTGCAAGGTACAGGCCGTCCTAGACTCTATCAGTAATGCTGGCTTAACCATAAACCCTGAGAAGTGTGCAGTGGGTCTGGAGGAGGCAAAATACCTGGGCTATGTCATTGGTAGAGGGTTGGTTAAGCCCCAGATTAATAAGGTAGAGGCAATACAAAACTGGCCCAGACCCCTTACAAAAAAACAAGTGAGAGCCTTCCTAGGTATAACCGGCTACTACCGTTGGTTTGTGCCCAATTTTGCGTCAATGGCTACCCCGTTAACTGACTTAACAAAGGGGGGTAAGTCAGTAATGGTGGAATGGACCCCAGAGGCAGAAAAGGCTTTTCAAAGCCTAAAATCTGCCCTGTGTAAACAGCCTGTTCTGGTGTCCCCAGATTTCAGCAAACAATTCTTGGTACAGACGGATGCGTCTGATTCAGGTTTGGGTGCAGTTCTGTCACAAGAGGTGAATGGGGAAGAGCACCCAGTATTGTACCTGAGCCGGAAGCTGACTCCGGCAGAGAAAAACTATGAGATAGTGGAAAGAGAGTGTCTCGCTGTTAAGTGGGCATTAGAGGCCCTAAAATATTTGTTGGGTCGAGAATTTGTCCTAATGACAGATCATGCACCGCTGACCTGGATGAAGCAAAATTAGGAGAGAAATGCAAGGGTCACCAGATGGTTTCTCTCCTTACAAAACTTTACATTTAAAGTAGAACATAGACCGGGGAAGTTACAGGGGAATGCGGATGCTTTGTCCCGAGTCTATTGTATGACCAGTAAGGGTTGTCAGACCTTTAGAAGTCCTGGATTGAGTATATTTTTTCCCTACGGTGCTGTATAGAGCGCGATCCATGCCAGGATTTCAGAACCCTGGTCACATTCCCCACTCCTAGGTTTCTTCTGATCCCAGGCCTTGCACACCTGGTTAGATTGATTTCAGGAAGGAGCCTGAATAAAAGGCTCCCACTGAGCCAGTCAGTTTGTCTTTGACCAGCCTGATGGAGGAAGCTCAGGCTGAACTGCATGTTGTATGAATAACAATACTGGACTATTAAGCCGGAGGACTTGGCTTCTGCGCCCCACTCTTGGACCGTTGGGGGTGAGAAGCGGCGGGCTGCTTTGCCCTGCAATCTGGATTGGACTTTCCTTTGACCCACAGCTTGCTGGAATCCCCAGCCCTGGATTTACCTTTATGTGGTGATGTAACCATTTGTTTTGATTTTCTGCATTGACGCTGCAACCTATGAATGGAGAAGTATTGTTTCATTTGAATACTTGCATTTTTCTGAAATAAACCTGCTTTGCCGAGAGAGAACTGTTGTCTGTGTCACTACCGTTCGCCCCAAATATCCCACAATATATATATATTATAGTTTACACATTTTCTGTAGATTTTCTCTGTAGATCTAATTTAGGTTAATTAACACACCCCTTTTTAGCACTGTCAGCACTTTTTTGAAATGCAATATATGTATTTTCAGGGTCTATAGAAGGTTCACAATGATATTTATTGTACTGTTTCTCGCATTAATTTTTATTAAACAATATATTTTACCTTTTAACCCTTTCAGTGCGAGCCTGCCTAGAGATGTTATCACCCTCTGTTGCCAGGCCATTTATTTTGGAGTGGCTGTGGAGTAGTCATGCATAGAATAACTTTTGATAATAATTTGTAATTGTCCAAACACTATCCTTTGGTAAGCACATAATGTTTAACTGATAATTATTTAAAAACACATCACTTTCATTGTGTCACATTCTGTGATTATTGTTATTCACATTTTTCACTGCCAGGAAACTAGGGATTGTGCCAGCCAGCTGCCGCATGTCACTTGTGGCAACCTTGAGATCAGCCAATCTGCAATCTCAAAACTGCCAAAGGGAGTGGCTTCTGCAGTAGAAAAAAAAAACATTTTTTAAAACTGGTCCACCACCGAGCTAGCAGCAGAGGAGGGCGGGTGGGGGTCAGGGACGAAAAAAGGGTTGACTGTTTTTCTTGGTCTGTATGTACCATATAGCTCGCCATATTAAGCCTAGCATGCGTCTCTGCCTAAAGGGGCTTGCTTCTCTATAGGTGATTGAGAGTCAGTGTAAGTCCATGCAGAAAAATACACAACGTTGTCTGCTGCTGCTGAATTCAATGTAGATTGTATTATTGCCACTCTGCTAAAAGAAAAACAGTGGATAGCAGGTGATGTTATCCAAAGTGAACATTATGTCTGATGGGGTAGGCTGGTGTACAGATATTTCTCCGAGTGCACCCATATCGGTCGGATTTGGTTATGTGGGCAGGCGTTGTGGCTGCATCACATATGGGTGAAGGGGTGAATTCATGTTTTGTGCAATGCCATAGATTTAACAGTGGATAAACATCCCAAGGCTGGGTGACCAGGGGGTGAGGCATGTAGGGGGGGGGGGCTCAAGGCCATTTTTGGTTGCTTCTATTTTAAAGGTAGTAAAAGTGAAATTTATTCCCCTAAACTACAGTACCCTTTCATGAAATCTGTAAACCCCCCAACATACACCTGTTTTTTTTGCTCCTATTGAAGCAGGCAATATTGTTTCTTTGTGTATACTCAGCTGCCCTGTGTAATAATACCCTGTTTGAAAGCAGCCAGCAATAAATAGGTTGCTTAGTACTTACAGGGATAATTATATCACTCCTCACAATTGTTAGTTTCTGTTATGTTGAGCTGGCCTCAGCGTTGCCTCTCAATAATGACTCCAAAATGATGCCTCTCAACGATGGCTTCAGTAATAAATAACCAGCTCCTCCCCTCCAATTCCGAGCACACCCTGGCAGTATCCCTCATGGCTGAAGGTTATGTTAGTCTCATTTCATCTTCATAATCACAATCAGGATTCCAGTGAGAAAAGCTATGTAAAACTGATATTTTAATCAAATACCAGTTTAAAAGCATTTCATGCCAACGCAATAAAGATGATACTGAAAATCAGAGTGTGAACTGATTTGCTGAGCGTGGATAGAGACTAGTAAGATGCCAAAGCCAAATTTGTCTGGAGAACCAGATGGATGTAGTGCCTAGAAAACCTATTCGAAACCGATTTGAAAGAGTGCAGTTGTGCTATTTGTGAATATCTGTATCAAACTGAGCAAAAATGGAGTGTTAGAATGAAGCTTGATAATGTCTGACTTCACATTCTGAATCCAGAGTTTGTTTTTTGAGGATGGGTTTGATGACTTTCTATATAAAGTCACAGTCCAAGCAATGGCAATAATAAGGCAGCAAGGAGCTCACCTGAAGCCTGTCCCATGTGCCTTTCCTCCATTTCCTGCAGCATACCCCTACTTTCCATTTTTCCATGAGCACACTCCAAATGTGGACACACGGCCACCCCTGTCCCTAAGTGTTCACAGCATGAGGCATCCCGGCATGCCATGCCGAGTTTGCTCATGATGGGTGCCCTGATGGACTGTGCAACCGCATGTGGAGTGTGTGTTTGGGAGTGCACACATGCACTTTGGGAGGATGCGCATGCACTTTGGGAGGTGCCAAAATGTTTGCAAGCAACTCCAAACTATTTTACCTCTTCTGCACACTTTAGTAAATACTCCACCTTTGGGGTTGTTTTTTGAAGTGTGGAAAACTTCTCTGCCAGGTGTAAAGCATACAGAGAACTTTTCTACATCAAAACCCAAGTAGCACTTGATTGTGGAAATAACCCCATGGAACCTAACCCAAATATAACAAATGAATGCTTTAGTACTCGCATAATATAGCCATGCAGAGGACAGAGTGCTTATAAAAAGTATTCCATTTCCCAGTTTTAAAATCACAAAGCCAGAGGCTTGGCTTTCGCTGCTGACAGTGCCATGCTTTTAAAAATTACAATAACATTTGGATTTGATTAACCTAGTTTATGGTTTGCAGGGGATTCACCAAGGTTTGCAATATGTTGCTTCATCAGCTGACCCACTTTTTAGTTTGCCCAGCTGCTGTGTGACAAGTAACACGACAATGTTTACTTATATGGTGTATTCCTCTATATGTAATACATTAGTGCCTATTCAACACAGTGCTAATATATATTCTTATGGTGCGAATATATATATGCATGCGGCTTCAATTTGAATGCATGTGTTATTCACCAGTGCAGGTGAATCTATTATATATGCTTACTTAACAGGTAAGTAGCTACGGTGCAAAAAACCTTCAAAACTTTAATGTACTTAGGCTAGGCACACATTGCAAGGAAAGACACTACTGACCCAAACATATGCTTACATGCAAAGGCACAAAATGCTATTGTGAGTTACATTTATCAATACTCACCCCCCTGTGTTTGTCAATTTATCCAGCATTCCCCCTGGAATGTGCTCGGCTAACCTATGCCCCCCCCCCTACATTTCCCTGGCAATAGGGTTGATTCTGCACCAGGTGAAAAGATCATTCGCATTCAAGCAAATAGCAGTTTTCTCTCCTAAAAAGTTGTGCACTGTCTCTCCTGGTGCTGAATTTATTTGCAATATAAATAAAATCTAAGAATAAAAATAACTATATAAACACACACACAAAAGATGGCTGCAGATGTGTGTTTGCGTGTAAGCATGTGTATTGCTAAGTAGTGTCCTTGCTTGCAATGTGTGCATTAAGTACATTAGGAGTTGTCATTTTGAAGGTTTTCTGCTCCGTAGCTACTTACCTGTTAGAGGGAGGCGGAGGATGCAACCATCAGAGCTGCTGCTCTTAGACGCGCTGTGGGACCGGGAAGAGGTGAGCTGGGTGCGGGCGATCTGGGGGGTTTCACACAGCGGGGCAACCCCGATCGGGGTGCCCCTGGGGAAAGGACCAAAACCTAGGATAGTCAAAATCCTGGGTTTTGGTCCACTTTAATAAGGCACTGCAGAAAAGCAGCAGTTGATTTGTTATACAGTACATCTCTGATTAACTGAACCTAGTACCTTGGATTTCTTCTAATACCATTGTAACAAAGAGTTCCTGATATGGTAATATATTAAAAGACTATTAAACATTTTATATAACTGCAATGACGGAAAGTCATTTAGTTCCTTCAGGGATTTGATGTTAACATGAGTCTACTGCTTACTTTTGTCACAAGTTTGTAAAAAACAACAAGGCTTGCAATTTTTATTAGGGTACAATTATATGCTTGTTTAATGCTGGGTAAGCAACTGGTATCAAATTAGCTTAAAGTACTTAGACTAATGAAAGTAGATTTGTCATTTAAAGATACTTACATAGATCAGTTCATAAAATAAACTACCATCTAGCATTTCTTTGTTTTTCCTTTATACAAGACTTTGTACTTTTAGGCGCAGTGTTTGCGCGATGCTCTGGCGACTTAACTTTGATTAGCGATAATTCCTGTTCCAGCAGCGGTCTCCAGCCCTGCTCAGGATCTACATGCACACATCACTGCTCAGCATTGCATCAATTTCTAGTTGTTTGCTGCTTTAAGAGTTAGAAGGCGTCTACATTCTCAGCAATTTGAATGTGGATCCCCATCTCCCAGGGCTAAATGTGGCTCTTGCAGGGGCGGACTGGGGGTAAAAAACGGCCCTGGACTTTTTTGGTCACACCGGCCCTGCTGTACTGTGTCCACACTGGTATACTACTTTATATTTAACTCTGACAGCTAACCCTTCTAGCTGGCCCAATCACAGCAACCCTGCTGTCACTACCAAGTGTGGTGTTACAATGCTAATCAGGCCTGGTGCCAGCCAGGGCGATTGTGGGCCCATACTCTGTTTTTTGTTAAAGTGTACCAAAACCCAGCTTTTTATTTTTCACTCACTTGTGTTTTGGTCTGCTTTACCGGGCCATCCTGTTTGGCTGGTATTCTTACTTCTCTGGCAATCCCACAGTGCCTGTTTGGGCTGTCCTCCGTTCAGAATGGATTGCCAGATAACACCAGCCAGTCAGAATGGATTGTGTCATCCGGTAATTCATTCTGCATGAATGAATTGCTATGCGCCTCCACCTGGCACTTCCCTCTAGCCGAGTGCACCTATACCTTTAGCTGAGGTGTGTACCAGCAACAGGCATTTTTTGTCTGGTAGGAGCGGGGGTGCAGCCAGCAGAGCATACTGCACTCATCTTTTGTCAGGGTCCACTTACCTGCGCCCCGTTCCAGCGATGTCCCCGGGCGGCCGGTCGCAGCTTCCGATCGGCGGCCGCGCCTTTGTGCACGGCCATCCTCCCTCCTCGTCTCCGCCTCCCTCAGTCTCGTGCTCGCGCGCGCAAGCACCTTCTTCATATGCCCTCCGGCGGCGCTGTTCTCAGCGCGTCCGCCGGAGGTAGCTGTGCTTGAGCCTGTGGGCTCGGTCAGAGGAGGAACTCCTCCCTCTCCTCTCTGTTGGGACAATAAGCCCGGGTATTGTTCTGTGGGCCAATGAGCCCTGGTAGGGACATCTCAGGGGTATTGCACTTAGTTAGGGATAGTTCACTCCCCTATGTTCTGGCCAATCTGGACTTGGATCCTGTGTGCACCAATCACTTACTATCCTCTTTCATGGCTGTCCCTATAAAGGGTTTCCTCCCTCAGTTGTCCATTGCCTGTGATAGTGCCCAGTACCCTGTGTTACCTTGTCTTGTATAGTGAATCCTTGTTGCCAACCTCTGCCTGAACTGACGCCTCTCGATCTGAACCCTTGTTGCCGACCTCTGCCTGAACTGATGCCTCTCGATCCGAACCCTTGTTGCCGACCTCTGCCTGAAACTGACGCCTCTCGATCTGAACCTCTGTTGCCGACCTTGCCTGTACCCCGACTACGTTCTGCCAGACCCTTGGTGCCGTTGCTATCTCTGCCTTCCCGTTATCGACCTCTGGCTTGTCTCTGGACTTCCGTCACTCACGCTCTTGCTATTGGTTCTCCAGTCCTCCCACATATAAGCTTACATCCTTTGAGCCATTAAGTCCTGGGGGCAACCGATCCCGGGTAGGTGTATCTTGCGTCCCGGCAAGCGGGGGCTCCTACAGGTGAAGCTGGCAGGTGCCTCCAACTTGCTGCTCTGCTTAGTCTATGTGTGCCCATAGCAGACATTTTGATAGACTTGAACAGGAGTGCGCATTAGCCAGGGGGAAGCCGCCTATGCATGAGCTGGGCATCACCAGAAAGTTACATTTTACAATGATCCCACAGTGGAAAGGAGGTAAACAGGTTTTGGTCCCCTTTAACATGGAACAAATGCCTCAAAACAATCTTGGTCCACTTACCTATGCCCCTGAGACTTAGCAGACCAATAGCCTTAAGACTTTCGGTCCACTTTAAAGATGGGAGCACAATGGGGTATTTAATAAATTCTCTGGCTCTGGCACTGAGGACATTGGGTCATGCAGGCTGCTCTAGTTGTCCCAAAGAGCTCCTCTGCCATCAGACAGGGCAGGGAATTAGATCTTGGTGATCGTTCCTTGCCAGTGGGTCATTCCAAATTGGGATGCCCTGCTGTGTGAAATCCCCTGGATTGCCTCATTTATTCACCTCCCTGGCAATCGCATGGTACACGTATAGGCTCTCCTCCAATCTGCAGCCAGCGCTCCAATAAGTTTTATTAGGCCACTCTGATAGTGGCTTAGTAAAGCTGAGTTGAGCGCTGGCTGCTCCCCTTCGGCTGTGCATATCCACATCAGCCATTCAGAAATGCTTGACGTTACTGCGGCCTGGTGGGAAGCTGGGGATGCCACCACAGCCTGCGAATGTACCATGGGATCACCAGTGAGGTAAGTATACAGGCAATCTAGGGATTTCACACAGCAAGGCATCCCTATCCAGGATGTCCAGGGATAGCGAATCAAGCCTTAAAGACTCCAGCACAGGGGTGATTGTTTCTCTTTGTATAAGAAGATGGGAGCCTTCAAATTAGATTCTGTCTTTTTTGCTCTTTGCAATGTGCCCCTCTATGTATGTCACAGGAGGGACATGAGAGAGTGTGTAGAGGAGAAGAAAATGTACCTTGCGGACCTTTGCCCTCTGTGCTGCGCTGCTAATCAGTCCCAATTATGGCAGCTCCTGATTTGCTCTCACCGGCTCTGGTCACGTGAGAGGAGAGGGGAGAGATGCATATGCTTGGGATTCGTTTACAAGTTCAGCACAGCCTGCAGAGGAGGTTTATGGAGTAAAGCAGGACATCAATCATCTTGCAGACACCATTGTTGCAATGCTAGTCTTGGGAAATGTGAGCAACATCGAGCGAGGCATGAGATGTCCAGGGTCTTCCCTGCACCTGTCAGTTCCATGTGGCTGCACCCCCGAGGTGGCTAGAGTGGCCGCCTACTTTTTAATTATATAGGGGCCTTTCCTAATTATCGGTGCTGCGCTGCAAAGCCAAGGATTGGCTGTGCCAGCTGTCAGTAGGGCCCGGGACCACCCCATTATGCTGCTTAATGTTGCTACCCTGCCTTCAAAGGAGGCAGCTGTGGGCCGGCCAGTCACTGGGGCACCCATTCACGCGGGCAACCTGCCCCAATTCATGGCCTGGGCAGGAGGGGCCAAATCCCAACATTTATGGTACCAGTGACCAGGGGTAAGCAGTGGCCTACCGGGATTTCTCCCGGTATGCCCTATGGCCAGTCCGCCCCTGGGCTCTTGTGATAACAGGTTGGGCTGTTAGAGGAAGGCTAGTGTGAGGTATTGACAGTGTAGTTATTTTAATAAGCTGTATCCTGATAAATTTCCTGTATCTACTAGGGGGTCATTGTAGCCATTCACTTGAAGTGGACCTAATAGCTTGTATGCTGACCCTGGAGTCTAAAAGACCTAATAGACAAACTTCAGTGGAATATATATGGTCTAAAGTGGACTATGTGCTGGTTTATATGAGTGTACTCCTAGTTTGTTTTGAGCAAGAAGGGGATGAAGCAGAAATACCCTAACTCAGCATTTTGAGACAGAGGAACTTCCAGAACAGGGACTTCTTGAATTACTTTATAGCCCTACAGAGGATATGGCAGCAGATATCCTTATTAAGTCCCCAACCATTGAAAGACACTCAAGGCTTACAAAAAAGAAGGGTTTAACAGACTAAGCCTCAGCTGTTGAGAAGGGGAGATATGAACAGCTTCTGGTTTAATGTAATTTTGGTATTTTTGCCAGATTGACTGTAGTTTACAGTTATGACAGTAGATGGCACTGTGACCAACTGTAGTCCCTTTATGCATTCCCTGATTTTTTTCTGATATATTGTATTTTCTGTATATTATTATTCTGTGTACTCTATTACTTCTTTTTTCCCGTCTGTGTTAGCCACCATGTTAAGGTGACATTCTCTTAGTGCATTCATGTTCCAGTAAAGCCGGTTCCTGTTATACCACTAATATCTATCTGGATTTGAATCCGCTGCACCCAGCACTCACACTCTGCAACAGTCTCAAGGCGTAAGTTGTATCTTTCTAACCTTACTGAATATTCACCATGCTGTCAGCATGTACAATTTCTGCACCACAGAATTCTGTAATCACATGAATGCTAGTCTATTATTTACCAGCAGAAATAAATCGTACATTAGTTACCAGCATGAAATACTGCCTTGTCTCATTAAAAAAAATTATTTTGAGTCTCCAAAAGAGAATAGCGAAAGGATATTTGTATGTCTTTATGCTGCTTATCTTTGTATTACTCATCATGTAGCACATACTTTAGTCCTTCTTTATTCTTCATAGAAGGAAACAGAATGGTGTCAACTCGCTCCTTCTAAGATAACATGCACCATTAATAAAGAAAATGCTTAAAGCTGAACAAAAAATGCTTAAAGCAGATCAAAACCTTGGGCTGACTGCTGCCCTCTCCCTGGAGAATCCCGAATCTGGGTACCTCCCAGGTCACCAGTATTCACTAACCTTCTCAGTCCAATGGCACATGAGCGAACTCTCAGCCAATCAGAGCTGTTTGCCGTGTCTATGTAATACAGCAAATGGCTCTGATTGTTTACAATGGGGAGCATATTCAGTGTTGCATCTACAGTACTCGCCTAAGGTTGAGTTGTGATGGATATGGTTTGCTTATGGCTCAGTGACTAAATCATCTCATGGCTCATTAAATGTATAGTTCACCTTAAGAAATCTGTCCATAGACTCAAAACTAAAAAACTAAAATTATGGGGACTAAAAGTGAAGATCCAAATAATATTTTCCTATACTTCCTCACCACTCTAACCGCTTTATGGCTTGTAAAAACGTTATGGGTGACACTATCATCACCCAATCACTGTATCAGCAACTCTGCTTTAAGCCCAAGGAAATACATATAGCCATCACCAATAATGTTGTATCCATTATTTACATAATTATCCAAATTCCCTTGCCTTCATTGTCCCCATGGAGTCTTTGGAATATTGCCATAGTCTAACTGATGGCAGGGTTAATAGTGATGTGACTAATATGATATGATATTGCAGTTATCTCACATCACCAATATGGGGGTTGAAGAACACAGCAACCTGGGGGAGAACCTAGTTTACAATGTAAAGGTATCTACTACAGTTAATCAGTACTGCATGATAAGATACTGGGCTGCTAGGTGGACTTGTACTGTACAGTGCATGCATTAGTTTGGTTCTTGTTGTGTTAAATAACAATTGTTTTGTTTTGGCTGTTTGTTGTTTACCTGGCTTACCAAGTCTCCTATCTCCAACACTGTGCTAGAGGATAAGCAATATAAGCTTCACATTGCATAATAGGCATGCTTGGGCTTCAGAACCACAGGTCCAAGGGGTCCCTATACTATTTCAAAGGGTGGGGGGTCGTTACCTTCCGGCATGGCGGCAGGTGACTTACCCCTGCCTCATTACCTTTACCCCTAATGGCTAAAGCCGGTGCCCATCAGTGAAGGCCCAGTGTTCACCCCTGGAGTAGCACTGTACCCACATCTAAGGGCATAGGGGCTGGTGCTCTGGCATAAACAGAGGTCTGCTGTTTGGCTGGTGTTTGAGCTGGTAGCCTTGCACAGGGAGGACCCCACATAATGTTTTCTTCTTTTTTTTGGAAATGCACGATGCTTATGCAAATTCATGTAAAATCTGCAATTTTACATGGGTTTTCACTGCACACAATAGACTTGCGCACAATGGCTTCATTTACTAAGAGTTAAAAAAAATTCTCATGGTAGTAAAAAATTAAATTCATAGCGAATCACCAGATAGGAAGACAATGAGTCAATGCCACTTTTTACTACAGAGTAAAGAGTTCAATACTTATCCCATTAGTAAAAAGGTGCCATTGACTTGACCCTTAAACATGCCTGGGATAAGCATATATCTATCCTAAGATAAGAAGAACATACACGTATATGTGCAAACGGGATGGACCATGTGGTCTCCATCTTCCAACAACTTTTTTTCGGTCTGCTTTAAAGTAAAGTAACAAACGAAAAAAAACTCCAATATGGTTAATGTTAAGGCCTGGAGCTTGAGCAGTCATAAGATCGCTCTAAAGCTAATTTTATCCTGTTCACCAAATTATAGTGAATATATGTCCTCAGGGACCTTTAGTGAAGACAAATAATATTATTTTCTGTGTAAGTAAACAGTCTATTTTTATATCCTATTTGGCTTATTACATATATTTCGAATACAAAGGAGACTGATAACAATGACAGGCAGTTCATATTAGGTCTTTAAAATGTGACTTATTTGGACCTTAGGGGCAGCTTTTTAGATGGCAGTGTCAGAGGATAGCGCTGTTCCATGGTGAAAGCATTCAGCTATGCACTTCAGTTTATTTCAGCTCCAAGGTTATTTATATGTAAATTAAATTGCTGTCAGGGGTACAGAGCCCTGTGGTATCTGCACCATTTTTCTACATATTGAGGCTGTCATTAGGTAATAATTTTTGTTTTATTTATCACATGATGCATAGTAGATATCATTTTTATGTAAATATTGTCCATATGAAATAGAGTATTAATCGAAATTGACTAAGCGCTGAAATAATCTCTACAGCTATAAACAGGGGCAGAATTTAAGCAATAATGTCCACTAATGCTGTCCGGGATCCTAACTGTCATTGAATCCAACCTCAGGTCAGCTTGACCAGTTTAGAGGGGAACATTCACATGTACAGTACACATTTCTGCAGGGCGGCCTTATGTTGGTAAGACTACAGATTGTGTCCCCCATAAGTCAAAACAGACTGTGTTCCCTAAAATGGAACCCCACCTCTAAAACATAAATCTTTCAGAGGGTAGAAGCTGGTACCCCTTTTCCTAAAACAAAACATTGCGTGCCCTCCATTGGACCCACCAACACCCAAAAAATTCAACCTGCAGAGGTAAGCAGATGGAGCCTCCTCCCTCCAAAACAAAACACACTATTTTGCATTCCAATGAATACAACTTGCCTCCCAAAAGCAGAACCTGGGGTGATCATGCAACTCTTCCTCTCTGGACCAAACTGCTTTGGTTCCCTAAAAAGAAAAAGAACTTTGTCAAATAAAATAAAATGTCTTTCGCCCCATTTGTGCCCATAGCATGATCGCACCCTGTGCAGCTGCTTCATCTGCATCACCCTAAAGGGCAGCTATGGATTCCAGTGACTGCCTGGCAAAGACTTGCTATGCACTCTATTCATTGCCCATCTGCTTACACAGGTCCCCTATACACTTAAAGGCCAAGTCCAGTCTAACTAACTCTTATTGTAAATGGGAGCAGCCATGATGGAATTACTATATAATGCCGCACCATTGTCTTTTATTGAGAGGAGTAGGGAGGTGTAGTGCTTTGTCTCAAACATCTCAATAGAAGATAATGGAGCAGCTTTATGCAGTTGTTTTATCATGGCTACTCCCATAAACAGGAAGGAGTAATTTAGACTAGACTGGACCTTTAATAGACTCTCTGAGGGCTCCAAAGACCCCTAGGTCCTATGATGACTTGAAGAACCCAAGATACAACTGTAGAAATGAGGGTCAGTATTTCTCTACTTTCTATGAAGAAGGGAATGGAAGGGCAGATGTGCTATGTCCATTTACAAACTGATTTGCTATTTTCAGTCATGTACAAGCAATAGAATAAAGCTCTGTAGCTCTGTCAAGCACTACTCAAGCCCTGATGGGCTACTGCAGAATAAAGGGGCAAACTTATTTGGGGTATACAGCAACACCAGCAGTGGTCGCCACAATTAACTCATTTAGGCATCCCTATCCCTATCCAGCTGCCCCAACATTGTCAAAGAGATGATTTCCTTGCCCCACCGATAATCTAATAGTGTCCTACGTAAGTAATAGTTGTATGCAAGGCAGATCAACCATGTATATAATAGTTGATGATATTTGACAGGAAGTCCTGTCTTGTGGTAGCCCCATCCCATCCTGACACCCTCTCCTGGCGCTGTAGCAGGATGGGGGACTTTACCTTGCACATCGCTGTTGCCACACCCACTGTTCCTCCTCAATATTTCTCTGCATTTCCAATGCTCTAATACTAGGACAACAATCCGGTTTGCCTTTAGTATAACTTTAAGAATCAGTGGCTTTGTTGTCTTCCTTTATGTACATATGAAGTGATTTTTCACTGGTATTATTTGTAACAGGAAGGAAACACATTCTACACATATAGAGCAATTGTTGTTAAATGCATTTGGCATTCCAATAAAATTTTAATTTCAGATTCAGATTTTCTTCACCAGATACATGAATTACATACATACTTGACATTATAAAAGTTGGGGGAAGGTTTTCAAGGATAATGTATGTGTGTCTGCTGTGTCAGTCTTTAGTTGCCTAGTTGCATCTAATTGAGTTAAAATACATAATATCATGTACTGTATGAGCCTTGACAAGGCCCCATTTAATGTTCGAACCAGGGCCCAGTCACATTTAGTTACACCACTTGTAATATGACCCGAATGTGCCAGGATGAGAAGAGGCTGAAGTGGGCCAATAGAATATTATATGTTATTAAACTAAGAATCCTCTTATTAGACACCAAACTAGCAATCCAATTAAAATTTTAGAAGAATTTAGATCTAATCTCTCGCAATTGTATAATCATACTCTTCCAGTTCACGAGTAAGTGGATATGACGGATGCTAAAATTAATCCTGAAGAGATCACTCAAGCAATTAAAATATTAAACCAAGGGAAGCCTCTGGGACCGGGCATTTATTTTGGCTATTTTTTTAGCATATTTTTTACCTCTATCATAGTGTCCACTCTTTCCCCTGGCTTTGGGGTAGCTAATCTTAAAAAGATTTTTGACCAGAAGGCCATGACTAACTCCTGAATATTTTAGAAATGTGCACAAAATGTATCAAGTTATTTTAAGTTTGAAGACCGACTGGATGGGAGGAAGAGCTTGTTGGCTCTATTGGTCTTGATGATTGAACTTAGCCTTGGACATAGCATATAGTATCTGTTATATAAATGCATGTGAAAACAGATGGCCCTCCATATTTACAGCTCTAAAATTTGCAGTTTTAAGTATTTGCATTTTCCTTGGCGGGGGGAAAAAGTACTGTATTTTTCGCCCTATAAGACGCACTTATTTTCCCCCAAAAGTGTGTGTGTGTGTGTGTGTGTGTGTGTGTGTGGGGGGGGGGGGGGTGGGGGGAATGTCAGTGCGCCAGGAGAAAAAAGGCCAGGAGAAGACAGAGCCCGCCTCTGCTATTGCTGCGGCAGCCATGATCTCCTGCCCTCCAGCTGCTGCCTCTTCCGGCCAGGGCACACGCGAGCGCCCGTGCAGCAGGTGGGCGTGGCTTGCACCACATCAGCGCAGGCCACACCCACCCACTGCACGAACCCGGCAGTTTGCTCCTGCCCTTGTCGGAAGAGGCAGCGGAGAAGATGTGGAGAATAAGAAGGAGCCGCTCCCTGTCCCCGCTGCTCCTTCTTACTGGCCGGGCCGCGCAGACACCCGGCTCCATAGAACGGGTGGGCATGGCCTGCGTCGATGCGGTGCACGCTGGTGCGATGCAGGCCACGCCCACCCGGGGCCGGGTGTCTGCCCGGCCAGTAAGATGGAGCGCCGGGGATGCTCCTCCATCTTCTTGTGAGTTGATTTTTTTTTTCATTGTGTGCCTATGGGGAACGGGGGGGTTGCCACACTGCCTATATGGGGAATGGGAGGGGGTGCCACACTGCCTATATGAGGAATGGGAGGGGGGTGCCACACTGTCTATATGGGGAATGAGAGGGGATGCCACATTACCTATATGGGGAATGAGGTGGGTGCCACACTGCCTATATGGGGAATGGGAGGGGGTGCCACATTGCCTATATGGGGAATGAGGTGGGTGCCACACTGCCTATATGGGGAATGGGAGGGGGGTGCCACACTGCCTATATGGGGAATAGGAGAGGGGTGCCACACTGCCTATATGGGGAATGGGAGAGGGGTGCCACACTGCCTTTATGGGGAATGGGAGGGGGTGCCACAATGCCTATATGGGAAATGGGAGGGGGTGCCACATTGCCTATATGGGGAATGAGGTGGGTGCCACACTGCCTATATGGGGAATGGGAGGGGGTGCCACATTGCCTATATGGGGAATGGGAGGGGGGTGCCGCACTGCCTATATGGGGAATGGGGGGGTGCCGCACTGCCTATATGGGGAATGGGGGGGGGATGCCACACTGCCTATATGGGGAATGGGAGGGGGTGCCGCGCTGCCTATATGGGGAATGGGAGGGGGTGCCACGCTGCCTATATGGGGAATGGGAGGGGGGATGCCACACTGTCTATATGGGGAATGGGAGGGGATGCCGCACTGCCTATATGGGGAATGGGAGGGGATGCCACACTGCCTATATGGGGAATGGGAGGGGGGTGCCACACTGCCTATATGGGGAATGGGAGGGGGTGCCACACTGCCTATATGGGGAATGGGAGGGGAATGCCACACTGCCTATGTGGGCAATGGGAGGGGGTGCCACATTGCCTATATGGGGAATGGGAGGTGGGTGCCACATTGCCTATTTTGGGAATGGGAGGGGGAATGCCACACTGCCTATATGGGGAATGGGAGGGGGGAACCCACAGTGCCTATATGGGGAATAGGAGGGGGGGCACACTGCTTATATTGGGAATGGGAGGGGAGTGCCACACTGTCTATATGGGGAATAGGAGGGGGTGCCATACTGCCTATAAGTGGAATGGGAGGGGGTGCTACACTTCCTATATGGGGAATGGGAGGGGGGATGCCACACTGCCTATTGGGAATGGGAGGGGAATGCCACACTGCCTATGGGAATAGGAGGAAGGGAATGCCACACTGCCTATTGGGAATGGGAGGGGGATGCCACTCTGCTTGTAATTGGAGGATTCTGCACTTTGCCTATTGTTTGGTTAAAAATATTATTTTTCTTATTTTCCTCCCAAGAATCCTAGGTGCGTCTTATGAGCAGGTGTGTCTTATAGGGCAAAAATATGGCACTTACCCAAATCCAGTGCCGTCCTCCCGGGCATGGGCGAAGTCCTAAATGTGCACAAAGCAGCATTCCCTTGTCCTGCCCTCAAACTGCCCTAGTCTTGCCCTGCACTAAGTGTGCCTCCCTGCGTTATGTTTATAGGTAAATCAGCTAAACTTGTGAAATACATTTGGCCAAAGCCCCTGCCAATACTTCATTCTTAAGGGTTTAGAACTATAATAATTTTTGAATTGCTTTAGAACACCTAATTTTTTGCTGTGCATCCCTGTAAGATGGCAGGCGATGAGTCAATGCATAGGTGTGGCAATGACATCTGTGCCGCACACAACAGTTGCAATGAATGAAGGAGGTGGAACTTTACAGCTAAAACAGGCGACATTATCTGGGATTAGAGTGAGGCAGGAGAAGTGGAAATAGGCAAAAGGTGCTCTTCATGGGGGGAGAAATTCAGGGGATGCTAGTTAAAAATGTGGCTTTGGTCTGCTTTAATAAATACTGTCCTGGGACAGAACCAGAGATCCTTCGGAAGCACTACTGGGTCAAGTAGTTCATAACTTTTTACATTTGGTGCTACAAAACAAAACAATCGCAAGGTCATGGAAGTCTTAAATTTACAGGAGGTGATGAATAGAAACTCCAATACAACGGTTTAAGAGAAATTATCTGTGAACAAAGTTTAGAAACATAAACTTTTTCTTAAAATATGGTTTCAATGGTGTGTTGGTCCTGCAGCTGAGCGTGAGAAACTTCTTTCTGCATTGTTTCATAATATATCTTTTGATATTTTTTTCTTTTTTGCTATTCCTCTTCCCTATTCATTTTTCATGATTCAAAAAAACTGCATTTCCTAATGAGAGAAAAACTTTCACTTTAGGTTCATGTGCTAGAAGTGTTTGTATCCGGAAATAATAAGGTAATTTTATCTGGACAGACTGATCTCTTCTAGTTAAAGTATATATAATCTTAGCTGTGCCGTTTTAATCACACAGTGTCATTCTAACAATTCGCATACAAAGACCATGGAATTGAGAGAAAAATGATATCAATGATAATAAAGGCACAAGATGAGGAAACTCACTATTGCGGCCCGGGGGTACGCCAACCTGCCCAGGGCCTGTGAGGATCTGTCGCCTGTGTAGTTGTCTGTGGTGTATCTGGTCCCGATGATTGGATGGCTGGTGCTATTTATGAGGTCCGTGTGGATGCAAACATGGAAGCTTCCTCTTCGACTTGATTGCACTCCAAAAAAAGCCTCAGATATATTTATTAGCTCATAGTAAAAACCAACCGGGACTGCGAAGTGCACAGCCCCAACCAAGGACTTAAAAGAAACGCTACTTTGGACACTAAGCACTGAACAGGACAATTTAACAGTTTGGACTGATAACATTTCACCAACCATTCAGAATCATGTTTGTTTTTATTTTATTGTTTTTTTCTATGACCTAAAGAGAGATTTCTGGCTTTCTTTGGATTGTAACCAAGTCGAAGAGGAAGCTTCCATGTTTGCAGCCACACGGACCTCTTAAATAGCACCAGCCATCCAATCATCGGGACCAGATACACCACAGACAACTACACGGGCAACAGATCCTCACAGGTCCTGGGCAGGTTGGCGTACCCCTCTTGTGCCTTTATTATCATTGATATCGTTTTTTCTCTCAATTCCATGGTCTTTGTATGCGAATTGTTAGAATGACGCTGTGCGATTAAACCTGCACAGCTAAGATTATATATACTTTAACTAGAAGAGATAAGTCTGTCCAGATAAAATTACCTTATTATTTCTGGATACAAACACTTCTAGCACATGAACCTAAAGTGCGCCTAAACCGGTTTTCTCTCATTAGGAAATCCAGTTTTTTTGAATCATTTATCTTTTGATAAGGAGTGACCCCTTATCACAGGCAGGTGCTAAGACATATATTCCTAAACGCACCTTAAAACCATTGTCTTCTATTTCATGGCCTATTAGTTATACCTATGGAGAATATAGGCTATAATTTGCCTGGAAGAGGGTAGGGGGTGTTTCCCCTTTGGAAATGCGAAAACAATAATAAAATATTGGTTAAATTGCTGTTAATGTTGTCATCTTAACTTTATTTTATGTATATAACTGCTGACATTTATGTGTGTTTTGTACTTTATTGCTGACTCTGTACATTGCACTATGGGAACAACATTTCTATGAAGGAGTTTCTCTTATGAGCCCACACCGGGGTCACCCCCATCACTGTGAACCTATCACCAGAATTCTCACTATCCTGATGATAGTCTCTTGTCCTTGGGGTATCCACATTCGGGATGCGTTGCTGTGTGAAACCCCCTAGATCTCCCACACAACTCACCTTTTCCACTGGTCCCACAGTGCCTGTGTGGACTCTGTTTCAATCAGCGCTTTTGTTTTGGGGGGGGGGGGATTTTTGGGGCATATAGATGGCCATTGTATGCTTTCGCAAACATAGGAATTTTTCCTCTATATTTAACCAATCCATTCATTGAGTTTACACAGCAAAAATAATTATTTAATAATTAATTAATTATTTAAGTCCATTCCGGCATAGGGAAAGGGTAGAAGCAGCAACCCTAATATCCTAGTGGTCTGCAGTACACTGTTGCTGAATGTTTGGGTGCGGAAGCGTTGAGAATGTGGTGTGGGTGCGCCCAAAAGGTATGGGCAATAGAGCAGGCCAAATAATTTTTTATAGTCCTTTCAGTTAAATGAAAAATAATGACCACTTTACATTCATCTTAGTAGGGTTCTTTTAAAAAACAAAACTTGTTCTTTCCACTTCTTTCTCTATCCAGGAATAAAATAAACAGTCTATACTCACCGTTTGTTCCCGCAGCTCTTTCGTGCAGCGGCATCGTCTACTTACCTATACTAGAGAACCAGCAATGGACATGGTGGTGTCCATCAGGCAGGTGTGTCTGAGTGAGATCTACGCACTCCCTACATTGCAATGAATGGAGTAGGCATGTAAGGGGGTGTGCCAAACCCATCCAGATACCCCCTCATCATTGCAATGAATATAGTAGGAGGGTGGGCAGACACAAGTCCCTCAGGACTCCATTTGAGAATCGCCACCTGGCAGGCAGGCGGAATTGCTGGAATACGCCCTTGGTGAGTATGCACATGCCAGCACTGGGCTGAGGAGCTCCATGGACACACCAGACCTACACAAAGAAGTGGGAAACAAAAGGTAAATAGAGGGCTTTTTCTTTCCTTTTAGCCTGGACGTTACCTTTAAACCATTTGCTTTACTTGTTTGTTTGTACTTGAAGTAGAAGAAGGAAGCCTATTTCTCAGTAGTGCTATGACACATGTTCATACAGCCGCCCTCAACATAAAAATTCTATATATATACTTTCGGCTGGCGCAGAGTTTATCCCTTTAGAGACTCTGGAGCGTGATAAAGTAAATATGTTCTGCTTCTTTCCCATTTTTAAGGCGTCTTTAGAGTAAATGTCATTTCTACAAGCCGGCAGTAGATATTCCTGGCTCATGATTGGCATTTCCCCCAGGCAAAGCCCCTAGTTCTATCTGTCTTACAAAATCTATCAGAGGAGTCATGCAGGAGCGGTGTGTCGAGCACCAGGCGGTGTTTTATGTTGCTGGTATACTCTGTACGCTGTACTTAGTGGGAGCTCACATCACAATCATTTTGACTTGGTGACGTAAAGTAATGCTGTACGTTCCCCGGGGGAAGCCTTTGCCATATAAAATGTGAGGTCTTTTTGCCATTTCTTATTTTTCAGGAGTATTCCAACTGACTGCAATGCTCCCAACCCGTTTGCTATTATTACTGCCAATTTGTTCCTTTGCATGTTACATAAGTGCATTAGGGCACATAAGCATCTAATACCATAGGAACCAGGTTGCCAAGGAAACATTTGTACCTGCAGATGTTTCCTATCACACATGTATAAAGAAAAGGAAAAAAAGCATTCATCTTATTTCTTTATTGAAAGGTCAGGTATCAAGGAGGCCATTTTATTTGGCATGTTTAAGTTGCACGCTGATGAAATATAATGTACAGTTGCTGTAGAGAAATCGGCTAGGACGGATCTGTTTGAAATGCAGCAGCCCTGCTATGTATTCCCTGCATGGAAGAGGAAAACCCCTCTGCTCCCAGAAGAGCAGACTAGATTATTTTAAGCTTCAATAATTCACAGTCTTTCCTGCAGAGGGTTTTCCGAAAGCTCTGAAAACACATTGCTGACTGAAGTGTTTAAATGATTTCCTCCGTGCCTACCTGCCTGGAAAAAAAGTGCAGCACTGAGCGGTTTTTATTATATTTTATTTACTAACTGCTTTTCTACTGTCTGACAAGCTTGTTCTTTCAATCACTTGAACAGGGTGCCAACGAACTGTCACTTTATAAATGAGTCAGTCAGATATATTGGCTGCCTAAATTTTATTAAAGGGTTTATATCACATTTTTGTTATCTCTATGAGATACAATCAATGATGAGACACTTCTGCCTTTGTTCTGTTTTGACTCTGCATCACCCAAATCCAAAACTCTTGAACTGGAGTTCCAGTGAAAACAAGAACATTTAGTAAATTGCTTCCCTCAACCCCCCTTCGTAAGATCAGTAGTGTAAGATGGAATAGCATGCAGATCTGGCACCCCTGAACTACATGGGTGTGACTATCTTGCTACACATCTGATAACATAGTGTATTGCAATTTAGTGGTTTCATTCCGTTACTTTATATGGTAAAACCCCTGTAATTTTTACATTTACTTTTCAATATCTTTGAGATTATTGAAAGCAAACAAAAATTTAAAAAGAACTGAGTAAAGCTGAGAGAACTGTACAGTTACACTAATAACGTCTCATGCAAAGGAGCTTTGCTTTGTATATACATGTTAAAGGGACAGTAGGAGAATGATACAACTAACGTTGTTGCATAGCTTAATCCCCAAAAAGTATTAAGATAAAATATTTTTCCCTATTTTTGATTGACGAACCTTAGCTCAACCACTGGTAATATACATAGTAGTCAGCACAAGAATCACCATCACCTATGATATTAATATGCCGAATAATCTGTCCATGATCAAGCCATAACCCAACAGTCCTCCTTCATCCTTCATCTAATTTAAAAAAGAACAAGAAGGAGAAAACAAGAAAAGCAGAGAAGGAACAAAAATAATGACTAAAAAGCTGTTTTTGTTGTGTTAGCACTGTAAGTTGGCAGCGGCGAGGTAGAAAACAAACTGTTGGGGCTAGTGTTTCCACTGCCCATAACCTATGGATTAGGAATAATAAACCCTCCAAAGTTCGGGTCAGGCAAGTTCAACTGAACTTTGAATAAATATTCGGGGATCTGAACCCGAAGCCTGTCCCAATTAAAATCAATAGGGACCCAAACTTTGGGAGGTGGCTAAGTATGCAGCAGGAATCGGCGCTGATCTAACTTATCTGGCCTAGCGATCCTCATCTCGTTCAGAGGCAGCTGTGGTGGCATTTGAAATCAGCCCCAGCCAGGGTTAAAGGAAGATGGCCACTGGCTTCCATGGGTGAGGATGATTCTAGTGCCAGCTGCCGCTGACCAGGGAGAGGATTAAGGTGGCAGGTAAGTTACAGCAGCACTTCCTGCTGCTGCACCCTTAGGTAAATGCTGTAAAAGCACCCTTAGGTGGCATTTGAAATCAGCCCCAGCCAGGGTTAAAGGAAGATGGCCACTGGCTTCCATGGGTGAGGATGATTCTAGTGCCAGCTGCCGCTGACCAGGGAGAGGATTAAGGTGGCAGGTAAGTTACAGCAGCACTTCCTGCTGCTGCACCCTTAGGTAAATGCTGTAAAAGCACCCTTAGGTAAAAGCTGCAACACAGAGCAGCACTTCTGGCTGAAGTCCGTGTTCAGGTTTGGGAACACGAACTCGCAACATTCGGTATGAGTCTGAACTTTGCGGTTCAAAGGGACACAATCTAATAATCCAGTAAGTAGGTGGGTGCCAGACAAACACCAATCAGTTTCTTGGCTGGACTAGTATTTTAAAAGAATAAAATACTGTACCTGGGGCTTCCACCAGATTTTGTGCCCAGGGGCCTCCACCACACTTAGTCCGGCCCTGGGTTTTGGTGCCTTGCTGAAGACCACTTCAGTCCTGCCCTGGCCAGTAATCAAACCTGCATCCCTTGCTCTTAAGTACTAAGAGATGGCCACCCACTCTTCTCATCTACTAAACCATTTAGATGATCTGACTGTTTACAACTTTCTATGATTTTTTTCTTGCTTTCAGTGGCAATCAAGTTAACACGGTTCAGATATCCCTATTTATGACACATTTCAACATATTTTTTTTCTTAAATTGCACTTAAATTTCCTAAATGTCAAAATGATGTTTATTTGGCTCATCCGATTTTCTCTGCAATCAGTCCACACTGTAAGATAAAGCCACAATTATCAGACCTCAGTGTCAAGGCAAACATATAGCAGATGAACCCAAAGGAAACGTCTGTACTGAGTGCAGCCATCTTGAAATAACCTTGGAACTAATGGCATACAAAATGTACAAGTCATATAATCAGTAATACCAGCACAGTGACAGGCCTTCTTCTCAAAATCCTTCAATTTAGAATATTTATGTAGATGAAAGCCAGAGCTAAACCATTTGTCTGATTGAATCAGGCCTCCTTTGTATTACAACATAGAAAGATGACAGGTCTTTATTTACTCAGGAAATACATGTTATTAAACTTCATTTCGGAGCAAAGTGTATCGTAACAAAATTACAAATAGTACAAGTATAACAGAGAACGCCACTGACTGCAATGGTATCTTTTGCACTGGAGCATACCTCATGTAATGCTTAAAGTGGACCAACACCCAGGGGGGATCGGCCCAGGAATCTATAAGATTCCCGGACCGATCAGATCCCTCCCAGCGGGGCATCCGAAATCGGGATGTCCCGCGGGGAGGAACCCCCCAGGAGGCCCACAAACCTTACCTCAGCCCCGTTCCATCGGCGCATGTCTCGCGCTTCCCTCTAGCAGGGCGCGCACCCGCGCCGGCCGTTTGTGAATGGCCGGTGCCGGGTCGCTCCCTGTTAGAGGGAAGCGCGAGACGCGGCCTCCGGCGCTCAGAGCCAGCTGAGCTGGTATGCGCGTCCAGGCGGCCTTGGACGCGCATACCACAGCGGCTCTGAGCGCTGTGATTGGCTGGCGCGGTCACGTGGGAGCGGGGAGAGGTGAGTTTTTTGGTCCACCGAAGTGGACCTGGGTGTTGGTCCACTTTAAAGAGTAAGTCCACCATAATATGTAGTTTCAGTCTTGTGTTCTGACAAGTTTGAAATGCAGCCCTCCTGCATTTTAAAGCACACCTCCAGTTAAAAGTGACTTTAGGTCCCTTTTCACAATCACCCCTGGGGGATCCTGATTTGGGATTCCCCTACAGATAAATATCCTTAGGGCATCTTAATAGAAGCAGCCATGATGTGATTACTGTGGCATGCTGCCCCATTGACCTCTGTTGAGAGGAGAAGAGAGGTCGGAGTGCTTTGTCTCAATAGAAAACAATGGAGGCGTAGCTATAGGTAATCCTATTACAGCTGCTCCCATGAACCTCAAGAGTTTTTTAGACTAGACTGTCCCTCTAAGAAGCCTAAGTTTGCATGGGACTCTGTATGATGCAGACAGGAAAAAATTGGGCAACTCAATGAAATATGTCTCCTATTGGAGGAAGTGCAACTGCTGCAAGGGTGCCCAGCTGTTTCCCACCACCCATCAGATGGAGCTCCAATAACATAAGGTGACTATCTCTAATGCAGGAGTAGGGCTCACTGACAGCCTGAGGGGCCAGTTTAGTTTTGTGTCACTGTGAACCAAGAACTTCACTGGCAAGTGAACATTTCTGGCCTAAAAGGGCAACCCTTGTACAGCAAAACTCTACCTTTGATTTCTACTAAATATATCATGCTAAACATAGGTCACATTTCTGGAATGCACCAGGAGCTCAAGGGCTTGCTTTGCTCTAGAATGGTTATAATGGGGTTGAGCAATATGACCTTCTTCAGCACAATCTAAATATCATAGAAATGTTCAGATCAATGTAACCTTTAAATTAAACCTGTTACTAAGTTGAACATAAAAATCTGTTATTGGCTCATAATGTCTATCAATGTGTTGTATCGATACAAGTTGCAAGTGCATACAGAATTTTTTTAAATCAGGTAAACCCTATGTTATTCTCAGTAACACTTTTAAAGTGGACCATATCCCAGGATTTTGACTGTCCTGTGTGCCCCCCCGGGGCACTCCGATTGGGGATGCTCCACTGTGTGAAACCCCTCAGGTCTCCAGTCCTACGGCACATGTGCAGCCTGGGGGATTTAAGGAGCAGGGCATCCAGATCCTCAATGCCCCAGGGGAGGGAATCTAGGGTCCCTGGAATCTTATAGATTCTAGGGCCGTCGGGGCATGAGTTTTGGTCCACTCTAACACAATGATATGTATCCGCATACCTACTTAGAACACCAATCCACAAAAAGTTGGGATGCTGTGTAATAGTGGAATGATTTACACATATAGAAGCATCTGACTACAGAGCAGTTTTCAGTTTTTTCCTTTAAATGAGCTTCGGCACAGCAATTATGGATTACTTTGTATGATAGCTCCTTCAACACAGTGAACTGTGTTCATAGACAATGATTTCTGGAAGAGCCCAAGCAGTGATTTGCATTACCGGCTTTTAATGCGGTGCCACCTGATGGCCCGTAGTATCCACTATTTACAGTAAGCCTTGTGCACATTTTAATATTTCTTTGATGACATTATGTACTTTTGATGGTGGAATATTCAAATCCTTTGCAATTCTGCACTAAGGAATTATTTTCTGAAATTGTTCTTCAATTTTTAAATGCAGTTTATCGGCGACCCTCTGAAAATCCTAGTTTCTGAGAGCCCCTCATACAGTGTCATGTTTTCGCTTACTGTACATTTGCTCTATAAGACGCACCTGCATATAAAACGCACATAAAATTGGGAGGAGGAAAACAAGAAGAAAAATATTCTAACCCAAACATTGTGCCAAAATACCGTCCCCCATACGATCAAAATAATAGGTAAGGTGCAAGCTCCCTCCCCATTTCCCCTTTAAAAGCAGTGTGGCATTATCCCCTTCCAATACCCAAAGGCAGTGAGACATTCCCCCCGTGCCATAGGCAGTGAGACATTCCCCCCGTGCCATAGGCAGTGAGACATTCCCCCCCTCCCATAGTAATTGAGGCATAATATTATAAGTGACAACCAACACGGTTTAACTAAGGACAGAAGCTGTCAGACTAACCTGACTGGCTTCTATGAGGAGGTGAGTAGAAGCCTGGACAGAGGGGCGGCTGTGGATATAGGCCCTTATTCATCAAGCGATAGCGCCAGGTAGTGTCTGACGAGCGCCAGGTAGCGGCAGCTAACGGCGACTACCGACTCAAGTACGCCCGGCGGCGGTCACAATGACGCATTTATCAAGCTAAATGAGGCTAGCGCCGGCGAGAGCGACGGCTAGCGCGGCATTCATCATGAAGCCGCCTTGACCGAACAGCGCCGCTGCAAATTCCTTCACAGCGACACGTATTACCTGGCGCTACCTGCCGCTCTCCCATACATTTCAATGGCAGACGCTGAAATGATTGTTTTTAGTGGTTTTTGGGTTTTTTTCTTTGGTACAAAATTCCACACATGTTTATATTGATCTGTTTAATGAATCTGGCTGGTTATTTTGTTTTTTTTTTTTTTATTTTTTTTTTATAACAATGTAATGTTGTGAGTGACATGGGAATTGCATCTCCTCCACCCAAACTCATTGGCATCAAAATCGCTGGTTTTCCACACAATCGGGGCTTGTAAAGCTATTTTGTAGCCTGTCAGGTTGGGCGGTCACGTTCGCTCTTCGAAATTGTCAGCGCCCAAGCTATTCGGCAGCCCTGTCCTTGATGAATCTGTGTTGGTCAGTGTTTGTGCAGTCGCTGTTTAGATTCGCTATGTGGCGGCGCGAGCGTCGCTGTGCCTCGCTGCGCTGCGTTGTGCGGCGCTGTGCTGTTCATACATGTGCCCTTCTGCCATTTGCAAGGAATTCACTTCCCGCGACCCCAGTCGTTGTTAATGAATACACTGTAGTTGTGAGCGTGCCTGGCCACATATTGCAGGATTAACATTCAGTCGTACCAGCTCATAACAACCCGTTATGCATTCTCATGTGTGCCACATTTTCAGGTAGTTGTCTAGTTTGATTGTGTGCTGACTTTTTGAAGGAATCAGATTTGTATATTTAAGCACAACGGTGTATGCTTTAGAAGGACCTATGCATTACAGTATGTAGAATCCCCTGCTAAATCAAGCTAATAATTCGTGGCGCCTTTTGCCCTAGCTTGTTTTGCAGCGTCATTTTAATGTATTTCCGCCACTTAGCGTGTACATAGCTGATATTAGCTTGTCCCTGTTGCGCGCATGTTTGCTTTTGAATTTTGAAGCACAGTTGCTTGCGTCATATCCGGTTCCGGGATCCTCCTTTGCGTTTCAACGCCACCTTAAGGTAAAACTGTCTAGCGCTTATGCCAATAGCTTGTTTTGCAGCGTCATTTTAATGTATTTCCGCCACTTAGCTTGCACATAGCTGATATTAGCTTGTCCCTGTTGCGCGCATGTTTGTGTTTGAATTTTGAAGCACAGTTGCTAGCGTCATATCCGGTTCCGGGATCCTCCTTTGCGTTTCAACGCCACCTTAAGGTAAAACTGTCTTGCGCTTATGCCACTAGCTTGTTTTCAAGCGTCATTTTAGTTTTTCCGCCACTTAGCTTGCACATAGCTGAGAATAGCTTGTTGCTGGTGCGCGGAGCGTTTTTTTTTTTTAAACTTTTTCCCAATGTCGCTTGGGTCATTTCCGGTTCCTGTTTCCTCCTTAGCGTTTCCAATATGATGCACAGACGACGAGTAATGCGCCTCCCCAGCTCCTCCTCAGACTCTGACCCCACCACCCCTCCCCCACCTCCCCAACCTACCTCACCTTCCTCAAGTACCACCCCTCCCACCCCTTCCCCTCCTGGGCCTAGTAAGCCAAAGCACACCCGGGTGGATAGCAGAGTAAATGGCCAAGTGGTAAAAGTGAGTATTTTTTGGTTTGTCTTTTTAGCTTAAAAGTTGCAGAACACACAGGGGGGATTGGTTATGACAAATTTTGGTTTTAATAACAAATTTTAGCAATCCCCGTGGGGCATCCCCATTGTGGATGTCCTGCTGGGATGCCCCCCTGGAGGGCCCTAAATATTACCTCAGTCCCGTCCCATCTGTGCATGCGTTAGCTGCGGATGCCTATTGCGCTTACCTCTAGCAGGGTGTACCCCTGCGCCAGACATATTGTAATTTTGGGTGCAGGCGCACTCCCTGTTAGAGTCAAACGCCACATGCCTACTTTGCCGTGCAGACCCAGCTGAGCTGGTATGCACGTCCCAACGGCCTTGTATGCGCATACCACAGCGGCGCGGAGCCCTGTGTTTGGCTTGGGGAGTGACGTGGGAGTGTCCTCAGTGGTGTATTTGTGGCCTTCCAAGGGGGTTGCAGACAGCGGACCACCCACAATTGGTGTGGCCCACCAAAGTGCACACAAACCCAGAATAGTGATAATCCTGGGTGTGGGTCCACTTTGATCTGGTCTCTGTATAACTGTTTATGACTGTGTTCTGATGTCATGTATTTATTTTAGTTTGTTTGTTCTTTTTTCATAGGACTTCTGCCTGGCCGAATATGACTATGCCCGTGGAGGCAAAAAACGCATAGCCATGGAGGTGAAGGCCACAGTGTCCCGGCGCTTCCAGACCGAGCTGACCATCCGCTCCATCCAACAAAAGTGGTCGGATTTCAAGCGCCGGGACCCTGAAGGCGTGTACCGCCTATATGATGCCTACGCATCAGGTAAGTTAAAGCTTATGTTATGTTTAGCCTTTGTGCCGAATCATCTGCTAAGCTGTGTCCATTTGTGCTCTTTAGATTAATTATTTTCTTTCACCCCCTCCACACAGATAAGCGTCCTCCCCTGGGGAAACGTGGGAAGGGATTCCTCCCCCGAACCAGGCAGGCGGACTCGGGGGAGTCATCGGGGGAGGGTCCCTCCCGCGGGTCCTATTTAGAGGACCCAGGGGAGGAAGGGGATGACGCCCCAGAGGAGTGTGCTGCTGGGGGGCTGGCTGGATCAAGCCTCAGCTCCTCACACTCTGAGTCTGAGGACTCTCACCAGGCAAGGGGCCACTCTCAAGCAGGGAGTGAGAGGGAGGAGGGTGGCCCTTTGCCTGGTGGCTCTTCCGACCAGAGTGTGAGGAGCCGAGGCTCCCCGCCTCCTCCTCAGAGCCCTCCCTGGGCTTCAAGTGGCGCTTCATCCCCTGGTGAGTGTACATTTTTTAATTGTTAGTCTGTGACAGGTTTCATCTTGCAATGTGTCCTTAGCCCTTGCCATTCCTCTCTAATTTGCAGGGCATCATATAGGCGGCACCTCCATGGCATTTTGGCGTAGGATTCTCCACGGGCATAGTCATGGTAAGTGTTTTTGGTTAGCCATCACATTCCCAATGTTATTACATTCATTCAAGTGTACCCCCAAACATTGATGGTGCTTGGTTTCTGGAAGGTTCCAGGACCAATCACATCCCTCACCCAGGGCCCCCCCCACCAAAAAAAACCCACAAAACTCCTTACCTCTTTGGGGGTTGCCAAAGCCACCGTCCAAGCCTCCTGTGTGACACTCTAGATGTGTGTGCGCCTGCGCTCTTTTTCCAAATGGCCTGCGCGTCCGCACACACTCGAGGAGTGATGTGTGGAAGGCAGCGGGCGCGGAGTACGTTGGCTCATGCAAATTGTGTGGCTCGGCCAAAGTGGACCCAAACCCAGATTAGCAGCAATCCTGTGTATAGGCCCACTTGTAACAGACACATGTTTCCTGGTCCATTGTCACAGCTGGTTTGATAAGGTACCCTAACCTCACAAACCCTACTACAGTGCTAGCCAACTGTCAACCACCCCTATGTTTCTGCCCACACCATGATGGGTGTTCTCATTTCTTTTCTTGGGTTAAGTTGTTCCCGCTCCAACATGTGGGCCACTATTAACATTAGCCAAACAACTGCTAAAGATTCCTTTACATAGCACTGTCTATGTTATTTGCACATTCTCTTTAGGGATACATGTGTGAAGCCTTACAAATTGACATTAACTCATGGTCCAGGAAATATGCTAATTTAGGACAACCTGTATGTAACCATGCAAGCCTTTGCATTTTCAGACTCAATAACCAGATGGATGTCAAATAGTCAGGTGTCATTTGCCCACTAATTGTGTTTTTGTCTTCTGCTTTATGTTGACAGATGTTGCGACGCAGACGGAGCCAGAGACCCTCCTCCCCACCCCAGCTCCAGGGACGGCCAGCAGCATGGGCCCCCGCCACAGCTGCGATGGTGAGTACATCCCACTTCATATGCCTAAAGACTTGTGAAACCTATGTCTTCTAGTCACATCTGCAGCCAATTTAAATTTACCTATGTGTTAATTTCACACACATCTCGATTCAAAGTGTTTGCACAATAATCCAACATGCCTGTTTGCATGCTTGATTGTTGGCTCACATCCTTCATTAGGCCACATAGAGACTATTTTTGCGTTAGACACAACCAAATGGGCCCTATTAGGTCTGGACCTGTAACATTATAGGGAAAACTCGTGTACTCGTTCGGACTTAGGCCCTGATGTTTGGCTGTTACTAAACACAAAAATGGACACACAGGGAATTATACCTTCTTTGCTTCCCAAGAGTTAAACTGGAACAACAACCAGGATTTTGACTTTCCTGGGTGTTGTTCCACTACGGTGGGGCACCCCTGATCGTCACCACTGTGTGACAACCCCCTGAACTCACTTTGACTCCAACAAACGTACAAGCCATGGCAAATTGCCTCCTCCTCCGCCTCCCCCGCGCCCCTTTTTACGCGCGCGTGCCTGCGCCGGCCATTCACAGACGGCCGGCGCAGGCACGCACACGTCTAGAGGGGCGCCAGGGAGGGCCCAGCGGCACTGCCACACAGAAACTGAGGTAGGTATTTTGGGGTTTGGGGGGGGTTTCACACCCAGGGACATCCCGATCTTGGATGTCCCGCGGGGAGGGAGGTGATCGGGCAGGGAATCTGATAGATTCCCGGGCCGATCACCCGTGGGTGTTGGTACACTTTAAGAGTAAATGTATGCTTGGGATGTGTTGTTCACATTCCTGCCAGTCAATAGTACTCATATCATGTTAACCAATAAGCACACAGTGGTCAACAATGTTAATGTGAGTGTCACCTAATTGGACACACTGACATTACATTGCTACATCTGTGTCTGTTGAGGTCACATCCAATTTATTAAAAAATTGTTGTTTCTACATTTCTACAGCTTGTGAAAACCAGCATCGCAGACTGTGGCGGGAGATCCGGCTCCTGAAGCTGATGCTGCTGGCCAGGAAGAGGCGCCGACGGCGTCGTTAGGGTGGGGGGAAGGCTGGCCTCTTGATGGCCGTTGTTGGCCAATGTTGGCCGTGTTGGCCATGTTTTGTAATTAAATTTTTTTGATTACCATCATTACAGTGTGTTGCATTGCAAAGCATAGTTTAACTGTCTCCCAACCCATTTGTGTGTCAATGTAGCCATACCTTTGGAGCCATTTCAGGTGTTAACCATAGTAAGCTATGGTCTCCAATGTGTGGGCTAAATTGACCAATACATTGACATATGTAGATCAAGATACTCATCCCTGACTGTGTTATTAGCTAGGTCTTAGGAAACACACAATTTAGAGGTGGGTGAAGCAAATATATTTACAAAACCAAAAATATACAAAATTAATATTCTTGGCTGGGTGGCCGGGGAGGTTGGGAGTCATTGCTAGGGGCGGTGTTGGGGGACAACAGTGCAGTAAAAAATATAGACTGCTGTTGTATGAGCTGTTGTAGCAACAACAAAGTTTGGTCCTGCCGCTGGAGACATTCTTCCTGGCGCTGTATTGATTCTTCCTGGCGCTGGAGAGATTGTCCCTGGCGCTGTAGAGATTGCTCCATTAGATTTGCCAGCCGACCAAGTTCCTGGTTCTGGTGTTGGTTTTGGAGCAACTGGTCCATCTGGCGCTGCAGGGCCTCATTTTGTTGCTGACACATCAGCACCTGATTTTCCAACGCCGCAATGCGCTCATTAGTTCCATCACGCGGCTATTGGCGACTGTAGTCCTCCAGCATCCGGACCCCTAGCTCATAGAAATCTGCACTGGTTGGTGCCACACCTCCTCTTGCTGTGGTTTGAGGCTAAACAAATAGTAAACCACATTTTAGTCAAACAGAACCAATGCAGGTATGCCCCTCAAAATAAATCCCCTAAACAGTCACTATACAACTTACCCTTGTCTGAGCCTCGGAAGCTTGGCCACATGGGACTTGGGAAGAGGTCCCAGCTTGGGGTTCTGGTTCCGCCTCCTGCAAAAACAACAATGAAAGGAAATGTGACATGTTGCTTCTTCCACTACCCACGAAGATGCCAATGTGTTTCGAGGTCGTCTACATCAGCCATGTAACCTGCGTGTCCTCCGGCACAGGTAGGCTCGAGGTTTCGCTGCCAGAGAGTGGCAATTCAACATCCGAGATGTCCGGCAAGTTGGCATATGCTAAACAGGAAAATCAGGTTAGTAGGTCTGTGGCCCAAACTCTAATGTAACCTGGTTAGGCTATCGAGGCCATACCTCTAAAAAGTGCCAAAATACACACTAGACCAAAGGTATCTGTTAAACTCAGATTGTTAACATGTATGTTACAGGACTAAGAGGCAATAATTTTTGCTAATCACATCAGAAACATTGCTTAAATTACACATACCCGCAATCTCCCAGATGTCTTGAGTGGGGTCCTCACTCGAGCTTGGACCTTGAAAATACATGTGGACACACAAGTTGCCAGAAGCAAGTGCCACAAAAGTAGAGCCAAAATACAGACTAGAGCAAGGCAAAACCACTTACCCTCATCTCTGGCAGCCGGAACTTGAGGGGCCCTTTCTGGACAGCCACTTCCGATATTCGGGTCAACTAAAAAACACAAGGAATGTCTCTAAATATTCAGCAAACTACTACGGGGAATGTTTGGCTAAAAAGATGTCCGCCAAAATACATTGCTATCACTCCAATAACTAATAGACTGACCCTGGGGAGGCAACAAGCACTCCCAAGAGGCATCTTCAAGTTTACCAAGCAAACATGTAGCTTAGTAGACTAACCAAATTGAACCAGTGTAACATAAACAGCATAAAGGATACATTATGTATTGCTCTACACACCAACAGGGTCCTGTTGACCGGCAACATCGGAAGTGGGGTCCAAAGATGAACCAGTCACTTGGCCTACCAAGAAAAAAGAGGAATGAGACACATGCACTTGGGTAAAAGTGGATCAAGCAAGGTGAACACATGCACTTACCGACATCCAAAGAGTAGGTGGGATCCGGAGGAGATGCTGGGGCCAAGGGCATGGGAGCTAGGCAAAAATAAAGCCAACATTGAGCCATAGTTAATGTGCGTGCAAAAATACAACATGCATTAAGGTGTGTGAGCAGCTCTTTCACTAATATTCACTAATCAAGGCCAGTGTGGCTCCCACATTGATATGCCGATATATGGCTACACATCTCTGGCTTCAAACATATCTACACATGTTAGGGCCTTGTTAGTTAGTTGCTGTGAGTGTTACAGTGGGCGTGCAATTAGGCCGCAGGCACATGTTATTAATACTCAACAGTGCAAAACTTGATTGTTTGAGCTGCTCCCACACCCATTTGTTCACCAAACAACCAGCAACCAAATTAGGGGTAAATACCTTCAATGGCAGACTGGGGTAGCCTTGAGGTTGCTGGAAGGGCAGGAGCTTGGGTGTCCTGAGGCACATCCCGGACAGCAGCATGTGCACCTATGCATAAAGCAACAGACAGAAAAGTAACAAATGTTTGAGCTCTAATGTAATACTTCACAGGTCCTACTGTTAGTTGGTCAGAATGTAAAAATGCAAATCACATACATTAACATTAGGTTAGTACAAAAGCCAGAAAATATGTACCTTCAGTCCAACCGGTGGTGTCATCCCCAGGATCCACACCCTGCAGCCGAGCCAGTGGGATTTTGGCCTTCAGCATCTCCTCATACGGCCTGTAGGTACTCTTTGGAGCCTGGATGAACCCACTGTCCACATCAAGATCGTGATTCATCTTTTTCATAAGGGCCCCTCGCAAAGTGTAGAAGCGTTTCCTGCAGGATGGGCCACTACGTGGGTGTTGAGCAGTGCTACTAAGCTCCACACCAATGGCATCCCACAGTTTGCTTCTTTCTTGTTTGCCTATGGACTTGCTTTGGGAGCCAAATATCAGCTCCCATTTAGCAAGTGTAAGGCGCACAAGATGATTATTCTCAGCCAAATTAAATTCAGGCTCCCTCTTGGCACCTGGGCGCTTAGCCTGGGGTGCTGCCCCACCTTCAGGCTGTGCCCTTTTCCGTAAGGGAGGTCTGCGCACAGCACCCACCAAACTCCTACTCGGGCCTGCTGTGGCCGGCAGATGTCCTGAATTTGGCTCCATCCTGTAGCTGCACACACACACAAATACACACCCAACAAGCACGCATGCAGACTACAGAATGGCATCGCAATCTCTTATGCTTGGCCAGGTTTTATGTGCTCTAACAGCCAATCCAAAAGCAGGCCACTTAATTGATTCACACATACAGCCCAGTTCCTTCTAGGCACACCTCCACTGCACTGACTGAAGCATGTGTGTTAGCCAATTAACTCATTACAGACCTCATTAACCAAACAACACACACCCAAATCCAACAATGGACTGATGTATCTCAAACCCTTGTGACATGTGGTTAGCCTAACGGCTATTTAAAAAAACAGCAGCTTACCTTTCATTGGTCCACCACTGATTTTTGGGCCATGTCCGTTAATGCACGCAAGTTTCGGCTCAAGTACGCTAGTAGCGCTACTAGCGTGCGCGTGCGCACTCTGTTTTACGCACACCTGGGTCGGCTAATTGGCACCCGGAAATAGCAGAGCGACGCAAAAGGCGGCAAAGCGGACCTGTCCCTTTTGAAAAAGAAGTATAAAAGGAAGGAATTTTCTAGCTTCTGCTATTCTTACACTGTGGCAAAGGCTGTGGTGTGGTGCTGTGCTCGCTTCCCTTAGCTCATTTGAGCCTCTGTCTGGTTTCTGTCCTCACTCTCTGTGGCTTGTTGGGTGATTTCTGACATCAGTGCTGTTTCTTTAGGAGCTTGGTTTTGGTGGCATCTGCAAATATTGTGTAGCATACAGCAAGTGAGGCTTGATTTTGGGGCCTTTTGTGGGCTGTGCAGCAACTCCCCTCTTGGTTGTGCCTAACTTAGAAAGCTGGTTTTCAGCAGGCTGGTGGTTTGGACCACTATAGTTCTGGTTTTGTGGTGAGCTGCATTGTAGCGGGTGTGTGTGGAGTGTGATTGTTTGTGTGTGTGTTGTGTGTTAGTGGTTTTTTTTTTTTTTTTTTGGTTTTGTATATATCTTTAGTGTGTGTGATGGATAAGAGGGTGATGTATGGTGTCTGGGTGGATGGATGTATGTGTATGCTGAAAGAGCAGGAGGAAAGGGAGCGGGGTGTTGTGAGGCTTAGGGCACCCCGCTCCTTTGCAATCCGCCTTTCAGTATGGGACTTAAGTGACGAGCAGATCAGGAGCCGCTTCCGTCTGAATCGTGCTGCACTACAGTCCCTATATGATCAGATTAAGCACAAAATCGAGCCATCCACCAAACGCACTCATTCCATTCCAGGCATAGTACGCCTGTGTGCCACTCTCAATATTTTGGCACGAGGGACCTTCCAGGCAACCTCAGCCCTCCTCAGCGGGATAAGCCAGACTACTATGAGCCGCATACTAATCCAGGTAGTTCTGGCAATTTGTGATTTAATCCCAATTTACATCAGGTTTCCTGAGGATGAGGAAGAGGTTGCCAAAATAAAACATACTTTCTATCTGATGGGAGGGATCCCGAATGTGCTAGGGTGCGTTGATGGTACACATATCCCTTTCCGCCCTCCCCGTGCACAGGAGCTGTCCTACAGAAACCGGAAGCAATTCCATTCCATTAATGTGATGGTTGTCTGTGACCCAGACATGAGGCTGCGGGCGGTGAGATCGGGGTTCCCCGGCTCATGCCACGATTCTTACGTCTTGCAGCGGACAGTCCTGTGCCGGAAGTTTGATAACAACGAAATGCCAGCTGGCTGGCTACTGGGTAATAAATTAACCATGTCAATGTATTTTGCAAATATGTGGCCTAGTAAGCCAAATTTAACCAAACTACCACCAAAAAACATGTACTAGTACTAATTGCTGTCTCTCTCCTTGTGTTTTTTCAACAGCGGATAAGGGATATGGGCAGAGAACGTGGGTCATGACTCCGGTCAGGAACCCACGGACCTCTGCCCATGAACGCTACAATGCAGCGCATCGCAAGACCAGAAGCATTGTGGAAAGAACCATCGGCCTGCTGAAAGCACGCTTTCTCTGTTTGGCACGGCCAGGAGGAGAGATGCTCTACAGCCCACAGAAGGTCTCCAAAATCATCCTTGCCTGCTGTGTGTTACACAATATCTGTATATCCCACCGAATCCAAGCCCCCGAGGAGACAGCACTGGTGCCAGAAATCCCCAACATGCCCGCAGCAAGAAGTGAGGACACCCAGACTGGCGATGAGCTAAGGGAAAGGATGATCACTTCTTTTTTTGCGGTAAACTAAATAACCTTCACTCTAATGCAAGTACTGCACTACTGGCTAAATGTATTAGAACTACCATCAAAAAGAGCCCCAAAACACACTAAGGGGGGTGTAAGATGATCCCAACCACTCTAAGGGGGGGTTTAAGATGACCCAAACCACTCTAAGGGGGGTGTAAGATGACCCAAACCACTCTAAGGGGGGTGTAAGATGACCCAAACCACTCTAAGGGGGGATTTAAGATGACCCAAACCACTCTAAGGGGGGTGTAAGATGACCCAAACCACTCTAAGGGGGGTGTAAGATGACCCAAACCACTCTAAGGGGGGTGTAAGATGGCCCAAACCACTCTAAGGGGGGTGTAAGATGAGCCCAACCACTCTAAGGGGGGGTTTAAGATGACCCAAACCACTCTAAGGGGGGTGTAAGATGACCCAAACCACTCTAAGGGGGGTGTAAGATGACCCAAACCACTCTAAGGGGGGTGTAAGATGAGCACAACCACTCTAAGGGGGGGTTTAAGATGACCCAAACCACTCTAAGGGGGGTGTAAGATGACCCAAACCACTCTAAGGGGGGTGTAAGATGACCCAAACCACTCTAAGGGGGGTGTAAGACGCCAATGTTGGTTATCAAGTAATGCATTTTTGTATTTGCAACAACTATACTACTTTAAAGATCTATACTAACTGCACTTTTCTTATTTTTTCAGGCACAAAGACATGCACCGTGATCCATATTTGGGACTTTACAAACTTTATTTCCCTTTACTTTGCTTTTTCCTTTCTGTTTGAATTTTGATTTTCCTTTTCTCTTGTGTTCATTTTAAAATTTTTGTAGATTTTAATAATAAAATCTACTATATATAGATACATGTGGCTATGTGTTTAATTCTGTTGAAAGTTTCCTTGGCATTATACTTCCTATTGTAATTTTCTTGTTCTTTCTGATTTATGTTTTTATTTCCCTTTTCCATTTTCCTTTTCTTTCTCAGTTCTGTTTTTATTTTCTTTTTCTATTTTCCTTTCTCATTTCTGTTTTTATTTTCTTTTTCTATTTTCCTTTCTCATTTCTGTTTTTATTTTCTTTTTCTATTTTCCTTTCTCATTTCTGTTTTTATTTTCTTTTTCTAGTTTCCTTTCTCATTTCTGTTTTTATTTTCTTTTTCTAGTTTCCTTTCTCATTTCTGTTTTTATTTTCTTTTTCTAGTTTCCTTTCTCATTTCTGTTTTTATTTTCTTTTTCTAGTTTCCTTTCTCATTTCTGTTTTTATTTTCTTTTTCTAGTTTCCTTTCTCATTTCTGTTTTTATTTTCTTTTTCTATTTTCCTTTCTCATTTCTGTTTTTATTTTCTTTTTCTAGTTTCCTTTCTCATTTCTGTTTTTATTTTCTTTTTCTAGTTTCCTTTCTCATTTCTGTTTTTATTTTCTTTTTCTAGTTTCCTTTCTCATTTCTGTTTTTATTTTCTTTTTCTAGTTTCCATTTCTTTCTCTGTTCTGTTTTTATTTTCATTTTCTTTCTCATTGGTGGTTTAATTGTATTTCCTTTTTCTTTAAAAAATAAATAAAATAATTTACAATGTGGCTATGTGTTTAATTATGTTTTATTTTGCATTTATATTCTAATATCTGGTTTAATTTAATTTCCTTTTCAACACAAAATAAAAACTCTTTAATTTATAAAAAAATGTGGCAATGTGTTTTATTCAGAAGGTACTGGATGGCCAGGACACAGCAAAGCTAACAGGCGCTGTGTAGAATAGCGTGGTCACACTGACTGACAGCGCCTACAAAGCTGAGGGCCAACATCATATTCAGCAATGTAGGCGTTGTTCGCAATAACGCCAGGTAGCGACTGAGGAGGCCTGCTATAGCGAATCGCTACCGCCCGCGGCGGACGCTAGCGGCGCTCATAGCGCCATACTTCAGTCGCTCATCTGTCGCTACCTGGCGCTATTGATGAATCGGCCTCATAGTTTTTCTGGATTTTGCAAAAGCATTTGACACTGTCCCCCATAGACGCTTATTGGGGAAATTGAGATCTTCAGGATTAGAAAACACAGTTTGTAACTGGATTGAAAACTGGCTGAAGGATCGTGTGCAGAGAGTTGTGGTTAATGATACCTACTCTGAATGGTTACCAGTTGTAAGTGGTGTACCCCAGGGTTCAGTGCTGGGCCCACTATTATTCAACTTGTTTATAAACGACATAGAAGATGGAATTAAAAGCACTGTCTCTATTTTTGCAGATGACACAGATATGTAGCACAGTGCAGTCTATTGAAGATGTTCACAAGCTTCAGGCTGACTTGGACACATTGAGTGTCTGGGCATCCACTTGGCAAATGAAGTTCAATGTGGAGAAATGTAAAGTCATGCACTTGGGGTCTAACAACCTGAAGGCCACATATGTCCTCGGGGGAGTAAAACTGGGAGAGTCACTTGCTGAGAAGGATCTGGGGGTACTGGTAGACCACAGTCTAAATAACAGCATGCAATGCCAAGCAGCTGCTTCCAAGGCCAGCAAGATACTATCATGCATTAAAAGAGGCATGGAATCACAGGATAGGGATGTAATTTTGCCTCTTTACAAAGCACTGGTGCGCCCTCACCTGGAATATGCCGTCCAGTTCTGGGCACCCATTCATAGAAAGGATGCTCTGACTATGGAAAGGGTGCAGATGAGAGCCACCAAACTAATAAAAGGAATAAAAGATTATGAGAATTAAATCTGTTTATTCTTGAGAGGTGGCGATTGAGGGGGGACATGATTACCTTGTATAAATATAGAAATGGCCCATACAAAAAATATGGGGGAACACTATTTCATGTAAAATCCTCTCTAAGGACAAGGGGGCACTGCCTTCGATTGGAAAAAAAGACATTTAGTCTCCGGAGTTCTTTACCATAATAACTAAAAATCTATGGAATAGCCTTCCACAGAAGCTTGTCACAGCATCAACCGCTGACAGCTTCAAAAAAGAATTAGATGCTTATTTAGAAGAAAATAACATTAACAGTTACTATTAGCGGTTATCAGTAAAAAAAAAAAAATAAATAAATAAAAACAAAAAATAAAATAAATAGCTTCCCCTATAAAATAAAAAATAACTTCCCCTACCCCAACACCCTTGGTCGGACTTGATGGACATATGTCTTTTTGTAACCATATTAACTATGTAACTATGTAACAATCGCACCCCCGCCATAGCCAGACGATGGAGGATGGGCAGGAAGAGTCAACCACTGCTCAGGTGCGCTTGCACACATGTCCATGACCATGCAGTAGACGGGCATGACCTGTGATGCAGGCCACGCCCACCAGCTGCATAGTCCCAAGTGTTTTGGTGGGTGAGCACGTCAGGCCCAGCTGCAGCATTGGCTCTCAGAGCCGGGACTCTCCCTGTCCGTCCTCTCAACGCTCCTCCATCATCTGGCTTTGGCGCCGGAGCAACTGTTGATGTAAGCTTATTTATTTTTGTGAACATTCACCCGATAAAAAGCACTGACATCCCCCCCCCCCCCCGCTGTTGGGGGAAAAGTGCATCTAATAGAGAAAAAAATATGATACATTATTTAATCATCCCAAAATATAATTTTTGCATCTCTGCACTACAGTGAATGGGGCCAAGAATTATTAACATAGAAGGTTGACGGCAGAAGGAGACCATACGGTCCATCTAGTCTGCCCTTATGTGTATACTGTATGTACTCTTTATATTAGGATAGATGTGTGCTTATCCCAGGCATGTTTAAATTCAGTGACTGTTGATTTTTCAACTACCTCTGCTGGAAGTTTGTTCCAAGCATCTACTACTCTTTCTGTAAAATAATATTTTCTAGCATTGCTCCTGATCTTCCCCCCGACTAGCTTCAGGTTGTGCCCCCTTGTTCTATCATTAAGCTTCTTCTTAAAAACACTTCCCTCCTGAACCTTATTCAATCCTTTCACATATTTAAAGGCCTCAATCATGTCCCCCCTCTCCCTTCTTTCCTCCAGACTGTACAAATTAAGTTCTTTAAGTCTCTTCTGATAAGTTTTAAGTTTAAGTCCTTCCACCATTTTTGTTGCCCGCCTTTGGACACGTTCTATTTGAATAATGTCTTTTTGCAGGTAAGGTCTCCAGAACTGCACACAGTATTCTAGCTGTGGCCTCACCAGGGCTCTATACAGCGGCATCACAACCTCCCTCTTCCTACTGGTGATGCCTCGAGCTATGCAGCCGAGCATCCTGCTTGCTTTTCCCACTGCCTGGCTACACTGTCCACTCATCTTGCAGCTATCAGTAATCAGTACCCCTAAATCTCTCTCCTCCGAGGTCCTGGCTAACACAGTACTGCCCATACGGTACTCAGAGCAGGGATTCCTTCTACCCAAGTGCATGATTTTACATTTAGAGACATTAAACTCTAGTTTCCACAGTTTTGACCATCTATCCAGTAAAGCTAAATCATTTTCCATGTTGCAGACACCTCCAGGGATATCCACCCTATTACTAACCTTTGTATCATCAGCAAACAGACAAACTTTTCCTACCAAGCCTTCTCCTATGTCACTTACAAATATATTAAAAAGAATGGGGCCCAGGACAGAGCCTTGCGGCACACCACTTGTAACTCGCCTTTGTTCAGATTGCACAACATTTACAACAACGCTCTGATACTGATCCTTCAGCCAACTGGAAATCCACTGAACTATCCAGGGATTGAGCCCTACCTTCAATAACTTATCTATGAGCTCCTTATGTGGTACAGTGTCAAAGGCTTTGCTAAAATCCAGATAGGCGATATCCACAGCACCACCTTCATCTAACACTTTAGTGACATTGTCAAAGAAATCAATAAGATTGGTCTGACATGATCTGCCCTCAGTAAAGCCGTGCTGTTTTGGGTCCAACAGGTCATTCATTTTTAGATGGGAAATGATCTGTTTTTGGAGTGTTTCCATTAATTTGACCACTATAGATGTTAAACTAACTGGCCTATAATATAAGACATCAGCCTCCAGAAACTCCGGAGCTGTGCCCTCCCAGCGGGATGCTGTGCTATGGCCGTGCCTGCTACTATCTGAAAATACCGAACAAAAGTAACTATTCAGATGGTCAGCCACAGCCTTATCTCCGTCAATATTATTATTTTCCCTATTTCTAATTTTTGAGACTGCATTAAATTGCAGGTACCTGGATCTTCTTGACACTATCCAGATGTCATTCATTTGGAGCACATACTAGGTTAACACAGTTAAAGAAGTGCAGCATGAAGACATAAGTCACTCGGGGAATGGGATTTAAAATATTCCAGCATTTATGTGTATACAGTGTATGTGAATAAAGAGGTATCTTTTGCTTTGGATACTAAATTAACATGACTATCAGTCAATCAACTGGACTAATTTTGCCAGTTATGTATTTGAAAATCATAAATAAATCTCAAATTAAATTCCCCTGAGCATAGTCTGTTTAGCATGGTCCACATACTGACCTTACATAGACCTTTGAGGTGTTATTATGTGTTTAAAGGATAAGTATTAAGGTAGTGCGGCACATACACAGCTGATGCTGTACCCTTCTGCATCCATTCATGTCTAGTTTCTTAATTTTCTAAAAATAATTGCTGTTGGGCAATTAAAATGTAAAATTTGTGGCTGAAATCATTGTGTGACCTCTCCTGGCCTGCAAACAAACACTTTTATATATATTTTTAAAATATGTTTATGCAGAATTGTATGTGCAGGTCTAGCACTAAAGTGTTATTGTCACAGTGTTAAAACAATGTAATTCCATGTGTTTTCGCTCTGTTACTGGTGTATATGTGTTCAAATACAGACTGATCACACAGCATCTGGCGCTCTATGCTACAGCACCCAGCTTTAGAGCGCCAACGCTGTGTGTGTGTAGTTTTTTCTTAAATATGGTGTGGAGCGCCGATTGCTGGATGCACTGAGCTGGCTCTACCTATCGCTCACTGTAGCGTTGTCCTCTTGTTAGATGTAGCATAGCCTTGGGCGCTATGACCTTAGAACACCACCTAGTGTTTGCGATTAGCTCTGCAGTGAATCAGGGAGAGCGCTTCTACAGTGCCCACCAGACATCACATTCATCAATGCTGGACAGGATAGTACGGCGCCTCTTCTCTGGCCTGCTAAGCTAGGTTATAGTGCCCAACACCTGCTTACAGCGTCTACTAGTGGTCGCTCTAAGCGCCGATATACAGGCGCTCACATGGCTATATGTGGCGCTAGTATTAACTCAGCCTCAATGTGTAATTTGAACAATGTAAAGTGGGGGCTCTGGGGATGCCCCTAAAGGTACCAAGAAAGGTCCGCACTCACCACATCAATTCAGCTAATCAGCAATTAATAATAAAAACAATTTATCCACAATGCATATATTACAATAAAGTGACCAGTGCAGAGATGTATCTGTCATAAAGTATTAAAGCATAAATAATTACTTCAATGTGCCTATCACATGTTACAGATACTATAAAACAGTGAAAATGAAATACACAGTCAGAATAAAGCAACCTGCTGTGTGGCAGACACCTGCCAACAAGATATCTCAGAATCCCAAAGAGTTTGTCATACATCACCCTGTAATCTATAGACGAGCCATGGGGTCCCCCGGGGACCTATACAGGCGCTCACATGGCGATATGTCGCGCTAGTATTAAATCAGCCTCAATGTGTAATTTGGACACCAGCAACTAAAGCCGATGATATCAGCAATGATATCTTGTAACCGTAATGCTGACCAGCGCTGGTAAAAAACAGAGCCAAAGATTTTAAGGAGAAAAAAATTAATGTATATGCTGTGGAGCACAGCAGAGTGGCGCTCCCTGGCACTGGGCTAATCGGCCGGCGGGTCCAACAGGCGCTCACATAGGTCGGCCAATACTTAAGGGAAATAATCAAAGCTAATAGCATTCAACGTTGCACCGTAATGTAGTTAGTACACAGCACAGCGCCAGATAAGACGGGAATTCCGGAACTGGTGCTATGGCCACAAAAATGATGGTAAAAGATGCACATCATAAATAAGTCCCTAAATTGTATACATGAAAAGTACTCATCATTTTATTTCATAAAAGAGTTTTCTTTGAAAAGTTACAGCAGTATTTAAGGATAACCTCCAGCTAAGGTTTAGCTTACTGGAAGAATTGTTCTAATGTATTTGCCCTATTATATGTGCTATAATCTTTGACCTAAACCCACTAGTCGCCTTTTTAAATGTTTGCTTTTAAACCTGGCACGTTAGATTCCCTTTGCCTTAAGCTTCAGCCATCTGTGACACTGGTGTCAGCCTAAAGAGAGTGCCATGATAGCAGTCCAAGAATTTGTTCTATAAATTGCATTTCCCTGCAGACAAGCTAAGGTCAGCGTGTCCTTGGCTGCTGGAGAGGTATAGCCTCAAGTCTTCTAACCAGTGTAAAGAAGTTATTTTTTAAGAAGCTAAGATATATTCCCCAGCCTACATTTTAATTGCATAAATGAATTCTTGTTTTCACTTTAATTTATTTAAAATAAAGAACATCTGCACACACACGATTGCTGCTCCAGATTTCTGTATTTGACACGTCTTCCTGCATAACCAGCTCCTTGACATCTTTCCATCAACCGCAGTCAGCGTTACTTACTGTGAAATGACAATCAGATAGACAGAAATGAATTTTCCTTGCCAAACTGAAAATCATTTCTCCATTAAAGCACCAAACAAATAATTAGTGATCAAGACTAGCATTTCCATAAAGGGAATTCCCTGCTCCAGCTATAGCTTGTTAAGAAAAACACTGAATTATTTACAGGGGCTATGGAAAGCAATGTGTTATTTCCTAGAAGTAATGCTCACAGTAAAAAAAGAAAAAAGCTCAGCAGTTAATTATTTTCTCATAAGAAGTCTTTCATCCCCATCAGGAAAATACAATAATGTTATCTGAGTCAAGGATCTCGGATATGTTCGTTCTTGAGAATGAAAGAATACAAGATAAAAACGTGAACAGTGTATGCTAAATGTGAGATAAGTGAAAATCCTTGAGGCTTTTTAAAGACTTCTTGGTTTGTTCATGGTAAGCCAGAGCTAAACATTTTATTTATATTGTAGTACTTTTAAAAAACACATTTTGCCAGGTCTCCGTAAAATCATATTTTTTCCTCGCTATGTATAACCTGGACTCTAAGAGAGAGTGATTAGAAATGTTTCAGTAATTTTGTCTAAATTATATACTGCATAAGGAGAATTCCTAGTGGGCTACACTGCCCATATGTATGTATGTCTTGAATATAAATATTTTATTGTAGAAAGTGCTAATGAGCCCAATTTATGTTATGGTGCAGCCTATGGCCATCCGTGACCTTAGTGCACTCCTGTATGGGCAACAACAGGTCAGGTTTTGTGGATCTCCACATAGCCGACTCTTTATCTCTGTCTGAGCACTAATTGGTCCACTTGTGCGGAGATCTGCAAAAGCTAGCCTGTTGCTGGCCCTTCAACAGGGAGTTTGACATGTGTGCCTTAGTGCATGCCTCTTTATGATTGATCACTGGTCAGACAAATCTAGCTCTGTCCAAGTCCTCCCTGCTGCTCTTCGTGAAATGCCTTATTCCTCTGACCCTTGGCCCATCTCTGGGTTATCCTTCTGCCTTCCCCGTTTGTATTGATATTTGGATGACTGATCACTTGTTATTGATCCTGATTATCTCAGACCGTTCCTGTATTATATGTCTCAGTTTTGCCTAAGTCCTAAAGAAATTTCATGCTCACTTTGGCAGGTGGTGTCTATAAGCAAACAGTTTTTGTTTATAGGTGAACTAGGGAACTGAGTGACGCAAACAAATAATTTACAACTTCAATCACCATTGATATCATCCATTTGTATGGTGGCTGTTGTGTCCGGGGAAAGGCAACATGGATGGTTGTATGACCAAAAGTCATCCAGCACAACCTCAATCAAGTTCTCTTGAAACTGGATACTGCAGAAATATAATGTAGACCAGAGTTGGATAGGGAAGGCTCTGGAGGCTTGGAGAGATTCTGCACATTTTAATGAATAACCCATAGAGACATGTGGAAACTGTCTTTACCTCAATGGAAAACCTCCTGAAACTCAACCAGAGAATGTTTGTGAAGGGGACAGCTTCTTCACATTATTAAATGAGTGCCCATGTGTCTCAGATTGTTGGCATCATGTGCTGGTAATCTTACAAGTCTGAAAGATAAGGACACCCATAGATTTTCTCATATAGTTGACCAACACACAATTGTAGTCTGTGTCTAGTGAAGCAACGCATGTCCCTTTGGGTTCCATTTGGGACAGTGCGCTCTCTACTGGCTTATTGTGGTTCACAAGGCAATCAAGTTGTTTTTTAAATGTGAGCCAATGAGGGTCTCCTAAAGCAGAAAGGGATGCTCTTAAGGCTTTTGGTCTACTTAAAATCAATTCTCTGATGGCAGGAACATAAAGATGGGCTGAACATCCACAATACACTCATCAAAAACTGAACCCAATTTTGCAGAAATATTTAAGCTCCCTTTACATCAATACTGTTTAAAATCTCGTAATCAGGCTGTCATGTTGTTAAGGAGTAAAATGAATTAATAAAAAAATTAAAATGAAAATGTTGGGTTTATTAAATAGAATGTGCAAATGACAGATATTTATATACTTCAGTGCTTGCCTTGTTGGTGATATGTGATTATTTACCAATGTTTTATTGTGAGCCTCAGATGCTCTATAATAATAACAATGCCTTCTAGGTCTACAGTGCACCATTATCAGTTTTCATTATTAATAAGCCTCGGCTAAGCCTAAAGGGCCTGAAGCTGGGCAAATACATCATATAAATATTGTTTGAAACAAACAGATTGTTCACAAAATATTTTATCAGTGTACAGAGCCAAATGAGGGTGTCCTGCCCTGGTTCCAGCTGACACAGTGTTCATCGCTCCCACAGGATGTAACAGAATAAACAGCATGGTATTTTACTTGTACTTATTATGCATTTGTTGATAGCTTTGGGAACATGATATGACCATTAAAATATTGTGTATTGAGTGTTCTGGGCTGTGCCACCTCTAATGGTCCAGATGTCCCACTTTGATGCATCATTTGGAACCAAAATGTCTAGGGACACCTAAGTGTCCCAATTTGCTGACATTAGTGGGAAGACTGCCTCACCAAATCCAAGACATCTCAATTTACATCTAAGGCCCTACTGTAGCTCATTGTTAGAACAGCGACAATAGAATGTATGGAGTGGCTGAGCTTTAGGTCAATCACCAATATCCTTTATGAACTTGAGATATCAAAGTTGTGTTTTAAGCACACAGAAGCATAGCAAAGAAAGCTGCTTATATTGGTTTCTCAAAAGTTTGCAGTTGAACTACACCCCCAAACCACCCCAACCCACGCTCCTTACCCTTTAAAGTGGTCAGGTTATCCAAGTGTTCCCCTTACAGTCCACCAAGGAATGGTCATTTTAAATAAACATAGTTCAAGAACACTCAGACATATCCCTGCATAGCTCACGTGGAGCCTGTTTAAAGCGCCTCTTGCTGCAAGTCCTTGCACTTTGCTGAACTGTGATGGACATTATTGCACACTAAAAACTACTAGATTTAGCCATTTGTCCTTTAAAATGTTGCAACATCGCAGACTTGTTGATACACTAAAGTCTCTATGATAACCCCCTCCCCCAGTGCTCAGCCACATACACTAAACAGTAAATAGTCACTCAGCATGTTTATTGGTAACAGCCACCTAGGACAGCCCCACTTATAATACTTAATAATATCTGGACCCGGGTGAATGATTTGAATGATTGCTTTATTGCTGTAAAATAACATCTTCCCCTGACAGAAAACCACCAATCCAATGTGGCATTGTGACTATTTCCTTTTTTAGGAGAGAGAACTGCTATTCACTTTCATTGTCTACCTTGTGGATGATTCAGAATTGGGTGAAAATTTGTACCCGATAGACAATGAAAGTGAATGTCTGTTTTCTCTCCTAAAAATGTGAAAATGAGTTTTCTCACATGGCTCTGAATCAACCCCAATGTCATAACAACAGTGATAAGAACAGAAGAGAAAACTGACACTGATAAGCTAGCATCTGTAACTTCTGAATGAACAGTTGAAATGAGCTCAGAACCTACCAGTATTGAAGAGCAGACTGTCACGCTCGGGGTAACTCCAGCCCTCTTAATAAGCTCACAACCCCCAATCTCCACAGCCAGCTTCACCTGTAGGAGCCCCCGCTTGCCGGGACGCAAGATACGCCTACCCGGGATCGGTTGCCCCCAGGACTTAATGGCTCAAAGGATGTAAGCTTATATGTGGGAGGACTGGAGAACCAATAGCAAGAGCGTGAGTGACGGAAGTCCAGAGACAGGCAATAGGTCGATAACGGGAAGGCAGAGATCGTAGCGGCACCAGGGGTCAGGCAAGACGTAGTCGGGGTTCAGGCAGAGGTCAGCAACTGGGGATCAGGATCTAGAAGCGTCAGTTCAGGCAAAGGTCGGCAACAAGGATTCAGGATCGAGAGGCGTCAATTCAGGCAGAGGTCGGCAACAAGGATTCAGGATCGAGAATGGTCGTACAATCAAATCGGCAACAGGCTAGACTTCACAGGAGTAGGTAACACAGGGTTCTGAGCGCTATCACAGGCAATTCACAACTGAGAGGGAATTGCCTTTATAGGAACAGGTCTGAGGGAAGCAGTGTACTGATTGGAGCACATAGGATTCCAAGGGTAATTGGCTGCAGAGCAGAAGAGGGCGAAGCCCTCAATCCCCTAGGATTCATTAACCCTTTAATTGATCCTCCGGCGGGTGCGCGCCGCACAGCGCCGCCGGAGGGCATAACAGACACGTGCTCGCAGCTGCGCGCGAGCACGTCTCCTGGAGGAGGAAGCGGGGGGCGTGGCTGAGCTGGGCGCCACTCGAGCCGACGCTGCTGGAGCCGACGCCGCTCGGCGCGGTCGCCGCACAGTGACAGCTGCAGCTGGCCGCCTGGAGACGTCGCTGGAACGGGGATCAGGTAAGCGGTTCCTGACACTACCCCCCCCTTCACGAGGGGCCTCCGGACCCTCACCCGGTTTCCCTGGATTGTCACGATGGAACCTTCTTACAAGAGCCTTGGCATGAACATTCCTCGCTGCCACCCAGCATCTTTCCTCCGGACCATAGCCAACCCAATCCACCAAATACTGTAAAGAATTACGCACTTTACGTGAATCCAAGATCTTATTCACTTCATACTCGGGCTCATTATTAAGAAGAATTGGTGCAGGACCAGCAAGAGGAGCATTCTTCGCCGGTTTTAACAGGGAAACGTGAAAGGAATTAGGTATTTTCATAGTTGGCGGGAGTTGAACTTTAAAAGACACATTATTCAACTTCTTGACGATTGGAAAAGGACCAATAAATTTTGGACCTAATTTGCTAGATGGCTGACGGAGCGCAATATTTTTAGTGGAGACCCAAACTAGATCGCCTACTCGAAGAGTAGGTTCCTGTGATCTGCGGCGGTCGGCAAATTTCTTATACCTCAAACCAGTGGTCTTAAGAATCTCCTGAACGTGTGTCCAGATATTCTTCCGTTCTTGAAGCCACTCCTCCAACGCCGGCAGATTGGAAGGTGACCCTGAAAGGGAAGAAGCTCTAGGATTTTTCCCTAAGTTACAATAAAAAGGAGATACCTTGGTACTCTCACTAGGCGCGTTATTGTAAGCAAACTCGGCGAAATCAATAAATTCCGCCCATTGTTCTTGGGCATCAGAAACATAACACCTTAAGTATTGTTCCAAAGTTTGATTAGTTCTTTCCGTCTGCCCATTAGTCTGGGGATGGTAGGCAGAAGAAAGAGAGATCTGTATTCCCAACCGCGAACAGAAGTGTTTCCAAAAACGGGAAGTAAATTGAACACCCCGATCAGAGACTATATTGGACGGAATACCATGAATACGAAAAATATGCGAAGTAAACAGCCGCGAAAGCTCAGGTGCAGAAGGAAGTTTGGCCAAAGGAACGAAATGTGCCATCTTACTGAAACGATCTACGACCACCCAAATGACAGTATTACCATGTGAGAGAGGCAAATCTACAATAAAATCCATAGAAATATGGGTCCATGGCTCAGCAGGAATTTCAAGAGGAACCAAACTGCCACTAGGAGCCTTGTGAACTCCTTTACTTCGAGCACAAATGGCACAAGCGTCGATAAAGGCAGTGATATCGCGTCTCATGGTAGGCCACCATACATGACGACGGGCAAGCATAAACGTCTTACGGTTACCCAAATGACCAGCAGTTTTGGCATCGTGAAATTCGCGAATTACATCCGAACGCAGGTGCGGCGGAACAAACTGGCATCCCAAGGGTACATCACTAGGAGATTCATCTTGAAACGGCGCCAAGGTATTGGAGAGATCAGGAAGTAACGCCCCCACCACACAACCTGTGGGTAAAATTGGTTCACCAGAATCACCCCGATCCTTACATTCACCGAACATGCGAGATAGAGCATCAGCTTTAGTATTTTTTACACCCGGCTTGAAAGTAATAATAAAATTGAAACGCGAGAAGAATAATGCCCAACGTGCCTGACGAGAGTTCAGCCTCTTGGCAGAACCTATGTATTCGAGATTTTTATGATCGGTATACACAGTTATAGGATGTAATGAACCCTCCAACCAGTGTCGCCATTCATCAAATGCCAGTTTAATAGCTAATAGTTCCCTATTGCCAACATCATAATTTTGTTCCGCGGTACTGAATTTACGCGAAAAATAAGCGCATGGATGGAGACGCTCAGGGTTACCAGAATATTGTGACAAAACTGCACCCACTCCCAGCTCAGAAGCATCCACTTCAATAATAAAAGCTTTATGAATATCTGGATGCACTAAGACAGGTGCCGAAGTAAAGGCCCGTTTCAAGGTTAGAAAGGCCTCACAGGCAGAGGGGGACCAGTTAGCAGTAAAAGCCCCCTTGCGGGTAAGGTTGGTAAGGGGTGCAACAACATGGGAAAAGCCTTTTATGAAACGCCGATAAAAATTTGCAAAACCTAGAAAACGTTGCAATTCCTTTAAAGTTTTGGGTTGGACCCAATCCTGAACTGCTGAAACCTTCCCCGCGTCCATCTCCAAACCCTGGTTGGTAATAACATACCCTAGGAAGGGAACTGTAGTGACTTCAAACACACACTTAGACAGTTTAGCAAATAAGTTGTTCTCTCTTAATTTTTGTAGCACCAACTTAACATGGTGTCTGTGCTCCGGTAAAGAATTAGAAAAAATGAGAATATCATCCAAGTAGATGACTACAAATCTACCGAGATATTCCCTGAATATATCATTAACAAAATCTTGGAAAACGGCTGGCGCATTACAAAGACCGAAGGGCATGACCAGGTACTCATAGTGCCCATCCTTCACATTAAATGCAGTTTTCCACTCGTCCCCCTGTCGGATGCGAATCAGATTGTAAGCCCCTCTTAAATCCAATTTGGAGAAAATTCGAGCTCCTGTGACTTGATTGAACAGATCCCCAATCAAGGGTAAGGGGTATCGGTTTTTTACAGTGATCTTATTCAAGGCTCGATAATCTATGCACGGTCTCAAGCCACCATCTTTTTTCTCTACAAAAAAGAACCCGGCCCCAGCAGGCGAGGTAGAGGGACGGATAAATCCTTTCCTAAGATTTTCGGTAATATACTCCCTCATTGCTTGCTCCTCGGGCAGGGTAAGGCTATAAATCTTTCCCCTCGGGGGAATTGTGCCAGGCAGCAAGTCAATGGGGCAGTCATAGGACCGATGTGGAGGAAGAGTTTCAGCAGAGCGTTCAGAGAATACATCGATCCAATCAGCGTATGGCTGAGGTAATTCCTGTGGTAAGACTTGAACGCTTCTGAGGCCTGTATTAAAACAGTGACCTTTACAGTGGTCACTCCACTTGACCAACTCCCCAGCCCGCCAATCTAACACCGGGTTATGGAGTTGCAACCAGGGGTATCCCAAAACCACCGGAGTTTCCGGACAATCAAAAATAAAAAATTCTAAGAATTCAGAGTGAGAAGAGCCGACAATTAGTCTGAGAGGTGGGGTCTTGGTATTTATAGGACCTCCCTGGATTGCCTTTCCATTGATAGCTAAAACTTGTAGGGATCTTTCAAGAGGAACTACAGGGATCCCTAAGGTGGAGATCATGCTCCTGTCCAAAAAGTTTCCAGCCGCACCACTGTCTATGAAGGCGGAAACTGTCTGCTTAGAGGACCCCCAAAACAAATCAATAGGTACAAGCATCTTATTCTGGCGAGAGTTACAAACTGACTCACCCAGATCAGTACTCTCTACCTGGTCTGGGTGCGGAAGTTTTCCGCCGGTTTCCCCTTGTTGGGACAGGACCCTGCAAAATGACCAGAATTCCCGCAATACAGGCATAACCCCTCGGATCGCCTACGCTGTTTCTCCTCTTGGGATAAGCGGGTTCTCCCTAATTGCATAGGTTCTTCCTGGGAAGATGATGAGGTATTTTCTCCACGGGGAACCGGGGATCTATGACTCTGGACTGGTCTAAAGGACGTGGGAGCCCCGACTCTCTCCCTGGCCCTTTCTCTAAGACGTCGGTCTATTTTAATGGAGACCTGCATTAATTGATCTAGGTCCGCTGGCGGGGGAAAATTGACTAAGGCATCCTTGATGCTATCCGACAGTCCCACCCTGAACTGACTACACAAAGCTGGATCGTTCCACCTAGCTTCCATAGCCCAGCGGCGGAATTCAGCACAGTAGTCTTCAGCCGAATTCCGTCCTTGTTTTAAGGCCCGAAGCCTATTCTCTGCGGTAGACTGTATATCTGGATCGGCGTATAAAACGCCCATAGCATTGAAGAAGGCAGTCACTGATTGTAGAGCAATGTCATGGGACGGTAAAGTAAAGGCCCAGGACTGTGGGTCTCCTTGAAGCAAGGAAATGACTAGGCCTACTCGTTGGACCTCTGTGCCAGAGGAGATAGGTCTTAACTTAAAATATAGTTCGCAGGCATTCTTGAAATTGGAAAATTTTGCTCGTTCTCCAAAAAATTTCTCAGGCAGTGGAATCTTAGGTTCGGAGAAATGAGGTGGTACAGAGGAAGTTGGCACTTGACGAGATTCCTGAGTGGCCACTCTTTGAGCGAGTTGGTTGATCGCTGTGGCCATAGCTTGCACCTGCTGTACCAGGTCATCCATTTTTGGCCTGTGATAATGTCACGCTCGGGGTAACTCCAGCCCTCTTAATAAGCTCACAACCCCCAATCTCCACAGCCAGCTTCACCTGTAGGAGCCCCCGCTTGCCGGGACGCAAGATACGCCTACCCGGGATCGGTTGCCCCCAGGACTTAATGGCTCAAAGGATGTAAGCTTATATGTGGGAGGACTGGAGAACCAATAGCAAGAGCGTGAGTGACGGAAGTCCAGAGACAGGCAATAGGTCGATAACGGGAAGGCAGAGATCGTAGCGGCACCAGGGGTCAGGCAAGACGTAGTCGGGGTTCAGGCAGAGGTCAGCAACTGGGGATCAGGATCTAGAAGCGTCAGTTCAGGCAAAGGTCGGCAACAAGGATTCAGGATCGAGAGGCGTCAATTCAGGCAGAGGTCGGCAACAAGGATTCAGGATCGAGAATGGTCGTACAATCAAATCGGCAACAGGCTAGACTTCACAGGAGTAGGTAACACAGGGTTCTGAGCGCTATCACAGGCAATTCACAACTGAGAGGGAATTGCCTTTATAGGAACAGGTCTGAGGGAAGCAGTGTACTGATTGGAGCACATAGGATTCCAAGGGTAATTGGCTGCAGAGCAGAAGAGGGCGAAGCCCTCAATCCCCTAGGATTCATTAACCCTTTAATTGATCCTCCGGCGGGTGCGCGCCGCACAGCGCCGCCGGAGGGCATAACAGACACGTGCTCGCAGCTGCGCGCGAGCACGTCTCCTGGAGGAGGAAGCGGGGGGCGTGGCTGAGCTGGGCGCCACTCGAGCCGACGCTGCTGGAGCCGACGCCGCTCGGCGCGGTCGCCGCACAGTGACAGCTGCAGCTGGCCGCCTGGAGACGTCGCTGGAACGGGGATCAGGTAAGCGGTTCCTGACACAGACACAAGCAAGCTTAGACTCAGAATTAAGACACTCAACAAGAGAAAACAAAGATAAACCACCTGTATGTCCCCCATACAAGGCAAGCACTGTCAGCGAAAGTTGGAATCCCTGGCTCATCACCATTGGTAAGTATGATGATGATGGCGCTGCACGGAGGAGCAGAGACCTGGGTGGAGATGTGTGTGGGGGGGCTCCAGCATTCCTTGATGCCTCCCCGAGCCTGTCTTATTGCAGCTAAATACGGACCAACACCCATTAGCGGGCAACGGGTGTTGGTTGCTTTAATGATTGATCCCTTCAATAGGGGTAGTTGGTTGTAACGTGTGGTTGTTAGGGGGTACATGGTGTAGAAAGGTTGAGAACCACTAATTTGTCTCCAAAACCAGCTAAATCAAACATAACCAATGTGTGTAGGTATACTTTCCTTTTTTTGCTAGATGTGTGCTTTATTCTGTTTTCTAAACTTTATTTTCACTTTATATGTAGGTTCATTCAGTACCAGCTTGAACTTTTAATTTAAGGATCTTTAATGTGTCATCGAGAAGAAAGACCTGCCTATGGCAAGGGACAGGTAAAGAACTGAGGCTGCAGATAACAAACGTTTATATCTTTTTACAGTTTTATGTTGTAGCCAACATAAGTATTGCAGTGTGACTGTTATGCACTTTTGTGCCATTTGTAAACAACATCAAAAAATGCTCTATTGCAAAAATAGTCCCTGTAAAAGCAGAATGGTATGTTCACAAAAAAAGCCTGATTCTTCTTCCTTTCAGTGAAAGAAAAGAATGACTAGAAGTCTGCTAATCTAGGATGCCTCATTGCTAACATAAGGGGAAACTTAAAATCAGGAAAAACAATTTAGCCTTGCCCATGTGAGGCTGGTACACTAGAGCATCCTCCGAAAGGGCCCCATGCCGCGTTGCGTGAGTTTACCTAGTTAGTAAGTCACATTTATTACTCAATTACAAAACATTGCACTTTATATTGTGTAACAACATGATTATAAGTCTAGCGGTATTTTTGTTTTGCTGATTAGGACAGAAAGAGGAGGGTAGCAATGCTCCTCTTCACCACAGATGCTGACATGGCATCTGATGTTGGCTCCCCGCTACCATCGTTTTTCTGAGTCAGCTTGGGCCAGAGGTCAGCATATAGAAAGTATTGGTTAATAAAGAATACTAAAGTGTTTTTGTCATCTCTTTATTTTTTTTACACTGCATTTAAACAACTAATGGGGCTGACCCTCTTGCCACAATACCTGTACCCCCAAGGGTGGTGGGGAAGATCCCGGTGCCCCATAGCATTGACTCAGGGATCAGTAACAGACATGTTCTGTAGGGAATAAGAGCTAATAATACTAAGGGCTAGCCTGACATTATCAGCCTCTATTCCTGGTGTGACGGGCTGGTAATTCATTTCTTTTGTTATGGCGCTAAAAATTAATGGATTTGTAAGGAAAGGACTGTATTCTTCTAGGACTAAATATAATTTGTGGGAAGGTTGTGAAACGCATTTATGTGACTTATTTGCTGCCTTTCTTTCAATGCTTATATTATGGAGTTCATTGACCCTATGTTAAGGTGCCACCCATGTTAGAAGAAACCCTTCCATGTAATGTGTCATCACTCAGTAATAGCTGTAAAGCCTTTGCTATAAAGTGGAAATTGCTCACACTGAGTACAAAAAGGCAGTTGCTGAGAAACTGACTTCTGCTTCAGGTTGATGGGAAATCAATAGTTCCTATTTAGCTTTCTAAGGCCAGCAGGTGAAGCCAAGCTCTACAAAGCCTGTAATCCTCACTTTTAGCGCCAAACTGGCAAAGCTTGGAAGGTGACAGGCTGCCAGAATGCTGCAGCGCCAAGCAGGGATCCACATTACGGGAGGAGACCCGGAGCAGCAATTTAATGTAACTGGCTGCGGCTCAAATCCTTCAAGAGATACACATATCCAGAACTCTGCCCTGGCTCCATTGTCTCTTGTTAGGTCATAAAAATGGATGTTGCCAAAGTCATTTATTAGCAATGTACATAATTAATGTTATTGCAATGTCTACATCCTTTTAAATTGAAATTTGATTTGTTGACCAATGGATAAATGTAAAGTTGTACACTGTTTTTTTTTGTTTGTAGAAATGTTAACAAGGTTTATTAAATTAAAACAGATATAGATAGAATAGTTTAAAGTGGACCAAAACCCAGGATAGTCAAACGTTATGACTATCCTGGGTTTTGGTCCTTTTCCCGGGGGCACCCCAATCAGGGGTGACCCACTGTGTTAACCCCCCCCCCCCCGGGTCGCTGCAGCCAACTCACCTCTTCTCGGTCCCACGGCACGTCTAAGAGAAGTGGCTCTGATGCCCACATCCTTCGCTTCCTCTAACATGGAGCATGCCCATGCCAGCCACTCACAAATGGCTGCCGCGGGCACGCGCACTGCTAGAGGATGCAGCCGTCAGAGCCACTGCTCTTAGACACGCCATGGGACTGGGAAGAGGTGAGTTGGCTGTGGCGATCTGTGGGGTTTCACACAGCGGGGCATCCCTGATCGGGGTGTCCCCGGGGAAAGGACCAAAACCCAGTATAGTCAAAATCCTGGGTTTTGGTCCACTTTAAGAATAAGAATAACTTTATTTGCCAAGTACAAATTCCTTTCGCCAATTTACACCCCATTATTGCTAGAAGATTCTATAGGGAAGGCATACATGGATTTAAACAACTTAAAAATGTGTTTCCATTTACAGTCATCTAAAATGTTACAGATAAACCTAGAATATGCATGCAGTAATGAAACTAAAGGTGTGGGAAGGTCCTTTTAACTATGAAAGCGGTCATGCTTAGATGTGCTGTACACCCAAAATGTGTGTAGTGTGGGAACAAGGATAAAAGAAGAAGTAAGGTCCCTGTGCCAGGAGAGAAGGGCTCCCTGTGCACTCCCTGGAGGATAGTGTGATTTGGTCCCCTGTCCCAGTACCACGTGAAGCCAGAAACGCCTCCTCCTGGAAATCAGCCACTTCCCCGACTCCACCTTCTGTGACTGGCTCCTTGGGCTCTGAGTACTGTGGGTGCAAGCTTAAAGGGTCTGTCCAGGCAAAATGTAAAAAACATGATTCAACAGCTTACCACATCATATCTGCCTTCTCCCCTTCTATAAGATCACAGCAACACCTAAAAGGAGAAACTTGCCACTGACTTCTGACACTCAGCATAATTACCCTAGCAGTAGGCCACCAATCATAGGGCTCTAATGGGGATCTATAACTCTAACCCCTGTGGCAGCCTGTGTATTGCAGCATTGCGACTAGGTGTCAAAGTATGCTGATAAAAACATTCTGCCTGATTTTGTACTGGAGAGCGGCCACGCTCACTGGCTGAACATTTCAAAAATGAATGAAAACTTGAAAATAAGTTTTCTCTGCTTTGAGTAGATTGTTTTTTAAAACGGGAAACATTAGGAGCTTTAGGTTATGTGATTATATGGTTCATGTAGTTGCCTGGACAATCCAGTCAAGTGCCCTGTCATCCTTAACCCAAGGGAAGACCTGTGTAAGAGACTGATATGTGGATCAGGCTGTGTGCTCTCCCAGAGGAGTTATACTTTACAGGCTGTGAACGTGCCCGGCTGTGTGTTTATGCTCCTGGCCCTGTTGATCTAAAAAAAATCAGCTTGTGCTGCTTTAGAATTGGGGTCTTTTCAAGCTTTTCTTCCGGTCTATGCCACATCAGTGATAATTAGAGTAGTGCAAAAATAACATTTATCATTTTTTCCAGAATTTTTCTGCCCCGTTACTGTTTTAGCAAATGTGTTTCTTGCAGTGCAGCAACATGCGCCAATGTAAAACAAAATTATATATTCTATTTTGCACCACTCTAATCTGCACCAATGTGGCATCATCTGGCAGAAGTGCTTGAAAAATCTGGCCCTTAATTTTACAATGAGCAATCCCCTTAAAATCAAGTATATAGGGTTTGATTCTGCACCAGGTGCAACAAGTTCACTTTGGGGAATTATTCCCCAACTCTCTCATTGACAGCCACGAGCAGGTCAGATTTTCCATGAACTCAACACAGATGCACAGGTGAAGTCATTACTGCAGCAGTGGGGCTAAAGAGCAGAATATATGGAGATCTACAAAACATGACCTGTTGGTGGCTCTCGAAGAGAGGGTTGGGGGACATGGCATCTGATAAAAGTTCACATTAGGTACAAAATGAAAAGGAAATGTTTCTTTACACCTAGTGCTGAATTGACCCATAGGAGGATAATGGCACATTACTCCCATAGTGCCTTTCCCTTTTTGCGCCTGAGCTGAATCATCTCTCAGATTTTGCACCAGATGCAAGAATTCCAATTTTTTTTTGGAGTAAACAGTGCTATGGAATCTTAGAGGCTATTCCGAAAGATTTCATAATCAAAACATAGACAGAACACAAAAAAAACTTCATTTCCAAATTTTTAGAGAAAATTGCACTTATAATAGGGTGGTTTCAGTTAGATAAGGATGTAAAATAACAGCAGTAAGGGTGTACTATTCCATAGAAGCAGTGAAGGCAGATGCCCCCTGGGCCCATGACACAAGGGAGCCTGACACAAGCTGCCTCCACTACCTCTATAGAGTGTACACCTGGTGCTGCCAGTAGCAGATCTACATATTTACTTACCCAGCCATGCCGCCTCCTTTCTCCATGTTGTCTTCTCCTGTCCTTTCCAGCCATGCATTGCTGCCCTGCCTCACCCCGCCCCCCACACACAACTCCCCCACCCCTGGGTATGCCTTGACCTGTCTTAAAGGGACCACAGCACTCAAACCAGTTAGCTTGCTGACCAACCTACAATCTGTCTCTAAACTAGGTTAAAAACAGGGGGCTCGGTCACACACATCTGCAGAAGTATGCTTAAGCTGCACCACCAGCGCCAAGGTGCCCCTGTGAGGTGCAGTCCTAACTGTAGTACTAATTCTAGTCTCTAAGAGCCCCATTTGGGACATACAATGCAATAGATAAATTGGGAGCAGGCTTACCTGAGGTTGCCCTAAACCTCAAGTGCAAGCCATGGGGTGGAAGGGTCAAAGACATTGCAATACAGCCTAGACCCCACACTCCATGTGCTTGCACAAATTCAAAAGAAACAAAAGAGGGGTGGCAGCCGCTCAGACCATTTTATAACTAACCAGGGAGGTGCACATTAGCAGGGCAATTAGAATACAAAAGTCTTAAAGGGGCCACAGCACTCAAACCAGTTAGCTTGCTGACCAACCTACAATCTGTCTCTAAACTAGGTTAAAAACAGGGGGCTCGGTCACACACATCTGCAGAAGTATGCTTAAGCTGCACCACCAGCGCCAAGGTGCCCCCGTGAGGTGCAGTCCTAACTCTAGTACAAATTCTAGTAGGTTGGTCAGCAAGCTAAATGGTTTGAGTGCTGTGGCCCCTTTAAGACTTTTGTATTCTAATTGCCCTGCTAATGTGCACCTCCCTGGTTAGTTATAAAATGGTCTGAGCGGCTGCCACCCCTCTTTTATGCCTTGACCTGTACCACACCTCCCGCCACACCCCAGGACCCAACCAGTGATTGTCCACACCAGGGAAGGGGGTACTTGGCGCATGATAGGGTTTAGTGTTTACTTGTTCAGAAATAAAAGAACCCTAAAAGGTATCCAGAAAAATATGGTAAGGCCCTCTGGTGTCTTCTGGCTGACCCTATAGGGTGCTGTTATTTAAAAACAAGTGAAAGAAAATACCTCACCTGACAAAATTCTGCCCCTACAAAACTGCTCCACCACAGGATCTGGAACTGTCTTGTGTGTTGATTATCCATCTAAGTCCATCAGACTGCTATTTTTGGCACATTTTATTCATATATTTTTATCTTATCCCATCAAGTCTGATTAAGAGAAATCGATGCTTACCCTAAATACACTCATGCTCAAAAGGTATTGCATTTATTCTTCATTTTCTACTCCTCTCAATGACTATTGCAATATTGGGGTCATAACGGGGCCTAACATTCTATAAAATTCACCTGTATACCCATCAGGTCCTGGGGTTTTATTATTCCTTAGTTGTCTAATCGCCCAAGTAATCTCTGTCTCAGTGACTGGACCATTCAGCATCTCCCTCTGCGAGGTCAATAATTTAGTAAGTTCATCCCTATGGAGTATGGGACCTACTAGCGAGGGGGTCACTTAGAGTAGAAGTGTAAATTTTCTTAAATTATTCCTCAAAGGACTTTACAATGTCAGAGGTTTTATTATGAATGCTGCTAAATGCTGAGTACTTAGTACTTATACTTCTTGAGTCCAAAGGGCTTGGTCATATCGGCCAGTAATTTCCCTGACTTGTTACCATATCTATAGTATTTATGGTTCAGGAAATAATTAGCTTTCCTAGCTTCTGCTGACAGAAAAGTATCCAGGACAAGTGAAGCTACTAGCCCTCTTTTTTTTTTGTTTCTAGTGTGTTCAATTGTAAGTGAGCCCTGTATGCTTTAGTTACTATTTCATAGAGTTCCTTATGTTTGGCTCGAAAGTTCTTCTTCCTTTTGGAGACATATTCTATGATGTGGCCCCTCATTACCGCCTTCGCCATCTCCCAGAACAGGACCGGCTCATTTATATGGTGAATATTATCGTCTGTATAATTAGCCCACGCTCCCTTTAAGGAATTTCGGAAATAGTTTGATTTACTTAAATATTATGGGAAATGCCAGAGCCATGTTATATTCTGGGGATCCACCAGGGAGAGAGAGAGATTGTGATTGGTGCATGATCGGAGAGTGGTTTAATGTTGGTCTCTAATACTACTGTAGTAGTGACTCGTGTCAATATATAATCAATTAGAGACAATGATTTGTGGGCACTAGAGTAGCAGGTAAATTCCCTTGCAGTAAGGTTAAGGACTCTCCATGGGTCCACCAAGGGTAGATATTCGTTAATATATATGAATGGTTTAGAGAACATGGGTCTAGCCGGGGGGGGGGGGGGGGGGCATTGGATTTATCCATAGTCTTGTCTGCTACTGTATTAAAGTCTCCTGTGGCTACCAACCTTGAGCCCTGATGGTCCTGTGATTTCTAGGTGAGATCAATGAAAAAGGGAAGGTTTGGGCAATTAGGGGCATACAGGTTTACCACTGTGATTTGATCAGATACTTCAAGCTTAAGAATAATAAACCCACTGTTTTGATCCTTGACAACATCAAGGACCTTGTAAACAAGAGATTTTTTAAAGTAAAATCGCAACTCCTCTCTGCTTCTTTCTATAAGTTGTAGTTATAACCTCATTGATCCAGCTTGCTCTTAGGTCTTTCCTGTAGTAATATAATGTCTACCCCTAGGTGTCCCAGGTGCTGCAAGGTCTTCCTCCTCTTTATATGGTGGTTGAGTCCCCCCCCCCCACACATTCCAGGAGAGTATCTTCAAGTGGGATTTAGAGTGGTGACTTAGCTCCACTGGTGGTACCATATAAAAGAAAAGATCATACCTTTCAATTTATCCACCAGATTTGAATTTAACCTGAGTGGAGAGGTCGTCCCAGCCCCCTCCCCCCGCGAGACATAAAAATTACTATTGACCAGGGTACTTTTTAAATTAGAAAATCAAACCCCTCATTTTCAGGGGGAGCTAAATCAGTATTGCTCTCCACTGAAACCAATCCCAAACCAACTACTAAGAAAGGGTAAACAACCAAACAAATAACCCAGAGCTGTATTCGAATAGGCTCTATTGCTCACGATTACTACCCTCATTTTCCACCTATATCTTAAATGAGAGAAAAAAAAGAAAAAACAAAAACAGTAACAATAGATTAACATTATTACCGGCTCACTTGGTACACTTTTTGATCCCCTTCCCCTAAAGAGGGTTCAAGTAGGTGCTTCTTGTGATGCATGAACAGGATTTTCAAATATTTTGGTCCCTCCATTTCTTTCTTTTCTGCGAAATTGCAGGTGAGAAATCCTGAAAAATCAGAATCCTGTGTCCGTCTATGGTCAGATCCTTTTGTTTCCTATAGGCGGCAAGTATTGATTCTTTGTCAGTGTAATAAAAAGTATTTGGCAATGATTGGTCTGGGCCATTTTGAAGCTGCGGGCTGTCTCTCCTGACCCAGTCTGTGTGTCTCTTTAAGGCCAAGGCAGAAAGAAGGCCCTGAGTTAAGAATTTAGTTAGGGTTGCCGTGGTTTTATATGACTCCGACACCCCCACAAAATGTAAGTTCAACCTCCTACTTCTGTTCTCTAAATCCTCACATTTGTCATTTAGGGAGGACATAATCATTTCTTGAGCAGACGACCTGGTTTGGTATTAATCTAGTTTATCCTCCAGGTCACTCACCCTGTTCTAGTTCTGTGACCCATTTAGTTTTAGAGTTAATTTGCACCATGGAGCTGGCTATGGTGTCTTGTAAGGAATGAAAGCGTTTATCGAGATAGGAAGTGATCTGTGCCAGCACTTCTTTAGCTATGGACTTACTGTCCTCCCTCCCATGTGGCATCGAAGCTGTGGGTATTGATTCATAGGGCGTTTCCTGATCCCCAGGGGAATCAAGAGGGGAGTACTGGGTGTTAATTTGTTTTGTACATGTTTAGACTTGGCTCTATCCTCCTTCCCAATGGTAGTTGAAGATTGTTTTTCCAGAAAATGCTCGAGGCCCTTTCTAGTATTTTGGGACATGGTAAGATCTTCAGGGATGCATTACTTCACTTAACCACTGGGCATCAGTAGATATTAATTGTTTCGCCCTCTGATGTGACTCTTGCTGGTTGATGTACATTCAATGGGCTCTAGATCTTATGGCGCCTGTGTATAGTTACAGGCTTAGAATGACAATAGGAGAGATTTAAATGGCATGCTAGAAGAAGCCCAAAGTGGTAAAAAAATGCAGAGATTGTGCCAGGGAAAACAGTAGCTCTTCTTGTAGGGCGCCTACATACCCCCGCAAGTCGAGGCCTGATATGGCGGCGGATCTTTCTCCTTTGGCTGCCACGGGTCTCGCAGCTCACAGCTCAGCCTCCCTCCTGGCTGACAGGAAGGCCAGCCCCTCGCCTCTCTGGAGGGAGAGCACGCAGTCTAAATCTTCAGTCGGTTGCCTGCCTTTGGGTCCTGCTTTCTGGGTGCCTCGCAGCCACACAATGCTGTCAGTGCGGGCAGGGACTCCCAGGCTCCAAAAGGAGGATTCTCTTTAGTGCCTCTTGTCTGGATGTTTCATTATTCCTTGTTCTTATGTGCTCTCTTCACCTCGTTTTGTTGGATGTTGTTGGATTTTATCTCGAGGGGAAATGCGGCCATGTCGCTTGGCTCCGCCTCCGGAAGTCTCTATTTCTCACACTTTGATAACAATAATTTTTCTTCTGAAATGCAGCAAGTCATAAAATTTACTTTTCAATGTGTTCAGTTGGCTATGTTTAATTGCATTGTTCAGCTTAAAAATCACAATAAAATGCACTAAGGGCAGGAGAAAAAAAATTCTCTGAAAAATATTATCTCATCGCAAAGAAAGGAAACTGTCTATCTATTAAACCATAGTATACTGAGACACTGGGGTACTAATTCAGCCAGGCGAAACTTGATGGACTAAAGTCTTAATTCAGCCTTATAAACTATGATATTATGATAGTAAAACAAAATTCATTTGAATAAAATTCTGTGGTGTAACTATAGTCCTTAGGGGCAATCTTTGTGCCTCCTCCCAGAGCAGGGCCATGACATGCTTTCTCTGACTGCCGAGTGTGTATAGGTGACAAGTGCAGGGGGTGGTCATAGAGCTTTTTGCAGGCACAACACAACTCCAGGTATCTCATTAATATTAATATGCAAGAGTTTATCTGGCAGATGTGTGGTGGCAAACCTTTGCCAGAGTTCTTCTGAGTACCTCTGCCAATAATGTGATGAGGCCACACCCACCTGGCATTTTTTAGATCTCTAATCTTAAGATTTCAATAATGCCGGCTGCTGTGACCAGTCTGCTGGCTATCTGAATGGCTGGGAGTGGGGGTCTGCCTCAGCTACAGGGAAGCCAGGGGAACAGCTGTGAGCATCAGAAGTGCCTTGGGGGAGGTTGGGAAAGGTGAGCTTACCAGAGACCCCGGGGTTTACTATAGCAGGGCATCCTGATTTGAGATGCCCCAGGGAAAGTCTATCAGCCAGTTGGGTGTATAGCCACTTTAATGAAACTATACTTACCTGACCTCCCACGTATCAGCAGTGCACACCTGCCGTGACTGCAATTATTAGGCCCCTGATAGAATTCCTATGTTTTTATACATGTACTATTAAAGAGACAGTCCAGTCTAAGTAACTCCTGTGGTTTTTGGGAGAAGCCATGATGGGATTCCTGCACCATACAGCTTCATTGTCTTCTGTTGAGATGTATAAAACAAAGCACTCACACTCCCTTTTCCACTCAGTAGAAGTCAATAGGGCAGTATGCCACAGTAATAACATCATTGCTGGACTTTGTACTGTACATCAATATTACTATGAAGTTAAAAGATGGGAAATTCATGCCATGCAGAAGTGATGAGTATGTTTTTTTCCTTGCAGTGAAATGGCTTCTACTGAAAACTCAGTTACATTTAACAAAACAGGAGGAGGATATTCAGATGTCTTCCCCTGATTATCTTTCCATATTTTTTGCACTACTACTACACCATGTGGCAGCCATTAGCAATAACGGCTGATCTAAAGGCAGCATGCCGGTGGGGTGTAGACTTAGGACAGCATGGCTTTCATTGGAGATCCAGGGGTGGGATAGTGGCAGAACAGGGATCCTGGGGCAGGACAGAGACCAGGGGGTGGTGTGGCAGCAGAAGGGATACGCCAGGTGCCATGTTGGTGGGTGGAGATTCAGGGCTGCAAGGTGGCAGGTGGTTACCCTGGGCGTCCTTATGCCAGACAGAGACCATGGTGGCAGTCAGAATTCATGGGCTGGATGTGTCTATGGTAGCGCTGTGAAGAATCGAAGAGGCAGGGTAGAGATTTATGTGGCTGAATGTGAGGCCAAGGCAGTGACAGTGCAAGGCCTCCAAGTGATGTATTGGCATGAAAGAGTAAAAGACCCAAGGGACTTGTGGTCCTCTCTATGTGCTCCTGTAGTCCCTCCATGGACCCTTTCTAGGTGTTTCCTAGGTGTTAGGTCTAGGTTTTTCCCAAGCCCCCCTCCACCCCCTTCAGTTGCCCCCTGCAGTCCACTTCACTTACCTCCAGGTGCCCCCCGCAGTCCCCATCCACTTAATTCCGGGTGCCCCTGCAGTTCTTTGTAGGTTAGGTTTAGAAGTTGGAACTGAGCTCCTGACCTTGTAAATGAAATCTCACCCTGAACCCTTGGAGGAAGCTCCTAGTTCAAGTAGATTCTCACCTCTGTCTTTGTACCCCTACCTCCCTTGGAGTGGAATGGAACGGCTGCCTTGGCTGGGAGACTACTAGCACAAGTAGTATTTTATGTTGTTGCCACATCCCCCCCCCCCCCCCCATGTACTAAGCCTCCTTGCCAAAACAAATCCTAATATGTATGTAATGTATGTAGATGGTGAAATAAACAGGATTCTGATTCTGAACGAAGAAACTCTAATTTCCCATAACACATGTGAAAACTTGTGTTAAAGCATACACATGTAAATACGTAAGGAAACATTTGTAAGCTTTTTTTTGCACAAACCGCACTTGAAAATGCAATGAAAATGTTTTCTAAAGCCATTATTTTACATTTCTAGCAATCTGATAAATAGAATTATTGGGAATAATGATTGGGTATTGGTTTCATAGTTTGGTCTGGTCCCACTTTAACCCAGTAAAAAGGGATTTTAATACCATAACTTGCACTGACAAATAATTGTATCTACATATTTGTGGAATCAGTTGGGGTTTTAGAATTAATATCAGCATTTGACAAATGACATGATGGCACCTGTGGTTTTGTAATTATTGCATAGCTCTTGCTTTTTCTTTTTTATGATCAGCAAAAGATGAGACCAGGCTGTTAGTTTTCATGCATTGTGATTTGCAATTATACTTCCAGCTATTGAGATATTAAGATACCAAAGATGCCTATCCTCTAATTTATTTGTTAAAATGTGTTTAACTGGCCTGTAAAGACAAACATAAGGAGTGAATACTTACTACTCCCCCTCCACGCAGCTGCTTCCCTGATATCCCACAGTCTAAGGCCAAAGTGTTGCATTGAAGTAAAAATACTCAAAAGTGTCACAAATGGCAGTGCATGAAAGTAAATGGTCCCTTTCACATGAGCGCACTGCATTTTGCAAGGCGCTGCATACAGCATTTGGCTGGCAGAATAACCGAACACAGCTCATATGGTCTATGGGCACTGCAAGAAAAGTGCATGTATTGCTCCATCTTCGGGTCCAGCATCTGATGCAACCTTTCACAGGGTCATTACTAGAGCAGAGGGCTGAATGCCCCCAAGAAGCTGACTTATTCAAGAACCAGACTGTTGGAGGATGTCGGGTCCTATTACCTCTGCCATCTGCTGCCACCACTGGGGTTCAGGAGGAGCTCCCTCCACCACCTGCTTTTATCACCGCCTCGGCCTCATTAAAAAGGCAGAGTTATATCACATACAGAAATTTAGCCTGTAGGGCTCTGTGGGGCCCTTTAACATTGCTTTGTGGAAGATGGGGAGATCTATTTCTTCACTGTGAGCCCTTTTAATGTCTTGATCTTGTTGAGGGCCAGTCTGTTTTGTCGAACCATTACCGTGGTGGAGCCCAGTTGGTCTGCGATTCCTTTAATGGCATCATGTGTGTAATTGCCAAATCTCTGTTGATTATAATAGAGATAATTAAACCAATCTACATTTGTATTTATAGCAACCATAGGAATCAAAGATTCAAATCCTGCTGCTACCTGATTTCTGGCTTTAAGTTCATCTGGAACGCATCAATATATATATATATGTGCAAGTCAAAGGATGTAGGCCGTGACCTATTATGTTATAAGCGTCTTTTAGTGTGTTTTGAATAACTTCAGCTTCATATTCGGGAGAAGAAAATAGCTGGAAAGGCATAAGTACCTAAATTAAAGCACATTGACCAATCTATTCTATTTGCATCCTGTGTCGGAGTTTCAGATTCCCACAAAGCCACCAGATGTCTGCATGCTGTCATGTCTGGTTAATAAAAGACCTATATGGGTAAAGAGTTAGTGCCATTACCAGAGTTAGTAAGTTACATTCAACAAGTATAGTTCCTGGGGTATGGAACTACCTTAAAGCCCATATGATCTTCCACTTTTACTGCAGGATAAAATAATGCCAGAGCTTTGCAATGAGAGGTCATCTCAATAATAGGAGTATTCACAGAGTAGAGCTTAAGAATACACTTAAAACCTTTGAAATCGGTGATGTTATCTAATGGGAAAAGTTCATTTGCTAAGTGAGGACAAGCCACTGCACAGGTAATTTACTTGGACCTGTTCTGGGAGAGAGCTGTGTAACAGACCCATTCTACCCATCATTTAGTATTTGGGAAGCCAGTTTCAATGGCTAACTTATCTTCGTATTCACGATTGCTCAGGTATTCAACTATGGGAAGAGAGGTAGAATTTGCCTGTGTAGTATTGTTATGGGGCTTTTCTATCACCAGTATCTTAAATTGGCCTAAGAGATCTGAACCCTTTACCCATGCTTCTAGAACATAAATCCCTGAATATTTTTGAGTTGGATTTCTAATGGATAGGAACAGGGGGTTGCATCCATTACTTCTGCAGTAGTCGGATGGAATTCCTTTTTTGAGTCTCATTCACTGTAATAGGCACTTTTTAGCAATGTGAAGCGTGGATCCAATGGGGCTTCCCTTTTAATTTGACAGCTGTGGTGGTGGTCAGAAAGACTTGGCGTGGACCCTTAAACAGGACCTTCAGCATAATTTAATGAAAAGTCCAGACTCCTCATAAACTATCTATATATATTATATATATATTTTATGTTTTTAGTTGCTTACTTTTTATTCTTCCCCCCGCTGGGCTGCAACACTGTTCAGGACTTTAGGATGCGGGCACCACCATCTTGCCTTAGATGCATCACTTACTGAGAAAAGGAGGGCAAAAGTACAGGGGACAGGTTATATTTGTGCTTTGCACAGACAGAGCAGAGGGTCAGGAAAAGGACAGCAAAGAATGCAGAGCGGCACAGTCAGAAGTCACTTCCTATTTGCAGGCAGTCTAAGACTCCCTGTGCCACCATCTTGGATGTTTAAAGGCTCAGAAAATTCAGTAGATGCAGGTAGGATGATTTTTAATGTGAGCATCTTTATGTTCAGGGTGGCGGAAACATACAAGATAGACTCTTACTCAGGGTGAAGATCTGGGTTTTTCAGACATCCTTTTTCACCACCACTGTCTCCTGGCTGTAGAGAGCTGTGGAGCTCTCCTGGCTGTAGAGAGTGGGTCGCCTCTATGCTATCTGGATCTTAAATCTGGATCTGAAAGAGAAGCAAAATCTTGGGAATATATGTTAGACAACCATTTTGTGGGACAGACAACATAATCAGTAAGTTTACTATGCTGCATCTGGAGCTGTTTCAGAAAATGTAGAACCAACTTAGGGGCATTCCCAAAGAATACCTCATATGGGCTAAGGCTTGTCTTCCAGTTAGTGGTATACTGGTTGGAGAACGGTGCCAGGAGCGGACACTCTGTCCATGGCTTTTTCAGCTCAGCGATGGCCTTCTGAAGTTTAGATTTGATACTGCCCTTCAGTCTGTCTACTCTACCACTACTTTGTGGATGCTAGGTTTTATGGACAGCTCAGGGCCCCTATAACCTCCTGCATGACCTCCCCTGTGAAATGCGAGCCTCTGTCACTCACGATAGTCTTTGGGACCCCGTACTGACAAACTACCTTGTTAATCACTTTCGTCAAAGGCCACCGGGAAAGCTTCCGGCCACCCAGAGAACAAGTCTACACATACCCGTTCATATTTAAGGGTTCTGACTTTAGGCAGTTGGATGTAGTTGATTTGTAGTCTTTGATAGGGGAAGTCAGGACTGAGGGTATGTCTCAAGGGTGTTTCTACAGCCCTTCCTACATTTATGGGCACAGAGCATACAAGCCTGAGTAAACTGTGCCGCTGCTACATTGAATCCTAGGGCATGCCACTATTTATACACCAGGTTAGACATTGCAGTCAGACAGGTGGGTGTTTCCATGGGTTGAAACACAACTTTCCTTTTACTTCCCATGCTTCCTCTGGTGTTACTCTGGCTCATTTCTCTTCCCACCCTGTCTTTTCTTCCTTGCTAGCTTGAAACTGCAATGTTTTGAGCATTTCAAAAGCTACTGGCAGGGAATGTCTGGTTGTATTGCTGCAATCCATACAATGTCATGTATGGGTTTCTGTGCAGCAGCTTTTGCCACCTGGTCAGCCTGATGATTTCCTCGAGCCTCAGGGGGTTTATCGGAATAGTGCTCATTGATTTTGACGATTGCCACCGTCTTTGGCAGCAGAGTGTCCATCAGGGCTTTTAAAATTTTTAATTGGCTTGCCTAGCCTTCCAAATGGGGTCATACACCTGGCCAATCCCAAAAGCATATATGAAATCAGTGAAAATATTTGTAGTTTTCCCTCTGCACATCTGAATACTTCTTCCAAAGCTTGGGCTCATACTCTTGTGCAGATATATGAGGGGGCAGTGGTTCTGCCTTGGTGGTCTCATGTTGGGTAACAACTGCATATCCTGTATAAAACTGTTCCTGGACAACATTCTGCAATCCATTCACAAAGAGCTCCTTTTCTGGATTTTCTAGGGGGGTGTCTACCACAAATCAAACCCTGCTGACTCCTGGGACATTAATTGGCGACAGTCATGTGACTCAACTGAGTTAGGAAGGTACTGAGCCAGGTGGCTCATACTATCACTGCTCCCCCCTCCAGAGGCAGCAGAGTAGCCAAGTTTAAGGTAGTGTACCACTGAATGGTGACATTTGATGGCATGAGTAGTGCACATTGAAGTCTGAGGTGTCTGGCAGTGGACAGGTGTTTAGGTTGCACTTGCTTAAGAATGGCAGAAATGTCACGAGGGGCAAACACAGTGAAACAGTAGTTTAGTACAATGTCAGAGCTTTTATCAAACATAAGTTGCACTGCTGCCACAGCACAGGACATTGCCAGCCCTGGTTTGAGTGAATACAGCTGAGACACGGCCAAGAGATTCAGTGCATTAAAGTCTGAAAGGCTTGTTGTAGTCAGGGAAACCCAAAGTTGGGATGGAGCTTTAGTGTGTGGAAACTGTATACTGCCTCATCTGTTAAGTGAAATAGTAGTGATGACCGGCAATCATCCATTGCATAAAGGCCGAGACATTTCTAACCCAGGGCATACAGTATGACACTAGGGCTGAGAAGACTCTCAGGAATTCCATGGATGTGGGCAAGGCTATGTTTTGAATCGTAGTTTTACGATCTGATTTAAGGTGTCTGACAAGGCAACAGAGGTTCAGCAAACTTGAGGTTTCTGGCAAGATACTTTGCACCCATTATCTGCATGGAAAGTTAACAAGGATACAGTGGCTCATTTACATATCTCATTTGACAGACACGAAATGAGCAGATCATCAGTGTACTGCAGAAGAACAGTATCTTCAGAGAGGGGCCAATCAGCAGAAACTTGGGCCAGAGCAGTACTGTACATACTTGCTGAATTATGGCACCTCGTGGGAGCCTGGCTCATGCATATTGTTTTCTATCATGGGTACCCACAGTAAGGGTGTAGGGGCACATAAAAAAATACATTAGCAATATCCACAATTGTGAAGTGGGTGGGGCTGGGGGTATCTACGCTAACAATGTATGTGGGTCAGGTACAATGGTCTTAAAAATAGTGGCATCATTGACAGCCTTAAGATCATGTACCATCCTACAATGCACTGGTTGGTCTATGCCCACGCTCTTCTTAATAGGATAGTAGGGGGTGTTACAATGAGGTGTAGTATCAACCAGTACCCTCCTTTTGAGAAAATAATTTTAGTGATGGCATTTGTTTGCTTTAAACTGGGAGGGTACTGTGTTTTGTGGAGTAGAGGGACACCAGGCTTCTGTTCTACCATTATTGAAGCGACTGATAGAAGGCCCACAACAGTGGGGCCAGTGGCCCACAGTGTGGTAGGGACCTCCTGCAGCAGAAGAAACACATCCTCTTCTAAAAGAGTACAAACATACATTGTAAATGGATTGTAATCACAGGCTGCTAAAAGACAGGGCTGCTGGCCAAGGGTACCCTGCAGTTCAACAGTGCCATCTGGGAGATACATTATCTGTACATGTATTCTTTGTAGCAAGGTTAACAGGGGCAGTGTCATTGACTAGGAGGTGGCTAAACACTCATTGGCTTGGGGCAAAATCAATTGGTATAGGCTTGGCTACAGGAGTGGAGATAGCATTAGCATCCACACCCACACAAGCTTTTGTTTGTCTTTGAACATGAGAGAACAAGGGGTATGTCTACTGTCTTACAGTTATAGAGAAACCAGAATAAATTAAAAATGGGATGGGCTTCCCTCATTGACTGATAAAGAGACAACCGGGAACGGGTCCTAGGTATGGCATAGATAATAGGGGTGCAGCATTTGATTCTGATTTGCCAACTTCCTATGAGAGTTGGCTTTGGGGAGGTCATTCATTTGTCCCGTCCTCCTTGGGCGGAGAGGGGCACGGCACTTGAGCTGATAATGTCCATATTTCCCACAGTCATAACACCTCCCATTGCAATGATGTCATCCTACTTGCATCAGAGCAGGGCTGATAATCATTCACAGAGGATTGCATAGACCTCCATTCAGGCCTGGCTAATACCATTTATGATTGCTTTGTCCACAACTGCATTCCCATCCCCCACTGTACATGGTGGAGCAGCCTGTTTCATAGAATGTGTTCTACTTTCAATTCATTTTGATGGAGGCGGATAGGTTTGCAAAGGAATGTTACATATGGTGGAGGGAGTTCCTGCTTGACCAGACATCAGAGCAGTGATGGCTCTGTCGGCCATCTTTAAGGTAGAAACTTTTTCATACAGAAAATGACCAATATTTCTCAATTTCCCATCAGTAACCTCTTCAGATATTCTCCACCATAATTCAGCTTGCTATAAACGATTATTATTTTTTAGCTAACCTTGTTTGTTCTCTAGAATTCCTTTCCAAAAATTCTCATTCAATCTCCCACCCGGTGGCATTCCCAAAAACTGCATAAATGATTTTAACTTCTAAACTTCATATTTCCTTCTCTCTCTTCCATTATATGAGAAGCAGTTACCATAGGTCGTGCAACATTAGAGTCACCCATTTATCTGAATCTTAGTAGGACTCAAACCCCCACACTTTAAAACACTTTGAAATACTCAGCTCTCTGCAAACAAGGCTGACTCTTAGCTCCTAGCCAGTTCTCTCAGGTACACACAGGCTGAACTTACTCAGCTCTCAGCGCTGACTTATGGGTTATCCACTCTAAGTTACAGACAACTTAATGCCCGTTACTTATGCAGTTCTAAATACTTATACACAATAGATGCCACCTTTACTGACATACGTTAGTTCTGAATACTTCTACATAATAGATGCCAAAGGATATCTGCCATGCACAATAAAGAACAATACACACCAGCACAAATCCAGACTAGAGATGAGCGAACTTTTGAAAAATTCGATTCGACTGATTCGCCGAATTTTCCGACAAAAAACGCTTTGACCCGAATTTATTCGCGACGAATCGCTGTTAAAAATGGCTATTTCTGAGCTTCCTAGAGCCTCAATAGGGTTGTAAACCATTCTGCCTTGCTGTAACACGCATAGGATGCTTGCTGTGTTAGTGAAATAATACTGTAAATAATTATGACATGCAGATCAGAGGCATCGCTAATAGAATCGCAGAGTGGCACAATTGCAGAGAGTTGAGGGGGCATCACTATGAGGGGCCCCTATAGTGCCTGAAAAACACACCCTGTAGCTGGAAGCAGCAGGAGCCCAAAAATTAGCTGAATCACACCCTGGAGTTGCAAGCAGCAGCAGCCGCCCAAACATTGGTTGAGAGAGACACTGGAGTTGGCAGCAGGAGCCCAAAAATTGGATAAATCACACCCTGGAGTTGCAAGCAGCAGCAGCCCAAACATTGCTTTAAAGAGACACTGGAGTTGGCTGCAGGAGGCCAAAAATTGGATGAATCACACCCTGGAGTTGCAAGCAGCAGCAGGAGCCCAAACATTGCTTAAAGGGACACTGGAGTTGGTTGCAGGAGCCCAAAAATTGGATGAATCACACCCTGGAGTTGCAAGCAGCAGCAGCAGCAGGAGCCCAAACATTGCTTTAAAGAGACACTGGAGTTGGCAGCAGGAGGCCAAAAATTGGATGAATCACACCCTGGAGTTGCAAGCAGCAGCAGAAGCCAAAACATTGCTTTAAAGAGACACTGAAGTTGGCAGCAGGAGGCCAAAAATTGGATGAATCACACCCTGGAGTTGCAAGCAGCAGCAGGAGCACAAACATTGCTTTAAAAAGACACTGGACTTGGCAGCAGGAGGCCAAAAATTGGATGAATCACATCCTGGAGTTGCAAGCAGCAGCAGCATGAGCCCAAACATAGCTTGAAAGACACATTGCAGTTGGCAGCAGCAGCAGGATGCCCAAAATTGGCTGAAAGGCACACCCTGAAGTTGGCATCAGCAGGAGCCCAAAAATTGGCCTAAAGACATAAATATGTTTTGCACCATTTGGAAAGTGTAAAACGTGGCACCATGCTGAATCTAGTCGCATGCATCAGCCATTGGTGGGTGGAAATCCTTGCTGATCCATCTCTGATTCATTTTCTCAAAGGTGAGTCTCTCCACATTTCTAGATGACAGACGAGTTCTCCTCGCCGTAACTATGGCCCCCGCCACACTAAACACCCGCTCAGATGGCACGCTACTTGCCGGGCAGGACAGCTTTTCCAGGGCAAACTCTGCTAGTTGCGGCCACAAGCCAAGTTTGGCTGCCCAGAAGTCCAGCGGATCCTCAAGGTGTGTTGGCATGGTCATGTCAAGGTATGACATGACCTGCTGGTTCAGGTCCTGCTCCAGGTCTTCCTGCTGCTCATGAGTAGCCTCACTATGCGGGTGTAGAAAGCTAGTCATTAGCGACTGAAGACTGAGGCTGCTGCTGCTCCTGCCAACCCCCCCAGCAGCCATGGCAGTGGAAGGTGAGCGCAGAGGTCCCCCCGAGTCAGACCTGCGAGAGTATGGACCATGACGCAGATAGGCATCGGCCAACTGACTACGTAGAATGTCTTTGTAGTAGTTCAGTTTGTCCTCCCTCTCGGTGGGTTTAAAAAATGCCCCCATTTTGTGCCGGAAGTGAGGGTCCAATAAGGTGGAGAACCAGAAGTCCTCCCGCCGACAAATGGAAACAATTCTGGGGTCACTACGCAAGCACGTGAGCATGCTTCCTGCCATTTGCGCAAGTGACTCGGAGGGACTACCTGTCTCCATCTCCACTGCATACTGCCACGGTGTGTCTGGGTCCTCTGTCTCGCCTTCCTCACAACGTCTAGCTCCTCTGGCTGCTCCTGCTCCTCCTCTCCTGTCCGCTGACTAGATAAACCAGCCATTTCGCCAAGCCTAAACTGTGCTTCACTGGGCCACTCCTCCTCCTCTTCCTCCTCCTCCTCCAGTTCAGCTCCAATGGGGTTCATGTGGCCGTAAGATGTAGACGCCATGTCTCCAGTGCCCTGCCATGGTTTCCAACATGTGCTGTAGTACATGAAGCAGTGGAATCACATTGTTCAGCCCGTAATCCTGCCGACTGACAAATAAAGTGGCTTCCTCAAAGGGCCTGAGCAAACGGCAGGTGTCACGTATGAGCTGCCACTGGTTGACATTGAAGTTACACAGGGGAGTCCCCCTATCCGCTTGAAACATCAGGAAATCCATGATGGCTTTTCTCTGTTCATATAATCGGTCCAACATGTGAAGGGTGGAATTCCAACGGGTGGAAACATCGCAAATCAGACTATGTTGGGGGCCACCGTTCTGACGCTGTAGCTCAAGAAGGGTGTGTTTGGCGGTGTATGAGTGGCTGAAGTGCATGCAAAGTTTCCTTGAAGTTGTTAGGATGTCTTGCAGATGGGGGGAACACTTCAGAAACCGCTTGACAACCAGATTGAAGACATGAGCCATGCAGGGCGCATGAGTCAGGCTTCCTTGTTGCAGCGCAGACAAAATGTTCTTCCCATTGTCGGTAACCATGATTCCTATTTTCAGTTTTCTTGCAGTAAGCCATGTTTGGATTTTGTGATGAATAAATTTAACCAGTTCCTCCCTTGTGTGACTCAGTTCGCCAAGACAAACCATGTGAAGCACAGCATGACACCTCCGTGCCCTGCACACATGGTAGACTGGAGGGGCACTGAGACTTGAGCCTACAGTGGAGGGTGAGGAGATGGCGGAGGATGAGGAAGCCAAGTCGAACGGTGTCACAGGCACAACGGCCAGGGAGCGCGGAGGCCGAAGCGGCGTGACCTGTCCAAGTTGCTGCTGCTGCTGCAAAGGGACCACATTCACCCAGTGGGCCGTAAATGACATGTACTGTCTCTGACCGTAGTTACAGCTCCAGACGTCGGCGCTGCCATGCACTTTGCTACACACTGACAGGCTCAAGGACTGGCCCACCTTCTGTTCAACAAAAGTGTGCAGGGGTGGTACTGCCTTCTTGGCAAAGAAATGACGGCTTGGGACTCTCCACCTCGGCTCGGCACAAGCCATCAGTTCTCTGAAAGGTGCAGAGTCCACCACCTGAAAAGGGAGCGACTGCGGCACCAGCAACTTGGACAGGAGCACATTCAGATTCTGCGCCGTAGGATGAGTGGGCGCATACTGCTGTCTCTTGGACATGGCTTCGCTGATGGATTGCTGGTGGGATGTATGACTTGGAGGAGGAGGAGGAGCATCAGGAGCGACAGAGGATGGGTATGACGCACAGCTGCCTTCGGCTGAGGTGCTGGAGCCTTGGCTGGCAGAAATTGGGAGCGGCGTGGCACTTGGTGAGGAAGCAGGTAGCCTGCCATGCAGCAGGTGCTCTACCCCGGCCCCGTTTGGCTCCAGCCTTTACAATTGTGCCCCCATGCTGACTGCCAACCATGCTGCTAACACCTTGCTGCCTCAGCTGCTGACTCCGGGGCAACCTGTTCCCCTCTTCTCCTGATGATGACGAGGAAGCCCCTTCTGCACCCGGCGATCAGCTTCTTCATCATCATCATCACCGAGTTGTGGCTGCACGTTACTGATGTTCTCGGTTTCCTGGAGCTGGAACGCTCGCAACACCCACGACACTCTCCACATCACTATTTGTCTGCCTAGCTAAAGAAGCCACCTCCATTTCTTGGCTGGGCAGTAGCTGCTGACTGTCCTCTATCTGATTGTCCTCCTCACTAAAGAGTGGAGCTGAACCCAAAGCATAGGATACGTCGCTGGGGGAGGGAACGGCGTAGGACAGAGGCAATGGGAGGACAGGGACTGCTCTCGGGGTATGCCAACTCAGGGTTGTGTCAGAGGAACCTACCGACCCTAGACTGGGGGTCTCAGATGTAACTTGTGATTATGTGGATGACCGCGTTAACCAATCTACCACGGCAGATGCGTTACTGGTGGAGACACGACCGCTAGCAGATACTGGCAGATCAGATCCCTCACCTTGACTCCTACTGCCACTCGCCCCTAGTCTGCTGCGACCTCTGCCTGCTGAATCTTGGCCTCTGCCACTCCTCTTTGAACATCCTGGCACTTGTCTGCCTGACATTTTTATGTAATTGAAATGCGCAATAGGTACTTTAAAAAATGTGTTAACTTTAAAAAGCAGAAGCTAAATAAAGTGAGGAACTGCTTCTCTGCACCAGATACTATGAAAATTGGCAATATGGGATACCCTGCGGCCTGGTGTTTTAACAGCAGAACAAAAACCAATTCAAAATGCAATAGCTTAATAAAGCTGAGGATGAACAAGCTTTTTTAGTATAAAAGATAGGGTGCAACGTGGTGCTTTGGGATACCCTGCGGCCTGGTATTTTGACAACAGGACAAAAACCAATTCAAAATGCAATAGCTTAATAAAGCTGAGGATGAACAAGCTTATTAAGTATAACAGATAGGGTGCCACTTGGTGGTTTGGGATACCCTGCGGCCTGGTGTTTTGACAGCAGGACAAAAACCAATTCAAAATGCAATAGCTTAATAAAAAAGCTAAGGCTGAACAAGCTTATTTAGTATAGCAGATAGGGTGCAACGTGGTGGTTTGGGATACCCTGCTGCCTGGTGTTTTGACAGCAGGACAAAAACCAGTTCAAAATGCAATAGCTTAATAAAGCTGAGGATGAACAAGCTTATTTAGTTTAACAGATAGGGTGCAACGTGGTGGTTTGGGATACCCTGTGGCCCGGTGTTTTCACAGCAGGACAAAAACCAATTAAAAATGCAATAGCTTAATAAAGTTGAGGCTGAACAAGCTTATTTAGTATAACAGATAGGGTGCAACGTGCAGGTTTGGGATACTCTGCGGCCTGGTGTTTTGACAGCAGGACAAAAACCAATTCAAAATGCAATAGCTTAATAAAGCTGAGGATGAACAAGCTTATTAAGTATAACAGATAGGGTGCAACTTGGTGGTTTGGGATACCCTGCGGCCTGGTGTTTTGACAGCAGGACAAAAACCAATTCAAAATGCAATAGCTTAATAAAGCTGAGGCTGAACAAGCTTATTTAGTATAGCAGATAGGGTGCAACGTGGTGGTTTGGGATACCCTGCGGCCTGGTGTTTTGACAGCAGGACAAAAACCAATTCAAAATGCAATAGCTTAATAAAGCTGAGGATGAACAAGCTTATTTAGTATAACAGATAGGGTGCAACGTGGTGGTTTGGGATACCCTGTGGCCCGGTTTTTTCACAGCAGGACAAAAACCAATTCAAAATGCAATAGCTTAATAAAGCTGAGGATGAACAAGCTGTTTTAGTATAAAAGATAGGGTCACATGTGCTGGTTTGGGATGTCCATGTGGGCTGGTGTTTTTAAAGCAGACAAAAAACAATTCAAAATGCAATAGCTTAATAAAGCTGAGGATGAACAAGCTGATTTAGTATAAAAGATAGGGTCACATGTGCTGGTTTAGGATACCCATGTGGGCTGGTGTTTTTAAAGCAGACAAAAACCAATTAAAAATGCAATAGCTTAATAAAGATGAGGCCGAACAAGCTGATTTAGTATAAAAGATAGGGTCACATATGCTGGTTTGGGATGCCCATGTGGGCTTGGGCTTTTACAGGAGGCCAAAAACCAAATCAAAATGCAATAGCTTAATAAAGCTGAGGCTGAACAAGCTGATTTAGTACAAAAGATAGGGTCACATGTGCTGGTTTGGGATGCCCATGTGGGCTGGTGTTTTTAAAGCAGACAAAAAACAATTCAAAATGCAATAGCTTAATAAAACTGAAGCCGAACAAGCTGATTTAGTATAAAAGATAGGGTCACATGTGCTGGTTTGGGATGCCCATGTGGGCTTGGGTTTTTACAGGAGGCCAAAAACCAAATCAAAATGCAATAGCTTAATAAACCTGAGGCTGAACAAGCCGATTTAGTATAAAAGATAGGGTCACATGTGCTGAAATGGAATGGCCATGTGGCCTGGGTTTTTTACAGCAGACAAAAAAAATAAATAAAACTAATCCATTTATGAGAAAGGCTTGTGTATAACAGATAGGGTTAAATATGCCACTGCCAAGATGGGATGCACAGTGGCAAGGAATATTTACAGCACAAAGAACACTGATTGAAAACTGATCTGGCAAATGAAAATAAAAAAAAGCTTTCCCTCTCACTGTCCCTGCCTGGATCGTTCCCGATCGTTCCTGATTTTTCCCTATCTTTCCCTGATTCTGTCTGCCTCTCTGTGGGTCTCAACGACTGTCCCTGCCTATCTCTAAGTCTCTCTCTGTCTGCAGCAACCACCGCTGTTTCTGGAATGCAAGGCTGAAATGCGCAAAAGGAAAATGGCCGCCGCTTATTAAGCACGGTGACGTCACCGGGCTTCCTGGCTGCTGATAGGCTGCATGTGACCTTCCCATGATAACTTGCCCCAGGGGATATGTCTGGACATGTTCATCCACCATTTTAGAATGCCTGTAATTGAAATAAATGGAGTTTAAAGGAAAGCTTCGATCGATCGAATCGCGGGGAAATTCGGATTCTTTTAGAATCGAATTTTTCATGAAATTCGGAACGAATTCGGGTTCGTCTGCATCGATTCGTTCATCCCTAATCCAGACCATCCACAATTGAACCCCTAATAATAATACAAACCATAGATTAGAAGGGATTTGTTAGAAAATAAGGCTTTGTGACCTTTATTGCTGCAGTGTTTTTATCTGATGTAAAGTCCCTTTTGAAGCTTATCTCAGCCTTGGTCAAAAAACACTTTTCAGTCTTGATCTAGATCCCCGTAGGGGCCATCACTTTGTTATGGCAATCAATGGTGATTTTCCTATTCGTTTCCAAATTATATCATATAATAACCAGAGCACTTTGTCGCAAAACAACAGAGCCATTTTCCATGTGAACAAAGAGAAAGTTTAAACCCTGTCCCCCCATTTTGTCCCAGGTATGACATACAGGAAAGGGGAGTTTCCAACATACAGTAAAAACTGTTTCAATTGGCTATTCACATAGCTGGGAGTGTGTCATAGTAACTGGACCTTGGATTCTCTCAGATATTAGCTAGTATTCACAGATGGTTTCAGTTAAGCAAGTAATTCTCATATTGACCGCTAGATGAGAGTGCAATATAGTTTTTAGCATCTTTCACAAGAGTACTGAATCAGTGCAGGAACTGGCTGCAGCCCTGCCGGACAATGATCAGGAGAGCAGCGTCACACCAGCGGTGATGAACCAGGAGGCGGCAGTGAGTATGGTGCTTTTACTGCAATGCACCACATGCAATATATGCGCTTTATTGGGATGCGTTACAGTCACACTGTGGGCAAAATGCTGCATGCAACGTTTGGCAAACTGTACCGATGGGAAAGGGTCCATTCATTTTAATGGGCTACATTTTCTGGCCATTTGGGACACGTTGTTGTATTTATAATACAATGCGACACAAATTGCTAGATGTGAAAGGGGCCTTAAACGGTTTTGTTCTGTCTTTGCAAGCATAAAAACAAGATACTTACCTGCACTCCTTTACTGAGGCCTGGTAATTTAATAATCACATGAGCCCAAGATTTGGTCTTGTGGTGTCTGGACATGCCCCTGACATCTTTCATTGGAGAAAGTGTGGTGCAAATGTCTGCTGGGTGGGGGGGGCAAGGGTTTGTTTTTTTTACTTTTTTCTGCTTCTCTGCTGGTTGAGGCAGGGAAGAGACATTGATATAGGAAGAGTTTCTTCCCCTTAAAGTGGACCAACACCCCCCTTGATCGGCCCGGGAATCTATAAGATTGCATCCCGATTCAACAGCGCATGCTCGGGTCGCGGCCGCATCTCGCGGTTCTCTCTGGTAGGACGCGTGCCTGTTAGAGGGAAGCGTGAGATGCAGCTGCCAGCGTGCTCGGAGGCCACTCGTCCAATCAGCGCGCTCAGGGCCGTTGTGGTATGCGCGTCCAACCACAGCGGCCCTGAGCGCGCTGATTGGATGAGTGGCCGCGCATGCGCCGTAGGAGCAGGGTGAGGCGAGTTTTATCGGTCGTTATGGGGGGTTTCACACAGCGGGGCACCCCCGATCGAAGTGCGCTGGCGGAAGTGGACCAAAACCCGGGATAGTGAAAATCTTTAATAATAGTATTATTTTTTGTTTGTAATAGGGGTTGAGAAAGCTAATTGAATTAGTAGTACATTTGAACTGGTTTAAGGCTAAGGCTACGTTTACACCTGTCCTGTCACGTTTGCGGTCTGCATATTGTGGCAGGAAATTCGTTTTGCGTTCGCATTTTTTTGTCCGCGTTTTTATTTAGGTTTGTGTTTGTGGCTGTGTTATAATATCTAAACAAAAATAAATATGTAGTGCAGCGCTAAATTGTATTCTCTATAAATCACACTTTATATAATTAAATAAAATAAAGTAAAGTCCTCAGCGCAAGGAGAAAGAAGACCGAGTCTGTCACCAATGACTCAATTAATAATAATGTCACCAATGACTCAATTAATAATAATGTTGAGAAGGATTTTGATGATGAAAATATCTTTCCTCCACTATAACCCTTCAGTGCGTTTTAAGCATAACAACCAGCACGGCGCGTGTGTCTCCAAGTCCTAGGCCTCCGGACTCGGCAAGCGTCGGCTATTTTCGTGGGTCACGTGATCTGACGGAGCCTAAGTCAGATCATGTGACCCACGAAAATAGCCGATGCTTGCCATCAAAATCCTTCTCAACATTATTTCTAATACAACGCCTGTAATTGACCATAATCTGGTAAGGAGTTTTAATATCTTAACTTAAATAAATGAGGAACGCCTCCCTTTTAACCAAATTTATTGGTGATTGTATGCAAGCAAGGAATACTTTATTGATACAAAGAAAGATTATCTCTTTGACTACATGGATATAAATCATTGAGGAAACAAATGATGATATATTGAGAAGCGCACTTTCAACATCTATCTGGTATGTGTGTAGTGTTTCAGGTGGTGGATACACATTAAACTAGAAGCCTGACGATTCACGTGGTGAATATAATTGAAGTTAATTGAACTGTCCCGCGGAGAATTGCACATTGCTGTGCGCCTATCTGTGTTATAATATCCCTGTTTCAAGGGATGCGTTTGTGGCCATGATGCAGCAGGCAGGGCCCTGTTTCAAGGGATGCGTTTATGGCCATGATGCAGCAGGCAGGGCTGGGCATGCGGTACTGGACAGGTGTGAACGAGGGCTTATGAAAGTAGGTAATGATTGAGAATTTGAAATAATATAAGATAGAGTATTCTAAAGCAAGACAATGTTTTTATGGAAGTGTACAATATACCTGAAAAAGGATAAATGAAACAAAAAAAAACCTAGAATTACCTAACCACCTACTGGCTCTACCCCACAGAGCCGTACAGGCTGAATTTCTGCATGTGGTGCACCTACGCTTCCAATGAGCAGGGGAGTGCCCTTACCCACACAGGAGCTGACTGCAAAAGAATGTAGAAAATTCAGCCTGCAGGTCTGTGAGAGATGACACTTGCAGATAGTCAGGTAAGTATAATTTTTTATGCCTCAATAAATCAAATATTATAATAATAAATGTTATCTAAAAAGAAGAAATACATTGAACTAATCTTTCATTCTTCTTTCTCTACTGCTATCATCCCAAATTAGGCTGCTCCTTAGGAATGAAAAATTCAGTTTAAAGCAAGTAAATAATTCAAAATAAATATAAATACATTATATTTACACTATTCAAAGTCCCCTGCATTACATCAATAATACAAATGAAATAATTAAATAAAATATGAATTCATTATTATTCCCCCCTCACAATCCTCTACTAAGCAGCATAAAGTCAAATACCGGTGATACGCATTTATTTAATACAAATCAATAGAAATTTCATTCAGTTAAATTGTTCACTCTTCCTATTCCACCAATGAGCAGCAATAAATCAACACAGAATCAAAGGATGCATTTGCCTGCCTGTCATCCTCACCAGACACTCAGTGAAACACACATTGAAATCTTACCTCCTCCTACTCCGCTGTGCCAAATACAGCTGCAATAATACAGCAGGCAGAGGGCTAAGATCACCGCAATGTGGAACTAAATAATCTAAGGGCCTGTTGTTTCTTATGTGTAACCCACATGCCACTACCAGGATGACGTGGGGAGAGCTGTTCACAAGTTCTTGGGATTCTGAGGGAACTTGGATTTTGGGCATGGGGGGGGGTCACTGCACACTCTTGAAGGTCTATCTCCAATGTTTATTAAGACAACTTCCAAATGAGCAACATAAGCCAACACAGGCTGTGTATCCAAAGGGGTCTCGCTAGGGGTTGGAACTGTACTCCTGCCGTATCTTGTTTGGTGGTCTTCAGGGTTCTCCACTTACTCTCCTAGGCTCTCATGGATCCTCAACTAGCTTGCCAGGACAACTCGCTCTTCCTTCTCAGTGTGAGTGTTATTGCTCTCCCGAAAAGTCGCTCTGTCTCACAGGCTGCTTCACTAAGCCCTCTGGTGTGCTTTACACACTTCATGACTCCTTCTGGAACACTCTCTGAACACAAGCTGGTTCTCCACTCTGCACTGCACTGAACACTGCACAGATCACTGGCTATTCCAGGAAGTGGAAGTAATATATAGCACTTCTGGTGATGTCACTCCCTACAGCAGCCTCTATAACTGCTGTTATTTCTTTTACACAGCTAGGCTGTTTCTGTTCAGGGATTTGTATAATATTTTAAGTTCCCCTGTTTTTCACCTGGGCCACACATGTACTTTGTAATACATAAGTGTCAATGAACAGCAAGCTCCCAGTTCATTTGTTTCGCCCTTGTATTTTGAGTACACTGTACACACTTTTTTTTGTTCTCATGCTGTTTTAACTGTGGGGCCCCAGTTTGGCGCCCACCACTCTCTGGGACCCACAGGAGGATTGTCTGATTCTCTGGTGGACCAGTTTTAACCTGTCTTTATCTCTCTTGTCACCACCCCTCCATGTCCTTTCCATTTATACATACTCTATTGGGTCGATTCAAAGAAACATGTAACAGCTTGGATTTTGGTGCCGATCATCCTATTTTTCACGTCCGCTCGTGCGTTCGTATGAACTTGCGAGTGATTCTATAAGCAAATACGTTTCTATCCTAAAATATACGTCCGTTCGTATGGCAGTTCGGGAATCAGACCTATGTCAGTTTCCATCCTGATTTTTCCGTTTCATTTCTCAGGTTGCAACATTGGTTTTGCCCTTTTTCCTTTTTTGTCTGGACGTAAATCCTTCTGATCTTGCGGCTGCGCACTACAAACTTACCTCATTAAAGTGCATTCTAAATATTTGGTCTTTTATTTTTCTTTATTTCATTCATTTTGTAGTAACCAACCATTAATGAATGCATTTGCATAAGTAAATCTTACTTTGTTTAATTTTTACTTAACTTGCATTTTTTACTTGTGGATTTAATTTTAATATTTTGGCTTCAAATGGTACAACTTTAAATTTTTGGTGTGGTTACCCACACCCTCTACCTACAGATTGCTCTCAAATATTAAAAAACACCCAGCAACTTCTGCATGTTATGAGCCTAGAAACAGCCAAGATGGCGGCTCAGGTATTATCGGGCAGCCTGCAAACAGAAAGGGCCTTGTGACTGTGTTGCTCTGGATTCTTTGATTTCTGACCTTTCCGTGCCCCCAGCTCTGCTGTGTCTGTGCAAAATACAGCAGTAACCCACATCCTGCACTTTATCCCGCTCTCCTCTCCTCAGTAAGTGTGATGCATCTGACCAAAGATGTGCTTAAATAATTAAACAAAGCAAAGGTAAACAACTACACCAATAAATGCAATCTAAAAATATTATTCTAGTACATCAATTTAAAAATAAATAACAAAGGACATAAGTTTCTTTAATTAACGCAAATATATTGCCAAATAAAGGTTTACATGCAAAGGACTAATTAAGGTCCACATTAAAATGCTTTTATAAGGCATACATGAATCAGGTATGCATTGCAATACAATTTATGGGCTCGGCCATGCTGATATATGCAGTTCATTGCAGCTCAAGACGCGCAGACTCCTCCACATAGCCAAAAAACCTGTTCAAGAACAGCAATCCGACTGCTAAAAGGTGTCGGCAGTGGCTTTCTTTTAAAACGTATTTAGAGGTTTGAAAACTGTTCTCTGAATCACACCGAAACACATCCAATTATCCTAAGTTTTACGTTTTCATCCTAAGTTTTAGGATTTGATCCTAAGTTTTACGTTTTGATCCTAAAATTTAGGAACGAACTTGCGATGATCGTAAGAGCATATACGCATTCGAACGTAGGCTCGTGCGAGTCGTAAATGGCCAAAAAAACAGGAAAAAATGACTAACACCCACCCAAACTTACGATTCTCGATCCGAAATCAATTAACTTTTGCTCTTTGAATCGAGGGGTATGTCTTCCTTTCTTCACCTCCTCCTTTCTGTTTTTCAGATTCTTTCCTCCTATTTTCATTTTCCACATTTTTATGTCTCTCTCTATTTTCACATGTGTATTTTGTGGTAAATGTTGTAGTTACTGACTGCAAAGCAGGAATATTCAGGAGCTTTGTAGTCACTAACCACAGCAATTACTACAAGATAAGAAATGTAATCAATGAAGGAGGCAGCTCAACTTCTAGTGTAAACCATGGTTGGCCTTTGGGGTGGGCTACCCCTGCAGCAACAGAGGGCAGCATCCCAATCTCTCTATGAGGGGCACCAAGAGATGCCATGCTGACACAAATTATAGCAAAGCTGGCACAGCAGGTCTCTCAATTTTGCATCATTCTCTCTATCTACAAACTTTTCTTTTCCTTCTTGTTACCAGTCTCTCTCTTACATGACCCTTCAATCTTCTGCATGCCCTCTCCATCTTTTCATCTTTCTTACATATTTCCTATACCTTCTATCTTGCTATATTTTCCATATTTAGTCTTCTCTCTCTTTTCCACATTCTTTTGTCACCTTACATATACCTCTATTTTCACCTTCTCTGCATCTTTCTCTTTCTACCTTCCCTTCTTTTCCCTCTGTCAGGGAACTGTGGGTCACGTAATCCGACTAACAATCATGGACCTCCGAACACACAGCCTGCTTTCCCAAAGCACTGTCCGTTTGCCCGCCTAATGGGGCTACCAGACCTAGCAGCCTACAGACACACAGATTCTTGGCTAAGGCAAAAAGATCGCTCAAGTAAAATATAGGTTTTAATGCAATAAGCACACTAGACAGTGATAACAAATATTTGACTATGGAGGAAAGAATACAAATGTCATTCTGAGAAGTGGGTTACAGGTTACAGTGAGTTGCACACAAAGATATAGCAGTCAGTGTTACCTTAAAATGCAGATGTAGTGATGATGAGCTCCTACAAGTAGTAACAAAGTTCATGGGTCCACCATCTTCTGATGGCAACCCACCCCTTTCTGATTTACCCAGGCCAGGGGCCCTGGTGCATATCGCCATGAACTGGCTCTCCTGTATGGAGAGTCTACCCTGGGGGGAATCTTCCCTGGGAAGGAATTCCCACAGGGCGGTACCCGCCCTGTCAGCCCAGGTGGGTGACAAGGCTATTGTGCGTGGGCCCTGGGTGGCATAGTCCTCAACCATTGGTACGAACCTCTTTCTCTTTCTGAGAGTTTCCATTGGGCTGCTGCAACTTGGCTCTGCCACCCCTACCCTCTGACAGGTGTTGTAAAAACGGCACGGGGCAGCCATGTCAGGCCCCACTTGCTTGTTGGTGATCCCTATGTGCCCAATCATCTGGCTCTCTAAGGCGTAGTACTTTTTGATCCTGGCCGGATAGGGAACCACCAACTGCTGGTCCTCAGGCCACTCTCCTGGTGACCCTGGCTCGACCATCATTGGGCACAGCCGCATTTGTCTCCAGACCACTCGTCTGGGGTCTGGGCCCAAGTGGGGCAGTACCTCCTGCTTGGTGAGAACTGATGGGGGTCATTAGTGTTCAACACTACCCCACATCTCTGCCTAGTCATGGTCGGAATTGTGGAGACCACCATGTCTACAGTTAGTTTCGCTTGTCAGCGGCCTCAGCTGCTGAAGTCCAAGATAGCACATGCTCCTCTACTACTTCCACCCAAGTTGCCTCTTCATGCGGACTACCCTGGTCCCTTAACACCCCGAATGTGATGAAACCCTGCTGTGGGGACTTACCTAGGGGACCCATCTCTCCAGGGATAGCCCTCACCCCATCTGCAGGTTCCATCGCCACTGCTTTTTGGCATGGGCTGGTCTTCTCGGGTTGAAGTACCAGGAACCCCGGACATAGGGTGGTCGGAATAGCAGAGACCATCACATACCCTGTCCAGTGGCAGCCACTTTGTTTGAAGGAAGGAAGCCATCAGACAAGAGTCTTCTCTTCGCCTGTGTCCCAAATTCCCTCGGCCATGGCCTGGCCCACGGTGACGAGTTGCAAGTTGTCCCGGGACCTCCCATTGCCCCTACCCACATACAGCAAACTGGTGGAGTTCTGGGACAGGCCCTGCTGGTGCTGGGGACATGTGGCCTTGAAGTGTCCAGGTTGGTTGCATTGGGGCAACTGGGGGCCTTGGGCTGATGGGCATGGACAACAGGTGCCAGCGGGCGCTCACTCGCTTTTCAGCTGGCAAGTTTCCGGGTCTCAGGGGCCCTGTTGTGTCCGTAGGAATCTGCAAGTGCTGCAGTTACTGTGGTTCCCTTAGGCTTCCAGTCACGTAGAAACTGCTGCAAATCCTCAGGGCAATTCCAGAGAAACTGTTCTTCAGTTGCTGGACGGTAGGGCAGTTCCAGAGAAACTGTTCCTCAGTTACTGAATGGTGGTGAATTCTAAGTCGGTAGTCCACTGCTCGACTGCTCTCTGTAAGGCCCTCATGTGGTCAGCCCAGCTGGTGGTGGGACCCCGTTGCAAACTCAGTTTCTTGCGATAGAACTCAGGGGTCAGGTTGTATTGGCGGATCAGAGCCTGCTTGACCCCCTCATAGCTCAGGGTGGTCTCGCTGCGTAGGTACCCATAGATTTCCAGGGCGTTACCCCTAAGGTGAGGGGTTAAGTACCTGACCCACTGATCCTCAAGCTAGCAGAAAGGTGTCCAAATCTGTACGTTTGTCCAAAACGGGGAAAGCCTCCGCACGCAACTTTGGGGCCTGGTTCTCAGGGGGCTCACTACCAGCTGTGCTGGGTTGCGGGTGCTGAAGCTTAAGCTGGAGTACTTGGAGCTGGTATGCACATTCAGCTTGCTCACGCAGTTTCTATGTGGCCTCGATGAGGAACTCATAGGGAGACTGGCCAGAGCAGCGTGCAGGAGAGCATCTGAGCCTGCCTGGCTGGGAGGACTGGCAGGCAGAGCACGGTCCTCTGGGATGCTGAAGGCTGGTGATCGCCTCCTGGGAGAGCCCTGGCTGGGCCCCTCCCCACCCAGTGCAACAACGACAGCCACATCCCTGCTTCTGGCCCTGGTGCCACCCACCATGCCTGCAGCTGCTGATCACTGACAAATATTTGCACCCTGTTACAACCTATTGTAACTACTCTCAGAATTTGCCTAGTGTTGATCTGATCCTAAAATCCCAGCAACAGAAAAGCCACTTCTGGTAATCTTTAGTGTGGGGCCCACACTCACTCACACTATTTGCCTTATCCTACCACGCTGCCACCAAATTGTCAGGGAACTGTGGGTCACGTGATCCAACTAACAATCAGGGACCTCCGAACACACAGCCCACTTTCCCAAAGCACTGTCCGTTCGCCCGCCTAACGGGACTACCAGGCTCAGCAGCCTACGGACACACAGATTCTTGGCTAAGGCAAAAAGATCGCTCAATATTATCGTATATATTTAGGTTTTAACACAATATTCACACTAGACGGTGATAACAAACATTTGGCTATGGTGGAATGAATACAAATGTCATTCTGAGAAGTCGTTTACAGGTTACAGTGAGTTACACACAGAGATACGTTACAACACAAGTTATCTTAAAATGCAGATGTAGAGTAGTGATGAAGAGTTCCCACAAGGAGGTATGTAAAGAGCTTATGGAGGTTCGGGCACCTCCAGCACGCATGCAGCACAACCTCCCTCCAGAAGGGACAAAGTTCTCCTCTTCCTGGTCTAAGGTGTTAGGGGAGCTTCAGGTGGGCTTTCATCCTCATACTGCCTTTTCTGAGTGTCAGAACCTCAGGCCCATACATGGACTTCCTTTTTCTGCTTGTAAGTGTGACATTTGCTAAGAACAGAGAATATTAAGGGGGAAGCTGGGCATCAGCGATAAAATGATATATAATATTTGCCCTATTCATCACACCCTCCATCTCTCCTTTTACACATTTTTTCCCTTTCTCTTTACCACATTGCCACATTACTTCAGTATTTCTCTCTTCTATTGAATGTATTTCTTAGTTTGTCCGTCTTTCTTCATTGTGCCCCCATGCCCTGTTGTTCCATCCTCTCACTTGTTTTTCCACACTCTTGTCTCTCTCTTTTTTACAATCTTTCAGTCTTTTTGCTTTTTCTGTATTTTTCCTTTTCCTTCCCATTCCTATGCTCCTGTAAATATATGTTTGTGCCTCCCTTTGTCATTTCATTGTTCCCCTGTTTCTTTGTCTTTCCCTCTTCTCTCTAGGTCTCTCTTTCTGTTTTCCCTCCTTCCCTCTCTCTCTATTTTCCTTGTTCCCTCCAGATATCTCCCTCAGCCTCTCCCTCTCTCTTTCCATTGTTCCCCTATCTCTCTTTGTTTTCCCCTTGCCCCCTTTTTTTCTCTCTCCCTCTTTATTCCGTTGTTCCCTCTCTCTCCTCTCCCTGTGTTGCCATACCTGCTTTATCATGTAATAAGGATTTGAATGTTTATAGGTGCATTACATTCAAGTTTTATATTCTCATGCTTACATATGAGTGTATATTTATGCTTTGCTGCCACCTACTGGCCACTGTTATGGTTGTACATAGTTGAAACTTATTGCAGATAAGCTTTTATATTCTTCTCAGCCTATCAGCCTTTTGTTCTGCATGCTGTTCCCTGTACCCTATTTCATCATCCTCCTTCCTTCATTTATCAAGACCAGATACAGCTCAGAATAAAAAGGTCACAGCTCTCAGTATAGAGCTCACAGGTATGGAGCAGGAAAATTCCTTTTAACACGATTTCCAAAATCTGCAGGTACTGTGAATAAACTACCTAAGGCTTCTGCACTGCATGTCCTTCTGTGCGCTATTTGGGGAGCTCAAAGAGTGGAATCAATCTGCCAATAAAGGTGCTAACAGGTATCACACTTTATACAGACCGACAAGTGGATGGCACAGAGTTCTCCATAAGTTAGGCGGGTTGGCCCAGAATATTCCCTGTGTTCTCTCCCTACTTTCCCTTGTTTTATCTATCGCTCTCATATTCAGATTGCCAGTCTTAGTCAAGGGTCAAGCAAATTGTCAATACAAGCTTCAGAAGTTCAGAGATCTAAGGTTAAATTAGCTCAGTAAATGGTATATCTTCAGACAATGGCCTTGATTCACTAATAGTTGAAAACCATTCTCATGGTAGTAAAAATTCAATTCATGAGAAAAAAAGCCTGAGAATTTCATGTTTAGTGAATCATCAGATGGGAATACAGTGAAAGCCAATGGCACTTTTTTACTCCTGAGAAAAGTATTGAACTTTTTACTCCTTTTTACTCGTAGTAAAAAGTGCCATTGACATTCATTGTCTTCCTATCTGGTGATTCACTAAGAGGCCGATTCATTAACAGCGGCAGGTAGCGACAGTTGAGCGACTGTAGCGGCATTTTCAGAGCGCCCGCTAGTAGTCGCTGTGCTTGGCCGTTGTTCAGTAGTTGATAGCGATTCAGTCGGTTTGCCGTAATGTTGAATATTGGGTGAGGAGTCGCTATTTGACAGGTTCCGCGCTGTATGGGAGCGCATGATAGCGACTGGTCAGAGCGACCGGCTTCCACCATATTCATTAACAAATCACGCTCAAAAAATTCTCGCGCTGTAAAATGCATGTTTAAACCCCAGAGCGCTGGCGGCGATGGTTTAAAAGTAGTTTTTTAACCCCCAAACAATCATATTTTTGGAAACAAAAAAAACAAGTTTTTAAAATAATTTAGTAATATGAATACATTAATATCAGATCTGTAATATCAATTCTGTACATTTTTTATTTTTTTTATTTAAAATGGCAGAAGTGGTCACAGAATTTTTCACATGAAAAAAAAAAAAAAATTAATAACAATTAATTATGAATATTGAAGATTGTTCCATTGAAATGCATTGGAGAGCGCCAGGTAGCGAGAGGTCATACCTGTCGCTGTTCAAGGTCGGACGCTGGCGCTGTGGGCTGAGGCTGGAATAATGATGAATGAGTGGCAATCTGGCGCTATCTCAGTCGCTAAGCAGGATTGGCTTGATAAATGTGTGATTGTGGTGGGGAGCCGGCGTTCTCGTGGCGGGGCCCGTCATTACGGGCCGCTCACCAGTCGCTACCTGTCGCTATCCCTTGTTAAATAAGGGCCTAAAAGTGAAATTCTCAGGCTTTTTTCTCATGAATTGAATTTTTTACTACCAAGAGTATTTTTTTCAACTCTTTGTGAATCGAGGCCAATGAGTTCAGGACTAAACTTTATTATGGGCAGAGGAAGACTAGCTTTCTCCACAGGGGTCATCTGGCTTTGTCTACTATCCGATTCCAGTATATGTGTCTAAATCTGACCAAACCTTAAAAAGCTTTGCGCACATGATCATATTTGTTCAGTGAAAAGAAAGGCTATTATAATTAAATGACATTTAAACACCGCTGTCCCTATCAGATAGACAGGATTATTTCATCCTGTGAATGATAAATAATGATATTTGGCCTCATATTCTGAAAATAATTATTGTTTACAACATGATTATCACTAGGATCACCTCAGTGCCTGGGATTAGCTTCCCAGACAAGTGTCACAAGATATGTGCATTCTTTTCTATTGTTGCTGTGTTTTCTGGTCCTGGAGGCATAGAAGCTGTGATACATTTTCAACTGCCTCTCCCGGTGGGATGATGATATCCTTTTCTTAACAGTTTAAGCAGCTGATTAAAATTGGATTACAGGGCTGCAACAGCACCACTGTTTCCGAGTCATGAAATCAATTGGGTGAGTTAGTGTTGGGGTTTTAATATGATGAAATGATATGACCAATAATATCCTGGGGACATTAGGTATGTTAGGTATAAACAAGATTGTAGCATTTTGTATAACTGCCCAGAGCTGATTACTTGGATTACTTTTACCTTCAGAATCTAGAGAATAAAAAGTCCAACTCCAGTTAAAAGTTACAAACACTTTGCTATTCTAGTTGCTATGATATATTTTAGTGTAAACTTCTGTCTATGTATCTGGTGATGGCACAACAAAGGATGTGACCTGAACAACATCTTGTCCGTCCCTGAGATACTCACACAAGTCCCCCTGAGGTCCTATACAAATCTGTCCCTCAGACTGCAATGCCAGTAAGCTTCAATACACAGAAAAGATGGAGAGTTTTGACCTAAGAGTAATAGTTGGTGTGTGTGTGTGTGTGTGTGTGTGTGTGGGGTTTGCAGGGTATCGCTACAAATCCCAATTGATTATTGGGGCTTTACTAATTGGTCACATAGTCACACTTTCACATTCTTGAAATATTCTAACATATTAATTGAAAAAAATATATATATATATTATGTGGGCCGACTGACATAAAACAAAAAAACATACAGGCACTAGCAGACTTCTTGTGTCACCAAAAGTCCATCGAACAAATAATGCTTCCTTCAGCAAAAAAGTCAAACACGTAATTCAATAGCTCACCAAGTAACAGGCTTTTCAGGCAGATGCTGGCTCTCTCCAGCTTCCAGCAGAGCAGGTTAGCTCCCTCCTGTTGCTCAGTTCACACCTGTCTTGTCTCTTTGACATCCTGCAACTATTCTCTTAAACTGGACCAACAGTCTGGCACAGTTGGAAAAGAAAGGTAGTGGTCATTTTGGATTCGACTCACATAACCAGAAGCCTAGCTGCACTTCCTGTTTGCAGGTGGCCTGCAATGCATGAGCCATCATTTTGTTTCTAAAATCTGCTACGGAAGGAATTCAAAAAAGGTAAATTAATTTTTATGTGCTGCAATCTAAATTACCTTGGGGGGGGGGGGGATGCGTATGAGCACTGTTTGTTGGATTGGTCTGATTTTAAGTCATTTGTGACTGTTGGTTTGCTTTAATAACAACTCAGGTGCACACCTGAGTGTTCAGCCAGAAGTTTGTGACTCCTGGATTGGAGTACAGGAGTGGATATCCCACCCAGACTCCACAGCCATCCCTAAATCCCAGACCCAGAAATCCAATTTAAACAAAATGCTTGACAACCTGTTTCCAGCCAGTAGCTTTACCCAGGACTTATGCCACTGAAAGCCTCAGTCTCAATGGCACCTCCCATCCAGGACCAACCCTGCTGACTGCTTAATATATATATATATATATATATATATATATATATATATATATATATATATCCACCATGTAAGATAAAATGATCACTTTATTAAGAGTACATACAAAAAACACACATAACACTAAAGACATTTAAAAACCATTGTTGTACCCCCATTCTTCTTAACCTCTAAATGACCCACTACTAACAATTTCCAAAAAGTCACAAACCTATATGTATGAATATAATCATGGACCCATATGAAATATCAATATCCTATCCTGAAATAACATAAATTTTGTGCCGGCACAAAAAAAAAAAACCCTTTCTTTATTTATAGATCCCTATATATATGTGCTGTAATATGCAACAAGTGGCAGAAACAATATAATAGTATTCCCTTTTCAAAAAACAACTAATTCATTATAATTAAGAGATAGTGAAAACACATACTATATACAATATTATTTCACAAAATATTAGCCAAAATAGCAGAGCAGTTAATACAATAAAAAATTAAAAACAATGACTGTAACAAGTGAATATAAAATCACAGATGCTCATACAAAGTGCAACGTGCAAGAGCACAGATACATAGTTACCACTATTAAACCACAGATAAAACAACACATGGTGTCCATGGAATGGGGAGGTGAAGATGAAGGCAGCAGGAAAGACAGCACCTGCGCACGCGGCTACCTGTGCTGCTTCTTGCTAGGGTGAGGGGATGTCTATTGGGGAGGGGGCGCCTTAAGTACTCACCCCCGCCCATGTGCCCTCGATGTGGAGTCTGCACACAAGGAAACCAACGTGTGCGGCTCCCGGGACTCCCCGCCAGACCGGAAGTGACATCACAAGTAGCGCATGTCCATAGTTATAGCAAAAGCCTATTTTTAAGCAAATGGTCAATTATATTCTTGTGCATCAACTAGCAGAAATGCATGTAGAGTGCTTAATCTCATTCCTAGCTTTTGAGATTTGCATTTTGTAAAAGAATTATGTAAATCCACCTATTATGCCAGATAAATATTTTTTTAACCATTTCCTTTAAAATGTATTGTCTGAGATTAGCAATGCAATTTTACTTTTAGCAATGACATCTCATTACAAAAAACCCTATACAGCTGCCTATTTTACTGCCGAGATAGTAAATGCTTTCTGTTCTCTGTTATGACCGAAGTTAAAAAAGGTGATTAGATCTTGGATTTGTTATGCTTTATTTATATATCTCAAGAGGCAAAGTTCAGGCAATACATATTTCTGTTGCATCTGCCGCAGAACAAAAGATCAAAAGTTGACTAAAAGTGGCCTGGCTCGTGTACAGATTGGAACTGACTCAAAGATGTCAATTTATTTAATCAGTACTAAGCGTAGTTAGTTTGTCTTATGACCATTTTTTTTCAAGTATTGAATTGTATTTCCACACATTAAAATGAATGTTCTGGCAATTTAAAAGCACTTTGTTATATATATTATGGTAAAGTGTATGGAAAAGTTGTGGATGGTGTCAATATTCCCCTTGTTTTTTTCAGCCATGCACGATCCATGCCGGGATAACAGAGCTCCAGTCCACATCCCCAGTCCTCTACGGGTTTTTCCCCTACTCCCAGGTCTTTCCAGGTGATTAGATCAATTGAAGGAAGGAAGCCTAATAAAAGGAGCTGCTGAGGCTTCCAGTGTGGAGAAGGAGAGACTGGGAGCCCGTGCCACGTTTATTTGTGACCATACAGTTTCTTTAACAGCTGCATAGGGTCACTTTGAAAGCAAGTATCCAAAGGCAAAGCCGGACACAGCACACCCCCCCAAAAAATATATGCTGCCAGTAAGTGCTCACCTGTTTTATTTTCTTTAAAATCCTTTTTACTCAGTAATGGCACCCCCATGGAGAAGTTGTGGCCGGTACAGTGGAAGCCTGCTATGCCAGCATTCTGAAAGCGGCACTTGGGTCCCGAGCAAGTGGTGCATTCCTGGGGGCTCTAAAGGAAGGCAGGCCTGCCGCGTGTGCCCTCTTAATGGGCTATAAACAGATCCACCATCTTCCAACTGGGCCTGCGCATTCAGCACGTTTAGAGCCTCCGGGAGTGTGCCTCTCACTAGGCAGCTGAGCAACCCTTCCAGAATGCTGCCATAGCGGGTTTCGGTTGTGCCAACCACATCTTCTCCATGGGGACGCCATTACTGAGTTAAAAAGGATTTTTAAAGAAAATAAAAAAGGTGAGCACTTTATTACTGGCAGCAATATGGATAGCACATTTTTTGGGTGTTATTCCACTTTAATAGCTGACAGTTAAGAGGACCATAACCATTTCAATCCACAAGAGGTAAACAACGCATTTCTGTGGGTCTACATAACTAAGGGGGCATGTTGACCGACATTGTGTTGTCTGATGTAATATCTGTCCTTCCACATCACCTCCCTGTAAAATTCTGTACAATCATGCACACTGAATTTGGATACCTTTTAGGAACTGATAGAGAGAGATTTGAAAGTGTTGCACCAGTCCTTTGATGAGTCTTACAATAAGTCTAATTTAACATATGAACAGAAAGTTGACAAAAATGTAAAAATAAAAAAAATTGGATTATTTGTAGGACAGATCGAGGAATCTTAAAGTATACCTGTGCATACAGGAGATTCTCAGTACATTGGAAAGCATAAAAGGAAAAGTGCTTTGGTTGTAGCAGACCTTCCCCAAAGAAGTGGATAATAGGGAGTCAGGTCACTTAGTGCAATGTATTAGGTTAAGGGTTAAGAGGCACAATTCTAAAAGTTAATCATCCAGCAACCAAAAGATAACCAACTATTTGGCCCCAATGGCTGGAGAATATCTTGAAAGGGTAATTCCACTCTCAATGGTATTTTCTCAAGTTTCCATTATTGTGTGCCAAAATGATGTCTTCAATGTGCTAAGCTTGTCTGTTATTTTTTTTTTTATTTTCTATTTGTTTGCAGTTTCTCTAGTAACAATATCCTTACCTCAAATGATACATTAGATGTACAGATCAGAGACTTTACTCACTCTAGCGTGCTAATCATCTGATTAGCTAAGAGACAGGCAACAGGTTCTGCTGTAACTTATTCAGATAGGGTGGATCACCATCTTGTATTCCAGTAGTTAAAGGTTACAGGCAGCCTTCCCAGCTGGGGAGGTAAAAACTGCTGTGTGACCAAAGCTGTTAACTTGCTCACCTATTACAGTGGAAGGATTCTGGGATATGTAGTCAATACTTTTTACTCAAGGTCAGAAAAAACACCCCATCTTAGGATCTCAGCCGCACAGAAATATAGGAAACAGCATGCTGATAAGTTAATCGCAGGTCTGGGGGCACAATCCTAACACAAATGTTTATTTCACATACCAGAAGAGGAAAACCATAAAGCTGATCACCAAAAACCTGACGAAAAGAGAGTTACCTTTAAACCTGTTTTGAGGTCCATTATGAAAACTACATTTTGATCTAAATGTTTTTTTTGAGGCCTTAGATTTGTCCAATCAGTACTTTGATGAAGACAAAGCTCTTCACAAAAGCTGCAAATAAACGATTGATGGTTAAGGAATGTGTAGAGTGACTGTCCCAAAGTGGCATTTCAAAGCAGAGAAGACCCAGAGCAGGATGAAACCATCACCCAATGGGGAAGCTATCCCCTATAAACAAGATCTCAATCCCATTACAGGACTGTATATTGAATGTATCTAGTCAACCCTTGATGACATTTCCCTGTTGTTTAACGGGTTAACCATTTTCTGCTACAAATTATTTTAATGTAATTTTTAGTATGTGATGAAAGTCATGCCCAAATACAATGATGTAGGTCAAACTGATGTAGTGAATCATGTGCAATGTTGGATCCCATACAGTTACAATAACCGTCTGCCACTGATGCAGCATATTTGTTGTCTAATCCCCTTTGGGGGGCAGGGTTGTACCTAAAATCGAGAGTGCTAGCCTGTGCAATCAAGAACACCTATTTTGGATTCCTTTTAGAAACGGATAAGAGATTTGACAGCTTTGCACCAGTCTATTAATGGGTCTTTCTTTGAGTCAGAACTCACCAAGGGTGATTTGGAATTGAAGGACCCCAATTCACCAGCAGGATGGTCATGGAAGGTAATCCCTTATTTCACGTTTTCCTCATTGATTACACTAATTGCTAGCAATCCCTATTGAGGCATAGAGGGCTATCAGTCATACTGAGGCATTGAAGTGTACTTTTTTTTTAGAGCCAGTCTCTTTCGTCTCCTGTGGCATGTAGATATATGTTATGCACAAGGAGAGACATAATTATGTTTAATATTCATTTATAGCACATATACCTATTTAACGCTTTGATTTTTGATAGATCCAACAAGGTTTCTTTCATTAGATGGTGTACCATATAGTTCGTGTGACTGTAGAGAGCTAAGGGAAAACTGTTTTTCATTATCTAGTAGTATAAAAAAATACAATTCAGAGCGTTCACATTTTTTGAGCCCCCTGGTTAGGGAAATAATGTGTCCTTGCTCAGCTCTCCATCAAAATCCATTAAAATAAAGAGCTTCATGGCAGTGGCTGCTTTATAATTCAGCAAGATCTTGCAGTATATATAACAAGATGAATGTTAGCTACTCTGAGATTTTGAGAAAAATTAATATTTTAAAGAATTCAATTCAGTTTTATGAAATGTAAAAATACTTTTTTACTACCACATTTAAATTATTTACCTCCTGTTTTCCCAAAAAATCTTTGCAACTTAAAATCTTAAATAAAACATGAACGAGCAGCTCATTAAACTAAACTTAGAGTCATTAAGTTAAGTTACAGTATGCACTATTTATTTTTCAAGTGACCATGGAATATAAGGCCATTATAGTTTTAAAATGGTATAACCCTCTCTATGGCTTGGGATGTCACCATACATCTTTGGCATTGTGCCCTCCGGCACTGCTTTTTGCTCCCATCCAACTTTTTTGTCAGTTACCTTAAAGAACTTGAATTACTCTTCTTAATGTTTCTGAAAAAGGCTTTCTTTTATCCTAGTGTGTATCAACTGTGAACATTGGTGCTATGAAATACAAACTAGTATGTGTACTAGCCTATTTTTACTACTAAAGGGGACATAAACCCTCTCCCTGTGGTAATGCCAGGAAGAGTCCTGTCTGAGCTTGCCCTATGAGAAAATTACATAAAGTAAAGTGAAGAATACAAATACTCATGTAAGGATATTTTCATAGATGTACAAATATAAGGAATGTGTCATAGAAATATATGGATAGAACACTTACCCTTGATCACCAAACACAGTTATCAAATGCAAAATATTTTGCTGGATAATCTGTATGCCAAAGGTAGGAATGGTAACTATTTATTTATACCTAGCCACTAGGAGAGGAAGCATTATATTTGAAGGCTCTATTTCAGACAGAAAACTCACTTCTTTTTTAGGAGAGAAAACTGCCATTCACTTTCATTGTCTAACGGGTATAAATTCTCACATGGCTCTAAATCAGCCCCAAGGTAGATAATGAAAGCGACTGGCAATTTTCTCTCCTAAAGAAGTGAGTTTTCTCACCAGGCTCTGAATCCACCCTATTGCCTATAGAAAATTAGCCACCACCCAACAATTAAAATTGGTCCATTAGGTCTCCATAAACACTTGGATGCACAAAAATTCTTGGTGCTGCAGCTTTCAGTTACCCCCCCATCCCCCTTCCCCGGCAGAGAGATCAAGAAAGATTTGGGTGAGCATGTCTCATTGTGGAACTTGAGGTGGCATTTTGGGGGATGATCAGTAAGGTCACAGGAAATTTCTTCATGGACCAAAACCCACATTTTTAACTAGCATCCTCTGAATTGCTCCCCCTATGAAAAGTACCTTTTGCCAATTTTCACTGCTTCTGCTTCACTGTAATCCCAGACAATTCTGCCTGCTTTAGCCTGCATTGGCCAAATGTATTTCATAGGTCCAGTGGGTTTTGGTCCCCTTTAAATGTAGGTCAGTTTTCAAAAGCAATTTAAACTGAGATGTAGTGTGTATTGTGCAGCTAGAATTGTAGATAAATAAAGTCATTATTGATAAAGCTCATGGTGGTGTGTACCTTTACCTTTATAAAGTCACCCATTTTATCTAAATTGAATCTGCTGTTAGTTTTAGTATGTTTAGCTTTGAGATAAACTATTTCCTTTCTCATTGTCTTTTATTTATACATCATTTAACTATTTTCGGTTCTGTTAGAATAGCTAGACAAATATTACTAAAAGTGTGTTGTGCGTGCACAGTGACAGTGAGTGGCACGTGTTGTGCATGAAAACAATTGTAATATTATTGCAGCTCATTGTTCTCCTGCTTTTGTGGATGTTGGGAATTCTAATTTATTATTTTTCTTATTCCTATTAGATTTCAAGGCAGTTACTACATTGTACATTTTCAGGTCCAATGTGCATTAAATAGTATGGATTCCTAAAAGTTTAAAGCATATTTAAGGTCTGCTGCCAGCTCCTCTCCAAACAAAAATATGCTCAACAGGCCATGGCTTTTGCTCGGTCCCACCCCGAGAGGTAAGTGCTGACGTCTTGCTGAGGATCATAGGTGACAATTTAGTAACCCAATCACTGCAGTAGTCAGTACCTTCAGTTGCCAGCCAGGAGATGAAATGAAGATGTTTGCTAAAACCAAATGATCAGGAAGGCTTCAGGCCTAGATGGCATACCCCATGCTTAGGGGATGGTTCATCTGGCACCTGTGTGTGGTTTACAGAAGAACATCGGAGGCCCTGGAGTCTAAAAGACTCCAGGGCCTCCTAAGTTCTAGTCCTTGAGGCATGAATTGGGATGCCCCACTGTGTGAAACCCCCCCGAACAGTTTGCCTCTGTGTGCGCCCACGTTAAAGTTAATTTCAGGCGATTCACTGAATTTCCCCTAGAAATATGGTTTCACCCAAACCAATAAACTCACTCTAAAAACAATAAAAAAATAAGCTTACCTCCATTCCCTCTCCAGTGCTGGGAAATGTCCTTATCCTTCGGACAGGCGCACACCACTCTCCACAGAATCCAGAAGCTCCGGCTGGTCTCCCAGCATCTAGCTCACTGTCGCAGGGAAGGGCTATTTAAAGGGGGAGTATGCTGACATCAGTTCACTCTTCATCTTTAAAGAGCCCCTCCCTGTGGCGAGTGGGGAGCGAAGTGTCAGAACTGGAGATATCGGTGGAAGACCTGGGACATCAGCAATGGATTAGAGGCAAGTATGGGGGGGAAATAAAAATAATAAAAGACTTTTAATTTTTGTGGGGTGTGTTTCTCCTTTTGTGAACTAGTAAGGGGTCCTTGGGTCAAAGTAGACCTCGCAGTGTCCCCCCAGGGGTGTTTGTACTGTTGACCTTTTAAATGTAGCATGACTGATATACGTGACATACACAGAGTTGGACACTGCATCCAGAACTGCCAACTCCTGGCTTGAGGGCCCACCATCTAAGGCAGACCTGGGCATTGTAAGGCTCCAGTGCCACATACGGCCCTTTGACTGGCTCTGATCGGCCCGTGACCAGCATTCCCTGTAAGGTGCGCGGCCATGCACTGATGATGGCCCCGCCGCTCAGTCCCGTCCACTGTCCGCCCAGTCTTGCCAGAAAAGATAGTGCCAGATTTGAACAGCACTTTTGCCCCTCTGTAGTGAGTGTAGTGAATTGGGGGCGTGTGTGGATTAGAGTCTGCTGTCTTATTTGACAGCTCCCTCTTGCTGGTTTGGCTGTGGGTGGAGTTTCTCTTCCCGCCCTTGGCCTGTACTGTGTGGCATGTGTCAGTCGCTGCGGAGCTGCTCCAGCCACTTGTCTGTGCCTCACGTCGCAGGCTTCTGGCACTTGTAGTCCACACCAAATGTCTTACATGCCATAGGCAGCGCCTGATGATGCACTGGCTCTCGTAGTCCATTTCTGGCCAGACCAATGCCTTTGGGAGGGGGACCAAGCTGCCAGGTGGGAAGGGTTTCACACAGTCTTTTATCCAAGGCCGGACACTGGTCTCCCCCCCCCGGGCATCCCAAATCGGGATGCTCCACTTTTTGAAACCCTTTTTACTCAGTAGCAACGTGAAAAAAGGCGAACTCCTTCTCTGAAAGCAGAACAAAACCCAGAGCGGCCACTGGTCTTCCCCCTGGGTATCCCAGATCAGGATGCCCCACTGTGTGAAACCCTTGTTACTTAGTAGCAACTTGACAAATGGTGGACTCTCCCTTAAAGTGGAAATGAACCCAGAGCGACCACTGGTCTTCCACCTGGGCATCCCAGATCGGGGCTTTGTTCCGCTTTAAGGGATGGAGTCTGCCATTTTTCATGTTGCTACTGAGTAAAAAGGGTTTCACACAGTGGGGCATCCCGATCTGGGATTTCCAGGGGGAAGACCAGTGGCCGCTCTGGGTTTTTCACATTGCTACTGAGTAAAAAGTGTGAGCAGCGCTGTGTTACTTTAATAATAAGGTAAAGGAGGGGGGTTATTCCATCCTAACCTGATTTGGTCATGATGTTTTAAAGCAGACCAAAACCCATGTAACCCAGCCCTTTGGAGTGTGAAGGAATCCAGGGCTGAGTTACAGGCAATTTGGGATGCCCTGCTGTGTGAGACCTCACTGCACACACAAAATGTGGTTTATTTAATAAATTAGATTTTTTGTAAGGCAACCTCACTTTTTCATTGTTTAACTATAACATATACTTTTACCAGCTTGTCACAACAATGCTATTTACTGCTTTTTGAAAAGAAATACAATTATATTATGCAGAATTGGGTTTAGCCTTTTGGCCCGGCCCTCCACAATATTTTTAGTTTCTCATGTGGCCCCATTGAAAAAATAATTGCCCTCCCCTGATCTAAGGGATAGTTACAACCTCAACTCAGCACCCTGAAGCCTAAAGCCCTGGACTGCCTATACCTACCAGAGCCTCTTGGTACTACATGCTACAACAACCAATTGCTACCACTAACCAATTGCAACAACTTCAGCTAACTATTAGTGATGAGCGAGTAGTATTCGACCGAGCCGGTATTCGATCGAATACTACGCTGTTCGTCATACTCGATTTCGATCGAGTACAGCGGCGATGGCGCACTCACAATTAGTTTCCCCTCCCACCTTCCCTGGCGCGTTTTTTACACCAATCACCATGCAGGGGGGGTGGGACAGGTCCTGGGAGGACGCTGGCATCGCGAAAACGGCGTCTACACGCATTGGCTGGAAAAACCATGTGACCTCGAATATACAAAACTCAGCACTTCCTCTTCGTCAGCATTAGCAGCTTGAACTTAGTGAGGGACAGACGCTCACAGCAGGGAAAGACAGGCTGTCGCTGGCAGGGCCCCAGAAGCTCGGAATATCGCATTTACCAACATCTATACCAGCTACCAGAAGACAAGAGAGTCATTAAGAGCCCTTATTAGGGCTACTACGCTGAACAGTATATGGCTCATATGTAGGCAGGCAGGGCCCCAGAAGCTCAGAATATCGCTTTTACCACCATATATACCAGCTACCAGAAGACAAGAGAGTCCTTAAGAGCCCTTATTAGGGCTACTACGCTGAACAGTATATAGCTCATATCCTATGTAGGCAGGCAGGGCCCCAGAAGCTCAGAATATAGCTTTTACCACCATATATACCAGCTACCAGAAGACAAGAGAGTCATTAAGAGCCCTTATTAGGGCTACTATGCTGAACAGTATATAGCTCATATGTAGGCAGGCAGGGCCCCAGAAGCTCAGAATATAGCTTTTACCACCATATATACCAGCTACCAGAAGACAAGAGAGTCCTTAAGAGCCCTTATTAGGGCTACTACGCTGAACAGTATATAGCTCATATTCTGTGTAGTCAGGCAGGGCCCCAGAAGCTCAGAATATAGCTTTTACCACCATATATACCAGCTACCAGAAGACAAGAGAGTCCTTAAGAGCCCTTATTAGGGCTACTACGCTGAACAGTATATAGCTCATATTCTATGTAGTCAGGCAGGGCCCCAGAAGCTCAGAATATTGCTTTTACCACCATATATACCAGCTACCAGAAGACAAGAGAGTCCTTAAGAGCCCTTATTAGGGCTACTACGCTGAACAGTATATAGCTCATATCCTATGTAGGCAGGCAGGGCCCCAGAAGCTCAGAATATAGCTTTTACCACCATATATACCAGCTACCAGAAGACAAGAGAGTCCTTAAGAGCCCTTATTAGGGCTACTACGCTGAACAGTATATAGCTCATATTCTATGTAGTCAGGCAGGGCCCCAGAAGCTCAGAATATAGCTTTTACCACCATATATACCAGCTACCAGAAGACAAGAGAGTCCTTAAGAGCCCTTATTAGGGCTACTACGCTGAACAGTATATAGCTCATATCCTATGTAGGCAGGCAGGGCCCCAGAAGCTCAGAATATAGCTTTTACCACCATATATACCAGCTACCAGAAGACAAGAGAGTCCTTAAGAGCCCTTATTAGGGCTACTACGCTGAACAGTATATAGCTCATATTCTATGTAGTCAGGCAGGGCCCCAGAAGCTCAGAATATAGCTTTTACCACCATATATACCAGCTACCAGAAGACAAGAGAGTCATTAAGAGCCCTTATTAGGGCTACTATGCTGAACAGTATATAGCTCATATGTAGGCAGGCAGGGCCCCAGAAGCTCAGAATATAGCTTTTACCACCATATATACCAGCTACCAGAAGACAAGAGAGTCCTTAAGAGCCCTTATTAGGGCTACTACGCTGAACAGTATATAGCTCATATTCTATGTAGTCAGGCAGGGCCCCAGAAGCTCAGAATATAGCTTTTACCACCATATATACCAGCTACCAGAAGACAAGAGAGTCCTTAAGAGCCCTTATTAGGGCTACTACGCTGAACAGTATATAGCTCATATCCTATGTAGGCAGGCAGGGCCCCAGAAGCTCAGAATATAGCTTTTACCACCATATATACCAGCTACCAGAAGACAAGAGAGTCCTTAAGAGCCCTTATTAGGGCTACTACGCTGAACAGTATATAGCTCATATTCTATGTAGTCAGGCAGGGCCCCAGAAGCTCAGAATATAGCTTTTACCACCATATATACCAGCTACCAGAAGACAAGAGAGTCCTTAAGAGCCCTTATTAGGGCTACTACGCTGAACAGTATATAGCTCATATTCTATGTAGTCAGGCAGGGCCCCAGAAGCTCAGAATATAGCTTTTACCACCATATATACCAGCTACCAGAAGACAAGAGAGTCCTTAAGAGCCCTTATTAGGGCTACTACGCTGAACAGTATATAGCTCATTTCCTATGTAGGCAGGCAGGGCCCCAGAAGCTCAGAATATAGCTTTTACCACCATATATACCAGCTACCAGAAGACAAGAGAGTCCTTAAGAGCCCTTATTAGGGCTACTACGCTGAACAGTATATAGCTCATATTCTATGTAGTCAGGCAGGGCCCCAGAAGCTCAGAATATAGCTTTTACCACCATATATACCAGCTACCAGAAGACAAGAGAGTCCTTAAGAGCCCTTATTAGGGCTACTACGCTGAACAGTATATAGCTCATATTCTATGTAGTCAGGCAGGGCCCCAGAAGCTCAGAATATAGCTTTTACCACCATATATACCAGCTACCAGAAGACAAGAGAGTCCTTAAGAGCCCTTATTAGGGCTACTACGCTGAACAGTATATAGCTCATATCCTATGTAGGCAGGCAGGGCCCCAGAAGCTCAGAATATAGCTTTTACCACCATATATACCAGCTACCAGAAGACAAGAGAGTCCTTAAGAGCCCTTATTAGGGCTACTACGCTGAACAGTATATAGCTCATATTTTATGTAGTCAGGCAGGGCCCCAGAAGCTCAGAATATAGCTTTTACCACCATATATACCAGCTACCAGAAGACAAGAGAGTCCTTAAGAGCCCTTATTAGGGCTACTACGCTGAACAGTATATAGCTCATATCCTATGTAGGCAGGCAGGGCCCCAGAAGCTCAGAATATAGCTTTTACCACCATATATACCAGCTACCAGAAGACAAGAGAGTCCTTAAGAGCCCTTATTAGGGCTACTACGCTGAACAGTATATAGCTCATATTCTATGTAGTCAGGCAGGGCCCCAGAAGCTCAGAATATAGCTTTTACCACCATATATACCAGCTACCAGAAGACAAGAGAGTCCTTAAGAGCCCTTATTAGGGCTACTACGCTGAACAGTATATAGCTCATATTCTATGTAGTCAGGCAGGGCCCCAGAAGCTCAGAATATAGCTTTTACCACCATATATACCAGCTACCAGAAGACAAGAGAGTCCTTAAGAGCCCTTATTAGGGCTACTACGCTGAACAGTATATAGCTCATATTCTATGTAGTCAGGCAGGGCCCCAGAAGCTCAGAATATAGCTTTTACCACCATATATACCAGCTACCAGAAGACAAGAGAGTCCTTAAGAGCCCTTATTAGGGCTACTACGCTGAACAGTATATAGCTCATATTCTATGTAGTCAGGCAGGGCCCCAGAAGCTCAGAATATAGCTTTTACCACCATATATACCAGCTACCAGAAGACAAGAGAGTCCTTAAGAGCCCTTATTAGGGCTACTACGCTGAACAGTATATAGCTCATATTCTATGTAGTCAGGCAGGGCCCCAGAAGCTCAGAATATAGCTTTTACCACCATATATACCAGCTACCAGAAGACAAGAGAGTCCTTAAGAGCCCTTATTAGGGCTACTACGCTGAACAGTATATAGCTCATATCCTATGTAGGCAGGCAGGGCCCCAGAAGCTCAGAATATAGCTTTTACCACCATATATACCAGCTACCAGAAGACAAGAGAGTCCTTAAGAGCCCTTATTAGGGCTACTACGCTGAACAGTATATAGCTCATATTCTATGTAGTCAGGCAGGGCCCCAGAAGCTCAGAATATAGCTTTTACCACCATATATACCAGCTACCAGAAGACAAGAGAGTCATTGAGAGCCCTTATTAGGGCTACTATGCTGAACAGTATATAGCTCATATGTAGGCAGGCAGGGCCCCAGAAGCTCAGAATATCGCTTTTACCACCATATATACCAGCTACCAGAAGACAAGAGAGTCATTGAGAGCCCTTATTAGGGCTGCTATGTTTTAAAAATTGTGTGGAGGCCCAAGAGCTGAGACCTTTTAAAAATTGTGTGGAGGCCCAAGAGCTGAGACCTCTCAAACACTGTGTGGAGTCCCACGAGCTGAGACCTCTTAAAAATTGTGTGGAGGCCCAAGAGCTGAGACCTTTTAAAAATTGTGTGGAGGCCCAAGAGCTGAGACCTTTTAAAAATTGTGTGGAGGCCCAAGAGCTGAGACCTCTCAAACATTGTGTGGAGTCCCACGAGCTGAGACCTCTTAAAAATTGTGTGGAGGCCCAAGAGCTGAGACCTCTTAAAAATTGTGTGGAGGCCCAAGAGCTGAGACCTTTTAAAAATTGTGTGGAGGCCCAAGAGTTGAGACCTCTTAAAAATTGATTGTATTAAGCCTAAGAGGTGAGCCATAATTTTTTCCATTAATACAGCAATTCTACGGCGGTTGAGGAGGAGGAGGAGGAGGAGGAGGAGGAAATGGCACTTCATACAGATGGCACTTCACTCTTGGCTGCTTTCCACTGTTGTACAAGCAAAGTCCGGGTCAATCCACTTGCTGTTCATTTTGATTAGCGTCAGCCTGTCGGCACTGTCGGTTGACAGGCGGCTGCGCTTATCGGTTATAATGCCCCCGGCTGCGCTGAACACCCTTTCTGATAGCACGCTGGCGGCAGGGCAGGCAAGCACCTCCAAGGCGTACAGGGACAGTTCCAGCCACGTGTCCAACTTGGAGACCCAGTAAGTGTAGGTCGCCGAGGGATCGGGGAGGACAGGGGTGTGGTCTGCCAGGTAGTCCCGCAACATCCGCCGATACTTGTCCCTCCTGCTGATAGCGGGCCCCCGCAGTGATGGAAGTTGCACGAGGGGGTGACATGAACGTGTCCCACATCTTGGAGAGTGTTCCCCTGGTGGCTGTGGGCCTGATCGATGTTGTCAGACTCTGGGAGACACTCTCCTCTCTGCCGCCAGCGATGCTGGGTGGGAAAATCTGCATCATGTTCTGCAAGAGTTCCCTCTGGTATTCCAGTAATCGATTCGTCCTCTCCTCTACCGGAATAAAAGAGGAGAAGTTATCTTTATACCGGGGGTCCAGGAGTGCGAAGACCCAGTATAGTTTGTTCTCCAATATCCGGACAACACGTATGTCCCGGGAAAAGCAGCCCAGCATGAAGTCAGCCATGTGTGCCAGACTCTGAGTAGGCATGACCTCACTGCCCCCACCAGAAGGATCATTTTCCATTTCCTCCTCTTCCTCCTCCTCTCCGCCCCATCTGCGCTGAACCAATGGGACGCACACAGCCTGACTGCTACCCTCGCCGCCAGCATCCTCTTCCACAGCCACCTCCACGTTGTCCTCCTCCTCCTCATCCTCCTCCTCCTGCAACTGCCACCGAGCAGCAGACAAAAGTGTGGTCTGACTGTCTACCTGCGTTGCGTCTCCTCCTACCCCCGTCTCCTCTGTGTGCAATGCGTTCTCCCTTATTGCGATGAGCGATTCTTTAAGGACGCCTAGGAGCGGGATGGTTACGGTCACTATAGCGTCCTCGCTGCTGACCTTCTTAGTGGACTCCTCAAAGATACGCAATACATCGCATATGTCTGCCATCCATGGCCACTCGTGGTTGGCAAACTGAGGGAGCTGAGTTGGAGGCACGCGTGGATGCATCATCTGGTACTCCATCAATGCTTTCTGCTGCTCACACACCCTGGCCAACATGCAATAGGTGGAATTCCAGCGAGTGGGCAGGTCGCACAACAGCCGATGTTGAGGCAAATGGAGGCGTTGCTGGTTTTTTTTTTAAGCTAGCAGCAGCTACAGTTGACTTCCGAAAGTGAGCGCACAAGCGCCGCACTTTGACCAGTAGCTCTGCCAGGTTGGGGTAAGTCTTTAGAAACTTTTGTACTACCAAATTAAAAACGTGGGCCAGGCATGGTACGTGATTGAGTTCTGCAAGCTCCAGAGCCGCCACCAGGTTACGGCCGTTATCGCACACGACCATGCCTGGTCCTAGCTGCAGCGGCGACAGCCACATCTCTGTCTGCTGCAATATGGCGTGCCTCACCTCTGCGGCGCTGTGCTTCCTGTCGCCCAAGCTGATGAGCTTAAGCACCGCCTGCTGACGTCTCCCCGTGCCAGTGCTGCAACGCTTCCAGCTAGGGGCTGAGGGCGATGTTAAGGCAGAGGAGGAGGAGAAGAAGGAAGAGGAGGGGGGTCTATCAGAACCTGTGCTGGCAATCTTGGGCGGGGGTGGTATGTAGGCCGTCCCTGTTTGCGACCCCGTCCCTGCTTCCACAACATTCACCCAGTGTGCCGTCAAAGAGATGTAGCGTCCTTGGCCGCAAGCGCTTGTCCACGAGTCGGTGGTCAAGTGGACCTTTGCGCTGACTGCGTACCTCAGGGTCCGCCTGATGTTTCGCGACACGTGCTGGTGCAGGGCGGGGACGCCACACCGGGAAAAATAGTGGCGGCTAGGGACGGAATAGCGAGGTGCGGCAGCCGCCATCAGGTCGCGGAAGGCCTGCGTCTCCACAAGCCAAAACGGCAACATCTCCAGGGCCAGCAGTTTGGAGATGAGGCAGGTTAAGGCTTGGGCTTGGGGGTGACTGGAGGCGTACTTCCGCCTGCGGTTGAACGCCTGCGAGATGGACAGTTGATGGGACGAGGAGATGGAAGGTGCAGACGAAGATGCGGGGGAAGGGGGGGCTGAAGGAGAAGGCCCCAAAGTAGCCGAGGCAGAGGCAGATGTGGAGGTGTCCTGGCTGGAGGTCTGGACCGCAGTGGCAGCACACAACAAAGGGGAAGAGGCAGTGGCAGCAAGACGGGGCGCAGGTTGTATTGCGTTTGCTCTCTCCCACTCAGCCCAGTGCTTGAATTCCAAGTGACGGCGCATGCCTGAGGTGGTCAGATTGCTCTTCTCAGAGCCCCTACTCAGTTTTGAGTGGCAGATTGCGCAAACCGCGCTCAGTTTGTCATCCGCGCAAACATTAAAAAATCTCCACACCACAGAAGTACGAGGCCTCGATGGGGGAGCTTCGCGCGACTGCCTGCTGCCGGGAAGAGCTTCGGCCCTGCTGGCTGTGGCCTGCCTTCTCTGTCTGGACTGTCCTCTGCCTCTGGACTGTCCTCTGCCTCTTGCTGCCTTATACGGTGATGCGCAGACCGCATCTCCACTGCTTTCCCCGCTGGACATCACCCCTGTCCAAGTGGGGTCGGTCATTTCGTCGTCCACCACCTCCTCTTCCACTTCCTCTCTCTGCTCCTCCTCCTGCCCACTGGACATTCCAACAGCCTCCCTTGATGGCAACTGCGTCTCATCATCATCATCGCTCATGATAGCAGATGCTGGTTCCGGGTCCACATCACTAGCAGATGGCGGATGCTCAAGTGTTTGGGCATCACTACAAACAAATTCCTCTGCTAGCTCCTGGGATTCTTGCAGCACATCTGGAAAAGGACCCGAAAAGAGGTCCTGGGAGGGGTCAAGGGTGGGCTGACTCTGTTGGCCAGGTTGGGAGGAAGGAGGGTCAGAGTGAGACTGTGTGGATGACTGGGTGGTGGACAAGTGACTGGAAGCGTTATCGGCCATCCATTGCACCACCTGTTCACGCTGCTCAGGCTTTAACAGAGGTGTACCCCGCCCCCCGCATAACTGTCCCATAAAGGCAGGGAAGCTGGATGAGCGTAATGCTGGCTGCCCCTCATCAGCACGCATTGTATCCCCACTGGCTTCAACGCGGTTTGTGCCCCCACCAGCATTTCCGCGCCCCCGTCCTCGTCCACGTCCCTTTGCGCTAGCCCTCCGCATTTCAGACGTTTTACTTTTTTGGCCACGCGTTATGCCAAATATAAAAATATTTTTAAGAAGAACACCTGGCTATACAGCCGTATACTGCCAGAAGGTGAAATGGTGCCTATACGCACCGGGTATATAACAAGGTTTTGTTGGTAAAGAGGACACAAAACAGTAGTGCCAAATATAAAAAATATTTTTAAGAAAAACACCTGGCTATACAGCCGTATACTGCCAGAAGGTGAAATGGTGCCTATACGCACCGTGTATAAAACAGTGTTTTGTTGGCACAGAGGACACAAAACAGTAGTGCAAAATATAGTTTTGTATATAGGTGCTAATACACCACTGAAGTCTTTCTGTCCCTATTCCAGCATCAGCAGCTACCCCTCACTAAAGCAGCCGTTTTGAGCAGAGTGTATATAGTTTTGTATATAGGTGGTAATACACCACTGAAGTCTTTCTGTCCCTATTCCAGCAGCAGCAGCTACCCCTCACTAAAGCAGCCGTAGCTGCAGCACTAATAAGTGCTCAGCTCTTGGGCCTCCACACAATGTTTGAGAGGTCTCAGCTCTTGGGCCTCCACACAATTTTTAAGAGGTCTCAGCTCTTGGGCCTCCACACAATTTTTAAGAGGTCTCAGCTCGTGGGACTCCACACAATGTTTGAGAGGTCTCAGCTCTTGGGCCTCCACACAATTTTTAAAAGGTCTCAGCTCTTGGGCCTCCACACAATTTTTAAAAGGTCTCAGCTCTTGGGCCTCCACACAATTTTTAAGAGGTCTCAGCTCTTGGGCCTCCACACAATTTTTAAAAGGTCTCAGCTCTTGGGCCTCCACACAATTTTTAAAAGGTCTCAGCTCTTGGGCCTCCACACAATTTTTAAGAGGTCTCAGCTCTTGGGCCTCCACACAATTTTTAAAAGGTCTCAGCTCTTGGGCCTCCACACAATTTTTAAAAGGTCTCAGCTCTTGGGCCTCCACACAATTTTTAAAAGGTCTCAGCTCTTGGGCCTCCACCCAATTTTTAAGAGGTCTCAGCTCTTGGGCCTCCACCCAATTTTTAAGAGGTCTCAGCTCTTGGGCCTCCACACAATTTTTAAAAGGTCTCAGCTCTTGGGCCTCCACACAATTTTTAAAAGGTCTCAGCTCTTGGGCCTCCACACAATTTTTAAGAGGTCTCAGCTCTTGGGCCTCCACACAATTTTTAAAAGGTCTCAGCTCTTGGGCCTCCACACAATTTTTAAGAGGTCTCAGCTCGTGGGACTCCACACAATGTTTGAGAGGTCTCAGCTCTTGGGCCTCCACACAATTTTTAAAAGGTCTCAGCTCTTGGGCCTCCACACAATTTTTAAAAGGTCTCAGCTCTTGGGCCTCCACACAATTTTTAAGAGGTCTCAGCTCTTGGGCCTCCACACAATTTTTAAAAGGTCTCAGCTCTTGGGCCTCCACACAATTTTTAAAAGGTCTCAGCTCTTGGGCCTCCACACAATTTTTAAAAGGTCTCAGCTCTTGGGCCTCCACACAATGTTTGAGAGGTCTCAGCTCTTGGGCCTCCACACAATTTTTAAAAGGTCTCAGCTCTTGGGCCTCCACACAATTTTTAAAAGGTCTCAGCTCTTGGGCCTCCACACAATTTTTAAGAGGTCTCAGCTCTTGGGCCTCCACACAATTTTTAAAAGGTCTCAGCTCTTGGGCCTCCACACAATTTTTAAAAGGTCTCAGCTCTTGGGCCTCCACACAATTTTTAAGAGGTCTCAGCTCTTGGGCCTCCACACAATTTTTAAAAGGTCTCAGCTCTTGGGCCTCCACACAATTTTTAAAAGGTCTCAGCTCTTGGGCCTCCACACAATTTTTAAAAGGTCTCAGCTCTTGGGCCTCCACACAATTTTTAAGAGGTCTCAGCTCGTGGGACTCCACACAATGTTTGAGAGGTCTCAGCTCTTGGGCCTCCACACAATTTTTAAAAGGTCTCAGCTCTTGGGCCTCCACACAATTTTTAAAAGGTCTCAGCTCTTGGGCCTCCACACAATTTTTAAGAGGTCTCAGCTCTTGGGCCTCCACACAATTTTTAAGAGGTCTCAGCTCTTGGGCCTCCACACAATTTTTAAGAGGTCTCAGCTCTTGGGCCTCCACACAATTTTTAAAAGGTCTCAGCTCTTGGGCCTCCACACAATTTTTAAGAGGTCTCAGCTCGTGGAACTCCACACAATGTTTGAGAGGTCTCAGCTCTTGGGCCTCCACACAATTTTTAAAAGGTCTCAGCTCGTGGGACTCCACACAATGTTTGAGAGGTCTCAGCTCTTGGGCCTCCACACAATTTTTAAAAGGTCTCAGCTCTTGGGCCTCCACACAATTTTTAAAAGGTCTCAGCTCTTGGGCCTCCACACAATTTTTAAGAGGTCTCAGCTCGTGGGACTCCACACAATGTTTGAGAGGTCTCAGCTCTTGGGCCTCCACACAATTTTTAAAACGTCTCAGCTCTTGGGCCTCCACACAATTTTTAAGAGGTCTCAGCTCGTGGGACTCCACACAATGTTTGAGAGGTCTCAGCTCTTGGGCCTCCACACAATTTTTAAAAGGTCTCAGCTCTTGGGCCTCCACACAATTTTTAAAAGGTCTCAGCTCTTGGGACTCCACACAATGTTTGAGAGGTCTCAGCTCTTGGGCCTCCACACAATTTTTAAGAGGTCTCAGATCTTGGGCCTCCACACAATTTTTAAGAGGTCTCAGCTCTAAGCTTCCCTTACTGCTGGGGTGACACACTGTAACAAACCTCCTCCTGTAAGCTTCCCTGACTGCTGGGGTGACACACTGTAACAAACCTCCTCCTGTAAGCTTCCCTTACTGCTGGGGTGACACACTGTAACAAACCTCCTCCTTTAAGCTTCCCTTACTGCTGGGGTGACACAATGACACAAGAGGACATGTCTGACCACATCTCACACACACACACACACACACACACACACACAATGACAATTAGGGGTGGGGTCTATTTATCTTCCCCCTTGCCTATGTCATCTGTGGTTGTCATTAGGCAACGTGATTTTAAGGGGTGCAGAATTTTGTTCTTCTTTTTTGTACAGTTTGGCTTGGGGTCCATGGCAATGTAGAGGAAAGAAGGTTTCCTTGTCTTGTCTCACTTTACGTAGAAGTTATATTGTGTTTGGAGTGTATTGTTGAGTGGCTGTGATAGTGGCGTAATAGTGCGACTTGGGCGCGTTATATGCACCCAGACATGCTTCCCCTGCTGTCCCAGTTGCATTCCAGCAGTGTTGGCATCATTTTCTGATGTTTCAGGGTGGACTTGGTGACCTCCAAGTGGTCGAATTGAGATTTCCAAGTGTCGAGCATTTTTTTCCCATAGACTATAATGGGATTCGATATTCGGTCGAGTAGTCGAGTAACGCGGTCTATTCGAATCGAAATTCGAAATTTCGAATATTTCACTACTCGCTCATCTCTACTAACTATCTAATTTTATATGTAGTATATTAAATGCATTTTATCTTTTTTGACTTAGAGCATGATTTAATAACCACTTTCGCTATATTCGTAAATGGGTTTTCACCGCATTTACCAAACAAAATGTGCCACATTCCCCCTACTGTGTTTGCTGTATTTACCGCGAAGACTAGCGAAAACTTGAGCATTATCCACAGTATTTTTCTGTGAACATCATTGGAATGATTAAACTCATGTAAGGCTTTCCAAACAACCAGGATGCTCCAAAGACAGTGCACATATATTCTGAGACTTATCCCATGCTGAAATAAGCTGTAAAAGTGTGTTTCCAGCAAGATTTCTTTAATTTTTATAACCAACGTGGCCATAGATGTCCACCTTGCGACAAACTGCTTTTCAAAGTAAATGTCAGTCTTCCACCCAGTCAAAGGGCAGCCAATGCTGTGTCAGCAAGTAGTTGGTTCTGTTTGCTAGAATTATAGAAAACTAACAAAAATAAATCAGGCCCTTAATGGTAAACTGATGTTTCACTATGATCATGAAAGATTGATTGCCCAATCAAAAAAATCAAAAGAGGTACTGAGGGCTCAGAATTTATGGGGTTTACAGCTTGCAACACGCCATCAGTCACAGGAGCACTACCAGACCCTCTCCATATTTCGCAATGGTAGCAGGGCTGGATTAAGTATGGCGGAGGCCCCTTGGCACAAAATCTGGTGGAGGACCCCAATTTAGATACAAAGGCAGGTAAGTTGGTCAGTGGACAGGTAGGTGCGTAGAAAGGTGGGTAGGTATGTAGTTAGTAGGTATGTGGATGGGTCAGTAGATAGATAGACAGATAGATAGGTGACGGGTGGAAACCATGGGCAACACTAAAAGTAGAAACCTTTAGAGCCCCGTCAGTGGAGTAGGCCCTGATAGTGACTAGGAACCATTAAATAGAGTAGTTAAACCTGTTGGATGCATTTCTTAGGACCATTGCGTCATGAAACCACATAAAGGCAGTGTTGCCTAAGGAATGGACCGAACAGTACATTATTGGTCTAGCGTTCCCTTTTAGGTTGGTAAATAGAGACTAAGCCAGATGGCATTGGCAACATTAACTGCCCTGCCATTGGTTGGGACTCGCAACAATAGTTGGGATAGCAACAATACCAAGGTTACATAAGGGAGAGACCTACCCTTCTAGAATGTTCTAAGCCTAGACTCTGTCATGAGGGGATGCAAGTCAATGTAGTGTGGAGGAGCTGAGAGACAGCCATGGAGGCGACCATTGCAACTGACTGTTGCTGTAACCTGTGGATCATGCTGTACTGAACTGTTTGCTGTGTTTTGCCATGGAAGGAAGCCGACCAATAAAGACCATGTTGAGTTCACCGAAGAGTGTCATCTCTGGATCCAAGCAACGTTTGAAGTCAGTAAGTGCACCTCGACATGCCACACCGACATGGGATGCCCTACCCTAGGTCCAAGAACCCCCCTCGCTCCCCAGAGCGCATGCCCCCGGCCAGGCACGTACCCGCTACAGATAGATAGGTGGATGAGTGGACAGGTAGGTAAGTGGGTAGGTCCTTAGGTAGATAGGTAGGTGGGAAAGTAAGTTGGTTAGGTGGGTGGGCAGGTGGGTCAGTAGGTAGAAAGATAGGTAGGTCGGCAGGTGTCATGATGGTTCACTCACCTGCTCTCCTACGATCCCGCGTGCTCGGCCGGCCGCTCGGGTAACATGAAGCCGGGCAGCGTGCTTTCGCACACCCACTGCATCGGCTTCAGATGCCCACTCAAGAGGCGCTGCAGCCCGCCCCCTACCCTCGCATCCCTGGCTCCCTTGTTTGTGCTTGAGCATGTTTTCTTTATGCCTCAGTTGAATGGGCCAATGAGCCAAAGTTCCCTAGCCAATCCCCAGCACCTAAGCCCTATATAGGTAATCCCAGTTCACCAATTCATTGCCCATGATAGTGTGCTGCTGGGTGCTAGTTCTTCTGAAAGCTACTGTTATCCATTGTCGACCTTGCTGAGTATCTCTGAGGACAAAAAAGGGGGCTGTGTGGTGCTGACACTTCTTAAATTAAGAATTAAAAAACAGGGAGATTCCCACCACTCATAGCCTGTGCACTGCCACACTAGTATGTGGCGTCCCACTAACCAAATTAAGTACCCAAATTAACACCCAAAGACAAGGTTAATTGTGGGACCGGCACTATGACAATTGAGAAATCTACTGATAGTAATAAAGCCAGAGATCAGTTAGAGGAGATAGAAAAAGTCTTTGATGACAGTGTTGAGGCGGTGGCGCATGTGCGGTGGGGGGCCCCCATTTTTTAGTAGCACAACGTTGTGTGATTTTATTAATTTTTGGTGTAATACTTGGTGCATTTGAGGGTGTGTGCAATAATTAATAAAGACTTTTTCTATCTCCTCTAACTGCTCTCTGGCTTTATTACTATCAGTAGATTTCTAATTTGGTTAGTGGGACGCCACATACTAGTGTGGCAGTGCACAGGCTATGAGTGGTGGGAATCTCCCTGTTTTTTAATTGTTTCTTGGGTTTGATGATAGGAGATGTAGTTGCCTCCACTTGTGCAGGTGATTGATTCCCCTTAGCAGCCGGGCCTAAATGGAGATAATTTTTTGGTTTAACTTTGCACTTACAATACCCCTTGGGATGAGTCAGAACAAGGACAGTCTATAAGTTCTTTTACCTGTACCTAGTATCCATTCCAACAAAGCACTCAGTATTCCCAGATGTCCATAGGCGGCCTGATCAGTTTAATTCATGATGGCATTTAAGTTGGACAGGGGATGTCTTGCTAACATCCAGGCAGCTTTCACAACAGAGGGAGAGCCTGTGACTAGCACTGGGGAGGGGGGGGATATTCGTACACTTTTTAAGAAACATAAATCGCTTGTGATTAAACAATTGAAGCGGTATTGGGATGTGTGCACCATTGAAAACTACATACAGAACTTAGTTATACCAAGAGGGCTGAGAGAACGGATAGTGCCAGCTGAGCATTTAAGAACTGAGCGCTTTATGGAAAAGTGGCAAAAGGTCTGTTTGGATCATGGGATACAGATAATGTCACTAATAGTGGAGGAGGAAAGGCTACAGCTAGAGGAACTCGATGTGGCAATAAGAGAGAGCTGTGACAAATTAGATTTGTTGGGGGAGGCTCCCGACTTTCAAAAGCTGAATGATATGGTAAAGGCGGAGGTGGATAAGGTACAGCGTTCAGTTAAGGAGATCAAACAGAGAAAATTCAGACGCGACAAATTGGAATTTGATTCAGGGAAGGTTTTTTCTGAGTTCAAGAATAGGGGAGGCCATCCTCCCGCTATAGACAATGGAAGGAGGTCTCAAGTGATCTCTCTGGGTGCGAAACTGAAGTATCGGACGAGAGTCCCCCCCGCGTATCTCGTAATACACGGAGGTCGGTGTCTTTTTTGGACCCGCCCGGAAAAAACGAAGACGGCGGGGGCGAAAGCGTCGCAAACAGAGTGAAGACACTCAGGGGTATAAGGAAGCCTGTGAAAAAATGGCCAACTTAGAGGAGGGAAGGGAGAAACCATTATCCCTAAATGTTGTTAATCTATCAGATTTTAGATTGGAGAAGGATCATATATCAGTCCTCTCGAAGGGCCTGTCCTTCTCACCTGTGGCGGGTGGTGATGAATTTATGTTGTATAAGGATACAGCTTTGTTTTTACGAAAATTGATGTTTAAAGCTATGTATGCTAACAATACTGATTCCGCTATTCCGCCACCCGCACAAGAAGGCGAGACTGACATATCCATTGAGGACGACTTGGAGGATCCAGTCCCAGACTTGATGCCAAATTTGGATAAGTTTAGGGTAAAATCCAAAAGATTCCCTCCCCTCTCTTTGAATCGTCACATTTCCCTCTTTTTCCAGCTGGTTCAACGGGATCTTCATGTGGTTGATTGGTCCGATCTAGGGTCAGCTAACAACCTTCCACCTGGTGAGAAGAAGGCCCTTTTGGAGCTTTCACGGGCCCCCAACATTATCATTCGCCCCAGTGACAAGGGGGGCAATGTGGTGATTCTCAGTGAGGATTATTATGTTAAGGAAATTGAAGGTCAGTTATCCCAGAAGAACATTTATTCCACTCTGACAGGGAACCCATTCCCCAGGGTAGTATCGATGCTGAATGACAAACTGGATTGGGCAGGGGAGGAGAGGCTTCTTACCCCCAAAGTACTGGACTTTTTAAGAATTAAGGACTATAACATCCCGGTTCTATACACCATACCAAAGATCCATAAAGACCCGATGGTCCCGCCGGGCAGGCCCATCGTATTGGGGAGTGGAGGTCCACTCGAAGGTGTGGCACGTTTCGTGGATGAAAATCTCAAGCCACTTGTCAGGATACTCCCGTCCTTCGTGCTGGACAGCAGTGACGTGTTGCGTAGGCTAATGTCCTTCCGCATGGAGGATGGGTGGCTCCTGGCAAGTGTCGACGTCGAGAGTTTGTATACCTCCATTCCCCATGCGGTGGGCCTGGAGGCGGCAACATGGTTCTTGGATGACTTGGGCCCATGTGAGGCCGCCTATAATGAATTTGTGATAGAGCTTTTGGACTTTGTCCTGAAAAACAACTACTTTCGATTTAATGGCAGGTACTATCATCAGGTATGTGGCACGGCCATGGGGGCGGCCTGTGCCCCATCGTACGCGTGCCTACACCTCGGGCGGTGGGAGAGCTTGGAGGTGTTCGGGCGCGCGGACTTTGGGGCACGGGTCGCCCTATGGCTTCGCTACATCGATGATGTACTGGTAGTATGGCGTGGTACGCCGGTAGAGTTTGATGAATTTGTGACATCACTGAACAATAATGATAGAAACATTCGCCTTACATATAAAATTGGACCCACTGAAGTGGAGTTTTTGGATTTACGGATCAGATGTGAGGGCAATAGGTTGGTCACCACTACCTTTCGGAAGCCCACGGCGGGCAAAACACTCCTACATTTCAAAAGCCATCACCCCATACCCCTACGACGGGGTATCCCCCTCGGCCAATTTCTGCGTATTCGCAGAAATTGTAGCTCTGATGAGGACTATAAAAAGGAAGCTCGACAGCTGACCGAGAGGTTTAGAGCACGAGGGTACCCCCATAGACTTTTGAGAACATGTGCCAAAAAAGCGTGGGAGAGGTCACGGGTTGATTTGCTAAAGGTGAGGTCTCCCCTGGCTCGGGTTAGGGATGATGGACAGCAAATTCGCCTCATCACCCAATATGGGGCACATTGGGAGCGCTTTCGGGAGATTTTGGAGGCCCACTGGCACGTGCTGGCACTGGACCCCATAGTGGGGAGATTGGTGGGGACACGTCCCCTACTTACTGCTCGAAGAGCTAGAAATATGCAGGACATGCTAGTACATAGCGAATACAAATCAAGACCCATTATGGGTGTTCGGTCTGTAGAGAATTTGAATGGCTCGTTTAAATGTGGCCACTGCAGTATTTGTAGGTACATGCAGAAAACTAGCAGCTATGTAGGTGCCAGTGGCTCTCCCCCCCCGACAGATAAAGGGATTTATCAATTGTGCCACGTCAATGGTGGTGTACATGCTCACCTGCCCGTGCGGCAAAAAGTGTCGGTAAGACCAAACGGGAGTTGAGGGTGCGGGTAGGTGAGCATGTGAGGGACATTAAAAATCTGAACGAGAGGAGTCCTGTGGCAGAACACTTTAAGTTGTGGCACAGGGGTGATCCTAAGGACCTCCAAGTATGTGGCATCCTTGTGCTCAAAAAAGTGGGGAGGAGTGGCCAATGGGAGCAAAGGCTTCTGCAGCAGGAGGCGCGCCTCATTTATGAATTGGGAACATTGGCGCCCCATGGCTTAGACACAGATCCAGGCTTGAGTGCTTTCCTTTAATCAAGGGGGAGTGGGGATGTCTTGAAGCCCCATAAAATCTTATATTTCCATTGGTCCCTTTGTTTGGCTTGACCCCGTATGACTAATTTGGGCCACTTCAATTCCTATAGGTTTTCCTTTCAACATGTTCTTTGATATCTCCCTGTGTATCTGTATTGTGCAGCCTTATGTCCTATGTCCTCTCTCCCCTATGGCCCTTATGTGGCCTTTTGTGCTGTCTTTCATTCTGTGTGTGCGATGAATAGGCACCTTACAGTCTGTTTTGGTTTTTTCCTCCCCTTTTCTTGTGTGTGTGGGTATGCTTGTGAGTTATCTCTGACGCCCCTTGGTGAGTGTAATATGCCACTGTGTGATCATGGGTAAAGGGATTGGGTTACCGATATGAGCCAGTGTGGTGCCTGTGCGGGGTTGGATATGTGGGCATGCCCGATGTGGACGATTGTAAGGCTGCGTTTGAATGTGAGCAGCGGGCTATGTGTCAAAAGGCGAGAAATGCTAGTGCGGCTGCGCAGCCCTACGGGACTGCGGTCTGGCCGAATACACTGCGCCTGTCATGTAAGGATCATCGACTTCCGAGGGGCGGAGCCTATCTACGCGATGTTAAGAGGCACTGTGACTGGCTGGGCGTCACCCTGACGAAGCTCCGGTGGGCGGGGCGAAACGCGCGTCGGATGTGGGCGGCCCCACCTTGCCTCGTTTCCCTCCACCAAGTCTCACGCTGACCTGGACTAAATACTTGGCCGGAAGATGCGGGCAACATTAAGCGCACAGCAGCACGAAGCGTGATTGTGAACTGGCCAGCAACAGCAAGTACATGAAGGCATTGAGCTAAGTTGATTTCTTTACTGTCAGTCTACCAGCAACGGTACAAGTATGTTATGTGGGCGGTTCGGTCCGCGCAGTGGAAGCTGGCCTACTTTCTGACACAGTATTGCTGATACAGCCATTTGACCTTTGAAGGAAGCTATATTATTCCTGTGCTGTGGTGCTTTTGACATCTTCCTCGAGGAGTTCTCTCTGCTATTATACGCTGTGGCGTTTTGGGTGCTGTGGTCACCCACTCAGGAGACCGTCTGTGTGAGGAGAAGTGCGGTCTATTTGGCTATATGTTATCCTTGGCCATCTGGAAGTTTGCATATGCACTTGTTAACATCTTTTGAGCCGTGAAGGAAGGATTGCTGCCATTATATTTGGACTGCTCATATCCCCTCTACAGTTTGAGACTCCGTTGTGTTGGCGCCCAACTATGTGAAATATACTCCCCCTGTATAAGGCCAACATGTTCGGTCCAGGTGCATGATTCTGTGTGTGGGTAGTGGATGACAGTGTTGAGGCGGTGGCGCATGTGCGGTGGGGGGCCCCCATTTTTTAGTAGCACAACGTTGTGTGATTTTATTAATTTTTGATGTAATACTTGGTGCATTTGAGAGTGTGTGCAATCATTAATAAAGACTTTTTCTATCTCCTCTAACTGCTCTCTGGCTTTATTACTATCAGTAGATTTCTCAATTGTCATAGTGCCGGTCCCACAATTAACCTTGTCTTTGGGTGTTAATTTGGGAACTTCTTAAATTATGCTCTTAGTCTTGTATCAGTGCATGTTTTTGTTGCATAACTGTTTGATATTTGAACACTAAGATCTATGATTTGCCAGAGCCATAGTGCAGCCTCTTATGCTTTTAACCTTAGACCCCATTTATGACAAGTCTGTCATAGATTTACTGTATAGTAAAGGGACATATGATGTTGGGAATGTGTCATAAAATGGAATAAATAATTTATAGCCACAATAACACCAGGATCTATCTTCTTTTTTATGGGTTTTTTTTTGTCACTACAGGGTCTTTACATCACATTCTTTAATAAAGAAAAAGGAAACCACTATTACAATGGTTTATGGCATGGCAAAATCCAGAACCAGTCTTTGAAGGTGATCTATAAATCAGAGAAAATAATTTAACCAAATTCTGCTTGTTTAACTAGATTTATGTCAAACAAGACATTCATCATCCTGTTCAATGTACAAGAGGCTTCTATTAGCTTTGTTTTGTACAACACAATAAGGTATAGCAGTATATTCATAGAGCCTGCTGCCTTCTGTAATAAAGTATATGAAATGTATATGTATGTGAAAACCATATATATGAAAGTCATTCTGGTCAGCACCTCTAATAGCATCAAATGTATTACTAGCGGTGGCTCAGTGTAAAGTGCCGGCGCTGTGTGTTCAGATGCGTCATGTAGCACCTATCGCTCTGCCATACATTTCAATGGTGTTTTATTTGGTTGTGTATAAATAGCGTTTTCCTAAAGTAATGTTCTAAATTGTTGGTTCAAATCATTGTTTGGCCTCTCCTGCCCAGCCACCACTTTTAATGTGATTTTTTTTTTTCTATTTTTTTATGCAGAATTGTATGTGTAGGTCTGTCATTACAGTGTCATTCCATATGTTTTTGCTCTGGTGCTAGAGCGCCGGACGCACTTAACTGGCGCTACCTATCGTTCGCTGCAGTGTTTTCCTGTTGTTAGATGTAGCATAGTCTTGGACGCTTTGACCTTGGGACATCACCTAGCATTCTAGCATTCTCGATTGGCTTTGCGGTGAATCAGGGATAGTGCTTGTACAGCGCCCACCAGTCATCACATTTATCACTGCTGGACAGGATAGCACAGCGTTGCTTGTCCAGCCGCTACGCTAGGTAACAGTGCCAGACACCTGCTTGCAGCAACCACCTACGGACGCTGCTACATAGACGCTCACATGGCAATACATGGCTCTAATCTTAAATTAGCCTCTCCAAGTCAGTTTGGTTGTTACTGAATTAATTAGCATATGGCATGCTATTCACCATAATACTATTTCCTGTTGTGTTTTCCGGGTGTTTTTAGGGCTATTTGGCAAAGGCTGAGATAAAAAAAAGAAACACAGGCTGTTTTGGGGCACTGGACTGGGGATGGAAGGTGACCACATAAACGTCCTTTCTGAGTATAGGTGCACTTTGACTGACACATAAGAAATTAGAAAACGGTACCCCGAAAATATTTTTTTTATTGCAGATCTAGAATCTTATGTGAATAAAGGTGGCGCATTTTGAAATGCTTTTTAACCCCTTAATTACCAACTTAATTTTAGCCTTGAGGAACAGTACATTTTTGTCCCTCCTTGTGTTCTAGCGGTCAGGCAGGTACATAGAGGGGTGGGAGAGCAGGTAGGTGGGGAGGTGGATGGGCAGACTGGTGGATGGACGGTAAAGGAGGTAGATGGGTGGGCAGCAGGTAGGTAGGCTGGTGGACACACGAGTAGGTGGCTGGGTGGATAGGTAAGTAGGTGGGTGGATGTAGGTCAGGTAAGTAGGTGGGTGGATAGGTATCTGGGCCGCAGGTATGTAGGTGGGTGGACGGAAGAGTAAATGGCTGGGTGGTTAGGCAGGTAGGTGGCCAGCCGGGTGGACAGGTGGGTGGGTGGACTGCACAGGTGGGTGAGTAGGGCAGGGAGGAAGGTAGGTGGGTGAGCAGGAAGGTAGAGTAGGGTTGTTGGCCAGAAGGCAGGTAGGTGGGCATGAAGGCAGGTGGGTGGCTAGGTGGGCATGATGGCAGGTGGGTAGTTGGGCATGCAGGCAGGCAGGTGGGTAGGTGGGCATGCAGGGCAGTGTATAGGCGAGCATGCAGATGGTGGGTAGGTGGGCTTGCAGGCGTTTGGGTGGGTAGGTGGGCATGCAGACAGGTGGGTGAGTAGGTGGGCACACAGATTAGTGGGTGGTTAGGTGGGCGGGCAGGTGGGTAGATGGGCATGCAGGCAGGTGGGTGAGTAGATGGGCATGCAAGTGGGCATACATGCGGACAGGTGGGTGGGTAGGTGGGCATGCGGGCGGACAGGTGGGTGAGCATGTATGCAGGTGGGTGAGTAGATGGGCATGCAAGTGGGCATACAGGCGAACAGGTGGGTGGGTAGGTGGGCATGCAGGCGGACAGGTGGGTGGGCATGCAGGCAGGGGTTGGGTAGGTGAGTATGCAGGCAGACAGGTGGATGGGTAAGTGGGCATAAGGGTGGGTGAATGGTCAGGCATGATGGCAGGCGGGTAGGTGGGCAGGCAGGTGGGTGTGTAGGTGGGCATTCAGGCAGGTGTTTGGGTATGTAGGCATGCAGGCAGGTGGGTGGATATGTGGGCATGATGGCAGGCTGAAGGGCAGGCAGGGTGGGTGGTTGGTGGGGATCAGGCAGATGGGGTAGCATTTCAGTGAGTCTTACCGGCATCTCAACACAGTGGGTGCTGATGGATGACATCTCGATGAGTGGCCGACATCTCAGTACAGTGGGTGATGGATGACATCTCGGTGGGTGGACAGCATCTCAGCACAACAGGTGACAGATGACATCTTAGTGGGTGGACAGCATCTCAGCACTACAGGTGACGGATGACATCTTGGTGGGTGGACAGCATCTCAGCACAGCAGGCGACATCTCAGCACAGTGGGTGATGGATGAAATTTCGGCTGGAGGGTGGCATCTCGGTGGGTGGACAGCATCTCAGCACAGCGGGCGACGGATGACATCTTGGTGGCCGGACAGCATCTCAGCACAGTGTGTGATGGATGACATCTTGGTGGGCAGACAGCATCTCAGCACAGCGGATGGCGGAAGACATCTTGGTGGGCAGACAGCATCTCAGCACAGCAGGCGACATCTCAGCACAGTGGGCGACAGATGACATCTTGGCGGAGAGGTGACTGGCATCTTGGTGGGGCAGGACACGGCATGGCAGGACGGATACTGGCATCTTGGTGGGGACCTGCGGCAGAATATGGAGGAAAGGCTGGAGAGCATGGTGCTTTCCTCCCTGCCCCAATCCATGCTCCACTGCCTCCAATGTGGTGACCAGCTCTGTGGATCAGGGTGGGGGGACGCGAAACTAGCTGCAGCACGGGAGGCAGGGGGACTAGGTAAGTAAAAGAACGTGCCTTGCATGCCCAACACTCCCGCCTAGCCCTCCGCACACTCCCCCACAACACCACCCATCTAGCACGGGGCAGACAGTTAACAGTGTTTCTGCTGACGTGCTAGATACAGGGTTTTTACTTCGGGGGTTAAAGGAGATCTACATATAAAGCAATGTTAATGGTGTTAACTAAGCATTAACTGTCATCCATTACATCCATATTCAACCTTTCTCTCTCCACTGGCACCTTTCCTTCTTCCTACAAACATGCAGTTATTACTCCGATAATCAAGAAACCCTCTCTCGACCCCTCTGCCCTCTCCAACTACCGCCCTATCTCGCTACTCCCTTTCTCCTCCAAACTTCTTGAACAACATGTCCACTCAGAACTGTCACAATACTTATCCACTAACAACTTATTTGACCCCTTACAATCAGGATTCCGCCGTAACCACTCCACTGAAACTGCCCTCACCAAAGTCACCAATGATCTACTTACTGCCAAAAGCATTGGTCACTACTCCATCCTCATCCTTCTTGACCTCTCCTCAGCCTTTGATACTGTCGACCACTCTCTGCTTCTTGATATTCTCTCCTCTCTTGGGGTTCAAGGGCTTGCACTCTCTTGGCTCACCTCTTACCTCTCTGACAGATCATTCAGTGTATCCTATTCTAACACAGTCTCATCCTCACGTTCTCTTTCTGTTGGTGTGCCGCAAGGTTCTGTCCTAGGCCCCCTACTTTTCTCAGTCTACACCCACGGCCTTGGCAAACTTATAACTTCACTAGGCTTTCAATACCACTTCTATGCGGATGACACTCAGATATATCTCTCAGGCCCCAATCTCTCCTATCTCGCCTCCCCAACTGCCTCTCAGCTATTTCTTCATTCATGTCATCTCGCTACCTCAAGCTAAACATGGACAAGACAGAACTGGTCATTTTCCCACCATCTAACTCCCCTCCCCTCTCTAACACGTCTATTTCTGTCAACAATTACACAATAACAGCAACTCCCCAAGCTCGGTGCCTGGGAGTCATTCTGGACTCTGCCCTCTCTTTCAAACCACATATTCACTCCCTGGCCACCTCCTGTCGCCTCCAACTTAAAAACATCTCCCGCATCCGTCCTTTCCTCTCACCTGACACCACTAAAATGCTAGTGCATGCCCTGGTCATATCCCGACTGGATTACTGCAACATCCTTCTTTGTGGCTTACCAACTAACAGACTGGCACCCCTCCAATCTATCCTGAACTCTGCTGCTCGCCTCATCCATCTCTCCTCTCGCTACTCTAATTCTGCACCTCTCTGCCAATCCCTACACTGGCTGCCAGTCCCTCAGCGAATCCTGTTCAAAACTCTAACTCTTGCATACAAAGCTCTCTCCAACCAGGCCCCTCCCTACATCTCATCTCTAATCCAACAGTATCAACCTAGACGCAGCCTCCGCTCCTCTGCCGACCTACTCCTGTCCTCCACCCTGGTCACCTCCTCTCACGCCCGCCTCCAGGACTTCTCACGTGCAACTTCAATCTTCTGGAATGCCCTCCCGCACCCAATCCGCCACTCCACAACCCTCAAAACCTTCAAAGGCGCCCTTAAAACTCACTTATTCAGACAAGCATATAATCTGGCCTAACCAATCTTCTCAAGGGCGCATGCCACAAAGCTCAATACTGACTGTTTGTGATCCTTCCCCCTCGTCTTCACCCCTCTTCCTTTAGACTGTAAGCTCGCAAGGGCAGGGCTCTCTCCCCTATTGTATCTTGTATTCAGAATATCCATTGTCAACTCTGTAAAACTGCATTTGAATTATTATATGTACCGTATGTTTCTACCCTGTCTGTAATTACTACTTTGTAAAGCGCTACGGAAGATGATGGCGCTATATAAATAAACAATAATAATAATAATAATAATAATAACTGTGCAAAAACATTAAAATCCTATGAAGATATTGGTGTTCTGTGGCATTGTTTATATAGAGCTTGATTTATGAAGTGTGCCTTTCTGTGCCATTTAGCATACTTTTGTTGCCATTTGCTCCTGCCTTTACGCGTGCATTTCTTTCCTTTATTTAAGTGTGCATTGAGTAGTCAAAACATCTGTTCTTAAAGTGGACCAAAACCCTGGGTTTTGACTTTCCATGGTTTTGGTACTTTCCCCCGAGGATGCCGGGACCAGCTCACCTCTTCCCGGTCCCACAGAACGTCTAAGAGCAGCGCCGTGGGACAAACAAAGTCACCTGGAGGGGTTTCAAACAGCGGGACATCCCGATTTTGGATGCCCCGGGGGTCGAATATTATAGATATAATATTATAGATTCCTGAGCCGATCTAGTTGTGTTTTGGTCCACTTTAAATAACTAACTTACACTGATGCACTAGCTTTCTTCCTCTAGGCCAGCCTGTGTCAGTGGCTGTTTCTCTCCCTCTTTCTCTACCTATTGGCTATTATGCTGGGTATAACAATGAACGCTACTCTGTTCCGCTAAGTTCTTGGCGCTGCATGCCATATTCTCTACTTTTAAAGACATGGCTCAGGATGGCAGTGAATCTTATTATCTGCCATAATATCATTCAATTTATCTGAAAGCATTGTTGCAATAACAATGTGGCAAACTTTGTAACATGTTTTATTATTTGTTTTAATCATTGAGGTTAGATAAACACGTTGGTGTGAAAATCAGAAGGAAAAATACAATTCTGTGAAACTCACCTGTAGAATTGTTTTTGAGTATATCCAGTCCAGGTCATCCCAGTGATGACATGTGGGCATTCCACCCCCAGGGAGCGCTCGACTGCAAGATTAAAAGCTGTCGCTCTTCCCGGACCCCTATAAAGGCAGGTGTCCCTCTATCATTCCCCAGTGGTTAAAAAGCAGTAAACAAAAAGGGGACAGGCCGGGAGGCCAAGAAAACCATGTTACTTCACATAGCTTCAGCTTTTACTCTCTAAAACAAGAGTTAAGGACACAAGTCCAATGAATAAAAAATGGTAATAACCATAATAGGCAAACAAGAGATAATGAACAAAGGGCGGGGTGGGACGACCTGGACTGGATATACTCAAAAACAATTCTACAGGTGAGTTTCACAGAATTGTATTTTTCACTATATCCAGTCCAGGTCGTCCCAGTGATGACATGTGGGACATTCAAAAGCAGTGTCCATTAGGGCGGGATCCCCAGTGCGGAACAGCATATAGTTCATTTCACTACCGCTTGAAGCACCTTTCGGCCAAAGACAGCATCAGCTGAGGCCCTGACATCCACCTTGTAGAACTTTGTAAAAGTATGAACTGAAGACCAAGTGGCGGCCTTACAAACCTGTTCAACCGAAGCCTAGTGCTGAAAAGCCCAAGAGGCACCAATAGCTTTGGTAGAATGAGCTCTGATCCGAAAAGGGGGTTCCTTCCCCTTGGCAGAATATGCTTGCACCGCCTGTCTGATCCACTTACTGAGAGTGGACTTGGCTGGTGGCAAACCTTTCCTAAAGCCCTCTGTTAGGACAAAGAGCAAATCTGATTTCCTGAAGGACTCAGTCGCAACCAGGTAATACTTAATGGCTCTGACCACATCCAAAGCATGGAGGGTCCTTTCCTTAGAATTAGTCGGTGCTGGACACAAGGAAGGCAAGACAACTTCCTCATTAAGGTGAAAGGGAGAAACGACCTTAGGCAAAAAATCAGGTTTAAAGTGAAAAACCACCTTATCCTTATGCCGCTCAAACTATGGAGGCTTCATACAAAGCGTGGCCAACTCTGACACGTGACGCACCGAGGTGATCGCTACCAAAAAGACCACCTTGAGAGTCAAAATAGGCAATGCAGCATCCCACAATGGTTCGGAGGGAGGACCCTGAAGAGCAGAAAGTACTAAATTCAAGTCTCACACCGGTATTACTGACTTACGAAGTGGCCTGACATGGGTGACTCCCTGGAAAAAGGTCTTGATCAACCTATGGTTGGCAATGGATCACTGGAAGAAGATGGCTAAGGCCGAGACCTGGCCCTTGAGGGTGCTCAGCTGGAGACCCAAGTCTAAGCCGTGTTGTAAAAACTTCAGAATCCTAGAAATAGAAAATGTGCGGCAAGGGAGACTCTTGGTCTCACACCAAGCAAAACAAGCGTGCCAAACTCTGTAGTATATTATGGAGGAAGACTTTTTCCGTGCCTGAATCATGGTATGCACAACTGCGGCCGACAGCCCCTTTTCCGTCAGGATTGAGGTTTCAATAGCCAAGCCGTCAAAGCCAGCGTCCGTAAATTGGGGTGCTGCAGCGACCCCTGTGTGAGAAGCGCATGATGTAGCGATCTACTGACATCTGAACTATAGGCTCAATTCAGAGACACATTCGTCTGGACTTTCGTAGCTGTCTGTGTATGTTTTTGTGTGTGTTTGTCATTTTTTTTGTTTTTTCTGTTCCATTTTCTATTCGTACGTTCATTCGCGCTCGTGCGTATATGAGCTTTCGATGAACGAAACTAAATAGGATCATTTGCGTTAGTTCGGATCATTTTCCCATCAAAATCTGATATTTTGCGTTCGTTCAGATAACTTACGTTATTGGTATGGGCTTGCGTCTCATTCAGAGAGCTGATTGCCAAGGGACCACCACCCTATAAAACCATTTCCTTTGCGATCCACTTACGGGACCATTTTGACCTCGGATATCTTGCTTTGACCATGTTTTGCGGCTTTGTGGAGGAATATGAGCACCTTCAGCTAATGGGCATTACATGTATCAGCAGGGCCGAGGCCAGATTGCACCGGCGACGCATGCATATCGATCGCATGAATGACGTTGAGTTGTTCGAGCTGACCAGACTTAATCGCGCTTCTCTCCATAAGTTGTATAGTGAGCTGCGGCCATGGTTAGCCCGCACCACAAGGAAGGGGCAAGCAATTTCAGGTATGACCAAGATGCTTGGCTGCCTGCAATTTTCGGCAAACGGCTCATTCCAGAGGCTGGGTGCCCTCTCCGTGGGGATCTTCCAGCCTACGCTGGGCAGCGCGCTATCCAAGTTTTTGGAAGGCATGGCTACCATTAATCAGAAATATATTTTATTTCCAGACGACATGGTAGCCTGGAACGCGCTTAAGTTGGCTTTTTATAATATCGCCGACATGCCCAACGTCATAGGTGCGATTGATTCCACCTACGTTGCATTGGTCCCTCCTGCAGCCGACGAGTACCTCTATAGGTAAGTTCAATCGGTCATTTTGTTATATAGTTTAGACAAACTGTATTTTTATTATCTATTAATCCCCCCTTGTAAAATGTTCCTGTGAAACAGCTTACAGTGTATATCTTAATCCCTCCTTGTAAATTGTCCCTGTGAAACAGCTTACAGTGTATAGCTTAATCACTCCTTGTAAATTGTCCCTGTGAAACAGCTTACAGTGTATAGCTTAATCCCTCCTTGTAACTTGTCCCTGTGCCCCATTTGACCATGTATAGCTTAATCCCTCCTTGTAACTTGTCCCTGTGCCCTATTTGACTGTGTATAGCTTAATCCCTCCTTCTCAAGTGTCCCTGTGCCTCATTTGACCGTGTATAGCTTAATCACTCCTTGTAACTTGTCCCTGTGCCCCATTTGATCGTGTATAGCTTAATCCCTCCTTCTCAAGTGTCCCTGTGCCCCATTTGACCGTGTATAGCTTAATCACTCCTTGTAACTTGTCCCTGTGCCCCATTTGACCGTGTATAGCTTAATCCCTCCTTCTTAAGTGTCCCTGTGCCCCATTTGACCGTGTATAGCTTAATAACTCCTTGTAACTTGTCCCTGTGATCCATTTGACCGTCTATAGCTTCATCAATGTTTTTAATGTCGGACAAAGCCAAACATTTTCATGTGGACCTTAATTAGTCATTCGAATGTTAATCTTTATTTGATCCAACATACATATCCTTTTTTGCTAAAAACTACTTATGTACTTAGTGTTATTTGTATTGATCAACATGTTTTTTGGAGGGTGTTAGGAGTTAGCATTTGAGTAGTTTACTTTGCCTTGCTAATTTTTTTTATTTTCTTATTTCCCAGGAACTGCAAAATGGGCCACTCACTGAATGTCCAAGCAGTGGTGGCCCCGGACATGCGGTTCCTTAGTGTCCTCGCCGGGCTTCCAGGCTCATCCCATGATGCGTACATCTTGTGAAGATCTGGATTGTACCGTCGGCTTGAGTCTGGAGAATTCTCAGGTGGATGGCTCCTTGGTAAGTTGACGCAAATTACGTCATTCACTTTTCAATGTATGCCTATGAATATAGTTTATGACCCATGTCTGAACCTATGGCTGTTTTTACCCCTTGATGACATGTTAAACCGGACCTTAACCATGATCTTTAGCAAAGCACAAACCCTTAAAAACTGATTTCCCAGCATTTAAAAATAATATATTTCTAGTTTCTACTAACTTACTTATTATTCTTTCCCACACTGGGCTGCAATTCTGTTCTTGACTTTATGATAGGGTCGGCGCCATCTTTGCTCAGATGCATGACACTTACTGTGGAGAGGAGAGCGGGATAAAGTGCAGGGGGCAGGTTAGAGCTGTGCTTTGCTCAGACAAAGCAGATCTGGGGTCCTGAAAAGGTAAGACATCCCAGAATGCAGAGCAGCACAGTCCTAAGCCAATTCCTGTTTGCAGGCTGCCTGATTTGCCCTCAGCCGCCATCTCTGATGTTTGTCAGAACATGCAGTAGATGGTGTTAGGCTGTTTTATTAGGTGAACAATCTGTATGTACAGGGTGTGGCTAAAATATAAGATAGTCTCTTAGTCAGGGGGAATGACCGCTTGTCCATAAATTTTTGTTTTGAATGTATAATTTATGTAAGTATTTTATTATTCTTTCAGGAGATTCCGGCTATCCGCTTCTTTCCTGGCTGATGACGCCCGTCCTTCGGCCACAGAATGTGGCCCAGGACGATCGGGCGCACCGTAAAACCCGGGCCGTTGTGGAGAGGGCCTTTGGCCTCTTAAAAACTCGCTTCGGGTGTTTGGACCATACCAGGGGGGCACTCTAGTATGACCCCAACAAGGTCATCGATATAATACTGGCCTGCTGTGTCCTCCACAACTTTGCCATAATGCAGCGTGTCCCCCGGTATGTGGATCTGCCCCCCTCTCCACCCAGCCAGGACCCAGAAGAGAACTACCGTGGCACACCTAGTGCCTCTGGTCAAGCTGTTCGAGCCAATTTGATAAGCACCCATTTTGCCTAATTTGGATTTCCTGTGTTTGTTTGTTGCATGTAATTGTTTATTTTTACTTTTATTTGCCTTTGTGAAGGCTTTTGTATTTTATTTAAAAAAAATAGTAATGAATTAATTACTAAAATATTGACACATGATCTGAGCCTCATGCATTTTTTTGCCATGTTTGTTTAGAAAAGCTTTCAGTAATCTCAAAATAACCCAAACATTAATGCATCAACTTAGTCAACAACAGCTAAAGTCACATTCAATATATTTTATTGAAATATCAAAATTTGGAGTTGAAGGGCACTTGCAGACTTCATGTACATACATAGTACAACAAAAATATACATTGGTGCAGACTCATGGCACCTAGCAATTGGCCACATCCAGGAGTTTTAAAGTAATGCACTCCAGGCCGAAGTTTCAATAACAAATAAAATAAACATATATCGGGAGCAACCATTTTTTATGATAATCTTTGGCCAGTAATACATAGGGCTTCATACACACCCTCTCCTGCTTGGCCACATTTGCCACAGGCACAGGTGGAAAGCAGCCATACCTATGCCACATCCACGCCTGTAAGTCAGTGGCCCACCCAAACAATAACCCCCTTTCCGAATGCAAGTCCAGTCCAATCTTTGCCATGTCCCAACTTTGGGAACTCAAAAATAAGAGTAGGGATCACATGTGCAACCAAATCTCTGTCTTTTCACATAGCTAGACATGTTTAGTGCTTAATACTTAGATGATGAGAGGGTTAAACTGGGCGGTAAATTGGTTTCCAGGGCCTGAATAATAATGTTGATAATTTTGTATAAATAATAGTGATGGAGTTGCTCCCACCCCCTTTTCTCAGTTTGAATTGCCATGAACACACACAGGGAGGGATTCAGTCAATATGAATCTCTCCCTGTGGAGTGTTCTAAAGGGAGGCTGGAGCTTCCCATGTGAGTAGCTCTGGCTACATTGCATGTCCCAACTTTGGGAACTCAAAAATAAGAGTAGGGACCACACTAAATACAGAGTGCCTTGCCAGAGCAGTGTGGCTTCCACATGTATTTGCAGATATGTGCAACCAAATCTCTGTCTTTCCACATAGCTAGACATGTTTGGTGCTTAATACTTAGATGATGAGAGGGTTAAACTGGGCGGTAAATTGGTTCCCAGGCCCTGAATAATAATGTTGATAATTTTGTATAAATAATAGTGATGGAGTTGCTCCCACCCCCTTTTCTCAGTTTGAATTGCCATGAACACACACAGGGAGGGATTCAGTCAATATGAATCTCTCCCTGTGGAGTGTTCTAAAGGGAGGCTGGAGCTTCCCATGTGAGTAGCTCTGGCTACATTGCATGTCCCAACTTTGGGAACTCAAAAATAAGAGTAGGGACCACACTAAATACAGAGTGCCTTGCCAGAGCAGTGTGGCTTCCACATGTATTTGCAGATATGTGCAACCAAATCTCTGTCTTTCCACATAGCTAGACATGTTTGGTGCTTAATACTTAGATGATGAGAGGGTTAAACTGGGCGGTAAATTGGTTCCCAGGCCCTGAATAATAATGTTGATAATTTTGTATAAATAATAGTGATGGAGTTGCTCCCACCCCCTTTGCTCAGTTTGAATTGCCATGAACACACACAGGGAGGGATTCAGTCAATATGGATCTCTCCCTGTGGAGTGTTCTAAAGGGAGGCTGGCAGCTTCCCAGGTGAGTAGCTCTGGCTGCATTGCATGTCCCAACTTTGGGGACTCAAAAATAAGAGTAGGGACCACACTAAACACAGAGTGCCTTGCCGGGGCAGTGTGGCTTCCACATGTATCTGCAGATATGTGCAACCAAATCTCTGTCTTTCCACATAGCTAGACATGTTTGGTGCTTAATACTTAGATGATGAGAGGGTTAAACTGGGCGGTAAATTGGTTCCCAGGCCCTGAATAATAATGTTGATAATTTTGTATAAATAATAGTGATGGAGTTGCTCCCACCCCCTTTGCTCAGTTTGAATTGCCATGAACACACACAGGGAGGGATTCAGTCAATATGGATCTCTCCCTGTGGAGTGTTCTAAAGGGAGGCTGGCAGCTTCCCAGGTGAGTAGCTCTGGCTGCATTGCATGTCCCAACTTTAGGGACTCAAAAATAAGTGTAGGGACCACACTAAACACAGAGTGCCTTGCCGGGGCAGTGTGGCTTCCACATGTATCTGCAGATATGTGCAACCAAATCTCTGTCTTTCCATATAGCTAGACATGTTTGGTGCTTAATATTTAGATGATGAGAGGGTTGAACTGGGCGGTAAATTGGTTCCCAGGCCCTGAATAATAATGTTGATAATTTTGTATAAATAATAGTGATGGAGTTGTTCCCACCCCCTTTACTCACTTTGCCATGGTTCAAGGTAGTAGTTTCCCAGCCCAGAATGTCCCCCAGTCTTGCCAACAAACAGGATGAGCCAGACACAATTTCATTAGCCCCAAGCTGCAGCGTGCAGCTTGAGTTGCAGCTTCAGTGAGGCTTTAGATCAGGCATTGGCTAGTGAGGTATCTCAGCACTCTAATGAGCTATATGGGCAAAAATCAAAATCATACAAGCAAAGCCATAAAAAAGGCAATCTTGGTAGCGCTCACCAGACAGGTCAATACAGTGGGGATGTAGAGGAAAGATGTGGAGATACAGGTCTAATAGCTGTTAAAATGGGTGTTGCCCATAAAACCCTGGTGGTGGGCCTTGGAGGTGGCCCATCACCTGGGCATGTAAGGCATTCATAATCTGCCACTGTTCCAACATGAGTCTATTGCTTGTTCGAACTTCCTCGAGCATGACTGTGAAATTATTATTTAAGGAGGCCATGTGGCTGTTACTCGTCCTAAATTCTGTCAGCATGGTGGTGAATGTAATATTTAATGTATCAAATTGTGCAATAAGCTGCTCTGTGGTTCTTTGAGTCACCTGCCAAAATAAACGGCTGTCATGGCGCCACGCTGACTCCAGAATCGGCACGCGCCTCCCCTGGGAAACTGGTCGATGTTGCTGACTACGTCTACCAATTCCCCGGGTTTGAGCGCATGCAGATGCTAGACCTTTAGGGCGAGTAAGAGTCGCAGATATGCTCGGCAAATCCTCTGCAGCAGAGCTACCACTGGGGACTGTAGGCTCAGTCTCAGCCTGCTGCCTACGATGGGCTGACAGCATTCATCCAGCTTCACTCTCTGCTGCAGAGGATTTGGTGCAGTAGCATGTTGGGACAGTGGCAGATTAGGTTCCAGGGGGGTCAGTTCTGAGGGTCCCATCAAGCTGGTATCCTCCTCCATCTCCTGGATTTCCTCCATCAGTGTGTGGGTCTGTTGGGACATGTGCAAAAAAAGGTTCAGTTTGGACCCTAAATATATTTGTTATGCAAATTAGTCATGTGCATTTACATGCATCAGCAGTTTCATCATAAGTCCACTTACCGTATATATCTGTTCCTGGCTCCTAGGCAGCACGGAAGTTGATGGTGTGGTCAAACTGGATGAGGCTTCCACACTTGCTGAGGCTTGATGCTGGGCTGTGTTTAAAATAAAAAGGCAAGTAAACACCAAAAAATCCATTGCTGATCTGGATTACTACATATGCTTTAAAAAACACGTGGCCAGCAGGAATGCAAACTTCAACAGCGGGACAAGGTGTCCTTCACTATGAATGTCAGTATCTGTTAAATGTATGCCTCACCCTGTACATACACATTCGTCACCTTAAATAGTACAAACATGCATGTACTGCATGTTATGAGGCTTAACACATCCCTAAAGGGCCATTAGGGGCCCACACTCAGCTTGCAAATATAATTTGTCTTCAGAGTATGCTGGTGGGCATTCTTCCTATGTAGACCTTTCTCTGACCCCAGATCAAGTATTTTAGACCAAAGCACAGCTAAACCCCAAGTGGTATAAAGACAAAGAAGGAAGTGTTGTATATGATTGACTAGATTCACATAACAGGCAGTGCTTTGCTAAGATAAAGACTTTAATAGTGACCATAAATACTGTCCAAGGTCGTATATGGGCTGCCAAATTTTAAAATGAACATTCCGCAGACATTAAACACCCAGCTAAAACTGTAACCTCCCCTCCAAGCCACTCCCTAGGGGCATGTGATCATATATGCCTGTGAGCCTCATTTCACACGTTTAAAACATATCACATACACACTAACATTACTAACCTGCAGGAATGGTTGGGATGTCCGTGTCCGGTCTGCCAGAGAAGCCCTCTAATGCCACAGGGTGTATCAACGCCAGCACCATCTCCTCAGCCTGTGTAAACTGTAATTTTGTTGGGAAGCCTCCGCCAGTTTGTAAGCTGAAAAATAGAGGTTCGCAAATTTAGGGCATTGTGGTCAATACAACAAGCAGACAAATGCACAACTCAAATATGTACCTGTAATTGCGCCGTTTATTCTGTTTCTTCCATGCTGCATACTTCAGGTCAGATATTTTGCGCTGTATCTGCTCCACATCTTTAAGGATGGAGTGTGAGCCCACTTGCCAATGCAAGAGTTTGGGCCTCACCAAACCTGCCACTCACTCACTGTCCTTGCCGCAATGTTCCGGCTATTGCTTGCTGTTCTGGCTCATCTCTGTATGTAGGCAATTTGGAGGACATTCTGGGCTGGCTCTGTTGTGTTAAAAAGTGCGACACATGGCTTGAGAACGAATGGACTGGTCTTGCAATCGAACTGGGGGTCCTTGCCTGGGTGGCCACCGAACTTCCAGGCTTGGATGTGGCATATGTATCGGTGGTTGCCACCTGTGCCCAGTGGCAACCACTGGCGCGCGCTCCTGACGCCCAGTGGCGCGCGCAAGCACATATGATTTATGCCCTCCGGCGGCGCTGCACACAGCGCGCGTGCCGGAGGTAATCAGCGCAGGGCCAATGAGCCCAGGGGAATGCGGGGTCATACGCCCCTCTATGCTTCTGGTCCAATCTGGACCAGGATCCTGGGTTCTGGTTATGCACCAATCATGCACACACATCTAGCCCAATCCCGTGTAACCTGGCCCCATAAAGGTTTCCCTCCTTCAGTCTGTCATTGCCCGTGATAGCGTGCTGCTGGGTGTGATTTGGTGTCTGCTCTGTCTTCGATTTATCCTGCTGTGTATGACCATCCTTGATTGCTGCCTGGACTGACCTTTGCCTGTTTTCCTGACTACGATTGCCTGCCCCATTGTACCGCGTAACCGTGATCTCCCGGTTTGACCCTTGGCTCGACTCTGACTATTCTTCCGTCTCATCCTCTGGTGCCGCGTTTCATTGGATTGATCTTCCGTGTATGACCCCTGCTTGTTTGACCTTGCCCAGTCTCGTTCCTGGTTCATCTGCCTTCCCCCCCATAAGTCTGCATCCTTTGTGCTATAAAGTCCTTGGGGCAACCGTGCCCGGTGAGGCGTGTAAAGCGTCCCAGCAGATGGGGGCTTGTCTATAGGTGAAGCTAGCAGCGGAGATTTGGGGTTGCAGACTTATTTCGAAGGTGGGTGTCCCACAGAACCTGACAGTGGTTCCATGCTCATGGGAGCTTTTACCACGAGGAGCTGGAGAGGCGGAGCTGGCTGGGCTGGGGCTTCTGGGCCTGTGGCTCTTGGTGGCCTTGCCACTAGTGGTTCCATGCCCATGGGAGCTTTTACCACGTGGAGCTGGAGAGGCAGAGCTGGCTGGGCTGGGGCTTCTTGGCCTGTGGCTCTTGGTGGCCTTGCCACTAGTGGTTCCATGCCCATGGGAGCTTTTACCACGTGGAGCTGGAGAGGCAGAGCTGGCTGGGCTGGGGCTTCTGGGCCTGTGGCTCTTGGTGGCCTTGCCACTAGTGGTTCCATACCCATGGGAGCTTTTACCACGTGGAGCTGGAGAGGCAGAGCTGGCTGAGCTGGGGCTTATGCAACGCCGGCTCTTACTGGCCTTGCCAGTGGAGCGTGCTTTATGAAGGGATGTGCTAGGCCGGGGAGGGGGCAGGGTGTTCTTTGGGGGCTGGGGCTTCTCACCCTCTGCTTCTTAGTGGCCTTTCTTGCCGGCGTACCTGCCTGCTTTGTTGTTGTTGGCTTCTTAGCCGCTCCCTCCTTGGCTTTGCTGGTTGGTTTGGGTTTTGGGGCCTTGGTGGGCAATGTCGCCTTGAGTTGGCCACTGTGGCTGCGCGTTTCCCGCACCTTGGGAGTAGGTAGTTGTGACTGAGTGGTCGGACGTGAGGAAGAAGGCTCCTCAGGCCGCTGGGGGTCTTTTGCTGGCGGCCTCCTTGGCTGGTGTGGCCTTACCGAGGGCTTTTTTAGCTGGCATGTTGAAAATCTCAAAGAGAATGAGCTGTGTGTCCAGGACCCTTTAAATACTAATGCCTGGGTATGACGCTTACGCATTCGTGTACACGTGCATACGGCCGCTCATCTGGCCGTGTGGAATCGGGAAACCGCTGGGGCATTACTTATCTGCTGCGGACAAGAAAAAGATGGCTCACACGATCTTCACCCGCCAACAGCAAGAGCTGATTATGCTCGTAAGTGTATTGTAAGGACTTTGATTTGCCATCTAAATGCATGCCTAGGCCTTAAGGAAGTGCAGGAAGAAAAAGTTTGGTTTAAAAGTTTGAAAAACAGAAGTAAGTGCGCACATGTGTGAACCAAGTCACTTGCACATGCTCTCCTCCTCGGCCACATTTGCCACCGGCATAGGTGGCAACCACCGATACATATGTCACATCCACGCCTGGAAGTTCGGTGGCCACCCAGGCAAGGACCCCCAGTCCGATTGCAAGTCCAGTCCATTTGTTCTCAAGCCACATGTCGCACTTTTTAACACAACAGAGCCAGCCCAAAATGTCCCCCAAATTGCCTACATACAGAGATGAGCCAGAACAGCAAGCAATAGCCGGAACATTGCGGCGAGGACACACAGCTCATTCTCTTTGAGATTTTCAACATGCCAGCTAAAAAAGCTCTCGGTAAGGCCACACCAGTCAAGGAGGCCACCAGCAAAAGGCCCCAGCGGCCTGAGGAGCCTTCTTCCTCACGTCTGACCACTCAGTCACAACTACCTACTCCTAAGGTGCGGCGACTACACATGCCCCGGGTGCGCCGATTTTCCGGGCTCCATTCCCCAAGTACATAGTGATTGCATGCTATATGTAAATAATACAGAAGGTAGATAAGGAAATTAGGCTTAAGTGGGACATTGCCACATTGGAAAGATATCTAGATCAAAAAATGGTCCCGCAACAGTTGCGGTGGACATTATCCATACAAGATGGGGATGAGACTATAGAATCAAAGCAGGATTGGTTTCATTTCTTTAATGATTGTGGTCTAAGGTTAATTGATAAATTATTAACGAAAAAGAGGATACAATTAAAAGGGCTGGAAAGCATAAAGGAGGAGACAAGAAAACGTTTGGACCCCTTGAGTACATCAGAATTGTTCTCCAGTAAATCAGATTCTCTGAGGATTAGGTTAGAAAAAGATGAGACCCAGATACGAAATAGAAAGATACGTAAACTTCAAAGGGATGCCGCGGATTATTCTTCCAACAAAGTATTTAAATGGCAATTTATGGAAGAGGTCGGGGTGGATTCAGAAAAAGAGAAGGATTCTGAATCCCAATCGACACTGGCCCATAACCAGAGGCCCGCAAGGACCACATCTAGGGAAAGGTATGGGCTAGAAAGGAGGGGCCAGCGTTACCCCTACAATTCCCTCACCCCTAATAGGTATCAACAGAGGAATCCTCTTGATAAACAAAAAGATAAAGGGGTTAGTTGGCGAAAACGTAATCCATCATGGAGGGATAAAAATCGCTCTGGCCAGGTGCCTAGGGAGGATCCCTTCCTAAGAAGAGGTAAAGAAATGTTACGAAATGAAAGGGAACCCGAACAGACCCCTTTTCACAGAGAGGGCCCCATGTCCCACCACCCACAACATGCAGTAGCCATGATAGACAGGTGGAAACCAAACAGTCCCCTTCTAACGGGCAGGGGATCAGTAAAGAGAAAAGAATGGGACGAAGGGGAAAGCGAGGAGGGGCAAAACATAAGAAGAACCCGGTGGCGCTAGGACAGGGGATATTTAATCTAAGTTCCTTCCAATTGAGCAATGAGGAGCTCAGAGCCCTTGACTATGGGTTAAAATATGCGCCCCCTAGGGATATAGATAAGTTTGATGTACATATCGATTTCCTAAAATTTATGCGTAAGCTGAACATAAAAAAATTCTTTTTAAATAAAGATAACTTAATGGCAGCACCTAAAGACCCTTCCCCAAATGAGTTAGCGCCTCCTACAAGTGCAGCCACTGAAACTCCATCTTTTAAACACACAAGGTTAAGGAATAGGTCGGTATTCAATCCTTTGAATTCTTGTAATTCAAGATTGGATGTTTTTAAGGGAGCAGTGGTTAAAGATTTGAGAAAGATTCAGGTAAAGAAAAATTACAAACTTCTTTCTCACTCTAGAGCTATTAAAAACTTAGAAAAAAACACTGAAATTGTGGTTAAACCCGCCGACAAAGGCGGGGGCCTAGTCATTCTAGATAAACAAGATTATATAGCCGAGCTAGCACGCCTCCTTTCGGATGCTGGAACATATGTCAAGCTCGATTCAGACCCATTAAAAGATTATCATCGTGACTTGCTAGATTTGTTGAAGGGTGGACGGGATCTTGGGATCCTGAATGAAAAAGAATTTAATTATTTGAATATTGGGAAACCTCGGACTCCAACGATCTACCAACTCCCGAAGGTTCATAAAAATCAAACGAGGCCTCCGGGGCGTCCCATTGTTAGTGGGGTTGACTCATTGACATGTCGTTTAGGCGAATATGTTGACAACTTCCTACAGCCACTGGTTGTGAGATTACCTGCGTACCTGAGGGACTCTGGACAGGTTTTAACTATCTGCCAGGAGATTGAGATCAATGATGGATGTCTGTTGGCTACAGCAGACGTCACCTCGCTCTACACGGTAATCCCACACCAGCTTGGGATGCTGGCTGTTAGATTTTTCTTGGAACAGCAGTCGGGTCTCCCATTACAACAGATTGAGTTTATTATGGCATGCTTTAAGTTCTCTTTAGAACACAATTACTTTTGGTTTGGGGGCGAGTTTTTTCTACAAATCAAGGGCGTAGCCATGGGGGCTAAATTTGCCCCAAGCATGGCCAATTTGTTTGTGGGGCTTTGGGAAACTAATTTTATCTTTGGGAAAATTTGGCCGTCCCTAAAGCTATGGCGCCGTAACATCGATGACGTCATTGTAGTATGGGATGGGACACGAGCGTCACTGGAAGAATTTTTTAATTTAGTGAACTCAAATGATTACAATCTGGAGTTCACTGCTGATATCAGTGACTCAACAATACACTTCCTGGATTTGGAAATCAGGCGGGAAGCTGGTGGATTAAGTACCTCTACGTATTTCAAAGCCACTGACAGAAATGGGTATGTCCCTAGAGCCAGCTGTCATCATCCAAACTGGCTCCGGGCCATACCCAAAGGTCAATTTGTTAGGATTAAGAGAAACTGCAATAATGTTGCAGATTATGATGCACAATCTTTACAACTGCAGAAAAGATTTGAGGAGAAAGGGTATCCCCGAATTGAAATTGAAAAACAGAGGGAACAGGTGAGGGAGATGGATAGATCTGTGCTCCTAGGACAATCGAGAGATCGCCCTAAAAGGGACCCAAGGCAAACTGATTTTGCTTTTCTGACGGGTTACAGTTTACAACACCGGAAGGTCAAAAACATTTTGAATAAACATTGGCACATCCTAAAGGATGATCCGGTGATTGGGCCTGTGTTACCAGACAAACCATTGTGTATCTATAGGAGGGCCCCGAACTTAAAGGACCGTTTAGTCCGCAGTTTTGTGGACCCACCCAAACCAATCACCCTGGTAAAACCCCCCCCCGCTGGTTTTTTTAGGTGTGGGTCATGCTGTGGCTGTAGAACCGGACTGAAATTGAACAAATCTTCGTCTGTGTTCTATGTGTCAGGGATGACCGACCCTATCAAAATCAAAGGTTTCATATCATGTAGCACCAGATATGTGGTATATGCCATATGGTGTCCATGCAATTTAATCTATATAGGAAGGACCACTCGCATCCTAAAGATACGTATTAGGGAGCATGTGTATAACATCAAGAGGGGATACGAAGGACATAGTTTGTCGGCCCATTATAAAAAATTCCACCACTCAGACCCCAGTACGATTTCTTTTATGGGGGTAGACAAAGCTACAGCACATTGGCGGGGGAATAATTTGGAGAGGAATCTCTCACGTATGGAAAGTCGATGGATATATAATCTGAATACCCTGACCCCAAGGGGCCTTAACATTGAATATGATTTAAATTGTTTCATTGATGATTCCTAATGTCTGCAATGCTGATTTTAATTTATTTGGTTTTGAATTTTTTATGTTCTTAATGTTATTAATGAGTTTTCATTATATGTGGTTTAAAGGTGGTGAACTGTTAGCTGTGACTCTCACCTAGAGGCTATTGTGGTCCAAGTTCGTTATTATTAGTATCAGGAACTTATAATCATTGAATTAGAAACTATATGTTTTTATTTGTAATTGCTTAATTAGGTTACGTGTAGGTTCTGTAACTTATTATTTCACCAAGCGCTCCTTACATGTAAGCGCATTTTTATGATAATTTTTATTATATTTTTCTTATTTCTAGTTATTTATCTCTTAAGTAGTGGCATCCTCAGTTTGAAATGTGGTTATCAGCTTTGAATTGGGGCTATTACTATGTAATATAAGAGATTTCTGGGACGAGAGAGGTCGCGCTTGCGCACTGCATATAGTTGCGGTGATAGTTGCAGAGTAGCTATTATTAGCATGTGGGCTGTTATTGCTCCATAATGGGTGTTGACGTATAGGCACCCCCTCTGGCTACTGGGCGGTCGGCGCATATGTGTTGCCGGCTGCTACTTAGTGAAATCGGCACATGCGCACTGCGGTCCCGGAGCTGCGAAACTGGCGCTTGCGCACTGGCGCCTGTCTGGGAAGACGGCGCGTGCGCAGTAACAGCAGTCTGGAAGCGCCGTAACTAAGGAGTCCAGTTTCGGGGCATGCGCATTGCGCCCCTGGTGTTGGAGGACTGGCGCATGCGTACTGGCGCCCGTCTGGGTAGACGGGGCTGGCGCGTGCGCAGTGACATGATTTCACCTTCCGGATGGGCCGAAAGCATCCAGCCCAGTCTCGGGTTATACAGCTCCATATACAGGTAAATCTTCTTTAATATAGTATTTGCCCTTATATACTAAGGAATTGGTGCTACCTATTGAGGGATGACGGTAATATTTTACATCTGTAAAGCGCTGGTTGCGGACCGGAAGTAATTACTTCCGGGTGGAGGTGAAAAGAAAGGGGGATATTTAAACCCATGTTTTCAAGCGAGCTGCAAACCTGGTTAAAGCCCCAATGTGGGGTGAAACGCGTTGGTTAGCAGCAGCCAGAATCTACTTTTGATTGATCCATAACGACTGGATTTTGATGCCTGGCGGTGAGAGTCGCAGACAGGTTTTATCTTTGATATGTTTTAAAGATTTTTTTATCATGTGAGTGCATTAATGTGTTCATTAAAAAGCCCCTTTTATTAGCGGTGTTGCACTATTTGTCCTATTTCTTATCCCCTTTTATACTCCTGGGATATGAGAATTGCTATGCCTGAGTGGATTTAGAATATCCTCGACTGGAAGTTGAAGTTCTTTGTCAGCTGTATACATCATCCTCCATCCTGGGATGGGATTTACCGCAAACCAGTGGGATATATTGTTTTAAGAAAAGCTTTCTAATGATTTATATCTGGTAAGCCTCCTGTCACATTGGTGGTGGATTCGCACCGCATTTGATGAAAGTCACTGGGTGTTCTGAATTTTGGAAGAATTTATTTTATCTCAACTGGACTTTTCAATAGACGTTTTTCAGCTCTGTGTTTTTTTTGCTTTTTAATACAGAAGGTAGGCCTTTATTTATAAATGCTTTGCTTTTCTAGTGTTGGAAATGGAGTACCTAATCTGACGCACCCGCCAGTGCTGCATGAATCTGCAGCAGAAAGTGAAGGTGGTGGATCTCCAGGGCGACGTTCCTACCCCTCCTCTGTAGCGACCTCCGACCAGCCCCTGCAAGAATATACTGACCGCGAAGTGATTTTGGTAAGTTTCAGGGGTGGGAGATGGAAGAAGAATGAGACCGAGAAGTGATTTAGGTACGTTTTAGGGGTGGGAAATGCAAGAATATACTGACCGCGAAGTGATTTAGGTAAGTTTTAGGGGTGTGAAATGGAAGAAGAATGAGACCGCGAAGTGATTTAGGTAAGTTTTAGGGGTGGGAAATGCAAGAATATACTGACCGCGAAGTGATTTGGGTAAGTTTTAGGGGTGGGAAATGGAAGAATGAGACCGCGAAGTGATTTAGGTAAGTTTTAGGGGTGTGAAATGGAAGAAGAATGAGACCGCAAAGTGATTTGGGTAAGTTTTAGGGGTGGGAAATGGAAGAAGAATGAGACCGCGAAGTGATTTAGGTAAGTTTTAGGGGTGTGAAATGCAAGAATATACTGACCGCGAAGTGATTTAGGTAAGTTTTAGGGGTGGGAAATGGAAGAAGAATGAGACCGCGAAGTGATTTGGGTAAGTTTTAGGGGTGTGAAATGGAAGAAGAATGAGACAGCGAAGTGATTTAGGTAAGTTTTAGGGGTGTGAAATGGAAGAAGAATGAGACCGAGAAGTGATTTAGGTACGTTTTAGGGGTGAGAAATGCAAGAATATACTGACCACGAAGTGATTTTGGTAAATTTTAGGGGTGGGAAATGGAAGACGAATGAGACCGCGAAGTGATTTGGGTAAGTTTTAGGGGTGGGAAATGGAAGAAGAATGAGACTGCAAAGTGATTTGGGTAAGTTTTAGGGGTGTGAAATGGAAGAAGAATGAGACCGCGAAGTGATTTAGGTAAGTTTTAGGGGTGGGAAATGCAAGAATATACTGACCGCGAAGTGATTTGGGTAAGTTTTAGGGGTGTGAAATGCAAGAATATACTGAGTGCGAAGTGATTTAGCTAAGCATTGTAGCCAAATTTAGTGAACCAAATATGTAGGCGAGCACATTAATGAGTTAAGTTTGTAGTGCGCAGGCGTAAGGTTGTAAGGATTTTCGTCTGGATGATTATTTATTGTAACAGGAAATCAGAATCTAACGGGAAACGTAAAGGATTCATGGGAGGAGACGATGGAAAAAGGGCAAAAAGGAAAGCCTACGTTGTAACATGAGTAATATAAATGGAAAACGAAAGCTGGAAAATGACATATGAACGGACGAAGACTTTACAGAAGGCTTGCGATGCATGCTTAGAATCACTCGTACACTCATACGACACAAAAACGAAAGTGTTTTTTTGTTCCCCCTGAATCAACCCTTATGTCCGCAAACCAACTCCTTCTCGGCCACCAGGATAGTCGGTACCCCTTCCTGGGCTATCTTGCGCAGAACTCTGCCCAGGACTGGAAATGGAGGGAAAGCATAAAGGAACTTGAACTCCATCCAGGGAATTGCCAGAGCATCTGTAGCAATGGCCAGAGGATCTCTTGAGAGGGAGACAAACCTAGGAAGCTTGTGATTGTGTCTGGACGCAAACAGGTCCACATCCAGCTGACCCCAGGGAAGACACAGAGCGTGAAAGGTCTTGTTGCAGAGAGACCTTTCCCCCAGGCGCGAAGTGCTCCCGCTCAGGGAGTCTGCCTCCAGATTTTCTACCCCGGGAATGTAGACCGCCGACATGTAGGGAACATTCTCCTCTGCCCCTGTCAGAATCTCAGACACCCCCTTGAGGGCTCTCTTGCTCCAAGTCCCGCCCTGGTGAGTGATGTAGGCGACAGCCGTCTGATTGTCCGAGCGAACCTAGACCGCACGACCCCTTAACTGGTGAGTCAGCTCTCAGCTCCAAGAGATTTATGGGTAAGCGGTTCTCCTGCGGACCCCACTGACCCTGAATCTTCTGCGTCTGCCAAACGCCTCCCCAGCCGGTCAGACTGGCATCCATGGTAACTATCTCCCAATGGGGAGTCAGAAAGGACTTGCCTACCAACAGGTTCCTGGAGTCCAAGCATCACAAGAGGGACTGCCTGGCCAGGGGGGACAGTGAAAATTCCTGTTCCAACGACTCCTGCATCCAGTCCCAGCTGGTCAACAGGTTCAATTGAAGAGGTCTCATGTGAAATTGGGCGAAAGGCACTGCCTCGTAGCATGACACCATTAGGCCCACCAATCTCATCCCCAGACGGATCAACGGCTGCTAACAAGACAGCAAGGCCTGCACCTGCGTCTGGAGACCCAAAACCTTCTGCTGCGGCAGAAAGACCTTGACCTGAGCGGTGTATATTGTCATGCCCAGGAAGGATCTCACTGTCGAGGGAGTGATAAAAGACTTCGGGTAATTGATTACCCAGCCGAAGGCCTCTAGCATTGACAACACCGTCCGGGTATCGCTCTCGGCCTTCTGAAGAGACTGGGCTGCAATCAGCAAGTCGTCCAGATAAGGCAGCACACGAATGCCCTGGTTCCTCAGGATGGCCATGATGCCCGCCAGCACCTTGGTAAAGACGCGCAGGGACTGAGGAAATCCCGAATGGAAGTGCCACAAACTGTTAATGCTGATCCTCCAGAGCAAACCTCAGGAACTTCTGATGCCCCTGGAAAATCCGGATGTGCAGATAAGCATCCCTGATGTCCACCGTGGTCATGAAGTCACCGGGCTGAAGCGATCTCACCGCCGATCGTAAGGTTTCCATGCGGAAATGTCTGACTCTTACAAACCTGTTGAGACCCTTCAGGTCCAGGATTGGTCTTAACGTTCCGTCCTTCATGGGAACCGTGAACAGGTTGGAGTAAAAACCTTGACCCTGTTCCTAACGAGGTACAGGGCAAATCACACCTAACCGCAGGAGGTGCTGCGTGGCCATTCTCAAACCCTGCTCCTTCAGTGGGTTTTGGGATATCCGAAAGCGGAGAAATTTTGTGGGCGGCCTGACTGCCAGCTCTATTTTGTAACCGGAGGACACTACCTCCTGAATCCACCGATCCGAGACGTGCCGTCTCCAGATTTGAGCAAACAGCAGAAGTCGTCCCCCCACCAGGATGGGTGAGGGCGCCCCCTCATGCCTAGGGGACTTGGCAGGGGACTTGGACCTGGCTCCCCAGGTGGGATTGGGTCGGCCGTGGGACATAACACTACCCCAGGTATCTCTGTGGCCTCCTGAGAATGAAGAGCCTCTTCCTCCTTGAAAGGAACGATAGGCAGAGGGGTTCCGAAAGGACCGAGCAGGCTTCTGTCTACCATCCTTGAACAGGAGGTTCAGGCACTCCCCAAACAGCCTGTGCCCCACAAAGGGGATACTCGATACTAGTAGCGACTTCTTGGCCGCAGCATCAGCCGACCATTGCCGCAACCAGAGCGAGCGACGTAGGGCAACAAGCAGGGCCGAAATCCTGGCACCAAGTCGGACACCATCGTCCATGGCAGAGGCAACAAAACCAATGAATTCCAAGCAGGCCTTAAGATCTTTATACTTCTCCGCCCGCTTGCTAGCCTTAGCTCTATTCACAAGATGTCTCACCTTCTTTCTGATGGGCAGAGAGACAATCGCCGCGGTACACACAGGACGAAACAAGGCACCAGCAAAGGTGAAAGCATGACAGACCAGCTAATCCATGCGCTTGTCAGCCGGGTCACGTAAGGAAGCGGTATCAGGTGATGGCATAATAGCAGTGTTGGACAACCCCGACACAGGGGAATCCACCTCGGGAGGACGAGACCACAACCGAACCAGCTCTTCAGGCAAAGGATACCGCCTATCCAGGGCCTTAGGTACCGACGGTAGCTTGTTAGGCCTTTCCCATTCTTTGGAAATCATATTAGTAAAATGGGCCTGCTCCGGAAAGACCTGTCTCTGTCTTTCGGGCCTAAACAAATCACCTTGCTTCCTCTTAGCCGCTCTGGGAGGAACAATGTGTAATGTCTCAAACACTGAGGTAAGCAACTTCTCATCATCAGGGAGCCACGCATCCTCATCCGAGGAAGAAGCAGACAAACTGTCATCGCCAACAGAATAATCGGCAGTGGAGCAGGAATCATCCGGCAACTCATCTTCCTCCACAGGGCCCAGAGCAACAAAAAGATCGTCATTATCCGAGTAAACGGGCTCGATGTGCCGTCTCTTACTTGTGGCCTTCTTAGGGGTCGTCCGTGAGCTCTGTCTCTCGAGATTGGCCACCCTATGCGCCAAATCAACCTGGGACCCCCTGCTGGCTTCCCCCTAGCTGAGGGCTGAGTGCAGCAGCGGAGGGTCCGGAGAGACCAGAGGCAGTGAAGGGCTAGGGGCAGGTACCCCCCCCGGTCATGGTCCAAAATGATGCCCCTGGTGCAAGTGGTACAAACAGTGCTAAATCCGCCCAGAGGATTCGTACTGCACAAGGGGCAGAGCTTCACCCGCCCAGATGGGGCCCCCAGCTCACTATCCCCAGATGCCTCCATTATGGTGATTAAAAATTGTCAATTGAAAGGTAACAAGACACTAATGGCCAAACCTATATGATCCCTCTTAATAAAAAAGAATGGGGGACCGGGAGGAACCACAACCCTCAATCACTAAGCCCACAACCTATGCAAAAAGAAAGAGAGGAGAGGACCATCAGACTCAAACAGTAATATGCATGATAAAAAGCAAGATGATCGTTCAAAAGAGGGACTCACGACACCGATAGTGGTCTCAGAGAGGTGCGATCCAGGCAGTAGCAGCAGCAGCGGAGCAACCATGGACAGAGCGCAGCAACACACACAAGCACACAGCTTCTTCTGGCGGAACGCGTCAGCGTACGGCTCCGCCCCCCCGGCGGCACGAAAAAACGCGCCCGCACATCATCACCAAGAGCGCCCATTATCCCCCTCATGGTAAGGCAAGGCCGCCGCCACCACCCGGACACAACGCGGCTCCTACCGCGGGAGCCGCGGCAGCACTAAGAACTCAGCGCAGCGTGCGCAACCTGCGCGCCGCCCTCATGCCATCGCAGCGCCGTGCGAGCGGCGCCCCCCCCCATCACAGCGTATGTGAGTCAACATGGAGGGAGAGAAGAACCCATCATCACCAAGAGCGCCCATTATCCCCCTCACGGAAAGGCAAGGCCGCCACCGCCGCGTGGACACAACGCGGCTCCCGCTGCGGCAGCACTATGAACTCCGCGCAGCGCGTGCAACCCGAGTGGCGAGTGGCGTCCCCCGCCCCCCCATCACAGCTTATGTGAGTCAAGATGGAGGGAGGGAACAACCACAAGGCCGGTGAGGAACCGCGAGGGAGCGAGGGAGGTAAGCATGAAGGCTCCAAGGCATCAGAGCCAGCCAGGAGCGGTGCAAAGTCAAAAACACAGCACACATATAATAAAGCTGGTGGGCAGGGAGGGACATACAGGCAATCAAATAGCCCTAGCAAGTGATCCCCCCCCCATTAGGCTCACAATATGCCTATGGCCTGCTACCCTTTAAACAGGGTCTGCAGCCCAGAGCCTAGCTCTGCCAAACGCCTGACCCCGGCGTTCACCCTACCGTCACGATCCCGAAGCAGCCAGTTGCTGGGAGGCAGGAGTGGGTCTGAAGGGATCAGTGGAAATAGGGCCCGCAGTGGCCGACGGGCTAGGAGGCCCGCTCAGCTGCCAATATCCGAGAGAGAGTATCCAACGATCTTCTACAGTCAAGACTGCAAGAACACTGAGGAGTGATAGAGGGACACCTGCCTTTATAGATGGGCCGGGGGAGCGACAGCTTTTGATCTTGCAGTCGAGCGCACCCTGGGGGCGAAATACCCACATGTCATCACTTGGATGACCTGGACTGGATAAAGGGAAAAGTGATTTTTTGATAACTTGTAAAAGAATAGCAGTTGTCAATATTTAAATCATGTGTTTGCATCTTTGACATGTTACACTATTTTAGTTTTTTGCTTTTCTTTCATTATAAAGCACTTTTCTAGCCATTGTGCTCTGTGTCATTGTGGCTATTGTGCCAACCTTTTTCAGCAAGAACCACTTGCTATTTTCTAATTAACTCATGTACCGCCCGGATGATACATATGGGATTTCACCCAACTAAAAACACATATTATCAAAAAACACAGAACGCAGCCATTTAAAGTGCCTGAAACCTCTGGAGCAGTTTTGTGCAGTATAGTTAAGGTAAAGATGGAAGCATATCAGGTCAAGGGTCAGACTGCAGCCTTGTCAAGTACTACCTGATAGGATCTCGAGTACCACCAGTGGTACTAGTACAACCCTATGGAAACCTCTTCTCTATGACATTAAGCTTTGGCACCACTAAAAACTGGCGCTGCTAATGCCCTGTAAAATAGTGCAATAATAGTGTATAATAGTTGTGAGCGGGGATGTGGCCGCAGCGCAAAGACACAGAGAGGGCTCAGGAAAAGGGGAGAGAATCTGGGCATCTGGGGGGTTTCACACTGTGGGGCATCCCAATTCAGGAAGCCCCAAGGACAGAAACTCGGACAGCCCTGGAGTCATTTAGAATCCAGGGCCTCCGGTGTTACTCTTTAAGGGAAGGGTATAGGGAGGTAAAGGGAGCCAACAGGGCCCCAAACAAAGAGGATTCTGGTATCTGGTGTCTTGGAGATTCTCCCTGCTGTGGATGCCCCGGTGTCTTTTTCCAGACTGCAGTTGGTGTGTAGTGTAGAGGGATTCTGTAGAGACCGAACAGGGGAGGAACTGTTAGGATAAGTGTGAACCTGGATCCTATGGTAAATATTGGTCTCCTCCTGACATTCTCATCTAAGGTAAATACATGCTGCCTGTGGGGATTGTAATCCCTAGGGACAGAGCACTGGTGTGTCCCAGGGTGTTGGTGGTTGTGCCTGTCCCGGGCCTCTCCCTCACCAGCTGGAGGCCCCCAGGGTGGTCCAGGGTCTCCTTGGTAGCTCTAGGTCACAGCAGTCACTCTTCTGAAAAACAAAACGGTAAAGTACAGGTTAGTACAGTGTTGCTGATCTGTCATCTAGTCCTTGTCACCTTCTCCATTATCGTTATCGCTCTTCAGCACGTACTGCTTTCTCTGCTGCTGGTAATTTTTCTTTGCTGACCTCTTCCCTGTTTCTCAAGAGGCTACCATTGCTGCCAATAATTATCTGCTCCTCACTACCTTTTGAATTGTCTGAAGTTGCCCTCCATTCCTTGCCACCTTCTCCAGCGCTGCTGATGGTCCTAAGCAGGTCTGCACAGGGGATACTCTGTTGACCGGTCCAGTAGGTGATGCCCACTGGAGAATCATCCTGTGGCCCAGCCCATGCAAAAGTGGGCCTCTAAAGATGCCACAGGTATGAGGACACAATCCTCGTGCTAGAGGAAATAACAATGCAAAACACCAAAAGCCTGGCAAAGAGTTTTCCTTTAAAGTATTTGTATGTGTTTCTCAACTCAAGTACAGTTGTGAGGAAAATATTATACTTTCACAAAAATGCCCTCTGATCCCATGGGTGTGAGGAACTGGTCACTGGTTCACATATGACCTGCATGCCTCCCAAGTGTCCCTGAATTGGAGGGACTGTCTCTTGTTTGAGTCCATGGCCCCCCGTCCCTCGTTGGTCTCATTTGTCCCTCTTTGAGGTGTAACATGCAGATCAATAAATGATTCATTTGCTTTGATTCAAGTGTTTCTATTGTTGTAACTGTTAAAACCCATCTCCTATCCAACCCTCAATGAGGAGGCGAGGCCAAATATAACAATTACAGAAGCCACAGGAGGCCCCATAGCAGCCTGGCCCCATGGCTGCTGCACGGGTGGCCCCATGGCAGTCTGGTCTCATGACTGCTGCACTGGAAGGAGGGGCCATATTGTAGGTTGCTGTGGGCCCCACTGTTACATAGCCACAGGGGACAGGCTGCTATGGGGCAACCTGTGCAGCAGCCATAGGGCCAGGCCGCTGTGGGCTCACCTGTGTAGCAGTCATGGGGCCAGGCTACTGCCCTTGGGGCCCCATAGCATCCTGGCCCATGGCTGCTGCTTGGGGGGGGCATAGCATCCTGCCCCCTCACAGCAAACTGCAATTTGGCTTCTCTTTCCAGTGCCTGCCCCCCTCCCCTTGCTGGGACTTGTTTGCTGGAACTATTTTTTTCGCCCCACTGGCGCAGCTCCCGCCTCTCCTCGCGCGATGGAGGCCCTGTGGGCCGGAGTGAGGAGAAGACTGCCCCGCCCCCTCGCATCACCGTATGACTGCCCAGAGCCGCCTCGCCATTGTGAAGTGACCAATCAGACGATGGGGAGCAGGTGCGCAGACAAGCAACCTGCAACCCCACCACCAAAGCTACTGGAGCAGTAATGGAATGAGGAAGGTAAGTATATGAAACACGCGATTGCTACACCAGTGGGCCCCCACTGGCGCCGGACCCATGGGCTTTTGACCCACTTTAAGTGCTTCACGATAATGAACAAAATGTGTAATAAAGCCATTAAACATTTTTCCAAATCCACTAAAATGTCTCTTCGAGACTCCAGGTTCACAGTGGCTGCAGCTCCCATTCTCTCCCCCGCCACTGCCACCAGTGTCTCCACTGTCACTGCCTCCAGAGGTCCTGACGCTGTTTCCACTGCCATCAGGATCTTTGCCACCATCAGGGTCTCTGCCCACAAGCTGGTCCCTCGTCGCCCCCATCTTCTTCCGGCGCTATGATTGCCAGTCAGATTGATGGCCAATCACAGAGAACGCCAATATGGGGGGGGGGGGATTGATTGTAGATGCACCCCTGGACAAAAAGGGTAAGTGGTCCGCTGTCATGAACAGCAGCCATCTTCACCTGAACATTTACTTACCCACATGACGTACAGTTACTTTAGCTTGCGGGAAGTCACTTCTGCCGATGAAGTAATTGTACGGCATGCAGCGGGAAGGGGTTAATCGGCCTTAACTCAGAAAAGAACTCAGCTGATGAAAGGCCCCACACTGATTCAGTTCACACCTCTCATGACCAAGCTGGAGCCTTCACCTTACTACTGAGAAGTCTCTGTAGCTATGTGCCTAATCAGACTGTCAAATAATTTCTCACAGACATGTTTGGGCCAGGATTTGATAAAGAATTATGAAGCCTCTGTGCACATTAATCCTAAATTAAATACATTTGTGGCTTCTGGAAATCACAACTCATACATACGTGGGTCTTATGTAATTCCTAGGGAAGGAGATCCTCATAACTTAGCTTCCAAAAGTGACCTGTGTATAAAGGTCTGGAGATTCTGAACCTGTTTGCCTTTCTCCTGGGGGTCATATGTGGAGGGGGGACCAGCATCCAGCAGTCTCTATATTCCCCCTGTAGCTGCCTGCATTTTGGTGTAACATCTATTTGTAAATATGGTAACTGACATTTGATCTGCTAACTCTGATTGTAATTTACTCACTTGTGTTTGCCATTATGAACTATACATGCATCTAGGCATTGTATGTATACAGTTTGTCCAGTACAGTGTGTTCTTAAAGCAGGTAAATATATAACTTAATCTTGGGCTGCTCTGCTATCTTGATCCCAAACCCACTAGTCCATTTTTTGCGGTTATATTGCACACTACAGGGCTGGCCTGTGGCCCTATTGAATCATGATAATGGACAGGGGCTATAGATCTGGTGGCATTACTACGGGGCTGGCAGTATTCGGTTCACTAGTGGTAGTGAAAATGGCCCGCTGCCTGTCAGGGTCTTGAAGGCCTGTATTAAGGAAACATACCATGTGATCTCTGTGACACTGAATCCCCTGAAGTAATTTTCAGTGCCAAAAACAAAAATGAACTTTCCCAAATCAGCACATTGTTACCCAATAAAATGTAACTTTTACTTGTACTCATTTAGGTTAAAATCCATGTCATCCATGTGCAGTGACACATTTTGAATCAATGTAATCTTTTACCTTAATTAAGGATTGAGTTGACTTGAAATGCATCACTGGAGACGTTTGGTTTGGTAAGATATTCCGCAACAATGTATTTTAACTTAAATTAGTAAAGTTTTTTTTTTGGATATGTAAGGTGCTAGATCCAGGTCATAAATCGTTGGTCTGAAGAAACACAGTGCCCCACACAGGGCAAACATTTTCTGGTTTACTGGAGAGTACCATTAAACTTGTAGTTCTGCTCTCCTAATTCCTCTGTTGATATATCGTGAATGTGCTTACCTTGCAATCTCCATTCTTCTATTGATAAATTAATCAATAGTGGTGATTCACGCTTTATGTTTATTAAGTTAATAGAGTTGCTTAGATGGCTTGTTGCTGTTAATCTCTGCATGCAGTATGTGCATCCTGTGTTGTTAGTGTCATAGGGGATCCAGCATGGACATCATACAAAGCCCTTGCATCAGCAGTAAACCCAATTTACATTATGGAGAGCATCGACAACACCATAAAATCCATCATGCTTTTCTTCCATTAACACTACAAGAAAAAAAGGACAGCTTCGTCAAATTATTTAGTATATGAAAACATTTATTAGTGATCTCCCAAATGAATCAATATGCTTTCAAACGTTGAATTACTAGGGTATAATTTATTTAGTGACACTACTACTATTTTGATTACAGTTAATGAACGGACAAGTTAGGTACTGCCTACCCATAAACAATTCCAGATCGCACATATAAAGCCCACTAATTAAATTTTCTATGAAATACAGTTCCCTTTGCCACTATCATGTCTTCATGTAATATTTTCAGCATGATATAGTAGTTTAATTAAATTAATCCTAATAACTTTTTTCTGATAAAATCCCTATGATGAATGGGGGATTCTTTTACTTTACACGTTGGACTGATAACTGGCTTAAAGGAAACAGACTACCGCTATATTTCTGAAATGATAAAACTAATTCCATCCTAGTTAAATCATGAGCATGAAAATCGAGTTTGAATCTCCATTTTGCATTTATTCTTAGATTACATTTGCTCCCACAGACTGACACAAACTTGACACTACAGATTATTACAATATTTTTTATTCCAAAGATGTTAATGGGTTCAGGCTTGGCCTTTGATAAAGAGAGTGTGTAAATGTTTCTTTATGTTTTTGTATGGTTATAGGTGTAGCTTATTTGCATTTTTGTATGTCATGTTATATGTCATGTATATGCCCAGATGTAGGTTGGTATTAGTGCATTTTATTGTAAAAGTGTTGACTGTTCTTGAAATGTTCCCTTAGGCCTGCAAGCAGGGCCCATATTCCTTTTGATTTAATTGCTGACTCGTTTGGGCAGCTGCGGTCAAGTGGGCATTTGGCACAGGATCCTGGGCCAGGTGAAGTTTCTTCTTTTTACGCCCCTGTCTCAGTGCTAGGGGAGGATGCCAGGTCAGGGATATTATAGGTAGACTGGACATCTACTTTAAGCCACATCATGGGTGCTCTTGTTGGAAAGTGATCTACCACAAATGGTATGATATTGATTTTCTGTCCACTGGTGAATGGAAATTTTTCACCTCTATTTTTTTGTTTTGCCCTTTAATTCTGTTCCAGGGAAGGTACTATTGCTTCTAGAGGATAAGGGGTTAGCTCGTTGTGATGTATAATGCCCAAAAGCGCCTCACCAGGTGTCGATGTACTAACAGAAGTACACAGAAGAAAAGCTATTTCTTTTATTTATATAACTGAACCTGAGCTGACTGTGCTCCCTCCCTCTCTACCTTTTGCTAGGTGACATAGGACCCCTAAACCAGCACCCCCGCACTCCCTAACACACGCATGCACCCTCGCACTCCAAAACACATGCATGCGCCCCGCACTCCAAAACACATGCATGCGCCCCGCACTCCAAAACACATGCATGCGCCCCGCACTCCAAAACACATGCATGCACCCTCGCACTCCAAAACGCATGCACACATCCTCACACTCCCAAATGCACATATGCACTCCCAAACACACGCACGCACCCTCGCACTCCAAAACACATGCATGCGCCTCACACTCCCAAACACACGCAGGCACCCCCGCACTTCCAAACACATGCACACACCCTTGCACTCCGAAACATATGCACACACTCCCAAACACAAGCATGCACTCCTGCACCCCCTAACACATACGTGCACTCCCAAGCACATGCATGCTACCTCACACTCCCAATCACTTGCAAACACCCCTGCACTCCCAAACATATGCAGGCACCCCCACACACCCAAACACCTGCATGCACTCTTGCACTCCAAAACACATGCATGCATCTGGCTCCCAAACACATGCGTGCAGCCAGGCTGATCGTAGAGCCCCCACCTTCCGATGTAGCTGGTGCTGGCCTGATCTATTGACCCCTCCCCTGTGCGGCCATGGCTCCAGCTCTGGCGTCTGGAGGTGGGAGGCAGTCACCTCCACTGCAATCAGCTGATCTGCCCTGCTTGCTGCTGAAAATGAGAAAATGAGAAAATGAGTCCTGCAGTCACCTCCACTGATTCGATACACCTGCCAGGCCCATTGCCAGCACTCCTGAAAGTGCTCTGAGCAGATTAGAGGTGACTGCACCGTCCAACACAACACCAACCATGAGGTTGCAGCCGGAGCCGCGCTCCAACCAGGTGGATCAGAGAGACGAAAGGCGAGTGCATGATCCCCTCCCAGCCAACCTGAGAGGAGGCACAGTGCTGGAAAGATGCTTGGCAAGGTAAGCCTGCAAAATCCCTATAACGCTGAAGGTAATAATGGAAAATCTCAGCAGTCTGGAAGCCTGTGCTAGTGCAACCCCTCTGCACAGTCAATCAGGAATTGCTTTGCTATAAAACATATTGTGACAGCAGATCAATTGCTGGCCGGCAGTAGTCCTCCACTAAAAGAATGAGTAAAAGAAGACTTCTATAAATCATTGGCAAATTGTAGCTGATTATTGGGAACTGCAGAACCAAAGAAGAGAGATACTTTGTCGGCTCAGTAGGCACCGCATGTTAAAAGGCCCACCTCTAGTTATACAACTACAGGTGACACACTTGTCATTCCACTAGCAGTGGTGTAACTTAATGTGACTGGGCCCTGGTGCAAACATTATATGGGGCCCTGTCTCATACAGGGCTCATACAGTAAACATTTTCCTGTCATTTTAACTAAATTGGATACAACTAGACAACTAAAGACTGAAAAAAGACAAATTATTATTTTGTACATGATGCAATGAGAGCAGAAATCTAATGAATAAAGTGGAGGAAAGACAATGATGAGGCCCTTGACCTCATGGGCCCTGGTGCAGTTGCAACCTTTGCACCCCCTATAGTTACACCCCTGGCCACTAGATATTTGATCAAATGATGAGGTAACATTAGTGTTTGCTACAGACAAGCTTAGGGTTAAAGCAGACCAAAAACCACCGAACTTGTGAAATACATTTGGCCAAAGCCCCTGCCGATACTCCCTTCCTAGGGTGTAGAACTAGAAATGGATATTTTCGCTTTTCAAATTGTCCTGATTTATTTGATGTTCCTTTCTGTAGTATTGAAGGCAATCAGTCAATGCATAAGTGTGGCAGTTACATCATTGCTACACGCAACAGTGGCAATGAATGGAGGAGGCGGAGCGTTACAGCTAAAACAGGCGCCGTTATCTGGGATTAGAGTGAAGCAAGAGCAGTGAAAATTGGCAAAAGGTCCTCCTTATGGGGGAAGCAATTCAGGGGATGCTAGTTAAAAATGTGAGTTTTGGTTGGATTTAAGTACATTTAATAAACGGAGAGTTTAAACAACCGTAACAAGCTGCTTTAAAGATACAAGATTGATCTGAAAGCAAGAGCCAACCACGGGAAAAACCTCGCACCCACTGTGTTTGAAAAGTTAGAATGAGCAAAAAACCACAGGCTTGGCAGGAGTTTTATTCAGTTCAGTTGAATAAGTGACCCCTCCTCTCATTAGCCAACATGTTGATATAGTGCTCCTTTAATAATTAATTACAACCCATGGAAAGTACCAAGCAACAAGGAAGGCCTACGGGTATACTAATAACTTCCCTGTTTACGACAATCAGAAGTGAAAACAGCTGCATCCCCAGCAGCTCAGATGCATCATCCGCCCCAGCCAACTTGAGTTGCGGGGGTTGGGAGCCAGCATACAGTCCAAAGATGCCGGGGCGTTTACATCTGCAAGGGAGCCAGGAAGAAGGGGAGTTTTGTGGTGACCCGGGGGGGAAGGGGTTCACACAGCGTTTTGGAATGTCCCAGGGGAAATTCAGAGACTACTGATGGAATCTTTTAGATTCCAGGGCCGGCTGCTTTACGTTTTGTTCCACCTTAAATATCATAGTACATTAGTATAGAATACATTTATTCTCCTGTTTTCTCCTTCAACAAATTGGTGTCCGTGGCCCAACAGATGGTGGTAACCACAGTAATCTAAGGCTCTCTTCCACCTATGGTATCAGTGCATTTATTCCTCTGAAAAAAATGAAAAAAAGAAAAGATAAAGCGTGTGTAAAAGAGGTAATGGCTGAGAGTGAAAAGAAAGGGAGGGTGGAAGCAAAAAGGAAGTGGTGGGGGGACTGCCGCACCACACTGGGGTCACTGCCAAATAGCATTTATTTAGTCTGGACTGGGCTAAGGTCAGTAAGGCATGCATCCTACAAGACCATACCTACCAACTTTTCAGGGTTGGAAATTAAGCCACGCCCCCTCATTGAGGGATGGATAGGAGCTAGATTTTAGCAGTTAAAACAGTATAAACAATTTAAATAGGCACATGAATCATTTATTGAAGCAGATCTGCAGGTTAAACCTCAAAGGGGGCAAAGGAGAACATCACAGGTCAGGAGAAACAAGCTCGAAAGAGGGACAGCCCCTCCAAATCAGGAACACTTGGGAGATATGTCCAAGACTCCCAAATAGCATATACTTTAAATCCACAGACAATATAGGCACAGAAACCCAGAAGCAATAAGCTAGTTTAAGAACAGCTTGTTAATGACATTGCAATTGACCAGTGCTGTCAGATGATGAAGTGCATGAGCTTATTTAAAGGGAAAATGTCAAGAAAAACAGCACCACTAGATCAGTACAGTTCCTCAATTCAATAACCACAGATGTATGTGGCCCAGTGGAAACCCATGGAAAGAAGAGATATTTACTCACATTCATTGATGCATTTTCCAGATACACTACTGTCTACATCCTTTACAGCAAATATCAATTCCAGAGAAACTTGAAGAGCATCTTGCTGGAGTATGTAACACATTTGGAATAATGCCAAATACTCTGCAATGGATACCAGGTAAAACCTACACACAAAAACTGTATATGAGATAATGAAAACACAAAGTTCTTGAAGAAAAACCTACAAATTAAGAATTTAGAAAGGATATTACAGGGACAACAGATCGCGAAGACCGAGGGAGAGACCGCTGAGGCCCATAGATAACGAGCAGTAGAAGCGGCCTGGTTGCTCTAAGACTGATATCTACCTGCTGCCTGTCTGGAGGCTGACTGCCCCAGTGTTTAGTACACCCTGCTTGTTCAATTCGCTCCTCCACCGATGGACGAGGTTTCCTTTCCCGTTAATTTACTGCTAGAGTTTTGGTCTTAGTTGATGCATTATTTTTATGTTTATGTTGATTGTTTCTCTCGGTGCGGAGACTGACTCCGTGACTCGTTGCCGGACACAGTCCCCCACTTAGGCCAGCCTCTGACCTTTCCCGTTTGGGGATAGGCCACAGACTTAGCGAGATCGCTACTTAGTTGTCCCTCCCTTGAGGGTTTTGGCCGGCATAGCCAGTGTCACTGTTACTGTCTTTGCCCTCCTCCTCTCCTTGTTCTTCCCCCTTCCCCCTGCTGTTCCCTTCCCTCTTGTTTCTTCCCTATTGATATACTTGTCTGTCTGTACACCACTTGCACCTTCTGCCCCCTCCCCCCCCCCCATCTTGTCTGAATAGCCACAATGAGTGATATTAAGCTGGTTTCTTTCAACGTGAAGGGGCTGAACACGCCGGAGAAAAGGAGGGCGATTCTGAGAAACCTCAGGGCCTTGAGAGCTAGCGTGGCCTTTCTCCAAGAAACGCACTTTAAGGTGGCAAACCCGCCAACCATGAGAGAAAAATCGTTCCCGACCTCATACCACAGCTATTCTCCGGATTCCCGGTCGAGAGGGGTGAGCCTGCTGATTTCAAGGTCGGTACCCTGGGAAGAGGTGGGGGTGCTGGGTGGTGGAGAGGGAAGATGGCTCTTTGTTAAGGGAAGGATCTGTTCGGAGCTTTTCACCTTTGTAAACATCTACTGCCCAAACACTAGACAGGTAGACTTCCTGGAGGGGGCACTAACCAAGATGGCTGAGTTTGCAGAGGGTAGGGTGGTGGTTGGTGGGGACTTTAATCTCACGTTAGACTCACTGATAGACACTTCCAGGGGCCACACATACCTCTCTTACACCAAACTTAGGTAACTCAAAAGGCTCCTGCACACACACCAGCTGGTGGACCCCTGGCGTATCCTTCACCCTGACGGTAGAGACTACACGTTCTACTCTCCCCCACATAATATGCACTCGAGACTAGACTTTTTTCTTATCCAGCACCATTCACTGCAGAGAGTCAAACTGGCAGATATCGGTAACATCGTACTGTCTGACCATGCCCCGAATTAGCCTCACGCTGTCCGCGCACAACCCGACGCCCTGTTCCTGGTCATGGAAACTCAACTCCTCCCTGATTCAAGATATAGGCTTCAGGGACAAGCTAAAACAGAACCTCAGGGAGTACTTCGACAGGAACTCCACCCCGGGCTACGACCCTGCAGTGGTCTGGGAGGCGCACAAATGTGTAGCTAGAGGGCTCCTTATTCAGCAGGGGGCTAGAGTCAAGAAAGAGAGGGGTAAGACCACCCGCGAGTTAGTGGAGAAAATTCAAAAGTTAGAGACATTACATAAACAATCTCTAGCCTCGGAGCATCTGGCGGTTCTGACCGCCCTCAGGGATCAGCTACGCAGAGTCTGTATGTAGGAAAACCTACTATGAGTCAGGAGATAAGTGCGGTCGCTTACAGCCATGGCCCTGAGGGGGGAAAGAGCCAAAACATATGTCCCCAAAGTACAGGATGGGATGGGAGACATGAAGCACAAGGCCTTGGAGATAGCCAGAGTATTCAGACAATACTACGAGGATCTTTATAACTTGCCGATGGACAGGACAAACACTAGGGCCTCAGACATAGCTGACTACCTCCGGCGCTCTGGACTCCCTAAACTCCCGTCCGGGGCGCTGAGCGAACTGGAAGACCCGATCACACATGAGGAATTAGCTTTAGCATTGAAGGACTCGGCAGCTGGGAAAGCCCCGGGGCCTGACGGGTTTCCCCTATTCTATTACAAAACCTTCACAGAAATACTCTCGCCCAGAATTCTAGAGGTGTTCAACTCCATGGGTTCGGGCAACACATTCCAGAGGGACAGTCTCTCTGCACAAATTGTGGTAATAGGGAAGGAAGGTAAGGATCCTACCCTTGCCTCCAGTTACAGGCCGATATCCCTCCTGAACGCTGATGTCAAACTATTTGCAAAAATATTGGCATCACGCCTAGCTCCACACCTCCATCATGTAGTTCATTTAGATCAAGTTGGTTTCATGCCCTTCAGAGAAGCACGAGATAACACCACTAAGACGCTAAACCTCATTAATCTGGCGCTGCAACGGAATCTCCACACGTTACTCCTCTCGACCGACGCTGAAAAGGCGTTCGATAGGGTGCAATGGGACTTCATGTTTGGAGTCCTACGGCACATTGGACTTGGAGATAGCATGCTGGGCTGGATTACTAGCCTATACCACGGACCATCTGCAGTGGTGAAAGTCAACGGTGTGACCTCTAAACCATTTGACATCGGTAATGGGACAAGACAGGGATGTCCTTTGTCACCCCTGATATTCATCCTAACGTTGGAGCCACTCCTCTGCAGCGTCAGAATTAACCAGAGCATACAGGGATTGCCCTTCCCCTCGGGACACTATAAAATAGCGGCGTACGCGGATGACCTGCTATTCTTTGTGACCAGCCCAGAGGTCTCTCTCCCAAATTTAGTGAAGGAGCTGGAAACATATAAAAACCTCTCCAGTTATAAGATCAATTTGCAAAAGTCGGAGATTCTCAATATCAATCTCCCGGCGACTAGAGAGGCTAACCTTAGTCAATCCTTCCCTTTCAAATGGGCTCGTGAACACATTACTTACCTGGGCGTGAAGGTGAGCAGGTCTCCGGGTAGGCTCTTCCCCCCACTCTTGCAAGCCTTCACTAGAGATGTAGGGTCATGGTCGCACAAGAAACTCTCGTGGTTCGGGAGATGTAACTCCCTAAAGATGAACCTACTACCTCGCCTCCTGTACCTACTACAAGCCCTCCCGATCGAGATTCCTGGTTCCTTCCTTCGGAGGATTGGAGGAATCTTCTCCAAATTCATCTGGCTGGGAAGAAATCCGAGAGTTAGTAAGAATCTCCTGACGAGACCCAAGGAGGAGGGGGGACTCGGGGTGCCAGACCCGGGATTATACTATGTAGCTGCCCACCTCACCAGGGTTGTCGACTGGAATAGGCACGCCGCACACAAACAGTGGGTTCGGATTGAGCAGAATGGTTCTTCATTCCCCCTGGGAGGCCTGCCATGGGTAGCAAAACAGGCCACGAGGCAAGAGCTTTCACATCCAACAATAGGGGCCACACTCAAAGTATGCCACAGAGTCTTCCAGCAGGAGGAGGTCTCCCCTCCCCTCTCCCCGCTTTTCCCGATACTAGGGAACCCAGAATTCTCCCCGGGAATGAGAGGTGGGATAGCTGACCAATGGATCAAAAAGGGAATCTGCCGCGCCAAACATTTTCGCTATATTAGTAACAGCACGTCGCTAGAGAGACTGGCGGAGACTCATGGCCTCCCGATGTGGGACACGTGGCAGTGTAGACAGCTCATTCACTTCCTCCAATCCCTTAGACGCCAACTGAGCCGCTTGAGGGAACCCACTGGTTTTGAGAGGATGTGTGAGGATGAGGGCCCTGCCAGACACACCCTCTCCCAAACGTACAAAACGATCGTTGGTGCTCGAGACTTGGGGATTCTCCCCTGCCTCTCTAGGTGGGGAGAGGACCTGGGAATCGACCTCACACCAAAACAGTGTAAGAAGATATTAGAGCTGACACATAGGTCCTCAGTGTGCACTAAGTACAAAGAATGCAACTATAAGGTGCTTACGTGCTGGTACAGAGTCCCAACACTACTAAATAAATGGTTCCCTGGGGTCCCCTCGACGTGTTCGAGGTGTAACTCAGAGCGGGGCGACCTCTTGCACATCTTCTGGTCGTGTCAGGCCCTGCAGCCATTCTGGAGGAAAGTCAGAGAGGTGACGCAGCGAATGACTGAGTGGGTAATACCATGGGATCCGGCCTTCTTCCTTCTCCACCACTCAGCTATACCCACCAAGAGTTATCGGGGATCGGTGGTGTGTCAATTAGTTAACGCCGCAAAAGCATGTGTCCCTTCGCGTTGGAAGAGCCCGTCACCTCCATGCACTGCACAGTGGCTCGCCAGGGTTGGCGAAATTGAGAGATTTGAGGGGATGATCGCAGCCCAGCGTGAGATGGAGGAAAAGCACAGGATAAAATGGGCTCACTGGGTTGATTTTACAATGTCACAAGAATATAGCGACCTGTTGGTGGTATAGTGGTGTAGAGATCCAAATTGTCTGTCTCCTTCTTTGGACTTCCCCCCCGCTTACCCCTCTTTCTCCCCACTCTTCCATCCCCCCCCCTCGCCCACTCCTACACCCCCCTGTTTGCCCTCACCTCACCTGTTTTTGCTTACTATAAATTCTACCTAACTGTTTTGAGATGGCTTAGTCTTAGTGGTCCATTGGCAATGCATTGACTGCCTCTTGGTCTGTCGTGAGGGGCTCGTTGATGGGTCTGAGCGGCGATCCCCGACTTGCTCTATCCTTGAACTGCGTCCACAATCTGGCCCCTCGAGGTGCCGCTTGGCACTGTAGAACGAGCCGCGGCAGGACGGTGGGAGACGTGACTGGTAATTTGCCAGGGCTCGCTTGGCGACACATCGGGGGGCACCAGACCTCTCAATTGACCCCCCCTAGGCACCCCTAACCTATTGGATGATGATACTGCTATGTACTGATCTATCACCGTGTATTTCGTATGTCATGCTATTGTCCTTCTTTTCTGTTTTGGAAAACTTGAAAACTGATAAATAAAGAATATATATATAAAAAAAGAAAGGATATTACACGCAGAGAGTTAACTGAGCCTGCTTTATGCTTCCCCCAGAAGTTGGCAGTCAGGGGTGGGACCTTTCATTCCCTAGCACTTTGAATTCCCTAAAAATCCTATAGAACATTTTTGGGGGTCCCCAATTGAAGTGGCTACTGAAGGGACCCTTACATTGAAACATACATAGCTAAGACATCATTTGCTACCAAGGAGGCCCCGCAGAAGGGACAGAGGTCACTTATTGAGAAATATAAAGCAGACTAAATGAAGGCTGGATGAAAGATGAAGCTCCACACAACCAGTAGGGGGGAAAAAAACAGGCTAACTTAACATTTTCCTTGGAATGTCCCTTTAATGCAAAGAAACGAGTCCTGGTAGGCAACAGTGAAAATCAAAAGGGTCATAGTAGGGGCATAACTCAAGGCGATGCAGGGGGTGCGACTGCACGGAGGCACAAAAGTTCTGAGGAGTCCCATCATTGTTGGTGCCTTACCTTATTTATTGTATTTGTGCTCACTTATAGTTAAAGGAAGCACCATTGGTCTCTGCTGTTTCAGTCTTTAGTTGGTTAACCACATCCAATTGAGTTAAAAGACAAAAAAGGTTTACATCACATTTATTACACCACTTGGTCATTACATTAACTTAACTAAGTAGCAACGTTTAAGACTAGCGGCATGTATTGCCATGTGAGTGTCTATGTAGCGGCACTTAGAGTGACCGCTAGTAGATGCTGCATGTGGGTGTGGGGCGATGTGACCTAGCTAAATGGTGCTGTACTATCCTGCCCAGCATTGATACATGTGATGTCTGGAGGGCGCTGTAGAAGCACTCTCCCTGATTCACTGCCGAGCCAATAGCGAACGCTAGGTGGTGTCCCAAGGTCAAAGTGCCCAAGACTACGTTACATATAACAACAGGACAGCGCTGCAGCAAGCGAGCACTCTGCGCTGAAGCCCGTATTCAAGAAAAACTGCACACAACCAGCGTCGGCGGCCTAAAACTGAGCACTCTAGCATTGAGCGGCAGAAGCTATGTGATAAAAGGCTGTTTCTCAACACATATACACCAGCACCAGAGCGAAAGCATATGGAAGGACATTATTTTAACACTGTGACAATGGCACTGCAATTGCAGACCTACAGATACAATTCTACATAAAAATAAAAAAAAACAATAAAAGTGTTTGGTTGCTGGGCAGGAGAGGACACACAATGAATTGAGCCAGTTTACTTTAGCAGCATGCTATTTAAACACAATTTAAACACAACCAAATGAAACACCATTGAAATGTATGGGAGATCGCTACTGAACGGCAGGTACTACATGGCGCTGCTAAACACACAGCAACATCGCTTTACACTGAGCCACCGCTAGTAATACATGTGACGCTTTTTGAGGCGTTCACGAGATTGACTTTCTAAATGTGGTTTTCACATACAGCACCCAGTGTTCACCCAGCGCTACATGTCGCTACGTGGCACTACCTGACATTATCGTTCCCCTTACTGAATCAGAGTCATGGCAGGAGATGCAACTGTTGACTGTCCCTAAAGGAGCACTATCGCAAAAAATGGCCCAATGATAAAAAAACCCGAATAAATATGCTGATGGCGAGAGGAGGGGTCATTTATACAAATTACATCAGAAAATATTCAGCCAGGCTTGTTTTATTATTTGAATTGAAGGAAAAGGAAATCCAGGGTGACAGGCTCTGTCACCCCTGATAGACTAGACCTGTCACCCCTGGATTTTATCCCTACCAGGAAAAGAAAACAACAAGCTTGGCGGGAGTGTCAGTTCGGCTGTATAAGTGACCCCTCTTCTCATTAGCATACATATATGATTATATGGATTTTAAATATTACACAATTTCACGATAGTGCACCTTTAAGGAGCAGAAATAGATTACAGTTGCTAATAAAGAAATGTTGCTTCACCAGCTCCAGACATGGGAGCTCACTAAGCAAATACAGGGCAGGAAAGCAATTGGAGGTTAGTGTGTTTTTTACCTGTCAGCCTACTTGGAAATTTTGTCATGCCAGACCATTTTTCAATATTATCCATCAATGTTCATCTGTGATTTTTTTAAGGGATTTACCCGGGAAAATTATATATTGTTTTTATCAGCAGAGTCTGGGCTTTAACATGAAATGTCCTGTTTGGCCTTGTTTTAGTGTATTCTCAATATTTTTGGGTGAAATATGTGCAAATTTGTAGTGCTTTTTTGTAATAAAAAATTAAAGTTTTTCAATAAAATCATATTGTGTGTAACATTTCTCCCGGTTACAGTGGTATCACAACGTGTGTATTGGGAGACACCCTTTCCTGCCCAGGAGACTTCTCCAAACTGAAGCAGTGTTTTAGGAGATTTTCGGATAAAATTCAACTGCTATGCAGTTTTTCAAGAAAAACAACCCTCAACATTTGAAATACCCCTCACAAAATATATATTCTCTGGAAGTAAACACATTCAGGCTTTCTAGGCATATCAGGCTTTTTGATGTGGGCACGGTTTTCTAGAATTAATCCCTCGATTAACTCTTTGGTTGCAAAGGGTTTCCCTAAAAAAAATAATAAAAAACAGAATCAAAGCCACATTTTTCTAAAAAAGCATTATGCAAACAAGAAAAAAACTAATTACATCTGAAAAAAAGGAAGGTCCCCCGAACAGAACAATACCCAACATGCATAGGTACTGTCAAGAGTAGGGTTGCCAGACACCCCAAAGTAACCCTTTACATTTAAAATCCCCCCCCCCCCCACGAACCATATATTCCCTGAAAGTACACACATTAAGCTTGTTGTAGTGGGTTCTCCAAACACTAATTATGATGCTTAACTTTCTCCAGTTACAGTACTAAGCAAACCACATTTAGAACAAAGACTTGTAACTGCAGTTCAAAAGCAATTTTGAACGTCAAAACATCAAAACAGCTTTTCTCAATGGTAACAATCATAAAAACATGCACGTATATTACCAAACCTAAATACTATTTTAAAATAGTGAAGAGCACCTTGTTTGTAAAAATAAAAAAAATATATATATCTGTAAGGGCTCAAGCAACTGGCATGAGTATGGAAGCCCCCAATAAACTAATTTTTGATGGAAGAAGGATTCTTAAGCTGATCCATATTTATATGTTAAATGTGTAATGGAGAGGTGATGTTGTTGATGTGTAGATGATACATTATTGCTTTTCAAGAGGAAACAGAAACTGCAAAGCTAAGTGTGGTGCAATCACGATAGTCTTAAACTATTTAAGAATGTCCACATTTTAGATGTGTCACCACCATTTATCCATGCTATTTAAAGTTGGAAGGAGAAATGATCTACCACACAGGCAGGTGGAATACATCTCTACATTGTGACCATTACTCCCGGCTTCCCAGATATTACTACCACAGTTGAAATGTTTTGCCCTTGGGTTGGTAAGCCACTCCAAAAAGCCTGGAATGTCTACAGATAACAGATTTCTTCAATATCTTTAGGAAACTCAAAATCTAAATGCAAATCCTTAAGATATCTGCATAATATGAATGCCAGAGATTATAGAGATCAAAATTTGAGTAATAATAAAGAAACAAGTCGTTATTTCTTTAAGTTAAAAGAAAGTTTTGTTTCTTTGTTCAGAAGACAAGTGGCAGTCAAATTATCTATCTTTGTAACTCGGCCAACTGTCATTAATGAAGACAACCAAGGTTGTATAAAAGTTATGAGCAGTAAAATGATTAGTGCAAAACATCCTAAAAATTAGTATGACCAGCTACATGTTGGTATGACAAAGTCACTTAGCTATGTCAGGCCAAGTGAAGAAATTTCAGAGCTCAATGGAGTTCTAGAATAATGATTGTTAATGTGCTTATAGCAACAAATACTTTACTACAGATGTTTGCTATACTGTTTAAACAAATAGAAAATAGACACTAGAAGAGACAAGCAGTGTGCACACAGTGCGCAAGACAGGAGTTATTATTGTTTATTTATACCAAACCATCTTCTTCTGTAGTGCGGTACAAATGAATAATTACAGGCATAGACAACTACAAACGAGATGCTACAAAGTAGCAAAACAGGATATAATAGGAGAATGCCATTCCCTCATTTGCTTACCATGTAAAGCATAGTGGGTGGAGGCAGAAGAGGAAAATCACAAATGGTGATTGAGTTTGCCGGCATGTGCCCTGAGGAGGTTTTAAAGCGTTCCCACCTGTTTCCTAGATATAGTGTGTGGGGCCGCATTGTGACAGGCTACTATAAGAGCTGGCGGGCAATTGCAGCACCGCATTTTGGACGAGGACCAAGGTTTAGGTAAGGATTTTGGGGTGTTGCAGGGGGCTCCAGCAATCTGGATCCCCAAGCCTGTCAGGATGCGCCCCCGTATCCTTTAGAAATGGATGTGGGACTGTTTTAAGAGTTGCTTAAACCAGGTTGTAAGCTTGTCTGAAGAGGTGAGTTTTTAGGGGACCTTTGAAAGTGTGGTTGGGAGTGTTGGATTGAGCAGGGGAGAGAGGAGAGGCACATGAGCCCTGGTGTTGGGGGTCAGGAGAAGGTCAACATACACTACAACACTTCTGTTCTACTAATAACCCATTACTTGCACCGCCATGATCCAAACATAATGATTTATACTGGACCAGCAGCCTTGCACAGTTAAAAAAACTTCTCAAAATGCCCTTAACCAACAATTCAAAGTGGTAGGAAACTCAGCGAGCCTTTGTCTTTGCAGGACACTGGCAGACCCATAGGACACCACTGGGGGGGAAGTAATCCATGGCAGGAGTTACAAAAAGGTAATTTACGGTAATTTTTATTTGCAGCAATCTGAATTACAATGGGGAGGGATTTATATGAGCACTGTTTACTGTTGTTCCAGTTTAAGTGACTTTAACTTATATAACAACTATGGGGATCATGCTAATTATTTAGTGAGACAACTTTGGGTTTAAAAAATAAAAGCATCCTATTGGATATGCAGATAAAAATGTAATCTACACATTCTAAACATTTTCTTCATACCCCAAAGGGTGCTCTTATTATTATTGTGTATTTATAAAGCGGAATCCATGGCGCTGTACAAAGTGTAAGTTACAGGAGGGTGGGACAAGTAATAATACACAGGACATTATGAGTTGTATAAAACAGAGGTATAACAATGAATGCATATAACGCATACAGTATTATTCAATTCTTTATTATCCGCCAAGTTCATCAGTGATGGACAAGGAATTGCTTATGGCATACATTACATAGTACAGAATGGAACCATATACAGTAAATATCAAAATCTAGAGAAAGTCAATAGAATAAAAAAGAATAAGAAAAATAGATAAATTTAGTGCCATGAAAAATATGTCCCAAGCCTAATGCAAAGTTCGAGTTCCTGGCATTAAACCATAGTGGCTACAACTTTTTATGCTCCTGTTCAGCAGACGGATTGCAGCAGGGTAAAACCGACACCTAGATCTTGAGGTTCTACATGATGGAATATTAAAGTGGACCAAAACCCAGGATTTCCTGGTCCTGCGGTGCATGTGCGGCTGCTCATCCAATCTGGGCACTTGGATCTGCTGACGTCCCTTCTTCTAAGCCTTCGTCTAAGGCGAGCGTCTCTGAGCGCGCTGATGGTCACATCCCCTGCTACCCTCTAACAGGGAGCGTGCCTGCGTTGGCCATTCACAAATGGATATAGCGGGGATGTTCCGCGGCTCGTGCATGCGCTGTTGGACAAGAAGAGAAGGTAAGTGTATGGGCGACCTGGGAGGTTTCACACAGCGGGGCATCACACAGTGGGGCACAGGGGGAGGGAATCAATCTGCCCGGGAATCTTAGATTAGATAGATTCCTGGGCCGTTCGCCGTGGATTTCGGTCTACTTTAAGCCGCCGTCCCAATGGGAGTCCTTGCTTTAATTATTTTTTCGTGTAACTCCTGCAAGGGCACAAGTGGAACTCCAATTATCTTATCAGACCAAACAAAACAAAAAAAACTGCATTGTAGAAAAGTACCAACAGTTTTGTTGACACCCTTGCTTTCTTAATTTGCCTGAGAAAAAATAGTTCCTATTGGGATTTGTTCAGCACTGAGTTAGACTTTACACATATTATGAGTCACATGCAAAAAAACATAAATATATGAGTATGTGAAGAGAGAGGCCCAGCCATTGCAAGCTTACAATCTAAAGGATTGTAAAGGATTATTTCCAAACTTAAAGATATATACTTACCTCTTACCTTACTGGAAAAATGATGGACCTCTGTAAAAATGCCCCATTGCATGTGCAAATGTTTTTGGGGAAGAATTAGAACAAAACTTTTTATTGCATTTTTTGTGTTTTAAAATGAAGAAACTCACTCAGATGCAGGTTGTAATTCACACTGCAAAGCACACCCAAAGCACATGATTAGCCAAAAGATTTGGCCTTCATTAGCCAAATAATTTGCATGACCACTATTGTCTCTCAAAGTGTAAAAAATAATGACTAACAGGGTAAAGTTATTGCTTCATTTTCGTTTTGAAAGGCATTGCATGCTAATTCCTCCTCATAATGCTGACTGCGGGCAGGCTGATGTATCACTAACGCCAGGTAGTGACAGATGAGCGTCTGTAGCAGACATTTTCAGAGCGCCCGCTAGTAGTCACTATGCTCGGCAGTGAGTCGCTAGTTTATAGCGACTCAGTCGCTGTTCAGTAATGTTGAATACATTTCTGAAGTAATATATAAAAAATGAAAACAATTCTAAAAAACTGCTTTTTCAATGCCAGAAGAGGTCACAGAATTTTGATTGTGATTTTTTGAAAAAAAAAACAAAAAACAAATACCCTGTTTAAAGAGAAGAAAAGGTTCGTCCATTGAAATGTATGGCAGAGCGACAGGTAGTGAGAGGTCATACCTGGCGCTGTGCAAGGCTGAACGCCGGCGCTGTTCGCTGAGGCTGTGAAAATGATGAATCAGAGGCTACATGGCGCTATCCCATGGCGTTCACCAGTCGCTACCTGTCGCTATCTCTCATTAACCAGCCACTACCTGACGCTATCTCTTCTTAAATAAGGGCCAAACTCTGTCTCTGTATAAACAGAGAGACTATTTTCTTTGTAATGAAGCCACTATTATCATTTTACACTTTATTAGAATACAATTTATTTTTTATGTGTGTCAATGTTTCCTCAAACTTTTATTTAAGAAAAAAATGAGATTCTTAATTACTACAGAGAACTACTTGTACATCGAATGATTAATTGTGGTCCTCAGAGTAATAAATCAACCTTACATAATAATGAAATATATTGATGATTAAATCATCCATTTACATTTTATATTAAGCAGCTGGAAATAGAATTGATCATCAAAAATAGACATAAGGTAATTTTAAAACAATGACAAATTATTGTAATTAGACACAACTGATGATTTGAGAATGTTCAACTCTTATAAAGACATTTCAATAAATGGCAAAGTACAGCATGGAACCTTTGTGGCAAACATGATATGCGTTCTTGAGCTTATACATATTCCCACTGTACCAGGGGCCCTGGCCCAGCAGCAGCAGGTGGCAACCCTGCCACAGTGCTTATCCTGTTGGGGGCCCTGGCCCTGCAGCCACAGGTGCTGACCCCACCATAGCGAGCTGCCTGATAGGGTCCTGGCCTCATGGCAGATAAGTTTTTTTTGGGGCCCTGCATCAGCAGTAGCAGGTGATGAATCTGCAGCAGCAAGCAGCCGGATGGGGCCCTGACCCAGCAGCAGCAGATGCCGACCCCACAGAAGCACACAGTCTGTTTTGGGGATCTGGACCAACAGCAGCAGGTGACAACCCTGCAGCAGCGATCAGCCTAATGGGAGCTCTGGCCCAGCAGCAGTGTAAGAGGGTGAAGCCAATGTTATTTGATGACTGTTGTGCTGCTGCTTTGCCACAAGAGGCCGCTGTTTCCCCCACGCTGTGTGACAATCAGGAAGAAAATTACTCTGTGGTGTGGAACAAAGAACTAGGAAGTGAAGCGATCTCCATCTTGAAAGACAGCAGAGGGAGGGAGCGAGGCCTGGGTGTTGTGCGGAGACCAGTGCTATAGAGGAACTGAACGCTATCCTGATCCTTGCTGAAAGCGGAGAACTCTTCCAGGACATCTGCTGAGTGCTGTGTTAGGAGCCAGTCTGCTGTTCTTTAGGCTTGTGGATGGAATCTGCTGCGGCCCAGCTTTAAGACCTTATTGAATGCATCCTTCAGACCCGGGTCAGTAACCATACATAAGAGCATGCTTAACCGAACAGACTGAGACTAGGCCTTTTAGTTAGTTAGATAGGTGTCCATAGGCCAAAAGTGTTCTCCCCTGTTTGCTGCCTGGATTTTAGAACTCAAAGGAATATTTTTTGCCAGTGAATGTGGACAACTGCAATCTTCGGTCAGTGAATTTTTCACTCATCCAGTAGCAACATCATTTCTTTTGGGTTTTGGGCTAGTGCTAGGGAGGGAAGTTTTTTTCTGTTATTTTATGGTGATAGGATTGTAAGCTTCTGTGCTGTACCGCCGATGACCCCTCCGTGTGCACCCACACAAACACTTGTTCCAGCATTAGGGTATTAACAGGTAACGTGGGACGCTTTAGTGTACCCACTAGTAGGTGAATCACCAGGCCTTCCTATAACATCCAATCAGGGTCATCTGGCTGTGAAGCACAGGGGTTCTTAGCCCAGGCTGAGTGTGTGTACTTAATTTTTATTGTTTCTCCTCTTTGTCTTTTTGAAGTGGGATTGGCGATCTTTTGTAGTAAAAGTCTGGTTTACAAACGCTGGTGTCAGTGTCGCTTTTCCCGCACGTGGCTTCGCTGTATCCTGGGGAGCTCACACCCATACACGGCTCACAGCAGCAGGTGCTGACCCAAAGGCAGCTGTCTCGGGTGCCTGGTCAAGCAGTATTAGGTGCCAACAGTGTGCAGTCCGTCGGGGGCCCGGGCCAAGCAACAGCAGGTGCTAACCCCTTCAGAGTGCACAGCCTGTTTGGGGCCCTGGTGTTGGGGTGAGCACCTGCTACTGCTGGTTCCGGGCTCTAAAATAGACTTTGCGCTGTTATGAGGTCGGCACCTGCTGCTGGGCCAGGGCCCCTGACTGACTGCAGTCACTCCTTTTGCGGTTTACCCTGCAAATCCTTGCTACCTGCTGACTGTTTATCAAGTCTCTTTCTGATACCTCGCCTGGATCTCTGCATATCTTCCTGCTACTCCTGTGTTGACTTCCGGAGTTCTGGCCTAGTCTCTGCCATTGGACTCCATCAGTATTCACCAGTATCGTGACAACAGGAGTGGCATGTGTAAGGAGGGAGGATCAATCTGTGGGACATGGATTTGGGTGTGTTTACAAGGACACCAGGGCGGTTTAACAATTCGGCGAATGCGATACCAAATTAGAATGCCCCAGGACAGGGAACTGGACAGCCTTGGACTCTTTTGAACTCTAGAGTCAGCCAGAAGGTGTTTTGGACTGCCAATAAGAGGAGTTTTAAGAAATCGCTACACACCTGCATAATATATACAAAGAAGCTATATACAAAAACCTAAACTGAACCAAATACAGTTATTTTTGAGCTTACCCTTAAGCCTGGTGGAGTAATATTGTATATAGACTAACAAGAAAGGCAGAGGCTCAGCAGCAATATTTGCAAAATGAATTGACAGCCATTGGAATAATATACTCTAATCCACCTAACCTTTCTAAAGGTCAGCCGGCCTTTTCTTCCTGTTTTCTCTCTTAAGTGAAGGAGATTCGTTTTCATGATCTGCTATAGCAAATGACAAAAGATATTTTTATCTTAGAGATCAAATAATGTTTGAAGACATTGTAGACATTCAGCGAATATACCAACGACAAGTATCAATATAATTGTTTTTTTTTACTAGAAATGTCTAAAACAGGGCTAGAAAGTATCTACCATTGCTTGGGGTTTTGGTGACCAGTCATAATGTTACTGACAGGGCATTTTCTAGTCTAAAGAGCTTCCAGGGTAAGGGAGAGAAGATTTTTCCTCTCTCACCTTAAGGATGCTGAGGTCAGTCAGGTGCAATTTCTTTAAGATATTCCTGTTTTCATTGTACGTGAGTAGAACTACTTTATTGCAATGGAATTGGGTAGTAACTTGTGCTAATTGAAATGAATGGCCCTGTTTATATTGCAGCCCTTAAAAGTCTACAGGTACAGGTATAGTGCATTTGTTGTCTGTTGCAGATTGTGAATGCAAGATTCAGCAGAGTCGTCTTAGACAGACATTGTGGAGGAACAAAGTGGTTTTACTGAAACAACATGTGTGGAGTATGCATCTCAACATAGAGGATTACTCACAAGCATGAAAAAACCCAACAAGTACACACTGCAATACAGGAAATAAAGAAATGCACATAGAGACTGCACATAAGTACTCGTGCCATCTACTGTCATAACTATAAACTGCAGCGTCAAATCCTGGGGACACCTGTCTTCTTTGTGAGTTTACAATCCCCAATCTCCGCAGCAAGCTTCACCATTAGCTAAGCCCCTGTTTGGCGGGATGCTGTAAACACCTCACTGGACACGGTTGCCCCCAGGACTTATTAGCTCAAAGGAAGTAAATTCACTGGGGGAAAAGGCTGATGAACCGAAGGTAGGGCTGGGCATAATTGGGTAGTTGAGGTAAGCACCGATTACAGTTCGGGTAACTCCGGAGAGGAATACAGGCAAGGTCACGCCAAAGGTCAAACCAGGAGATCAGAGAGCTTCGTGGCACCAGTGATGAGACATGTACGTAGTCGAATTCAGGCTGTGGTCAGTACAGGCGGCAGTCAGGATCGTCAGGCTAGCAAGGTCGGCAACAGGTAAACAATACAGGACTTTCAGGATAAAAATTAGTTTTAGGTTAAGAAGTTACAGAGGTGGGTTAATCAGTGTCAGTTTTCTGTTATTAGTTCCTCTGTTGTCATATCTCTTAGTTATGCTGTTGCTAATGGTAACTTTGTCTGTTTTGGGATTTAGGATTCTGTAACCCTTGACATTGTCACTGTATCCAACAAACCTTCTATTGCTCTGTTTTGGAATTTGGTGCGTTTTTCTTCTGGACACTTGGCTTCTCATTGTGCCACAGTTAATATGGAGTTTTCTCCGCTGTTTTAGAAGAGTAGAAGTCTGTTCTGCAAATAAGTTGCTATCATTGCTGTCTCACCCCAGCATTTTTATGGTAGTCCAGAATCTTTCAGCATACAATTTATCATCTCAGTCAGTTCTGTTCTTTTTTCAGCTACCACATTTTAACTGGTTTGTATAGGACTATCTTTTGATGCTCAATTGCAATCTGCGTTAAGTACAGTACTCCTGTATTTTACGTCCTGTGGATTCACCTTCATTATTACTTCAAAGTCTTCCTCTGAAACTTGCCATAGACCTGAAATTTGTCAAGAACTGCACTCTTGTGTTGCATTAGCTAAGTGTGTATGTTGAATATGTCACTGCAAACTGCTCACCTTATGCCTTTTCATGTGCATTTCCTCAATTTCCTGCAGTGCTGGACACGAGCAGTAGAAGGTTCTACAGCTTGCTCTACTTCTAACAGCCACTCTCTCTTGTAGTGTTCAGCACATGAGAGCATGTCAAGCTACCGTGGGACCACACCTGTCTCTGACCATAACAGAGCACGTACATAACTTCTAAAGATGTGCCATGACACACCAATCCTAGCTCAACCACACTCTGTAGTGGAAGAAAAAGCCAGTGACTTTGTATTTAATTTTACAGGAATGTGAACACTGTTTTTTCCACTGTTCCCAGGGAGAAGACGTGAGGGAAGAAAGGAGAAGAAAGTTAGTACATACCTAGACATGTGCTTTCAGTAGCAATGGATGTGCAACACTATCCCGGCGAAGTTCTAAATCTTATAACCATTGTCAGGCTGGCTGGCCCTCCAGAGGCAAAATGGTCCTCTGGTGGGCACCAAGCATTTATCCTAGGCAACAAGAGCAGTACAAGAGTGCCAAGGCTAAAATGCTAGTTTTATGCTAAAAACTGTTTCCGGTATTAGCTACCATGCCCCTTCCATTTTAGAGAATGGAGCAGGAGTGGCTAGTCATCGTGACTAACACAAAAGGAGGAAGACTTAGCTTCAGGCCTCCAGGGTGGAGGAGACAAGTTTTAAACTACCAGAATCAGGCAACTCAACTGCGTGGGACTATAGGAAGTGTATATTGTTTATTGTTTTTGTTCAGACATGGACTTTAAAAGTGGTCTTGCATTAATTCAATAAAGCTGAAGGATGAGCCCCAAAAATGATTCCCTCTGGTTGGCCCCGAGAATGATTTTCTCTGATGGGTTCAAGGTACTCCAGTATGACACAGAGCACAATAGATAGAATAAAAAGGATACTGGTGAAGGTAAACAGCTTGACAGGTGAAATTGCAAATTCATATTTTCATAGTTTAGTTTAAACTTAGAAAGATACAAAACGTTATGTGACATTAAATGGTTTACTCAGAACTGATGCCACAAAAAATTCAATCCAGGGCAAGTGGGGAGTGCCCAGATTGGTCATTGGAAACAGTTAAGGAAGAACAACACACCTGATTTTCACTTTTTGGGGGGTTTGTTCCTCTCAGTGGGGGTATCCCAATTGATATGCCCCGCTGTTGTATGACCATAGATCACTCACCATCCTGTCACTCCCACGACGCAGACTTGGGCGAGATCGAGTGCGTTGATTGGCTGAGCAAATTGGTTCAACCAGCACGCTTTCATTTGGCTCCCTTCGGCTACGCTGATGGCCGCATCTTACCTCCCAGCTGTCGCATGCCTGCGCTGCCCATTTAAAAAGTTGAGCTGGGATGCACCCGTGGCACAGAGATGTGGCGAGGGCTCTGGGACAAGGTGAGTGAAATTGGTCTTCTTGGGGGTTTTACACAGCAGGGCATGCCAATTCAGGATGCCCCAAAGTGTGAACTCGGGTGGCCCTGGAGTTCCTAAGGACAAACTCCACCAAACTTCCAACCGGATAACTGTTAAAACTCCAGGCTGCTTTTTATCCATAGTCTGCCACTGTTTGCTCTCTTTCCATATGTCTGCAGAAAAATGAATTCACCTTATTTTGCCTTTCAACTATTTTTATCTCTAATGAATGAGCTAATATATTTGGACATTGCTGAAGAGGGACACCAGTAGGTACTCTAGGATACCAGGTAAGGAATAAATTATGCTGATAATCAGATATAAACATGCCGGTTACTGTCATATTTCCACATAACCATACCTCACAATGAATTTGTGACTGGAGAAGTATATTCACTGCTGCTAGATTGATGTACACACTCTGTATTTGTGCAGTTTGAGTCTGTACATCATGGTGACACCAATGGCAGGAGGATTAATGGGGTGAAGGGAGGAGGAGTGAGGTATAATATATTTCTTTGCTTTGATGATTTGATGATCACTCACAAGTTATTTTAATACACCAGGAAAATTATTATATAGAAATGTGTGATGTGGGCTTCTGTGATTCAGGACCAGCTGTCAGTGTTTCCGAAATTTTCCAGCTCTTCCCACAGTCTGTTCGCACTGGCTTGTTGCATGCTATTGCAGCAAGGAGGATTTAATGAAACTGACAGTAGGTTGTAGCAGACAAAGTCATTATGGAACCTTGCCAGGGACTAAATCAACTTGCAATATGGTCTGTAATTTTCAGTAAACCCTAAAATTAAAATTGCTCATGTCATGAATATTGCAATTAAGCACTCATAATAGGAGTGACATTTTTTACATTAATCTTTACCTGCCATCATGGCTCTATTCATATACTCCCTACGTTATCTAGCTATTTTTCAATAATTATTGACTTAAATTCATCTCTATAATTAAAAAAAAAAATGACCATTATATATTAGTGAAAAAATAATCAACATTATTGTAGAACATGATAATCTTTATTAAAGTGGACCAAAACCAGGGACTATCCCGGGTTCCGGTCCTTCCCGCTGGGGCACTCTGGTTAGGGGTACCGCGCTATGTGAAACCCCCAGAACATAGCCCCAGCTCACATACCTCTTCTCAAACCCACGACACAGGCGCAGCGGTTCGTCCAATCAGCTGCCCCACAGCATTTTTTTTTGCGGCTAGAGAAGCAGAATGGAATCCTAGCTGCACTTACAACTGGCGTGCGGCATCACTTGGCTCCCTTCGTCTGTGCGTGGCCACACACAGCCATTCAGTTGCAGCTGGCAGAGTCACGCACAGCCGAGAAGGGCCAGGATTGATGATGGCACTGACTGCACATGCGCCGTGGCTTTGAGAAAAGATTATCAGGCACCTTGGGGAGTTTCACACAGTGGGGAATCCCAGTTCAGGATGCCCTGGGGGAAGGAGTAAGCCTACCCTGAAGTCTCATAGACTCAATAGTGGGTTTTGGCCCACTTTAAACAGATTGTCCAGGCTAAGTGTAAAAACAAATGTTTGTTTTTGTCCCTCCCATGTAATCAGGGGAGTAACTATAGGGGGTGCAGGGGATGTGACTGCATCAGGGCCCAGGAGGTCATTGTTGCTCCTCCCCCTTACTTTATCATATTTGTGCTCACTTGGCATCACTTAGAGAATGCTGCTACATGCAATGATTTCATTCTGGTGAGCGGCCGAATAAGGCTGACCAGGACCCTTTTCTGTAGCCTAGATTTTGTTTATTTGTGACTATCTTTTAACACCAAAAGGTGAACCTTATACAAAGAAGAAAGGAAAATAGAGACAAGCAGCGCAAGGAGCAGCTATCCAAGCATTGGTGTGTCCCACACAGTCTGATGCAAGAGCAGCTGAGAAAGGTCCAGCTCTCAATGCTAAAAATAAAAGGTGGTTATGGATAGGTGAAGGGGCTGTCTCATCAACATCTTGATTTAGCAGCACACCAGGATGAATCCTCTGCATTGCAGGTAAGCAAACAATTATTCGTTTTTACACTTAGTCTGGAAAATCCCTTCAATGCTTAGAGACACTTTCGAAGAGAGTGTTGGTGCCCGTCGGTGCCGCCGCTACAGGGCATGCTGCAGCGGACATCCAGAACCTCCATGGATGTCCGTAATCTTTACCTTATCCTCAGTCCCCCACTGGGAATCTCGCACCGCGATTGGCTCCAACATTCTGGATGCCCACCCAGTCTGTCCTGTAGTGGCGGTGCCAGCTGCCACCAGCACCCTCACCATAAAATCCCCCATGGAGGGGCAGCAAATATTCAAGAAGATCAGTTAACAATCCAAATACTGAAAGGCCAAAAACAAATGATAACTGATTATTAAATGTCTGAAATACATCAAAACGGGCCCTTGCTTCACTAATTAATTTGCATTACCCCCATTATCAATCTCTTAATAAGCTGCAAACAGGGACACACCTGTAATGAGGCCAGGTTAGGCAGCTGCCTCAGGCAACACCATCTAGAGGGATGGCAATTGTGGGCCGACACACTTACTGCCCAGGGCTGCCAGGTCACCAATGATTGATGTATTGAGAAAACAACATGACGTTGTGGACCAGTTTACTATTTAATAAGTGGGGATGATCCTGTCTATAGTTCGTCTCAAGCAGCAGAGAGGCTAGCTTTACCCCTGGTTGTAAACAATATTGGCAGGCTGATTCATCACTAACGGCAGGTAGCGACAAAAGAGCGTCTGTAGCAGGCATTTTCAGAGCGCCCGCTAGTAGTCACAGTGCTCGGCCGTGAGTCGCTACTTTATAGCGACTCAGTCGCTGTGCAGTAATGTTGAATACATTGTGAGGAGTCGCTAATTGACCAGTACAGCGCTGTATGGGAGCGCATGGTAGCGACTGCGCATAGCGACCGACTCACAACATATTCAAGAAAAAAAAGCCTCACACAACTCTGGCGCAGAAAAATGCTTATCTGAAGCCCAGAGCGCAGGAGGCGGTGTGTTTAAAGTCTGTTTTTCAGCATCTATCAACTAGTAACAAAGCGAAAACATATGGAATTACATTGTAACAACATTGTAACATGAACACGTTAATGCCAGACCTGTAATGCCATTTCTGAAGAAATATATAAAAAATGAAAAAATTTTGAAAAAAAAATGCTTTTTCAATGCCAGAAGAGGTCACAGAATTTTGATTGTGATTTAAAAATAAATAAAAAACAAATTCCCCGTTTAAAGAGAAGAAAAGGTTCGTCCATTGAAATGTATGGGAGAGCGACAGGTAGCGAGAGGTCATACCTGGCGCTGTGCAAGGCTGAATGCCGGCGCTGTTCGCTGAGGCTGTGAAAATGATGAATCAGATGCTACATGGCGCTTTCCCAGTCGCTAAACAGATTCTGCTTGATAAATGTGTAATTGTGTGCCGTGTCCGGCTTTCACCAGTCGCTACCTCTCATTAACCAGCCACTACCCAACGCTATCCCTTCTTAAATAAGGGCCTAGGTTTTCGAGAGGATTCCGTTGGCAGGGATCATAAAAAGACTCCTACTTCTTCTGCATTCCATGTCCCTCACACCCTCCCCCAGTGAGCAGGCTTGGCAGACAATAAAAGTGAACTGCAATTTTTAGTCCAAAAACGTATTGCACTTTTTTGCACTTGATTCTAAAATAACAGGGCGATTCAGCCCCAGGTGCACTACTTTTTTTTTAGATTACAATGTGCCATTCACTGTTACTGTCTATCTAGGGGTTGATTTTGCACCAGGTGTAAAAAGAGTGCACTTTTTGTGTTATGTGTAGATGTGTGGGAGGATCTTATGAGCAGAGTACATCTGTACCTTGAGGGAGCAAGCAAGGAGTAACTAGCAAAGTGCTATACCATGCAGAGCAGGGACTCCAGCAAGCTTGGTTTTCACCAGAGCTCCACGCAAGGGATGACAGACTGTGCTGCAAACAAACCTGGTTCCACACAACCATAACCAGAGATCAGTGAGCCCAGAGTTTAGTATAGGACAAGTCTAGTTAAGGTATTGAGGGAAGTTGTTGCAAAGGTGCCAGGGACTACAGAGCCGGGGTAATTTGTAATCCAGAGCCAGAGTTCAAAAAGCCAAAGCAGGTATTCACCCAAAGCCAAAGGGTCAGAGACGGAGCGGTGTGGTCATGCAAAGCCTGAGGTCATATCCAAAGTGGGTAATCAGCCAAGGTCATACTGGATATTAGATACAGGAGCAGGTGGCAGACATCACTTCTATGAAGATCTACAAGCATCTTCCCAGCAACCCAGGCCTCCTTTTAACCCTTCTAGTGCAAGCTAAAAGAGTCTCAGGTAGCTGCCTCTGCAGCTGTTAGGTGCCAGCTACTTGAGACTCCCTGCATGACAACCTGCAAAGAATAACATTATTAGTATTATTAAAAATTAAATATTATTAAAAAATTAAAACTAAAAAACAAGAAGGCCCCTTTTCCCAGGTGTCAGGCCTCTCCACATGTGGCTGGCATGGTGGGTTGCTGGACTGACAGCAGCCTGCTAAGGGGTGGTTTTTGAGGCTTCGGAGAAGGACTTTTCCCCTAAGCAGGGTGGCACCCAGCGCATCTCATGGGCATCACTGGAGCGTAGCTGGGGCAATGCAGAGAAGGAGACACCTCCCACTGAGGACAACTCAGTCTAGTTCACATGAGCCACTATATGCTCCAGTGCCTACGGACTGACTGCAGAGTTACTCACCTAGTCAACAGCGCTAATTCCTGGGTGGCCACCCTGCTGGATCCCCGCTATAAGGATATCCTCACCTCCTTGATCCCAGCATTGGATCAGTATAGAAAGATGAGAGTACAAACGCACTCTGGTTGACACACTATTGGCGGAGTTCCCGGAGTTCCCGGAGTTCAAGACACTTTGCCGCATATACTTCCACCAGCTGTGATTGCCGAACATCACTTGTTGCCTCCAACTCCACTTCCTTCTCTCCTGACTCCTCATCCACTGCTGAAAATCATCTGTCTGGGTGGAAGACCACACATTGCCCAGGAGCTGTTGGACTGCCATCCAGGAGCAGACAAACGAGTGGCTGCTACCGCTTTGCCTAAACCCAAGGTGGTATGTGACAACGAGCAGAACATAGTAGCAGCCTTGAGCCGAACTGGTTTGAGTCACAACCATTGGCTGACGCATGTGCTCAACTTGGTGGTTCAAAATGACTCAGTGCACCAGTCACCTTCCTGTTTGCACACTCCCTTGGCCAAGCACTAGCTGGACTGAAACACCCACACATACAATTCACATACAATCTCACAGCCTGGCCATGTTTGTAGTTTTCTTCTACTAGTAGGAGAGGGGGGTTGGCAGGTTTTACAGGGAACACAAAATCACCTCTTGCTGCTTGACATAACTGCTTGTGATTAGCATTTACCTCTCTAATCACTGCATGATGGGTTCAAACTTCTACACTACGTTTCAATTGCAATAGCAATATGCTGCCATTGTAGCACAGGAGTTTTCATCCTTCCAGTAAAAAAATAAACATGCTTGGCTGGATTTTTATGCAGGGTGTAAAAGTATACCAACCAACATATTTATCTGGATTGATGCTGCTGGTTTGCTTTTACATTATAGTACACTTTTAACCCAAAGCTACTTTAACAGTAACTGTAACTGAAGAAATTGAAGGTCATGTCGTGCTGATAGGGAAACGGTTACTAGTCTGTTACTGTAACATACCTGGACTTTTCTGGTGCAGTTTAGCTGGATTTTTGGGGATTTGGTTTTGCTGGTGGTACACTATGCTATTTATTGTGGTGCACAGATGACTTTTTATTACAGTATATATTGTTAACTTGCTTCAGGGCCGTATCTCCCATTAGGCAACCCTAGGCCTGTCCCTAGGGCAGCCACCTGCAGGGGGCACTGTAGAGTGTATCATTGCTAGTATAGTAAAAATAGACCAGCTACTGGTGCGTTAATGCCCATTCAAGAGTGCCCCTCCAGCCACAAAACGGCACAAACAGTGTGTGTGTGTGTGTGTGTGTGTGTGTAGAAGGGGAAAAGGTGCAAGGGGTTAAACACAATCCTCAGCTGAAGCATCTACCAGCTATCAACATGATCTGATTTTCCTGCATCCTCTCCTGTGCTCATGTGACTCTTGGGTGTCCAGATTCTGGAAAGTTGCCAAACGGTATATTTTCACCTGCGACACCCTCTACACCCTCTCTCTGACCCACACACCCACAGTGTCTGCATTTCACTACTTGCAGCCCTCGCTGCATATTTAGGTTAGGGGCTGGGGGGGAGTGTGTCCCAGGGGGGGTGCAAGCACTAAAAGTACCTAGGGCAACCTGAACACCAAATACAGCCCTGCCTAAACCATTTTCACCCTGCCACACCATCTGCACCCCCCCATGCTTGTCTTTTGATCCTTGTTTTTTTGTGTGCAACCTGTGAATAATAACTCTGCTGGTTCTCATATATTTTACATTTTGTTTGGATCAAATTCAACTTTAACTCTAGTGCGAACAGTAGCAATAATACAATTTTTTTTTGTAGCAGACGTGGGATTCTTCTGTCACTCTAAACAATTATACAGGCATTTGACTATAGTTAAGAGATTTTCTATCTGATCCTTCACTATGGAATACACTAGTTGGCTTAAACCAGACCTTCAGCATGATTTAATGAAAGGCCCAAACCCTTAAACTATTCCCCAGCATCTAAAAGTTATATAGCTCAAGTTTTTAGTCACTTATTATTCTTTCCCCCACTGGGCGGCAACTCTGTTAAGGACTCTAGGATACGGGCGCCGCCATCTTGCCTTAGAAGCATCACATACTGAGGAAAGGAGAGCGGGATAAAATACAGGGGGGCGGGCTTATAGCTGTGCTTTGCACAGACAGAGCAGAGCTGGGGTTATGGAAAGGACAGCAATCCCAAAATGCAGAGTGACACAGCCAGAAGACTGTTTGCAGGCTGCCTGATGCTCCATGAGCCGCCATCTTGCCTTAGAAGCATCACATACTGAGGAAAGGAGAGCGGGATAAAATACAGGGGGGCGGGGTTATAGCTGTGCTTTGCACAGACAGAGCAGAGCTGGGGTTAGGGAAAGGACAGCAATCCCAAAATGCAGAGTGACACAGCCAGAAGACTGTTTGCAGGCTGCCTGATGCTTCATGAGCCGCCATCTTGAATGTTTAAAGGCTCATAACATGCAGTAGATGCAGGTAGGATGATTTTTAATGTGGGCAATCTGTATGCACAGGGTGGCAGCACAATTCCATGCCTGTAACACACTCTGGTGAGTCTGTACGCAGGGAGTAACTGTGTGCTGGGTCCCCTGTAGATAACACTCCTTTCCACATCCTGCAGCTTTTCTCGAGTCTCAGCTTTACACAGAACAGATCCTGTCATTATGACAGTTGTATAAGCAGATGTTGCCACTGTGTACATACCAAGAAGCTGCCGTCCGTTCTGTAGATGTGATCATCTTTATGAGTTTTATGTTGGTTTGCTGGGTGGAAAAGAACAATTCATTAATTTGGAACCACTTGTCTTAGCAGGAAGAAGATAAGCTATTTCTTTTTATGTCCTTCCAGCTGCTCTGCTGAAATAAAAAATGTAGAACAAAACCATGCATGTATTGTAGAACAGTTGCTAGAAGAATCAGAATGATGAGTATATTGTACACATGGTGTAGCCCTCCGTGTACTGAGTTCCAATTGTCTAATTGTCAATTGAAGTCCATTCAAGTATTATTTTTAATGACATGTTCAGTCTTCCTTACTCCAGTCTAATACCTGTTATTGCTTTTCTAGCAGGCTGATTCATTACTAGCGGCAGGTAGCGACAGATGAGCGTCTGTAGCAGGCATTTCAGAGCGGCCGCTAGTAGTCTCTGTGCTCGGCCGTGGTTTGCTAGTTCAGAGCGACGGGCAGGCTGATTCATTACTAACGCCAGGTAGCGAAAGATGAGCGTCTGTAGCAAGCATTTTCAGAGCGCCTCCTAGTCGTTACTGTGCTACTTCATAGCGACTCAGTCGTTGTTCAGTAATAAATCAAAAAGGCACAGAGCTAATACATATGATTTAAAGTCCTCTTTAAAGTCCTTCCGAATGCTTTTAAAAATCCACCAAGTGCAGCAGAAATCCAATAGTGCACCACCACCACCGATTTGGTACCCTTACCAGATGTGGTTGGATTAAACAGCAATTTCAACAATCAAGCAGAGAAATCCTCCAAACGATTCCACCTGGGGTCAGCTTTCTCAGATCTCCACAGTATATTCATGCAAGAAGGAATAAAAGAACCATAGCGCAATATTGCATACTACAATTTCTTTTAATCAAGCCAATAAAATACTCACAATACATCAAATTAAAACTCGCATGTCAAGGTGAGGCCATAAGCCAACTCACGCTGCTGAATTCCAGGACCGCCGGCTCCCGGGAGCTGCCGCCGCCGCCTCCCGCGCGCTCCTCTAGACGTGCGCGCGCCCGCGCCGGCCGTTTGTGAATGGGAGGCGGCGGCGGGCGCACTGTCTTGTCTGCCGCTTGTCCGTGAGCATGGTGAGGTGAGTTTTTCGGGGTTCTGGGGGGTTTTACACAGCGGGACACCCCTAATCGGGGTGCCCCCCTGAAGTGGACCAAAACCCAGGATAGTCAAAATCCTGGGTGTTGGTCCACTTTAAGTAATAGCACGTGGTAGCTGGTGTAAGATCTATATTTTGAAGCTTTAACAAATTTTTCACGTTTGATTAATTTCTATTAATTTAAATCACAGCACGGTATTCAGTATAATTATATACATTTTTTCCCGTTGTTCAGTAATGTTGAATACATTGTGAGGAGTCGCTATTTGACCAGTACAGCGCTGTATGGGAGCGCATGGTAGCGACTGGTCATAGCGACCGACTCACACCATATTCAGGAAAAAAACAGCCTCACAAAACTCTGGGGCTGAAAAATACTTGTTTGAAGCCCAGAGCGCAGGAGGCGGTGTGTGTAAAGTCTTTTTCAGCATGTATCCACTAGTAACAAAGCAAAAACATATGGAATTACATTGTAGCAACATTGTAACATGAACACTTTAATGGCAGACCTGTAATGCCATTTCTGAAGAAATATATAAAAAAATGATAAAATTGTGAAAAAACTGCTTTTTCAATGCCAGAAGAGGTCACAGAATAATTTGTGATTTTTTTGGAAAAAAAAATACATAAAACCCCGTTTTAAAGAGAATAAAAGTATCATCCATTGAAATGTATGGGAGAGCGACAGGTAGAGACAGGTAATAACTGGCGCTGTGCAAGGCTGAACGCCGGCGCTGTTCGCTGAGGCTGTGAAAATGATGAATCGGACGCTACATGGCGCTATCCCAGTTGCTAAACAGATTCTGCTTGATAAATGTGTAATTGCGTGCCGCGTCCGGCGTTCACCAGTCACTACCTGTCGCTACCTGTCATTAACCAGCCACTACCTGAACAGCCTCACACACCACCGGCGCTCAAAAATGCTTGGCTGAAGACCAGAGCGCCGGAGGCTGTGTGATTAAAGGCTGTTTTTTAACATGTATCCACCAGTAACAAAGCAAAAACATATGGCATTACATTGTAATAACATTGTGACATGAACACATTAATGCCAGACCTGTAATGTCAATTCTGCATAAATATATTAAAACTGAAAACATTTTTCCAAAATGGCTTTTTCTAGGCCAGGAGAGGTCACAACATTATTTGAGAATAAAAAAAAAATATTAAAAACCCCCTGTTTACAGAGAAATAAAAGAACATCCATTGTCGCTCTGCAAGGCTGAACGCCGGCGCTGTTCGCTGAGGCTGTGATAATGATGAATCGGACGCTACGTGGTGTTATCCCAGTCGCTCAACAGAATCTGCTTGATAAATGTGTAATTGCGTGCCGTGTCCGGCGTTCACCTGTCGCTACCTCTCATTTACAAGGCACTACCTGACGCTATCCCTTCATGAATAAGTCCCTAGGTTTATTTGGCTTTTGGTAAGCATTGCAGGAGCATTTGATTTGTGTGTGAAACCTCCCTGGTTTGCCTGATTGCTGCTCCCATGGCTCCGGCTCTCCTCCAATTAGCAATCATTGCTGAGCATATTAATACTGCTGACTGAATAAATGGCCAGCGCGTCCCTCTGGCTGCTCACTCAGGCTTTGTGCATCCACCACCAGCCACTCAGATATGCCTGATGCAGGTGAACACAGGTGATGGTGTGGTGCCGGAGATGCAGTTGGAAGCCCTCGAGATCGAGGAACAAGTTATGTTGATGGCCGCTACTGGGGGTTTCACAGAGCGGGGCATCGCAAATGCCCCTGGGGAGGGCTTTTCCATGGCCTTATATTCTTTTAGATGGTAGGGTCCAGTGGGATGGGGTTTGGCCCATTTTTATTTTTATTTTAGGTTTTCAAGAAGGAGATCTATCGTGATTGGGGGCTTAAGCTAGACATGACCATGGCCACAATTTTGGTTTAGCGAGGACCAAAGGGTGCTCTTTCTTCACTCACGGTAAGCTTTACAATGGTGGGTCTGGGTGGTGGAGTTGCACTGGACAAAAAGTGGCAACTCCACTTTGATGTCAAATAATCTTGACATCAAGGTGCCCTTTTCAACAATTAATGGTAGTTGTTTCCCAAGTTAATAGTACAAAGTTTGCACCCATTTTATATATTTTTAGATTAGAGATATTTACATGTCAGCATAGGACTTTGTGTTTTAAAGCAGCACTCCAGTCAAAACTGGTGGGCTGCTTCCCTGCTCCCTCCCTCATGTCCCATGTGATTTCCAGTGCCCAATAGAACTCTACTGACAGCCAGAAGAGTGGGGAACACTAGAGTTGCAAGGGATCGTGGACCAGGTGTTTTTTACTTTTAACTGGTGGGCCATCCCAAATTGCCCCAAGGCGGTGGGAATGTGGGAGGTCCTCCAGTCATTTTTGACTGGATATCTATTTTAATCATATTTGGTGTTAACGCTGCAAAAAAAGTACACTTTGGAGTAAAAATCCATTTCATTGTCTACCAAGTGGTGATGCAGCACCAGATAGGAAAGCACTTTTTATTTTTCACCTAAAGTTCACTTTTTACTCATAAAGATGAAAATCGGAGGTCCTGGAGTTTAAAAGACACCATGGCCATCCGCATTCCACTCTTTGGGGCAACCCAAATTGACCTGCTGTGTAAACCCCCCCCCCAGGGCACATGCCCGGCCTTTCTGAATGGCTGCACGGGCACGTGACAGCTAGGTAGTGAGCGGGGGATGTGCACTCTGCGCCCTTCGGTGCCGCTGACGGCTAGGCCAAGTGAAAGCGAGCGCGCTGATTGGTTGAGCAGGCTGCTCAGTCAAACAGTGTGCACGTTCTCGTCTGAGTCTGTGCCGTGGGACCGTCAGGAAGGTGAGTGAATGGGGCGATCTGGGTGTACACACAGCGGGGCATCCCAAATCAGGTGTGTTGTTCCTCTTTAAGTGCACTTATTGCACCTGTGCTGAATTGACCACATTGTGTGACCCATTATTCATGCTTTATTTCTTTGGTCGGATGTATAATTTTATGATGTATTATTTCAAATTTAAATAACATAATTTTAATAGCTCAGATGGTGCAGTTCATCGGGATGGGGTTCTTTAATTTGTGCCTAAATAATATTATTTCAGATGAAAAAAATGTTAATCAGGTTTCCTGAATTTTTGTGGCGATCAGAGATACCTTGTTTAAAGCTTTACTCCTGTTTCCGTTTAAATTTTCAATATTTTACACGCACTAATTACTGGTAATTTCATAAAAATATCACAACATGTATTTTGGTGAGAATACAAGGCGTTCCTGATGAGCGACTCTAACAGCGCCATGTAGCATATGATCATCATTACAGGCGGCTCAGCGTATACTGCCGTCGCTCTAGCTTCCATTTCAATGGATGTTCCTTTTCTTCTGTTTAAACAGGGTTTTTGTTTTTAATGTTTTTTTTTTTTCTCTCAAATAATCCTGGCCTAGAGTCATTTTTTAAATTTTTTTTTTTATGCAGAATTGTCATTACAGGTCTGGCACTAAGGTGTTAATGTCACAATGTTACAACAATGTAATTCCATGTGTTTTCGCGTTGTCACTGGTGGATATGTGTTCAAAAACAGACTTTAATCACACAATGTCTGCCACTCCATGCTATAGCGACCAGATCTAGAGCGCCGACGTTGTGTGTGTCTGTTTTTTTGTTAAATATGGTGTCGCTGAGAGTCGGTCACAATGAGTTGGCGCTACCTTTCGCTCCCTGCAACGCTGTACTGGTGTTAGAGCGCCCAACATACATCTCATTCACCAATGCCGGCTAGGTTACTACAGCGAATGAGACGCTCTGTTACAGCGCCCAACAGCCGATCACAGTGTATACTAGCGGTCGCTCTTAGCGCCTCTGTACAGACGCTCACCTGGCGCTAGTAATGAATCAGCCTGCCAATCTCATTGCACATTAGCTACTGGGCTTCCATGCTGCACATTAAGATTCAACAGATATAAAGATTATTACATGTTTTCCCTCTTTACTCTACATTTAAGATTTTCTCATACAGACATGTTTCACGAGTTGAGTGAAAATTCAAAATTGATGTAATATATATTTGAATAGATACACATACACCTTTTATCTCAAAGTATAATATCACTCTGGCTACTGCCTTCAGAGCTGTGCCACCAATGAGTATATACCTTTCCTATATAAAAGAGAAAACATAATGTGCTTTCTGACTCATCTAGGATATGGTATGATTGGCTTTCATATGATGGAGAACTAATTTTCTACCTTAGGACCTCTTCTCGACAACTTTAGGCTGGTGGTTTCCTGGTTCCACTTTCTCCAAAACTATTGTACCACTTGCGCCAGAGCAATCTTTTTTTCAGAACCCTACACCACTGAACAACCACATGGAGGCTAAGGAGGACAACCTTGAGGCATCCTTAAAAATGCACATCTTTTCTCAGGGCTAGGTCCCCTCAGGATTTTCTGGGCTTAGGGCTATAACCACACCTGATTTGTTTCTTTAACAATTATGTACAAATGTATTAGGTTAAAAACATACAATATTACAGTGACAACATTCACATTTATGTGCTTAATTGCATCTCTAGAATGCCAGGTCTACGTTTGTTACAAAAACCTTGTGTAGATTAATATTCCATTATTTTTCAAAGGGCAGACATGTATCGTGTTTCGCCTAGTTCGGCTTCCTCAATGCCCTATACATGTAACAAACAAACACACAGTTGTCCTTATTAGTAAATTAGTATATTAGTATTAACACATGCATAGTATGGTGTATTATAAGGTAGGAAATAATTCGAAAACATGGAAATACCTTGTTTGATGATTTCTCTCATGCAACTGAATAATTATGTACACATTGTAAAATCCCCCGGGGAGAGTTGGTGGTATGCACAATCGCCTGTATTGTTAACCTTGTAGGAAATAATATAAGAATCTTATTGAATTCATAATCACCCATGGGCATTATCTAGCTGGTTCTCGCAGCATACCTGTTCCATGTGCTGTCCCCTTTAAGAGTTATCCTTTCGGTCCCTGTGTTGGGGATTCCTTATGTTCAGCGCTGGGTGCATTCATCGTATTCTATATGGAGGGGACAGGAATATATGTGTCTTGCAGTTTATCTTTCCTGCTGATACATTATTGAGATTTAAATGTATACATGTAAGTATGGGCACATTACCTTTAGCTGTCCTAGGCAGTCGCGGCAGCGGGTAATAACAAGTGGTCCGTGTGAATATTGAGTATGGGACAATACCGCGATATTACCTCCTGGCCTCTCCGTGCCCCAGACTTTGAGCTTTTAAACTGTATATTGTGTGCCCACGGAATGCTTACCCGCCGCCGCGCCAGCGACAATCTTTATGCTCCCCCCCACAGCGCATGTGCCCCCACTGCCGGCTTCCGCTGAAGTGACGCGTTGCGTCGCCGGTCTGGCTCTAAAGTCTGTGAAGACGGCGCCATTTTGCCGAAGACCAACCATCTTGCCAAGGATTTTATCCTCAGCAGACGCAGGATCCCCACAAAGTCGGGGAATGCTTAAAAATGGCAGTAATATAGAGTGGTAAAAGTGAGAAAAGCAAGTTCACCAGTGGGGGTGAGAAGAAGAAAAGAACAGGTCACCCCTTGATCATGAAATATGTATAGCCCAAAGGAACAATATATCCACACCCGATCTACATCCTCCCAACCACAATTATAGCAAAGAGCAACCATGGAATGCAGAGCATTCAATTGCATATTTATGTATTTTCACAAATTTCTTTGGTTTGTTTAAGTAGTGGTGATATTCTGGGCCTCAGGGCCCAGTTTTATAATTGGCTGCTGTGATAATCGTTATAAAGCTTAGAGACCTGTAGGGATTCCTACCAACCCATTTATAATAGCTGAACAGTCCTGTGTTAAATGGCAGAACTGCCATATTGCTAGTAATGGCTTGCTAGAGATGTGATTGATTTAAGCAATGCTCGTGCTAATCAGGCAGTGTAGTGGAAAAATAATAAAATAATGTAACTCTGGTGTCTTGAAAAGGGAACAAGCATTTACTTGCTTCAGATCCTTTCCCCTTGGAAAAAAAGTTTAACCTGTCACATGCCTTTGATTTATTGGGTGTCACTTGGATATCTTAGTGCAGCGGTTCTCAACCTGTGGGTCGGGACCCCGGTGGGGGTCGAACGACCAAAACACAGGGGTCGCCTAAAGCCATCGGAAAATACATATTTCCGATGGTTTTGCGACTTCTCAGCGGCTAAAGCCATCTGCCGCAGCGCTATTCACCTGGAACGCACACCGTTATGGATGCGACTCCAAACTGAATGCCTGCGCAGACGTGATTGCATCCTCTGTCCGGGCCTAAGGGGCGGGGAAGCGGGGGGAATGCTCCACAGTCCATAGCAGCGCATTACGTGTGTCCGGTGCTTGCTGACGTCATCAGTGGGCGGACGCAGCAAGCGCCGGAGGACAGAAGCCTAGGAGGCGGAGAGGCAAGAGAGCCTGCGAGATAGCCTGCTGGTGTAAAAAAGGTTAATAATATAATAACAGTACACACACCATGCACACAATACTGTGTAAGTGTAAGGTGCTTTGTGTGTAATCATTACACAGTACACAAAGCAGCTCACACTTACACAAAGCACCATACATTTACACAGTGTGAACTACATCGGTCTTATACTATAAGAGACCACTATAAGATGTAGTTCACACTGTTCCCCAGTGTATAATTATCTCCCATATCTCCCACTATTTACCCATATTCTGAATGAGGAAACAGCTGAAATCAGCGGTTTCTGGCATTGAATCCGCCTCCTATTGATTTTATTGTGAGTGCGGTGGATTTTGTGGAAGAGAGCTCCTGAGAATCTCGAGTTACCACACAATCCGCCGCAGCCTCCTATTAATTTCAATAAGAGGCAGAGAAATGACACATGCTATGCCATGGTGAAATGTTATTTATTGGAATTAGTAATAAATATTTCTCAACATATAATTAAATATTGTTTTTATGATTAATCACTATGTTTAAATTATGTTTGATTTGTAGCAATGAGAATACATAATGCATATCAGACATTTACATTCCGAACCATAACTGTAGCAAAATAACAGTTTTGAAGTAGCCACCAAAATTATTTTTTGGTTTGGGGTCACTGCAACATGAGAAACTGTATTGCGGTGTCACAGCATTAGAAAGGTTGAGAACCACTGTCTTAGTGTGACCATTGCTGAAACAAATTGTTAAACATAACACATACTATCAATCAGTCACACACAAATATCATCATTTTTATAAACCAAAGCCTGTTTTCTTGTTATTGAACTAAGCAGATTCTGCTCTCTGTATTCAGGGCTCCCCTGTGGTGATGCGTCTTTTTGGTATATGTTATCTTTGGATTGCAGTTTGTACTGAGAGAGTTTTTACAATTTTTCCCTCTCTATAAGGCCCTTATTTAACAAGGGATAGCGCCAGGTAGCGAATGGTGAGCGAACGGTAATGACGCTCACCGCCACGAGAACGCCGGCTCCCCTCCGCAATCACACATTTATCAAGCCGATCCTGCTTAGCGACTGACAGAGCGCCAGATAGCGAATCATTCATCATTATTCCAGCCTCACCCCACAACGCCAGCGTCCGACCTTGAACAGCGACAGGTATGACCTCTCGCTACCTGGCGCTCTCCAATGCATTTCAATGGAGCAATCTTTAAATATTCTTAATTAATTGCTATTAATGTTTTTTTTTTTTTAAATGTCAAAAATTCTGTGACCACTTCTGCAATGTTAGATATTTTTTTTAAGGTAAAAAAAAAAAAAAAAAATGTGTGCAGAATTGATATTACAGGTCTGATAGTAATGTATTCATATTACAAAATGTTTTGAAAAACATGTTTTTTTTTCTCCAAAAATATGGTTGTTTGGGGGTTAAAAAACGACTTTTAACCCATCGCCGCCAGCGCTCTGGGGTTTAAACAAGCATTTCACAGCGCGAGAATTTTTTGAGCGTGATTTGTTAATGAATTTGCTGGGAGCCGTTCGCTATGGCCATTCGCTGTCATGCGCTCCCATACAGCGCGGAACCTGTCAAACAGCGACTCCTAACCCCGTATTCAACATTACCGCACACTGACGGGGTCGCTGTCAACAGCTGAACAACGGCCAAGCACAGCGAATACTAGCGTGCACTGTGAAAATAGCGCTACTGTCTCTCATCTGTCGCTACCTGGCGCTATTAATGAATCGGCCTCTAAGCATCCAAGGTTAACTGTGCAAATTAAAAATCTATTATCATAACAGCATGGTCATCTGAAAATCCAAACATAACCATGTATAGAACACGCTCTTAATTCAAATGTTCATATTAAAGCATCAATTTCATGTACCCATAATATCCTTAATAACTATGAAGATACAAAAGAACATTTTTTCAGTCAAGGATATAGAAAAAAAGACCTAATTCTTTTTGCAATTTTTACAAAATTGTTACAATAATTTATGGCGGGCTGGTTCATTACAAACGCCAGGTAGCGACAGTTGAGCAACTGTAGAGCGGATTTCAGAGCAACCGTAGTCGCAGTGCTCGGCCATGGATCATTGTTTTAGAGCGCCTCAGTTGCTATCCGGCATTGATGAATCTCATGTGTGAGTTGCAGTACTGTATGGGACCAAATAGGAGCGCCAGCTCAGAGCGACTGACTCACACCACATTCATCAAAAAATCAGCCTCAAACATCGCCGGCGCTCAAAATCATGTAGTTGTAGCCCATAGCGCCAGAAGCTGTGTGATTAAAGGCTGTTTTTGAACATGTAGTAACAAAGCGAAAACATATGGAATTTCATTGTTATTACATTGTAACATGAACAGTTTAATACCAGACATTTAAGGACAATTTTGCATAAAAATATTATTTATCCAAAAAGTTTTCAAAAATGTCATTTTCTTGCCAGAATACATTGCAGAAGGTTTGAGAATTTTTTTAAGGGAAAAAAAATTGGCATCAGGAAAGGGATTTAAAGATCGTCCATTGAAATGTATGGGAGAGCGCCAGGTAACGACAGGTAAGACGTGGTGCTCTGCAAGGATGAACGCCGGTGCTGTACGCTGAGCCTGGGATAATGATGAATCGAACGCTACATGGCGTTGTTCTAGTCGCTCACCAGATGCGGCTTCATAAATGTGTAATTGCGTGCCGTCTCCGGCGTTCACCTGCCGCTACCTGCCGCTGTACAGGCACTACCTGGCGCTATCCCTTCATGAATAAGTCCCTTAGTATCACCAAGCTGGTTGTATTGTGCAGTCTGGTTGTTTTGCCTTCTGTTGAGACAAGATATATACACCTAAAGCAATCCCACGTTTTAGGATTGATAGAATTGGTAAATTACAGTGCTCCCCACACACATAACCCCCCCCCCCCCTCCAAGATCCAAAACTCGAACCCCTGGAACTCACCACTATCAGATTACAGAGTTGGCCACCAACAGTCACACAGGGTGACCAATCCATATGACAGACACAAGCAGTGGCCCAACACCATTCGGCAGAGTGTAGAACTACTTTAACATACATTCTTCACTACCTTTCTACCGTATGAGGATAAATCTTTTAAAGCAGAAATGTTTAAAGTGAGAACATGCAACTGCTGCTTTAGAGTGTGCATAGCAAGCTGGCTGTTTAATAAGCCACTCCAACTGCTCGTTCCAATTTCTTTATAACCTTCTGTTACTCTGCCTCCCTCTTCTCCTTCCTACACAAATATTCTGACAGCTCAGCAGACATTACGGCAGTAGTGTAAGATGCTGCCTCCAGTGCAGAATGAAATTCTGTAGCGCCAGATTAGAAACTGACCTGGTTTCGGGATACAGTTGCAATGTTGAAAACAAAACAAATTTAAAATGTAAAATAAAACCTATATTATATTGATTTAACTGTGTTATTGTTTGTCTTCCTTTTTTTGGTTGGTTATACTTTTGTAGTTTTTTTTAGAATTAACATTGTGTTAATACCACACTTTTCAGCTTTATTGTTATCTTCTTCTGGAATGTAAAATAAACGTGTGTGGAGATTGGGCCCCCAAACCTGTGATTTACTTATCATCATACTGTTTCCTTGTGTCTTATAGTCCTGTCGCTCTGTTTTGCTCAAGTGGGAGCGGCTTTACTGACCTTTAGTACAGCTCTTAGGTATTGTTTCGGGCTACAAGTCCCAGCCTGTAACAGGTGAATTCATCAGAAGCCTTGGCTAAATTAAGCAGTAGTGATGACCTCCCCTGTTGAGAATGATGTCAGAAACCCATTAGATACTGGAACACAAGATTGTGATCCCCCATCTGAAGAGGTTGAATTCAGAAGAGGTTACAGGAGTCAGTCTCTGACATGTACACCAAACACACCACGTTGCTAAAATAAACACATTGTTGCTTGGGAAAACTGTTATAACACTGAGTTGCAAACAAATAGAAAAATAAAACAGATAAGCACCTTGTTTTGACACACGATAATGGAAACTTTTGAAAAAATGCCATTGAAAGAGGAATAACCCTTTAGACTGGGATCTAAGTACCACTTTTCAAATGATCTTAAACTGGAACAACAGCCTGGAACATTTTGAAAAAAAAACTCAAAACTCGCTTTCCCTGCATGCATGATGCTGAATCATTGTCAGCACTTTTGGTCCTGCAGCTACTCAACGCTAAAACGCCACCTCGCAGATTTTCTCTTGGTAGCGGCAGTTGTGGAACTTTCTATCCCCACAATGCACAGCAGGAACCTTTCACTTTGCAGGCAGCATGCAGCTCCATGAGATGCCATTTGATTTTAACATTTACTACAGCAGGCATCTATGATGAGCATGTGGAAAAACACTGTGTGGGCCACCAATTGCCCGCTGGCACTCACACGGGCTGTTCTTGACTCCTGGGGCTGGTGTGGGCTGGCCTACGCCAGGAAAGATGACCCACATAACTGCCGGTGGCCAAAAATCGTGGTCCAGGTGAGGGTTTGTGGTGTTTTGGGGGGCATTGCGCAGGGGGGATCCACAATGTGGCCACATGCCTGTTAGCTAAAAAACGGATGTTAGACCACTTTAATTTGCAACAATGGACCCCTGCACTAAGTCCTTAGACGAGCCTAGACGAGTTCCCATCAGCGCAGTAAAGTGCGCTGATTGGACCGGAGGCCACGCATGCACTGTAGGACGTGGGAAAAATGAGTTGGAGTGAGCGACCTGGGGGGTATCACACAGCAGCGCATCCCGCATTAGGGAGCCCCAAGGGCAAGGACCAAAGCCCAGGATAGTCAGAATCCTGGGTTTTGGTTCACTTTAAATGCGCAGTCAAGCAAATCTGTTCCTTTACAGCTTGAATTAGGTCATCTGCTGTATGTGGATTAATAAAATAGCTTATGGAAGCATAACAGAACAATAGCAAAAGAATCAATGCAATGAATTAGATTTGGCCAATGCCAAAGAGCCCTATTTACTCACAACTTTGTGAATGTCAGTTTCCAAATGAGATGCAACCTCTCAGGAGATTGATTTCATAGCTTAGACCTGAAAAGATCTGACTAAGCTGATGTAACACAATCTGACATGATTTAACAAAATTGGAGACATTACATCTGAACTTAGGAACTTAGAAAATGCTGATGGGAAGTCGTTTTTCATTTTACGTTTGATAAAAATATCACTGAAATGGATTTTTATTAAAGAACAATGCAAAACATGATGCCCTTTGTCAGTCACTACACAAAGCATTATCTATCACTGTCTTTATATTGTTTTAATGAAGAGACTAATGATCTGCACTCTTCCATAAAATTCACAGTGTGTGTGTGTTCCAAAATACCATATCCATTGCACAAGCAGGCTAAAAAGGTTTTAAGGATTGATAGCCTGAGAAATCCTCGTCTGGCACCTCCACCAGTATACAGGGTGAACAATAAACCTCCAATAAGGCTAGCAAACATTGGTGTGCTAGAGAGTGATGCTATATTTTCAGTCCTGGAACTGGCTTAGGGATTCTATACCAAAACATTTTCTGACCATAATTCTAGCCAAAATTTTAAAGTTCCCACTGAGAGCTTCAAGGGACAGAGCGGCTGCTAGACCACTTTTATGCGTGGTCCTGGAGAAATAGAATTGAAAGGAAAGCAAGGTCTGGAGCTCTGCTACGGCTTTTACCAGAGCTTCAGGAAATGGAGGAGAGGTTTATGAGATAGTCATCAGGTTAGCTGCTTGCTGCCATATTATTGTCGTTGGGTTTTCAGTCCCTTTAGATGCTCATTGTGGGAAAAACAATATATGGGATAATCACCCTTGATCTCTGAATACTTACCCACTGATGGTATCTATCCCAGGGATTTATGCAACCACCCGCCACTGCAATACCCCCAACTAGAGATGAGCGAACTTCTTGAAAGTTCGATTCGGGCGATTCACCGAATTTCCCCAAGAAATTCGGGTTCGCCCGAATCGAACTTTAACGAATCGCTCATCTGAAAAAAAAAATGTCGGCATGGTGGCAGGGGGCAGGCCGGCTACGCTGTCAGCGGGCCGCCGCAGGCCCGCTGACAGCGCAGCCGGCCTGCTCGCTCCCACCATGCCGGCATTTGTTTAAAAAGCAAACACTTACCTGCATGGTCGGAGCGTGGAGGCCGGCGCCGCTCTCAGGCGCCCTCTGATGACGCACCCTCTGATGACAGCTGAGAGCGGCGCCGGCCTCCACGCTCCGGCACCGCTCTCAGCTGTCATCAGAGGACGCGTCATCAGAGGGCGCGTCATCAGAGGACGCGTCATCAGAGGGCGCCTGAGAGCGGCGCCGGCCTCCACGCTCCGACCATGCAGGTAAGTGTTTGCTTTTTAAACAAATGCCGGCATGGTGGGAGCGGGCAGGCCGGCTGCGCTGTCAGCGGGCCAGCTTCCGCCGCCCGCTGACAGTGTAGCCGGCCGGCCTGCCCGCTCCCACCATGCCGGCATTTTTTTTTTTATTTCAGGGAAAATTCGATCGGCACGAACCAAAAAAAATTCGGGTTCGTGCCGAATCGAATTTTCCCTGAAATTCGGAGCGAATTCCGGTTCGTCCGAACCGGTTCGCTCATCCCTACCCCCAACCCCATCCCCCTATAACAAGCAGCGTGCAGAGTACCCCCAACCCCCCTCTAACAGGCCCAGTCCAGCTATAAATTGATGTTGCTGCTTGCCATTTACTTTCTATCTGTTGTATTGTGGTGAGCGGCCTTCAGCGGCATGCTGTGCAGTCGACCCCCCACATGTGAATCACCAGAGCTAAAGGGTTAGAACCCTGGGCAACCTCGGGTAAGTTCAGCTCTTAGTTTACCTATTGCTATGTGTGTCCCAAAAATAAGAGAGCTCTCACTGTTAGAGTAGGACTGCATACAAAAGTGGTGCTTCCCATACATTTGCAAATGTGTGCAACGAAAACCTTTCTGTTTTAAAAAAAAAATTAGACAGATTTTAGGATTTGTTTAAGGTTGGAGAGAATTTAAGTGCGGAGGGTTCTCCTTTTTGTTTTGTCTGTGACTAATTTCTCAGCCCAGTGTGCACTGCCCAGTAGAGCTATAAATTCATGGTGCTGCTTGCCATTTCCTTTCTATCAAGTGTGCCAGATCCCCCCAATTACCACAGTAAGGCAGGGTGGAGGGATTAGAACCAAAAATAAAAACTTCTCACCTTAGCAGGAATCCAGAGTAAGCCGTTGCTCTCTGAACTGCCAGTGCAGCTGCCACATGCCGAACTGTTGATGGCAGCGGTGGCTCCTACGCTACTGTGCGCGTGCCAGCCAAGTGGTGGGGAAGGTGGGGGGAAGCTGATGTTCTGTGCACTGTCAGTGCAGCCATATCCTCTGTATCCCGGCTGAGCTAAGAAGTTTTTTTCTAACCACCACCCTGTCCACTCACCTTATCGGCATTTCTGCTCCACTGTGTCCAGCATTCTATCGCCATCCTGCAGCCGAGGACATTTGGGGCAGAACAATCAGCGGCGCATCAATGCTGTTGAGGATCATTTGTGGATAAAGTCTTTCTTAAGGAACGAAAAATATGCAAAAAAGAAAAGAAGGTGGATCTGCACCGCTAAATTTTATACAAAAAGGTGCTGGCTAAGGGTGTGCACCCCCTTGGGGATAGCTATCATGCATACAAGATGTGGTTTCCAGATAAACCAAAGCACACCCTCAATATACAAGCCGCACACTATAGATCAAAAAATATTTACACTTTATTCTGGTTAACACACACTAATACATGTGACACATACATTTAAAAACATAATTAAAAATTGGATATAAGAGGCCCCTAATAATAATAATAGAGATGTCTCTATCTCAATGTTCCCTATCCCAGTAGAAAGTTATTATGCAAAAGGCTTCAATATAAAGTGCTGCTATTGTGCTATAAGCACACAAAGTGACCAGTGCATGTAAAGTGATTAGTGCAATTTGATTTAAACTTCATACATAATAAACATAAAGTGCGGGTCCCTAGGGACCACTAAACAACCTAATTGATCAATATATTAGCACAAATTAAACAACATAAAAAGAAACTCAGAAACAACTCATTACAATGTGAATAATATCTATATACCAACAAACCGATATGTGCAAAGTGAATACTGGTAGTATAGGAACTAGTAAAGTGGAAATCAATAAATAATATCACCAAATGTCATGGGGCCAACATCCAACAATCCCACCGATGCGTTGCGTAGTGGCGATCCCACTACTTCATCAGGGTGTGTTTTAGGGGTCCCCCTCACTCACCTTATAAGTGCCACGTGCATCCAGCATCCGGTGTCGGCGTCCGCCCCCGCCGCCATCCCCGCCCGAGTGCTCGTAGGGGAAAGGCCGCGCGGGTTTCCGCCTTCCACCAGGTGGATCGCACGCTGCCGGAAGTGACGCATGGCCCGCGTGCGCGCACGGCGGCGGGTCATGCGAGCGCACTCCCCTGCAGTAGGAGCCGCGCGCATGCACCGGCGCCACCTCCGCCAGCAAGAGATGGAATGCTGTCAGTGTGGACAGCTGACAGTGCATCGCTGGACAGTAGGGATGAGCAAATCGATCCGGACGAACCCGGATTCGATCCGAATTTCATGAAAAATTCGATTCGGATCGAATCCGAATTTCCCCGCGATTCGATCGCTCGAAGTTTTCCTTTAACATCCATTCATTTACATTACAGGCATTCTAAGATGGCGGACGGGACATGTCCAGACATCAACCCCGCGCCAGTGTATACACTAACTGTGCATATATACTGAACTGATCTCAAGTCTGCTGTGAGGCATCCCATTCTGTGACTACACCAGCCTCTATTTAATACCATAACCATTTGCACTTATTCTAATAGAAATTTGGCCTGATAAACACACTTGCTGTGCATAGTCTTACTGCTGCCAGGTGCTCTCTGGTTTTTGGGGCATCCCATTCTGTGACTACACCAGCCTCTATTTAATACCATAACCATTTGCACTTATTCTAATAGAAATTAGGCCTGATAAAGACACTTTTGCTGTGCATAGTCTTACTGCTGCCAGGTGCTCTCTGGTTTTTGGGGCATCCCATTCTGTGACTACACCAGCCTCTATTTAATACCATAACCATTTGCACTTATTCTAATAGAAATTAGGCCTGATAAAGACACTTTTGCTGTGCATAGTCTTACTGCTGCCAGGTGCTCTCTGGTTTTTGGGGCATCCCATTCTGTGACTACACCAGCCTCTATTTAATACCATAACCATTTGCACTTATTCTAATAGAAATTAGGCCTGATAAAGACACTTTTGCTGTGCATAGTAGTACTGCTGCCAGGTGCACTGCTGGCTTTTGGGGCATCCCATTCTGTAACATAGCATACCCCTCTTTATTTACACTAAGTAGCTCTCTTATTTACACTAGGCAGGCCTGTTGGAGGCTGAGTGTTACTGCTCACTTTTGGTGTGCATTATATTCTGTTTCATATAGACCCACCGCTGCCCGAGGGTTCTTAAAATATCACCTACTACCACGCCAGTTAGACAAGTGCCTGGAAGTGAAAAGAGGAGTGGCAGAGGCCAAGATTCCGCAGGCAGAGCTCGCAGCAGACTGGGGGCCAGTAGCAGCAGGAGTCACGCTGAGAGACCTAATCTGCCAGTATCTGCTAGCGGTCGGGTCTCCACCAGTAACGCATCTGCCGTGGTAGATTGGTTGACGCGCTCATCAACAACATCATCACAACTTACGTCTGAGACCCCCAGTCTAGGGTCGGTAGGTTCCTCTGACACAACCCTGAGTTGGCATGCCCCGAGAGCAGTCCCTGTCCTCCCATTGCCTCTGCCCTACGCCGTTCCCTCTCCCAGCGACGTATCCTATGCTTTGGGTTCAGCTCCACTCTTTAGTGAGGAGGATGATCAGATAGAGGACAGTCAGCAGCTACTGCCCAGCCAAGAAATGGAGGTGGCTTCTTTAGCTAGGCAGACAAATTGTGATGTGGACAGTGTCGTGGGTGCTGCGAGCGTTCCAGCTCCTGCGCCAGACACTGTTGACGAATCCACGAACGTCAGTGACGTACAGCCACAACTCGGTGATAATGATGATGACGATGAAGCCGATCGCACTTGGGAGCCGGGTGATGAAGGGGCTTCATCGTCATCATCAGGAGAAGAGGGGCGCAGGTTGCCCCGGAGTCAGCAGCTGAGGCAGCAAGGTGGTAGCAGTCAGCATGGGGGCACAATTCCAAAGGCTGGAGCCGGCCGGGGCCAGGGCCGGGGTAGAGCACCTGCTGTGCGGCAGTCTACCTTATCGGGAGGTAGTGGAGCAGGGGTTCCTGGAGTTGGCAACAGCAGCAGTGAATCAGTGAGGCCAGGGGGTGGGAAAAGTAGCTACTCGGCAGTGTGGCAGTTTTTCCTGAAGCATCCGCAGGAGGGTAACATGGCCACATGAGAGATATGTAGGCAAAAGGTGAAGCGTGGCCAGGGTCCAAATGTTGGCACCACGGCCCTGCGTCAACATATGATGCGTCACCATAAAGCGACCTGGGAGAACCGAGGCTCCCAAGGGGTGGTCCAGTCTGCTTCCTCACCAAGTGGCCGCTCCCAATTTCTGCCAGCCAAGGCTCCAGCACCTCAGCCGAAGGCAGCTGTGCGTCATACCTGTCGCTCCTGCTCCTCCTCCTCCTCCTCCAAGTCATGCATCCCGCCAGCAATCCATCAGCGAAGCCATGTCCAAGAGACAGCAGTATGCGCCCACTCATCCTACGGCGCAGAAGCTGAATGTGCTCCTGTCCAAGTTGCTGGTGCTGCAGTCGCTCCCTTTTCAGGTGGTGGAATCTGCACCTTTCAGAGAACTGATGGCTTGTGCCGAGCCGAGGTGGAGAGTCCCAAGCCGTCATTTCTTTGCCAAGAAGGCAGTACCAGCGCTGCACACTTTTGTTGAACAGAAGGTGGGCCAGTCCTTGAGCCTGTCGGTGTGTAGCAAAGTGCATGGCAGCGCCGACATCTGGAGCTGTAACTACGGTCAGGGACAGTACATGTCGTTTACGGCCCACTGGGTGAATGTGGTCCCTTTGCAGCAACAGCAGCAACTTGGACAGGTCACGCCGCTTCGGCCTCCGCACTCCCTGCCCGTTGGGCCTGTGACACCGTGCGACTCGGCCTCCTCATCCTCCGCCATCTCCTCACCCTCCACTGTAGGCTCAAGTCTCAGTGCCCCTCCAGTCTACCATGTGTGCAGGGCACGGAGGTGTCACGCAGTGCTTCACATGGTTTGTCTTGGCGAACGGAGTCACACAGGGGAGGAACTGCTTAAATTTATTCATCAGGAAATCCAAACATGGCTTACTCCAAGAAAACTTAAAATGGGAATCATGGTTACCGACAATGGGAAGAACATTTTGTCTGCGCTGCGCCAAGGAAGCCTGACCCATGCCCCCTGCATGGCTCACGTCTTCAATCTGGTTGTCAAGCGGTTTCTGAAGTGTTCCCCCCATCTGCAAGACATCCTAACAACTTCAAGGAAACTTTGCATGCACTTCAGCCACTCATACACCGCCAAACACACCCTTCTTGAGCTACAGCGTCAGAGCAGTATCCCCCAACATAGTCTGATTTGCGATGTTTCCACCCGTTGGAATTCCACCCTTCACATGTTGGACCGATTATATGAACAGAGAAAAGCCATCACGGATTTCCTGATGATCCAAGCAGATAGGGGGACTCCCCTGTGTAACTTCAATGTCAACCAGGGGCAGCTCATACGTGACACCTTCCGTTTGCTGAGGCCCTTTGAGGAAGCCACTTTATTTGTCAGTCGGCAGGATTACAGGATGAACGACGTGATTCCACTGCTTCATGTACTACAGCACATGTTGGAAACCATGGCTGGTCAGGGCACTGGAGACATGGCGTTTACATCTTATGGCCACATGAACCCCGTTGGAGCTGAACTGGAGGAGGAGGAGGAAGAGGAGGAGGAGGAGTTGCCCAGCGAAACACAGTTTAGGCTTGGCGAAATGGCTGGTTTATCTAGTCAGCGGACAGGAGAGGAGGAGCAGGAGCAGCTAGAGGAGCTAGAGGTTTTTGAGGAAGGCGAGACAGAGGACCCGGGCACACCGTGGCAGTATGCAGTGGAGATGGAGACAGGTAGTCCATCCGAGTCACTTGCGCAAATGGCAGGAAGCATGCTCACGTGCTTGTGTAGTGACCCCAGAATTGTTTCCATCTGTCGGCGGGATGACTTCTGGCTGTCCACCTTATTGGACCCTCGCTTCCGGCACAAAATGGGGGCATTTTTTAAACCCACCGAGAGGGAGGACAAACTGAACTACTACAAAGACATTCTACGTAGGCAGTTGGCCGATGCCTATCTGCGCCATGGTCCATACTCTCGCAGGTCTGACTCGAGGGGACCTCTGCGCTCACCTTCCACTGCCATGGCCGCTGGGGGGGTTGGCAGGAGCAGCAGCAGCAGCTCCATCAGCAGCAGCCTCAGTCTTCAGTCGCTAATGAGTAGCTTTCTACACCCGCATAGTGAGGCTACTCATGAGCAGCAGGAAGACCTGGAGCAGGACCTGAACCAGCAGGTCATGTCATACTTTGACATGACCATGCCAACACACCTTGAGGATCCGCTGGACTTCTGGGCAGCCAAACTTGATTTGTGGCCGCAACTAGCAGAGTTTGCCCTGGAAAAGCTGTCCTGCCCGGCAAGCAGCGTGCCATCTGAGCGGGTGTTTAGTGCGGCAGGGGCCATAGTTACGGCGAGGAGAACTCGTCTGTCAACTAAAAATGTGGAGAGACTCACCTTTGTCAAAATGAATCAGGGATGGATCAGCCAGGATTTCCACCCACCAATGCCTGATGCATGCGACTAGATTCAGCATGGTGCCACGTTTTACACTTTCCAAATGGTGCAAAACATATTTATGTCTTTAGGCCAATTTTTGGGCTCCTGCTGATGCCAACTCCAGGGTGTGAATCATCCAATTTTTGGGCTCCTGAAGCCAACTCCAGTGTCTCTTTAAAGTAATATTTGGGCTCCTGCTGCTGCTGCTGCCAACTCCAGGGTGTGATTCATCCAATTTTTGGGCTCCTGAAGCCAACCCCAGGGTCTCTTTAAAGTAATATTTGGGCTCCTGCTGCTGCCAACTCCAGGGTGTGATTCATCCAATTTTTGGGCTCCTGAAGCCAACCCCAGTGTCTCTTTAAAGTAATGCTTGGGCTCCTGCTGCTGCTGCCAACTCCAGGGTGTGATTCATCCAATTTTTGGGCTCCTGAAGCCAACCCCAGGGTCTCTTTAAAGTAATATTTGGGCTCCTGCTGCTGCTGCTGCCAACTCCAGGGTGTGAATCATCCAATTTTTGGGCTCCTGAAGCCAACTCCAGTGTCTCTTTAAAGTAATGTTTTGGCTCCTGCTGCTGCTGCTGCCAACTCCAGGGTGTGATTCATCCAATTTTTGGGCTCCTGAAGCCAACCCCAGGGTCTCTTTAAAGTAATATTTGGGTTCCTGCTGCTGCTGCTGCCAACTCCAGGGTGTGGTTCATCCAATTTTTGGGCTACTGAAGCCAACCCCAGTATCTCTTTAAAGTAATGTTTGGGCTCCTGCTGCCAACTCCAGGGTGTGATTCATCCAATTTTTGGGCTCCTGAAGCCAACCCCAGGGTCTCTTTAAAGTAATATTTGGGCTCCTGCTGCTGCTGCCAACTCCAGGGTGTGAATCCGCTGGACTTCTGGGCAGCCAAACTTGATTTGTGGCCGCAACTAGCAGAGTTTGCCCTGGAAAAGCTGTCCTGCCCGGCAAGCAGCGTGCCATCTGAGCGGGTGTTTAGTGCGGCGGGGGCCATAGTTACGGCGAGGAGAACTCGTCTGTCAACTAAAAATGTGGAGAGACTCACCTTTGTCAAAATGAATCAGGGATGGATCAGCCAGGATTTCCACCCACCAATGCCTGATGCATGCGACTAGATTCAGCATGGTGCCACGTTTTACACTTTCCAAATGGTGCAAAACATATTTATGTCTTTAGGCCAATTTTTGGGCTCCTGCTGATGCCAACTCCAGGGTGTGAATCATCCAATTTTTGGGCTCCTGAAGCCAACTCCAGTGTCTCTTTAAAGTAATATTTGGGCTCCTGCTGCTGCTGCTGCCAACTCCAGGGTGTGATTCATCCAATTTTTGGGCTCCTGAAGCTAACCCCAGGGTCTCTTTAAAGTAATATTTGGGCTCCTGCTGCTGCCAACTCCAGGGTGTGATTCATCCAATTTTTGGGCTCCTGAAGCCAACCCCAGTGTCTCTTTAAAGTAATGTTTGGGCTCCTGCTGCTGCTGCCAACTCCAGGGTGTGATTCATCCAATTTTTGGGCTCCTGAAGCCAACCCCAGGGTCTCTTTAAAGTAATATTTGGGCTCCTGCTGCTGCTGCTGCCAACTCCAGGGTGTGAATCATCCAATTTTTGGGCTCCTGAAGCCAACTCCAGTGTCTCTTTAAAGTAATGTTTTGGCTCCTGCTGCTGCTGCTGCCAACTCCAGGGTGTGATTCATCCAATTTTTGGGCTCCTGAAGCCAACCCCAGGGTCTCTTTAAAGTAATATTTGGGTTCCTGCTGCTGCTGCTGCCAACTCCAGGGTGTGGTTCATCCAATTTTTGGGCTACTGAAGCCAACCCCAGTATCTCTTTAAAGTAATGTTTGGGCTCCTGCTGCCAACTCCAGGGTGTGATTCATCCAATTTTTGGGCTCCTGAAGCCAACCCCAGGGTCTCTTTAAAGTAATATTTGGGCTCCTGCTGCTGCTGCCAACTCCAGGGTGTGAATCATCCAATTTTTGGGCTCCTGAAGCCAACCCCAGTGTCTCTTTAAAGTAATGTTTGGGCTGCTGCTGCTGCCAACTCCAGGGTGTGATTCATCCAATTTTTGGGCTCCTGAAGCCAACCCCAGTGTCTCTTTAAAGTAATGTTTGGGCTCCTGCTGCTGCTGCCAACTCCAGGGTGTGATTCATCCAATTTTTGGGCTCCTGAAGCCAACCCCAGGGTCTCTTTAAAGTAATATTTGGGCTCCTGATGCTGCTGCTGCCAACTCCAGGGTGTGAATCATCCAATTTTTGGGCTCCTGAAGCCAACTCCAGTGTCTCTTTAAAGTAATGTTTTGGCTCCTGCTGCTGCTGCTGCCAACTCCAGGGTGTGATTCATCCAATTTTTGGGCTCCTGAAGCCAACCCCAGGGTCTCTTTGAAGTAATATTTGGGCTCTTGCTGCTGCTGCTGCCAACTCCAGGGTGTGATTCATCCAATTTTTGGGCTACTGAAGCCAACCCCAGTGTCTCTTTAAAGTAATGTTTGGGCTCCTGCTGCTGCTGCCAACTCCAGGGTGTGATTCATCCAATTTTTGGGCTCCTGAAGCCAACCCCAGGGTCTCTTTAAAGTAATATTTGGGCTCCTGCTGCTGCTGCTGCCAACTCCAGGGTGTGAATCATCCAATTTTTGGGCTCCTGAAGCCAACCCCAGGGTCTCTTTAAAGTAATATTTGGGTTCCTGCTGCTGCTGCTGCCAACTCCAGGGTGTGGTTCATCCAATTTTTGGGCTACTGAAGCCAACCCCAGTATCTCTTTAAAGTAATGTTTGGGCTCCTGCTGCCAACTCCAGGGTGTGATTCATCCAATTTTTGGGCTCCTGAAGCCAACCCCAGGGTCTCTTTAAAGTAATATTTGGGCTCCTGCTGCTGCTGCCAACTCCAGGGTGTGAATCCGCTGGACTTCTGGGCAGCCAAACTTGATTTGTGGCCGCAACTAGCAGAGTTTGCCCTGGAAAAGCTGTCCTGCCCGGCAAGCAGCGTGCCATCTGAGCGGGTGTTTAGTGCGGCGGGGGCCATAGTTACGGCGAGGAGAACTCGTCTGTCAACTAAAAATGTGGAGAGACTCACCTTTGTCAAAATGAATCAGGGATGGATCAGCCAGGATTTCCACCCACCAATGCCTGATGCATGCGACTAGATTCAGCATGGTGCCACGTTTTACACTTTCCAAATGGTGCAAAACATATTTATGTCTTTAGGCCAATTTTTGGGCTCCTGCTGATGCCAACTCCAGGGTGTGAATCATCCAATTTTTGGGCTCCTGAAGCCAACTCCAGTGTCTCTTTAAAGTAATATTTGGGCTCCTGCTGCTGCTGCTGCCAACTCCAGGGTGTGATTCATCCAATTTTTGGGCTCCTGAAGCTAACCCCAGGGTCTCTTTAAAGTAATATTTGGGCTCCTGCTGCTGCCAACTCCAGGGTGTGATTCATCCAATTTTTGGGCTCCTGAAGCCAACCCCAGTGTCTCTTTAAAGTAATGTTTGGGCTCCTGCTGCTGCTGCCAACTCCAGGGTGTGATTCATCCAATTTTTGGGCTCCTGAAGCCAACCCCAGGGTCTCTTTAAAGTAATATTTGGGCTCCTGCTGCTGCTGCTGCCAACTCCAGGGTGTGAATCATCCAATTTTTGGGCTCCTGAAGCCAACTCCAGTGTCTCTTTAAAGTAATGTTTTGGCTCCTGCTGCTGCTGCTGCCAACTCCAGGGTGTGATTCATCCAATTTTTGGGCTCCTGAAGCCAACCCCAGGGTCTCTTTAAAGTAATATTTGGGTTCCTGCTGCTGCTGCTGCCAACTCCAGGGTGTGGTTCATCCAATTTTTGGGCTACTGAAGCCAACCCCAGTATCTCTTTAAAGTAATGTTTGGGCTCCTGCTGCCAACTCCAGGGTGTGATTCATCCAATTTTTGGGCTCCTGAAGCCAACCCCAGGGTCTCTTTAAAGTAATATTTGGGCTCCTGCTGCTGCTGCCAACTCCAGGGTGTGAATCATCCAATTTTTGGGCTCCTGAAGCCAACCCCAGTGTCTCTTTAAAGTAATGTTTGGGCTGCTGCTGCTGCCAACTCCAGGGTGTGATTCATCCAATTTTTGGGCTCCTGAAGCCAACCCCAGTGTCTCTTTAAAGTAATGTTTGGGCTCCTGCTGCTGCTGCCAACTCCAGGGTGTGATTCATCCAATTTTTGGGCTCCTGAAGCCAACCCCAGGGTCTCTTTAAAGTAATATTTGGGCTCCTGATGCTGCTGCTGCCAACTCCAGGGTGTGAATCATCCAATTTTTGGGCTCCTGAAGCCAACTCCAGTGTCTCTTTAAAGTAATGTTTTGGCTCCTGCTGCTGCTGCTGCCAACTCCAGGGTGTGATTCATCCAATTTTTGGGCTCCTGAAGCCAACCCCAGGGTCTCTTTGAAGTAATATTTGGGCTCTTGCTGCTGCTGCTGCCAACTCCAGGGTGTGATTCATCCAATTTTTGGGCTACTGAAGCCAACCCCAGTGTCTCTTTAAAGTAATGTTTGGGCTCCTGCTGCTGCTGCCAACTCCAGGGTGTGATTCATCCAATTTTTGGGCTCCTGAAGCCAACCCCAGGGTCTCTTTAAAGTAATATTTGGGCTCCTGCTGCTGCTGCTGCCAACTCCAGGGTGTGAATCATTCAATTTTTGGGCTCCTGAAGCCAACCCCAGGGTCTCTTTAAAGTAATATTTGGGCTCCTGCTGCTGCTGCTGCCAACTCCAAGGTGTAAATCATCCAATTTTTGGGGCTCCTGAAGCCAACCCCAGTGTCTCTTTAAAGTAATGTTTGGGCTCCTGCTGCTGCTGCTGCCAACTCCAGGGTGTGATTCATCAAATTTTTGGGCTCCTGAAGCCAACCCCAGTGTCTCTTTAAAGTAATGTTTGGGCTCCTGTTGCTGCTGCTGCTGCCAACTCCTGCCAACTCCAGGGTGTGATTCGTCCAATTTTTGGGCTCCTGAAGCCAACCCCAGGGTCTCTTTAAAGTAATATTTGGGCTCCTGCTGCTGCCAACTCCAGGGTGTGATTCATCCAATTTTTGGGCTCCTGAAGCCAACCCCAGTGTCTCTTTAAAGTAATGTTTGGGCTCCTGCTGCTGCTGCCAACTCCAGGGTGTGATTCATCCAATTTTTGGGCTCCTGAAGCCAACCCCAGTGTCTCTTTAAAGTAATGTTTGGGCTCCTGCTGCTGCTGCCAGCTCCAGGGTGTGAATCATCCAATTTTTGGGCTCCTGAAGCCAACCCCAGGGTCTCTTTAAAGTAATATTTGGGCTCCTGCTGCTGCTGCTGCCAGCCCCAGGGTGTGAATCATCCAATTTTTGGGCTCCTGAAGCCAACCCCAGTGTCTCTTTAAAGTAATGTTTGGGCTGCTGCTGCTGCCAACTCCAGGGTGTAATTCATCCAATTTTTGGGCTCCTGAAGCCAACCCCAGTGTCTCTTTAAAGTAATGTTTGGGCTCCTGTTGCTGCTGCTGCTGCCAACTCCTGCCAACTCCAGGGTGTGAATCATCCAATTTTTGGGCTCCTGAAGCCAACCCCAGTGTCTCTTTAAAGTAATGTTTGGGCTCCTGCTGCTGCTGCTGCCAACTCCAGGGTGTGATTCATCCAATCTTTGGGCTCCTGCTGCCAACCCCAGTGTCTCTTTAAAGTAATGTTTGGGCTCCTGCTGCTGCTGCCAACTCCAGGGTGTGATTCATCCAATTTTTGGGCTCCTGAAGCCAACCCCAGGGTCTCTTTAAAGTAATATTTGGGCTCCTGCTGCTGCCAACTCCAGGGTGTGATTCATCCAATTTTTGGGCTCCTGAAGCCAACCCCAGGGTCTCTTCAAAGTAATATTTGGGCTCCTGCTGCTGCTGCTGCCAACTCCAGGGTGTGAATCATCCAATTTTTGGGCTCCTGAAGCCAACCCCAGTGTCTCTTTAAAGTAATGTTTGGGCTCCTGCTGCTGCTGCTGCCAACTCCAGGGTGTGATTCATCCAATTTTTGGGCTCCTGAAGCCAACCCCAGTGTCTCTTTAAAGTAATGTTTGGGCTGCTGCTGCTGCCAACTCCAGGGTGTGATTCATCCAATTTTTGGGCTCCTGAGGCCAACCCCAGTGTCTCTTTAAAGTAATGTTTGGGCTCCTGTTGCTGCTGCTGCTGCCAACTCCTGCCAACTCCAGGGTGTGAATCATCCAATTTTTGGGCTCCTGAAGCCAACCCCAGTGTCTCTTTAAAGTAATGTTTGGGCTCCTGCTGCTGCTGCTGCTGCCAACTCCAGGGTGTGAATCATCCAATTTTTGGGCTCCTGAAGCCAACCCCAGTGTCTCTTTAAAGTAATGTTTGGGCTGCTGCTGCTGCTGCCAACTCCAGGGTGTGATTCATCCAATTTTTGGGCTCCTGCTGCTGCCAACTCCAGTGTCTCCTTAAAGCAATGTTTGGGCTCCTGCCCCTCATAGTGATGCCACTTCAACTCTCTGCAATTGTGCCGCTCTGCGATTCTATTAGCGATGCCTCTGATCTGCATGTGATATTTATTCAAAGTATTATTTAACTAACCCAGCACACATCCTATGTGTGTTACAGCAAGGCAGAATGGTTTACAACCCTATTGAGGCTCTAGGAGGCTCAGAAATAGCCGTTTTTAATAGCGATTCGTCGCAAATAAATTCGGGTGGAAACGATTTTTGTCGGAAAATTCGGCGAATCAGTCGAATCGAATTTTTCAAACGTTCGCTCATCTCTACTGGACAGTACAAGGTGAGTCGGGGTTAAGTGCAAAACAAAGGAACAAACAAATATACATTGACAATTAATAAACATAAGCGCTATACCTAATCCATTTAAATTTAATCAAAGCTGTAATTCATTAAATATTTGATGAATATCTATATCAATATAAATAGCCATGAGGACAGTTTGGCAATACTTTTAACTCTAAATATCAGAGCCTACATATATATCAGCATACACAACAATTCATTAACCAAAGTGTTATGCAAGATGGTTATAAATGTAATCAGCTTTAATTCATTTTAGGTTTAAGATTCCAGATGGAATCCAGATGGAATCCACCCCAGAGTTCTAAGGGAACTTAGGTTTGTGATTGCAGCCCCTCTGACTGATTTACTTAACCATTCCCTTTCAACTGGTGAGGTTCCAGATGATTGGAGAATGGCCAATGTTGTACCAATCCATAAAAAGGGGAGAAGAGAAGACGCCAGTATTTACAGGCCAGTTAGTTTAACATCTATAGTGGTCAAATTAATGGAAACACTCTTAAAAAAACAGATAATTTCCCATCTAAAAATTAATGACCTATTGGACCCAAAACAGCACGGCTTTACTGACGGCAGATCATGTCAGACCAATCTTATTGATTTCTTTGACAATGTCACTAAAGTGTTAGATGAAGGTGGTGCTGTGGATATCGCCTATCTGGATTTTAGCAAAGCCTTTGACACTGTACCACATAAGGAGCTCATAGATAAGTTATTGAAGGTAGGACTCCCTGGATAGTTCAGTGGATTTCCAGTTGGCTGAGGGATCGGTATCAGAGCGTTGTTGTAAATGGTGTGCAATCTGAACAAAGGCGAGTTACAAGTGGTGTGCCGCAAGGCTCTGTCCTGGGCCCCATTCTTTTTAATATATTTGTAAGTGACATAGGAGAAGGCTTGGTAGGAAAAGTTTGTCTGTTTGCTGATGATACAAAGGTTAGTAATAGGGTGGCTATTCCTGGAGGTGTCTGCAACATGGAAAATGATTTAGCTTTACTGGATAGATGGTCAAAACTGTGGAAACTAGAGTTTAATGTCTCTAAATGTAAAACCATGCACTTGGGTAGAAGGAATCCCTGCTCAGAGTACCGTATGAGCAGCACTGTGTTAGCCAGGACCTCGGAGGAGAGAGATTTAGGGGTCCTGATTACTGATAGCTGCAAGATGAGTGGACAGTGTAGCCAGGCAGTGGGAAAAGCAAGCAGGATGCTCGGCTGCATAGCTCGAGGCATCACCAGTAGGAAGAGGGAGGTTGTGATGCCGCTGTATAGAGCCCTGGTAAGGCCACAGCTAGAATACTGTGTGCAGTTCTGGAGACCTTACCTGCAAAAAGACATTATTCAAATAGAACGTGTCCAAAGGCATGCAACAAAAATGGTGGAAGGACTTAAACTTAAAACTTATCAGGATAGACTTAAAGAACTTAATTTGTACAGTCTGGAGGAAAGAAGGGAGAGGGTGGAACATGATTGAGACCTTTAAATATGTGAAAGGATTGAATAAGGTTCAGGAGGGAAGTGTTTTTAAGAAGAGGCTTAATGATAGAACAAGGGGGCACAACCTGAAGCTAGTCGGGGGGAAGATCAGGAGCAATGTTAGAAAATATTATTTTACAGAAAGAGTAGTAGATGCTTGGAACAAACTTCCAGCAGAGGTAGTTGAAAAATCAACAGTCACTGAATTTAAACATGCCTGGGATAAGCACACATCTATCCTAAGATAAAGAGTACATACAGTATACACATAAGGGCAGACTAGATGGACCGTATGGTCTCCTTCTGCCGTCAACCTTCTATGTTTCTATGTTGTCAGGATTGAAAGCTGTTGACCAGTACAATTTGGAACTCATGTGCATGACAAACCCCCTCGAGACCCAGTGACACCCACTGATTTATTTTATACAACAACAGTGTTTGGTTACCAAAGACAGAAAGTAAACCTGTACCTTCCCAGTGGAGGTCACATGCAAAGTGAAGAATCCTAAATTGTTTTATTCCGTCCTCACTTTCACCCAAGAAGGCTAGAATTGGAATTTTAAAATATTAATACCATCTATACTAAGTTTTATGTAGAATCATAATTTTAAAAATAACATCATTTGAGCTAGGTCATATTACTGCATTTAATTTTGTTATATAAAATATCATTTTTAATAATTACTAATGAAGAAAACATTTTCTCTTGCATGCAGGAGGCATAAAGGTGAAACAGACTAGAATAAGTGCAAAAAGTGTACAATTTTAATGCATAGCATCCACATACTTATGTTCTTAATATATTAAAATCAATATAATAGTTCATGTTCTGGCCTTCGTGTTTAAAACTTTTGATTAACACACAAAACTAGCAGGCATTGTATATATTAAGGGTGATGCTTGCCAGAGACTGGGACATTCTATACTTCCCTTCCACAATCAATATGCAGAGTGCTCCTGTGGACCCCTCGACCCACAATAAACAAGAAATGTACGTATGTGGACCACTCCAGCCCACACTTAAAATGCTGAGAGTGCCAGCGAACCCCTCTCCCACAATATGCAGGACCCCTCCCCTCCACAGTTAATATGGAGAGTGTGCCTGTGGACCCCTGCCTATCACAAATAATATGCACAAATAATAGTCCACCTTCCCTCCACCTACAAAAATAACATGCAGGGTGCACTAGTGGTTCCAAAGTAATGGGACATGTGGAGGTGCAACATTTCTTATATGGAGTTGTGTCCCTTTCTGATTTCTAAATGCCCTTAAAGCAAATAGTAGGGGCAGGTATAGAGTATGCATAGAGCTTAAAAACAGTACCAGTTTTTTAAATCACCTTATTTTTTGCCCAATAAGACGCACCCTCCTCCCCAAAGTGGGTGGGGGGAATCATACTGCATCTTATAGAGCGAATGTTTTTTTTTTTTTAAAAACATAAAAACGTACATTCCTGGAGCTCCCACACTGCAACAGCCTTCTCTCGTCGACATAAAAACACACAAACATACATTACTGCTGTCCACCAGCGCCTGCTGCCTCTGCTGCCGCAGCCTCCACACAGACAAGGCAAGTCCAGTCCGCGGGTGGCCGTGATCTGTAATTGTTGAAAACATTTGCAGACAGGAACCGGCGCTCGGGAACTTGTTTGTGTGGAGGCGGCAGGCAGCAGAGGTGGTGGGCAGGTGGCGTCATTAGTGGCAGGCACTGGTTATGTATGTTGTGTGTGTCAAAATAAAATATTCTAAAATAATTTGACATGATTCGTAGTCTTCAAAGCAATACCATTTTGTCATCATTAGCAAAATATACAACATATTTGTTCTGGCAGACAACAGGCAAATCGCTCATGTTACGCATTGTAAATTATTATTTGAAGAGAAACAGATGATATTTTTATCATGTGTTAATATTTTCTATTGTGGAACTAAATTACAGTACAATATATTTTTTGGATTTCAGTAATTTGATAGCAGTAGTAATTAATTTACAATCAATGTCAGTATGTTTATTAATTATTAATAGTTTCTGACACTCCTGTGAGCTTTAGTGTACCTCAGTTTCTTCTAATTATACAAGCTGTGACCCTCAGATAGTTGCTGATCACTGCCCTTCTGTTTCCCATCCACATGTAAAATGATTCTGTCCGAATCTTGCATTTTCTGTTTCAATATTTCTATTGTAATTTTTTGGTATAAAAGATAAACAGTATGACATTTTGTTCTTTTACAAATAAACAGTTACAGAACATGAGTTGTCATTCTTCATACAGTTTCTCATACAGTCATGCCATTTTCAGTAAGTTGCTAAGGCACATTTAGGATGTTTGGGCTCCTAAAGTTTAATTATTTACCAACATGAGCGACTTAAAATTAGCACATATGAACTGCTAGTCAACCTTACTCAAATTGACGGGCAGGTAGATTATCTTCTCCTGCCGCACGCTCTCCACACCGCCACCCCTCTGGTGTCAGGGGGGGTGAAGGGGGCCAAGGGATCTAGGGAATGGGGGGGATGGTAAACGACAAGTAGGGAGGAGGGGGACAGACGGGAAACATGAGGGGAAGAAAAGAAAAGAAAGAGAAAAAAAAAAAGAGGGGGAGGGAGTGCACAAATGTAAATATGCAATTAAAGGGGAGGGTTTACAGGCCATTTCTCACTGCAACATGGCCTCTTTCAAATCTGGAAATGAGTATTCCACCCACGGGCCCCAAATCTTCATGAATTTCTCATGGGAATCTCTCAGGATGCTGGTCAGTTTTTCGTTGATAAATATACCATTCAGCCTCTCTTCTACCATCTGAAGCGGAACATTCCCTTTTTTCCATGAGCTTGCAATAGCTAATTTAGCCACCAGCATGACCTGAGTCAGTAAGGCGTCTTGGGGCTTGGTGATACCTACTGGCCTCACATGCACCAAAGCAAGCAAGTCCCTGCGTAAGTTAACATGTAGGAGACTATATAGCAGGCCAAAGACCCGAGTCCAGAACCTCCTGACCTTCGGGCATTCCCACCAAATGTGGAGGACCGTCCCCTCTGCAGAACAGTCTCGGAAACAGGTGGCCGGATACCCTGGGATTGCTTTGGCCATGCGGGACGGTACCAGATACCACCTCGTAAGTATCTTATATGCCGCCTCTAACGTGGTGATGTTTATTGAACATTTGTTAATCCCTGCCCAGATATCCGTCCATTCCTTCCTTTCCAGAACCAGATTCAGATCTGTTTCCCATTTTATCATATATCCATGTTTCAGATTGGCTGGTAGTGTCGTGAGATGAGCATAAATCATAGAGAAAAGGCCTGGTGTCAGTGTCCCCCAAAGACACACCCTCTCAAAGGTCATTTTATCTACCCCAGGGGCTCTGTTCTCTAGCAGGGGAGCTAGCCAATGGTGGATCTGAACATACCTGAAGCATTCGGCGGCAGGTGCATTCTCTTTCGACACTAATGCGGGCCAATGAATTGTTTCCTCCCTGTCTAGTAGATGATGCACTTTATTAATACCTTTCCGCTTCCACCACACAAATGCCTCAGGACTCTCCATCCCCGGAGGGAACCAGGGGTTTCTAAATAGTCGCATTGCTGGGAGATGCGGTGAGATCAGTTTCCCCGAGTATTTCACTCCATCCCATACCCAGAGGGAGTGGTTTAAGATTGGACATGTAATGCAAGGCCTATACTGGGGCGGGGTCCAAATTAAGCTATCTATGGAACGGGGTCGCATGCCATGGCTTCTAAGGAGACCCAAAGAGGAATTTCCACCTCGAGATGTAAGCTATGTAACTACGCAATTTGCGCGACCATGTTGTATCTGTTCACGTACGGAACTCCCAGCCCTCCTTCTGTCCTGTGTCTAAACATAGTCGTTTTAGCTACCCTCGGCCTGGTGCTTCCCCAGACAAACCTCAATATGCTATTCTGCATGCTGCTAATCTGGTACGAGGGGATCTGAACAGGGAGCGTCCTGAAATAATAAAGCATTTTGGGTAATAGGGTCATTTTTACCGCATTTATCCTTCCTATCCACGAAATTCCATGACCCTGCCAAGAGTCAAGCATAGCTTTCAGTGAGTGAAGGGGGGGGGGGGGGGTAGTTGGCCTGGTATAGGGTCGAATCTTGCATTTTCTGATTTATGCCTTATACATGATTTCCTTTTCTGCTTTCCAGCTGTTATTACTCGGCAGATCACTGCAGTTTGAAAGTTTGGAGACAATAGCCCCCAAGGCCATGTCAGGTCAAGGAAGAATTAGAACAAATAATACATATAATACACAAGTTGCCAATTGCCTGGCTGTTGATTGTGATTGGTTGGTGGTTTTGGCTAGTGGTTGATGTGCTTGGCCATAGTTTGCTGTTTCAGAGCGACATTGATGAATATATTGTGTGAGTCGCACACCAGTACAGCGCTGTATGGGAGCGAACGGTAGCGCCAGCTCAGTGCAACCGACTCACACCATATTCATCAAAAAAATACCATTTTGTGAGTACTCACCTGTAAAATGGTTATTACGAGTATGTCACACACCCCACTTCCAAATATTCATGACACTTGGGAACCCGGCCTGTAGAGGGCGATCTTGCAGAGATGACATGGAAAAAGGAGCCCCTCCTGGTCCATAAGTACTGGGTTCCTCCCACTATTCCTCAGTCTTTTTAAAAAGCAGTGAAGAACCAGGAAGAGCAAATTATATTCGATAATTGAAAAATAGTTTGAAAATAATAATCACCATATAAAGGATCCCTTAGAACAAAAAAGGGCGGGGGAAGTGGGGTGTGTGACATACTCGTTATAACCATTATAACCGTAATTACCAAAATGGTATTATTCCTAGTATGTCACACACCCCACTTCCAAATATTCATGACACTTGGGACATCCAATAGCAGTGTCTATAATGGGTGGGGATCCCCAAGGAATAATGCATAACTTAAATTACTGCAGCTTGCAGAATTTTGCGGCCAAAAGCAGCATCCGCTGAAGCCCGCACATCAACCTTGTAAAACTTAGAAAAAGTATGCACAGAAGACCAAGTCGCAGCCTTGCAAACCTGTTCAACAGAAGCCTGGTGCTGAAAAGCCCAGGAAGCTCCAATAGCACGAGTAGAATGAGCGGTGACACGAAAAGGGGGAACCTTCCCCTTAGCCATATAGGCCCCAATGATGGCCTGATGGATCCACTTACTAAGGGAAGATTTGGCAGGAGCAAAACCCTTCTTGGGCCCAGAAGGCACAACAAAAAAGGCATCCGTCTTGCGGAAGGCCGAAGTAGTAACTAAATAATACTTAACACAACGAACTACATCCAAAGAATGTAAGACCCTTTCCTTGTCGCTACTAGGTTTAGGACACAAGGAAGGAAGAACTATATCCTGATTTAGGTGGAAAGCAGACACCACCTTAGGAAGGAAATACGGTTTAAAACAGAAAACAACCTTATCTTGATGCCTCTCAAAATAAGGGGCTAGAATAGACAAAGCCGCCAGTTCAGAAACTCGGCGGATAGAAGTAATAGCAACCAAAAAGGCAAGAATAGGAAGAGGAATATCCTGCAAAGGCTCAAAGGGAGCGGCCTGCATAGCTGAAAGCACTAGGTTAAGGTCCCAAACAGGAAGTATAGGCTTTCTGGGAGGCCGCGCATGCGCGACTCCTTGGAGAAAAAGTCTTAACCAAAGGATGAAGAGCAAACGACCTTTGGAAGAAAATAGCCAAGGCTGAGACTTGCCCTTTCAAAGTACTAATCTGGAATCCCATATCCAGACCTCGTTGCAGATATTCCAGAATTCTAGGAATAGAAAATACTCTACAGGGCAAAGCCCTGGATTCACACCAATCAATATAGGACCTCCAAGTCCTGTAATAAATGACAGAGGAAGACTTCTTCCTAGCTCTAATAAGAGTCTGAATAACCACATCAGAAAGACCTTCTTCTTTCAAGATGGAGACCTCAGCAGCCATGCTGTCAAAGCCAGTGATGAGATCTGGAAGAAGAGGCAGATGGAAACGATCCACTGCCAGCCTTACGACGTGTTGGCCACCTTGGCGCCACCAGAATTGCTGGCGCCTCCTCCAGTGCTAACTTGCGCACCACCTTGCTGACCATGGAGAATGGGGGAAACAGATATAGGAACCCCAGATCCTTCCAGGCCAGAGACATGGCATCCGCTGCCACTGCCAGAGGATCCTGGGATAGAGACACAAAAGCTGGCAGCTTGTGATTGTGGCGAGAAGCAAACAGGTCCAACTGTGGAGTCCCCCACTTGTGACAGAGGAACTTAAAGACCCTTGGATTGAGAGACCATTCTCCCTGGTGAGAACATCCCCTGCTCAGGGAGTCTGCCTCCACATTCTCTATCCCCGGAATGTAAACTGATGATATGCAGGGAACATTGATCTCTGCCCACTGAAGGATCAGAGACACTTCCTGGAGGGCACCCCAACTACGAGTCCCTCCCTGGTGACTGATGTATGCCACAGCTGTTCGGTTGTCTGACCGAATCTGAACTGGCAGACCCTGTATGAAATGGGTCAGTCGAAGTAGAACAAGACGTATGCCCGAAGCTCTAATACATTGATTGGAGAATGAGCCTCCTGAGGCCCCCACAATCCTTGGAACTGATGCTTCTTCCAGAAGCCCCCCCCAGCCCACCAGGCTGGCATCCGTGGTAACCATTTCCCAACGCGGAGTCAGAAATGACTTTCCCTTCTGGAGGTTGAGCGATATTTACCACCACTGAAGGGACTGCAAAACGTGGGGAGACAATAGACAAGTCTGATTTAATGATAGTGGGCACCTGTCCCACTTTGCCAAGAGGAAGAGCTGAAGCGTCCTTATGTGAAACTGGGCAAACGGCACTGCCTCGAATGTAGCTACCATCAATCCCACTAGTCTCATCCCTAGACGGATAGACTGACGAGGGTTGGGCAAGAATAGACGAATCAAGTCCTGAATCAGAACCATTTTGGACTGAGGAAGAAAAACCCTGGCCTGAAATGTATCCAGAATCAGGCCCAGGAAGGGAATTTCCCTGGACGGACAGAGAGAGGATTTGGGGTAACCTATTACCCATCCGAACCTCTCTAGCGTAGAGACCACCGTCCTGGTGTCCAACTCTGATTGTACGAGGGAGGAGGCCGCGATAAGAAGATCGTCCAGAAAAGGCACAATGCGGATGCCCTGGACCCTGAATATAGCCATCACTCCTGCCAGCATCTTGGTAAAGACTCTTGGGGCCGAGGTAAGGCCGAATGGCAGGGCCACAAATTGATAATGCTGGTCTTCTATCGAGAACCTGAGAAATCTCTGGTGACCCGGAAAAATTGGAATGTGCAAATAAGCATCCTTGATGTCTATGGATGTCATGAAGTCCCCCTGACGGAGAGCATCGATCGTTGATCGCAGAGACTCCATGCGGAATTTTCTGAAACGGATAAATTGATTGAATCACCTTAGGTCTAGGATAGGCCGAACAGAGCCGTCCCTTTTGGGTACCGTGAATAGGTTGGAGTAAAACCCCAAACCCCTTTCCGCTGGAGGCACTAGGCAGATGACAGCCATGATTAACAGATTCGCTACTGCTGCCCGCAGTCCCTGCGCAATTGCCGGATCTGACGGCATCCGGGACATGAAAAATCTGGGAGGAGGCCGGAACTCGAATTCCAGTTTGTAACCGTAAGAGACTACTTCCAGAACCCAATTGTCTGATACCTCCTGACCCCAGACCTGGAAGAAGAACCGCAGCCCTCCCCCCACCCGTAAGGGTGAGGGCGTCCCCTCATTGTTGAGCAGGCTTAGTGGCAGATTTGGTTTTGGACCCCCAATTCTGACTTGGACGGCCACGTCCCTTTCCTCTATTTCATGCATTCCCTCTAGGGGCTGAAAAGGCCGATCCTCTACCGGATCTAGACCCCCAAAAGGAAGGGTTAAAAGAGGCCACTCCACGAAAGGAACAACGTTGTTTCTTACGCTGAGGTAATTTACCTCCTTTAGTGACAGAATCCAATTTTTCTCCAAAGAGGCGCAATCCCACAAAAGGGAGTGCTGTAAGCGATTTCTTGGCTACAATATCAGCTGACCACTGCCGCAGCCATACTGACCGCCGAATGACGATTGACAAGGCAGAGGTTCTGCTGCACATGAGCAGAGTATCATCTAAGGCAGAAAGTACAAAATATGCAAACATCTCACATTGCTTAAGAGCGGCGTACTTATCAGAGGCCGGATCAAGCCCTGAGTAATTCATTAGGTCTCTCACAACAGACCTAATAGCCATTGTCATGAGTGCTGAAGCACCAACAGGCAGCAAGGCCGAGCCCACACTGGAAAAAGCGTGGCACGCCATTTGATCAATATGCTTATCCTCTCCATCTTTAAGTGTAGTGGAGTCAGGAGAATGCAACACAGAAGAATTGGATAAATCAAGCACAGGGGCATCCACCACAGGTGGTGATGACCGACGCTTAAAAGTATCAGCTGGGAAGGGATATTTCTTGTCCCAGCCCAAGGGAATGCCAGGAAGCCGCGCAGGCTTCTCCCATTCTTTAAGAATAATTTCATCAAAATGCTTTTGATTTGGAAATTCTAAACAAGGTCTAGAGACTCCAAAGAATTCCCCTTTTTGAGGAGGGACTACTTCAGGAGGAGTGATAACCAAAACCTCAAATAACTGAGCAAGAGCCTTTGGGGTATCCACAACACTAGCTTCACCCTGCTCAATCACAGTACCAACAAATTGCTGTTCATCAGAAACATCTGAATTCTCATATAATTCTCCTTCTTCTAACTGAGAAGGATCAGACCAATAAAGCATTTCACAATTATCCAACTCACTTACCGTAACGGCCTGAGTCAAATGTTTCCTTTTAGCTGAGGCCTGCTTGGCCACAGAGCTAGACATTAATTTTTCAAGATGAGCACATTAATCAGAATGCAACTCACCACCCATGACAATATCACTGGGGGTACGGCAAGACATGGCAGAGTAGGAGATAAGGCAGAAGCCGCAGACGCCGAAGCCTGGGCCCCAGTTTGCTGCATAATAGTTAATTGAGCACAAGGGACGCAAAGAATTGCGTTATCCCCAACAAGGGATGCCCCACATCCAAAACATTGCCGAGTCTGTGCAGAGGGAACTGCATGCCCGTTGTCCTGAGATGCCTCCATATGGTGTTTAGTATTATACTATAATTGATTATAGTCGCCAAGTATATATGGGATTTACGCAATTGCTACCCGGGATGCCCCTTTAAATAGTCCCAAGTGGGAGGATATTAACACAAATGGACCCTCAAATAAGGCTTTAAGGGCTAAAGACCAGGAGAAACCCCTTTAAAATAAAGAGTTTCCACCTACAAAGAAAACAAACAGTCACCAATGCACACAATACAATAAATGACAACGCATGAAAAAAAATGGCAGAAACTCCCTTCAGCAAGCTGAGGGGTACTCACAGCACCAGGAAATCAGCTCACACCATGAGGGAAGACCATAGGGAAGCAGCAGGAGCCAGGCAGACAAAGGGAGCACACCAAGGTGCTCTGGAAAATGAAATGATGCTGTGTGCCTAAGCACCGCCCACCCCCAGAATCACATGACCAAGAATGGAGGGAAATTCAAATAAATCTGAACACAGCCAGAAACAAAAGAGCTTTAAAAGGTAAGCAAAAAAAAATGCTGCCTACACAGAGATAGGAAAATGTAAATAAAACATATCCTATTAAATAGTATAGTAAACATACATAATAATATATGTAATAAAGATTTATTTTATATATATTCTTTTTTTTATTTTTATTTTTTATTATTATTTGTGTGCATGGTGACAAATAAGCCCAGATAACGCCCCCCCCCCCTCCTTTTTACCCCAGCAGGGTAAAGGAGAACTAAAAGTGGAAAGGATAGAAATGTACCCATAAGGCACAAGGGGATTATAAAGGGACAGGGGCATCCCATGCCGGGAACACCAACCCGGAAACTGCCTACCCACATTTGGGTCTCACGGAGGAGTGAAACTCCTGTATACACCAGAAGGTGTATGTATCTACCTTTGCCTGAACCATACAGCCAGGGCTGGGAGGCATACAATATAACCAAACAGGTTTAAAGAGTATCAGACAGAAATAGAGAAAAAAAGGGGCTGGGAGCAAACCCGGCTACCTGCAGCTTGAAGGAGAGTCATCTTCTGAATGCTTCGCCGACTGCAGAGACGAAAAGACTGAGGAATAGTGGGAGGAACCCAGTACTTATGGACCAGGAGGGGCTCCTTTTTCCATGTCATCTCAGCAAGATCGCCCTCTACAGGCCGGGTTCCCAAGTGTCATGAATATTGGAAGTGGGGTGTGTGACATACTAGGAATAACAGCCTCACACAGTGCCGGCACTCCAAATCGGGTCGTAGTAGCCCCGAGAGTGCCAGAGGCTGTTTATAAACATGTATCCACTAGTAACAAAGTAAAACATATGAAATGACATTGTTATTACATTGTAACATGAACACTTTAATACCAGACATGTCAGACATGTAAGGACAATTCTGCATAAAAATATTATAAATCAAAAAAAGTTTAAAAAAAGACTTTTTTAGGTCCCGCGGGGATGTCCCACGGGGTGAAACCCCCCAGGAAGCCCACAATCCTACCTTTTCCACATTCCAGCGGCGCATGCGCGTCCGCCACCTCCCACGCGTCCCTCTAGCTCCCGCGCTCTGCTGCAGCGCTCTGCTGCCGCGCTCTGCTTGTCCGACACTGCCTCTCGCTTGTCCGTCGGCAGGGATTGGCTGCAGCGGTCACGTGGGAGCGGGGTGAGGTGAGTTTTCGGGGCTTTACTGGGGGGTTTCACACAGCGGGGCACCCCCGATCGGGGTGCCACACCGAAGTGGACCAAAACCCAGGATAGTCAAAATCCTGGGTGTTGGTCCACTTTAAGTAGCGCTATCCATGGGTCTGGATGTATGAGTCTACCCATGATCTTACTTAGGACCTTAAAGATCTGGGCCCTATCGCAACTCCACCAGATATGAAGATATATCCCCTTCACAGCACACCCTCTAAAACAGTGTCCCATCGAAATGACACAGCCGCTCTGGAACCAAATGCCACTTCATGGTCACCTTCACATTAATTTCGATAGCCATGACTGAAGCTCCAGCATCAAATGAACTCATCCACATCCTCTGCCAGTCTTTATGCTCTTTCTTGGCTTTCAAATCATGTTCCCTGCTTTGCCTGTATACTAAACCCTTATTGCCTATACTCTCCTGTGACTGTAACTGATAGGTGTCCCTGAGGTATTGATAGGAAGCAATCTTTGGGCCCTGTAGATATTTAAAGAGGAAGGAAATACCGGCCTCCCTCCATCTAGAGAATCTACCCGGATCCATACATGCTGGCGGGAACATTGGGTTGTCCCATAATCCTAGCAACGGCAAATGGGCTGAGGCGAGCCCCCCCGAGTATTTAAGGTAATTCCAAATTCGTAATGAATGAGCTATAATTGGATTCTCCTAAATCTCGGGGCAATCCACAAGACAAGATGTTATTCACTTGTAATGGGTGGCACTGTTCCGCTTCAATTTGGACCCAGCAAGGGACTTCAGTGGCTGCATGGTACGAGAGCAGTTGAGCAATCTGGGCCGCTTGATAATACTTAGTTACATTAGGGACTCTCAATCCTCCCTTCAATTTAGAGCGCATAATAACATTCCTGGCTACTCTTGGGCAGCTATCACCCCAGATAAACGCTAAAATTTTCTTTTGAAGGATTTTTAAATATTGTGGAGGAACCCTGACAGGGTGAGTCCTAGCCAGGTAAAGAAATTAAGGTAGCAGAGTCATTTTAATTGCTGCTATCTTGCCAAGCCAGGACAGTCCGGAGTTCTGCCATTGGTTTAGTAACCCAAACAATTTCTGGCGTAGAGGGACATCACTTGCAGAAAACAAATTTTCATAGTTGCTTGTTAAGTTAACACCTAGGTATTTAACAGCCCCTACCTCCCACTGAAATGCAAATTAGGTTTTCAAGAGACCCCATTGTCCCCTTGTGATATTAATATTTAAGGCTTTTGATTTGGCTGTATTCACCTGAAGACCAGATATTTCAGTAAAGTCTTCCATGATTCGTAGAATATTAGGTAGAGAAATGGACGGATTCGAGACCAGGAGAAGCACATCATCTGCAAATAAGCATAATTTATGCTGTGTTCCACCCACTTTCACACCCGTTATATCCACCAACTCTCTAATCACTTGTGCCAGGGGCTCCATCACCAGGGCGAACAGGAGGGGAGAAAAGGGGCATCCTTGTCTAGTGCCTCTTGATAACAGAAATAAGTTGGATTTATACCCATTATATTTAACAAACGCAACAGGATTAGCGTATACTGCCTTAAGCATATTTAGAAATTTCACACCAAACCCTCATCTCTCCAGCAAGAAGAAGAGGTACTCCCAAGATACAGAGTCAAAGTAAAGGGACAGCAGCATAGTTTGTGTGTTCTGCTCTTTAGTCATATAGGAAAGCTGAACCACCCTTCTGATGTTATCCCCTGCCTGATGTTATCCCCTGGGATGAAACCTACCTGATCATTGTGAATTATTTTAGGTAGGTGTTCTGACAATCTATCAGCCAGTTTTTAGACTGTTAGATTTTAACATCAAGGTTTATAAGGGAAATCAGTCTAAATTTAGACCAGACCGAGTGGTCCGAATCTGGCTTTGGTAGCATACTGATCGAAGCTGTAAGAGAATCCTGTGAAAACTTACCATCTCTGCGAATGTTATTAAAGAGAGCAGCTAGCTTAGGAACTAATATTGCAGAGGCGGTCTTGTAATAAGACGCTGAAAACCCATCGGGTCCAGGTCTCTTATTAGCCTTCAGATTTAAAATCACCCGCTCCACTTAATTGACGCCAAAATCTTCCTCCAGGGACTCTCTCAGCTGATCAGGTAATTGCGGCATGGCAACTCTGTCAAAAAACCTTTGCAGATTTTCTAATTTTGGGGTATTTGGATTCGCATATAACTTCTGAAGTTATAGATTTCAGTTATTTTATTTGGATTACTGGTAAGCTCACCCCTCTCATTTTTTAACCTTATTGGACAGTAATCCTGCTCTGGTGTCTTAAATGTTCTCGCTAACAGCGAGTCTGGCCTATTAGCTTTGCAATAATATTTGTGTTTCACCCAGCGAAGCGTCTGTTCTGCTTTTCCTGCCAATGCTAAATTATGTTCATGGGTAACTCTATGTAGCTTAGTACGTAAAGATGGAGTCATCTGAATTTTTGCTTTCTCCGCTAGTTTTGTGTACTCTCTCTAGTCTAGCAATGTGCTTGTCCTTTCCCGTCTTTTTTCTAGAGGTGATCTGAATTAATTGACCTCTAATGGTGGGTTTATACACTTCCCAGCAAATAGTGGGTGAAATATCTGGAGTTTCTTTATGATCAAAGTATTCTATCCTATCAAAGTAATGTATCCTGTAAAGTTCCTATCAGAAGTAAGTATCTCCCCTCTGGATCAGTTATTTCTCTCTGACATTGAAACTGTGAGCCCCGTCTAAATGTGATCAATACCCCCCTCTGCTTAGTATTGGCGCAAGCCATATATACCTGGGGATAAGTCGCGTCAAGGAACTTGGGCTTGGAGGATTTCGAGAAGTGGGTCTCCTGAAGACATATCACATCCAGATGCAGCGATCTGAGCTTCCGAAAGGCTAGGCTTCTTTTGTGCGGTGAATTGAATCCCTGAACATTTAACTAGAACACACAGGTCATGTTATCATGGGTTAGAGATTAAGACCTAAGAATATATCTGGAGGAGCAAAGCAAAAAAAAGAGAGAAAGAAACAAGAAAAGAAAAAAAAAATAAAAGATAGATAGAAGATCAAAGGAGCGAGGTAGGGAACCAAGGGAGGGGAGGAAGATTTACAGGGAAAGGGGGTGAGAGAATAATATAATTACACAACAACAAAAAGCGGAACTCCAGCAGGACCGGGACAGACTTAGCGTAAAATTTCCCAGCTACTGACAGAACCCCTCTGGGTTTAATCTATTAGAATACTATCTAGAGGTCAGCAAATGTAGACTTCGCCTTGTTAAAGGCTACACTAGCTTGGGTCGCCTCCACTACTCGGTCCTGTTGGAGTTCACCTACCCTTATAATAAACATTTAACACCTCTAAAAGAGAATTTCCATGCCAGAGGTCTATCAGCGCAATGATGCCCGCTGTAACGTCTCCCACGCCAATTAAACGGGATTGGGTTCCCGCCCTTGACAGACCCTCTGGGAAAAACAAAAAAAAGGAAAACCAAAGGAGTTATATCCCCTGGTTTAAAAGGAGTATCGCATGACATTGCCGATTGCCGGAAGGCGGTTATCAAGAAAAAAAAACTTACATAGCGTAGCGCGCCACCAAAAAATCTATTGCAAAGCCTAACATTTTACCTTAGCTGACTGTAATGGGAGAAACAAGCATAGGCCTAAAGATAAAATTGTCTCACTAACACATACATACACATCAGCAACGAGAAGAAGGACAAAAAAAAAGGGGGGGATTCTATCTACCAACTCCCCTCCCCCAACACAACCCAAGCCCTCAGAGGGGTGTGATGAGGGGTGGGGGGTGGAGGTTGCAAGCATGAGGCTAACCAAAAAAAAAAAAAGGTCCATCATCTCGACACAACATGTGGAAGTAGCACTTGGCAAATCAGAATGTTCCAGGTCGAATTTCATAGGTAAGAGACACCAGCGATTGAAGATCTCAGAAGAAACGTATTGGATCGAGCGTCGTCCTCACGGTTAGCTGAATGCCCTCTCAGGTGATGTTGTAGTCCAGGGAGGTGCTGCAGCCCGCCAGGCAGTTGCCTCGCTTCATTCTTTTGCCTGCACATTGCACTTTAGGGGATTCTTCCAAAGTTCTTGATGATTTAGCAGGTACCTGCCTTAAAATGCCTGCAGACTCCATTTGAGAGTGAAGCTCCTCCATTGTTGTTGCTGAATAGGAGACATCTTTAATAGCGTAAGAGATGAGAAAAGGGAATTCCCACTTATATTTTATCTTATTATCTTGTAGAAGCAGAAGTAGGGGCCTCATCTCCTTCCTCCGGGCCATTGTGATTGCTGACAAATTTGAAAAAATTAGATATTTGTGGCCTTGGAAAGTTAGAATAGTCATGCCCCGTGCCTTTTTCTGGATCATCTCCTTTGTCTGATAGTAGTGAAATTTGGCAATTATATCTCTGGGTGGATCCCCTGGAGGTCTACGTGGGCCCAGTGATCTATGCACTCTATCGAGCTCAAGACGCTCTATAGGAATCCCTGGTATTAGCTCTTGACATAAAGCTGTGATCACTGAGTTAACATCTTAGAGGTGCTCAGGAAGACCCCAAACCTGAGAGTAGATCTTCTATCTCTGTTTCCTATGTCCTCCAGTTTAGAGAATAGCAGAGAATTATCCTTCTTGAGCTGAATTACTTCCGAATCTAAAGCATCCTCAGCTTGTTCTCCAGCGTGCTCAGCCCACATGTCACCCTATCCAGCTCTTTAGAGAGGTGCTCTGTAATCAATCTGGTATTCATAGAAAGAGCCTTCTGCAGCATATCATCAAACTGACTTATCAAAGAGGCACTTAATTCTGTCTGGGCACTTACACTTGGCCTTTCCCCTTTCGCTATCAAGGAAAGATGCCTCTGAGGATTCTATCTCCTCCAGATCAGCTGCAGACAGCTCCTCCGCCATCTTGTCTTCACCAGCCTCAGGCCTAGGTGACTCCTGCTGCCTCCGCACGTCCTCGCAGCTGCTCCTCTGCCCGCAATATGGCACTGCAGCATCAGCGGTGTCTCTCCTTTCAGCTCCGGAGCTCAGCAGCACACTTTGCCACGCTCCTCTCCCCTGTAAGATGCTGTCGGGCACGGAGCTCGTTGAGACTGCGGCCATCACTGCCCCGCACGCATGCCCCTACATAAACTTTCATTGGTCTTATCAGTTTACATTTCCCACTGTCTGGTTCCATTCCCTTTCCCCTTTTTCAGCCTTCCACTGGCTGCACATGTCCCTGGCATCTGCCCGCCTGGGGGCAACACCAGCACTCACGCTCCACAGGGACACTTGGCTGTAGCTCCCTCCACAGCTTGGCTACAGGTGCCACATGCATCTCAGCCCAGCCTTCAGCTGCGGCTCATCAGTCTCTTTATAGGCCTTAGTGCCTGGAGTGCTGGATTGTGAGGATTGGCCAGCAGGTCCCAACCAGCTTTCCTTTACTGGCCAGACTCCAGGTCCCAATTAAGTTTAAAACTGCTAACCACTTAAAGGGTATAATTTCACAACCAAGTATTTTGGCATTCTGGCAGACTGCCTGCCACAAGCTTTACAACAAAATCAATGCATTGGATTTTTTTGAGGGCACAACTGTTTTTGTATAAACTATGTATATCAAGTTCAATAAAGGGAGGGGGTTTGAAGAAATGTATATTTTATTATTTACAGATAACTGTTAAAAGCAACAGTTTACTTCATACTTACTTTTCTTTAAAAAAAAATCTAATCTTTTGTAAAGCTGTCAGCCGTTGATATTGTAACAAACTTTTGTGGGAGGCTATTTCACAGATTTATAGCTCTTATGATAAAAAATGATTGTAGCCTCTGGAGGTTGAATCTTATTTAGTGCCCCATATTTTTTGTATTGGCCATTTATATATTTATACAACTTAATTATGTCCCCCCTTAGACGTCTCTTCTCAAGACTAAATAGATTTACCATAATTCCTGTAATCTTTTTTCATAACTTAGGTGCTTCCTTCCCCTTATCAGTTTGGTGGCTCTCCTCTGCACCCATTCCAAAAGTGCATTACTTTACATTTATCCACAATGAACTTAATTTGCCAATTGGATGTTCAGACATTCAAAGTGTCCAAGTCAGCATGAAGCTTGTGAACATGTTCAATAGACTGCACTGTGCTACATTTGGTGTCATATGTAATAATAGAGACAATGCCATTAATTCAATTTGTAATATCCATTGTAAACAAGTTGAATAAGAGTGGGCCCAGCACTGAACCCTGTGGTACACTGCTTACAACCGGGTATCATTCAAAGTAGGTATCATTAAAGACAACTCTCTGGGTATGGCCCTTCAGTTAATTTTTAATCCAATTACAAAACTATATCCACAGCCCGCCTCTGTTCAGGCTTCCACTTACCTCCTCATAGAAGCCAATCGGATTAGTCTGATAGTCTGACAGCTTATGTCCCGAGTAAATCAGTGCTGGTTCTTACTTATAACATTATGAATAGTCACATAATCCTGTATGTAGTCTCTTAAGAGCTCCTGAAGCAAATTTCCCACAAAGAATGTTAGGCTAACAGAAGATCTATTTTATTTTATTTTTTATTTTAAAAATGGGCACCTCATTTGCACTGCACCAATCCCTTAGCACCATACCATTTTTAAGTGAGTCTTTAAAGATCTATAACAGGTGTGAAGAAATAACTGAGGCAAGTACTTTTAGAACTCTCAAATTAAGTCCATCTGGTCCTGGAGTCTTGTTCACATTTAAATTAATTAGTCTTTTCTGATCTTAGGGCACCTACCTCATCACACACATTGCTGCTGTGCTTCCCTGGTAAATTTTTAGGTTCTTGGACATGGGGGTTCTGCCACACTACCTGTTGAAGGGTTCGGGGAGGGGGGTTCTGTCATGCTGTCTGTTATGGCATTCTTGAGAGCGTTCTGATGTGCTGCCTGTTAAGGGGTTCTTGGGAAGGGGAGGTTCTGGCACACTGCCTTTATGGGGTTAGGAGGGGGTTTTGCCATACTGCTTGTTATGGGGTTCTGGGTGGAGGGGTATACCACACTGCCTGTTAAGGGTTTTTGCTTGGGGGGGGTTCTTCCACACTGCCTGGTATAGGGTTCTAGGGGCTGTGACACACTGCCTGTTAAGGGTTTTTGTTTGAGGGGATTTTGACACACTGCCTTTTATTGGCTTCTTGGGGTCGGGGGATTATAGGGTTCTCAAAGGGTCTGCCACACTGCCTGTTGAAGGGTTCGGGGAGGGGGATTCTGTCATGCTATCTGTTATGGCATTCTTGAGAGCGTTCTGATGTGCTGCCTGTTATGGGGTTCTTGGGAAGGGGAGGTTCTGGCACACTGTCTTTATGGGGTTAGGAGGGGGTTTTGCCATAATGCTTGTTATGGGGTTCTGGGTGGAGGGGTATACCACACTACCTGTTAAGGGTTTTTGTTTGGGGTGTTCTTCCACACTGCCTGGTATAGGGTTCTAGGGGCTGTGACACACTGCCTTTTAAGGGTTTTTGTTTGAGGGGATTTTGACACACTGCCTTTTATTGGCTTCTTGGGGTCGGGGGATTATAGGGTTCTCGAAGGGTCTGCCACACTGTCTGTTATGGGGTTATTGGGGAGGGTAAGTTCTGCTACACTGCTTGTTATGGGGTTCTTGGGGTGGTACTGTGGGGGGGGCTCTGCCATACTACTTTTTATGGGTTTTTGTTTGTCGGGGTTTTTGAGGTGGGGAGGATTCTGTTAGCCCGCCTGACATGGCGCTTTCCCACATTTATTAAATTACCCTTCCCCCCAAATTCAGTCCATATTAAGGAAAATACTGTACCTGTGAGAATCTCTGTGGTGAAAATGATGTTGTATGACTTCTGGAACACATGTAGGCATTCAAGTATTGTTACAAAAATACAGCTCTTACAGGGCTAGTTGAAACAGCTTCTAAACCATACACGAGAAAGCTATTAAATCGGACCAAAACCCATACTTTAAATCCTCTGAATTGCTCTCCACATGAATAGTAACTTTTGCCTATTTTTACTGCTATTGTTTCATTCTAATCCCAGATAATAGCTCCTGTTTTAGTTGTAAAGCTTCACCTCCTCCATTCAGAGGTAACAGGAAATAGCAAGACATTCAATCTAAAGTGGCAAGCAGCCATGCACTCGACACGTGTGGTGGTATCAAAACCTTCTGCTCTTTCACATAGCCCAGGGTGAAGGCAATGCAATACTTTGCAACAGCTTCTGCTTGTCTCTGAATGTGAATTTGGGATGTTTGCGATATTGACTGCAGTTTACAGTTGTGACAAGTTATTACAGTAGATGGTGCTATTACCAATGCTTAACTGTAGCCTCTATATGCAGTTTTCTGATGTGTTGTATTTCCTGTATATTCTGCTGCCTTATTTTTCCTGTCTGTGTTAGCCACTATGTGAGGTGACATTCTTTTACTACACACATGTTCCAATAATGCCAGTCCCTGTTACACCACAAAAGCCCAGGCAGAGCAAAGCCTCGGAGACAGAATGACCGGTGCGGAGATCGACATAAGGAAGCTTCCACAGAGACATCTCCTGTATACAAGTAAAACTGTTCCTATATATAAAGGACGGAGAATGGTCAGCAGCTCAGAGCTTAAACTCTCAGTGGCTAAGCTGAACCATGACAATTATCAGCTATGGAAGTTTCAAGTGGAAATGCTATTATCCAGAGATGACTTGTGGGAGGTAATCACTACAGAGAGGCCACAGGATTGGGACAGGAAAGACAGACAGACATGGGTCACCATAAGCTTACTATTGGAAGATGGTCAGCTTATTCACATATGCAGATTACAGCGACTGTACTATATGGAAAGAAGAATCAGTCAAAGCCATAATCTCTGATCCATGCTTCCTAGACCTGAAGGCAACAGGTACATAGTAACTTTAATACATGATTATTTAAAGCAAAAAAAGCTAATTGAACTCCAAAAATGGGCTGAACAAAATTAATGGCACCCTTAACTTAATACTTGGTTGTACACCCTTTGGAAAACATAATTGAAATCAGTCGTTTCCTATAATCGTCAATAAGCTTCTTACACATCTTAGCCGGAATGTTGGACCACTCTTCCTTTGCAAACTGCTCCAGGTTTCTCTTATTGGAAGAGCGCCTTTTCCCAACAGCAATTTTAAGATCTCTTCACAGGTGTTCAATGAGATTTCGATCTGGACTCATTGCTCGCCACTTCAGAACACTCCAGCGCTTGGTTGACATCCATTTTTGGGTGCTTTTTGACGTACATTTGGGGTCACCCAAGATCTCAGACGCAACCCAGCTTTATAACACTGGGATGTACAATGCAACCCAAAATCCTCAGATTTCATGATGCATTGCGCACATTCAAGGCACCCAGTGCCAGTGGCAGCAAAACACCCCCAAAACATCATTAAAACTCCACCATATTTCAATGTAGGTACTGTATTCTTTTCTTTGTAGGCTTCATACTGTTTTCGGAAAACAGTAGAATTATATGCTTTACCAAAAAGCTCTATCTTGGTCTCATCTCCACAAGACGTTTTCCCAGCCGGATTTTGGCTTACTCAAGTGCATTTTGGCAAAATGTAGTCTTGCTTTTTTATGTCTCTGTGTCAGGAGCGGGGTCCTTCTGGGTATCCTGCCATAGCATTTCATTTTATTTAAATGTCAATGGAAAGCTCATGCTGACACTGATGCTTCCTGAGTCTGCAGGACAGCTTAAATATCTTTGGAACTTGTTGGGGACTGCTTATGCACCCATAAGGACTGTCCTGCACTGACACCTTTCATAAATTTTTCTCTTCTGTCCATTCCCAGGGAGATTAGCTACAGTGCCATGGGTTGCAAACTTCTTGATAATGTTGCGCACTGTTGACAAAGGCAAATCTAGATCTCTGAAGATGGACTTGTAACCTTGATATTATTGATATTTTTCCACGATTTTGGTTCTCAAGTCCTCAGACAGTTCTTTGCTCCTCTTTCAGTTGTCCATGCTTAGTGTGGCACACACAGACACACAATGCAAAGACTAAGTAAATGTATCTCCTTTTTATCTGCTTTCAGGTGTGATTTTTATATTGCCCATGGCTGTTACTTGCCCCAAGTGAGTTTAAAGGAGCATCACATGCTTGAAACAATCTTATTTATCCACAAATTTGAAAGGGTGCCAATAATTTTGTCCAGCCCATTTTTGGGGTTTGATTTTGCTTTTTTCCTCCCTTTTTTGGTTTAGTTCCAGTACACACAAAGGGAATAAACATGTGTATAGAAAAACATGTGTTACTGCAATCATTTTCTGTGAGAAATACTTCATTTTCTTGAAAAATGTCAGAGGTGCCAACATTTACAGCCACGACTGTATGTAATGCAGCACAAGAGTAAAGTTTTTGACAAATTATAGGACTGTGTAGTAAAGTCAAGTAGAACGTTTCAGAGGAAGCCTCTCTTACTTTGAAGCCACAAGTGTTTTGATGTACCTAAGAGTTTTTGGATGCAAACCATTCATCTACATTCCAGAGGAAAACCACACCAAACTCCAAAACAGGAGGTTACAATGAGCAACAGTATCACTTTTGTTGAAAATTGGAGAGACAATCCCCTCGATTCAAAGAGCAAAAGTTAATTGATTTCGGATCGAGAATCGTAAGTTTGGGTGGGTGTTAGTCATTTTTTCCTGTTTTTTTGGCCATTTCCGACTCGCACGAGCCTACGTACGAATGCGTATATGCTCTTACGATCATCGCAAGTTCGTTCCTAAGTTTTAGGATCAAAACGTAAAACTTAGGATCAAATCCTAAAACTTAGGATCAAAACGTAAAACTTAGGATAATCTAATGTGTTTAGGTGTGATTCAGAGAACAGTTTTCAAACCTCTAAATACGTTTTAAAAGAAAGCCACTGCCGACACCTTTTAGCAGTCGGATTGCTGTTCTTGAACAGGTTTTTTGGCTATGTGGAGGAGTCTGCGCGTCTTGCGCTCCAATGAACTGCATGTATCAGCATGGCCGAGGCCATAAATTGTATGGCAATGCATACCTGATTCATGTATGCCTTATAAAAGCATTTTAATGTGGACCTTAATTAGTCCTTTGCATGTAAACCTTTATTTTGCAATATATTTGCGTTAATTAAAGAAACTTATGTCCTTTGTTATTTATTTTTAAATTGATGTACTAGAATAATATTTTTAGATTGCATTTATTGGTGTAGTTGTTTACCTTTGCTTTGTTTAATTACCGTATATACTCGAGTATAAGCCGAGTTTTTCAGCCCACTTTTTGGGCTGAAAAAAGCAGCCTCGGCTTATACTCGAGTCAGTAACCTGACTTACCTGAGCGAGGGGGCGGAGGAAGCGGCAGAAGAGCCTCTGAGGCTTCAGAACTCGGCGGGGAGATCAGTACACCCAGCGCGAGGTGGGTGTACCAAGATGGCGGCCCAGGCCTCAGTGACGTGGCGGCGCGGAGCGCGCCGGCCGCCATCTTGGTACACCCACCTCGCGCTGGGTGTACTGATCTCCCCGTCGAGTTCTGAAGCCTCCGAGGCGGCTCTTCTGCCCCGCGTCCAGGGGCGTAGCTATAGGGGTCGCCGTTGCAACTGGCGGGCCCCCCCCCCCCTGCAACTGTCTGGCTGCGGAGGAGAGACAGAAGGTCCTCTAATCATATCAGTCTGTGCGCTGCTTATCACATCTCTTGCATCACAGCTGTGATAGGCGCACACTACACACAAGCCTGTCTCCTTATTGGCTACCAGCTTCCAGCCCCGCCTCTGTGTCACATCACACCTCCGCTCTGATTGGCTTCTGTGCCCTCTGCTCATGTCAGCCTAGCTGAGGTAAGAGCTCAGGACGCGTTGCACTCTGGGAGATGTAGTTCTGAGTAGTCCCGGACTTTCAATAGATTGTCACAAAAAAACTACACGTCCCAGGTGACTTTGCAACTGAAGGCTGTTCAGTTTTTATTGTAAGAGATGCTGAACTGACAGGCGACAGAAGAACCGCAGCAATGACTGAGGGCACGTAAGTACTTCACACCGCTTCACACTTCTGCAGTGGCAGGGTTAGAACCTCTGCAGCGTTCCTATCACCTATCCCTAATTTATAGGGGCTCCGCTTGTGTAATTAATGACAAAAGTTTGCAGTCTGTTAGGGTGAGCTTGCTAAGTATGCAGAAGAGCTTACAATCAGGGGCGTAACTTGAGGGGTGTGACTGCACTGGGGCCCAGGAGGTCAGGGGGCCCCATCTTTGCAGCTTCTCCACCTTATTTATCATATTTGTGCTCACATGGCATCATTTAGAGAAAGGAGGCTCCATCTGTCTCTGCTGTTTCAGTCTTGTGTTGTCTAGCTGCATCCAATTGGGTTAAAAGACAGAAAAAAAGTTTACTGTATGAGGCTTAAATGGGCCCCATTTAATGTTTGCACCAGGGCCCCGTCACATTTAGTTACGCCACTGCCCGCGTCCCATGCCGTCGTCCCGCGCCGTCCTCACTCTGTCCCGCACTGTCGCCTTGGCTGGAAGGAGCCTCTCTGAAGATTGTGCAGGAGCTGAACTGGGGAGTGTGTGTGTTGTGTGCATTGTATGTGTGCTGTGTGTTGTGTGTGCCTTGTGTGTGTATGTGTGCTGTATTGTGTGCTGTGTTGTGTTTGTGTGTGTGTGTGTGTTGTGTGTGCTGTGTGTGTGCTGTGTTACACCTGAATGGCTGTAATGAGGGATGCCCCTAACTGGCTGTAACAAGGGATGCCCCTCACTGTATTATTATTATTTCTTTTTATTTAATTCTTAGGTGATGGCTGGGGGCGTGGTCAGGGGTGATTCCTCAAATCAACTCTAATTCCAATTGAAAAAAGCCGCCTCGGCTTATACTCGGGTCAATAACTTTTTCCAGGTTTTTGTGGTAAAATTAGGTGCCTCGGCTTACATTCGGGTCGGCCTATACTCGAGTATATACGGTATTTTAATCTTTGGTCAGATGCATCACACTTACTGAGGAGAGGAGAGCGGGATAAAGTGCAGGATGTGGGTTACTGCTGTATTTTGCACAGACACAGCAGAGCTGGGGGCACGGAAAGGTCAGAAATCAAAGAATGCAGAGCAACACAGTCACAAGGCCCTTTCTGTTTGCAGGCTGCCCGATAATACCTGAGCCGCCATCTTGGCTGTTTCTAGGCTCATAACATGCAGAAGTTGCTGGGTGTTTTTTTATATTTGAGAGCAATCTGTATGGAGAGGGTGTGGGTAACCACACACAAAATTTTAAGTTGTACCATTTGAAGCCAAAATATTAAAATTAAATCCACAAGTAAAAAATGCAAGTTAACTAAAAATTAAACAAAGTAAGATTTACTTATGCAAATGCATTCATTAATGGTTGGTTACTACAAAATGAATGAAATAAAGAAAAATAAGACCAAATATTTAGAATGCACTTTAATGAGGTAAGTTTGTAGTGCGCAGCCGCAAGATCAGAAGGATTTACGTCCAGACAAAAAAGGAAAAAGGGCAAAACCAATGTTGCAACCTGAGAAATGAAACGGAAAATTCAGGATGGAAACTGACATAGGTCTGATTCCCGAACTGCCATACGAACGGACGTACATTTTAGGATAGAAACGTATTTGCTTATAGAATCACTCGCAAGTTTATACGAACGCACGAGCGTACGGGAAAAATAGGATGATCGGCACCAAAATCCAAGCTGTTACATGTTTCTTTGAATCGACCCTAATGTGATGATACCTGAGGAAGTAAGAACAGAAGGGAAAACTGACACTGATCAATGGTCATTTGTAACTCCTGAACAAACAGTTGAAGTAAGCGCCAATACTACCAATACTGAGGAGCAGGCACAAGCAAGTCCAGACACATAACAAAGACACTAAATGAGAGAAAACAGAAGTAAACCACCTGTACGTCTTTCATACTGTCAGTACTAATGAACCTGCAACCTGGGAAGACATATCTCAGCTTTCAGAAGGGGAAGCCAGTAAATGAATAAAGACTGCAAAGGAAGTAATAAAAGCCATAATACTTAAACATGGACAAAAGGAGGAAGGAAAAGGAAATTTCTGGTCACTGTATCACTTAAACATGGACACTTAAGAACTACCACCTGGAAGAAAAGCCATAGGCTGTAAATGGACTTTTAAAGTGAAGTACAATGCAGATGGCACAGTGGAGTGATACAAAGCAAGAATCGCAGCCAAGGGATATTCGCAAAAATATAGAGAGGACTATGATGAGACTTTTGCTCCAGTAGTCAAACATGCTACAATAGGGGAGTTGCTGACCACAAGGAAAAGGCAAGTGAAACGCTTTGATGTCAAAACAGCGTTTCGACATGGCGAGTTATCAGAAGACGCCTACATGGAACAACTACCAGGGTTCAAAGATGAACAAAGGCCAGATCTAGCATGCAAAATTTAGAGTATATATGGTCTAAAGCAAGCTGCCAGAGCATGGAATATGAAAATAAATTAAGCGCTTACATGTGAGGACATTCAGAGGAGTAAAGCAGTAAAGGAGTAAAGCATGTCTATACAACAATAAACTGGCAAACAGATGGATATATGTGCTTGTTTTTATGGGTGAACTCCTAGTTTGTTTTGAGTAAGAAGGTGATGAGGTAGAAATACTACAAAAACTAAGTCAGCACCTTGAGACCAAGTTTCTTCCAGATAAAGGACTTCTTGAGTTAATTTACTGCCCTACTGAATATATGACAGCAGATATCCTTACCAGGCCCCTGACCGCTGAAAGACACTCAAGGCTTACAAAGAAGATGGGTTTAAAAAACTAAGCCTCAGCTTAGTTTAGAGATACAAAACTATAGTCTCTACATGCATTTTTCTGATATGTTGTGTTTCTCTTACTGCACACATGTTCCAGTAAAGCCAGTTCCTGTAACACCACAAATGTATATCTGGATTTGACTCCGCTGCACCCAGCATGCATACTCTGAAGCATTCAGAACATTTATTCAGAGAAAGTGGCTGAAGTAGAGGCTAGATAGGTTGGGTGTCAGTAATGTTTAATACCACTTGCTCAAAATACTTGGGAGTCACTACTCTTTAATACCAATTGTTCAGGGCACCTAAGGTCCTCTTGAAAAAAAACACTTTTGTGTAATGTCCACTGGTTTAGGGCACTTGTGTGTCAGTACCTGTTAATACCACCGCTTTCTCAAACCACTTGGGGGCTACTGCTCTTTAATACCACTTGCTGAAACCACTTGTGTGTCACTAAACTTAATGCCAATTGTCAGTGGAGTGTCCACTGATTCAGATCACCAGGTATATGAGAATTTTGGAAACAGCGTGTAGAGTAAATCACAGGTATAGTGGCACAATCAAAACATGGATTCTTATTTTACATTTCAAAAGAGGAGAACAATAAGACAGAACACCAAAAACCTGCTACAAAGGGGATTTATCAAGCAGGGGGGCTAGGCTTTAGATGGCAACATCCGTACACACCTTTGCTGTCCATGCAGTTGTTTTTGTAGGCATCCCCGAACTTAGTGGCGGGCTGTGATGGAAGAGGATGTCAGCTGCAGAGCCGGTGATGGAAGATGTGAGGGGAGGAAGATGCCCCTCTCCTCCTCATCGTAGATGTCCGTTGATGGTTCGATGTCCAAACCCTCATCCTCCAAAATAAATTGTTGGGCACTTGGGAACCCCTTTGTCTGCAACTGGGGCAGGGGGAGGTGGAGGGCCTATGGAATCCCGGAACTATTGGCTGAGACAGCCTTGCTGATTGAAGAAAGGTGAGGTGGAGGGCTCTGCAGAAGTGGAGTGGGCTGAGGATAAAAGAGTGTGGGATGGGGAAAAAAATAATAATCAGGGATGGAAAAAAAAATAATAATAACCATATTTTTATGTTTGCTTTGCAGGTTCCTGGCCATGGACATTATTATTTAGTGCCCCACCCTCCTGCAATTGTTAGTTTATACAGCACCACAGAATGCAATAGCACTCACACATGTCAAAAATTATAATACTATAAATTTTTTTTGTTTGTTTTGCCAGGTCCTGGTAAACTGGAACTTGAAGCTGGAACTTGAAGCATGGTGTGCCATCTAATATATCAATGCCTCAACTTGGTCTGGCCTCAACATTCTGACAGAGGTATTAGGGCCTACAAGAATACGCTGCAAAGCCTGACACCTGCTGTCACTGAAGGGAGGTGCAGCAGGCACAGATGTAACACATCCTCTCCCTCCAGCACCAGTGGCCTGTCCCCCTCAGTATATTTGACACCTGTCCCTCGAAGGACAATTAGCAGGGGTTCCTTTGTCCCTTTGTCCCTAGCAGAAGACCAATGAAATGTATAGTTACCTGTGGAAATGGACTCCCTTACTCATCCGGTCACCAGAATGAACAAATATATTAATTTTTTTAAATGAGAAACAAGATGTATATCTGATTTAAACAAAGCTAATTTTTAGTTATTTAGTTGTTATTATTTTGAGTACTTTCCCTAGCCCATTTTGTGCAGGGCAATCATCCAGGTGTTACCCCCCCGTCCTAATTTTTCCCCCACACCTGTAATAAAATGATATTTATTTTTTCATTTATGTATGTATTCCTTTTTTTGTTTTCTGTTATTGTCCTGAATATTTTCCCTAGCCCATTTTGTGCAGGGCAATCACCCTGGTGTTCGCTGCGATTTTCAGCCCTCTAGCCCTTGCTACCACCATTTTACAGCCATTGTTGGTCCCTCAAATTCGAGACTGAATTGACTTCAATGAGGTTCAGGTCGAGTCCAGGGTCCCGAACCAGACCTACAGACTTACACCTGAGCATTTATACGGAAACCTAAAAGGGGGTGATGAACACTTGGAAGTGAGCAAAGTACAAAAGACTGACAGCACAGGGGGGTAGAGAAGCACACAAACTTAGCAACGACATGCCAAAAGGGATGCACCAGGCAAGTAATGCAGACCCCTCACCAGACAGATCACTAACATATGTCAGAGATCACAATCTCAAAAACAGTTTGCTAAAAAAATCTTGAAGAAAAGCAGTAATTGCCATACATTTAATTTGCTTGAATATTTTGCATGTTTTGAACGAGAGAACTGCTTCACTACAGAAGGGTGTATATAGTTTTTCTTGTTGATATTAATACAAAAAAAATATTTGAAAGAGTAAAGAATACAGAAAACAATTCAATGTGCCATTATTTTTATTACAAAAACATTGGCTTTGGACTGTTGCTAATCCATTTGTATTCAGCATATCCTCATGAAGATGTATTAATCTCTATGTAATAGTGTTAAACAAAGCTAACAAGCAGCTATGGTGTTAGGTCACTCACATCTGAATAGACTGTCTCAGCTTTGAACAAGCCGCCCTTCTCTCAGATGTGCTCCTCCTGTAAGTGTAAAATTCCCACCCCCACTGAAGACTTGCATTCAAAACTACAAATTGATATTCTTTTCTATAATTCACTATTTGCATTTTGTCCTTTCTTTTTCTTTTGTTAATAAATGTAACTGTCAGCAAGGATGTTATCCCAACACGGGTTTGCTTTCCTCCCTCTCTTTATTCCAACAGCATAAAGGATCCTTTGAACTGAAAATTACATAAAACACAATAATAATTGCACAACACAGAGGGGACTGAAACCCCTCCAGTCTGGAGAATATTCACCATAAGGACAAGTTGAATAAGAGCTGACAAATTCGTATGTCCTGGAACTGTAACATGGAACCTGAGACTGTCTAACCTCTCCTGGTAAGATTTAAAGGGATGATTACTAAATTTAACAGATAATTTTGTTAGGGCATATTATATTATACTGTTGTATGGCCAATTTGAGGTATGATCAGCAGGTATACAGCCGTTTGATGGAGGTTTACATTGATGACTATATTTGTTTCAACAAATAAGAATCTTGGGATTGTTTGCTATAGTTTTAAGTTAGTCACTATATATATATATATTATATATAGAGAGAGAGAGAAAGAGAGATCAAAATTAGGTTTGCAGTTTTCTAACATCATGATATTTATACATTTTACATGTGCTTGATTTACATTTGACAATTGATTTATATTGTAGTAGTCTACTAACTTTTGTGTTATTGGTTGATTAGAATTACTTTTGTTAACTGATGTAAATGAAATTTCTTTTCTTAGACTATAAGCATTACATTCCTTTTATATACAGAATTGGGGGGGGGGGGGGGTTATCAAACTGGGGAAAAACTGGAACAGTTGCCCATATTTCACCTTTAAACTGCACTAGCCATCTGAATAGTTGGTTACAACATGCAGAACAGCATGCATAGTCTTAACAAATCTTTTTAATTGATTTATACATATGTATAATTTTTTTTTACCTAAAAGGAAATGGTTACATTACCAGAAATGATTATACATGATTGCTGCTGCAGTCGAGAGTTGTATTATAAAGTGATGTTTTTTCGGAAAATCTTTTTCATTTGTGTAGTTGTGTTGAATAACATATATTGAAATATGTATGACTTGGATTCAGCTCAAATTTTTAGCATGATTATGCATGATTTGATTTTGAAAGTAGTGATGGCCTCTGGATCTGGGTCAAAGGAAGATACGACCCAGATCTGGGAAACTTTATTTGGTTTGGGGAGACCCGGTTAGTGCAAGTATTCTGTTAGAAAACATGTGACCTTTCCAAAAGTACAGTGCATTCCCTGTGTAGTCTGTAGAAAATCAACAGCGGCCCAATAATGGCTAAATGTCATTAGCTTCCATCATCTTGCATTTGTGAAATTATCTGATTGGATTCTGGAATAAGAATATGTTTGTCTATTACCCCAATATATGCCATAGCTGCTGAAAAGGGTCATGCTAATTAGCAGGGTGTCCAGTGGTGTGCCTTGTGGTGTGAATTAGCATCTGTTCCATTTTTCTCAAAATATCACATGGAACAAACATTTTTAATAGTGTGGCTTGTGTGTTAAAAAGAAAAAGCTCACTGAGATGCAGGTTGCAATTCACACCACAAGGCTCACTGCTGGTGCACATTGCTTTACCAAATATTTGCATGATCCCCAATGCTAAGTCTGCCATATGTAGAGTGACACAGCATGCATCTGATCACTGAGCAGCCTGCACTATCTGCTGTACATGCCAGAAGAGCTAACAATCATCACTAGCTAACACACAGCAATCGCCTGAATTTGTGAGCAATCCCTAGATAGGCAGCCGGGGCTTACAATCTGGGCAGAACAGATAGCCTTTCAAAGGTACTGTAGTAAAGCTTAGGGTGTAGAATCACATACATTAGTCAACTTATATAAGAAAGCAGTAGGCAGCAGAGGAGCTTGCAATCTATTTTTTTTTCTAATTTAAACAGCAAGGTATACCATCCACTGGCCTGTGCCATAGTCAGTTTATATACCTTTTTGTTAACACTTAAAAAAACATTTAAAACAATAAACAGTGCACAGGCCTTTGTGATAGTCAGCTTATATTACAAAGCAGCAGAAGAGCATGCAAACAACTTTTTTTAAACATTAAAACACTTTTTTATATAACACTTTTATAACTTTTTTCACAAAGAAAATTAAAAGGCAAGGTATACCGTCCATTTGCCTATACCAAAAGTTAGTTGCTACTTTTCTCACTCCATCGTAATATAAGTTGAGACAATACAACCCTGATTTAGTAAAAGTTGTTGAAAAAATTCTAATAGTACTAAGGCATTAAAATGTACTGTCGTGGAAAAAATTCTCATGGAATTAAAAAAGCATGAGAAGGTTATTGTCGCCAGCTAGGACAGTGGAAGTTAATGGAACTTTATACTACAGTGTAAAAAAAGGAGTAAAAAGTTCACTACTTTTGTTAGGAGTGAAAAAAGTACCTTTGACTTTCATTGTCTTCCTAACTGGTGATTCAGCAATGGTGACATTCTTATGAATTTTTCATTACTAACTCTTTTTCAACTCTTATGGAATCAAGGCCAATGCTTAAAATTAAAAGAAAAGTTATTTCACGGGGAGGCCGATTCATTAATAGCGCCAGGTAGCAACAAATGAGCGCCAGTAGCGTGATTTTCACAGCGCCAGCTAGTATTCGCTGTGCTTGGCCGGGGTTTGCTTGTTGACAGCGACTCAGTCGGTGTGCGGTAATGTTGAATACGGGGTTAGGGGTCGATGTTTCACAGGTTCTGCATTGTATGGGTGCGCCTGACAGCGAATGGCCAGAGCGAACGGCTTGCTGCAGATTCATTAACAAATCACGCTCAAAAATTTCTTGCGCTGTGAATTCCTTGTTTAAACCCCAGAGCGCTGGCGGCGATGTGTGTAAAGTAGTTTTTAACCACCAAACAACCATTTTTTTTTTATGTAAAAATTATACAAGTTTTTCTAAACATTTTGTAATATGAATACATGAATATCAGACCTGTAATATCAATTCTGCACAATTTTTATTTTTTTTTTTTTTACTTAAAAAATAATCCTAACATTGCAGAAGTGGTCACAGAATTTTTGACATTAAAAAAAAAAAAAAAAAACATTAATAGCAATTAATTATGATTATTTAAAGATTGCTCCATTGAAATGCATTGGACAACGCCAGGGAGCGCCAGGTCATACCTGTCGCTGTGATGGGATTAGCAGCGGCGCTGTTCGTTGCAGTCGGCTACATGATGAATCCCGCGCTAGGTGACGCTCTCGCCGGCGCTAGCCTCATTTAGCGTGATAAATGCGTCATTGTGACCGCCACCGGGCGTACTTCATTCGGTAGCCGCCGTTAGCTGGCGGTACCTGGCGCTCGTCAGACACTACCTGGCGCTAGCCCTTGATAAATAAGGCCGCTAGTTGCACTGTACGCTAAAAAGGTGGGATAAACTGTACAGTGACCTATAGCAACAGTTAGCTGCTGCTTTTCCATTCTCCTGCGGTATACTTGGATACACTATCCTTGAATTTGAAAAAAGTTTTTTTACCTAGTCTAGCAGGAGATGAGCAGGAACCAGTAGCAGCAAACATGCAAGATTAAATAAGCATGGTAAATTTTTTTTCCAATCACAACACCCAGCAAGCACAGCTGCACTTAAAGAGAACACTTGTGCATTATGATCCATAAGTAAGTGAACTGCAGCTTGGATCCCAGCAGCCTCATGATCCAGGAACCCCTGGACTACTGGGTGACAAGGCTTCATCACTGGCCAGAGCTTGCCAAATATAAGCTTGAAGAACTTGTCCTCCCTGCTCCTAGTGTGCTATCTGTAAGGGTATTTGGTGCAGCTTATGGGTTCCTCTCTGACAAATGCATCAGCCTGTCCACAAACACTGTGGCTCGTCTGATGTTTATAAAAATGAATAAGGATTATTGGAAATCCAGGGACTCCCACACCCCGCCTATAGGCATCGTGTTTGCACATTGGATGGTGAAAACATTTTAAAAAGCTATTAAAAGTGGAATTACCCTTTAAAAACTAGGGGACGGAGCTTGCCATAAGCCGGTGAGGACGCGTGGGCTGCTTGCTCCCAGCTCCATCAGCCTTTAATAGCTTATAATTGCTGGATCCAGCATTTGCGTCATGTGCAAGACCAACCTGAAGAGCCTGCGGAGTTCTCTGAACCGGCTCGACGAGAAGACAGTAGCGTGGACAGGAGCAGATGAGCTGCAAGCACAGTGCAGCTGAGGCGCAGCCGGCATCTTGTCCCACAGGTACGATCAGAGCGGAGGCACTTTGCTGGAGGTAGGCGACGGGGGGTGGTGGAGAGTCTTGGGCGCCCCCCCCCCCCCCCCCCCCGAGGGTTCTGGCTTGGCCCACTCTCCCTCCCTGTCGGCTTTCTGCTGCGGTGCCAGGGACATCGGGAGGCCTCGATCCCGACCGCTATCTTGTGGACCCCTCCTCCCCCCCCCCCCCTTACTTGCATGGTGGTGTGAAGCTGAGCAATGCTGCTGCCCTGGACTGTCATCTCTGGGCAGCAGTAACCAGCAGAAAAGCTGTGCTGGTTGGCGGAGGTGCCCCTGGGTGTTAGACATCTGCGGGGCAGCACTGCTGGAGCTGAGCCTCACACTCCCAGATAGGAAGCTACCTCAGATAGCTACTGTGGAGCAGAACCAGGCAGGGGACAGATCATCTATACATCAGCTCACGCTCCACTGGCAAGCGCAAGAGTCGGCAAACGCTGCTTTAGCTCTTCACCTGGAGGAATTAGAGAGCAACAACTAGTGGAATAACATACCCCTACAGTTGCTTCCCAAGGCAACGTGGGCGGAAGACCTCCTCCCTACCTTACAGGGAATCTTTTCCACCCTTTCTGGGGAACCGGTACGTAGTGATACCAAGTTCGAAATCGATCGAGCACATAGGGCATTTGCACCCCCTCCCCATCAGAAGCATTACCAGAGGGTAAAGGAAACCATCATGGCAGCGGCCAGGAGGAAAGGCACTCTGGACTTTAATGGAGCCGAATTACATTTCTGTGCTGATCTTTCGAGATCCACGCTGAAAAGGAGGAGGATTTTGGGGCCTTTATTGGATGCTTTCAAGCACAACAGCATCACCTACTGTAAAGGATACCCCTTCTCCCTCATTGCTTCCAAGGGGGATAAGACCTTTACGCTTTGTAGGCACGAGGGCTTGGCTCTGTTGTATAATCATTTTTGGCTGTGACCTCTCCAAGGACCGGATTGGCTTGCATACTCTCCTAACTCCTACTCTCCTACTCAGCACAGGCTGGGAGAAGGGGGACACCCCAGGCTTCCGACGCGTAGAGTTGTCCGTGCTATGGAAGAGCTAGCCTACTCGTCATGACATGTCTGGCTGCACTTAACGACTTACGACTCGGGACTCTGGTCTGCTGGTGGGGGGCAACGTTGAGCTCCTGACCCCTCCCTCTGGCTCTCGCTGGACAATTACATTCAGGTCGTATAACTCATGTTGGTTTTACAGTTGCTTGTCATGAGGCCCGGGCGAGTGGACATAGAGAATGAATGAGTCCCTGCTGCAAAACGAGCCTATTGTACAAGGCCTTCAAAATTCCATCAAAGCTTATTTTGACCTTAACAAGGCAACACATCAGCCTTTAACAATTGGCAGGCTCACAAAGTGATGATCCGGGATACATTCATTAGGCATGCCACTAAGTTGAAAAAAGATTGAGAACAGGAATTACAGAAGCTCTTAGGCAGGGTCCAGGAGTTGGAAAAAGCATACAAAGTGTCGCTAGCTATGAATAGTCTCTCTGCACTCACAGAAGCCAGGGCAGCCTTGAACTGCCTTCTAACATCTAGGGCCGCGTTCATCATCAAGCGTTGATACCAATCCTACCATGCCCGGATGTGCAACAGTTCTGGCGTGCTGTGCACTTGCACTTGATAGTGGATTGGCACCATCGGGGGGGAAGGAAGTGGGTGGACTTAGAGGCAAGTTATCTCTGAACCCCCTTTAGAGACTTGGTATGGGCGGTTAAATTGGCTAAACCCCTATGTAAAGACCATCCGCTTATTTCCACCACCCTTGGAGTGTTTGATAAGCTCAGGGATACCCTTAATTTATCACCGTGGCCAACTCCCCTAGTGCCCTTGGTATGCGACCCGGCCCTCCCTGTTGGCATCCTTCACTCAGCTACTGGACCAGTGACTCTTGTTCACTTTCCAGCACTTTCTCTTGAGTTTAACGCAGCCTAAATGCACAGTACAGTTTGTCTTCTGTGTCCCCAGCAGCGATTTCTTGTAACTGTAATGATGACATGCCAACTAGCGCCAGAAAAATAAAGTGAAAAAAATATTTTTAAATGTATTTTTGTTCATTTTAGCCGAGGAACTCCTATGCCAGTTCACAGGATAGCGTTGGGCAGCATGCCATCTGCCAGCATCAGCCTCTGGACGGCCTCTGCTCAGAACTCAGCAGAGTAAATATATAATAGTATATATAGGATTTCTTTAGTGCATGAGTACAAAGAGCGAGAAACAATTTAGTACATACAGCCTTTGTATGACGTGCATGCTATTTTAGGCTGTGCCAAGTTATGCTGGGCTGGCACCGCCCTGCATAACTTTAGTAAATCAGGGCCTAAGTATAGTATATGTTGTAATGTACCAATAAAAGAAACTAAATTATACATGAAAATGCAATTAGAATTTTACATTACAATTATTCCAGTCCCAATTATCTACTCTTAAGGCCATATACTGTAAATGTTTTATTTGAGTTGTGCAGGTTACAGAAAGGTAAATGGTAATAAAGCAGTTGTGCTGTTCTGCATATAATTATAGTGTGTCTCCATGTCTGATGCTTTTACAATCCTCTTTTATAGCTCCTTCATACAACACCCATGAATAACTTTTGAAAGTAACCATAGTAACTTCAATTACACCCCTGTATGATTTGCTGCAGCAGCCATGACAGTACAATGACTGTAAAAAGAAAAAGTTGGTTTCAGACCAAAAGATGTTGAAAACTACGTTGACTAATGAGAATCTATATTGTTACCAATTAGACAAAACATAAATCCAGTTTGCTGCTGTTTTATGACATGTACATAAGGAATGATGTAATTTGACAGTAAAATGAATGTAAATTCAACACCAGCTATAATGCATTGTTTGATTAAGTATCTGAGCGTCTGAGGGTCAAGAAATTCTGCCAGACTACGCCACATTGGTATAAATTAGTAGAGCAAAATATAATGTATAATTTCTTTAGCATGTTGATGCACCACTAATGTTTTACCAAACATCTTTCTTTCTTCAGTGAAGCAACATGCACCATAATAAAATATATATAAATATATATTGCACCACTCTAATTTCCACATATGGAAATTAGTGGCACAGCCTGGCAGAAGTGCTTGATTACTCAAGCCCTAAGTGTAGTGAGTAGCATACATTGGGAAACCCTTGTTTAGCAGAGTCATCAGAGGTAGCTAATCTGCAATACAGCTCAAAAGAGACATGAGGGCTGATTTAGCACAATTTTCACCATTTTTTTCTATCTCATTTAAAAATGTGCACAGCTAAAATGGTGCTGAATTGTACTAAGGAAAACAATGATTATGAAAAGAGTTCTCACAAAAAATTGAGAAAATGTTTTTTCACGGTGCTTAATAAGCCCTTTAGTGTTACAGACAGCTGCATTTATACTTAGGAAGTTATCCACTAAAGTTAAAGTAAGGGATGAGATGAATTAAGTCTAGAAAGTTCACAGGGCAGGACATTTCTCTGCCATGCCAAGACTTCAACACTGTCTTAACAAATAGTTTAAAAAAATAAAAAATTTGAATTTTTTTTATTAAAAAACTTACCATTGCTGCTTCTTCATTCATCTGTTCCCTGTCGGGCAGCATTCCCTCACACTGGCTCGGAGGCTTCCTCCTGGTCTGTCAGACTGTTGTCTTCTTGATGCCTTCAGATAAATATTTTCTGGTTTCCGAAATCCTGTACTCCCAATAAGATCTGCAGACGAACAATGTTTGTGCGTTCTCAGAGAATATTGTTTTCTCCTGCTCTAGTGAAATAAATCTTTCCATTTAGGTCATTGCTTTAGTACAGGGATGTCAAACTCAAATACACAGTGGGCTAAAATTAAGACTTAGACAGAGTCTTGAGCCAACCTGGGTTTTAATTGAAATAATGTCTATCCAACTGCGTATGTGCACATCGGCGTGCTCTGCTTCATTCGGCTTTTCTTAGGCCCTTATTCATCAAGCGATAGCGCCAGGTAGTGTCTGAAGAGCGCCATGTCCCACCAGCTAACGTCTGCTACCGACTCAAGTACGCCCGGCGTCGGCCACAATGACGCATTTATCAAGCTAAATGAGGCTAGCGCCGGCGAGAGCGACAGCAAGCGCGGCATTCATCATGAAGCCGACTGCAACGAACAGCGCCGCTGCTAATCCCATCACAGCAACAGGTATGACCTGGCGCTACCTGCCGCTCTCCCATACATTTCAATGGCAGACGCTGCAATGATTGTTTTTAGTGGTTTTTGTGTTCTTTTCTTTGGCACAAAATTCAACACATGTTTATAGTGATATGTTTTATTAATCTGGCTGGTTATTTTTATGTTTTTGAAGTTTTTATTATTTTTGACAATGTAATGTTGTGAGTGACATGGGAATTGCATCTCCTCCAACCAAACTCATTGGCATCAAAATCGCTTGTTTTCACCACAAACGGGGCTTGTAAAGCTATTTTGTAGCCTGTCAGGTTGGGCGGTCACGTTCGCTCTTCGAAATTGTCAGCGCCCAAGCTATTCGGCAGCCCTGTCCTTGATGAATCTGTGTTGGTCAGAGTTTGTGCAGTCGCTGTTTTAATTCGCTATGTGGCGGCGCGAGCGTCGCTGTGCTTCGCTGCGCTGCGTTGTGCGGCGCTGTGCTGTTCATACATGTGCCCTTCTGCCATTTGCAAGGAATTCACTTCCCGCGACCCCAGTCGTTCTTAATGAATACACTGTAGTTGTGAGCGTGCCTGGCCACATATTGCAGGATTAACATTCAGTCGTACCAGCTCATAACAACCCGTTATGCATTCTCATGTGTGCCACATTATCATGTAGTTGTCTAGTTTGATTTTGTGATGACTTTAGGAAGGAATAAGATTTGTATATTTAAGCACAACGGGGTTTGCTTTATAAGGACCTATGCATTACAGTATGTAGAACCCCCTGCTAAATCAAGCTAATAATTCGTGGCGCCTTGGGCCCTAGCTTGTTTTCAAGCGTCATTTTATTTTTTCCGCCACTTAGCTTGCACATAGCTGATATTAGCTTGTCCCTGTTGCGCGCATCTTTGTTTTTGAATTTTTAATCACAGTTGCTTGCGTCATATCCGGTTCCGGTATCCTCCTTTGCGTTTCAAAGCCACCTAAAGCTAAAAATGTCTAGCGCTTATGCCAATAGCTTGTTTTCAAGCGTCATTTTATTTTTTCCGCCACTTAGCTTGCACATAGCTGATATTAGCTTGTCCCTGTTGCGCGCATCTTTGTTTTTGAATTTTTAATCACAGTTGCTTGCGTCATATCCGGTTCCGGTATCCTCCTTTGCGTTTCAAAGCCACCTAAAGCTAAAAATGTCTAGCGCTTATGCCAATAGCTTGTTTTCAAGCGTCATTTTAGTTTTTCCGCCACTTAGCTTGCACAACATAGCTGATAATAGCTTGTTCCTGGTGCGCGGAGCGTTTTTTTTTTTGTTTTTTTTCCCATGTCTCTTTGGTCATTTCCGGTTCCTGTTTCCTCCTTAGCGTTTCCACAATGCTGCCCAGACGCCGAGTGATGCGCCTCCCCAGCTCCTCCTCCGACTCCGACCCCACCACCCCTCCCCCACCTCCCCCACCTACCTCACCTCCCCCACCTAGCACCCCTCCCACCCCTTCCCCTCCTGGCCATGGGAAGAAAAGGCGCTTCCGTGTGGATAGCCGCGTTAATGGCCAAGTGGTCAAAGTGAGTATTTGGTTTGTGTATTTTTTGCCTTAAAGTTGCAGAACACACAGGGGGGATTGGCCCTGAAATTTCTTATTTTTCAGGCCAAATTGGATCACTCCCCGTGGGGCATCCCCATTCTGGATGTCCTGCGGGGATGCCCCCCCCTGGAGGGCCATAAAAATTACCTCAGCCCCGTCCCATCTGTGCATGCGTGAGCTGCGGATGCCTCTTGCGCTTACCTCTAGCAGGGTGTACCCCTGCGCAAGACATTTTTTAATTTTGTGTGCAGGTGCACTCCCTGTTAGAGTCAAACGCCACATGCGTACTTTGCCGCGCAGACCCAGCTGAGCTGGTATGCACGTCCAAACGGCCTTGTATGCGCATACCACAGCGGCGCAGAGCGCTGTGCTCGGCTGGCGCAGTCACGTGGGAGCGTCCTCAGTGGTGTATTTGTGGCCTTCCAAGGGGGTTTCAGACAGCGGACCACCCACAATTGGTGTGGCCCACCAAAGTGCACACAAACCCAGAATAGTGATAATCCTGGGTGTGGGTCCACTTTGCTCTGGTCTCTGTATAACTGTTTATGCCATTGTTCTGATGTCATGTATTGATTTGTGTTTTTTTTTCATTTCTCATAGGACTTCTGCGTGGCCCAGTACGACTATGCCCGTGGGGGAAAAAAACGAATTGCCATGGAGGTGAAGGCCACAGTGTCCCGGCGTTTCCACACCGAGCTCTCGATCCGAGCGATACAGCAGAAGTGGTCGGACTTTAAGCGCCGGGACCCTGAAGGCGTGTACCGCCTATATGATGCCTACGCATCAGGTAAGTTAAAGCTTATGCTCTGTTTATACTTTTTGCAGAATCATCTGCTAAGCTGTGTCCATTTGTGCTCTTTATATTAATTATTTTCTTTCACCCCCTCAACACAGATAAGCGTCCTCCCCTGGGGAAACGTGGGAAGGGATTCCTCCCCCGAACCAGGCAGGCGGACTCGGGGGAGTCATCGGGGGAGGGTCCCTCCCGCGGGTCCTATTTAGAGGACCCAGGGGAGGAAGGGGATGACACCCCAGAGGAGTGTGCTGCTGGGGGGCTGGCAGGATCAAGCCTCAGCTCCTCACACTCTGAGTCTGAGGAGTCTCACCAGGCAAGGGGCCACTCTCAAGTGGGGAGTCCAAGTGAAGTGGGGTGGGAGAAATGGACTCGCCCACACTCCCTGAAGGAGCAGGGAGTGAGAGGGAGGAGGGTGGCCCTTTGCCTGGTGGATCTTCCGACCAGAGTGTGAGGAGCCGAGGCTCCCCGCCTCCTCCTCAGAGCCCTCCCTGGGCTTCAAGTGGCGGTTCATCCCCTGGTGAGTGTCCTTTTTTTAATTGTTAGTCTGTGACAGGTTTCATCTTGCAATTTGTACTTAGCCCTTGCCATTCCTCTCTAATTTGTAGGGCATCATATAGGCGGCACCTCCATGGCCTTTTGGAGAAGCATTCTCCACGGGCATAGTCGTGGTAAGTGTTTGTTGTTATCCATCACATTCCCTATGTTATGACATTCATTAAAGTGGACCCACAAACATTGTTGATAGTGCTTTGATTCTCGAAGGTTCCCTGAAAAATCACATCCCTCACCCAGGGCACCCCCCCAAAAAAAAACCCCACAAACTCCTTACCTCTTTGGGGGTTGCAAAAGCCACCGTCCCAGCCTCCTGTGTGCCACTCTAGATGTGTGTGCGCCTGCGCGCTGTTTCCTAATGGGCTGCGCGTGCGCACACACTGGAGGAGTGATGTGTGGAAGGCAGCGGCGGCGGAGTACGTTGTCTCACTCAAATTGTGGTGCTCTGCCAAAGCGGACCAAAACGCAGAATTGGTGCAATCCTGTGTCTTGGCCCACTTTTAACAGACACATGTTTCCTGGTCCATTGTCACAGCTGGTTTGATAATGTACCTTAACCTCACAAACCCCACTACAGTGCTAGCCAACTGGCAACCACCCCTATGTTTCTGCCCACACCATGATGGTTGTTCTCATTTCTTTTCTTGGGTTAAGTTGTTCCCGCTAAAACATGTGGCACACTAGTAACATTAGCCAATCAACTGCTAATGAGTCCTTTACATAGCACTGTCTATGTTATTTGCACATTATCTTTAGGGATACATGTTGCAACCATAACTAATTGACATTAACTCATGGACCAGGAAATATGCTAATTTTGGTCAACCTGTATGTAACCATGCAAGCCTTTGATTTTTCAGACTCCATAACCAGATGGATGTCAAATAGTCAGGTGTCATTGGCCCACTAATTGTGTTTTTGTCTTTTGCTTTCTGTTGACAGATGTTGCTACGCAGACGGAGCCAGAAAACCTCCTCCCCACCCCAGCTCCAGGGACGGCCAGCAGCATGGGCCCCCGCCACAGCTGCGATGGTGAGTACATCCCACTTCATATGCCTAAAGACTTGTGAAACCTATGTCTTCTAGTCACATCTGCAGACATTTAAAATGTACCTATGTGTTAATTTCACACACATCTAGATTCCATGTGTTTATACAATAATCCAACATGCCTGTCTGCATGCTTGATTGTTGCCTCACATTCTTCATTTGGCCACATAGAGACTATTTGTGCCTTAGACACAACCAAATGGGCCGTATTAGGTCTGGACCTCTAACATTATAGGGCAAACTCGTTTACTCGTTAGGACTTAGGCCCTGATGTTTGGCTGTGACTAAACACAAAAATGGACACACTGGGACTTATACCTTCTTTGCTTCCCAAGAGTTAAAGTGGAACAACAACCAGGAATTTGACTTTCCTAGGTCTTGGTCCACTACAGTGGGCCACCCCTGATCGTCACCACTGTGTGACAACCCCCTGAACTCACTTTTCCTCCAGCAAACGTACAAGCCGCGGCAAAGTGGCTCCTCCTCCGCCTCCTGCGCGTCCCTTTTTACGCGCGCGTGCCTGCGCCGGCCATTCACAGACGGCCGGCGCAGGCACGCACACGTCTAGAGGGGCGCCAGGGAGGGCCCGGCGGCCGTGCCCCACCGAAACTGAGGTAGGGATTTTGGGGTGTTGGGGGGGTTTCACCCCGAGGGACATCCCGATCTCGGATGTCCCGCGGGGAGGGAGGTGATCGGGCCGGGAATCTGATAGATTCCAGGGCCGATCACCGGTGGGTGTTGGTACACTTTAAGAGTAAATGTATGCTTGGGATGTGTTGTTCACATTCCTGCCAGTCAATAGTACTCATATCATGTTAACCAATAAGCGCACAGTGGTCAACAATGTTAACGTGAGTGTCACCTAATTGGACACACTGACATTACATTGCTACATCTGTGTCTGTTGAGGTCACATTCAATTTATTAATAAATTGTTGTTTCTACATCTCTACAGCTTGTGAAAACCAGCATCGCAGACTGTGGCGGGAGATCAGGCTCCTGAAGCTGATGCTGCTGGCCAAGAAGAGGCGCCGGCGGCGTCGTTAGGGTGGGGGGAAGGCTGGCCTGTTGACGCCCTTTGTTGGGCAATGTTGGCCCTGTTGGCCATGTTTTAAAATTAAAATTTTTGATTAACATCATTACAGTGTGGTGCCTTGCAAAGCATAGTTTAACTGTCTCAAAACCCATTTGTGTGTCAATTTAGCCATACCTTTGGAGCCATTTCATGTGTTAACCATAGTAAGCTATGGTCTCAAATGTGTGGCCTAAATTGACAAATACATTGACATATCTAGATCAAGATACTCATCCCTGACTGTGTTATTAGCTAGGTCTTAGGAAAAACACAATTTAGAGGTGTGTTAAGCAAATATATTTACACAAACAAAAACAAACAAAATTAATATTCTTGGCTGGGTGGCCGGGGAGGTTGGGAGTCATTGCTAGGGGCGGTGTTGGGGGACAACAGTGCAGTAAAAAATATAGACTGCTGTTGTATGAGCTGTTGTATCAACAACAAAGTTTGGTCCTGCCGCTGTATCGCTTCTTGCTGCTGGTGTATCGAATCTTCAATTGCATTGGCCAGCCGACCAAGTTGCTGGTTTTGATGCAGGTTCTGCATCAACAGGTCGATCTGGCGCTGCTGGGCCTCATGTTGTTGCTGACACATCAGCACCTGCTGTTCCAACGCCGCAATGCGCTCATTAGTTCCATCACGCGGCTGTTGGCGACTGTAGTCCTCCAGCATCCGGACCCCTAGCTCATAAAAATCAGCACTGGTTGGTGCCACACCTCCTCTTGCTGTGGTTTGAGGCTAACAAAATAGAAAACAACATTTTAGTCAAACCGAACCAATGCAGGTATGCCCCTCAAAATAATTAGCCCAAACAGTCACTATACAACTTACCCTTGTCTGAGCCTCGGAAGCTTGGCCACATGGGACTTGGGAAGAGGTCCCAGCTTGGGGTTCTGGTTCCGCCTCCTGCCAAAACGACAAAGAAAGGAAATGTGACATGTTGCTTCATCCACTACCCACGAACATGCCAATGTGGTTATAGGTCGTCTACATCAGCCATGTTACCTGCGTGTCCTCCGGCACAGGTAGGCTCGAGGTATCGCTGCCAGAGAGTGGCAATTCCACATCCGAGATGTCCGGCAAGTTGGCATATGCTAAACAGGAAAGTCAGGTTAGTAGGTAAGTGGACCAAACTCAAATGTTACCTGGCTAGGCTATCGAGGCCATACCTCCACAAAGTGCAAAATTACACACTAGACCAAAGGTATCTGTTAAACTCAGATTGTTAACATGTATGTTAGAGGACTAAGAGGCATTAATTTTGGCAAATAAGATCAGACACATTGCTTAAATTACACATACCCGCAATATCCCAGATGTCTGGAGTGGGGCCCTCACTCGACCTTGGACCTTTAAAATACATGTGGACACACAAGTTGCCAGAAGCAAGTGCAACAAAAGTCGAGCCAAAATACAGACTAGAGCAAGGCAAAACAACTTACCCCCATCTCTGGCAGCCTGAACTTGAGGGGCCCTTTCTGGACAGCCACTTCCGATATTCGGGTCAACTAAAAAACACAAGTAATGGCTCTAAATATTCATCAAACTACTACGGTGAATGTTTGTCCAAAAATATGTCCTCCAAAATACATTGGGATCACTCCAAGAACTATTAGACTGACCCTGGGGAGGGAAGAAGCACTCCCAAGAGGCATCTTCAAGTTGACAGAGCAAACATGTAGATTATTAGACTAACCAAATTGAACCAGTGTAACAGAAACAGCATAAAGGATACATTATGTATTGCTATACACACCAACAGGGTCCTGTTGACCTGCAACATCGGAAGTGGGGTCCAAAGATGAACCAGTCACTTGGCCTACCAATAAAAAAGAGGAATGAGACACATGCACTTGGGTTAAAGTGGATAAAGCAAGGTGGACACATGCACTTACCGACATCCAAAGAGTAGCTTGGATCCGGAGGAGATGCTGGGGCCAATGGCGTGGGAGCTAGGCAAAAATCAAGCAAACATTGAGCCATTGTTAATGTGCGTGGAAAAATACAACATGCATTAAGGTGTGTGTGAGCAGCTAATTCACTAATATTCACTAATCAAGGCCAGTGTGGCTTCCACATTTATATGCAGATATATGGCCACACATCTCTGGCTTCAAACATATCTACACATGTTAGGGCCTTGTTAGTTAGTTGCTGTGAGTGTTACAGTGGGCGTGAAATTAGGTTGTTCCCCAAACAACCAGCACCAAAATTAGTGGTAAATACCTTCAATGGCAGACTGGGTTAGCCTTGAGGTTGCTTGAAGGGTAGGAGTTTGGGTGTCCTGAGGCACATCCCGGACAGCAGCATGTGCACCTATGCAGAAAGCAACAGACAGGAAAGTAAAAAATGTATGAGCTCTAATGTACTACTTCACAGGTCCTACTGTTAGTTGGTCAGAAAGACAAAATGCTAATCACATACATTAACAGTAGCTTTTCTAAAAAGGCAGAAAATATGTACCTTCAGTCCAACCTGTGGTGTCATCCCCAGGATCCACACCCTGCAGCCGAGCCAGTGGAATTTTGGCCTTCAGCATCTCCTCATACAGCCTGTAGGTACTCTTTGGAGCCTGGATGGTCCCACTGTCCACATCAAGATCGTGATTCATCTTTTTCATAAGGGCCCCTCTCAAAGTGTAGAAGCGTTTCCTGCAGGATGGGCCACTACGTGGGTGTTGAGCAGTGCTACTAAGCTCCACACCAATGGCATCCCACAGTTTGCTTCTTTCTTGTTTGCCTATGGACTTGCTTTGGGAGCCAAAGAGTAGCTCCCATTTAGCAAGGGTAAGGCGCACAAGATGATTATTCTCAGCCAAATTAAATTCAGGCTCCCTCTTGGCACCTGGGCGCTTAGCCTGGGGTGCTGCCCCACCTTCAGGCTGGGCCCTTTTCCGTAAGGGAGGTCTGCGCACAGCACCCACCAAACTCCTACTTGGGCCTGCTGTGGCCGGCAGATGTCCTGAATTTGGCTCCATCCTGTAGCTGCACACACACACAAATACACACCCAACAAGCACGCATGCAGACTACAGAATGGCATCGCAATCTGTTTGGGTTGGGCAGGTTTTATGTGCTCTAACAGCCAATCACAAACCAGTCCACTTAATTGATTCACACATACAGCCCAGTTCCTTCTAGCCACACCTCCACTGCACTGACTGAAGCATGTGTGTTAGCCAATTAACTCATTACAGACCTCATTAACCAAACAACACACACCCAAATACAACAATGGACTGATGTATCTGAAACCCTTGTGACATGTGGCTAGCCTAACGGCTATTTAAATAAACAGCAGCTTACCTTTCATTGGCCCACCACTGAATTTTCGCCCATGTCCGTTAATTCACGCAAGTTTCGGCTCACGTACGCTAGTAGCGCTACTAGCGTGCGCGTGCGCACTCCGTTTCACGCACACCTGGGTCGGCTAATTGGCGCCCGGAAATAGCAGAGCAACGCAAAAGGCGGCAAAGCGGACCTGTCCTTTTTAAAAGAGAAGTATAAATGGAAGGAATTTGCAAGCTTCTGGTATTCTTACACTGTGGCAAAGGCTGTGGTGTGGTGCGGTGCTTGCTTGCTTCCCTTAGCTCATTTGAGCCTCTGTCTGGGTTCTGTCCTCACTCTCTGTGGCTTGTTGGGTGATTTCTGACATCAGTGCTGTTTCTTTAGGAGCTTGTTTTTGGTGGCATATGCAAATATTGTGGAGCATACAGCAAGTGAGGCGTGATTTTGGGGCCTTTTGTGGGCTGTGCAGCAACTCCCCTCTTGGTTGTGCCTAACTTAGAAAGCTGTTTTTCAGCAGGCTGGTGGTTTGGACCACTATAGTTCTGGTTTTGTGGTGAGCTGCATTGTAGCGGGTGTGTGTGGAGTTTGATTGTTTGTGTGTGTGGTGTGTTTGTGGTTTTTGTTTTAGTTTTTTTGATTTTGTATATATCTTGAGTGTGTGTGATGGATAAGAGGGTGATGTATGGTGTCTGGGTGGATGGATGTATGTGTATGCTGAAAGAGCAGGAGGAAAGGGAGCGGGGTGTTGTGAGGCTTAGGGCACCCCGCTCCTTTGCAATCCGCCTTTCAGTATGGGACTTAAGTGACGAGCAGATCAGGAGCCGCTTCCGTCTGAATCGTGCTGCACTACAGTCCCTATATGATCAGATTAAGCACAAAATCGAGCCATCCACCAAACGCACTCAATCCATTCCAGGCATAGTACGCCTGTGTGCCACGCTGAATATTTTGGCACGAGGGACCTTCCAGGCAACCTCCGCCCTCCTCAGCGGGATAAGCCAGGCTACTATGAGCCGCATACTAATCCAGGTAGTTCTGGCCATTTGTGATTTAATCCCAATTTACATCAAGTTTCCTGAGGATGAGGAAGAGGTTGCCAAAATAAAACATGCTTTCTATCTGATGGGAGGGATCCCGAATGTGCTAGGGTGCGTTGATGGTACACATATCCCTTTCCGCCCTCCCCGTGCACAGGAGCTGTATTACAGAAACCGAAAGCATTTTCATTCACTAAATATCATGGTTGTCTGTGACCCAGACATGAGGCTGCGGGCGGTGAGATCGGGGTTCCCCGGCTCATGCCACGATTCTTACGTCTTGCAGCGGACAGTCCTGTGCCGGAAGTTTGAGAACAACGAAATGCCAGCTGGCTGGCTACTGGGTAAAAAATTAACCATGTCAATGTATTTTGAAAATAATATGTGGCCTAGTAAGCCAAATTCCAAAAAAAAAAAAAAAAAAACATGTACTAGTACTAATTGCTGTCTCTCTCCTTGTGTTTTTTCTACAGCGGATAAGGGATATGGGCAGAGAACGTAGGTCATGACTCCGGTCAGGAGCCCACGGACCTCTGCCCATGAACCCACAATGCAGCACATCGCAAGACCAGAAGCATTGTGGAAAGAACCATCGGCCTGCTGAAAGCACGCTTTCTCTGTTTGGCACGGCCAGGAGGATGCTCTACAGCCCACAGAAGGTCTCCAAGATCATCCTTGCCTGCTGTGTGCTCCACAACATTTGCATTTGTCACCGAATTCAAGCCCCCGAGGAGACAGCACTGGTGCCAGAAATCCCCAACCTGCCCGCAGGAAGAAGTGAGGACACCCAGACTGGCGATGAGCTAAGGGAAAGGATGATCACTTCCTTTTTTGCAGTAAGCTAACTACCCTTCACTCTAATCCAAGTACTGCACTACTGGGTAAATGTATTTGACCTCCCATCAAAATGAGAAAAAAAACACTCTAAGGGGGGTGTAAGATGACCCAAACCACTCTAAGGGGGGGTTTAAGATGACCCAAACCACTCTAAGGGGGGTGTAAGATGACCCAAACCACTCTAAGGGGGGTGTAAGATGACCCAAACCACTCTAAGGGGGGTGTAAGATGACCCAAACCACTCTAAGGGGGGTGTAAGATGACCCAAACCACTCTAAGGGGGGTGTAAGATGACCCAAACCACTCTAAGGGGGGGTGTAAGATGACCCAAACCACTCTAAGGGGGGGTGTAAGATGACCCAAACCACTCTAAGGGGGGTGTAAGATGACCCAAACCACTCTAAGGGGGGTGTAAGATGACCCAAACCACTCTAAGGGGGGTGTAAGATGACCCAAACCACTCTAAGGGGGGTGTAAGATGACCCAAACCACTCTAAGGGGGGTGTAAGATGACCCAAACCACTCTAAGGGGGGTGTAAGATGACCCAAACCATTCTAAGGGGGGTGTAAGATGACCCAAACCATTCTAAGGGGGGGGTGTAAGATGACCCAAACCACTCTAAGGGGGGGTGTAAGATGACCCAAACCACTCTAAGGGGTGTGTAAGATGACCCAAACCACTCTAAGGGGGGTGTAAGATGACCCAAACCACTCTAAGGGGGGTGTAAGATGACCCAAACCACTCTAAGGGGGGTGTAAGATGACCCAAACCATTCTAAGGGGGGTGTAAGATGACCCAAACCATTCTAAGGGGGGTGTAAGATGACCCAAACCATTCTAAGGGGGGGTGTAAGATGACCCAAACCACTCTAAGGGGGGGTGTAAGATGACCCAAACCACTCTAAGGGGGGTGTAAGATGACCCAAACCACTCTAAGGGGGGTGTAAGATGACCCAAACCACTCTAAGGGGGGTGTAAGATGACCCAAACCACTCTAAGAGGGGTGTAAGATGACCCAAACCACTCTAAGGGGGGTGTAAGATGACCCAAACCACTCTAAGGGGGGTGTAAGATGACCCAAACCACTCTAAGGGGGGTGTAAGATGACCCAAACCACTCTAAGGGGGGTGTAAGATGACCCAAACCATTCTAAGGGGGGGTGTAAGATGCCCCAAACCACTCTAAGGGGGGTGTAAGATGACCCAAACCACTCTAAGGGGGGGTGTAAGATGACCCAAACCACTCTAAGGGGGGTGTAAGATGACCCAAACCACTCTAAGGGGGGTGTAAGATGACCCAAACCACTCTAAGGGGGGTGTAAGATGACCCAAACCACTCTAAGGGGGGTGTAAGATGACCCAAACCACTCTAAGGGGGGTGTAAGATGACCCAAACCACTCTAAGGGGGGTGTAAGATGACCCAAACCACTCTAATGGGGGTGTAAGATGACCCAAACCACTCTAAGGGGGGTGTAAGATGACCCAAACCATTCTAAGGGGGGTGTAAGATGACCCAAACCATTCTAAGGGGGGGTGTAAGATGACCCAAACCCCTCTAAGGGGGGGGTGTAAGATGACCCAAACCACTCTAAGGGGGGTGTAAGATGACCCAAACCACTCTAAGGGGGGTGTAAGATGACCCAAACCACTCCAAGGGGGGTGTAAGATGACCCAAACCACTCTAAGGGGGGTGTAAGATGACCCAAACCATTCTAAGGGGGGTGTAAGATGACCCAAACCATTCTAAGGGGGGGTGTAAAATTACCCAAACCACTCTAAGGGGGGGTGTAAGATGACCCAAACCACTCTAAGGGGGGTGTAAGATGACCCAAGCCACTCTAAGGGGGGTGTAAGATGACCCAAACCACTCTAAGGGGGGTGTAAGATGACCCAAACCACTCTAAGGGGGGTGTAAGATGACCCAAACCACTCTAAGGGGGGTGTAAGATGACCCAAAACACTCTAAGGGGGGTGTAAGATGACCCAAAACACTCTAAGGGGGGTGTAAGATGACCCAAACCACTCTAAGGGGGGTGTAAGATGACCCAAACCATTCTAAGGGGGGGTGTAAGATGCCCCAAACCACTCTAAGGGGGGTGTAAGATGACCCAAACCACTCTAAGGGGGGTGTAAGATGACCCAAACCACTCTAAGGGGGGTGTAAGATGACCCAAACCACTCTAAGGGGGGTGTAAGATGACCCAAACCACTCTAAGGGGGGGTGTAAGATGACCCAAACCACTGTAAGGGGGGTGTAAGATGACCCAAACCACTCTAAGGGGGGGTGTAAGACGCCAATGTTGGTTATCAAGTAATGCATTTTTTTTTTTCAGCGAAAAAACAAATTTAAAGATATATACTAACTGCACTTTTTTTAATTTTTCAGGCACCCCGAGATGCACCCTGATCAATACTTTCATTTTCAAAAACTTTACTAAACTTTCCTTTGATTTCTAATTTCTGTTGGACTTTTCATTTTCATTTTCATTTCTGTTTTAATTTTATTTAATTTTTAGTGTAAAAATAAAAAAAAAATATATATATATACATGTGGCTATGTGTTTAATTCTGTTGTAATTTTCCTTTTCATTCTAATTCCTATTTTAATTTTCCTTTTCTTTCTCATTTCTGTTTTTATTTTCCTTTTCTTTCTCATTTCTGTTTTTATTTTCCTTTTCTTTCTCATTTCTGTTTTTATTTTCCTTTTCTTTCTCATTTCTGTTTTTATTTTCCTTTTCTTTCTCATTTCTGTTTTTATTTTCCTTTTCTTTCTCATTTCTGTTTTTATTTTCCTTTTCTTTCTCATTTCTGTTTTTATTTTCCTTTTCTTTCTCATTTCTGTTTTTATTTTCCTTTTTTTTCTCATTTCTGTTTTTATTTTGCTTTTCTTTCTCATTTCTGTTTTTATTTTCCTTTTCTTTCTCATTTCTGTTTTTATTTTCCTTTTCTTTCTCATTTCTGTTTTTATTTTCCTTTTCTTTCTCATTTCTGTTTTTATTTTCCTTTTCTTTCTCATTTCTGTTTTTATTTTCCTTTTCTTTCTCATTTCGGTTTGTATTTTCCTTTTTTTTCTCATTTCTGTTTTTATTTTCCTTTTCTTTCTCATTTCTGTTTTTATTTTCCTTTTCTTTCTCATTGGTGGTTTAATTGTATTTCCTTTTTCTTTAAAAAATAAAAAAAAAATAAAATACATGTGGCTATGTGTTTAATTATGTTTTAATTTTCCTTTACATTCTAATATCTGTTTTAATTTTATTTCCTTTTCAACACAAAATAAAAACTAAAAAAAGTAAAGAAACATGTTGCAATGTGTTTTATTCTGAAGGTACTTGATTCCCAGCCCACAGCAAAGCAAAGCGCAGGCGCTGTGTTGAATAGCGTGGTCAAACTGACTGACAGCGCCTACAAAGCTGAGGGCCAACATCATATTCAGCAATGTAGGCGTTGTTCCCAACAACGCCAGGTAGCGACTGAGGAGGCCTGCTATAGCGAATCGCTACCGCCCGCGGCTGACGCTAGCGGCGCTCATAGCGCCATACTTCAGTCGCTCATCTGTCGCTACCTGGCGCTATTGATGAATCGGCCTCCCCGTCATGTTTTCTTGTTGGCTGAGGGCAGATTGGAGCCAGATGCACCACAGGCCACATCCCCTGCTATGCTTGAGCTTGGGCGGACCCGTGTCAGCCAATCACAAATGCCTGGCGCTGGTACACGCCTGGCTAAAGGTAAAGCGGATGCATGCTCTGTTGGATATGCGGTAAAATAAGTTTTAGCGCCGATCTGGGGGGTTTTAAACAGTGGGATCCCCTTGATACTGAGGATCAGACGGCCCTGGAGTATTACAGACTCCAAGGTTGCTTTTGGTCCACTTTAACTCTTTTAGACTCCAGGGCCAGCCAAATATGTGGTTGGTCCTCTTTAATGCAACATGCTAATTTCCATGATGGGATGGGATTGGGTATTCTGCCTCAAGTAGATGCTAAATGTAGGTGGAATCTAACACACTAAACCTAACAAAACCATCTATATTTTGAGACATAATCCTTATGTAATGTATTTGTATATGTAATTTTTGAAACATTAAAGAATATTTAAACTTTATGAGTCCTTTTTGCAGTGATATCTGGCTGTAGGATGTTATTTTTCTGAATCAGTTGGTGTAAGTGTGTATCCCAAATTAGGGTGCCTGGGGTAGGGGATGCAATGGCATTAAGGCCCTTATTTAACAAGGGATAGCGCCAGGTAGCGAATGGTGAGCGAACGGTAATGACGGTCACCGCCACGAGTACGCCGGCTCCCCTCCGCAATCACACATTTATCAAGCCGATCCTGCTTAGCGACTGACAGAGCGCCAGATAGCGAATCATTCATCATTATTCCAGCCTCACCCCACAGCGCCAGCGAGTGACCTTGAACAGCGACAGGTATGACCTCTCGCTACCTGGCGCTCTCCAATGCATTTCAATGGAGCAATCTTTAAATATTCTTAATTAATTGCTATTAATGTTTTTTTTTTTTTTTTTAAATGTCAAAAATTCTGTGACCACTTCTGCAATGTTAGATATTTTTAAGGTAAAAAAAAAAAATTGTGCAGAATTGATATTACAGGTCTGATTCATGTATTCATATTTTTTGTTTTGAAAAACATTTTTTTTTTTTTTCTAAAAATATGGTTGTTTGGGGGTTAAAAAACTACTTTTAACCCATCGCCGCCAGCGCTCTGGGGTTTAAATAAGCATTTCACTGCGCGAGAATTTTTTGAGCGTGATTTGTTAATGAATATGCTGGGAGCCGTTCGCTATGGCCATTCGCTGTCATGCGCTCCCATACAGCGCGGAACCTGTCAAATAGCGACTTCTCACCCAATATTCAACATTACGGCAAACCGACTGAGTCGCTATCAACTACAGAACAACGGCCAAGCACAGCGACTACTAGCGGGCGCTCTGAAAATGCCGCTACTGTCGCTCATCTGTCGCTACCTGGCGCTATTAATGAATCGGCCTCTAAGTGTCATTGTATTGTATAGGTACAGTTTAAAATTCAAAAGATCATTAGCTTATTAGAGGTGGCTTAAGTGGAATGGCTGGGGCATATGCATATGTTAAAAATGAGTAATAATTTTCATAGCAATTAACAATTATAAAAATCCTTTTGTATTATAAGCCATTTAACTCTGTAAATACCCAGTATATCATTAATCACAGGACTTTACTATCACTCAGAAATGTTAGAAAAAAATCATTAAGTCAGCTATAGCCCACCCCACAAAAATTACTGGAAGTTGGGGGACACCAGCAGCCAAAGGGTATCCCAATCTTGAGATGACCCGCTTCATGGACAAAACAGCATGTGGTTCCTCCCAAATCTGGATGCCCCGATTATGCAGGGATGTTTGACGGGAGGCTGAGTTTTTACTATTATGCAGTTTGCTTTCAGTAAAGTCAAAGGGCACCTATTGTGGGTTTACCTGCATCTGCTCCGTTATTATTCTTTACCATGTGTCTGAAAATAAATCTTCTGTACCTGATTGTGGTTTGGATTTTTTGTGTGAAGTGCAGCCTCCTAGGGAGTATCCAAACAAATTTGAAGAGGCTGGTTTTAGTATTGGCCGGTATTTACAAAACTATGGGGCACGCCCACCGACCGGCGCGCAACAGCCGGGAAGTGCCGGTAAGCATGTATGTGTGTTATTGTGTGTGTGTGTGAGAGCGGCGACGGCGGCATTGCCGGTTCGCTGCTGCTGCCTCATCCTCTGCCAGTCCTGCTGCCATCGCCTTCCACTCCAGGTGCCCACGCCGCTGGGGGACAGGAAATGCACCGCATCAAATCACAAGTCACAGTAAAATGGAGGGTAGGCTGGTTTCACACTAGCGCTATTGCAGGATGATCACGATCGCCCCAGGATGCCGCTCATTGGCTGTACTGAAGGATGCTCCACTGGCTGTACTGAGGGATGCCCCACTGGCTGTACTGAGGGATGCCCCACTGGCTGTACTGAGGGATGCCCCTACTGGCTGTACAGAGGGATGCCCCTACTGGCTGTACTGAGGGATGCCCCTACTGGCTGTACTGAGAGATGCCCCTACTGGCTGTACTGAGGGATGCCCCACTGGCTGTACTGAGGGATGCCCCACTGGCTGTACTGAGGGATGCCCCTACTGGCTGTACTGAGGGATGCCCCTCTGGCTGTACTGAGGGATGCCCCTACTGGCTGTACTGAGGGATGCCCCTACTGGCTGTACTGAGGGATGCCCCTACTGGCTGTACTGAGGGATGCCCCACTGGCTGTACTGAGGGATGCCCCTACTGGCTGTACTGAGGGATGCCCCTACTGGCTGTACTGAGGGATGCCCCACTGGCTGTACTGAGGGATGCCCCCACTGGCTGTACTGAGGGATGCCCCCATTGCCTTTATTGTAATGGGGTGATTCTGCGCACTGAATGGGGGAATTTAAGCACACCATTTGGTTCAGAATATTTTCTTTCTTATTTTAGTCCTTTAAACCCTGGGTGCATCTTATGGAACAAAAATAAGGTGTGTATATAGTGACATTAAGAACAGTGCAGCAGGGCCGGTGTGCCCCAAAAACTCCCGGGCCGTTTTTTAGCCCCAGTCCACCCCTGATGGTAACCGTAAAGGACTAAAAGTGAAAGTAACTGACTGTTAGAGGAAAATGATTCTCTGACACTCTCTGGTCCCATTGTGTATTCTTCAGATAAAACAATGCTTTGCACATCATTCATTTGTACTGGTATATTCTGTTCCATTTTGAACACTATTAGGTAAAGCACTTCACTGCTTGATTCCATTTATGAGGAACATAAAATTAAATCTGAAAATACACTGACAACATTATTAAAACAAATTAGCAAGACTTCCTACGGCTTCATTAAAATTGTATTGTATTTTTCCACACCATCATGCCCATTAATGCAGTTGAGGTCTGTGAGTGTTAGGCAGATGTGAGCCAAAGCAGGCTACAAAAATGCATCCTTACCATATGTCAGAAAAAGGAAATGTGAATGTGTGGCAATACACTAGAAAAAGATATATATGCATTACATACTTATATTGAGCTTGTCTGCACCTCTTGCTTCAATAATGTTCTCAAAACTCACTAACCTATCATTCAAGTACTATAAAAATGTCATACTTATACAGTAATATATATATATATATATATATATTCAACCTCCCAGGGGCATCCCCTACAAACACACAGTGTTAACCCCCTTCCACCACATTAGCACAATGCTCACCTTGTTTCATTGCTCAGCTCTACAAAGATATATATCTTTATATATATATTTCATAAACCTTATATTGAGCTTGTCTGCGCCTCTGGTTTCAATAATCTCAAACTCACTAACCTATATTTCAAGTACTATAAAAAAAAACTATGTCAGATATATACAGTAATATATATATATATATATATATATATATATTCATTCAACCTCCCCTCTATTTTGACCTCCCAGAGGCAGCCCCTTAACCCCTTTCCACCACATTAGCAAAATGCTCACCTTGTTTCATTGCTCAGTTCTACAAAGCTAGGCTGGAGCCTCCTGGCTCAGCTCTCGGTAGACACACAAAGTGGGGATGTTGCGGGGTGCTGTGGTTAAGCTTCTAAATTAGGTGAGCACGAGGGATGCTGTACAACAACCTCCACCACAAACTCAAGGCCCTGGGCCAGATGCAGCCCAGAGATGGTGGCCTGCAACAGGTTTTGTACCTGTGTGTGCTGCTGCTGAGTGATAGCTAGCGTGGACAAAATAATTCAGTGTCTATCATCATATCAATAATTCTACCGCTGTCCAGGGCAAAATCATTCTGTGTCTGTCCTGGGCAAAATAATTTTGCATCTGTTCTGGGCAAAATTATTCTGTGACTGTCCTAGATGAAATAAATCTGCCTTTGTTCTAGACAAAATCATTTTTGGACTGTCATGGGCAAAATAATTCATTGTCTGCATATGTCCTGGGTAAAATAATTCAGTGTCTTTATCTGTCATGGGCAAAAAAAAGTAGTGCCTGTTTGCGTCTGTCATGGGAAAAATAAGTCAGTGCCTGTCTGCATCTGTAATGTGCAAAATAATTCAGTGCCTGTCTGCATCTGTACTGGGCAAAATAATTCAGTGCCTGTCTACATCTGTCCTGGGCAAAATAATTCAGTGCCTGTCTGCATCTGCCCTAGGCAAAATAATTCAGTGTCTTTATCTGTCATGGGAAAAATAACTCAGTGCCTGTCTGCATCTGTAATGTGCAAAATAATTCAGTGCCTGTCTGCATCTGTACTGGGCAAAATAATTCAGTGCCTGTCTGCATCTGTACTGGGCAAAATAATTCAGTGCCTGTCTGCATCTGTACTGGGCAAAATAATTCAGTGCCTGTCTGCATCTGTACTGGGCAAAATAATTCAGTGCCTGTCTGCATCTGTACTGGGCAAAATAATTCAGTGCCTGTCTGCATCTGCCCTGGGCAAAATAATTCAGTGCCTGTCTGCATCTGTACTGGGCAAAATAATTCAGTGCCTGTCTGCATCTGTAATGTGCAAAATAATTCAGTGCCTGTCTGCATTTGTACTGGGCAAAATAATTCAGTGCCTGTCTGCATCTGTCATGAGCAAAACAATTCAGTGCCTGTCTACATATGTGCTAGGCAAAATAATTCAGTGTCTTGAATGGTCAGGTTTGCATTTTGTTTCACGTTTGTTATTAACTGGCCCTTTGAAGCAACCAGAATGCCCTTGGTGACAATTAGGTTGACACCCCCACCCCCTGCCCAACAAAGAAAGCTCTGTACAGATCGAGAAGCTAAAGCCAGAATTTTCAGTGGATTGTGTGGATCATGTTGGTTTTCTCTCGCTAAATCAGGCTTAATGTTCCCTTCCACTCTTCCTGCATCCCACACTGTTGGAAGAGGACTGCCTGGTGGTCCTCTTTAAAGGGATTGGCCAATCAAATCAATTTCCTCTTTATCTGCCTCCAGTGCCTCCCCGCTGATCCTGAAATCAAAGCCTGAAGCTCATGTCAAGTTGACACCCCCTCTCTTAATAGCAGGTAGCTGGCTAACATGCTTGCATCACGTATTCCTGTCACTGCCATCAAAGAGGACAAGCTCTGTTTTGACCATGTTTAATTTGAGAGAGCAAGATGACATGGACGATGAGATGGAGTACGAGTTATTTATGCACATGACGGTGCATAAATGGAAGCAAACCTCAGCCTCCTTTTTTGCAGACAACTACAAAATATTAGAAATCAGGTCAGGAAAATGGCATCACAGCATCTCCACTCACACCCTCAAATAGCATTATCTATTCCTGAAGGGGGAGCCACAGTGATTTCCTCCTCTGTTTTCATTTTTGTTTTGTGCTATATGTCCTTGATGGATTTTTAAAGGAAGCTACTACATGTAAACTACATGTAATCAGAGAATTTGAGATGCTTTAAGGAAGTTAGCGTGTACCTGAACAGGGACTTTAATGATTTTTTCTCCTCTTCAGAAAAGTGCCATGCAATATCTGAAGTTCATTCTTTGTCATAAAGGGTGGCTTCATGTATCATTCCCTGTAAAATCCATCTACATTTAGGAGATTTCTCATAAGTGTGACATTGAAAATAGGGTCCGTATTCCTGCCAAGCCGGGGCCTACGCAGGCAGATTCATGATATGTGATCATTTCCTTACAATTGCAGCATATAGTAGATACTGTATAGTAAAATAGTTAAAGCGGGCCAACAATCAAAATGACTTAAACCAAACCAACAGAACAAACACGCTCATATGTATGCCTCCCCAGGGCAATTTAGATTGTTGCACATAAAAAAATAATTTACCTTTTTCTAACTCTTGCTGTGGTAAATTTTAAAAACAAGGCCGCTGGCAAAATAAGAAGGGCTACTGGGCTTCCCGTTACTGTGCATTGTCAGTTGATGTTGATGAATCCAGACAGCAGCATGGCTGAGATGCTGGGAGACGAAGCTCCAAAATGCCCGCTGTGCCAGGCTGTTGGATCTGTTTAAAGTGCACCTATACTCAGAAAAGTTTATTTGGACATCTTCCATCTCTAGCCCTGTGCCCCAAAACTGCCTATATTTCTTTTTTACCTAAGCCTTTGCCCAATTTCCATAAAAACACCATGAAAAAACAACCGGAAGTAGTATTATTATGTATTATAGTAGTATTATATGCCAATTAATTCAGTTAGGTTGAAGTGCTCCCTAATACTGAGCTGTGTGTAATCTAACCGATTGCATAAATAATGGGTCTGGGGCTGCTCAGCCAGGGAGCAATATGGCCGACTGCATCCACTTTGTGTTATTATTGATATTGGGCAAAGGCTGAGGTAAAAAAAAAGAAGCACAGGCTGTTTTGGGGCACTGGGCTGGGGATAGAAGGTGACTGCATAAGAGTCTTTTCTACAGTACAGGATCACTTTAATCTACCCTTCTTCCCTGGCACAGAGTAATTTACAGTGAGCCATGGACAGAGTCTCTTTCATTCCCAAACTACCATCTGTTGAGGCTTACAAAAAAAACTTTTGCATTTAAATAAAATATATGCAAATATCATAAATGTTTGGGTTACTACTTAAAGCGGACCACGGGTGTTGGTCTCCCCGGCTATACGATAGGCTGGGGGGCCCCAGACATAACCCCCAGAACACCTGTAAACTTTACCTTAACCTTGGTTCACAGACGGGAATCCAGTGCAGCGTTTGTCTGCCCAGCACTCCCTACCCACATGCCATTGTAACAGCCACTGGAAAAAAAAATGTGGGGTCCACCCCACCAAAGACAACCAACCCAGGCACCAAGCACCCCTTGAAGAACTCCATGCCACACCAATGGACACTGGGCTCTACCGCACCCCCCATGTGGCCTCCATGGAATCTCTCTGACATCATTGCTGATGTCACAGAAGAGGAAGGGATTTTTCCATGACATCCCTCTAGGCCCCTCTCCTTTTGTGATGTCATAAGCATAATCAGGGAAATTTGAGAGATGCCTCGCCTCTTAATTTAAAAGCTGCTCCCCAGGAGCCAGGATGAACGAACCTCTTTGCTTAATGCTGCCAGAGTGTCCTTAGACACTCCAGGGGCATACATTTAATGGAGCCTGCGTGAGAGTCCAGAGGGGGAAAGTAAGTATAAGTTAATTAAGAATTATACATTTATTGTTTATCAAACTTGTGTGTATGTATTTTTTCTATTTTCACTTTGAACTGGTAAGCAGTCCTATGGACCCCCATACGGTTCATACTACATTACCCACACCACCAATAGTCAGATGAGCCTGGCAGCCCATAGCATGGGTCTGTGCTGGGCTGGGTGGCCCTTTAGCCCTGGAATTACAAGCCCCTATGCTTGGTTTGCCAAGTTGGTCATGCATAGATGGGATGACCCTAGAAAATTGAACACTGTGATGGGTGAGTATAAGTTTAACTGAAAACATTAAAACTACTATTGTGTGGAGTCTTATTTTTTTCACTTGGGGTGAACTGGTAAGGGGTCCAGAGGACCTCTATACCAGTCCACCATGGTCAGGAGCTGGCTCCGACCAGTAAATGAACACATTACCCGCACCCCTATTTGGAGAATCAGGGGTGCGGATGAGCCCAGTGCCCATTGGTGTGCCCGTACCGGGCATAAGGGCTTGTAACTTGCTGGGACAGGGGCATTCAATAAAACAAGAGAAAGTGACAAAAAATAAAAATAAGGACAAATATTTTTTTCTAATGCCAAAAAAATTACCAAAAAAAACCCAAACCCACAGGCCTTTTTTATGTTAGACGAGTTCTTTAAAAACTGACAAAATACAATTAAAAAAAAAAGTTAGGCTATTGTCCACTTAGTAAAATTTGTATCTAACCAAAAATGGCAAAACAATACCAAACCATAAGCCCCCAGGCAGTTTTAGTGTTAAATTGAATGCCTTTAAAAGCCACATTTAGTAAAACAGTTAAAACAAGAAAAAATACAAGAAAAAAATAAAAAGTCAGGCTATTGTTCATTTGATAAAAATTGTAACTGTAATTGTTATTGTAACTAAAGCTACCAAACAAATTACCAAAAAATATAAAACAATACACCCCCAAACATGTTTATTATTAAATGGGATGCCTTTAAAAACTGCATTAAATAAACCAGTTAAAACCTGAAAAAATACAATAAAAAAATAAAGCCAGGCTATTGTTCATTATCTAAAAATTGTATCTAACGAAAAACAAAAATAAGAAATTACCAAAAATGCAGCCCATAAACCATCTTTTCTGTGTTCGGGCGAATGCTGTGCCAGGCACATCTGGACCCAAAATCGCAAAATTTAGTATGGACCTGAACATTAAAGGGACAGTCCAGAAAATGATAACTATAAGGCATCAAGGAACTCACCTGAAGCTTATCCCATGTGCCTCACTTACAATGTCCTGCATCTCTAGCAGGTCTCTAAACTGTGCCCATTCCTCTATGACGACCTTCAAATGTGGTCACACAACACACAGGCTTCAGATGAGCTCCTTGCTGCCTTATTATTGCAATGGCCTAATTTGCCTCATCTACATCCAAATTCTAAACCAGCAAGCCTGTCCTGTGTGAGTCTGAATCTCAAAAATTTTTACCATTTGGAAAATCTCACATGTAGGATAAGTATTATTCTACTGACAATGCATGTCTTCTCTTGTTAAGTTGTTCTTCATATTGGAAAAAAATCAAAGACACCACAATTTACTCTGATGCTAAGGCAATGTATTAATACATATTTACTATCTATGGTGAAAAGACTTTTTAAATTTTTACTGACCTATATTGATGTATTGACCTTTTCTGAATGGATGGACAATCACCTTCTATATCCAGTTCTATAATCACCTTCTATATCCAGTTCTTTAGCTAAGGTTTGAGCATTTTTGATAATCATTTCACATTTCTCATCACCAGAATGGTATTTTGGTTTCTCCTGCTGTCCGGTTGCTACTTGAATAACAAGTTCAATTTTCTTCCTTTTACTTGTGATGTCAAACAAAATGTCAAACCGAGAAATTAACCCACTCACAAATATATAAGTGAGATATATTTTTCTTCATGCTTTAGAAATGTTTTTGGAACAAGCTGTTTCCATCAGCATTGGGTACGCCATAGTTGCGGTAAGAAGTTGCAGTAAGAACATTGTCAATGTTCCCTGTCTTGTTGTGGACATTTTTCTCAGTGAGTTGTACTGTACTATATATTGGCTTACACATAGGGATGCTGAAGAAAAGAGGCCCTGACTTACAGTGAGAAATTCACCAATGCACATACAGTCTGACGCAGCATAGCTGACCACAAGATTATATCTGCATGGCAGGTTAAATCTGCGCCCTACAAAACAAGGTTGACTTTGTGAATATATTGTGTTTGGATAAACTTCCTATTATAGATTTTAATGTTTGGATTTGGGGATTAGAGGAATCCTATTTTGAGTTTTTTCTTAATTCAAGCAGAATTTTTGTGCAACACTAGTTATAGTTATATGTTCTGCAAGTGTAGTAATTCTAATATGCTATATTGTGGTTGACAAAAGTTCATTCAGTCTCTAAATCAAGGTATAAAAGACAAAGCCAACACATTGTGCAATAGGAGGTAATAGATTGCTTAGTGAAAACACAAGCTATATTACAGAAATTTAAATAACATCACCAGCTGTAGGCAGCAACACAAGCAACTCCCTTTATGTTCTTCTACCATCCTGGGTTGCTTAGCAATGAAGAGAAAAATTCCAAAGTTAAATAACACTGTCCTTACTCCACTAGAACATTCCATTTGTTTATGCCATAAACATCCATTTGCGAAACATATGACAATGCTGAAATCAATGCCAGTACTTATTTCCCCTTGGGCTTTTAAGATGTTTCTCCCCCTTTTTCTGATGCCGATGCTTTGTCCAACAGAAAGACACCATTCTTTCTTCTTGGACAAAACATCAGTCTTTTATTTTGTTGTGTTTACTGTTCCAAGAAACTCAGTCATACCCAGGAGATATTCTCAATAGGGATGAGCGAACCGGTTCGGACGAACCGGAATTTGCTCCGAATTTCAGGGAAAATTCGATTCGGCGCGAACCCAAATTTTTTTGGGTTCGTGCCGATCGAATTTTCCCTGAAATAAAAAAAGAAAAATGCCGGCATGGTGGGAGCGGGCAGGCTGGCTACGCTGTCAGCGGGCGGCGGAAGCCGGCCCGCTGACAGCGCAGCCAGCCTGCCCGCTCCCACCATGCCGGCATTTGTTTAAAAAGCAAACACTTACCTGCATGGTCGGAGCGTGGAGGCCGGCGCCGCTCTCAGGCGCCCTCTGATGACGCGTCCTCTGATGACAGCTGAGCTGTCATCAGAGGACGCGTCATCAGAGGGCGCCGGCCTCCACGCAGGTAAGTGTTTGCTTTTTAAACAAATGCCAGCATGGTGGGAGCGGGCAGGCCGGCTGCGCTGTCAGCATGCCGGCGGCGGCCCGCTGACAGGCGTAGCCGGCCTGCCCGCTCCCACCATGCCGGCATTTTTTTTTTCAGATGAGCCATTCGTGAAAGTTCGATTCGGGCGAACCCGAATTTCTTGGGGAAATTCGGCGAATCGCCCGAATCGAACTTTCAAGAAGTTCGCTCATCTCTAATTCTCAACATCTAAATAGATTTCACTGCTTCGGATGCATAAACAGTGTGTAAAAGAACAACCTCCAAGGGAACTATAGCATCACTTATAACAATATATAGTACTAAAATGGCCATGTGCTGGTTGCTTATTTTAATGATTTGCTGATAAAATTGCCAGCGCACCTGGGGCTAGACCGAAGGAGTGATTCAGCACCAAGTGCAAAAAAGTACAATACTTCTTGATGGAGTAAAATGTGGCATTCAAATTTATTATCTACCTAGCCGTTGGTGGGGGTGCAGGTAATCAAGCGGGGTGGACTGGAACCTCTGTCCCCGTGAAAGTTGGAAGAGGAACCATCCATCTGAGGGAGCCTTGCAATGCTAGGTACAAATATAGTCCAAAAGCCTGTTTTGTCTAAGAAAAATGTCTTTAGGACAGTAATTCCAAGGAAATAACAACAATATAGATATTTATACCTTTTCTGCTAGAAGTACAATAAAATATTTTTGGTTCTACTACAACAAAGAAAGCCTCAAAACAGAGCAAAAGGTAAAACATTAATAAAATAGGCAACAAGTATCTGGTTTAACATGTTCAGTCCTCAAGCCATGTTGGTCCCAAATCAGTGCCCAGAGAAACCATCTTTGCATCCCACAAAGCGAGTCTGAATTCTCTCCCCACTGCTGGGTGATATTGTTTGATTCATACCAGCTCTGTTAATTTCTGATTTGCCAGTAATAAAATCAATAGGTAGTGGCCATGGCTGTAGCTTATGTGATGCCCAGTGGGACACCTGCCTTCTGTGGGCTGACAACCCTCAATCTCCGCTTACGCCTATAGACAAGACCCCGCTGTCCGGGGCGCATGATATACCTCGTCGGACGCGGTTGCCCCAGGACTTAAAAGGCGCAAAGGATGTCAGCTTACAGTGAAGGCTGATAAAACCACAAGGGGTATCCCAAAACCAAGGTCATACACGGGTAGTCAGTCCGAAGGTGCGTCTACTCACAAGGGTAAGGCAGAAGAATGGTCAGAAACAAGCTGGGGGTCAGGCCGGGTGATATGGGTAGAGATGAGCGAACTTTTGAAAAATTCGATTCGACTGATTCGCCGAATTTTCCGACAAAAATCGTTTCGACCCGAATAAATTCGCGACGAATCGCTATTAAAAACGGCTATTTCTGAGCCTCCTACAGCCTCAATAGGGTTGTAAACCATTCAGCCTTGCTGTAACACGCACAGGATGCGTGCTGGGTTAGTTAAATAATACTTTTAAGAAATATCACATGCAGATCAGAGGCATCGCTAATAGAATCGCAGAGCGGCACAATTGCAGAGAGTTGAAGTGGCATCACTATGAGGGGCAGAAGGAGCCCAAATATACACTGGAGTTGGCTTCAGGAGCCCAAAAATTGGATGAATCACACCCTGGAGTTGGCAGAAGTTGGCAGCAGCAGCAGCAGGAGCCCAAATATACACTGGAGTTGGCTTCAGGAGCCCAAAAATTGGATGAATCACACCCTGGAGTTGGCAGGAGTTGACAGCAGCAGCAGCAGGAGCCCAAATATACACTGGAGTTGGCTTCAGGAGCCCAAAAATTGGATGAATCACACCCTGGAGTTGGCAGGAGTTGACAGCAGCAGCAGCAGGAGCCCAAATATACACTGGAGTTGGCTTCAGGAGCCCAAAAATTGGATGAATCACACCCTGGAGTTGGCAGAAGTTGGCAGCAGCAGCAGCAGGAGCCCAAATATACACTGGAGTTGGCTTCAGGAGCCCAAAAATTGGATGAATCACACCCTGGAGTTGGCAGAAGTTGGCAGCAGCAGCAGCAGGAGCCCAAATATACACTGGAGTTGGCTTCAGGAGCCCAAAAATTGGATGAATCACACCCTGGAGTTGGCAGGAGTTGACAGCAGCAGCAGCAGGAGCCCAAATATACACTGGAGTTGGCTTCAGGAGCCCAAAAATTGGATGAATCACACCCTGGAGTTGGCAGGAGTTGACAGCAGCAGCAGCAGGAGCCCAAATATACACTGGAGTTGGCTTCAGGAGCCCAAAAATTGGATGAATCACACCCTGGAGTTGGCAGAAGTTGGCAGCAGCAGCAGCAGGAGCCCAAATATACACTGGAGTTGGCTTCAGGAGCCCAAAAATTGGATGAATCACACCCTGGAGTTGGCAGAAGTTGGCAGCAGCAGCAGCAGGAGCCCAAATATACACTGGAGTTGGCTTCAGGAGCCCAAAAATTGGATGAATCACACCCTGGAGTTGGCAGAAGTTGGCAGCAGCAGCAGCAGGAGCCCAAATATACACTGGAGTTGGCTTCAGGAGCCCAAAAATTGGATGAATCACACCCTGGAGTTGGCAGGAGTTGACAGCAGCAGCAGCAGGAGCCCAAATATACACTGGAGTTGGCTTCAGGAGCCCAAAAATTGGATGAATCACACCCTGGAGTTGGCAGGAGTTGACAGCAGCAGCAGCAGGAGCCCAAATATACACTGGAGTTGGCTTCAGGAGCCCAAAAATTGGATGAATCACACCCTGGAGTTGGCAGAAGTTGGCAGCAGCAGCAGCAGGAGCCCAAATATACACTGGAGTTGGCTTCAGGAGCCCAAAAATTGGATGAATCACACCCTGGAGTTGGCAGAAGTTGGCAGCAGCAGCAGCAGGAGCCCAAATATACACTGGAGTTGGCTTCAGGAGCCCAAAAATTGGATGAATCACACCCTGGAGTTGGCAGGAGTTGACAGCAGCAGCAGCAGGAGCCCAAATATACACTGGAGTTGGCTTCAGGAGCCCAAAAATTGGATGAATCACACCCTGGAGTTGGCAGAAGTTGGCAGCAGCAGCAGCAGGAGCCCAAATATACACTGGAGTTGGCTTCAGGAGCCCAAAAATTGGATGAATCACACCCTGGAGTTGGCAGGAGTTGACAGCAGCAGCAGCAGGAGCCCAAATATACACTGGAGTTGGCTTCAGGAGCCCAAAAATTGGATGAATCACACCCTGGAGTTGGCAGGAGTTGACAGCAGCAGCAGCAGGAGCCCAAATATACACTGGAGTTGGCTTCAGGAGCCCAAAAATTGGATGAATCACACCCTGGAGTTGGCAGAAGTTGGCAGCAGCAGCAGCAGGAGCCCAAATATACACTGGAGTTGGCTTCAGGAGCCCAAAAATTGGATGAATCACACCCTGGAGTTGGCAGAAGTTGGCAGCAGCAGCAGCAGGAGCCCAAATATACACTGGAGTTGGCTTCAGGAGCCCAAAAATTGGATGAATCACACCCTGGAGTTGGCAGGAGTTGACAGCAGCAGCAGCAGGAGCCCAAATATACACTGGAGTTGGCTTCAGGAGCCCAAAAATTGGATGAATCACACCCTGGAGTTGGCAGGAGTTGACAGCAGCAGCAGCAGGAGCCCAAATATACACTGGAGTTGGCTTCAGGAGCCCAAAAATTGGATGAATCACACCCTGGAGTTGGCAGAAGTTGGCAGCAGCAGCAGCAGGAGCCCAAATATACACTGGAGTTGGCTTCAGGAGCCCAAAAATTGGATGAATCACACCCTGGAGTTGGCAGAAGTTGGCAGCAGCAGCAGGAGCCCAAATATACACTGGAGTTGGCTTCAGGAGCCCAAAAATTGGATGAATCACACCCTGGAGTTGGCAGAAGTTGGCAGCAGCAGCAGCAGGAGCCCAAATATACACTGGAGTTGGCTTCAGGAGCCCAAAAATTGGATGAATCACACCCTGGAGTTGGCAGAAGTTGGCAGCAGCAGCAGCAGGAGCCCAAATATACACTGGAGTTGGCTTCAGGAGCCCAAAAATTGGATGAATCACACCCTGGAGTTGGCAGAAGTTGGCAGCAGCAGCAGCAGGAGCCCAAATATACACTGGAGTTGGCTTCAGGAGCCCAAAAATTGGATGAATCACACCCTGGAGTTGGCAGGAGTTGACAGCAGCAGCAGCAGGAGCCCAAATATACACTGGAGTTGGCTTCAGGAGCCCAAAAATTGGATGAATCACACCCTGGAGTTGGCAGAAGTTGGCAGCAGCAGCAGCAGGAGCCCAAATATACACTGGAGTTGGCTTCAGGAGCCCAAAAATTGGATGAATCACACCCTGGAGTTGGCAGGAGTTGACAGTAGCAGCAGCAGGAGCCCAAATATACACTGGAGTTGGCTTCAGGAGCCCAAAAATTGGATGAATCACACCCTGGAGTTGGCAGAAGTTGGCAGCAGCAGCAGCAGGAGCCCAAATATACACTGGAGTTGGCTTCAGGAGCCCAAAAATTGGATGAATCACACCCTGGAGTTGGCAGAAGTTGGCAGCAGCAGCAGCAGGAGCCCAAATATACACTGGAGTTGGCTTCAGGAGCCCAAAAATTGGATGAATCACACCCTGGAGTTGGCAGGAGTTGACAGCAGCAGCAGCAGGAGCCCAAATATACACTGGAGTTGGCTTCAGGAGCCCAAAAATTGGATGAATCACACCCTGGAGTTGGCAGAAGTTGGCAGCAGCAGCAGCAGGAGCCCAAATATACACTGGAGTTGGCTTCAGGAGCCCAAAAATTGGATGAATCACACCCTGGAGTTGGCAGGAGTTGACAGTAGCAGCAGCAGGAGCCCAAATATACACTGGAGTTGGCTTCAGGAGCCCAAAAATTGGATGAATCACACCCTGGAGTTGGCAGAAGTTGGCAGCAGCAGCAGCAGGAGCCCAAATATACACTGGAGTTGGCTTCAGGAGCCCAAAAATTGGATGAATCACACCCTGGAGTTGGCAGAAGTTGGCAGCAGCAGCAGCAGGAGCCCAAATATACACTGGAGTTGGCTTCAGGAGCCCAAAAATTGGATGAATCACACCCTGGAGTTGGCAGGAGTTGACAGTAGCAGCAGCAGGAGCCCAAATATACACTGGAGTTGGCTTCAGGAGCCCAAAAATTGGATGAATCACAGCCTGGAGTTGGCAGGAGTTGACAGTAGCAGCAGCAGGAGCCCAAATATACACTGGAGTTGGCTTCAGGAGCCCAAAAATTGGATGAATCACACCCTGGAGTTGGCAGGAGTTGACAGTAGCAGCAGCAGGAGCCCAAAAAATGGCCTAAAGACATAAATATGTTTTGCACCATTTGGAAAGTGTAAAACGTGGCACCATGCTGAATCTAGTCGCATGCATCAGGCATTGGTGGGTGGAAATCCTGGCTGATCCATCCCTGATTCATTTTGACAAAGGTGAGTCTCTCCACATTTTTAGTTGACAGACGAGTTCTCCTCGCCGTAACTATGGCCCCCGCCGCACTAAACACCCGCTCAGATGGCACGCTACTTGCCGGGCAGGACAGCTTTTCCAGGGCAAACTCTGCTAGTTGCGGCCACAAATCAAGTTTGGCTGCCCAGAAGTCCAGCGGATCCTCAAGGTGTGTTGGCATGGTCATGTCAAAGTATGACATGACCTGCTGGTTCAGGTCCTGCTCCAGGTCTTCCTGCTGCTCATGAGTAGCCTCACTATGCGGGTGTAGAAAGCTACTCATTAGCGACTGAAGACTGAGGCTGCTGCTGCTGATGGAGCTTCTGCTGCTGCTGCTGCCAACCCCCCCAGCGGCCATGGCAGTGGAAGGTGAGCGCAGAGGTCCCCTCGAGTCAGACCTGCGAGAGTATGGACCATGGCGCAGATAGGCATCGGCCAACTGCCTACGTAGAATGTCTTTGTAGTAGTTGAGTTTGTCCTCCCTCTCGGTGGGTTTAAAAAATGCCCCCATTTTGTGCCGGAAGCGAGGGTCCAATAAGGTGGACAGCCAGAAGTCATCCCGCCGACAGATGGAAACAATTCTGGGGTCACTACGCAAGCACGTGAGCATGCTTCGTGCCATTTGCGCAAGTGACTCGGATGGACTACCTGTCTCCATCTCCACTGCATACTGCCACGGTGTGCCCGGGTCCTCTGTCTCTCCTTCCTCAAAAACCTCTAGCTCCTCTGGCTGCTCCTGCTCCTCCTCTCCTGTCCGCTGACTAGATAAACCAGCCATTTCGCCAAGCCTAAACTGTGTTTCGCTGGGCAACTCCTCCTCCTCCTCTTCCTCCTCCTCCTCCTCCAGTTCAGCTCCAAGGGGGTTCATGTGGCCGTAAGATGTAAACGCCATGTCTCCAGTGCCCTGACCAGCCATGGTTTCCAACATGTGCTGTAGTACATGAAGCAGTGGAATCACGTCGTTCATCCCGTAATCCTGCCGACTGACAAATAAAGTGGCTTCCTCAAAGGGCCTGAGCAAACGGCAGGTGTCACGTATGAGCTGCCACTGGTTGACATTGAAGTTACACAGGGGAGTCCCCCTATCTGCTTGGATCATCAGGAAATCCGTGATGGCTTTTCTCTGTTCATATAATCGGTCCAACATGTGAAGGGTGGAATTCCAACGGGTGGAAACATCGCAAATCAGACTATGTTGGGGGATACCATTCTGACGCTGTAGCTCAAGAAGGGTGTGTTTGGCAGTGTAGGAGTGGCTGAAGTGCATGCAAAGTTTCCGTGAAGTTGTTAGGATGTCCTGCAGATGGGGGGAACACTTCAGAAACCGCTTGACAACCAGATTGAAGACGTGAGCCATGCAGGGGGCATGGGTCAGGCTTCCTTGGCGCAGCGCAGACAAAATATTCTTCCCATTGTCGGTAACCATGATTCCCATTTTAAGTTTTCTCGGAGTAAGCCATGTTTGGATTTCCTGATGAATACATTTAAGCAGTTCCTCCCCTGTGTGACTCCGTTCGCCAAGACAAACCATGTGAAGCACTGCGTGACACCTCCGTGCCCTGCACACATGGTAGACTGGAGGGGCACTGAGACTTGAGCCTACAGTGGAGGGTGAGGAGATGGCGGAGGATGAGGAGGCCGAGTCGCACGGTGTCACAGGCCCAATGGGCAGAGAGCGCGGAGGCCGAAGCGGCGTGACCTGTCCAAGTTGCTGCTGCAAAGGGACCACATTCACCCAGTGGGCCGTAAACGACATGTACTGCCCCTGACCGTAGTTACAGCTCCAGATGTCGGCGCTGCCATGTATTTTGCTACACACCGACAGGCTCAAGGACTGGCCCACCTTCTGTTCAACAAAAGTGTGCAGCGCTGGTACTGCCTTCTTGGCAAAGAAATGACGGCTTGGGACTCTCCACCTCGGCTCGGCACAAGCCATCAGTTCTCTGAAAGGTGCAGATTCCACCACCTGAAAAGGGAGCGACTGCAGCACCAGCAACTTGGACAGGAGCACATTCAGCTTCTGCGCCGTAGGATGAGTGGGCGCATACTGCTGTCTCTTGGACATGGCTTCGCTGATGGATTGCTGGCGGGATGCATGACTTGGAGGAGGAGGAGCAGGAGCGACAGAGGATGGGTATGACGCACAGCTGCCTTCGGCTGAGGTGCTGGAGCCTTGGCTGGCAGAAATTGGGAGCTCACTTGGTGAGGAAGCAGACTGGACCACCCCTTGGGAGCCTCGGTTCTCCCAGGTCGTTTTATGGTGACGCATCATATGTTGACGCAGGGCCGTGGTGCCAACATTTGGACCCTGGCCACGCTTCACCTTTTGCCTACATATCTTGCATGTGGCCATGTTACCCTCCTGCGGATGCCTCAGGAAAAACTGCCACACTGCCGAGTAGCTACTTTTCCCACCCCCTGGCCTCACTGATTCACTGCTGCTGTTGCCAACTCCAGGAACCCCTGCTCCACTACCTCCCGATAAGGTAGACTGCCGCACAGCAGGTGCTCTACCCCGGCCCCGGCCCCGGCCGGCTCCAGCCTTTGGAATTGTGCCCCCATGCTGACTGCTACCACTTTGCTGCCTCAGCTGCTGACTCCGGGGCAACCTGCACCCCTCTTCTCCTGATGATGACGATGAAGCCCCTTCATCACCCGGCTCCCAAGTGCGATCGGCTTCATCGTCATCATCATCATCATCACCGGGTTGTGGCTGTACGTCACTGATGTTCGTGGATTCGTCAACAGTGTCTGGCGCAGGAGCTGGAACGCTCGCAGCACCCACGACACTGTCCACATCACTATTTGTCTGCCTAGCTAAAGAAGCCACCTCCATTTCTTGGCTGGGCAGTAGCTGCTGACTGTCCTCTATCTGATGGTCCTCCTCACTAAAGAGTGGAGCTGAACCCAAAGCATAGGATACGTCGCTGGGGGAGGGAACGGCGTAGGCCAGAGGCAATGGGAGGACAGGGACTGCTCTCGGGGCATGCCAACTCAGGGTTGTGTCAGAGGAACCTACCGACCCTAGACTGGGGGTCTCAGACGTAAGTTGTGATGATGTTGTTGATGAGCGCGTCAACCAATCTACCACGGCAGATGCGTTACTGGTGGAGACCCGACCGCTAGCAGATACTGGCAGATTAGGTCTCTCAGCGTGACTCCTGCTGCTACTGGCCCCCAGTCTGATGCGAGCTCTTCCTGCGGAATCTTGGCCTCTGCCACTCCTCTTTTCACTTCCAGGCACTTGTCTGCCCGACATAGTCTAACTGGCGTGGTAGTAGGTGATATTTAAAAAAACCCCGGGCAGCGGTGGGTCTATATGAAACAGAATATAATGCACACCAAAAGTGAGCAGTAACACTCAGCCTCCAACAGGCCTGCTTAGTGTAAATAAGAGAGCTGCTTAGTGTAAATAAAGAGGGGTATGCTATGTTACAGAATGGGATGCCTCAACAGAAGTGCACCTGGCAGGCAGCAGTAAGCCTATGCCCAGCAAAAGTGTCTTATAATATAAATATAATAAGAGCAAATGCTTATATGGTCTTAAACAGAGGCTGCTTTAGTCACAGAATGGGATGCCCCGGGCAGGAATCGAGCTGGCAGGGTACAGTAGTGCTTTGGCCAGCAAAAGTGTCTTTATCAGGCCTAATTTCAAATATGATAAGAGCAAATGCTTATATGGTCTTAAACAGAGGCTGCTTTAGTCACAGAATGGGATGCCCCGGGCAGGAATCGAGCTGGCAGGGTACAGTAGTGCTTTGGCCAGCAAAAGTGTCTTTATCAGGCCTAATTTCAAATATGATAAGAGCAAATGCTTATATGGTCTTAAACAGAGGCTGCTGTAGTCACAGAATGGGATGCCCCGGGCAGGAATCGAGCTGGCAGGGTACAGTAGTGCTTTGGCCAGCAAAAGTGTCTTTATCAGGCCTAATTTCAAATATGATAAGAGCAAATGCTTATATGGTCTTAAACAGAGGCTGCTTTAGTCACAGAATGGGATGCCCCGGGCAGGAATCGAGCTGGCAGGGTACAGTAGTGCTTTGGCCAGCAAAAGTGTCTTTATCAGGCCTAATTTCAAATATGATAAGAGCAAATGCTTATATGGTCTTAAACAGAGGCTGCTGTAGTCACAGAATGGGATGCCCCGGGCAGGAATCGAGCTGGCAGGGTACAGTAGTGCTTTGGCCAGCAAAAGTGTCTTTATCAGGCCTAATTTCAAATATGATAAGAGCAAATGCTTATATGGTCTTAAACAGAGGCTGCTTTAGTCACAGAATGGGATGCCCCGGGCAGGAATCGAGCTGGCAGGGTACAGTAGTGCTTTGGCCAGCAAAAGTGTCTTTATCAGGCCTAATTTCAAATATGATAAGAGCAAATGCTTATATGGTCTTAAACAGAGGCTGCTTTAGTCACAGAATGGGATGCCCCGGGCAGGAATCGAGCTGGCAGGGTACAGTAGTGCTTTGGCCAGCAAAAGTGTCTTTATCAGGCCTAATTTCAAATATGATAAGAGCAAATGCTTATATGGTCTTAAACAGAGGCTGCTTTAGTCACAGAATGGGATGCCCCGGGCAGGAATCGAGCTGGCAGGGTACAGTAGTGCTTTGGCCAGCAAAAGTGTCTTTATCAGGCCTAATTTCAAATATGATAAGAGCAAATGCTTATATGGTCTTAAACAGAGGCTGCTGTAGTCACAGAATGGGATGCCCCGGGCAGGAATCGAGCTGGCAGGGTACAGTAGTGCTTTGGCCAGCAAAAGTGTCTTTATCAGGCCTAATTTCAAATATGATAAGAGCAAATGCTTATATGGTCTTAAACAGAGGCTGCTTTAGTCACAGAATGGGATGCCCCGGGCAGGAATCGAGCTGGCAGGGTACAGTAGTGCTTTGGCCAGCAAAAGTGTCTTTATCAGGCCTAATTTCAAATATGATAAGAGCAAATGCTTATATGGTCTTAAACAGAGGCTGCTGTAGTCACAGAATGGGATGCCCCGGGCAGGAATCGAGCTGGCAGGGTACAGTAGTGCTTTGGCCAGCAAAAGTGTCTTTATCAGGCCTAATTTCAAATATGATAAGAGCAAATGCTTATATGGTCTTAAACAGAGGCTGCTTTAGTCACAGAATGGGATGCCCCGGGCAGGAATCGAGCTGGCAGGGTACAGTAGTGCTTTGGCCAGCAAAAGTGTCTTTATCAGGCTAATTTCAAATATGATAAGAGCAAATGCTTATATGGTCTTAAACAGAGGCTGCTTTAGTCACAGAATGGGATGCCCCGGGCAGGAATCGAGCTGGCAGGGTACAGTAGTGCTTTGGCCAGCAAAAGTGTCTTTATCAGGCCTAATTTCAAATATGATAAGAGCAAATGCTTATATGGTCTTAAACAGAGGCTGCTGTAGTCACAGAATGGGATGCCCCGGGCAGGAATCGAGCTGGCAGGGTACAGTAGTGCTTTGGCCAGCAAAAGTGTCTTTATCAGGCCTAATTTCAAATATGATAAGAGCAAATGCTTATATGGTCTTAAACAGAGGCTGCTTTAGTCACAGAATGGGATGCCCCGGGCAGGAATCGAGCTGGCAGGGTACAGTAGTGCTTTGGCCAGCAAAAGTGTCTTTATCAGGCCTAATTTCAAATATGATAAGAGCAAATGCTTATATGGTCTTAAACAGAGGCTGCTGTAGTCACAGAATGGGATGCCCCGGGCAGGAATCGAGCTGGCAGGGTACAGTAGTGCTTTGGCCAGCAAAAGTGTCTTTATCAGGCTAATTTCAAATATGATAAGAGCAAATGCTTATATGGTCTTAAACAGAGGCTGCTTTAGTCACAGAATGGGATGCCCCGGGCAGGAATCGAGCTGGCAGGGTACAGTAGTGCTTTGGCCAGCAAAAGTGTCTTAATCAGGCCTAATTTCAAATATGATAAGAGCAAATGCTTATATGGTCTTAAACAGAGGCTGCTTTAGTCACAGAATGGGATGCCCCGGGCAGGAATCGAGCTGGCAGGGTACAGTAGTGCTTTGGCCAGCAAAAGTGTCTTTATCAGGCCTAATTTCAAATATGATAAGAGCAAATGCTTATATGGTCTTAAACAGAGGCTGCTGTAGTCACAGAATGGGATGCCCCGGGCAGGAATCGAGCTGGCAGGGTACAGTAGTGCTTTGGCCAGCAAAAGTGTCTTTATCAGGCCTAATTTCAAATATGATAAGAGCAAATGCTTATATGGTCTTAAACAGAGGCTGCTTTAGTCACAGAATGGGATGCCCCGGGCAGGAATCGAGCTGGCAGGGTACAGTAGTGCTTTGGCCAGCAAAAGTGTCTTTATCAGGCTAATTTCAAATATGATAAGAGCAAATGCTTATATGGTCTTAAACAGAGGCTGCTTTAGTCACAGAATGGGATGCCCCGGGCAGGAATCGAGCTGGCAGGGTACAGTAGTGCTTTGGCCAGCAAAAGTGTCTTTATCAGGCCTAATTTCAAATATGATAAGAGCAAATGCTTATATGGTCTTAAACAGAGGCTGCTGTAGTCACAGAATGGGATGCCCCGGGCAGGAATCGAGCTGGCAGGGTACAGTAGTGCTTTGGCCAGCAAAAGTGTCTTTATCAGGCCTAATTTCAAATATGATAAGAGCAAATGCTTATATGGTCTTAAACAGAGGCTGCTTTAGTCACAGAATGGGATGCCCCGGGCAGGAATCGAGCTGGCAGGGTACAGTAGTGCTTTGGCCAGCAAAAGTGTCTTTATCAGGCCTAATTTCAAATATGATAAGAGCAAATGCTTATATGGTCTTAAACAGAGGCTGCTGTAGTCACAGAATGGGATGCCCCGGGCAGGAATCGAGCTGGCAGGGTACAGTAGTGCTTTGGCCAGCAAAAGTGTCTTTATCAGGCTAATTTCAAATATGATAAGAGCAAATGCTTATATGGTCTTAAACAGAGGCTGCTTTAGTCACAGAATGGGATGCCCCGGGCAGGAATCGAGCTGGCAGGGTACAGTAGTGCTTTGGCCAGCAAAAGTGTCTTTATCAGGCCTAATTTCAAATATGATAAGAGCAAATGCTTATATGGTCTTAAACAGAGGCTGCTTTAGTCACAGAATGGGATGCCCCGGGCAGGAATCGAGCTGGCAGGGTACAGTAGTGCTTTGGCCAGCAAAAGTGTCTTTATCAGGCCTAATTTCAAATATGATAAGAGCAAATGCTTATATGGTCTTAAACAGAGGCTGCTGTAGTCACAGAATGGGATGCCCCGGGCAGGAATCGAGCTGGCAGGGTACAGTAGTGCTTTGGCCAGCAAAAGTGTCTTTATCAGGCCTAATTTCAAATATGATAAGAGCAAATGCTTATATGGTCTTAGACAGAGGCTGCTTTAGTCACAGAATGGGATGCCCCGGGCAGGAATCGAGCTGGCAGGGTACAGTAGTGCTTTGGCCAGCAAAAGTGTCTTTATCAGGCTAATTTCAAATATGATAAGAGCAAATGCTTATATGGTCTTAAACAGAGGCTGCTTTAGTCACAGAATGGGATGCCCCGGGCAGGAATCGAGCTGGCAGGGTACAGTAGTGCTTTGGCCAGCAAAAGTGTCTTTATCAGGCCTAATTTCAAATATGATAAGAGCAAATGCTTATATGGTCTTAAACAGAGGCTGCTGTAGTCACAGAATGGGATGCCCCGGGCAGGAATCGAGCTGGCAGGGTACAGTAGTGCTTTGGCCAGCAAAAGTGTCTTTATCAGGCCTAATTTCAAATATGATAAGAGCAAATGCTTATATGGTCTTAAACAGAGGCTGCTTTAGTCACAGAATGGGATGCCCCGGGCAGGAATCGAGCTGGCAGGGTACAGTAGTGCTTTGGCCAGCAAAAGTGTCTTTATCAGGCCTAATTTCAAATATGATAAGAGCAAATGCTTATATGGTCTTAAACAGAGGCTGCTTTAGTCACAGAATGGGATGCCCCGGGCAGGAATCGAGCTGGCAGGGTACAGTAGTGCTTTGGCCAGCAAAAGTGTCTTTATCAGGCCTAATTTCAAATATGATAAGAGCAAATGCTTATATGGTCTTAAACAGAGGCTGCTTTAGTCACAGAATGGGATGCCCCGGGCAGGAATCGAGCTGGCAGGGTACAGTAGTGCTTTGGCCAGCAAAAGTGTCTTTATCAGGCCTAATTTCAAATATGATAAGAGCAAATGCTTATATGGTCTTAAACAGAGGCTGCTGTAGTCACAGAATGGGATGCCCCGGGCAGGAATCGAGCTGGCAGGGTACAGTAGTGCTTTGGCCAGCAAAAGTGTCTTTATCAGGCCTAATTTCAAATATGATAAGAGCAAATGCTTATATGGTCTTAAACAGAGGCTGCTGTAGTCACAGAATGGGATGCCCCGGGCAGGAATCGAGCTGGCAGGGTACAGTAGTGCTTTGGCCAGCAAAAGTGTCTTTATCAGGCCTAATTTCAAATATGATAAGAGCAAATGCTTATATGGTCTTAAACAGAGGCTGCTTTAGTCACAGAATGGGATGCCCCGGGCAGGAATCGAGCTGGCAGGGTACAGTAGTGCTTTGGCCAGCAAAAGTGTCTTTATCAGGCTAATTTCAAATATGATAAGAGCAAATGCTTATATGGTCTTAAACAGAGGCTGCTTTAGTCACAGAATGGGATGCCCCGGGCAGGAATCGAGCTGGCAGGGTACAGTAGTGCTTTGGCCAGCAAAAGTGTCTTTATCAGGCCTAATTTCAAATATGATAAGAGCAAATGCTTATATGGTCTTAAACAGAGGCTGCTTTAGTCACAGAATGGGATGCCTCACAGCAGACTTAAGATCAGTTCAGTATATATGCACAGTTAGTTACTATAAGCAGCCTGAAAACGCTAACAAAGGCTGGATGAAAAAAAAAAAATCTCCCTGTCAGCCAGCTCCGTTTTTCCTACCTTTCCCTGGCTTTCTGTCTGTCTCCTGTCTGTCTCCTGCCTGTCTCCAGCCTGTCCCTGTCTGTCCCTGTCTCCAGCCTGTCTAACTGCCTCAGCTACACAGCGTTCTGTCTGTCTGTCACGAATGCAATAGAGAAATGAGGAAAAGCAAGATGGCCGCCGTTAAATACCGCTGTGTGACGTCACCGGGCTTGCTGGCTGCTGATAGGCTGCATGTGACTGCCCCAGCTTGCACTGGCGCGGGATACATGTCCAGACATGTCCCGCCCGCCATCTTAGAATGCCTGTAATGTAAATGAATGGATGTTAAAGGAAAACTTCGAGTGATCGAATCGCGGGGAAATTCGGATTCGATCCGAATCGAATTTTTCCTGAAATTCGGATCGAATCCGGGTTCGTCCGGATCGATTCGCTCATCCCTAGATATGGGTATGCGGTATCCAAAGGGTCAGACGGAGTTCGAGGTTGGGCAGGCAAAGGTTCGGTTTGGGCAGCAAACTGGGATGGTCAAACGAAGCTGGGTCAATCACAAGTAAAGTAAAGTCACACCCTGAGCAATACTGGCTATAACGGGCAAAGGGGTCAGAGCTGAACTTTATTTTAAAGGGTGACTGGCCAATTGGAATACAAGGAATTATGTGTAGTGATGTGACTGTGATACAACCTGTGATTAGAACCGATCCCAGGGGCTGGACCACCCTGGCCAGTCAAGCTGTCCAGCCCCTGAGACCCACAGGTGTGAGTAAACCTTTAATTAGACAAAGAATTGTGCCCCTATGTCTTGGTGCACTGGCTGGTAGCCAGGGGAGAGGAGACCACACTTAATGTTTTACAGAAAATGCAAAACACATGCAAAAGGTAGCAGAACTGAATGCCAAATTCAATTAGAAAATGCCTAGAAGATGCACATGAACTACATTCACTATGGTGTGAGTGTAATTTGACTGTGGTAAAATAAAAGCATTTTACTCAGTTACTTAGTGCTTTAGCCATTATCTTACCTTCAAACAGTGGCGTAACTAAATGTGACCGGACCATGGTGCAAAACAATAAATGGGGGCCCATCATGGCTCATACAGTAAACATGCATGTTATTTAACTCAACTGGATACAATTAGAAAACTAAAGACTGAAACAGCAGAAACAAATAATATTTCTTTTTCAAGTAAATGATGCCAAAAAGACGTAAATCTGATAAATAATGTGGAGTAGCCACAATGAAGGGGCCTCCTGACCTTATGGACCCAGGTGAGGCACCCTATAGTTGTTGTGTTGGGTGAACACCCCAAGGAGTTGCTGGCAGTGCTGGCACTAGGAGTATCCTCACTCATGAGAGCAGTGGCCATCTTTCTCTCTGGCCCCGCCAGAGCCCATTTAAAAAGGAACGACACTCGCCGATGGGAACGGGATCGCGCAGTTTAGGCAAGTTGTACAGCAGTTTTCTGCTGCTTCACACTTTAGGTGAAGCTGGTTGATGGGCTTTTCAATGTATGGCTTGAATGTCGAACTCGGATACGGACTTCTGGCTGGAGTCTGTTTGAGTTTGGGAACCTGAGCTGGGAAAGCACGATATGAGCCTGAGCTTTGCGGTTGTTGTGTTCTCCCAACACTACCCACAACATAATGAAGCCTATTGTTTTCAAATACAATGATCAGCAACAAGAAGGTAAATATTGGACACTTGGTTGGTAGCAATTCCGACTGAGCCGTAAGGAGCCTCTCTAACAGAAAACTGCGGTACAGAGAAGTAAAGAGAAGTACTGCCCCTAATATAAATACTGGTGCTCTATTTTCTACCCCAGTTGATGCAGCTGCATAGTACCCCCATTTAACAAAAAGTGATGCTGTACTCTTCTATCCCAATGATACACATATCATAAAAATAAATCTTGCAACAATGGGGATCATGCTAATTCTGGGGCCACATTTCGGCGTGAATGCATCTAAGTGAGCTTTTTATCTTTAACACACTAGTATAATAAGTTTGGAAACCCTTGTATCCTATTGTGTATGCAAAATAATTCACAATTTTTTTTTCTGTAAGCCACATAGTTAAACTTGCTTTCCCAAATAAATAGCATGATCGCCAATGTCAAGTGCAATTTCACCTTAGTTGTGAAGTCTTTGAATATGTATGCCTAACTGCAGATCCCGTGGGGGCACTAACAATTAGGTCATTGGGCACCAAAATGAAAAGTCTGATCTAGGGTCTGTGAAAGTTCATTTTGAAGGTGGGATTTTTACATTATTGAAGATTTATATTTTTGCACTTTCAGGAGCTCAACAGGCTGAAGGTGCCCATTTTGGAGAATGTGCTGGGCTGCATTTTTAATTAGGCAATTTAGAGCCTGTGCCTAGGGCAAACCTCTGGGTGAAATCTCAACTGTAGTTCCCTTTTTCTTTTTTGGGATATTACCTGTCTTATCCTACTTAAAGCGGAAGTCCAATCTCTATGTTACACCCCCTACCTCCCTACCCTTGTGTTTAGACAGGACAAGGAGGTTACAACAAAATTAATGTGTTACAACTTCTTTGAAAGAAAAGAATGCACAAAGTGACAGGTCTGTCACTAGATCCAGTGCAGCAGCATGACTGTACTGGTCATTCACTCAAGTCCAACTGTCACTTAGGGCTACGGCTCCCCGCAGGAATGAGCCTGATTCCTCAGTTTTTAGCCTGTCACATCAAGTGCCTTACCTTAAAGTGGATCAACAGTCAAAAATTACTTAAACCAGACCAACACAACAAACAGTGCTTATATGTATACTGTTATGCCAGTTGAATCCATGCATGGTTGGGGTGCTGGTAAAGGAAGCTCCAAAATGGCCGCAACCACTAGAAAATCAGAGAGTTTTGTTTTCCAACTGTGCCAGGCTGTTGGTCCAGTTTAATAAAAGAGTTAAGGGCCTGATTCTCAGACCCTAAATGAAAACTCAGCTTTTGTCAAGTTTTTGGTGTTCTGCCTTATTGTTTTCCTTTTCTAGGATGCAAAACAAACATCCGTGTTAGGGTTGTGCCCCCAGAGCTGTGATTTACTTATCAGCATGCTGTGTCTAAGTTTTTTTTGTATTTCTGTGTGTCTGTGATGGGATTGGGATCGGCTTTCCTGGTCTTGAGTAAAATCTACTGACTGCAAGTCCCAGAATGCTTCCAACAGGAGAACTCATCAGCAGCTTTGGCTAAGTCAAGCTGCAGTATTTACTGGCCCAGCTGTTGCTAATATAAACACATTGTTGCTACAGAAAACAGTTTTCTTTTATAACACAAAGTTGCAAACCAACAAAAAAGGACAAAAATCACAGTTAGGTTCAGACATTGACTACATAATTTTGGCACTCAATAATGGAAACTTTTTAAAAGGTAATTGACAATGGATTTACTTTTTAAAGGCACACTGCAGTCAAGTCATCACTTCCTCATTCACATGTTTTGTGGCAACAAACAACAGCCAATTATGTGACCATCAGAAACCATTCTGATTTGATGTGTAAGCCCACTAGGCAAAGCCAAAGTGTTACTGTCTGCAATGATGCAGGTAGCAGGGTAAGTGTCCTAACATTAGGTCACTGATCCCTCTGCTTTGCCACCCTGAAGTTTGAATAGGTTGGGACAAGCCCACATGGCTACTAGAGATGAGCGAACTTTTGAAAAATTCGATTCTACTGATTCGCCGAATTTTCCGGAAAAATTAGCTTCGGCCCGAATTTATTCCCGACGAATCGCTATTAAAAACGGCTATTTCTGGGTTTTCGAGAGCCTCCATAGGGTTGCAGAACGTTTTGCCTGGCCGTAACATGCATAGGATGCATGCTGGGTTAGTGAAATAATATTGTCAAGAAGTATGACATGCAGATCAGAGGTGTCGCTATTAGATTCGCTGTCGCAGAGCAGCACAATTAGAGAGCCTTGAAGTGGCATTAGCATGATGAGCCCATATATTGCCTGAAAGACACATTTTGGACTTGGCAGCAGCATAGGGAGCCCATATATTGCCTGAAAAACACACCGTAAATTTGGCAGCAGCATTGGGAGCCCATATATTGCCTGAAAAACCCATTGGAGTTGGCAGCAGCATTAGGAGCCCATATATTGCCTGAAAAAACAACCTGGAGTTGGCAGCCGCATTAGGAGCCCATATATTGCCTGAAAGAGATACTGGAGTTAGCAGCAGCATAAGGAACCCATATATTGCCCGAAAACCACACCCAGGAGTTGACAGCCACATTAGGAGCCCATATATTGCCTGAAAAACACATCCATGAGTTGGCAGCAGCATTAGGAGCCCATATATTGCCTGAAAGACACACTGGAGTTGGCAGCAGCATAAGGAACCCATATATTGCCTGAAAAACACACCCAGGAGTTGGCAGCAGCATAGGGAGCCCATATATTGCCTGAAAAACACACCCTGGAGTTGGCAGCAGTATTAGGAGCCCATATATTGCCTGGAAGAGACCCTGGAGTTAGTAGCAGCATAAGGAACCCATATATTGCCCAAAAGACACACTGGAGTTTGCAGCAGCATTAGGAGCCCATATATTGCCTAAAAAACACACCCTGGAGTTGGCAGCAGCACTAGGAGCCCATATATTGCCTGAAAAACACACCCAGGAGTTGGCAGCAGCATTAGGAACCCATATATTGCCTGAAAGAGACACTGGAGTTGGCAGCAGCATAAGGAACCCATATATTGCCTGAAAACACACCCAGGAGTTGGCAGCAGCATTAGGAGCCCATATATTGCCTGAAAAACACATTGGAGTTGGCAGCAGCATTAGGAGCCCATATATTGCCTTAAAGCACACCCTGGAGTTGGCAGCAGCATAGGGAGCCCATATATTGCCTGAAAAACACACCCTGGAGTTGGCAGCAGCATAGGGAGCCCATATATTGTCTGAAAGACACACCCTAGAGTTGGCAGCAGCATAGGGAGCCCATATATTGCCTGAAAAACACACCCTGGAGTTGGCAGCAGCATAGGGAGCCTATTTATTGTCTGAATGACACACCCTGGAGTTGGCAGCAGCATAGGGAGCCCATATATTGCCTGAAAGCACACCCTGGAGTTGGTAGCAGTATTAGTAGCCCATATATTGCCTGAAAGAGACTCTGGAGTTGGCAGCAGCATAAGGAACCCATATATAGACCAAAAGACACACTGGAGTTGGCAGCAGCATTAGGAGCCCATATATTGCCTTAAAAACACACCCTGGAGTTAGCATCAGCATTAGGAACCCATATATTGCCTGAAAGAGACACTGGAGTTGGCAGCAGCATTAGGAGCCCATATATTGCCTGAAAGACACACCCAGGAGTTGGCAGCAGTATTAGGAGCCCATATATTGCCTGAAAGACACACCCTGGAGTTGGCAGCAGCATGAAGAGAACATATACAGATTTTGGGCACATATATATTATCCTAAGAATATTATTAAAAATTAAGATTAACGTAAAGCATTTCCTCAATAATTACTTGTGGTCTGATGCGGAGGAATGTCTGTAACTGGAGAGCAGCGCCTTAAATCTGTTTTGCACTATCCATAATTCTTAAGTGTTGGTCTGGCACCATGATCAATCTACTCTGATGCATCAGGCATTGGTGGGTGGAAATCTTGGCTGATCCATGCCGATTCATTTTCACGCAGGACTGTCTTAAAAAAAACATTTTTCAAGCATACTGGAGCACATTGAATTGCCCTCATCAGAGCACCACATACGCACATCTAAGAGTTTTACCACTTTGTTCCTGTTAAAGTCTTCAGGGCCTAGTTACTACTTAGTGAAAGGCCATAGATAGTTACACACCTGCTGCTGTTATCGACAAATCCTGTTTTAAGTGCAGTGTAGCGTTTTGTCCTCCCCTCAAGTATGTCAGGCAGAGAAGTGCCAGGATGGGCACAGAGAAGTTGCAGAGGCCTAAATTCATCAAGCAGAGGTCGCAGCAGACTAGGGGTGAGTGGCAGCAGGAGTCTCAGTGAGAGGTCTGATCTCCCGGTATCAGCTAGCGGTCGTGTCTCGACCAGCAAACCATCTGCTGTCATCTGGTTAACACGATCATCGACTTCATCACAAGTGACATCTGACACCCCCAGTCAACTGTCGGTTATATCTTATGCTTTGGGTTCAGCTCCACTATTCAGTGAGGACGATCTGATAATCTGAAAAATCAGCAGCTACTGCCCAGCCAAGAAGTGGAGGAGACACTCGCCGCTTCTTCCACTAAGCGGGCAAGTAGTGATGAGGAGAGTGGCATGGGAGGTGGTGTTGCAAGTGTTTTGGCTTCTTAAGCAGACACTGTTGAGGAACCTGAGGAGGACATCAGTGAGTTTTGAGGGCACTTTTAAAGGCTTGGAGTAATGGAGAGTGACAGATTTAGCAGTCAGCATGGTGGCAGAAGGAGAAAGTATGGAAGCAAATGTGCTCGGGGTAGACCACTTGCTGCACGGCAAGCTACCTTCCCAGGAGGTAGTGAAGAGGGCCCCTGGAGTCGTCGGCGGCGGCAGCAGCAGTGAATTAGTGTTGACTATTGGTTGGAAAATCAGCTACTCTGCGATGTGGCAGTTTTTTATCAAGCATCCGCAGGAGGTTAACATGGCTATATGAAAGATGTGTAGGCAGAATGCGAAGTGAGGCCAGGGTCCCAATGTTGGCCCCACAGCCCTGCGTCAACATTTGCAGCATCACCATATAGCGGCCTGGGAGAGTTGGCTCCAAAGTGGTGGTCCAGCCTGCTGCATTACCCAGGGGCACGACGCTCCCTGTTTCAGCCAGCCAAGGCTCCACCACCTCCTGTGTGTCATACCCATCCTCTGTCGCTCCAGATGCTCCTCCTCCTCTTAATCCGAGTCAGTCATTCCGCCAGCAATCCATTGGCCAAGCCATGTCCAAGAGACAACAGTATGTGCCCACTCATCCAATGCGCAGAAGCTAAATGTGCTCCTGTTCAAGTTGCTGGTACTGCAGTCCCTCCCTTTTGAGGGGGTGGACCTTTCAGAGAACTGATGGCTTGTGCCGAGCTGAGGTGGAGAGTCCCAAGCTGTCATTTCTTTGCGAAGAGGGAAGAACCAGGCCTGTACAATTTTGTTGAACAGAAGGTGGGCCAGTCCTTGAGCCTGTCAGTGTGTACCAAAGTGCACAGCAGCGCCTACGTCTGGAGCTCTAACTACGGTTAGGGTCATTACATATCCTTTAAGGCCCACTGGGTGATTGTGGTTCCTGCACAACCACAACAGCAACTTGGACAGGTCCCGCCACTGTGGCCTCCACGCTCCTAGGCCGTTGTGCCTGTGACAGTGCACTTGTCTATTTTGGTTCATGGATGTGCACATGTTTTTTGCACTTAGGCACTTTTTTCGTGACACCATTGCTAATTGTCAATTACATATTAATTCTTAACATTTATCTTATTTGAACCCATTATAATAACATATCATAGCAACATAGTAACATATTAGTAACATAGTAACATATTAGTAACATAGTAACATATTAGTAACATATTAACATATAAAATGTATCAAAGGTTCTTTTTTTGTTCATTTTGGACAATTTTTTAATTTTTTTTTTAATTCTTTAATTTTTGTTATATTTCGTTTTTTTTTTTTTTTTTTTTGGGGGGGGTATTTTTATTTATTTCTTTTTTCCAGTGCCCTTCCAGCCTACCATGTGTGCAGGACACGGCGGTTTCACGCTGTTCTTGCCCATGGTTTGCCTTGGTGCACGGAGTCACACATGGGAGGAACTGCTAAAATTCATTAATCAATAAATGAAATCATGGCTTACTCCATGAAAACTGTAATGGGAACCATGGTGACTGACAATGGGAAGAACATCTTGTCTGCGCTGCGACAAGGAAGCCTGAGCCATGCGTCCTGCCATGGCACACGTGTTCAATCTAGTTGTCAAGCGTTTTCTGAAGTCTTCCCCCCATCTCCTAACAACGGGAAGGAAACTTTGCATGCACTTCAGCCACTCCTACACCGCCAAGCACACCCTTCTTGAACTACAGCATCAGAACGGTATCCCCAACATAGTCTGATTTGCAATGTTTCCACCCGTTGGAATTCCACCCTCCATATGTTGGATCGACTATACGAGCAGAGAAAAGCTATCACTGTTTTCTTGATGATCCAAGCGGAAAGGAGGACTCCCCTGTGTAACTTCAATGTAAACCAGTGGCAGCTTATACGTGACACCTGTCGTTTGCTCTGGCCCTTTGAGGAAGCCAATTATTAGTCAGTCGCCAGGACTACGGGATAAACGATGTGATTCCACTGCTTCATGTACTACAACACATGTTGGAAACCATGGCTGATCAGTGCACTGGAGACATGGCGCCTACATTTCACGGCCACATGAAGCCTGTGGGGGCTGAAGTGGAGGAGGAGGAGGGGGTGGGGCACAGCGAAGCACAGTTTAGGTTTGACAAAATGGCCATTTTATCTAGTCATCTGACAGGAGAGGAGGAGCAGCCAGAGTAGCTAGAGGGTTGTGAGGAAGGCGAGACAGAGGACCCATGTAGGTAAGGAGGTATGCAGTGGAGATGGAGACAGGTAGTCCCTCGCACAAATGGCACGATGCATGCTCACGTGCTTGCGTAGTCACCGCAGAATTGTCTCCATTTGTCAGCGGGATGACTTCTGGCTCTCCACCTTATTGGACCCTTGCTACCAGCACAAAATGGGGGCATTTTTTTACACCCACTGAGAGGGAGGACAAACTGACCAAACTGACCTGACTACTGATTCTACGTAGTCAGTTGGCTGATGCCTATCTGCGCCATGGTCCATACTCTCACAGGTCTGACTCGGGGGGACCTCTGCGCTCACCTTCCACTGCCATAGCTGCTGGGGGGGTGGTAGGAGCAGCAGCTCCATCAGCAGCAGCCTGAGTCTTCAGTCGCTAATGAGTAGCTTTCTTCACCCGCATAGTGAGGCTAATCATGAGCAGCAGAAAGACCTGGAGTAGGCCCCGAACGAGCAGGTAGTGTCATACCTTGACATGACCATGCCAACGCACCTTGAGGACCCGCTGGACCTCTGGGCAGCCAAACTTGACTTGTGGCCACAACTGGCAGAGTTTGCCCTGGGAAAGCTGTCCTGCCCGGCCAGTAGTGTGCCATCTGAGTGGGTGTTTAGTGTGGTGGGGGCCATAGTCATGCCAAGGAGAACTCGTCTGTCCATGAAAAATGTGGAGAGACTCACCTTTCAGGCAATATATGGGCTCCTAATGCTGCTGCCAACTCCAATGTGTGTACTCTTAAAAGACACATGCTAGCATATTTGGGATCCCCCCCCCCGGTTAAAGGAAATGGCTGCTGGCAATTTGACAACGTGACTTTCTTTACAAAATGCAACCAGTTAGCAGACAGGTACTCTTCAAATATGTATTCTAGTATTTGGGATGCCCCCCCCCCTCCCGGCGAAAGGCAAAGTTTGCTTAAAAAGCGACTTTCTTTACAAAATGCAACCAGTTAGCAGACAGCTACTCTTCAAATATATTCAAATATTTATGCTAGTATTTGGGATGCCCCCCCAGAGAAAGGCAAAGTTTGCATAAAAAGTGACTTTCTTTACAAAATGCAACCAGTTAGCAGACAGGTACTCTTCAAATAGTTATGCTAGTATTTGGGATGCCCCCCCCCCCCCCCGGCGAAAGGCAAAGTTTGCTTAAAAAGTGACTTTCTTTACAAAATGCAACCAGTTAGCAAACAGCTACTCTTCAAATATATTCAAATATTTAGGCTAGTATTTGGGATGCCCCCCCCCCAGAGAAAGGCAAAGTTTGCATAAAAAGTGACTTTCTTTACAAAATGCAACCAGTTAGCAGACAGGTACTCTTCAAATATTTATGCTAGTATTTGAAATGCCCCTCTTCAAATACATAAGCTGGCCGCTTTAACAGTGAAAATTGACTTTCTTTATAAAATGCAACCAGTTAGCAAACAGGTACTCTTCAAATATTCATGCTAGTATTTGGGATGCCCCCTCTTCAAATTCACAGGCTGGCTGCTTTAACAGTGAAAAAGTGACTTTCTTTACAAAATGCAACCAGTTAGCAGACAGGTACTCTTCAAATATTTATGCTAGTATTTGGGATGCCCCCTCTTCAAATAAACAGGCTGGCTGCTTTAACAGTGAAAAAGTGACTTTCTTTACAAAATGCAACCAGTTTGCAGACAGGTACTCTTCAAATATTTATGCTAGTATTTGGGCTGCCCCCTCTTCAAATACATAGGCTGGCTGCTTTAACGGTGAAAAAGTGACTTTCTTTACAAAATGCAACCAGTTAGTAGACAGGTACTCTTCAAATATTTATGCTAGCACGCTTTTTAAAGAATGACACCAGGAAAAGGAAAAGCTACATAGGCAGGTGTGTTATTAACACTAAATAGGCTTGAAAGCTAATGCAAACACTTTAAACTTTCCCTGTCTTTCTCTGTCACTGTCACAGCCTCTCTCCTTCTCTATCTGTCCCTCGCTTCTTCTGTTCTTTGTTCTATCTATCTATCTATCTATCTATCTATCTCTCCCTTGCTTTATCTATCTATCTATCTATCTATCTATCTATCTGTCTGTCTGTCTGTCTGTCTGTCTGTCTGTCTGTCTGTCTATCTGTCCCTCGCTCTCTCCCTGCCTGATCTGCTCTGACCGCAATACAGTGCCGAAATGAGCTTCCGCAAAATGGCCGCCGCTTATATAGGGCTGTGACATCATCGGTAAACCTGTCTGCTGATAGGTAGCATGTGATGCCTACCCAGGATTCCTTGCCCCACGGGACATGTCCTGACATGTGGATCCACCATTTTAGATGGGCTGGATAGTAGTAAATGGAGTTTTAGGGAAGCGATTCGAGCGATCGAATCGCGGCGATATTCGGAATCGTTACGAATCTAATTTTTCCTGAATTCGTAACGAATTTGGGTTCGTCAGATTCGATTCACTCATCTCTAATAGCTACCAGGTAATCCTCTGGGATCTTTTGAAGGCCTTCATCACCAAAACCTGAACTATAGGCTCGATTCAGAGAGACAAAAAAAACCTTCAGTTTTAGTGCCGATCTGTTTTTTTTGGGAAATGTTTCCGCTTCGTATGAGTGTACGAGCGACTCTATGCATGCATTGAAAACCTTTTGTAAAGTTTCCGTCCATTCGTACGGCAGATTATGAATATGAGGATGTCATTTTCCAGTGTGACTTTTCCGTTTCATTTTCACATATTACAACTTAGGCTTTCGTTTTTGCCCTTTTCCCATCGTATCCTCCAACGAATCCTTTACGTTTCCTGTTCGTTTCTGTTTCCCTTTTTCAATAAATATTCGTCCAGACAGAAATCCTTACGATCTAGCGCATTCGCACTACAAACGTAACTCATTAAAGTGCTCGCCTACATATTTGCCACCCTCACTTCTACTACAATGTTTAGCTAAATCACTTAGCACTATCCTCCATCTTCCCTTTTGGACCCTTAAAGCTCACCCAAACCACTTAGCACTATCCTCCATCTTCCCTTTTGGACCCTTAAAGCTCACCCAAATCACTTCTCGGTCATGTGAATATTCATCTTTAAATATTTCTGGGCCCATTAGTTTTGTGTTAATGTGTAAATGAAATGACACTGTAACATTTTTTGGGGGGATTCCATCATAAAATATAAAATTTTAAAAAATTTAGAAAAGTTCTAATTTTTACAACTATAAAAAACAAAATACATAGCAATGGCAGGCCACAGAACATTATTCTTCATCTGTGGTCCCCAACGAGTTGTGCAGCTCCTGCATCTCGCCCACCAACTGAAGGACCCTGACACTCAGTTGTGCCACTCTGACACGTGTGGTCCCTGTTAAAAAACTTAAATTAAAATATTGGTATAACCTTGTTCGAGTCATACTGCAGTGCCTCCCCCCCCCCCCCCCCCCTGTATGGTCCAAACACCTAAATCTGGACTTCAAAAGCCAGAGGGCCCTCGCCACTACAGGCCGGGTTTTGCATAGTGCCCGATTAGAGAACCCCTGGCCCGCATTCTACAGGCAAAGAACGGGCATCAGGAGCAAGGGCAGGAGTGGATATCCAGAATCCCCTGAAAGAATGTAAAAATAATAACATAAAATACACACTCTAAGCTACAATATTGTTCAACATGTCATCAAGGGCTAAAAACAGCAATAGGTTAAGTCATGAGTCATCAACTATATTCATTGCCATACAGTGAAAATGGATTGATGGAATGTGAGCAAACTTACCCAGGAGCCATCTACCAGATAATTCTCCTGACTCAAACTGACGAAATAAGCCGGAGCTCTGCAATATATAAGCATCATGGGACGACCTGGATGCCTTGCAAGAACACTGAGGAATCGCATAGCTGGACCAAAGACTGCTTGTATGTTGTGTGAGTGGCACATCTTGCGGTTCCTGCAACCAAATATAAAATAATTACACAAAGCAAAGGTAACCGACTAACTCCTACAACAAATTAAGATTCAAGTTCAACAATCCAAATAAAATTCACAAAGGACATAAGCAATTATATGGCTATGTGGGAAAATAAATGTTTACATGCTAAGGACTAATTAAGGTCAGATCTAGAAGGCATACATGAAATGTATTGATTCAGGTATGCATTGCTATACAATTTATGGCCTCGGCCATGCTGATACATGCAATGCCTTGGTGCTAAAGGTGCGCAGACTCCTCCACATAGCCGCAAAACATGTTCAACAAGAGCAATCCGAGCCCTCAAAGGTCCCGTAAGTGGATCGGAAATGAAACGGATTTATAGAGTGGTGATCCGTCGGAAATCAGCTCTCTGAATCAGACGTAAGCCCATCCCAACAACGGAAGTTATCTGAACGAATGAAAAATTTCTGATTTTGCTTGGAAAATGATCCGAACTAACGGAAATGTTCCGATTTGCTTCCGTTCATCGAAAGCGCATATACACATTTTCCCGAACGTTCGTACGAATGAAAAATGAACGAAAAAAGCAAAAAAAAAACACCCACCCAAACTTTCACAGACAGCTACGGAAGTCCGGACGAATGTGTCTTTGAATCGAGGCTTATGTAATGTAAAGCTTATTTGTGGCCCCCAAAGTCCACACATTGTTGTTTCTGCGCATAGGCCCTAAATATAAACCAGTGATACTTGCATCGGGCAGGCTGATTCATTACTAATGCCAGGTAGCAACAGATGAGTGCCCCGCTAGTAGTCGCTGTGCTTGGCCATGGACATTGTTTCAAAGCGCCTCAGTCGCTGTCCGGCATTGATGAATATGATATGTTAGAGCGACCCGTACCGACAGCTCAGTGCGACTGCCTCACACCACATTCATCAAAAAAACAGCCTCAAACATCACTGGCACTCAAAATCATGTAATTGTAGCCCATAGCGCCAGAGGCTGTGTGATTATAGGTTGTTTTTGAACATGTATCCACTTGAAACAAAGCGAAAACATATGGAATTACATTGTTATAACATTGTAACATGAACACTTCAATACCAGACCTGTAAGGACAATACTGCATACAAATATTATTATTCAAAATGTTTTCAAAAATGTAATTTCCTTTCCCAGAATACATGTCAGAAGGTTGTTTTTTTTTTTAGGGAAATTAAAAAAAAAAATGGGAACAGGAAATGGATTTAAGGATCGGCCATAGAAATGTAGGGGAAGCTCCAGATAACGACAGGTTAGACGTGGCGCTCTGCAAGGATGAACGCCGGCGCTGTACGCTGAGGCTGGGATGATTAATCGGACGATACATGGCGCTGTTCTAGTCGCTCACCAGATTCATAAATGTGTTATTGCGTGCCGTCTCCGGCGTTCACCTGCTGCTACCTTGTGCTACCTGGTGCTGTACAGGCACTACCTGGCGCTATCCCTTCATGAATAAGGCCCTAAGTGTGGGGTGGGCCGCAGACATCACAGTCTAACACGGGCAGGCTGATTCATCACTAACGCCAGGTAGCGACAGATAAGTGTCTGTAGCAGGCATTTTCAGAGCGCCCGCTAGTAGTCACTGTGCTCGGCCGTGAGTCGCTAGTTTATATTGTGAGGAGTCGCTATTTGACCAGTAAGGCGCTATATGGGAGCGCATGTTAGCGACTGGTCATAGCGACCGACTCCATATGACACCATATTCAGCAAAAAAACAGCCTCACAAAACTCAAGCGCTGAAAAATGCTTGTTTGAAGCCCAGAGCGCAGGAGGCTGTGTGTTTAAAGTCTGTTTTTCTGCATCTATCCACTAGTAACAAAGCGACAACATATGAAATTACATTGTAGCAACATTGTAACATGAACACTTTAATGGCAGACCTGTAATGTAATTTTTGAAGAAATATATAAAGAATGAAAAAATTGTGAAAAAAACTGCTATTTCAATGCCAGAAGAGGTCACAGAATTATTTGTGATTTTTTGGGAAAAAAATAAACAAAAACCCCATTTAAAGAGAAATGTATGGGAGAGCGACAGGTAGCGAGAGGTCATAACTGGCACTGTGCAAGGCTGAATGCCGGCGCTGTACGCTGAGGCTGTGAAAATTATGAATCAGACGCTACATGGCGCTATCCCAGTCGCTAAACAGATTCTTCTCGATAAATGTGTAATTGCGTGCCGTGTCCGGCGTTCACCAGTCGCTACCTGTCGCTACCTCTCATTAACCAGCCACTACCTGACGCTATCCCTTCTTAAATAAGGGCCTGAATTTGCATGATATCTCAACGTAGAATGCCTTGGAAACATCCAGAAAACGAACACTATTTAGCCTTTAAACAATCTAATCAAACATCTCTATGTTGCAGAAAAGAGGAATCATACAACACAAGCAAGAATATAAATTACGTTAAGAATTTTATTTGAAATAGAAGTGATAACAGCAAAACAAAAAAAAATTTATATTAAAAGGAAATAATTTTGGCAAATCACCTCCTAAGCCTGTTGAGTGCAGCTTTGTGATAAGGGTAGAGCTGGCAAAGTGAGATGGATAGTGAAGATACATGAAGAAATTCCCCATTACATTTCATTGTATTGAATGATGTAACCTGAAATAATCTCAAGGTAGAATATACTGTGTTTACTGGTAATGTTCCTTGGGCTCCAGCAGAGTGCTAGGCAATGACCCTCTTGAGTTTGTGTGTTGCAAACATTATTTTTATAGACTACCTGAGGTAGCTGACCTGATATGAGGTGCAAAATCATCTATTCATGTATGAGGTAAAGTTTTTTAATATGATGTAAATATAATATTTTAGATTGCCTAATAGATGGCGGACACATATTACACTTTTATGTTTTTTAATACATTTTTTGATTGAAAACAAACTGAAGCCACCCTCCCTGAGCAAACTGCCCCCACCGCAGGGATAGGGGCTAGCCACCCAGGACTCAGAGGCAGAGCAACTACTCCTGGTTCTGCTGGCTTGCCAGCCCCTATGCCCATTGGCACCGGTCTGGTGCCTCCCATGCCAATGGGCACCAGGCTCTTTTTACACCTGGTGGTGCAGGTGCAGGTTATTGGGCAGGGAGAATTAGCATGCCACCTGCCATGGGGGCAGGTGACATGCCGACACCCCTACGCTTTGAGTTGGTATAAGTGCCCCTTGGAAGGTAAGAGACACCCCCAAAATATTTTTATTAAATTACATTCAATAGTATTCCATCCTCCGGGTCTTCTGTCCCCCACCGATTCAGGGCTTCTGTCCAGGTCAGACTGGCTGGTCTTCTGATGCCAGCAGCAGGTCCCTCATCCATCCACCCTGGTATCCCTCCAGGCGTGCTGGCGGCTGCCGAGGAGAGAGGCGTTTATACTTCCGAGATGGGGCCACTATTTTTTTACAAAATGTTAAACAATGCATTAACCAGGGATGAGTGAATCAAATCTGACAAATCCGAATTCGTTATGAATTTCAGGAAAAAATCGATTCACAATGAATCCAAATATCGCTTATATTCAACCACACGAATCGCTTACCCCAACTCCATTTGGTGCGGTCCAGGCCATCTGAAATGGTAGATCCACATTTTAGGACATGTCCCATGGGGCAAGGAATCCTGGGAAGGCATCACATGCAGACTATCAGCAGCCAGGCACCCGGGTGATGTCACAGCCCTTTATAAGTGGTGGCCATCTTGCGGGCACTCGCTTTAGCGTTGTATTGTGGCGAGAATGGGACAGAGTGAGAGAGAGGGAGAGAAAGAGAGAGTGAGAATAAGAGGCCGATTCATTAATAGCGCCAGGTAGCGACAGATGAGCGCCAGTAGCGTGATTTTCACAGCGCCAGCTAGTATTCGCTGTGCTTGGCCGGGGTTTGCTTGTTGACAGCGACTCAGTCGGTGTGCGGTAATGTTGAATACGGGCTTAGGGGTCGCTGTTTCACAGGTTCAGCGTTGTATGGGTGCGCCTGACAACGAATGGCCAGAGCGAACGGCTTGCTGCAGATTCATTAACAAATCACGCTCCGAATTTTTTCGCGCTGTGAATTCCTTGTTTAAACCCCAGACCGCTGGCGGCGATGGATTTAAAATAGTTTTTAACCCCCAAACAACCATATTTTTTGATTGTAAAATTATACAAGTTTTTATAAACATTTTGTAATATGAAGACATTAATATCAGACCTGTAATATCAATTCTGCACAAAATCATTTTTTTTTTTTTTACCTTAAAAAAAAATCCTAACATTGCAGAAGTGGTCACAGAATTTTTGACATTAAAAAAAAAAAAAAAAAACATTAATAGCAATTAATTATGATTAGTTAAAGATTGCTCCATTGAAATGCATTGGACATCGCCAGGGAGCGACAGGTCATACCTGGCGCTGTGATGGGATTAGCAGCGGCGCTGTTCGTTGCAGTCGGCTACATGATGAATCCCGCGGTAGCTGCCGCTCTCGCCGGCGCTAGCCTCATTTAGCTTGATAAATGCGTCATTGTGGCCGACGCCGGGCGTACTTGAGTCGGTAGCCGCCATTAGCTGGCAGGACCTGCCGCTCGTCAGACACTACCTGGCGCTATCGCTTGATGAATAAGGGCATAAGACAGGGAGAGAAAGAGAGAGGGAAAGAAAAAGACAATGAGAGAAAAAGACAGGGAGAGACAGAGTGACAGTGTACAGTTTAAAGGAAAAGGAAAAGTGATTATCCACAAGGATACAGTGTGTAGCAGAAGCAATTCATATGTCAGAATTCAAGCATAGAAGCAGTGACAGGAAAGGAAGAGGGCTTGGGAAACAGTGTGGCACAGCAATGGTGTGTCTGTTTACAATCCGAAAGGTTTATTTATTTTTTCACAAAAGCTAATAGTAGCCAGCCAGTGAGCAGTGCACTTAAAGTGTATTGTGCTCTATGAAGTGTAACCTGTGCGTACATTTAAGTGTTGTACAGATTTGTTGTTGTTACTTACCTGGCCCTCACCAGGGCATCCCATTTAGGAGCATCTGAGAGTTTTTGCATTTTGTTTTATGTTCAAGTGTTCATGGGGTGGTTAGTGTGAAAAGCCACACACCTGCCCAAATAAATACACCTCTTGCAACAAAACCCTGTTTTTAAGCCTGCTGTTGTCTATGTAACTGACCCTCACCAGAACATCCCATGTAAGTGCATCTGAGAGTTTTTACATTTTGTTTTATTTTCAAGTGTTCATGGGGTGGTTAGTGTGAAAGGTCACACACCTGCCCAAATAAATCCACCTCTTGCAACAAATCCCTGTTTTTAAGTGTGCTGTAGCCTATGTAACTGACCCTCACCAGGGCATCCCATTTAAGAACATCTAAGAGTTTTTGCATTTTGTTTTATGTTCAGGTGTTCATGGGGTGGTTAGTGTGAAAGGCCACACACCTGCCCAAACAAATCCACCTCTTGCACCAATTTCCTGTTTTTAAACCTGCTGTAGTCCATTTAACTGGACCTCACCAGGGCATCCCATTTAAGAGCATCTGAGAGTTTTTGCATTTTGTTTTATGTTCAAGTGTTCATGGGGTGGTTAGTGTAAAAGTCCACACACCTGTCCAAATAAATCCATCTCTTGCAACAAATCCCTGTTTTTAAGCCTGCTTTAGTCCATTTAAATAGACCTCACCAGGGCATCCCATTTAAGTGCATCTGAGAGTTTTTGCATTTCGTTTTATGTTCAAGTGTTCATGGGACGGTTAGTGTGAAAGGCCACACACCTGTCCAAATAAATCCACCTCTTGCAACAAATCCTTGCTTTTAAGCCTGCTGTAGTTCATGTAACTGGACCTCACCAGGGCATCCCATTTAAGCGCATCTTAGAGTTTTTCCATATTGTTTTATGTTCAAGTGTTCATGGGGAGGTTAGTGTGAAAGGCCACCCACCTGTCCAAATAAATCTACCTCTTGCAACAAATCCCTGTTTTTAAGCCTTCTGTAATCTATGTAACTGGCCCTCACCAGGGCATCACATTTATTTTCATCTGAGAGTTTTTGCATTTTGCTTTATGTTCAAGTGTTCATGGGGAGGTTAGTGTGAAAGGCCACACACCTGCCCAAATAAATCCACCTCTTGCAACAAATTCCTTTTTTGAGCCTGCTGTAGTCTATGTAACTGGCCCTCACCAGGGCATCCCACTTAAGTGCATCTGAGAGTTTTTGTATTTTGTTTATGTTCAAGTGTTCATAGGGCGGTTAGTGTGAAAGGCCACACACCTGCCCAAATAAATCCCAGTTTTTAAGCCTGCTGCAGGCCATTTAACTGGATCTCACCAGGGTATCCCATTTAGGCGCATCTGAAAGTTTTTGCATTTTGTTTTATGTTCAAGTGTTCATGGGCCAGTTAGTGTTAAAGGTCACACACCTGCCCAAATAAATCAGCTTGCTGTAGTCCATTTAACTGGACTTCACTAGGGCATCCCATTTGTATCTGAGAGTTTTTGTATTTTGTTTTATGTTCAAGTGTTCATGGGGTGGTTTGTGTGAAAGGCCACACACCTGCCCAAAAATATCCACCCCTTGCTTTTGTGCCAAAACCTTGTTTTAAAGCTTGCTTTAGCACATTTAACTAGCCTAATCAGGGCATCCCTTTGAAGTGCATCTGAGAGTTTTTGCATTTTGTTTTATGCCCAGGTGTTGAAAGCCTAGTTAGTGTTAAAGGCCACACAAAACTACACACCTGGCCAAAAATATAGAGCCCTTGCTGTTGTACCAAAATCTTGTTTTAAAGCTTGCTGTAGAGCATTTAACTGGCCTAATCAGGGCATCCCATTGAAGTGCATCTGAGCGTTTTTGCATTTTGTTTTATGTCCAGGTGTTGAAAGTCTAGTTAGTGTTAAAGGCCACACAAAACTACACACCTGCTGCTGTTTTAAGTGTAGTGTATCGTATTGTTTTCCCCTCATATACTCACTAAGTATGTCAGACAGAGAAGTGCCAGGATGTGCACAGAGCAGAGGCAGAGGCCTAAATTCATCAGGAAGAGGTTGCAGCAGACTAGAGGCGAGTGGCAGCAGGGCTCACAGAGAGAGGCCTGATCTCGCTGTATCAGCTAGCGGTATCAGCTAGCGGTCGTAACTCAACCAGCAAGTACCAGCCCTGGACAATTTTGTTGAACAGTAGATGAGCCAGTCCTTGAGCCTGTTGGTGTGTACCAAAGTGCATGGCAGTGCCGATGTGTGGAGCTGAAACTACGGCCAGAGACAATACATGTCCTTTACGACCCACTGGGTAAATGTGGTTCCTGCACAGCCACAACAGCAACTTGGACAGGTCACGCCGCTCCTGCCTCCACACTCTCAGGCCATCGTGCCTGTGACAGTGTGTGACTCCACCTTCTTATTCTTCGCCATCCCCTCGGTCTCCACTGCACGGACAGCTTATGGCACGGGGCAGTTGTTCTGGTTTAAATAAAGGCCCCCATTTTGTAGCAAGGGTCCAATAAGATGGACAGTCAGAAGTCATCCCTCTGCCGAATAATGACCATTGGAAACGTGTCTTTCAGGCAATATGTGGGCTTCTCATGCTTCTGCCAACTTCAGTGTGTCTTTCAGGCAATATGGGCTCCTCATGCTGTTGCCAACACCAGGGTGTGTCTTTCAGGCAATATATGGGCTCCTCTTGCTGCTGCCAACTCCAGGGTTTGTCTTTCAGGCGATATATGGTCTTCTCATGCTGCCAACTACAGTGTGTGTTTAAGGCAATATATGGGCTCCTCATGCTGCTGCCAACTCCAGTGTGTCTTTCATGCAATATATGGGCTACTCATGCTGCTGGAAACTCCAGGGTATGTCTTTCAGGCCATATATGGGCTACTCATGCTGCTGCCAACTCCAGGGTGTGTCTTTCAGGCAATATATGGTCTCCTCATGCTGCTGCCAACTCCAGTGTGTCTTTCAGGTGATATATGGGCTCCTCATGCTGCTGCCAACTCCAGTGTGTCTTTCAGGCAATATATGGGATCCTCATGCTGCTGCCAACTCCAGGGTATGTCTTTCAGGCCATATATGGGCTACGCATGCTGCTACAAACTCCAGGGTGTGCCTTTTAGGCAATATATGGTCTCCTCATGCTGCTGCCAACTCCAGGGTGTGTCTTTCAGACAATAAATGGACTTGTCATGCTGCTGACAACTTCAGTGTGTCTTTCAGGCAATAGATGGGCTCCTCATGCTGCTGCCAACACCAGGGTGTGTCTTTCAGGCAATATATGGGTTCCTCATGCTACTGCCAACTCCAGGGTGTGTCTTTCAGGTGATGTACGGGCTCTTCATGCTGCTGACAACTCTAGGGTGTCTTTCAGATAATATATGGGCTGCTCATGCTGCTGCCAACTCCAGTGTGTCTTTCAGGCAATATATGAGCTCCTCATGCTGCTGCCAACTCTGGTGTGTCTTTCAGGCAATATATGGTCCCCTCATGCTGCTGCCAACTCCAGTGTGTTTTTTGGGCAATATATGACCTCCTCATGCTGCTGTCAACTCCAGGGTGTGTCTTTAAGCTGATATATTATTTCACTAACAAAGCACGCATCCTATGCATGTTGCAGCAAGGCAAAATATTCTACAACCCTATTGAGGCTCTCGGTAGGCCAGAAATAGCCATTTTAATAGCGATCCATTGTGTATAAATTTGGACCGAGAGCCTTTGGGAAATTCACTCATCTCTAGCATTTACGTTTGAAAACAACAGCACTGCCAAAAATTTGGTGATTTGACAAAAAATGCTCCATCACAGGCACGGGTTACTTTTTGAGAATAATTAGAACAAACTTATTGTGTTTGTTTTTTCTTAGAAGTAGGTGCAATTTAAACCTACAAGCACATCCACAAGTTACTTCAGCAAATAATTAGCATGCCTTCCATTGTTTTTGGATTAGATTGAAAACATTATGTTTTTTTTCTGTATGGACCCTAATTAATACACTTTTTTATCTCTTCAATAGAAGCAAAAGGAAGATCACAAAAATAGGAATGGGGGGAAGGTTAGAGACACATTAGCCTTGATTCAAAGACACATTCGTCCGGAATTCCGTAGCTGTCTGTGAAAGTTTGGGTGGGTGTTAGTCTTTTTTTTGCTTTTTTTCGTTCATTTTTCATTCATACAAACGTTCGGGAAAATGCGTATATGCGCTTTCGATGAACGGAAGCAAATCGGAACATTTCCGTTACTTCAGATAATTTTCCCAACAAAATCTATATTTTTCGTTCGTTCAGATAACTTCCGTTGTTGGGATGGGTTTCCGTCTGATTCAGAGAGCTGATTTCCGACGGACCACCACCCTATAAATCCGTTTCCTTTCCGATCCACTTACGGGACCTTTGAGGGCTCGGATTGCTATTGTTGAACATGTTTTGCGGCTATGTGGAGGAGTCTGCGCGCCTTTAGCACCAAGGCATTGCATGTATCAGCATGACCGAGGCCATAAATTGTATAGCAATGCATACCTATATCAATACATTTCATGTATGCCTTCTAGATGCATTTTAATGCTGACCTTAATTAGTCCTTAGCATGTAAACATTTATTTTCCCACACATCCATATAATTGCTATATTTTTTTAGACTTATGTCCTTTGTGAATTATATTTGGATTGTTGAACTTGAATCTTAATTTGTTGTAGGAGTTATTGTTTTAGTCGGTTACCTTTGCTTTGTGTAATTATTTTATATTTGGTTGCAGGAACCGCAAGATGTGCCACTCACACAACATACAAGCAGTCTTTGGTCCAGCTATGCGATTCCTCAGTGTTCTTGCATTGCATTCAGGGTCGTCCCATGATGCTTATATATTACAGAGCTCCGTCTTATTTCGTCAGTTTGAGTCAGGAGAATTATCTGGTAGATGGCTCCTGGGTAAGTTTGCTCACATTCCATCAACCCATTTTCACTGTATGGCAATGAATATCGTGATGACGCGATGCCGTTTTGAACACGGCCCCGCCTTATCTAAAGGTATATACTTAGCAAAAATCTGCCGTCTCGCCAGTCTTGAGAAAGCTGCCACGGGCAGTGAAACGCGTTGACGGCGATCGGCAATAACTACACTAGGATTACAAGAGGTTTGATTGCGACCGCCCACCCCACTTCCCAACTTTGACACCAACGGCCGTGGTGACAGGAAATGGGTGAGAGCCTCGCCTAAGTTATAACAAGCAGTCAAGCAAGCATTTTAAATGTAAGTGCGCATTTTAAAGGATTTATATATTTTTTTAAATATAAAAGTGGGATTGCACTAGATTTTCCCCTCTGTTTTATTTTATATATCACCAATATCATTGTGAGCTGAGATATTTGCAACCAGCCCATATAACTTCATTGGAAGCAAATGCAAAGGAGAGATCCCATTGGAATTAAAATTACAAGCTTTACACTATTCATCAGCCGGTAAGAGTACCTAATACTGGTGATGGGCACTGTGGTGATGCTATAAGGCTGTGAACACTGAGGAAATCATAACATCAAGGAGTCGCGACATCTAAATAAGAGAGTGGCACAAATTGATTTATATTGTTTCATGTGGAAGAACTGTATTGCTATAGAAACAAGGGCCACTTAAAGGGCCAGTGTTACATAATAAAATAATTTCTAGTCATCTTATGCTCTGTGTTCTGATATCAATTAATGAATATAGTTGATGACTCATGACTTAACCTATTGCTGTTTTTAGCCCTTGATGACATGTTAATCAATATTGTAGCTTAGAATGTGTATTTTATGTTAGTATTTTTAAATTCTTTCAGGGGATTCTGGATATCCACTCCTGCCCTTGCTCCTGATGCCCGTTCTTTGCCTGCAGAATGCGGGCCAGGGGTTCTCTAATCGGGTACTATGCAAGACTCGTCCCATGGTGGCGAGGGCCCTCTGGCTTTTGAAGTCCAGATTTAGGTGTTTGGACCATACAGGGGGGGGGGGGGGGACTGCAGTATGACCCCAACAAGGTTATACCAATATTTTAATTAAAGTTTTTTAACAGGGACCACACGTGCCAGAGTGGCACAACTGAGTGTCAAGGTCCTTCAGTTGGTGGGCGAGATGCAGGAGCTGCGCAACTCGTTGGGGACCACAGATGACGAATAATGTTCTGTGGCCTGCCATTGCTATGTATTTTGTTTTTTATAGTTGTAAAAATTAGAAATTTTCTACATTTTTAAAAATTTTATATTTTATGCTGGAATCCCAAAAAAAATGTTACAGTGTCATTTCATTTACAAAATACATTAACACAAAACTAATGGGCCCAGAAATATTTAAAGATGAATATTCACATGACCAAGAAGTGGTTTGGGTGAGCTTTAAGGGTCCAAAAGGGAAGATGGAGGATAGTGCTAAGTGATTTAGCTAAACATTGTAGTAGAAGTGAGGGTGGCAAATATGTAGGCAAGCACTTTAATGAGTTAAGTTTGTAGTGCGCAGGCGCTAGATCGCAAGGATTTCCGTCTGGACGAATATTTATTGAAAAAGGGAAACAGAATCGAACAGGAAACATAAAGGATTCGTTGGAGGATACGATGGGAAAAGGGCAAAACAAAAGCCTATGTTGTAACATGTGAAAATGAAACGGAAAAGTCACACTGGAAAATGACATCCTCGTATTCGTAATCTGCCGTACGAACGGACGGAAACTTTACAGAAGGTTTTCAATGCATGCATAGAATCGCTCGTACACTCATACGAGAACGGAAACATTTAACAAAAAAAACAGATCGGCACTAAAACTGAAGTTTTTTTTGTCTCTCTGAATTGAGCCTAATGTTCCCAATATTAACCTTATCTGTATGCACATCCTTAAAGGGCCTCAGTAGGCAAAGGCAATTGTTAGACTATTATGTCGAGCTACATTCAGTTACAGTACTCACAGCTCAGCATTTAAACATAGCAGCCACTATAGGGTAGATTCATTTGACATAGTCATTTACACACACTTTTCAGAGGTAAAAATGGTTTCCTCACATTGTTTCCCTTACTCGAGCTTCAGCAGAAACTTTTTTGTTGGCAATTTTTCATGGAATAGAAGAAGAGTCACAGAGTATAATTTAAGGATTGTTTTGAGGAGTGAAAAGTGTGAGCAGATGTGTTTTCTTCATGCAGCATTTTCTCCAGCAAAAAGCAAGAGGAAAATGCAGACTTCACTAACTCACTTGCTTATTTCATTCATTAAGCTTATGGCTGCAATAGCCAGCATGTTTTTTTATGAAAGAAATTGTCCGCCGCAAGTACATTTTCTGAATTTTTAACTATTTTTCACAATTTTGTGAAAATCTAAATTAAGGAAATAGTTTACAAAGTTAATATTGTTTTATGCTATAAACACAATAAAGGTGGACATTTGGCCAAAATCATTAAATAAAAAAAGAATCATGTAGAAACGATATATTAGTAGCTCAATTATTAAGCACTAATACGCTAAACAAACAATGCAGGGAGAGAGGGGTATAGAGAATATCTGCGACAAAATAATGGGAAACACTACACTGTAGGTCAGCTGGATTCAAAATAATACACACTAAACACTACACAAAAACGCAGGAGAAACAAATTTACCACTACTAAACAGTAAAGTTGGGGAGAAACATGGGGGTCATAGGTAGGGATGAGCGAATCGATCCGGACGAACCCGGATTCGTTCCGAATTTCATGGAAAATTCGATTCTGAACGAATCCGAATTTCCCAGCGATTCGATCAATCGAAGTTTTCCATTAAACTCCATTTATTTCAATTACAGGCATTCTAAAATGGTGGATGAACATGTCCAGACATACCCCCTGGGGCAAGGTATCATGGGTAAGTCACATGCAGCCTATCAGCAGCCAGGAAGCCCGGTGACTTCACCGTGCTATATAAAGCGGCGGCCATCTTGCTTGTGCGCATTTCAGCCTTGCATTGTGGCCAGAGCACAGCTAGTTAGAGACAGGGACAGAGAGTTAGAGATATGTAGGGAGAGTCAGAGAGACCGACAGAGAGGCAGAAAGAGAGGTAGACAGAAAGACAGTGAAAGATAGGGAATAACCGGAACCATCCAGGCAGGGACAGCATTGAAGTGACAGGGACATTTTTTTTTTATTTTCATCCAGCCAGGTCATTTTTCAATTCAATTTCAGTTCTTTGTGCTGTAAACCTGCCTTGCCACTGTGCATCCCATCTATGCAGTGGCATATTTAACCCTATCTGTTACACACAAGCATTTATCATAATATATAACTGGATTAGTTTAAATATTTTTTGGTCTGCCTTTAACAAAAAAAACACCAGGCCGCAGGGCATCCCAAACCTGCATTAGGCAGCCTATCTGTTATACTAAATACGCTTGTTGATCCTTCCTCACCTGAATCTGAGCATTGCATTTTGAATTGGTTTTTTGGTCTTCCTTTAACAAAAAAAACACCAGGCCGCAGGGCATCCCAAACCTGCATCAGGCAGCCTATCTGTTATACTAAATACGCTTGTTGATCCTTCCTCAGCTGAATCAGAGCATTGCATTTTGAATTGGTCTTTGGTCTGCCTTTAACAAAAAAAACACCAGGCCGCAGGGCATCCCAAACCTGCATTAGGCAGCCTATCTGTTATACTAAATGCGCTTGTTGATCCTTCCTCAGCTGAATCTAAGCATTGCATTTTGAATTGGTTTTTGGTCTGCCTTTAACAAAAAAAAACACCAGGCCGCAGGGCATCCCAAACCTGCATTAGGCAGGGCATCCCAAACCTGCAGATTTTTTAAACCCGCTGAGAGGGAGGACAAACTGAACAAATACAAAGACATTCTGCGTAGTCAGTTGGCCGATGCCTATCTGCGCCATGGTCCATACTCTCGCAGGTCTGACTCGGGGGGACCTCTGCGCTCACCTTCCACTGCCATGCCTGCTGGTGGGGTTGTCAGGAGCAGCAGCAGCAGCTCCATCAGCAGCAGCAGCCTCAGTCTTCAGTCGCTAATGAGTAGCTTTCTACAACCGCATAGTGAGGATACTCTTGAGCAGCCGGAAGGCCTGGACCAGGACCTCAACCAGCAGGTCATGTCATAACTTGACATGACCATGCCAACACACCTTGAAGATCCGCTGGACTTCTGGGCAGCCTAACTTGGCTTGTGGCCGCAACTAGCAGAGTTTGCCCTGGAAAAGCTGTCCTGCCCGGCCTGTAGCGTGCCATCTGAGCAGGTGTTTAGTGCGGCGGGGGCCATAGTTACGGCGAGGAGAACTCGTCTATCAACTAAAAATGTGGAGAGACTCACCTTTGTCAAAATGAATCAGGGATGGATCAGCCAGGATTTCCACTCACCAATGGCAGATGCGTGCAACTAGATTCAGCATGGTGCCACGTTTTACACTTTCCAAATGGTGCAAAACATATTTATGTCTTTAGGCCAATTTTTGGGCTCCTGCTGATGCCAACTTCAGGGTGTGCCTTCCAGCCAATTTTTGGGCTCCTGCTGATGCCAACTTCAGGGTGTGCCTTTCAGCCAATTTTTGGCCTCCTCCTGCTGCTGCTGCTGCTGCTACCAACTCCAGGGTGTCTTTCAAGCAATGTTTTGGCTCCTGCTTATGCTGCTGCAAACTCCAGGGTGTGCCTTCCAGCTAATGTTTGTGCTCCTGCTGCTGCCAACTTCAGGGTGCCTTCCAGCCAATTTCTGGGTTCCTGCTGTTGCTGCTTGCAACTCCAGGGTGTGATTCAGCCAATTTTTGAGCTCCTGCTGCCCACTCCAGTGTCTCTTTCAAGCTATGTTTGGGCTCCTGCTGCTGCTGCTTGCAACTCCAGGGTGTGATTCATCCAATTTTTGGCCTCCTGCAGCCAACTCTAGTGTCTCTTTAAAGTAATGTTTGGGCCCCTGCTGCTGCTTGCAACTCCAGGGTGTGATTCATCCAATTTTTGGGCTCCTGCTGCCAACTCCAGTGTCTCTTTAAAGTAATGTTTGGGCTCCTGCTGCTGCTTGCGACTCCAGGGTGTGATTCATCCAATTTTTTGGCTCCTGCTGCCAACTCCAGTGTCTCTTTAAAGCAATGTTGGGGCTCCTGCTGCTGCTTGCAACTCCAGGGTGTCATTCAGTCAATTTTTGGGCTCCTGCTGCCAACTCCAGTGTCTCTTTAAAGCAATGTTTGGGCTCCTGCTGCTGCTTGCAACTCCAGGGTGTGATTCAGCCAATTTTTGGGCTCCTGCTGCCAACTCCAGTGTCTCTTTCAAACTATGTTTGGGGTCCTGCTGCTGCTGCTTGCAACTCCAGGGTGTGATTCATCCAATTTTTGGGCTCCTGCTGCCAACTCCAGTGTCTCTTTCAAGCTATGTTTGGGCTGCTGCTGCTGCTTGCAACTCCAGGGTGTGATTCATCCAATTTTTGGCCTCCTGCAGCCAACTCCAGTGTCTCTTTAAAGCTATGTTTGGGCTCCTGCTGCTGCTTGCAACTCCAGGGTGTGATTCGTCCAATTTTTGAGCTCCTGCTGCCAACTCCAGTGTCTCTTTCAAGCTATGTTCGGGCTCCTGCTGCTTGCAAATCCAGGGTGAGATTCATCCAATTTTTGGGCTCCTGCTGCCAACTCCAGTGTCTCTTTAAAGCAATGTTTGGGCTCCTGCTGCTGCTTGCAACTCCAGGGTGTGATTTATCCAATTTTTGGGCTCCTGCTGCCAACTCCAGTGTCTCTTTCAAGCTATGTTTGGGCTGCTGCTGCTGATTGCAACTCCAGGGTGTGATTCAGCCAATTTTTGGGCTCCTGCTGCCAACTCCATTGTCTCTTTCAAGCTATGTTTGGGTTCCTGCTGCTGCTGCTTACGACTCCAGGGTATGATTCATCCAATTTTTGGACTCCTGCAGCCAACTCCAGTGTCTCTTTCACGCTATGTTTGGGGTCCTGCTGCTGCTGCTTGCAACTCCAGGGTGTGATTCAGCCAATTTTTGGGCTCCTGCTGCCAACTCCAGTGTCTCTTTCAAGCTATGTTTGGGCTCCTGCTGCTGCTTGCAACTCCAGGGTGTGATTCATCCAATTTTTGGCCTCCTGCAGCCAACTCCAGTGTCTCTTTAAAGTAATGTTGGGGCTCCTGCTGCTGCTTGCAACTCCAGGGTGTGATTCATCCAATTTTTGGGCTCCTGCAGCCAAATCCAGTGTGTCTTTAAAGCAATGTTTGGGCTCCTGCTGCTGCCAGCTCCAGGGTGTGTTTTTCAGGCACTATAGGGGCCCCTCATAGTGATGCCACTTCAACTCTCTGCAATTGTGCTACTCTGCGATTCTATTAGCGATGCCTCTGATCTGCATGTCTTAATTATTTACAGTATTACTTCACTAACCCAGCACACATCCTATGCGTGTTACAGCAAGGCAGAATGGTTTACAACCCTATTGAGGCTCCAGGAGGCTCAGAAATAGCCGTTTTTAATAGCGATTTGTCGCGAATAAATTTGGGTCGAAACTATTTTTGTCGAAAAATTCGGCGAATCAGTCGAATCGAATTTTTCATCTCTAGTCATAGGCAATAGTGACTGTCTTAGCCTGCACAATATGCTTCTGCACAAAAAGAGCACTTCATGCGCAAGTTTGCGCATTAATCTGTAACTTGTGAACGTACTTCACACCTTAATCCGCACGCGCATGTTTTTTTGGCGCACAGGCATGAATTGACACTTATGTGACAGTTTAGTTGTAACTGAATTAGCATACTGCTGCCATTTACCATAATACTACTTCCTGTTAGTGTTTTTAGAAATATTGGGCAAAATCTATAGTAAAAAAAAAGAAACACGGGTTGTTTTGGGGTTTGGGGTATGATAACATAAAATATATAATATCATATGAAAACATTGATTACTATCTACACTATACCACGTATACTTCCATTAATGCTATCCATTTAACAGTTCATAGGATTCAGCAAACTGAGACCAGTGGGCCAGCTTAGCCCTTGGCCATAGTCATGTTCTGACCTAGCTTTTCTAAAATCTTTCTGGGATGTGCTTCACCATACATTGTTTGTTCTACACTATAATTTGTCATTTGTCATAGAGGCAACAAGTGAGGCCTACTACAGTTTACAACAAATGAGCACTTAAAAAATCTAGAACCAAAGCATGTTGGTTGACAAGCACATGTACATAGTGGGTGATTTGCGTCCTGGTTCCTGTGACCCTGTACCCTGCCGATCCTGTTGTTTATCCTAATCCACGGATTTCTACCCTGATTCATGTGACCCTGTACCACCTGATCCTGTTCATTATTCTAATCCTCTAGTTTCTGTTCAGCTCTGGCTCTGTTTCATCTATATTTAGTCCAAGCACCTACCTTCTGCAAAGTCTTCAATATTTGTTAATAGTTTGGGCATTTGGCTTAGTGTAAGTGTGTGTTGGTGGGTTTAGGTATAGGTATTTGATTTATTGTGTTTAAAGAAAAAGTCCATCTTCAGGGGTGTTTTAGTGCCAAAATGTGCTCAAGTTGCTGAGCTGAAATATGTATGGAAGCAGATTCACTATCTACAATCTGTTGCAATTGGCAACTGTACTCTGAGATCTACAGTAAGGGACATGCGAGCCCTGTACACACAGAATGCTTCTTCTGGGAATATTTAAAGTGGACCAACACCCAGGATTTTGACTATCCTGGGTCTTGGTCCACTTCGGTGAGGCACCCCCGATCGGGGTGCCCCGCTGTGTGAAACCCCCCCGAACCCCCCAAACTCACCTCTGTCCGCGGCGCCGGACAAGCCGCGGACAAGCGGCTCCTCCGCCGCCGCCTCCCGCGCGTCCCTGTTGACGCGCGCGTGCCCGCGCCGGCCATTCACAGACGGCCGGCGCGGGCGCGCGCACGTCTAGAGGGGCGCGAGACTAAGGTAAGGAGTTTGGGGTGTTTGGGGGGGGTTTCACCCCGCGGGACATCCCGATCTCGGATGTCCCGCGGGGAGGGAGGTGATCAGCCCGGGAATCTTATAGATTCCCGGGCCGATCACCGGTGGGTGTTGGTCCACTTTAAGGTTGAATGAGCTCCCTCACCTCAGCAGCAGCCATATAAGCAGCAATGTAGTCCAGCAGCGCTTCCGATAAAACATAACATGTACTAGAAAAATGTAAAATCTAGATTAGGACCCAGACAAACAGACGGTATGCATGGTAGGCAACACGTTTCCGATCAGACCCTTTCTCAGTTTCCATACTCTGACACCAGAGCTTAGTAAATTTGAATGGAGTGCTAGCCACTGATTGAAGAAGAACCTGTGCATGTACCATGGGATACCAAGGTACATAAATGAAGCGATCCTGTGGATTTCACACAGCTGGAATCTTCGATTTGTAGTCAAACAATTACCAGGAAAGAGAAATTTCTGGTGCTTGTTCCTTTTTAATGCTGGGCCCACAAATCTCTGTCTAAAGGTCTGTCACAATACCACAAAAGAGCAGATATGTTTCCTCCAGCATCCATTGTTAAATTATAACAAGAGTAAAGTACAGGACACTACCATTTTACAGTAAGAGAATGGCAAACTAAGGACACGCTGTTAAATACAACTTGCCACTTATATGTAGACTCAGCAAAATGCTAATATCTGCTCTGCTTGTAGAAATAGGAAATTGTAATGCCCCAGGACGTGAAACAGCTCGCTTTATGTGCAGACCTGGAAGATGAATTGACTATTCTAAACCACTGATTTCATTATCAAAGTATTCCTTCAACTTGCATGAAGCAATCTCAAGCCAAATGCAAATTTTCAGGCAGCATTTATACACTTGTTATTAAACATCCCTGTAGCATAAAAGATGAGCTTCTGGCAAATAACAACATTTAATGGAGTTATGCATAAAATAAAATAGTTATGTATAATATAATTCATTTGTTATATCAATACAATACAAAAATAGTTTCGCAATAGAGTTAGTATAAATAACAATCTTTGTTTCTCACCTTATATCAACTACCTATAGTTCTTTTCACTAAAGAAATAAAAAGATAAATATAAAAAATGGGCTAAACTGTAATTTTAGGAAATAGGCTCATGTCATTGCACAGATGATATTGGCCTTTGATATTGAATTCACACACAGATTATGAATGCTGGGATTTGCAAATACAGATTATGTTAAATAAGACAGAAAAAAACAAACAGGAAATTATGTAAACTCAAAGGATTATAACTAGGGATGAGCGAATCGATCCGGACGAACCCGGATTCGATCCGAATTTCAGGAAAAATTCGATTCGGATCGAATCCGAATTTCCCCGCGATTCGATCACTCGAAGTTTTCCTTTAACATCCATTCATTTACATTACAGGCATTCTAAGATGGCGGGCGGGACATGTCTGGACATGTATCCCGCGCCAGTGCAAGCTGGGGCAGTCACATGCAGCCTATCAGCAGCCAGCAAGCCCGGTGACGTCACACAGCGGTATTTAACGGCGGCCATCTTGCTTTTCCTCATTTCTCTATTGCATTCGTGACAGACAGACAGAACGCTGTGTAGCTGAGGCAGTTAGACAGGCTGGAGACAGGCTGGAGACAGGGACAGACAGGGACAGGCTGGAGACAGGCAGGAGACAGGCAGGAGACAGACAGGAGACAGACAGAAAGCCAGGGAAAGGTAGGAAAAACGGAGCTGGCTGACAGGGAGATTTTTTTTTTTTCATCCAGCCTTTGTTAGCGTTTTCAGGCTGCTTATAGTAACTAACTGTGCATATATACTGAACTGATCTTAAGTCTGCTGTGAGGCATCCCATTCTGTGACTAAAGCAGCCTCTATTTAATAGCATAATAAACATTTGCACTTATTCTCATAGAAATCAGGCCTGATAAAGACACTTTTGCTGTGCATGCTCTCTGGTTTTTGTGGCACTGGCATCCCATTCTGTGACTAAAGCAGCCTCTATTTAATAGCATAATAAACATTTGCACTTATTCTCATAGAAATCAGGCCTGATAAAGACACTTTTGCTGTGCATGCTCTCTGGTTTTTGTGGCACTGGCATCCCATTCTGTGACTAAAGCAGCCTCTATTTAATAGCATAATAAACATTTGCACTTATTCTCATAGAAATCAGGCCTGATAAAGACACTTTTGCTGTGCATGCTCTCTGGTTTTTGTGGCACTGGCATCCCATTCTGTGACTAAAGCAGCCTCTATTTAATAGCATAATAAACATTTGCACTTATTCTCATAGAAATCAGGCCTGATAAAGACACTTTTGCTGTGCATGCTCTCTGGTTTTTGTGGCACTGGCATCCCATTCTGTGACTAAAGCAGCCTCTATTTAATAGCATAATAAACATTTGCACTTATTCTCATAGAAATCAGGCCTGATAAAGACACTTTTGCTGTGCATGCTCTCTGGTTTTTGTGGCACTGGCATCCCATTCTGTGACTAAAGCAGCCTCTATTTAATAGCATAATAAACATTTGCACTTATTCTCATAGAAATCAGGCCTGATAAAGACACTTTTGCTGTGCATGCTCTCTGGTTTTTGTGGCACTGGCATCCCATTCTGTGACTAAAGCAGCCTCTATTTAATAGCATAATAAACATTTGCACTTATTCTCATAGAAATCAGGCCTGATAAAGACACTTTTGCTGTGCATGCTCTCTGGTTTTTGTGGCACTGGCATCCCATTCTGTGACTAAAGCAGCCTCTATTTAATAGCATAATAAACATTTGCACTTATTCTCATAGAAATCAGGCCTGATAAAGACACTTTTGCTGTGCATGCTCTCTGGTTTTTGTGGCACTGGCATCCCATTCTGTGACTAAAGCAGCCTCTATTTAATAGCATAATAAACATTTGCACTTATTCTCATAGAAATCAGGCCTGATAAAGACACTTTTGCTGTGCATGCTCTCTGGTTTTTGTGGCACTGGCATCCCATTCTGTGACTAAAGCAGCCTCTATTTAATAGCATAATAAACATTTGCACTTATTCTCATAGAAATCAGGCCTGATAAAGACACTTTTGCTGTGCATGCTCTCTGGTTTTTGTGGCACTGGCATCCCATTCTGTGACTAAAGCAGCCTCTATTTAATAGCATAATAAACATTTGCACTTATTCTCATAGAAATCAGGCCTGATAAAGACACTTTTGCTGTGCATGCTCTCTGGTTTTTGTGGCACTGGCATCCCATTCTGTGACTAAAGCAGCCTCTATTTAATAGCATAATAAACATTTGCACTTATTCTCATAGAAATCAGGCCTGATAAAGACACTTTTGCTGTGCATGCTCTCTGGTTTTTGTGGCACTGGCATCCCATTCTGTGACTAAAGCAGCCTCTATTTAATAGCATAATAAACATTTGCACTTATTCTCATAGAAATCAGGCCTGATAAAGACACTTTTGCTGTGCATGCTCTCTGGTTTTTGTGGCACTGGCATCCCATTCTGTGACTAAAGCAGCCTCTATTTAATAGCATAATAAACATTTGCACTTATTCTCATAGAAATCAGGCCTGATAAAGACACTTTTGCTGTGCATGCTCTCTGGTTTTTGTGGCACTGGCATCCCATTCTGTGACTAAAGCAGCCTCTATTTAATAGCATAATAAACATTTGCACTTATTCTCATAGAAATCAGGCCTGATAAAGACACTTTTGCTGTGCATGCTCTCTGGTTTTTGTGGCACTGGCATCCCATTCTGTGACTAAAGCAGCCTCTATTTAATAGCATAATAAACATTTGCACTTATTCTCATAGAAATCAGGCCTGATAAAGACACTTTTGCTGTGCATGCTCTCTGGTTTTTGTGGCACTGGCATCCCATTCTGTGACTAAAGCAGCCTCTATTTAATAGCATAATAAACATTTGCACTTATTCTCATAGAAATCAGGCCTGATAAAGACACTTTTGCTGTGCATGCTCTCTGGTTTTTGTGGCACTGGCATCCCATTCTGTGACTAAAGCAGCCTCTATTTAATAGCATAATAAACATTTGCACTTATTCTCATAGAAATCAGGCCTGATAAAGACACTTTTGCTGTGCATGCTCTCTGGTTTTTGTGGCACTGGCATCCCATTCTGTGACTAAAGCAGCCTCTATTTAATAGCATAATAAACATTTGCACTTATTCTCATAGAAATCAGGCCTGATAAAGACACTTTTGCTGTGCATGCTCTCTGGTTTTTGTGGCACTGGCATCCCATTCTGTGACTAAAGCAGCCTCTATTTAATAGCATAATAAACATTTGCACTTATTCTCATAGAAATCAGGCCTGATAAAGACACTTTTGCTGTGCATGCTCTCTGGTTTTTGTGGCACTGGCATCCCATTCTGTGACTAAAGCAGCCTCTATTTAATAGCATAATAAACATTTGCACTTATTCTCATAGAAATCAGGCCTGATAAAGACACTTTTGCTGTGCATGCTCTCTGGTTTTTGTGGCACTGGCATCCCATTCTGTGACTAAAGCAGCCTCTATTTAATAGCATAATAAACATTTGCACTTATTCTCATAGAAATCAGGCCTGATAAAGACACTTTTGCTGTGCATGCTCTCTGGTTTTTGTGGCACTGGCATCCCATTCTGTGACTAAAGCAGCCTCTATTTAATAGCATAATAAACATTTGCACTTATTCTCATAGAAATCAGGCCTGATAAAGACACTTTTGCTGTGCATGCTCTCTGGTTTTTGTGGCACTGGCATCCCATTCTGTGACTAAAGCAGCCTCTATTTAATAGCATAATAAACATTTGCACTTATTCTCATAGAAATCAGGCCTGATAAAGACACTTTTGCTGTGCATGCTCTCTGGTTTTTGTGGCACTGGCATCCCATTCTGTGACTAAAGCAGCCTCTATTTAATAGCATAATAAACATTTGCACTTATTCTCATAGAAATCAGGCCTGATAAAGACACTTTTGCTGTGCATGCTCTCTGGTTTTTGTGGCACTGGCATCCCATTCTGTGACTAAAGCAGCCTCTATTTAATAGCATAATAAACATTTGCACTTATTCTCATAGAAATCAGGCCTGATAAAGACACTTTTGCTGTGCATGCTCTCTGGTTTTTGTGGCACTGGCATCCCATTCTGTGACTAAAGCAGCCTCTATTTAATAGCATAATAAACATTTGCACTTATTCTCATAGAAATCAGGCCTGATAAAGACACTTTTGCTGTGCATGCTCTCTGGTTTTTGTGGCACTGGCATCCCATTCTGTGACTAAAGCAGCCTCTATTTAATAGCATAATAAACATTTGCACTTATTCTCATAGAAATCAGGCCTGATAAAGACACTTTTGCTGTGCATGCTCTCTGGTTTTTGTGGCACTGGCATCCCATTCTGTGACTAAAGCAGCCTCTATTTAATAGCATAATAAACATTTGCACTTATTCTCATAGAAATCAGGCCTGATAAAGACACTTTTGCTGTGCATGCTCTCTGGTTTTTGTGGCACTGGCATCCCATTCTGTGACTAAAGCAGCCTCTATTTAATAGCATAATAAACATTTGCACTTATTCTCATAGAAATCAGGCCTGATAAAGACACTTTTGCTGTGCATGCTCTCTGGTTTTTGTGGCACTGGCATCCCATTCTGTGACTAAAGCAGCCTCTATTTAATAGCATAATAAACATTTGCACTTATTCTCATAGAAATCAGGCCTGATAAAGACACTTTTGCTGTGCATGCTCTCTGGTTTTTGTGGCACTGGCATCCCATTCTGTGACTAAAGCAGCCTCTATTTAATAGCATAATAAACATTTGCACTTATTCTCATAGAAATCAGGCCTGATAAAGACACTTTTGCTGTGCATGCTCTCTGGTTTTTGTGGCACTGGCATCCCATTCTGTGACTAAAGCAGCCTCTATTTAATAGCATAATAAACATTTGCACTTATTCTCATAGAAATCAGGCCTGATAAAGACACTTTTGCTGTGCATGCTCTCTGGTTTTTGTGGCACTGGCATCCCATTCTGTGACTAAAGCAGCCTCTATTTAATAGCATAATAAACATTTGCACTTATTCTCATAGAAATCAGGCCTGATAAAGACACTTTTGCTGTGCATGCTCTCTGGTTTTTGTGGCACTGGCATCCCATTCTGTGACTAAAGCAGCCTCTATTTAATAGCATAATAAACATTTGCACTTATTCTCATAGAAATCAGGCCTGATAAAGACACTTTTGCTGTGCATGCTCTCTGGTTTTTGTGGCACTGGCATCCCATTCTGTGACTAAAGCAGCCTCTATTTAATAGCATAATAAACATTTGCACTTATTCTCATAGAAATCAGGCCTGATAAAGACACTTTTGCTGTGCATGCTCTCTGGTTTTTGTGGCACTGGCATCCCATTCTGTGACTAAAGCAGCCTCTATTTAATAGCATAATAAACATTTGCACTTATTCTCATAGAAATCAGGCCTGATAAAGACACTTTTGCTGTGCATGCTCTCTGGTTTTTGTGGCACTGGCATCCCATTCTGTGACTAAAGCAGCCTCTATTTAATAGCATAATAAACATTTGCACTTATTCTCATAGAAATCAGGCCTGATAAAGACACTTTTGCTGTGCATGCTCTCTGGTTTTTGTGGCACTGGCATCCCATTCTGTGACTAAAGCAGCCTCTATTTAATAGCATAATAAACATTTGCACTTATTCTCATAGAAATCAGGCCTGATAAAGACACTTTTGCTGGCCAAAGCCCTACTGGACCCTGCCAGGTCGATTCCTGCCCGGGGCATCCCATTCTGTGACTACAGCAGCCTCTGTTTAAGACCATATAAGCATTTGCTCTTATCATATTTGAAATTAGCCTGATAAAGACACTTTTGCTGGCCAAAGCCCTACTGGACCCTGCCAGGTCCATTCCTGCCCAGGGCATCCCATTCTGTGACTAAAGCAGCCTCTGTTTAAGACCATATAAGCATTTGCTCTTATTATATTTATATTATAAGACACTTTTGCTGGGCATAGGCTTACTGCTGCCTGCCAGGTGCACTTCTGTTGAGGCATCCCATTCTGTAACATAGCATACCCCTCTTTATTTACACTAAGCAGCTCTCTTATTTACACTAAGCAGGCCTGTTGGAGGCTGAGTGTTACTGCTCACTTTTGGTGTGCATTATATTCTGTTTTATATAGACCCACTGCTGCCTGGGGGTTCTTAAAATATCACCTACTACCACGCCAGTTAGACTATGTCGGGCAGACAAGTGCCTGGAAGTGAAAAGAGGAGTGGCAGAGGCCAAGATTCCGCAGGCAGAGCTCGCATCAGACTGGGGGCCAGTAGCAGCAGGAGTCACGCTGAGAGACCTAATCTGCCAGTATCTGCTAGCGGTCGGGTCTCCACCAGTAACGCATCTGCCGTGGTAGATTGGCTGACGCGCTCATCAACAACATCATCACAACTTACATCTGAGACCCCCAGTCTAGGGTCGGTAGGTTCCTCTGACACAACCCTGAGTTGGCATGCCCCGAGAGCAGTCCCTGTCCTCCCATTGCCTCTGTCCTACGCCGTTCCCTCCCCCAGCGACGTATCCTATGCTTTGGGTTCAGCTCCACTCTTTAGTGAGGAGGACGATCAGATACAGGAGGACAGTCAGCAGCTACTGCCCAGCCAAGAAATGGAGGTGGCTTCTTTAGCTAGGCAGACAAATAGTGATGTGGACAGTGTCGTGGGTGCTGCGAGCGTTCCAGCTCCTGCGCCAGACACTGTTGACGAATCCACGAACATCAGTGACGTACAGCCACAACCCGGTGATGATGATGATGATGACGATGAAGCCGATCGCACTTGGGAGCCGGGTGATGAAGGGGCTTCATCGTCATCATCAGGAGAAGAGGGGCGCAGGTTGCCCCGGAGTCAGCAGCTGAGGCAGCAAGGTGGTAGCAGTCAGCATGGGGGCACAATTCCAAAGGCTGGAGCCGGCCGGGGCCGGGGCCGGGGTAGAGCACCTGCTGTGCGGCAGTCTACCTTATCGGGAGGTAGTGGAGCAGGGGTTCCTGGAGTTGGCAACAGCAGCAGTGAATCAGTGAGGCCAGGGGGTGGGAAAAGTAGCTACTCGGCAGTGTGGCAGTTTTTCCTGAGGCATCCGCAGGAGGGTAACATGGCCACATGCAAGATATGTAGGCAAAAGGTGAAGCGTGGCCAGGGTCCAAATGTTGGCACCACGGCCCTGCGTCAACATATGATGCGTCACCATAAAACGACCTGGGAGAACCGAGGCTCCCAAGGGGTGGTCCAGTCTGCTTCCTCACCAAGTGAGCTCCCAATTTCTGCCAGCCAAGGCTCCAGCACCTCAGCCGAAGGCAGCTGTGCGTCACACCCATCCTCTGTCGCTCCTGCTCCTCCTCCTCCTCCTCCTCCAAGTCATGCATCCCGCCAGCAATCCATCAGCGAAGCCATGTCCAAGAGACAGCAGTATGCGCCCACTCATCCTACGGCGCAGAAGCTGAATGTGCTCCTGTCCAAGTTGCTGGTGCTGCAGTCGCTCCCTTTTCAGGTGGTGGAATCTGCACCTTTCAGAGAACTGATGGCTTGTGCCGAGCCGAGGTGGAGAGTCCCAAGCCGTCATTTCTTTGCCAAGAAGGCAGTACCAGCGCTGCACACTTTTGTTGAACAGAAGGTGGGCCAGTCCTTGAGCCTGTCGGTGTGTAGCAAAATACATGGCAGCGCCGACATCTGGAGCTGTAACTACGGTCAGGGGCAGTACATGTCGTTTACGGCCCACTGGGTGAATGTGGTCCCTTTGCAGCAGCAACTTGGACAGGTCACGCCGCTTCGGCCTCCGCGCTCTCTGCCCATTGGGCCTGTGACACCGTGCGACTCGGCCTCCTCATCCTCCGCCATCTCCTCACCCTCCACTGTAGGCTCAAGTCTCAGTGCCCCTCCAGTCTACCATGTGTGCAGGGCACGGAGGTGTCACGCAGTGCTTCACATGGTTTGTCTTGGCGAACGGAGTCACACAGGGGAGGAACTGCTTAAATGTATTCATCAGGAAATCCAAACATGGCTTACTCCGAGAAAACTTAAAATGGGAATCATGGTTACCGACAATGGGAAGAACATTTTGTCTGCGCTGCGCCAAGGAAGCCTGACCCATGCCCCCTGCATGGCTCACGTCTTCAATCTGGTTGTCAAGCGGTTTCTGAAGTGTTCCCCCCATCTGCAGGACATCCTAACAACTTCACGGAAACTTTGCATGCACTTCAGCCACTCCTACACCGCCAAACACACCCTTCTTGAGCTACAGCGTCAGAATGGTATCCCCCAACATAGTCTGATTTGCGATGTTTCCACCCGTTGGAATTCCACCCTTCACATGTTGGACCGATTATATGAACAGAGAAAAGCCATCACGGATTTCCTGATGATCCAAGCAGATAGGGGGACTCCCCTGTGTAACTTCAATGTCAACCAGTGGCAGCTCATACGTGACACCTGCCGTTTGCTCAGGCCCTTTGAGGAAGCCACTTTATTTGTCAGTCGGCAGGATTACGGGATGAACGACGTGATTCCACTGCTTCATGTACTACAGCACATGTTGGAAACCATGGCTGGTCAGGGCACTGGAGACATGGCGTTTACATCTTACGGCCACATGAACCCCGTTGGAGCTGAACTGGAGGAGGAGGAGGAGGAAGAGGAGGAGGAGGAGTTGCCCAGCGAAACACAGTTTAGGCTTGGCGAAATGGCTGGTTTATCTAGTCAGCGGACAGGAGAGGAGGAGCAGGAGCAGCCAGAGGAGCTAGAGGTTTTTGAGGAAGGAGAGACAGAGGACCCGGGCACACCGTGGCAGTATGCAGTGGAGATGGAGACAGGTAGTCCATCCGAGTCACTTGCGCAAATGGCACGAAGCATGCTCACATGCTTGCGTAGTGACCCCAGAATTGTTTCCATCTGTCGGCGGGATGACTTCTGGCTGTCCACCTTATTGGACCCTCGCTTCCGGCACAAAATGGGGGCATTTTTTAAACCCACCGAGAGGGAGGACAAACTCAACTACTACAAAGACATTCTACGTAGGCAGTTGGCCGATGCCTATCTGCGCCATGGTCCATACTCTCGCAGGTCTGACTCGAGGGGACCTCTGCGCTCACCTTCCACTGCCATGGCCGCTGGGGGGGTTGGCAGCAGCAGCAGCAGAAGCTCCATCAGCAGCAGCAGCCTCAGTCTTCAGTCGCTAATGAGTAGCTTTCTACACCCGCATAGTGAGGCTACTCATGAGCAGCAGGAAGACCTGGAGCAGGACCTGAACCAGCAGGTCATGTCATACTTTGACATGACCATGCCAACACACCTTGAGGATCCGCTGGACTTCTGGGCAGCCAAACTTGATTTGTGGCCGCAACTAGCAGAGTTTGCCCTGGAAAAGCTGTCCTGCCCGGCAAGTAGCGTGCCATCTGAGCGGGTGTTTAGTGCGGCGGGGGCCATAGTTACGGCGAGGAGAACTCGTCTGTCAACTAAAAATGTGGAGAGACTCACCTTTGTCAAAATGAATCAGGGATGGATCAGCCAGGATTTCCACCCACCAATGCCTGATGCATGCGACTAGATTCAGCATGGTGCCACGTTTTACACTTTACAAATGGTGCAAAACATATTTATGTCTTTAGGCCATTTTTTGGGCTCCTGCTGCTGCTACTGCCAACTTCTGCCAACTCCAGGGTGTGATTCATCCAATTTTTGGGCTCCTGAAGCCAACTCCAGTGTATATTTGGGCTCCTGCTGCTACTACTGTCAACTCCTGCCAACTCCAGGGTGTGATTCATCCAATTTTTGGGCTCCTGAGGCCAACTCCAGTGTATATTTGGGCTCCTGCTGCTGCTACTGTCAACTTCTGCCAACTCCAGGGTGTGATTCATCCAATTTTTGGGCTCCTGAAGCCAACTCCAGTGTATATTTGGGCTCCTGCTGCTGCTACTGTCAACTCCTGCCAACTCCAGGGTGTGATTCATCCAATTTTTGGGCTCCTGAGGCCAACTCCAGTGTATATTTGGGCTCCTGCTGCTGCTGCTGCTGCCAACTTCTGCCAACTCCAGGGTGTGATTCATCCAATTTTTGGGCTCCTGAAGCCAACTCCAGTGTATATTTGGGCTCCTGCTGCTGCTACTGTCAACTCCTGCCAACTCCAGGGTGTGATTCATCCAATTTTTGGGCTCCTGAGGCCAACTCCAGTGTATATTTGGGCTCCTGCTGCTGCTACTGTCAACTCCTGCCAACTCCAGGGTGTGATTCATCCAATTTTTGGGCTCCTGAAGCCAACTCCAGTGTATATTTGGGCTCCTGCTGCTGCTACTGCCAACTTCTGCCAACTCCAGGGTGTGATTCATCCAATTTTTGGGCTCCTGAAGCCAACTCCAGTGTATATTTGGGCTCCTGCTGCTGCTACTGCCAACTTCTGCCAACTCCAGGGTGTGATTCATCCAATTTTTGGGCTCCTGAAGCCAACTCCAGTGTATATTTGGGCTCCTGCTGCTGCTGCTGCTGCCAACTTCTGCCAACTCCAGGGTGTGATTCATCCAATTTTTGGGCTCCTGAAGCCAACTCCAGTGTATATTTGGGCTCCTGCTGCTGCTACTGTCAACTCCTGCCAACTCCAGGGTGTGATTCATCCAATTTTTGGGCTCCTGAGGCCAACTCCAGTGTATATTTGGGCTCCTGCTGCTGCTACTGTCAACTCCTGCCAACTCCAGGGTGTGATTCATCCAATTTTTGGGCTCCTGAAGCCAACTCCAGTGTATATTTGGGCTCCTGCTGCTGCTACTGTCAACTCCTGCCAACTCCAGGGTGTGATTCATCCAATTTTTGGGCTCCTGAGGCCAACTCCAGTGTATATTTGGGCTCCTGCTGCTGCTACTGTCAACTCCTGCCAACTCCAGGGTGTGATTCATCCAATTTTTGGGCTCCTGAAGCCAACTCCAGTGTATATTTGGGCTCCTGCTGCTGCTACTGCCAACTTCTGCCAACTCCAGGGTGTGATTCATCCAATTTTTGGGCTCCTGAAGCCAACTCCAGTGTATATTTGGGCTCCTGCTGCTGCTGCTGCTGCCAACTTCTGCCAACTCCAGGGTGTGATTCATCCAATTTTTGGGCTCCTGAAGCCAACTCCAGTGTATATTTGGGCTCCTGCTGCTGCTACTGTCAACTCCTGCCAACTCCAGGGTGTGATTCATCCAATTTTTGGGCTCCTGAAGCCAACTCCAGTGTATATTTGGGCTCCTGCTGCTGCTACTGTCAACTCCTGCCAACTCCAGGGTGTGATTCATCCAATTTTTGGGCTCCTGAAGCCAACTCCAGTGTATATTTGGGCTCCTGCTGCTGCTGCTGCTGCCAACTTCTGCCAACTCCAGGGTGTGATTCATCCAATTTTTGGGCTCCTGAAGCCAACTCCAGTGTATATTTGGGCTCCTGCTGCTGCTACTGTCAACTCCTGCCAACTCCAGGGTGTGATTCATCCAATTTTTGGGCTCCTGAGGCCAACTCCAGTGTATATTTGGGCTCCTGCTGCTGCTACTGTCAACTCCTGCCAACTCCAGGGTGTGATTCATCCAATTTTTGGGCTCCTGAAGCCAACTCCAGTGTATATTTGGGCTCCTGCTGCTGCTACTGCCAACTTCTGCCAACTCCAGGGTGTGATTCATCCAATTTTTGGGCTCCTGAAGCCAACTCCAGTGTATATTTGGGCTCCTGCTGCTACTACTGCCAACTTCTGCCAACTCCAGGGTGTGATTCATCCAATTTTTGGGCTCCTGAGGCCAACTCCAGTGTATATTTGGGCTCCTGCTGCTGCTGCTGCCAACTTCTGCCAACTCCAGGGTGTGATTCATCCAATTTTTGGGCTCCTGAAGCCAACTCCAGTGTATATTTGGGCTCCTGCTGCTACTACTGTCAACTCCTGCCAACTCCAGGGTGTGATTCATCCAATTTTTGGGCTCCTGAGGCCAACTCCAGTGTATATTTGGGCTCCTGCTGCTGCTGCTGCCAACTTCTGCCAACTCCAGGGTGTGATTCATCCAATTTTTGGGCTCCTGAAGCCAACTCCAGTGTATATTTGGGCTCCTGCTGCTGCTACTGCCAACTTCTGCCAACTCCAGGGTGTGATTCATCCAATTTTTGGGCTCCTGAAGCCAACTCCAGTGTATATTTGGGCTCCTGCTGCTGCTGCTGCTGCCAACTTCTGCCAACTCCAGGGTGTGATTCATCCAATTTTTGGGCTCCTGAAGCCAACTCCAGTGTATATTTGGGCTCCTGCTGCTGCTACTGTCAACTCCTGCCAACTCCAGGGTGTGATTCATCCAATTTTTGGGCTCCTGAGGCCAACTCCAGTGTATATTTGGGCTCCTGCTGCTGCTACTGTCAACTCCTGCCAACTCCAGGGTGTGATTCATCCAATTTTTGGGCTCCTGAAGCCAACTCCAGTGTATATTTGGGCTCCTGCTGCTGCTACTGTCAACTCCTGCCAACTCCAGGGTGTGATTCATCCAATTTTTGGGCTCCTGAGGCCAACTCCAGTGTATATTTGGGCTCCTGCTGCTGCTACTGTCAACTCCTGCCAACTCCAGGGTGTGATTCATCCAATTTTTGGGCTCCTGAAGCCAACTCCAGTGTATATTTGGGCTCCTGCTGCTGCTACTGCCAACTTCTGCCAACTCCAGGGTGTGATTCATCCAATTTTTGGGCTCCTGAAGCCAACTCCAGTGTATATTTGGGCTCCTGCTGCTGCTGCTGCTGCCAACTTCTGCCAACTCCAGGGTGTGATTCATCCAATTTTTGGGCTCCTGAAGCCAACTCCAGTGTATATTTGGGCTCCTGCTGCTGCTACTGTCAACTCCTGCCAACTCCAGGGTGTGATTCATCCAATTTTTGGGCTCCTGAAGCCAACTCCAGTGTATATTTGGGCTCCTGCTGCTGCTACTGTCAACTCCTGCCAACTCCAGGGTGTGATTCATCCAATTTTTGGGCTCCTGAGGCCAACTCCAGTGTATATTTGGGCTCCTGCTGCTGCTGCTGCCAACTTCTGCCAACTCCAGGGTGTGATTCATCCAATTTTTGGGCTCCTGAGGCCAACTCCAGTGTATATTTGGGCTCCTGCTCCTGCTGCTGCCAACTTCTGCCAACTCCAGGGTGTGATTCATCCAATTTTTGGGCTCCTGAAGCCAACTCCAGTGTATATTTGGGCTCCTGCTGCTGCTGCCAACTTCTGCCAACTCCAGGGTGTGATTCATCCAATTTTTGGGCTCCTGAGGCCAACTCCAGTGTATATTTGGGCTCCTTCTGCCCCTCATAGTGATGCCACTTCAACTCTCTGCAATTGTGCCGCTCTGCGATTCTATTAGCGATGCCTCTGATCTGCATGTGATATTTCTTCAAAGTATTATTTAACAAACCCAGCACGCATCCTGTGCGTGTTACAGCAAGGCTGAATGGTTTACAACCCTATTGAGGCTGTAGGAGGCTCAGAAATAGCCGTTTTTAATAGCGATTCGTTGCGAATTTATTCGGGTCGAAACGATTTTTGTCGGAAAATTCGGCGAATCAGTCGAATCGAATTTTTCAAAAGTTCGCTCATCTCTAATTATAACTACAGGATTTGAGTTAAGCAGAAAAGAGTTGTAATCCTCTGGCAGCTTTTACTGGACAAGACAAATAGACAAAAACAGATAAGAAACAGAAGTTAAAAGTAGTTCCAACATCCAGCAGATGCCATTCTGCTACCATTTTGTAGAGGATAATAGGAACGTGTTGCATTTTGACCTAGGATGAAAGAAGCTAAGAGGCCGATTCATTAATTGCGGCAGGTAGCGACAGTTGAGCGACTGTAGCGGCATTTTCAGAGCACCCGCTAGTAGTCGCTGTGCTTGGCCGTTGTTCTGTAGTTGATAGCGACTCAGTCGGTTTGCCGTAATGTTGAATATTGGGTGAGGAGTCGCTATTTGACAGGTTCCGCGCTGTATGGGAGCGCATGATAGCGACTGGCCCTAGCGACCGGCTCCCACCATATTCATAAAAAAATCACGCTCAAAAATTCTCATGCTGTAAAATGCATGTTTAAACCCCAGAGCGCTGGCGGCGATGGGTTAAAAGTAGTTTTTTAACCCCCAAACAACCATATTTTTGGAAACAAAAAAAAAACAAGTTTTTAAAATAATTTGGTAATATGAATACATTAATTTCAGACCTGTAATATCAATTCTGTACAATTTTTTTTTTTTTTACCTTAAAAAAATTATCTAAAATGGCAGAAGTGGTCACAGAATTTTTCACATTAAAAAAAAAAACAAAAACAATTAATAACAATTAATTATGAATATTTAAAGATTGTTCCATTGAAATGCATTGGCGAGCGCCAGGTAGCGAGAGGTCATACCTGTCGCTGTTCAAGGTCGGACGCTGGACGTGGGCTGAGGCTGGAATAATGATGAATGAGTGGCTATATGGCGCTATCTCAGTCGCTAAGCAGGATTGGGGCTTGATAAATGTGTGATTGTGGTGGGGAGCCGGCGTTCTCGTGGCGGGGCCCGTCATTACCGGCCGCTCACCAGTCGCTACCTGTCGCTATTCCTCCATAAATTTCTTTATTGCTGAGGAGGGGAGTGACTCCTGTGGTCAATTTCTGTGCCAGGTCTGCAAAGTCAAAATGCTACTTCTGCTTTGCAGGTTCTTTAGGAGAGAGTTGGTTTAATATTGGGCCTGAGCCGGCACTCTATAACTAGAAAGGTAAAAAAAACATCTGGAAGTCAATGTGAAGCAGACAGCAGGTAGGCAGTTGCATCCAAGTTCTGTGTATGCAGTGAAATTAACCTTAGAAAAAAGAGCTAAAGATGGTATACAGCGAACACTATAGGGTCGATTCAACACCAGGTGAAAAAACTCTACTGCTTTCTAGGAGAGAAAACTCCCATTCCCTTTCATTGTCTATCTTGGAGCTGATTCAGCACCAGGTGAATATTTATATCTGGTTGCTGAATCACTCCCAAGGTAGACAATTAAAGATTTTGTAGTTTTCTCATCTGGTGCAGAATTAACACTTACTGGGTGATAGACAAGAAGGATTGCATTTAGGAAAGGCGGCCTAAAACAGTCATTTATAAGGAACAGGGTAGGAAAACATTCTCTGGATCCTCAGCTCCCCACTGATACTTTAAAATTGTTAAAAGCCTTGTTCTACCTGGTTGTCCATCATTACCTTGTCCCCCTTCTCTTTTCCCTCTTTGTCACTTGAGTTTTGAGTGAGTGTATTCTTCTTAATCACCCCCCTTCCAATGCTAGACAGTGATATTTTTTTATTTTAATTCAATAGCCTTTTTTTCAAATTTCATGCAAAATATGTCCGATACAGTATCACTCAATATTACCTGTTTTGCATAGATTAAACATTTGCAGACATATGTGCTATAGCACAAATGTGTCTATGTTATTCTTCTAAATAATAAACTAATAAACATATCTGACATATAGTGAAGATTGACTGATGTGCAAGTATATTATTTGAACATGTCAAATTGCAGACTATAAATTCCATCTAGCATTATGTTTGTCAACTCTACCTTCTATAATATGACAATAATGTCCATTTTTCTCAATTTCCTGAATTTTACCCATTTGTTCAATATTCAGCTCCAAAGGCCTCTGGGCTTTTGCCACAATCCACCTTCCAGCCGCCACAATAAGGTCGATTCGTGCCCATGAGTCATTTGCTCACACTTTTCATGAGTAAAAATGGTTTATTCACGTGTTTTCTCTTACTCCTGATTCAGCTGAACCTAACTTTTTTGCATGTAAATTTGCGCATGAAGTAAGATTTCATACACCAATTTACTTAATAAGGGTGAAAAGAGTGCACAATTGAAAATTATGACTTCATTAACGTAAAACTCATGCCGGCAATAGCATGTTTTAGATAAATTAAAGTGCCATCCACCCGTTATTTTTCTTTATTATTTGCCATTTTCTACACCTTTGAGAACCAGTTTTGAAAGTAGTTATACGAGGTAAAAAAATGTATATTGTTTAAAGAAACCATCCCCAAAAAGGTGGACATTTTGGCCCCAAAAGCTCAAAAAACCAGATGAAACAATACATTTGTAACGCACTTATACACTCCACCAAAACACAGGGGGATACAGAGAAAATCTGGGACAAAACTTTGGGAAACACAACACTGAAGGGCAACTGAAATTAGAATACCGCCCAATAAAACTCTACACATAAAAAGTAGAAGACACATGCCACAGGGCAAACACTGTAGAAAGAATAATAAAAATGTTCCTATAACATAGTAGCTGGTGAGAAACTTTCCTATAACACAGCAGCTGGTGAGAAATTTGCCTATAACACAGTAGCTGGTGAGAAATTTGCCTATAACACAGTAGCCAGTGAGAAATTTGCCTATAACACAGTAGCTGGTGAGAAATTTGCCTATACCACAGTAGCTGGTGAGACAAATTCACCAATGATTGAGTAAAGACAGGGGAAAAACATGGGGGCCATGGGGAACTTAGTCTGCACAATAGGCTCGATTCAGAGACACATTCGTCCGGACTTCCGTAGCTGTCTGTAAAAGTTTGGGTGGGTGTTAGTCTTTTTTTTGCTTTTTTTACGTCCATTTTCTACTCGCACGAACGTTCAAACTAATACGTATATGCTCTTTCGATGATCCAAAGGAAATCGGAAGTTTTGCGGAAGTTCGGAACATTTTCCAATCCAAATCGGAAATTTTCGTTCGTTCAGATAACTTCCGTTATTGGGATGGGTTCCCGTCTGATTCAGAGAGCTGATTTCGGATGGACCATCACCCTATAAATCTGTTTCATTTCCGATCCACTTACGGGACCTTTGAGGGCTCGGATTGCTATTGTTGAACATTGTTTGCGGCTATGTGGAGGAGTCTGCGCGCCTTTAGCACTAAGGCATTGCATGTATCAGCATGGCCGAGGCCATAAATTGTATAGCAATGCATACCTGAATCAATACATTTCATGTATGCCTTCTAGAAGCATTTTAATGCTGACCTTAAGTAGTCCTTAGCATGTAAACCTTTATTTTCTCACACATCCATATAATTGCTATATTTTTTTAGACTTATGTCCTTTGTGAATTATATTTGGATTGTTGAAGTTGAATCTTAATTTGTTGTAGGAGTTAATGTTTTAGTTGGTTAGCTTTGCTTTGTGTAATTATTTTATATTTGGTTGCAGGAACCGCAAGATGTGCCACTCCTGTCCTTTCTCCTGATGCCCGTTCTTTGCCTGCAGAATGCGGGCCAGGGGTTCTCTAATCGGGTACTATGCAAAACCTGGGCCGTGGTGGCGAGGGCCCTTTGGCTTTTGAAGTCCAGATTTAGGTGTTTGGACCATACGGGGGGGGGGGGGGGCACTGCAGTATGACCCCAAAAAGGTTATACCAATATTTTAATTTAAGTTTTAACAACTGAGTGTCAGGGTCCTTCAGTTGGTGGGCGAGATGCAGGAGCTGCGCAACTCGTTGGGGACCACAGATGAAGAATAATGTTCTGTGGCCTGCCATTGCTATGTATTTTGTTTTTTATAGTTGTAAAAATTAGAAATTTTAAAAATTTGTTACAATTTTATATTTTATGATGGAATAATAAAAAATGTTACAGTGTCATTTCATTTACAAAATACATTAACACAAAACTAATGGGCCCAGAAATATTTAAAGATGAATATTCACATGACCGAGAAGTGATTTGGGTAAGTTTTAGGGGGCTAAAATGGAAGAAGAACCTAACCGCAAAGTGGTTTGGGTGAGCTTTAAGGGTCCAAAAGGGAAGATGGAGGATAGTGCTAAGTGGTTTGGGTGAGCTTTAAGGGTCCAAAAGGGAAGATGGAGGATAGCGCTAAGTGGTTTGGGTGAGCTTTAAGGGTCCAAAAGGGAAGATGGAGGATAGTGCTAAGTGGTTTGGGTGAGCTTTAAGGGTCCAAAAGGGAAGATGGAGGATAGTGCTAAGTGATTTAGCTAAACATTGTAGTAGAAGTGAGGGTGGCAAATATGTAGGCGAGCACTTTAATGAGTTAAGTTTGTAGTGCGCAGGTGCAAGATCGTAAGGATTCCCGCCTGGACGATTATTTATTGAAAAAGGGAAACAGAGACTAACGGGAAACGTAAAGGATTCGTGGAAGGATACGATGGGAAAAAGGCAAAAACGAAAGCCTACATTGTAACATGTGAAAATGAAACAGAAAAGTCTTGATGGAAAATTACATCCTCGTATTTGTAATCTGCCGTACGAACGGACGGAAACTTTACAGAAGGTTTTCAATGCATGCACAGAATCGCTCGCACACTCATACGAGAGCAGAAACATTTCCAAAAAAAAACAGATCGGCACTAAAACAGAAGTTTTTTTTTGTCTCTCTGAATCGAGCCTAATGTGCAAAGAGGATGTACCTTACCACATAAAAAGAGCTGCAAAAGTTTGCACATGAATTGGAAACTTGTGATCACACTCTAAGCATGCCATTTGGTGAGATGCACACGTGCGCAAACTTTGTGCACAGTCCCATGAAGCATGTGCCGAATGGCAAGTTTTCGCATGAATCGATCATAATATATAGGATAAGTTATTTTACCATTCTTGACATCCCCTACCGTGGGGCACAGAAGAAGACAGTAATTTTTTTAATTCAATCCTAGTTTATTTTTATTGCCATATTTTTAGACCAACCTTAATATTTAAGTTTAAATCTAGAAAGTCTTCTCATCTTTTTCCAAGAGTGGGTCACTATTGGGGTATACCAATTCTATTGGATTACAGAACTTTGAGCAATTATATGCGCACAGCCCAGTGGTTTGCTACCTGGAGCAAAACATAATAGCCATGTGGACAGAAAATAACACCAAGGACTTGGTGTAGCCCTGGTCAGACCAAAGCTCAGCTGTTAGACTAGATTATGATAGTACTTGTCTCTGACTAGTTATACTTACTTTGATATAGAACTTGCCATGCTTCCTCATGATTTATTGTATATGTTGAACTTTTCAATAAAAATTCTGACAGATCGACATGAAAATGTGGTATTTATTGAAATCTAAGCCTAAGTTTTCCATAATTCTGGAATTTGGAAATGGGAAGGTTATATTTTGTCATTTAACTACCGCATGTTTCATACTATAGGATGCATATTTTCCCCTCAACAGTGTGGGGGGCATTGACGCGTCTTAAAGGGCGAATGTGTGTGTGAGAGGAGGGGAGTGCAATGGAGGACCAGTAGGCAGGAAGCAGTTAAAATTACACTTGCTGCCTGCTGGTCCTCCAGTGCCTTGTGCTCCCCACACACACACAAACACAACGCAATACATTACAGGCTCCGGTCGGGGAGGTGGGTATGGCCTATTTACAGCTGGAACCTGTGAATGGACGCCGGCCGTTCATAGGCCAAGCCCACCGACTGAAGTTAAGGATACAATCAGTGCCACAGGAGCCTGTAAGGTATTACATTTTTGTATTTATGTGTGTGTGTCTGTGCATGTTTTTGTCTGTCTGTGCTGGGCATTGGAGGACCACCAGAAAGCAAGTGTAAGCTTCCTCCTCATACACGCGATTGGGGGGATGCCACACATTGCCCATAATGAGGCCGTACATTGTCTGGAACGGGGATGCTGCACCATGCCTGTAATGCAGATGCTGCACATTGCTTGTAATAGGGGATGCTGCACACTGCCTGTAATGGGGGATGCTGCACGCTGCCTGTAATAGGAGGTACTGCACACTGCCTGTAATGGGGGATGCAGCACACTGCCTATGATGGGAGATGCCACACTGTCTTTAATGAGGGATGCCTCACACTGGCTATAAAGAGGGATGCCTCACACTGTCTGTAATGAGGGATGATGCTCACTGCCTGTAATCGAGGGATGACGCACACTGCCTGTAATAAGGGATGCTTCTTACTGCCTGTAATGGGGGATACTGCACACTGTCTGTAATGAAGGATGCTGCACACTGCCTGTAATAAGGGATGTCGCTTACTGTCTGTAATGAGGGATGTTGCACACTGTCTGTAATGGAAGATGCTGCACACTGTCTGTAATGATGGATGCCTCTTGCTGCCTGTAATGGGGAATTCCAATGACTGCCTGTAATGAAGTGACTGGGGGGGATTCTGCACACTGTCTGATTTAGGGTGATTGGAATCAGTGTATTTAAGCACACCATTTGGTTAAAAAAATATTTATTCCTTACTTTCCTTCTCTAAATCTTGGGTACGTCTTATGGTGCGAGACAAAATACGGTAAATGTATTGACTACATGACTATTATAAATACTGTACATACCTATGTTCTAGATGGATATAGAAGTCTGTTGAAAGTTGAAAATGATCTTTACTATTGCTGTTTGCCAATAATGTCGGTGACCTGACCTGAAAGCTGCTGGGTCACATGTGGTGTATTATCATTTTTAGAGGCAGAAGAATGTGCAGAGAGGTGGAGGCAGCTGTGCTAAACCAGAAAACTTAAGGGTTCCCAGTGGAAACAATTAGTAATTTCTTCGAAGACGGAATGTTGTTTGTTAATTGACTAGAAGAACCATTATATTTAATTGAAATTGTCCATGTAAACCAAACCTGACAAAAACAGATGTTACTCCTCAAAGGAATAGATGCTACAAGTGTAGCACTTGTACAAAAAAGCAGGCTCCGAATTATCTGCACCCATTATCTATTTAACTGTAGCCAACAATGTGCACGAAATATGGAAATCCCTATTGAAAACACTTTGCTGTTCTCTCTTACCCACAAATGTTTTTTCTTAAACAAAACGTGTCCCTCTTCTACAAAGTTTCTAATTGAGAGGCAGATGGTAAACAAGACACTTTAATAAGTGACAGCAGGACAAGGTTCTCGCAGACAGGATAACCCACCAACCACCAGGATGAAGTTTAAGGCAAAGACTTCCCTGGAATTTTGATGAGCTACAATATATTTATGAGCTACATATATTTATTTTGCAGAGTGGCTTCACATCTGTGTAAATTACTAACCATATTAATTGATGGCTATCAACACTTTGGGTCGATTCAGTAAAAGTTTACAAAAATTATCTTTGCTTGAGGATTTCACTGTTGCTGAATCACCACATAGGAAGACAACTGCAAATTTACTAAAATAAAAAAATTTGTAAAAAGTTAACTACTTTTCTTAGGAGTAAAACGTGTCATTGACATTCATTGTATTTCTAGTTGGTGAGCAATAGAGATGAGCGAATCGATTCGGACGAACCCAAATTCGTTCCGAATTTCAGGAAAAATTAGATTCTGAACGAATCCGAATTTCCCAGCGATTCGATCGATTGAAGTTTTCCTTTAAACTCCATTTATTTCAACTACAGCCATTGTAAAAAGGTGGATGGACATGTCCGGACATGTCCGGACATGTCCCCTGGGGCAAGTTATCATGGGAAGGTCACATACAGCCTATCAGCAGCCAGGAAGCCCGGTGACGTCACAGTGCTATATAAACGGCGGCCATCTTGCTTGTGCGCATTTCAGCCTTGCATTGCAGACAGAACGGAGGTTGCTGCAGACAGGGAGAGACTTACAGACAGGCAGGGAGAGTCAGGGAGACCCACAGAGACCCACACAGTGCCAGAGAGAGCCAGGGAAAGATAGGGAAAAATCGGGAACGATCCAGGCAGGGACAGCAGAGAAAGTGACAGGGAAACTTTACTTCATTTGCCAGATCAGATTTAAATAGCTTTTTTTGTGCTGTAAATATTCCTGGCCACTGTGCATCCCATCTTGGCAGTGGCATATTTAACCCTATCTGTTACACACAAGCATTTCTTATAACTCGATTAGTTTTAATTTTTTTGTATGCTGTAAAAACCCCAGCCCACATGGGCATACTATTTCAGCACATTTTACCCTATCTGTTATACTAAATCAGCTTCTAAAGGCTCTGTTTTATTAATATATTGCATTTTTAAATGGTTTTGTGCGTCCTGTAAAAACACCAGGCCCCATGCGCATCCCAAACCAGCACATTTCACCCTATCTGTTATACTAAATCAGCTTCTAAAGGCTCTGTTTTATTATTATATTGCATTTTGAATTGGTTTTGTGCGTCCTTTAAAAACACCAGGCCGTAGGGTATCCCAAACTGGCACATTTCACCCTATCTGTTATACTAAAGCAGCTTCTACAGGCTCTGTTTTATTAATATATTGCATTTTGAATTTTTTTTTTTTTTGCATCCTGTAAAAACACCAGGCCGCAGGGTATCCCAAACCGGCACATTTCACCCTATCTGTTATACTAAAGCAGCTTCTACAGGCTCTGTTTTATTAATATATTGTATCCTGTAAAAACTCCAGGCCAATGGGCATCCCATATTAGCACATTTGACCCTATCTGTTACACACAAACAGCTGTTAAAGGGGATTTCTTCTAACTAGATTACAGTTTGAATTGTTTTTGTGTCTGCTGTAAAAACCCCAGGCCACTGGGCATCCCATATTAGCACATTTGACCCTATCTGTTACACACAAGCAGCTGTTAAAGGGATTTCTTCTAACTAGATTACAGTTTGAATTGTAATTCCAGCCATTGCCTTTAACTGGGGGGCATCCCAAATATGCTAGCATGTGTCTTTTAAGAGTGCTCCCATTGGAGTTGGCAGCAGCAGCATAGGGAGCCCATATATTGCCTGAAAGACACACCCTGGAGTTGGCAGCAGCATAAGGAGATGCTTCAGCTACTACCATGGATCAGCCATTGGTGGCTGGAAATCCTGGCTGAACCATGCCTGATTCATCTTCACAAAGGTGAGTCTCTCCACATTACTCGTGGACAGACAAGTTCTCCTTGGCATGACTATGGCCCTGCCGCACTAAACACCCGCTCAGATGGCACACTACTCGCTGGGCAGGACAGCTTTCCCAGGGCAAACTCTGTCAGTTGCGGCCACAAGTCAAGTTTGTCTGCCCAGAAGTCCAGCGGGTCCTCAAGGTGCATTGGCATGGTCATGTCAAGGTATGAAACTACCTGCTGGTTCAGGGCCTGCTCCAGGTCTTTCTGCTGCTCATGATTAGCCTCACTATGCGGGTCGCTTGTGATTAGGGTGTGATTCTGTTAGTTGTTATCTGATTCCGACCCGGCTTGATCGACCATTCCCGTCTGCTGCCTGTACCGACCTCTGCTTTGTCTGACCACGAACCTGCCTGCCCCTCTGGATACCCCGCGATCTGTGACCTCCTTCCTCACAACCCTCTAGTTCCTCTGGCTGCTCCTGCTCCTCCTCTCATGTCAGATGACTAGATAAAATGGCCATTTTGTCAAACCTAAACTGTGCCTCGCTGTGCCCCACCCCCTCCTTCTCCTCTTCCACTTCAGCTCCCACAGGCTTCATGTGGCCGTGAAATGTAGTGCCCTGACCAGCCATGGTTTCCAACATGTGTTGTAGTACATGAAGCAGTGGAATCACATCGTTCCTCCCATAGTCCTGGGGACTGACTAATAATTGGCTTCCTCAAAGGGCCTGAGCAAACGACAGGTGTCATGTATGAGCTGCCACTGGTTAACATTGAAGTTACACAGGGGAGTTCCCCTATCCGCTTGGACCATCAAGAAAACAGTGATGGCTTTTCTCAGTTCGTATAGTCGATCCAGCATATGGAGGGTTGAAACATCGCAAATCAGACTATGTGGGGGGATACCGTTCTTACGCTGTAGCTCAAGAAGGGTGTGCTTGGCGGTGTAGGAGTGGCTGAAGTGCATGCAAAGTTTCCGTCCTGTTGTTAGCATGTCTTGCAGCTGGGGGGAAGACTTCAGACAATGCTTGACAACTAGGATGAACACGTGTGGCATACAGGGCGCATGGCTCAGGCTTCCTTGTCACAGTGCAGGCAAGATGTTCTTCCCATTGTCAGTCACCATGGTTCCCATTTGCAGTTTGGGTGAAGCAAACCATGTGAAGAACAGCGTGAGTCCTGCACACATGGTAGACTGGAAGGGCACTGAAAAAAAAAAAAGAATATAAAAGATACAGAAAAAAAATATTAAGAAAAAACTAAATACAAATTTTTTTTTTAAAAATTAAAAAAATATTAAAAAAAAGACAATGGAAAAAATATATATAAAAAAATACAAAAAAACCCCAAAATATATATTTAAAAAAAATGCAAAATATTTAAAAAAACTGAAAATTAAAAAAAAATACCAAATTAACCAAAAAAAAAAATTGGATACATTTTACATGTTATTGTTATTATGTTATATGTTATTATATGTTATTATTATAAATGTGTTCAAATAAGATAAATGTTAACAATTAATATGTAATTGCCAATTAGGCACTTTTTTCTGTGACACCATTGCTAAGTGCAAGTGCACTGTCACAGGCACAATGGTCTAGGAGCGTGGAGGCCACAGCGGGGGGACCTGTCCAAGTTGCTGTTGTGGTTGTGCAGGAACCACAATCACCCAGTGGTGCTTAAAGGATATGTATTGTCCCTGACCGTAGTTACAGCTCCAGAAGTAGGCACTGCCATGCACTTTGGTACACACTGACAGGCTAAAGGACTGGCCCACCTTCTGTTCAACAAAATTGTACAGGGCTGGTACTGTGTCTTCGCAAAGAAATGACAGCGTGGGACTCTCCATCTCGGCTCGGCACAAGCCATCAGTTCTCTGAAAGTCCACCACCTCAAAAGGGAGGGAGTGCAGCACCAGCAACTTATACAGGAGCACATTTAGCTTCTGCACGTTGGATGAGTGGGCACATACTGTTGTCTCTTGGACATGGCTTGGCCAATGGATTGCTGCCGGAATGACTGACTCGGATTAAGAGGAGGAGGAGCATCTGGAGCGACAGAGGATGGGTATAACACACAGGAGGTGGTGGAGCCTTGGCTGGCTGGAACAGAGAGTGGCGTGCCACTGGGTAATGCAGCAGGCTGGACCACCACTTTGGAGCCAACTCTCCCAGGCCGCTTTATGGTGACGCTGCAAATGTCGATGCAGGGCTGTGGGTCTAACATTGGGACCCTGGCCACACTTCGCCTTCTGCCTACACATCTTTCATATAGCCATGTTAAGTGGATGATCGTGTTAACCAATGGATGACGGCAGATGGGTTGCTGGTCAAGACATGACCGCTAACTAATACCGGGAGATCAGGCCTCTCACTGAGACTCCTGCTGCCACTCACCCCTAGTCTGCTGAGACCTCTGCTTGATGAATTGGGGCCTAATATGTTACTATGTTACTAATATGTTACTATGTTACTAATTACAAATATGTTACTAATTACAAATATGTTAATAATGTGTTACTATGTTACTAATATGTTACTATGTTACTAATGTGTTACTATGTTGCTAATGTGTTACTATGTTACTAATGTGTTACTATGTTACTAATGTGTTACTATGTTACTAATGTGTTACTAATATGTTACTAATATGTTACTAATATGTTACTATGTTACTAATCTGTCACTCCCCATCACTCCAAGCCTTTAAAAGGGCCCTCAAAACTCACTGATGTCCTCCTCAGCTTCCTCAACAGTGTCTGCTTAAGAACCCAAAATGCTTGCAGCACCGCCTCCCACGCCACTCTACTCATCACTACTTGCCCGCCTAGTGGAAGAAGCGGCGAGTGTCTCCTCCACTTCTTGGCTGGGCAGTAGCTGCTGATCATCAGATCGTCCTCACTGAATAGTGGAGCTGAACCCAAAGCATAAGATATAACCGACAGTTGATTGGGGGTGTCAGATGTCACTTGTGATGCAGTGGATGATCGTGTTAACCAATGGATGATGGCAGATGGGTTGCTGGTCAAGACACGACCGCTAGCTAATACCGGGAGATCAGGCCTCTCACTGAGACTCCTGCTGCCACTCACCCCTAGTCTGCTGCAACATCTGCTTGATGAACCTTTGCAACTTCTCTGTGCCCATCCTGGCACTTCTCTGCCTGACATACTTAGTGCGTATATGAGGGGAGGACAAAACGCTACACTACACATAAAGGAGGATTTGTCAATAACAGCAGCAGGTGTGTAACTATCTATGGCCTTTCACTAAGTAGTAACTAGGCCCTGAAGACTTTAACAGGAACAAAGTGATGAAACTCTTAGATGTGCGTATGTGATGCTCTGATGAGAGCAATTCAATGTGCTCCAGTACGCTTGAAAAATGTTTTTTTTGAGAGACTGGCCTTCGTGGAAATGAATCGGGCATGGATCAGCCAAGATTTCCACCCACCAATGCCTGATGCATTAGAGTAGATTGATCATGGGGCCAGACCAACACTAAAGAAATATAGATAGTGCAAAACAGATTTAAGATGCTGCTCTCCAGTTACAGACATTCCTCCGCATCAGACCACAAGTAATTATTGAGAAAATGCTTTACGTTAGTCTTACTTTTTATTAATATACTTCGGATAAGATATATGTGCCGAAAATCTGTATATGTTCTCTTCATGCTGCTGCAAACTCCAGGGTGTGTCTTTCAGGCAATATATGGGCTCCTAATGCTGCTGCCAACTCCAGTGTCTCTTTCAAGCTATGTTTGGGCTCCTGTTGCTGCTGCTTGCAACTCCAGGGTGTCATTCAGCCAATTTTTGGGCTCCTGCAGCCAACTCCAGTGTGTCTTTCAAGCTAGGTTTGGGCTACTGCTGCTGCTTGTAACTCCAGGGTGTCATTCAGACAATTTTTGGGCTCCTGCTGCCAACTCCAGTTTCTCTTTCAAGCTATGTTTGGGCTTCTGCTGCTGCTTGCAACTCCAGGGTGTCATTCAGCCAATTTTTGGGCTCCTGCTGCCAACTCCAGTGTCTCTTTCAAGCTATGTTTGGGCTGCTGCTGCTGCTTGCAACTCCAGGGTGTCATTCAGCCAATTTTTGGGCTCCTGCTGCCAACTCCAGTGTCTCTTTCAAATTATGTTTGGGCTGCTGCTGCTGCTTGCAACTCCAGGGTATCATTCAGCCAATTTTTGGGCTCCTGCTGCCAACTCCAGTGTCTCTTTCAAACTATGTTTGGGCTCCTGCTGCTGCTGCTTGCAACTCCAGGGTGTCATTCAGCCAATTTTTGGGCTCCTGCTGCCAACTTCAGTGTCTCTTTCAAGCTATGTTTGGGCTCCTGCTGCTGCTGCTTGCAAATCCAGGGTGTCATTCAGCCAATTTTTGGGCTCCTGCTGTCAACTCCAGTGTCTCTTTCTAG